>CM050211.1:0-2400000 GCA_027475355.1 Coilia nasus
ATACATAGTGATGTTTCTAACCCTAACCCCTAACCCTAACCCTAACCCTAACCCTAACCCTAACCCTAACCCTAACCCTAACCCCTAACCCTAACCCTAACCCTAACCCTAACCCTAACCCTAACCCTAACCCTAACCCTAACCCTAACCCTAACCCTAACCCTAACCCTAACCCTAACCCTAACCCTAACCCTAACCCTAACCCTAACCCTAACCCTAACCCTAACCCTAACCCTAACCTAACCCTAACCCTAACCCTAACCCTAACCCTAACCCTAACCCTAACCCTAACCCTAACCCTAACCCTAACCCTAACCCTACCCTAACCCTAACCCTAACCCTAACCCTAACCCTAACCCTAACCCTAACCCTAACCCTAACCCTAACCCTAACCCTAACCCTAACCCTAACCCTAACCCTAACCCTAACCCTAACCCTAACCCTAACCCTAACCCTAACCCTAACCCTAACCTAACCCTAACCCTAACCCTAACCCTAACCCTAACCCTAACCCTAACCCTAACCCTAACCCTAACCCTAACCCTAACCCTAACCCTAACCCTAACCCTAACCCTAACCCTAACCCTAACCCTAACCCTAACCCTAACCCTAACCCTAACCCTAACCCTAACCCTAACCCTAACCCTAACCCTAACCCTAACCCTAACCCTAACCCTAACCCTAACCCTAACCCTAACCCTAACCCTAACCCTAACCCTAACCCTAACCCTAACCCTAACCCTAACCCTAACCCTAACCCTAACCCTAACCCTAACCCTAACCCTAACCCTAACCCTAACCCTAACCCTAACCCTAACCCTAACCCTAACCCTAACCCTAACCCTAACCCTAACCCTAACCCTAACCCTAACCCTAACCCTAACCCTAACCCTAACCCTAACCCTAACCCTAACCCTAACCCTAACCCTAACCCTAACCCTAACCCTAACCCTAACCCTAACCCTAACCCTAACCCTAACCCTAACCCTAACCCTAACCCTAACCCTAACCCTAACCCTAACCCTAACCCTAACCCTAACCCTAACCCTAACCCTAACCCTAACCCTAACCCTAACCCTAACCCTAACCCTAACCCTAACCCTAACCCTAACCCTAACCCTAACCCTAACCCTAACCCTAACCCTAACCCTAACCCTAACCCTAACCCTAACCCTAACCCTAACCCTAACCCTAACCCTAACCCTAACCCTAACCCTAACCCTAACCCTAACCCTAACCCTAACCCTAACCCTAACCCTAACCCTAACCCTAACCCTAACCCTAACCCTAACCCTAACCCTAACCCTAACCCTAACCCTAACCCTAACCCTAACCCTAACCCTAACCCTAACCCTAACCCTAACCCTAACCCTAACCCTAACCCTAACCCTAACCCTAACCCTAACCCTAACCCTAACCCTAACCCTAACCCTAACCCTAACCCTAACCCTAACCCTAACCCTAACCCTAACCCTAACCCTAACCCTAACCCTAACCCTAACCCTAACCCTAACCCTAACCCTAACCCTAACCCTAACCCTAACCCTAACCCTAACCCTAACCCTAACCCTAACCCTAACCCTAACCCTAACCCTAACCCTAACCCTAACCCTAACCCTAACCCTAACCCTAACCCTAACCCTAACCCTAACCCTAACCCTAACCCTAACCCTAACCCTAACCCTAACCCTAACCCTAACCCTAACCCTAACCCTAACCCTAACCCTAACCCTAACCCTAACCCTAACCCTAACCCTAACCCTAACCCTAACCCTAACCCTAACCCTAACCCTAACCCTAACCCTAACCCTAACCCTAACCCTAACCCTAACCCTAACCCTAACCCTAACCCTAACCCTAACCCTAACCCTAACCCTAACCCTAACCCTAACCCTAACCCTAACCCTAACCCTAACCCTAACCCTAACCCTAACCCTAACCCTAACCCTAACCCTAACCCTAACCCTAACCCTAACCCTAACCCTAACCCTAACCCTAACCCTAACCCTAACCCTAACCCTAACCCTAACCCTAACCCTAACCCTAACCCTAACCCTAACCCTAACCCTAACCCTAACCCTAACCCTAACCCTAACCCTAACCCTAACCCTAACCCTAACCCTAACCCTAACCCTAACCCTAACCCTAACCCTAACCCTAACCCTAACCCTAACCCTAACCCTAACCCTAACCCTAACCCTAACCCTAACCCTAACCCTAACCCTAACCCTAACCCTAACCCTAACCCTAACCCTAACCCTAACCCTAACCCTAACCCTAACCCTAACCCTAACCCTAACCCTAACCCTAACCCTAACCCTAACCCTAACCCTAACCCTAACCCTAACCCTAACCCTAACCCTAACCCTAACCCTAACCCTAACCCTAACCCTAACCCTAACCCTAACCCTAACCCTAACCCTAACCCTAACCCTAACCCTAACCCTAACCCTAACCCTAACCCTAACCCTAACCCTAACCCTAACCCTAACCCTAACCCTAACCCTAACCCTAACCCTAACCCTAACCCTAACCCTAACCCTAACCCTAACCCTAACCCTAACCCTAACCCTAACCCTAACCCTAACCCTAACCCTAACCCTAACCCTAACCCTAACCCTAACCCTAACCCTAACCCTAACCCTAACCCTAACCCTAACCCTAACCCTAACCCTAACCCTAACCCTAACCCTAACCCTAACCCTAACCCTAACCCTAACCCTAACCCTAACCCTAACCCTAACCCTAACCCTAACCCTAACCCTAACCCTAACCCTAACCCTAACCCTAACCCTAACCCTAACCCTAACCCTAACCCTAACCCTAACCCTAACCCTAACCCTAACCCTAACCCTAACCCTAACCCTAACCCTAACCCTAACCCTAACCCTAACCCTAACCCTAACCCTAACCCTAACCCTAACCCTAACCCTAACCCTAACCCTAACCCTAACCCTAACCCTAACCCTAACCCTAACCCTAACCCTAACCCTAACCCTAACCCTAACCCTAACCCTAACCCTAACCCTAACCCTAACCCTAACCCTAACCCTAACCCTAACCCTAACCCTAACCCTAACCCTAACCCTAACCCTAACCCTAACCCTAACCCTAACCCTAACCCTAACCCTAACCCTAACCCTAACCCTAACCCTAACCCTAACCCTAACCCTAACCCTAACCCTAACCCTAACCCTAACCCTAACCCTAACCCTAACCCTAACCCTAACCCTAACCCTAACCCTAACCCTAACCCTAACCCTAACCCTAACCCTAACCCTAACCCTAACCCTAACCCTAACCCTAACCCTAACCCTAACCCTAACCCTAACCCTAACCCTAACCCTAACCCTAACCCTAACCCTAACCCTAACCCTAACCCTAACCCTAACCCTAACCCTAACCCTAACCCTAACCCTAACCCTAACCCTAACCCTAACCCTAACCCTAACCCTAACCCTAACCCTAACCCTAACCCTAACCCTAACCCTAACCCTAACCCTAACCCTAACCCTAACCCTAACCCTAACCCTAACCCTAACCCTAACCCTAACCCTAACCCTAACCCTAACCCTAACCCTAACCCTAACCCTAACCCTAACCCTAACCCTAACCCTAACCCTAACCCTAACCCTAACCCTAACCCTAACCCTAACCCTAACCCTAACCCTAACCCTAACCCTAACCCTAACCCTAACCCTAACCCTAACCCTAACCCTAACCCTAACCCTAACCCTAACCCTAACCCTAACCCTAACCCTAACCCTAACCCTAACCCTAACCCTAACCCTAACCCTAACCCTAACCCTAACCCTAACCCTAACCCTAACCCTAACCCTAACCCTAACCCTAACCCTAACCCTAACCCTAACCCTAACCCTAACCCTAACCCTAACCCTAACCCTAACCCTAACCCTAACCCTAACCCTAACCCTAACCCTAACCCTAACCCTAACCCTAACCCTAACCCTAACCCTAACCCTAACCCTAACCCTAACCCTAACCCTAACCCTAACCCTAACCCTAACCCTAACCCTAACCCTAACCCTAACCCTAACCCTAACCCTAACCCTAACCCTAACCCTAACCCTAACCCTAACCCTAACCCTAACCCTAACCCTAACCCTAACCCTAACCCTAACCCTAACCCTAACCCTAACCCTAACCCTAACCCTAACCCTAACCCTAACCCTAACCCTAACCCTAACCCTAACCCTAACCCTAACCCTAACCCTAACCCTAACCCTAACCCTAACCCTAACCCTAACCCTAACCCTAACCCTAACCCTAACCCTAACCCTAACCCTAACCCTAACCCTAACCCTAACCCTAACCCTAACCCTAACCCTAACCCTAACCCTAACCCTAACCCTAACCCTAACCCTAACCCTAACCCTAACCCTAACCCTAACCCTAACCCTAACCCTAACCCTAACCCTAACCCTAACCCTAACCCTAACCCTAACCCTAACCCTAACCCTAACCCTAACCCTAACCCTAACCCTAACCCTAACCCTAACCCTAACCCTAACCCTAACCCTAACCCTAACCCTAACCCTAACCCTAACCCTAACCCTAACCCTAACCCTAACCCTAACCCTAACCCTAACCCTAACCCTAACCCTAACCCTAACCCTAACCCTAACCCTAACCCTAACCCTAACCCTAACCCTAACCCTAACCCTAACCCTAACCCTAACCCTAACCCTAACCCTAACCCTAACCCTAACCCTAACCCTAACCCTAACCCTAACCCTAACCCTAACCCTAACCCTAACCCTAACCCTAACCCTAACCCTAACCCTAACCCTAACCCTAACCCTAACCCTAACCCTAACCCTAACCCTAACCCTAACCCTAACCCTAACCCTAACCCTAACCCTAACCCTAACCCTAACCCTAACCCTAACCCTAACCCTAACCCTAACCCTAACCCTAACCCTGGAAAGATGGAACCTATATAAAGAGGAGACAACACACAAAGCCCTCATTTCTGCCCCGGACTTCGAGGAGGCAACATACCCCACGAAATGTTGGGAAGTTAAATGACCAAAAGGAGTCAACTACTTAAGGCCATACAGCCAGGAGGAGCAACACACAGAGCCCTCATTTCTGCCCCGGACTTCGAGGAGGCAACACACACCCCACGAAATGTTGGGAGAACAGCTAAATGACCAAAAGGAGTCAACCACTGAAGGCCATACAGCCAGAATGCATCTTCCGTAAGTCTAACAGACTAATTTTTTGAACACCCCCAAAGCTAAACATTAGCCTGGGCTAAGCTAATCACTTGAGCTGATTTTCATGTTAAATTCTAAATTGAATTACTGGAAATAATTAACAACTACACCTAACCCCAACTCTAAACATAACCCCAGATGCGGTGATTTAATTTAACCCCAATATGTTTAACCCCAAGTCTAAATTTAACCCTCAATTGGCGAATAACCCCAAGACCCATATGATGTCTAAAATTGAACCCCAAGATGTGGAAGACTAATCCTAATTTGGAAACTCAAGGATTTTGGTGAAAGGGGGATTGTGAGGCGAAAGGGGGAACGTATAAGTGAACTGTTGTGATGTCGGAGCGTCTCAGGAGGAGGTGAGCTGTGGAGGAAAGGTATCCTAAGGAAGGAATGTGCCCAGAGGGGGAGGTGAACCCATGCAAGGCCCGTGCACAACTTGGGCCCACCTCGGTGGGTCCTTGCAAACCCTAACCTAACCGGCCAGTGCCTGTATGGCGATCTGCCTTTCTAGGGGGTATCGGACCCCCACAGATCTGCCGTCTGATGGCAAAGAGTCTCAACAGATCTGCCACCCTGGTACCCAAAGCCATCTCTTGGACATCGGAATCCGGAACCTGCAAACAGAGGAACAAAATTAAGGAAAGAACAAAATTACGGGAAGGAATAAATTAATATATATTACTAATTGGTCATAGCTCCTACCATGCCTGATGAGGGCGACGGAGCCCAGAAACGCGTTGCAGAAATGGAGCTGAAATTAACATGCATGTATAAAAACCTGGAAAATAAATTGAAAAATACTTACCTGATAACCCGAATGGAGGACAAACAAACCTGCAAAGAAAAACAGCAGAAGTTAGTAAAAGTGATTATAACAAAAATAAATACGTACATACCTGGAAAATAAATTAAAGGATACTTACCTGATAACCCGGATGGAGGACAAACAAACCTGCAAAGAAAAATAACAGAAGTTAGTAAAAGTGATTACAACAAAAATAAATACTTACCTGTTGGACCTGGAAAGATGGAACCTATATAAAGAGGAGACAACACACAAAGCCCTCATTTCTGCCCCGGACTTCGAGGAGGCAACATACCCCACGAAATGTTGGGAAGTTAAATGACCAAAAGGAGTCAACTACTTAAGGCCATACAGCCAGGAGGAGCAACACACAGAGCCCTCATTTCTGCCCCGGACTTCGAGGAGGCAACACACACCCCACGAAATGTTGGGAGAACAGCTAAATGACCAAAAGGAGTCAACCACTGAAGGCCATACAGCCAGAATGCATCTTCCGTAAGTCTAACAGACTAATTTTTTGAACACCCCCAAAGCTAAACATTAGCCTGGGCTAAGCTAATCACTTGAGCTGATTTTCATGTTAAATTCTAAATTGAATTACTGGAAATAATTAACAACTACACCTAACCCCAACTCTAAACATAACCCCAGATGCGGTGATTTAATTTAACCCCAATATGTTTAACCCCAAGTCTAAATTTAACCCTCAATTGGCGAATAACCCCAAGACCCATATGATGTCTAAAATTGAACCCCAAGATGTGGAAGACTAATCCTAATTTGGAAACTCAAGGATTTTGGTGAAAGGGGGATTGTGAGGCGAAAGGGGGAACGTATAAGTGAACTGTTGTGATGTCGGAGCGTCTCAGGAGGAGGTGAGCTGTGGAGGAAAGGTATCCTAAGGAAGGAATGTGCCCAGAGGGGGAGGTGAACCCATGCAAGGCCCGTGCACAACTTGGGCCCACCTCGGTGGGTCCTTGCAAACCCTAACCTAACCGGCCAGTGCCTGTATGGCGATCTGCCTTTCTAGGGGGTATCGGACCCCCACAGATCTGCCGTCTGATGGCAAAGAGTCTCAACAGATCTGCCACCCTGGTACCCAAAGCCATCTCTTGGACATCGGAATCCGGAACCTGCAAACAGAGGAACAAAATTAAGGAAAGAACAAAATTACGGGAAGGAATAAATTAATATATATTACTAATTGGTCATAGCTCCTACCATGCCTGATGAGGGCGACGGAGCCCAGAAACGCGTTGCAGAAATGGAGCTGAAATTAACATGCATGTATAAAAACCTGGAAAATAAATTGAAAAATACTTACCTGATAACCCGAATGGAGGACAAACAAACCTGCAAAGAAAAACAGCAGAAGTTAGTAAAAGTGATTATAACAAAAATAAATACGTACATACCTGGAAAATAAATTAAAGGATACTTACCTGATAACCCGGATGGAGGACAAACAAACCTGCAAAGAAAAATAACAGAAGTTAGTAAAAGTGATTACAACAAAAATAAATACTTACCTGTTGGACCTGGAAAGATGGAACCTATATAAAGAGGAGACAACACACAAAGCCCTCATTTCTGCCCCGGACTTCGAGGAGGCAACATACCCCACGAAATGTTGGGAAGTTAAATGACCAAAAGGAGTCAACTACTTAAGGCCATACAGCCAGGAGGAGCAACACACAGAGCCCTCATTTCTGCCCCGGACTTCGAGGAGGCAACACACACCCCACGAAATGTTGGGAGAACAGCTAAATGACCAAAAGGAGTCAACCACTGAAGGCCATACAGCCAGAATGCATCTTCCGTAAGTCTAACAGACTAATTTTTTGAACACCCCCAAAGCTAAACATTAGCCTGGGCTAAGCTAATCACTTGAGCTGATTTTCATGTTAAATTCTAAATTGAATTACTGGAAATAATTAACAACTACACCTAACCCCAACTCTAAACATAACCCCAGATGCGGTGATTTAATTTAACCCCAATATGTTTAACCCCAAGTCTAAATTTAACCCTCAATTGGCGAATAACCCCAAGACCCATATGATGTCTAAAATTGAACCCCAAGATGTGGAAGACTAATCCTAATTTGGAAACTCAAGGATTTTGGTGAAAGGGGGATTGTGAGGCGAAAGGGGGAACGTATAAGTGAACTGTTGTGATGTCGGAGCGTCTCAGGAGGAGGTGAGCTGTGGAGGAAAGGTATCCTAAGGAAGGAATGTGCCCAGAGGGGGAGGTGAACCCATGCAAGGCCCGTGCACAACTTGGGCCCACCTCGGTGGGTCCTTGCAAACCCTAACCTAACCGGCCAGTGCCTGTATGGCGATCTGCCTTTCTAGGGGGTATCGGACCCCCACAGATCTGCCGTCTGATGGCAAAGAGTCTCAACAGATCTGCCACCCTGGTACCCAAAGCCATCTCTTGGACATCGGAATCCGGAACCTGCAAACAGAGGAACAAAATTAAGGAAAGAACAAAATTACGGGAAGGAATAAATTAATATATATTACTAATTGGTCATAGCTCCTACCATGCCTGATGAGGGCGACGGAGCCCAGAAACGCGTTGCAGAAATGGAGCTGAAATTAACATGCATGTATAAAAACCTGGAAAATAAATTGAAAAATACTTACCTGATAACCCGAATGGAGGACAAACAAACCTGCAAAGAAAAACAGCAGAAGTTAGTAAAAGTGATTATAACAAAAATAAATACGTACATACCTGGAAAATAAATTAAAGGATACTTACCTGATAACCCGGATGGAGGACAAACAAACCTGCAAAGAAAAATAACAGAAGTTAGTAAAAGTGATTACAACAAAAATAAATACTTACCTGTTGGACCTGGAAAGATGGAACCTATATAAAGAGGAGACAACACACAAAGCCCTCATTTCTGCCCCGGACTTCGAGGAGGCAACATACCCCACGAAATGTTGGGAAGTTAAATGACCAAAAGGAGTCAACTACTTAAGGCCATACAGCCAGGAGGAGCAACACACAGAGCCCTCATTTCTGCCCCGGACTTCGAGGAGGCAACACACACCCCACGAAATGTTGGGAGAACAGCTAAATGACCAAAAGGAGTCAACCACTGAAGGCCATACAGCCAGAATGCATCTTCCGTAAGTCTAACAGACTAATTTTTTGAACACCCCCAAAGCTAAACATTAGCCTGGGCTAAGCTAATCACTTGAGCTGATTTTCATGTTAAATTCTAAATTGAATTACTGGAAATAATTAACAACTACACCTAACCCCAACTCTAAACATAACCCCAGATGCGGTGATTTAATTTAACCCCAATATGTTTAACCCCAAGTCTAAATTTAACCCTCAATTGGCGAATAACCCCAAGACCCATATGATGTCTAAAATTGAACCCCAAGATGTGGAAGACTAATCCTAATTTGGAAACTCAAGGATTTTGGTGAAAGGGGGATTGTGAGGCGAAAGGGGGAACGTATAAGTGAACTGTTGTGATGTCGGAGCGTCTCAGGAGGAGGTGAGCTGTGGAGGAAAGGTATCCTAAGGAAGGAATGTGCCCAGAGGGGGAGGTGAACCCATGCAAGGCCCGTGCACAACTTGGGCCCACCTCGGTGGGTCCTTGCAAACCCTAACCTAACCGGCCAGTGCCTGTATGGCGATCTGCCTTTCTAGGGGGTATCGGACCCCCACAGATCTGCCGTCTGATGGCAAAGAGTCTCAACAGATCTGCCACCCTGGTACCCAAAGCCATCTCTTGGACATCGGAATCCGGAACCTGCAAACAGAGGAACAAAATTAAGGAAAGAACAAAATTACGGGAAGGAATAAATTAATATATATTACTAATTGGTCATAGCTCCTACCATGCCTGATGAGGGCGACGGAGCCCAGAAACGCGTTGCAGAAATGGAGCTGAAATTAACATGCATGTATAAAAACCTGGAAAATAAATTGAAAAATACTTACCTGATAACCCGAATGGAGGACAAACAAACCTGCAAAGAAAAACAGCAGAAGTTAGTAAAAGTGATTATAACAAAAATAAATACGTACATACCTGGAAAATAAATTAAAGGATACTTACCTGATAACCCGGATGGAGGACAAACAAACCTGCAAAGAAAAATAACAGAAGTTAGTAAAAGTGATTACAACAAAAATAAATACTTACCTGTTGGACCTGGAAAGATGGAACCTATATAAAGAGGAGACAACACACAAAGCCCTCATTTCTGCCCCGGACTTCGAGGAGGCAACATACCCCACGAAATGTTGGGAAGTTAAATGACCAAAAGGAGTCAACTACTTAAGGCCATACAGCCAGGAGGAGCAACACACAGAGCCCTCATTTCTGCCCCGGACTTCGAGGAGGCAACACACACCCCACGAAATGTTGGGAGAACAGCTAAATGACCAAAAGGAGTCAACCACTGAAGGCCATACAGCCAGAATGCATCTTCCGTAAGTCTAACAGACTAATTTTTTGAACACCCCCAAAGCTAAACATTAGCCTGGGCTAAGCTAATCACTTGAGCTGATTTTCATGTTAAATTCTAAATTGAATTACTGGAAATAATTAACAACTACACCTAACCCCAACTCTAAACATAACCCCAGATGCGGTGATTTAATTTAACCCCAATATGTTTAACCCCAAGTCTAAATTTAACCCTCAATTGGCGAATAACCCCAAGACCCATATGATGTCTAAAATTGAACCCCAAGATGTGGAAGACTAATCCTAATTTGGAAACTCAAGGATTTTGGTGAAAGGGGGATTGTGAGGCGAAAGGGGGAACGTATAAGTGAACTGTTGTGATGTCGGAGCGTCTCAGGAGGAGGTGAGCTGTGGAGGAAAGGTATCCTAAGGAAGGAATGTGCCCAGAGGGGGAGGTGAACCCATGCAAGGCCCGTGCACAACTTGGGCCCACCTCGGTGGGTCCTTGCAAACCCTAACCTAACCGGCCAGTGCCTGTATGGCGATCTGCCTTTCTAGGGGGTATCGGACCCCCACAGATCTGCCGTCTGATGGCAAAGAGTCTCAACAGATCTGCCACCCTGGTACCCAAAGCCATCTCTTGGACATCGGAATCCGGAACCTGCAAACAGAGGAACAAAATTAAGGAAAGAACAAAATTACGGGAAGGAATAAATTAATATATATTACTAATTGGTCATAGCTCCTACCATGCCTGATGAGGGCGACGGAGCCCAGAAACGCGTTGCAGAAATGGAGCTGAAATTAACATGCATGTATAAAAACCTGGAAAATAAATTGAAAAATACTTACCTGATAACCCGAATGGAGGACAAACAAACCTGCAAAGAAAAACAGCAGAAGTTAGTAAAAGTGATTATAACAAAAATAAATACGTACATACCTGGAAAATAAATTAAAGGATACTTACCTGATAACCCGGATGGAGGACAAACAAACCTGCAAAGAAAAATAACAGAAGTTAGTAAAAGTGATTACAACAAAAATAAATACTTACCTGTTGGACCTGGAAAGATGGAACCTATATAAAGAGGAGACAACACACAAAGCCCTCATTTCTGCCCCGGACTTCGAGGAGGCAACATACCCCACGAAATGTTGGGAAGTTAAATGACCAAAAGGAGTCAACTACTTAAGGCCATACAGCCAGGAGGAGCAACACACAGAGCCCTCATTTCTGCCCCGGACTTCGAGGAGGCAACACACACCCCACGAAATGTTGGGAGAACAGCTAAATGACCAAAAGGAGTCAACCACTGAAGGCCATACAGCCAGAATGCATCTTCCGTAAGTCTAACAGACTAATTTTTTGAACACCCCCAAAGCTAAACATTAGCCTGGGCTAAGCTAATCACTTGAGCTGATTTTCATGTTAAATTCTAAATTGAATTACTGGAAATAATTAACAACTACACCTAACCCCAACTCTAAACATAACCCCAGATGCGGTGATTTAATTTAACCCCAATATGTTTAACCCCAAGTCTAAATTTAACCCTCAATTGGCGAATAACCCCAAGACCCATATGATGTCTAAAATTGAACCCCAAGATGTGGAAGACTAATCCTAATTTGGAAACTCAAGGATTTTGGTGAAAGGGGGATTGTGAGGCGAAAGGGGGAACGTATAAGTGAACTGTTGTGATGTCGGAGCGTCTCAGGAGGAGGTGAGCTGTGGAGGAAAGGTATCCTAAGGAAGGAATGTGCCCAGAGGGGGAGGTGAACCCATGCAAGGCCCGTGCACAACTTGGGCCCACCTCGGTGGGTCCTTGCAAACCCTAACCTAACCGGCCAGTGCCTGTATGGCGATCTGCCTTTCTAGGGGGTATCGGACCCCCACAGATCTGCCGTCTGATGGCAAAGAGTCTCAACAGATCTGCCACCCTGGTACCCAAAGCCATCTCTTGGACATCGGAATCCGGAACCTGCAAACAGAGGAACAAAATTAAGGAAAGAACAAAATTACGGGAAGGAATAAATTAATATATATTACTAATTGGTCATAGCTCCTACCATGCCTGATGAGGGCGACGGAGCCCAGAAACGCGTTGCAGAAATGGAGCTGAAATTAACATGCATGTATAAAAACCTGGAAAATAAATTGAAAAATACTTACCTGATAACCCGAATGGAGGACAAACAAACCTGCAAAGAAAAACAGCAGAAGTTAGTAAAAGTGATTATAACAAAAATAAATACGTACATACCTGGAAAATAAATTAAAGGATACTTACCTGATAACCCGGATGGAGGACAAACAAACCTGCAAAGAAAAATAACAGAAGTTAGTAAAAGTGATTACAACAAAAATAAATACTTACCTGTTGGACCTGGAAAGATGGAACCTATATAAAGAGGAGACAACACACAAAGCCCTCATTTCTGCCCCGGACTTCGAGGAGGCAACATACCCCACGAAATGTTGGGAAGTTAAATGACCAAAAGGAGTCAACTACTTAAGGCCATACAGCCAGGAGGAGCAACACACAGAGCCCTCATTTCTGCCCCGGACTTCGAGGAGGCAACACACACCCCACGAAATGTTGGGAGAACAGCTAAATGACCAAAAGGAGTCAACCACTGAAGGCCATACAGCCAGAATGCATCTTCCGTAAGTCTAACAGACTAATTTTTTGAACACCCCCAAAGCTAAACATTAGCCTGGGCTAAGCTAATCACTTGAGCTGATTTTCATGTTAAATTCTAAATTGAATTACTGGAAATAATTAACAACTACACCTAACCCCAACTCTAAACATAACCCCAGATGCGGTGATTTAATTTAACCCCAATATGTTTAACCCCAAGTCTAAATTTAACCCTCAATTGGCGAATAACCCCAAGACCCATATGATGTCTAAAATTGAACCCCAAGATGTGGAAGACTAATCCTAATTTGGAAACTCAAGGATTTTGGTGAAAGGGGGATTGTGAGGCGAAAGGGGGAACGTATAAGTGAACTGTTGTGATGTCGGAGCGTCTCAGGAGGAGGTGAGCTGTGGAGGAAAGGTATCCTAAGGAAGGAATGTGCCCAGAGGGGGAGGTGAACCCATGCAAGGCCCGTGCACAACTTGGGCCCACCTCGGTGGGTCCTTGCAAACCCTAACCTAACCGGCCAGTGCCTGTATGGCGATCTGCCTTTCTAGGGGGTATCGGACCCCCACAGATCTGCCGTCTGATGGCAAAGAGTCTCAACAGATCTGCCACCCTGGTACCCAAAGCCATCTCTTGGACATCGGAATCCGGAACCTGCAAACAGAGGAACAAAATTAAGGAAAGAACAAAATTACGGGAAGGAATAAATTAATATATATTACTAATTGGTCATAGCTCCTACCATGCCTGATGAGGGCGACGGAGCCCAGAAACGCGTTGCAGAAATGGAGCTGAAATTAACATGCATGTATAAAAACCTGGAAAATAAATTGAAAAATACTTACCTGATAACCCGAATGGAGGACAAACAAACCTGCAAAGAAAAACAGCAGAAGTTAGTAAAAGTGATTATAACAAAAATAAATACGTACATACCTGGAAAATAAATTAAAGGATACTTACCTGATAACCCGGATGGAGGACAAACAAACCTGCAAAGAAAAATAACAGAAGTTAGTAAAAGTGATTACAACAAAAATAAATACTTACCTGTTGGACCTGGAAAGATGGAACCTATATAAAGAGGAGACAACACACAAAGCCCTCATTTCTGCCCCGGACTTCGAGGAGGCAACATACCCCACGAAATGTTGGGAAGTTAAATGACCAAAAGGAGTCAACTACTTAAGGCCATACAGCCAGGAGGAGCAACACACAGAGCCCTCATTTCTGCCCCGGACTTCGAGGAGGCAACACACACCCCACGAAATGTTGGGAGAACAGCTAAATGACCAAAAGGAGTCAACCACTGAAGGCCATACAGCCAGAATGCATCTTCCGTAAGTCTAACAGACTAATTTTTTGAACACCCCCAAAGCTAAACATTAGCCTGGGCTAAGCTAATCACTTGAGCTGATTTTCATGTTAAATTCTAAATTGAATTACTGGAAATAATTAACAACTACACCTAACCCCAACTCTAAACATAACCCCAGATGCGGTGATTTAATTTAACCCCAATATGTTTAACCCCAAGTCTAAATTTAACCCTCAATTGGCGAATAACCCCAAGACCCATATGATGTCTAAAATTGAACCCCAAGATGTGGAAGACTAATCCTAATTTGGAAACTCAAGGATTTTGGTGAAAGGGGGATTGTGAGGCGAAAGGGGGAACGTATAAGTGAACTGTTGTGATGTCGGAGCGTCTCAGGAGGAGGTGAGCTGTGGAGGAAAGGTATCCTAAGGAAGGAATGTGCCCAGAGGGGGAGGTGAACCCATGCAAGGCCCGTGCACAACTTGGGCCCACCTCGGTGGGTCCTTGCAAACCCTAACCTAACCGGCCAGTGCCTGTATGGCGATCTGCCTTTCTAGGGGGTATCGGACCCCCACAGATCTGCCGTCTGATGGCAAAGAGTCTCAACAGATCTGCCACCCTGGTACCCAAAGCCATCTCTTGGACATCGGAATCCGGAACCTGCAAACAGAGGAACAAAATTAAGGAAAGAACAAAATTACGGGAAGGAATAAATTAATATATATTACTAATTGGTCATAGCTCCTACCATGCCTGATGAGGGCGACGGAGCCCAGAAACGCGTTGCAGAAATGGAGCTGAAATTAACATGCATGTATAAAAACCTGGAAAATAAATTGAAAAATACTTACCTGATAACCCGAATGGAGGACAAACAAACCTGCAAAGAAAAACAGCAGAAGTTAGTAAAAGTGATTATAACAAAAATAAATACGTACATACCTGGAAAATAAATTAAAGGATACTTACCTGATAACCCGGATGGAGGACAAACAAACCTGCAAAGAAAAATAACAGAAGTTAGTAAAAGTGATTACAACAAAAATAAATACTTACCTGTTGGACCTGGAAAGATGGAACCTATATAAAGAGGAGACAACACACAAAGCCCTCATTTCTGCCCCGGACTTCGAGGAGGCAACATACCCCACGAAATGTTGGGAAGTTAAATGACCAAAAGGAGTCAACTACTTAAGGCCATACAGCCAGGAGGAGCAACACACAGAGCCCTCATTTCTGCCCCGGACTTCGAGGAGGCAACACACACCCCACGAAATGTTGGGAGAACAGCTAAATGACCAAAAGGAGTCAACCACTGAAGGCCATACAGCCAGAATGCATCTTCCGTAAGTCTAACAGACTAATTTTTTGAACACCCCCAAAGCTAAACATTAGCCTGGGCTAAGCTAATCACTTGAGCTGATTTTCATGTTAAATTCTAAATTGAATTACTGGAAATAATTAACAACTACACCTAACCCCAACTCTAAACATAACCCCAGATGCGGTGATTTAATTTAACCCCAATATGTTTAACCCCAAGTCTAAATTTAACCCTCAATTGGCGAATAACCCCAAGACCCATATGATGTCTAAAATTGAACCCCAAGATGTGGAAGACTAATCCTAATTTGGAAACTCAAGGATTTTGGTGAAAGGGGGATTGTGAGGCGAAAGGGGGAACGTATAAGTGAACTGTTGTGATGTCGGAGCGTCTCAGGAGGAGGTGAGCTGTGGAGGAAAGGTATCCTAAGGAAGGAATGTGCCCAGAGGGGGAGGTGAACCCATGCAAGGCCCGTGCACAACTTGGGCCCACCTCGGTGGGTCCTTGCAAACCCTAACCTAACCCTAACCCTAACCCTAACCCTAACCCTAACCCTGTTGAATATTTTCTGAATCCGATTTCTACCAGACACCGTAGTTATCTAAAGGACACTTATGATTTTATTCAAAAAATTAGAGAACTAAAATTACCGTCACATTGTTTTTTGTTTACTATGGATATTGATAGTCTCTATACGAACATAGAGACACAAGCCGGGCTGGAAGCAGTAAAGGACTGGCTTAAGAGATATCCAGACCCGAAGAGACCTGATAGCCTACTCTTACAATTGCTGGAAATTAATCTCACAAAAAATGACTTTGAGTTCAATGGGCAATTTTATTTGCAGATTAAGGGTACGGCAATGGGCAAGCGTTTCGCTCCTTCCTACGCGAACATTTACATGGCCCAATGGGAGGAGGCAGCCCTCAGGTCCTGCCCAATCAAACCACTGCATTATTATAGATTCCTTGATGATATTTGGGGTGTCTGGTCGGGAACAGAACAGGAATTCACTAAGTTTGCTGACCATCTAAACAATTTCCATCGATCCATCAAAATTAAATCTACACTGCATAACTCTGAGGTCAATTTTTTGGACACAGTAACATATAAAGGCCCAGATTTTGAGGACACTGGACGTCTGGATGTCAGAGTATATTTTAAGGATACCGACACCCACTCTTTATTACACAAAAAAAGTTTTCACCCCAGGCACACCTTTAGGGGCATCATAAAATCCCAGTTATTACGTTTCCACAGAATTTGTACCCGCAAGGAAAGTTTCTGGGAAGCCACCAAGGTGCTCTTTCATGCCCTCAGGAAGAGGGGTTACTCGCGCTCTTTCTTGAGGAAAGCATGTAAGACTTTTTTGTGTGAAACCCCTCAGGATTCAAGACAGTTAGTACCCTTTGTAACCACATTTTCTCATTCAAGTACTCTCCTCCACAAAATGACCAGGGATAACTTCCTTAAATTTGTGGAGAGACAAACGGTACTACAAAATCACCGCATCATAGCCGCACACAGGAAGAATCCTAACCTGAAGGACATTCTGGTGCGGAGTAGGCTTTCACCACCCAACCGGCCAAAAACACCATTCACAACCTCAGAATACCTCCCCAAACAGTGGGTCTCAAACCGACAGTCAAAACAACTCTTTAAAATTTGGCCTGAGGTGTCTTTCAGATCTTTTAATTGTGTTTATTTGATTTACTGTCAAAAATGTAACATACAGTATGTGGGTGAAACCAGGAACACTATTGCGACTAGATTAATTCAACATAAATATAATATAAGGAAAAAGAAGGAGACACACACGCACATTGTACAACATTTTATTTCACATGGTTTACATTCACTGAGAGTAATGGGATTGGAACAGAACGAAATGTGGACTACATTTACACGTAAAAGGACAGAAAGGAATTGGATAAAAAAATTGGGCACAGAACATCCATGGGGCCTCAATGAGAAATAGGGTCTTCAGGTTCCAAAGATCTTACCCTAACCTTCAACCTACTTTTTACCCCCTATTTAGTGGATTGGGCTTTGGGCTTTGGAACACCAATCCCCTACCCAGACCCTAAACCTAAAACTTAACCCCAAACCCAACTCTTACCCTAACCTTAACCCCTATCCACAACCCCAACTCTTAAAACTTAACCCCAAACCCAACTCTTACCCTAACCTTAACCCCTATCCACAACCCCAACTCTTAAAACTTAACCCCAAACCCAACTCTTACCCTAACCTTAACCCCTATCCACAACCCCAACTCTTATCCTTACCCTAACCTCTACCCTTACCCACACCCAAATCCCTAACCCACCATTGCCCTTAGTCCCAATCCATTGGGTCTTATCATCACCCCCTCTCATTGGATGATTCTTCTACAATAATTTCCATACTTATTTTACCCTACACTAATTCCCAGTATTTGTTTCCCTTTGTTTTGGGAGTGGAACGAGCTGTAGGGTGATGGGACTTGGTGGCTAGACTGAGGACAGGCCTGTGCACAACGTGGACTCTGGCAATTGTTGGGGACCCGGTATAAATTTTACCTAACACGCCCGTGCCGTCTGGGTCCTGTCTGCCTTGTCCTGTTCCCCTCTGATCTTCCACATTGACAGGGTTATTTTAACCATTAATTAATCTTAACTGGGATTTTCAATGGTAGAAGGACCTCTTTGGGGATATTTATTTCTTTTAAGTTCTTAAAATACATACATAAACAGAAAATTATTTACATTTCATTAAGGATCAGAACTATTTTGTTCGTCCCTTATTTGTAGTAAGGTTAAAAACTATTTAATAGTCATCACATGTAAAACATTTATTTAAACAGTACATGTCATTCCATCCAAATCCTGAGGAGGGCAGCAGTACATAAGACAATTCAGTAAGTAGGAATGGAAAGTTTCTCTCTGACACTCATTAGATGACATGTAGAACATTATATTTATTATCAACTTTTTCTGTAATAGGATTTTGTCCTACTCCATTCAGAATTAGAATTATTTGGTGTATCCCTGATTTTTAGTAAGGCTTTAAAACCGTGGAATGGCATTGCACCACACGCAGA
This sequence comes from Coilia nasus, assembly GCA_027475355.1. NCBI lineage: Eukaryota > Metazoa > Chordata > Actinopteri > Clupeiformes > Engraulidae > Coilia > Coilia nasus. The sequence goes on from CM050211.1 coordinate 18,875, forward strand.
GCATTCATTTCAATGGCACATGCAGTTCCATGGAGATCCTGCAGATGGCAGTAGCTCATAAACGGGACATTGCAATTCACAGGAAGTACATTTCTCTCTGGCACTCGTGGAGTGAACATGTAGACTAACTGCTCTCTTGCCTTTGGTTAAAAACGACTTTTTTCCAGTGAATCAACACACAACAGCTGCCAGTAAGTATTTTTGCACTCTCATTTTCAAATTTTTACAGTTTTATTTTATCAAGAGTGCCTTTTTAAGTTCGTTTTTTTGTCACTATTGGCAGCTTTAGGTCTCACTCAGTCTTAGTACTGACCAAAGCAGTTGATCTTTTTTCTTTTTATCTAGTTTAAAACAGTGTATTCACACATAAAGCCACCAGTAAATAGTACTGGATATTTTCATTTGGCTATTTTAAGTTCTTAAGCTTTGACTTCGTCTTTTTCTCATTGGTTCCAGTTAAGATTGTAGGTTCCTTTTGAACTGGATTAACTGATTACAGACCATTGAATGTGATCTAGGTAGTTATAAGTTTTTTGTGTTTTTTACAATATAATTACCTGGACCAACTGTAGTAAGCCTTTTGCCTGATGAAGGTATATTTTTGACCGAAACGTTGCGACGATAGGCTTACAACTTTTTTTGTTACAATGACACGATTCATGGATACACGAAATATAGGATGGCGTACGCATCCTGAACGGCGTCCATGGAAATCCAACCAACCTAGACAATTTTTTGACACCAGGTTTTCCCAACATGGGGATTACCCTTTTGATTATAAACCCCGATTCGACTATCAACCACAAAAATATAGGAATACCCCAAACCAACAAAACAGACACAAATTTCGACAAGGTTACAATCAAGGAGGCTATAGGGGACAGAAATACAACCAACAGGCCCCACGATCGAGGAAACCCAACAGACAACAGCATTTTAAATACAGGAATGACAATGGTGAGCAAACTACCAACAATAGGGCCAAGAACACACCAGAATACGCAGAATTCTGTCTTCTGGTCCGTAAAATGTACAATCTCATCCGTGCTGTTCACCATCTCAACAAAGTTGGCAGGGCCTCAGATTCAAAATCAGAACCCCCTACAATCACACGCTTAACCACCTACCTCTCGGAGGTCATGAAACCGGCCAACATGACTGAAGACACACGATTGTTGCTGGAGGGTAATGCTCGCAACTGGGCCCACACTACTCGCCTCATTTTACGGGACCATTACAAACTGCAAATACGGGAGGCACGTCAAACCTGGCAAAATTCTTTACCTGATGATTGGCGCGAACCCTTCCAGGTAGCCGCAAGATGGGCACGCAGACACTTTGGAAAACGAATAGATGGGGACGCAGTGGAACAAGTGGAGGCTCTCTTTGTCACACTGGAAGAGAGGAGAGGGTTAAATACAACACCCCGACCACAGAGGGACAGGGAGGACAGTGAGACCAGGCTTACCAGAGAGGACGGGGCCTTGTTCTCAGAAGAGGATTTTCCACCTCTTTCAAGGCCTGGGGATACTTCATCTCCCCTTATACCTCTCATTGCCCCTCTATCTGGTTTATCCACCCCATCCCCTGCTCTACCCAAACCCCAACGACAAAGGGTGTCTAGGCGGTCCTCGGCCAACCCAGCCGTTGCTGAACGGGACAATTTTCCTGAGCTTTCTCACATACAGGAGGGACCTACATTGAGTCAAGCAGCGGCTACTTCCACCCCGAGGCTTATTGATGAGCCTTCTGTCCATTATGACCCACAATTAGTGGTTCATTCTCACACTTCCACCACTGCGGGTGATGACTTAGAGGTGATAGACGAGGCTACTATCAGTGAGACAGGGGCCTCACCACAAGGGGATAACCACACCTCACAACCAATCGTGATGGAGGCACCTGTAGAAGAACAAGACCTCCTGGTATCTTTGCATGAGGAGGGGAGGGAGCCAGCACAGCCCCCTTCATTGGTACCTGTACCTAGCGTGAACACCCCCCCGCTTAGGCCCAGAATCAGACCAATTAGACATCTTTCTACAATCAGGAAGATGATTGATTGGACCCTCACTGTCCGTAAAAAGTATTTGATAGTAGGTGATTCTAACCTCTCCCGGATTCCTGATTTTGAAATAGAAGACCTACAGATAGATAGTTATCCCGGGGCCAACTTTAGACATGCGGAGGCCATTCTATCCAAAACCAAGGTTTTGGCCCAGGTGGAGAGGGTGGTCTTGGCATTTGGCTTAAACAATAGGACCCAGCAGTTCAGGGTCACAGCCATTAAACAAATGCAAAGGGCACTCAAAATGGCCAAGACCATGTTTCCTCAAGCCAGGATATGGATTCCGCTCATCAACTTCTCTAGGTCCTTGAAATTGCAGGAACAACTCACTTTAACGGCAATGAATGACCATATCCAGAAACACATTACTCATATCCCTCTTTTACCCGCCCAAAGATTTTTGGTGGAATCTGATGGAATTCACTGGACACCTGCAACAGCTAGGGCGATGCTGGAACACTGGAGTGTTTACTTAAACTTATAAGCCCTGCAAACCCAATAAAGGGGATGGAGGAACAGGGGGTAATTAACCTCTCAAAACAGTTTGTTCCAACTCAAAACCAATTGGCGGTATTGAAAAAGGGCTTATCTTTCGTCCCGGTCCCAAATTGGGACAGTAATTCTAAAAAACAGCTGAGGGCAGATTTGCAGGTGTATCATCGCCGCCTTCTATTAACAGCTTTTTTTGAATCCCGGGAGGACACTGAGCCGACCCCGTTTACACCGCAATCTAAATGGACACCTAAATTATCTCAAGTTCCACCTCCAGTGAGAAAGATAATTAGAGCTGACAAGTATGCTTTTCAAAATTTACATTGGGAGCAGAAAGATTTACCCAATCTTTCTATTGGGGAAATGCAGGCTCTGAAACAACTAAAAGGAAACAAACAAATTATTATAAAACCAGCCGATAAGGGAAGTGCCGTGGTAATTATGGATATTCAACAGTACATTTGGGAAGCAGAACGACAATTAAATAATCCAGACCATTACATTAAATTGGACAAGCCCATTTATTTGGATACAATCCCACAAGTACAAAACATTTTAATGTCCTTAAAAGAAAAAGGTTTTTTGAATCAAAAACAGGTTCATTATTTAATTGGCAAAGACAAACCACGCCCTAGATACTTTTATTTACTGCCAAAGATCCATAAGGCTCCTGGATCCTGGAGCCGGCCTTATGAAATCCCCCCGGGTCGTCCGATTGTGTCAGACTGTAGCAGTGAAACCTATGGTACAGCGGAATATGTTGAATATTTTCTGAATCCGATTTCTACCAGACACCGTAGTTATCTAAAGGACACTTATGATTTTATTCAAAAAATTAGAGAACTAAAATTACCGTCACATTGTTTTTTGTTTACTATGGATATTGATAGTCTCTATACGAACATAGAGACACAAGCCGGGCTGGAAGCAGTAAAGGACTGGCTTAAGAGATATCCAGACCCGAAGAGACCTGATAGCCTACTCTTACAATTGCTGGAAATTAATCTCACAAAAAATGACTTTGAGTTCAATGGGCAATTTTATTTGCAGATTAAGGGTACGGCAATGGGCAAGCGTTTCGCTCCTTCCTACGCGAACATTTACATGGCCCAATGGGAGGAGGCAGCCCTCAGGTCCTGCCCAATCAAACCACTGCATTATTATAGATTCCTTGATGATATTTGGGGTGTCTGGTCGGGAACAGAACAGGAATTCACTAAGTTTGCTGACCATCTAAACAATTTCCATCGATCCATCAAAATTAAATCTACACTGCATAACTCTGAGGTCAATTTTTTGGACACAGTAACATATAAAGGCCCAGATTTTGAGGACACTGGACGTCTGGATGTCAGAGTATATTTTAAGGATACCGACACCCACTCTTTATTACACAAAAAAAGTTTTCACCCCAGGCACACCTTTAGGGGCATCATAAAATCCCAGTTATTACGTTTCCACAGAATTTGTACCCGCAAGGAAAGTTTCTGGGAAGCCACCAAGGTGCTCTTTCATGCCCTCAGGAAGAGGGGTTACTCGCGCTCTTTCTTGAGGAAAGCATGTAAGACTTTTTTGTGTGAAACCCCTCAGGATTCAAGACAGTTAGTACCCTTTGTAACCACATTTTCTCATTCAAGTACTCTCCTCCACAAAATGACCAGGGATAACTTCCTTAAATTTGTGGAGAGACAAACGGTACTACAAAATCACCGCATCATAGCCGCACACAGGAAGAATCCTAACCTGAAGGACATTCTGGTGCGGAGTAGGCTTTCACCACCCAACCGGCCAAAAACACCATTCACAACCTCAGAATACCTCCCCAAACAGTGGGTCTCAAACCGACAGTCAAAACAACTCTTTAAAATTTGGCCTGAGGTGTCTTTCAGATCTTTTAATTGTGTTTATTTGATTTACTGTCAAAAATGTAACATACAGTATGTGGGTGAAACCAGGAACACTATTGCGACTAGATTAATTCAACATAAATATAATATAAGGAAAAAGAAGGAGACACACACGCACATTGTACAACATTTTATTTCACATGGTTTACATTCACTGAGAGTAATGGGATTGGAACAGAACGAAATGTGGACTACATTTACACGTAAAAGGACAGAAAGGAATTGGATAAAAAAATTGGGCACAGAACATCCATGGGGCCTCAATGAGAAATAGGGTCTTCAGGTTCCAAAGATCTTACCCTAACCTTCAACCTACTTTTTACCCCCTATTTAGTGGATTGGGCTTTGGGCTTTGGAACACCAATCCCCTACCCAGACCCTAAACCTAAAACTTAACCCCAAACCCAACTCTTACCCTAACCTTAACCCCTATCCACAACCCCAACTCTTAAAACTTAACCCCAAACCCAACTCTTACCCTAACCTTAACCCCTATCCACAACCCCAACTCTTAAAACTTAACCCCAAACCCAACTCTTACCCTAACCTTAACCCCTATCCACAACCCCAACTCTTATCCTTACCCTAACCTCTACCCTTACCCACACCCAAATCCCTAACCCACCATTGCCCTTAGTCCCAATCCATTGGGTCTTATCATCACCCCCTCTCATTGGATGATTCTTCTACAATAATTTCCATACTTATTTTACCCTACACTAATTCCCAGTATTTGTTTCCCTTTGTTTTGGGAGTGGAACGAGCTGTAGGGTGATGGGACTTGGTGGCTAGACTGAGGACAGGCCTGTGCACAACGTGGACTCTGGCAATTGTTGGGGACCCGGTATAAATTTTACCTAACACGCCCGTGCCGTCTGGGTCCTGTCTGCCTTGTCCTGTTCCCCTCTGATCTTCCACATTGACAGGGTTATTTTAACCATTAATTAATCTTAACTGGGATTTTCAATGGTAGAAGGACCTCTTTGGGGATATTTATTTCTTTTAAGTTCTTAAAATACATACATAAACAGAAAATTATTTACATTTCATTAAGGATCAGAACTATTTTGTTCGTCCCTTATTTGTAGTAAGGTTAAAAACTATTTAATAGTCATCACATGTAAAACATTTATTTAAACAGTACATGTCATTCCATCCAAATCCTGAGGAGGGCAGCAGTACATAAGACAATTCAGTAAGTAGGAATGGAAAGTTTCTCTCTGACACTCATTAGATGACATGTAGAACATTATATTTATTATCAACTTTTTCTGTAATAGGATTTTGTCCTACTCCATTCAGAATTAGAATTATTTGGTGTATCCCTGATTTTTAGTAAGGCTTTAAAACCGTGGAATGGCATTGCACCACACGCAGAGCATTCATTTCAATGGCACATGCAGTTCCATGGAGATCCTGCAGATGGCAGTAGCTCATAAACGGGACATTGCAATTCACAGGAAGTACATTTCTCTCTGGCACTCGTGGAGTGAACATGTAGACTAACTGCTCTCTTGCCTTTGGTTAAAAACGACTTTTTTCCAGTGAATCAACACACAACAGCTGCCAGTAAGTATTTTTGCACTCTCATTTTCAAATTTTTACAGTTTTATTTTATCAAGAGTGCCTTTTTAAGTTCGTTTTTTTGTCACTATTGGCAGCTTTAGGTCTCACTCAGTCTTAGTACTGACCAAAGCAGTTGATCTTTTTTCTTTTTATCTAGTTTAAAACAGTGTATTCACACATAAAGCCACCAGTAAATAGTACTGGATATTTTCATTTGGCTATTTTAAGTTCTTAAGCTTTGACTTCGTCTTTTTCTCATTGGTTCCAGTTAAGATTGTAGGTTCCTTTTGAACTGGATTAACTGATTACAGACCATTGAATGTGATCTAGGTAGTTATAAGTTTTTTGTGTTTTTTACAATATAATTACCTGGACCAACTGTAGTAAGCCTTTTGCCTGATGAAGGTATATTTTTGACCGAAACGTTGCGACGATAGGCTTACAACTTTTTTTGTTACAATGACACGATTCATGGATACACGAAATATAGGATGGCGTACGCATCCTGAACGGCGTCCATGGAAATCCAACCAACCTAGACAATTTTTTGACACCAGGTTTTCCCAACATGGGGATTACCCTTTTGATTATAAACCCCGATTCGACTATCAACCACAAAAATATAGGAATACCCCAAACCAACAAAACAGACACAAATTTCGACAAGGTTACAATCAAGGAGGCTATAGGGGACAGAAATACAACCAACAGGCCCCACGATCGAGGAAACCCAACAGACAACAGCATTTTAAATACAGGAATGACAATGGTGAGCAAACTACCAACAATAGGGCCAAGAACACACCAGAATACGCAGAATTCTGTCTTCTGGTCCGTAAAATGTACAATCTCATCCGTGCTGTTCACCATCTCAACAAAGTTGGCAGGGCCTCAGATTCAAAATCAGAACCCCCTACAATCACACGCTTAACCACCTACCTCTCGGAGGTCATGAAACCGGCCAACATGACTGAAGACACACGATTGTTGCTGGAGGGTAATGCTCGCAACTGGGCCCACACTACTCGCCTCATTTTACGGGACCATTACAAACTGCAAATACGGGAGGCACGTCAAACCTGGCAAAATTCTTTACCTGATGATTGGCGCGAACCCTTCCAGGTAGCCGCAAGATGGGCACGCAGACACTTTGGAAAACGAATAGATGGGGACGCAGTGGAACAAGTGGAGGCTCTCTTTGTCACACTGGAAGAGAGGAGAGGGTTAAATACAACACCCCGACCACAGAGGGACAGGGAGGACAGTGAGACCAGGCTTACCAGAGAGGACGGGGCCTTGTTCTCAGAAGAGGATTTTCCACCTCTTTCAAGGCCTGGGGATACTTCATCTCCCCTTATACCTCTCATTGCCCCTCTATCTGGTTTATCCACCCCATCCCCTGCTCTACCCAAACCCCAACGACAAAGGGTGTCTAGGCGGTCCTCGGCCAACCCAGCCGTTGCTGAACGGGACAATTTTCCTGAGCTTTCTCACATACAGGAGGGACCTACATTGAGTCAAGCAGCGGCTACTTCCACCCCGAGGCTTATTGATGAGCCTTCTGTCCATTATGACCCACAATTAGTGGTTCATTCTCACACTTCCACCACTGCGGGTGATGACTTAGAGGTGATAGACGAGGCTACTATCAGTGAGACAGGGGCCTCACCACAAGGGGATAACCACACCTCACAACCAATCGTGATGGAGGCACCTGTAGAAGAACAAGACCTCCTGGTATCTTTGCATGAGGAGGGGAGGGAGCCAGCACAGCCCCCTTCATTGGTACCTGTACCTAGCGTGAACACCCCCCCGCTTAGGCCCAGAATCAGACCAATTAGACATCTTTCTACAATCAGGAAGATGATTGATTGGACCCTCACTGTCCGTAAAAAGTATTTGATAGTAGGTGATTCTAACCTCTCCCGGATTCCTGATTTTGAAATAGAAGACCTACAGATAGATAGTTATCCCGGGGCCAACTTTAGACATGCGGAGGCCATTCTATCCAAAACCAAGGTTTTGGCCCAGGTGGAGAGGGTGGTCTTGGCATTTGGCTTAAACAATAGGACCCAGCAGTTCAGGGTCACAGCCATTAAACAAATGCAAAGGGCACTCAAAATGGCCAAGACCATGTTTCCTCAAGCCAGGATATGGATTCCGCTCATCAACTTCTCTAGGTCCTTGAAATTGCAGGAACAACTCACTTTAACGGCAATGAATGACCATATCCAGAAACACATTACTCATATCCCTCTTTTACCCGCCCAAAGATTTTTGGTGGAATCTGATGGAATTCACTGGACACCTGCAACAGCTAGGGCGATGCTGGAACACTGGAGTGTTTACTTAAACTTATAAGCCCTGCAAACCCAATAAAGGGGATGGAGGAACAGGGGGTAATTAACCTCTCAAAACAGTTTGTTCCAACTCAAAACCAATTGGCGGTATTGAAAAAGGGCTTATCTTTCGTCCCGGTCCCAAATTGGGACAGTAATTCTAAAAAACAGCTGAGGGCAGATTTGCAGGTGTATCATCGCCGCCTTCTATTAACAGCTTTTTTTGAATCCCGGGAGGACACTGAGCCGACCCCGTTTACACCGCAATCTAAATGGACACCTAAATTATCTCAAGTTCCACCTCCAGTGAGAAAGATAATTAGAGCTGACAAGTATGCTTTTCAAAATTTACATTGGGAGCAGAAAGATTTACCCAATCTTTCTATTGGGGAAATGCAGGCTCTGAAACAACTAAAAGGAAACAAACAAATTATTATAAAACCAGCCGATAAGGGAAGTGCCGTGGTAATTATGGATATTCAACAGTACATTTGGGAAGCAGAACGACAATTAAATAATCCAGACCATTACATTAAATTGGACAAGCCCATTTATTTGGATACAATCCCACAAGTACAAAACATTTTAATGTCCTTAAAAGAAAAAGGTTTTTTGAATCAAAAACAGGTTCATTATTTAATTGGCAAAGACAAACCACGCCCTAGATACTTTTATTTACTGCCAAAGATCCATAAGGCTCCTGGATCCTGGAGCCGGCCTTATGAAATCCCCCCGGGTCGTCCGATTGTGTCAGACTGTAGCAGTGAAACCTATGGTACAGCGGAATATGTTGAATATTTTCTGAATCCGATTTCTACCAGACACCGTAGTTATCTAAAGGACACTTATGATTTTATTCAAAAAATTAGAGAACTAAAATTACCGTCACATTGTTTTTTGTTTACTATGGATATTGATAGTCTCTATACGAACATAGAGACACAAGCCGGGCTGGAAGCAGTAAAGGACTGGCTTAAGAGATATCCAGACCCGAAGAGACCTGATAGCCTACTCTTACAATTGCTGGAAATTAATCTCACAAAAAATGACTTTGAGTTCAATGGGCAATTTTATTTGCAGATTAAGGGTACGGCAATGGGCAAGCGTTTCGCTCCTTCCTACGCGAACATTTACATGGCCCAATGGGAGGAGGCAGCCCTCAGGTCCTGCCCAATCAAACCACTGCATTATTATAGATTCCTTGATGATATTTGGGGTGTCTGGTCGGGAACAGAACAGGAATTCACTAAGTTTGCTGACCATCTAAACAATTTCCATCGATCCATCAAAATTAAATCTACACTGCATAACTCTGAGGTCAATTTTTTGGACACAGTAACATATAAAGGCCCAGATTTTGAGGACACTGGACGTCTGGATGTCAGAGTATATTTTAAGGATACCGACACCCACTCTTTATTACACAAAAAAAGTTTTCACCCCAGGCACACCTTTAGGGGCATCATAAAATCCCAGTTATTACGTTTCCACAGAATTTGTACCCGCAAGGAAAGTTTCTGGGAAGCCACCAAGGTGCTCTTTCATGCCCTCAGGAAGAGGGGTTACTCGCGCTCTTTCTTGAGGAAAGCATGTAAGACTTTTTTGTGTGAAACCCCTCAGGATTCAAGACAGTTAGTACCCTTTGTAACCACATTTTCTCATTCAAGTACTCTCCTCCACAAAATGACCAGGGATAACTTCCTTAAATTTGTGGAGAGACAAACGGTACTACAAAATCACCGCATCATAGCCGCACACAGGAAGAATCCTAACCTGAAGGACATTCTGGTGCGGAGTAGGCTTTCACCACCCAACCGGCCAAAAACACCATTCACAACCTCAGAATACCTCCCCAAACAGTGGGTCTCAAACCGACAGTCAAAACAACTCTTTAAAATTTGGCCTGAGGTGTCTTTCAGATCTTTTAATTGTGTTTATTTGATTTACTGTCAAAAATGTAACATACAGTATGTGGGTGAAACCAGGAACACTATTGCGACTAGATTAATTCAACATAAATATAATATAAGGAAAAAGAAGGAGACACACACGCACATTGTACAACATTTTATTTCACATGGTTTACATTCACTGAGAGTAATGGGATTGGAACAGAACGAAATGTGGACTACATTTACACGTAAAAGGACAGAAAGGAATTGGATAAAAAAATTGGGCACAGAACATCCATGGGGCCTCAATGAGAAATAGGGTCTTCAGGTTCCAAAGATCTTACCCTAACCTTCAACCTACTTTTTACCCCCTATTTAGTGGATTGGGCTTTGGGCTTTGGAACACCAATCCCCTACCCAGACCCTAAACCTAAAACTTAACCCCAAACCCAACTCTTACCCTAACCTTAACCCCTATCCACAACCCCAACTCTTAAAACTTAACCCCAAACCCAACTCTTACCCTAACCTTAACCCCTATCCACAACCCCAACTCTTAAAACTTAACCCCAAACCCAACTCTTACCCTAACCTTAACCCCTATCCACAACCCCAACTCTTATCCTTACCCTAACCTCTACCCTTACCCACACCCAAATCCCTAACCCACCATTGCCCTTAGTCCCAATCCATTGGGTCTTATCATCACCCCCTCTCATTGGATGATTCTTCTACAATAATTTCCATACTTATTTTACCCTACACTAATTCCCAGTATTTGTTTCCCTTTGTTTTGGGAGTGGAACGAGCTGTAGGGTGATGGGACTTGGTGGCTAGACTGAGGACAGGCCTGTGCACAACGTGGACTCTGGCAATTGTTGGGGACCCGGTATAAATTTTACCTAACACGCCCGTGCCGTCTGGGTCCTGTCTGCCTTGTCCTGTTCCCCTCTGATCTTCCACATTGACAGGGTTATTTTAACCATTAATTAATCTTAACTGGGATTTTCAATGGTAGAAGGACCTCTTTGGGGATATTTATTTCTTTTAAGTTCTTAAAATACATACATAAACAGAAAATTATTTACATTTCATTAAGGATCAGAACTATTTTGTTCGTCCCTTATTTGTAGTAAGGTTAAAAACTATTTAATAGTCATCACATGTAAAACATTTATTTAAACAGTACATGTCATTCCATCCAAATCCTGAGGAGGGCAGCAGTACATAAGACAATTCAGTAAGTAGGAATGGAAAGTTTCTCTCTGACACTCATTAGATGACATGTAGAACATTATATTTATTATCAACTTTTTCTGTAATAGGATTTTGTCCTACTCCATTCAGAATTAGAATTATTTGGTGTATCCCTGATTTTTAGTAAGGCTTTAAAACCGTGGAATGGCATTGCACCACACGCAGAGCATTCATTTCAATGGCACATGCAGTTCCATGGAGATCCTGCAGATGGCAGTAGCTCATAAACGGGACATTGCAATTCACAGGAAGTACATTTCTCTCTGGCACTCGTGGAGTGAACATGTAGACTAACTGCTCTCTTGCCTTTGGTTAAAAACGACTTTTTTCCAGTGAATCAACACACAACAGCTGCCAGTAAGTATTTTTGCACTCTCATTTTCAAATTTTTACAGTTTTATTTTATCAAGAGTGCCTTTTTAAGTTCGTTTTTTTGTCACTATTGGCAGCTTTAGGTCTCACTCAGTCTTAGTACTGACCAAAGCAGTTGATCTTTTTTCTTTTTATCTAGTTTAAAACAGTGTATTCACACATAAAGCCACCAGTAAATAGTACTGGATATTTTCATTTGGCTATTTTAAGTTCTTAAGCTTTGACTTCGTCTTTTTCTCATTGGTTCCAGTTAAGATTGTAGGTTCCTTTTGAACTGGATTAACTGATTACAGACCATTGAATGTGATCTAGGTAGTTATAAGTTTTTTGTGTTTTTTACAATATAATTACCTGGACCAACTGTAGTAAGCCTTTTGCCTGATGAAGGTATATTTTTGACCGAAACGTTGCGACGATAGGCTTACAACTTTTTTTGTTACAATGACACGATTCATGGATACACGAAATATAGGATGGCGTACGCATCCTGAACGGCGTCCATGGAAATCCAACCAACCTAGACAATTTTTTGACACCAGGTTTTCCCAACATGGGGATTACCCTTTTGATTATAAACCCCGATTCGACTATCAACCACAAAAATATAGGAATACCCCAAACCAACAAAACAGACACAAATTTCGACAAGGTTACAATCAAGGAGGCTATAGGGGACAGAAATACAACCAACAGGCCCCACGATCGAGGAAACCCAACAGACAACAGCATTTTAAATACAGGAATGACAATGGTGAGCAAACTACCAACAATAGGGCCAAGAACACACCAGAATACGCAGAATTCTGTCTTCTGGTCCGTAAAATGTACAATCTCATCCGTGCTGTTCACCATCTCAACAAAGTTGGCAGGGCCTCAGATTCAAAATCAGAACCCCCTACAATCACACGCTTAACCACCTACCTCTCGGAGGTCATGAAACCGGCCAACATGACTGAAGACACACGATTGTTGCTGGAGGGTAATGCTCGCAACTGGGCCCACACTACTCGCCTCATTTTACGGGACCATTACAAACTGCAAATACGGGAGGCACGTCAAACCTGGCAAAATTCTTTACCTGATGATTGGCGCGAACCCTTCCAGGTAGCCGCAAGATGGGCACGCAGACACTTTGGAAAACGAATAGATGGGGACGCAGTGGAACAAGTGGAGGCTCTCTTTGTCACACTGGAAGAGAGGAGAGGGTTAAATACAACACCCCGACCACAGAGGGACAGGGAGGACAGTGAGACCAGGCTTACCAGAGAGGACGGGGCCTTGTTCTCAGAAGAGGATTTTCCACCTCTTTCAAGGCCTGGGGATACTTCATCTCCCCTTATACCTCTCATTGCCCCTCTATCTGGTTTATCCACCCCATCCCCTGCTCTACCCAAACCCCAACGACAAAGGGTGTCTAGGCGGTCCTCGGCCAACCCAGCCGTTGCTGAACGGGACAATTTTCCTGAGCTTTCTCACATACAGGAGGGACCTACATTGAGTCAAGCAGCGGCTACTTCCACCCCGAGGCTTATTGATGAGCCTTCTGTCCATTATGACCCACAATTAGTGGTTCATTCTCACACTTCCACCACTGCGGGTGATGACTTAGAGGTGATAGACGAGGCTACTATCAGTGAGACAGGGGCCTCACCACAAGGGGATAACCACACCTCACAACCAATCGTGATGGAGGCACCTGTAGAAGAACAAGACCTCCTGGTATCTTTGCATGAGGAGGGGAGGGAGCCAGCACAGCCCCCTTCATTGGTACCTGTACCTAGCGTGAACACCCCCCCGCTTAGGCCCAGAATCAGACCAATTAGACATCTTTCTACAATCAGGAAGATGATTGATTGGACCCTCACTGTCCGTAAAAAGTATTTGATAGTAGGTGATTCTAACCTCTCCCGGATTCCTGATTTTGAAATAGAAGACCTACAGATAGATAGTTATCCCGGGGCCAACTTTAGACATGCGGAGGCCATTCTATCCAAAACCAAGGTTTTGGCCCAGGTGGAGAGGGTGGTCTTGGCATTTGGCTTAAACAATAGGACCCAGCAGTTCAGGGTCACAGCCATTAAACAAATGCAAAGGGCACTCAAAATGGCCAAGACCATGTTTCCTCAAGCCAGGATATGGATTCCGCTCATCAACTTCTCTAGGTCCTTGAAATTGCAGGAACAACTCACTTTAACGGCAATGAATGACCATATCCAGAAACACATTACTCATATCCCTCTTTTACCCGCCCAAAGATTTTTGGTGGAATCTGATGGAATTCACTGGACACCTGCAACAGCTAGGGCGATGCTGGAACACTGGAGTGTTTACTTAAACTTATAAGCCCTGCAAACCCAATAAAGGGGATGGAGGAACAGGGGGTAATTAACCTCTCAAAACAGTTTGTTCCAACTCAAAACCAATTGGCGGTATTGAAAAAGGGCTTATCTTTCGTCCCGGTCCCAAATTGGGACAGTAATTCTAAAAAACAGCTGAGGGCAGATTTGCAGGTGTATCATCGCCGCCTTCTATTAACAGCTTTTTTTGAATCCCGGGAGGACACTGAGCCGACCCCGTTTACACCGCAATCTAAATGGACACCTAAATTATCTCAAGTTCCACCTCCAGTGAGAAAGATAATTAGAGCTGACAAGTATGCTTTTCAAAATTTACATTGGGAGCAGAAAGATTTACCCAATCTTTCTATTGGGGAAATGCAGGCTCTGAAACAACTAAAAGGAAACAAACAAATTATTATAAAACCAGCCGATAAGGGAAGTGCCGTGGTAATTATGGATATTCAACAGTACATTTGGGAAGCAGAACGACAATTAAATAATCCAGACCATTACATTAAATTGGACAAGCCCATTTATTTGGATACAATCCCACAAGTACAAAACATTTTAATGTCCTTAAAAGAAAAAGGTTTTTTGAATCAAAAACAGGTTCATTATTTAATTGGCAAAGACAAACCACGCCCTAGATACTTTTATTTACTGCCAAAGATCCATAAGGCTCCTGGATCCTGGAGCCGGCCTTATGAAATCCCCCCGGGTCGTCCGATTGTGTCAGACTGTAGCAGTGAAACCTATGGTACAGCGGAATATGTTGAATATTTTCTGAATCCGATTTCTACCAGACACCGTAGTTATCTAAAGGACACTTATGATTTTATTCAAAAAATTAGAGAACTAAAATTACCGTCACATTGTTTTTTGTTTACTATGGATATTGATAGTCTCTATACGAACATAGAGACACAAGCCGGGCTGGAAGCAGTAAAGGACTGGCTTAAGAGATATCCAGACCCGAAGAGACCTGATAGCCTACTCTTACAATTGCTGGAAATTAATCTCACAAAAAATGACTTTGAGTTCAATGGGCAATTTTATTTGCAGATTAAGGGTACGGCAATGGGCAAGCGTTTCGCTCCTTCCTACGCGAACATTTACATGGCCCAATGGGAGGAGGCAGCCCTCAGGTCCTGCCCAATCAAACCACTGCATTATTATAGATTCCTTGATGATATTTGGGGTGTCTGGTCGGGAACAGAACAGGAATTCACTAAGTTTGCTGACCATCTAAACAATTTCCATCGATCCATCAAAATTAAATCTACACTGCATAACTCTGAGGTCAATTTTTTGGACACAGTAACATATAAAGGCCCAGATTTTGAGGACACTGGACGTCTGGATGTCAGAGTATATTTTAAGGATACCGACACCCACTCTTTATTACACAAAAAAAGTTTTCACCCCAGGCACACCTTTAGGGGCATCATAAAATCCCAGTTATTACGTTTCCACAGAATTTGTACCCGCAAGGAAAGTTTCTGGGAAGCCACCAAGGTGCTCTTTCATGCCCTCAGGAAGAGGGGTTACTCGCGCTCTTTCTTGAGGAAAGCATGTAAGACTTTTTTGTGTGAAACCCCTCAGGATTCAAGACAGTTAGTACCCTTTGTAACCACATTTTCTCATTCAAGTACTCTCCTCCACAAAATGACCAGGGATAACTTCCTTAAATTTGTGGAGAGACAAACGGTACTACAAAATCACCGCATCATAGCCGCACACAGGAAGAATCCTAACCTGAAGGACATTCTGGTGCGGAGTAGGCTTTCACCACCCAACCGGCCAAAAACACCATTCACAACCTCAGAATACCTCCCCAAACAGTGGGTCTCAAACCGACAGTCAAAACAACTCTTTAAAATTTGGCCTGAGGTGTCTTTCAGATCTTTTAATTGTGTTTATTTGATTTACTGTCAAAAATGTAACATACAGTATGTGGGTGAAACCAGGAACACTATTGCGACTAGATTAATTCAACATAAATATAATATAAGGAAAAAGAAGGAGACACACACGCACATTGTACAACATTTTATTTCACATGGTTTACATTCACTGAGAGTAATGGGATTGGAACAGAACGAAATGTGGACTACATTTACACGTAAAAGGACAGAAAGGAATTGGATAAAAAAATTGGGCACAGAACATCCATGGGGCCTCAATGAGAAATAGGGTCTTCAGGTTCCAAAGATCTTACCCTAACCTTCAACCTACTTTTTACCCCCTATTTAGTGGATTGGGCTTTGGGCTTTGGAACACCAATCCCCTACCCAGACCCTAAACCTAAAACTTAACCCCAAACCCAACTCTTACCCTAACCTTAACCCCTATCCACAACCCCAACTCTTAAAACTTAACCCCAAACCCAACTCTTACCCTAACCTTAACCCCTATCCACAACCCCAACTCTTAAAACTTAACCCCAAACCCAACTCTTACCCTAACCTTAACCCCTATCCACAACCCCAACTCTTATCCTTACCCTAACCTCTACCCTTACCCACACCCAAATCCCTAACCCACCATTGCCCTTAGTCCCAATCCATTGGGTCTTATCATCACCCCCTCTCATTGGATGATTCTTCTACAATAATTTCCATACTTATTTTACCCTACACTAATTCCCAGTATTTGTTTCCCTTTGTTTTGGGAGTGGAACGAGCTGTAGGGTGATGGGACTTGGTGGCTAGACTGAGGACAGGCCTGTGCACAACGTGGACTCTGGCAATTGTTGGGGACCCGGTATAAATTTTACCTAACCCTAACCCTAACCCTAACCCTAACCCTAACCCTAGATTCCCTGACAAAAAGAGACCGGATAATTATTTGTTGCAATTATTAGAAATTAGCCTCACCAGGAATGATTTTGAATTTGACGGCCAATTTTACCTTCAGGTTAAAGGCACAGCGATGGGAAAGAGATTTGCCCCTTCATATGCCAATATCTTCATGGCAGATTGGGAGGAATCTGCATTAAACAACACCCCACTCAAACCTCTCCATTTTTTCCGCTTCCTGGATGACATATGGGGTGTATGGTCCAATTCCAGAGAGGATTTTGATACTTTTGCCAACTATTTAAACACTTACACTGATTCGATTAAAATTAAACACACAATTCATCCCACAGAAGTTAATTTTTTAGACACAATAACCTATAAAGGACCAAAATGGCAAACCACAACACATTTAGACACAAGAATTTATTTTAAAGACACAGACACACATTCTTTATTGTTTAAAAATAGCTATCATCCAAAGCATACATATCGGGGCATTGTTAAATCCCAACTGTTAAGATTTCACAGAATCTGTTCGGATAAAGAACAATTTTACACAGCAACCATTACACTCTTTAAAGCACTCAGACAGAGGGGATACTCGCGTACTTTTCTCCGGAAATCCCTCAAGACCTTCCTGAAAGTGAGGACAAGACCCATCCTGGAACAGAAAATTCTACCTTTAGTATCCACTTACTCAGAACCCAGTATACAACTTAACAGAGTGACTAGGACCAATTTCCATAAATTTCTATCCAATACTCCATTTCTACAAAAACACTCACCTATAGCAGCATACAGACGGAACCAGAATTTAAAAGATCTTTTAGTTAGAAGTACATTACCCCCATTACTCAGTCGTTTGAGCACCGACCACCAGTTTTTTAAACCCAAATTATGGGTAATCAATCACCATTCCAAACACATATATAAAATTACACAAACCATCAATACACAAACCACCAACTGCATCTATTTAATAACCTGTAAAAAATGCACGGCACAATATGTAGGACAAACCAAAAACACCATACTTACCCGACTGCAACAACACACCTACAACATCAGAAATAAAAAAGAAACACAAACACATTTAGTCAAACATTTTCTTGAACATGGACTTAAATCCCTATCTATTACTGGTCTACAATCCAATGCTTTTTGGAATATTGGCATGAGACTTACAGCTGAACGCCAATGGATCACTAATTTAGATACAAAATTTCCTAAAGGGTTGAATGAGGACTAAGGGGATGGACAGTGCCTAACCTGACTCTGGTTCCTGGGCTAGGCTTGGAGACAGTCTGGGGCCTATTTACCTAATCCCCTACCCTACCCTTACCCTAAACATAACCCTTACCCTCTACCCCTGGACCCCAACCTTAACCCCCTAACCCTAAACCCCTTCCTTACCCTAACCTTAACCCCAACCCCTAAATCCTACCCCAACCCCAACCCCACTGGGCCCCGGGCTTGTCACTGACCCTCTCTCCGGGGTACCGGACAGGCTTTCCTTCTCCTAACCCTAACCCTAACCCTAGAGCTGATTTTCATGTTAAATTCTAAATTGAATTACTGGAAATAATTAACAACTACACCTAACCCCAACTCTAAACATAACCCCAGATGCGGTGATTTAATTTAACCCCAATATGTTTAACCCCAAGTCTAAATTTAACCCTCAATTGGCGAATAACCCCAAGACCCATATGATGTCTAAAATTGAACCCCAAGATGTGGAAGACTAATCCTAATTTGGAAACTCAAGGATTTTGGTGAAAGGGGGATTGTGAGGCGAAAGGGGGAACGTATAAGTGAACTGTTGTGATGTCGGAGCGTCTCAGGAGGAGGTGAGCTGTGGAGGAAAGGTATCCTAAGGAAGGAATGTGCCCAGAGGGGGAGGTGAACCCATGCAAGGCCCGTGCACAACTTGGGCCCACCTCGGTGGGTCCTTGCAAACCCTAACCTAACCGGCCAGTGCCTGTATGGCGATCTGCCTTTCTAGGGGGTATCGGACCCCCACAGATCTGCCGTCTGATGGCAAAGAGTCTCAACAGATCTGCCACCCTGGTACCCAAAGCCATCTCTTGGACATCGGAATCCGGAACCTGCAAACAGAGGAACAAAATTAAGGAAAGAACAAAATTACGGGAAGGAATAAATTAATATATATTACTAATTGGTCATAGCTCCTACCATGCCTGATGAGGGCGACGGAGCCCAGAAACGCGTTGCAGAAATGGAGCTGAAATTAACATGCATGTATAAAAACCTGGAAAATAAATTGAAAAATACTTACCTGATAACCCGAATGGAGGACAAACAAACCTGCAAAGAAAAACAGCAGAAGTTAGTAAAAGTGATTATAACAAAAATAAATACGTACATACCTGGAAAATAAATTAAAGGATACCTACCTGATAACCCGGATGGAGGACAAACAAACCTGCAAAGAAAAATAACAGAAGTTAGTAAAAGTGATTACAACAAAAATAAATACTTACCTGTTGGACCTGGAAAGATGGAACCTATATAAAGAGGAGACAACACACAAAGCCCTCATTTCTGCCCCGGACTTCGAGGAGGCAACATACCCCACGAAATGTTGGGAAGTTAAATGACCAAAAGGAGTCAACTACTTAAGGCCATACAGCCAGGAGGAGCAACACACAGAGCCCTCATTTCTGCCCCGGACTTCGAGGAGGCAACACACACCCCACGAAATGTTGGGAGAACAGCTAAATGACCAAAAGGAGTCAACCACTGAAGGCCATACAGCCAGAATGCATCTTCCGTAAGTCTAACAGACTAATTTTTTGAACACCCCCAAAGCTAAACATTAGCCTGGGCTAAGCTAATCACTTGAGCTGATTTTCATGTTAAATTCTAAATTGAATTACTGGAAATAATTAACAACTACACCTAACCCCAACTCTAAACATAACCCCAGATGCGGTGATTTAATTTAACCCCAATATGTTTAACCCCAAGTCTAAATTTAACCCTCAATTGGCGAATAACCCCAAGACCCATATGATGTCTAAAATTGAACCCCAAGATGTGGAAGACTAATCCTAATTTGGAAACTCAAGGATTTTGGTGAAAGGGGGATTGTGAGGCGAAAGGGGGAACGTATAAGTGAACTGTTGTGATGTCGGAGCGTCTCAGGAGGAGGTGAGCTGTGGAGGAAAGGTATCCTAAGGAAGGAATGTGCCCAGAGGGGGAGGTGAACCCATGCAAGGCCCGTGCACAACTTGGGCCCACCTCGGTGGGTCCTTGCAAACCCTAACCTAACCGGCCAGTGCCTGTATGGCGATCTGCCTTTCTAGGGGGTATCGGACCCCCACAGATCTGCCGTCTGATGGCAAAGAGTCTCAACAGATCTGCCACCCTGGTACCCAAAGCCATCTCTTGGACATCGGAATCCGGAACCTGCAAACAGAGGAACAAAATTAAGGAAAGAACAAAATTACGGGAAGGAATAAATTAATATATATTACTAATTGGTCATAGCTCCTACCATGCCTGATGAGGGCGACGGAGCCCAGAAACGCGTTGCAGAAATGGAGCTGAAATTAACATGCATGTATAAAAACCTGGAAAATAAATTGAAAAATACTTACCTGATAACCCGAATGGAGGACAAACAAACCTGCAAAGAAAAACAGCAGAAGTTAGTAAAAGTGATTATAACAAAAATAAATACGTACATACCTGGAAAATAAATTAAAGGATACCTACCTGATAACCCGGATGGAGGACAAACAAACCTGCAAAGAAAAATAACAGAAGTTAGTAAAAGTGATTACAACAAAAATAAATACTTACCTGTTGGACCTGGAAAGATGGAACCTATATAAAGAGGAGACAACACACAAAGCCCTCATTTCTGCCCCGGACTTCGAGGAGGCAACATACCCCACGAAATGTTGGGAAGTTAAATGACCAAAAGGAGTCAACTACTTAAGGCCATACAGCCAGGAGGAGCAACACACAGAGCCCTCATTTCTGCCCCGGACTTCGAGGAGGCAACACACACCCCACGAAATGTTGGGAGAACAGCTAAATGACCAAAAGGAGTCAACCACTGAAGGCCATACAGCCAGAATGCATCTTCCGTAAGTCTAACAGACTAATTTTTTGAACACCCCCAAAGCTAAACATTAGCCTGGGCTAAGCTAATCACTTGAGCTGATTTTCATGTTAAATTCTAAATTGAATTACTGGAAATAATTAACAACTACACCTAACCCCAACTCTAAACATAACCCCAGATGCGGTGATTTAATTTAACCCCAATATGTTTAACCCCAAGTCTAAATTTAACCCTCAATTGGCGAATAACCCCAAGACCCATATGATGTCTAAAATTGAACCCCAAGATGTGGAAGACTAATCCTAATTTGGAAACTCAAGGATTTTGGTGAAAGGGGGATTGTGAGGCGAAAGGGGGAACGTATAAGTGAACTGTTGTGATGTCGGAGCGTCTCAGGAGGAGGTGAGCTGTGGAGGAAAGGTATCCTAAGGAAGGAATGTGCCCAGAGGGGGAGGTGAACCCATGCAAGGCCCGTGCACAACTTGGGCCCACCTCGGTGGGTCCTTGCAAACCCTAACCTAACCGGCCAGTGCCTGTATGGCGATCTGCCTTTCTAGGGGGTATCGGACCCCCACAGATCTGCCGTCTGATGGCAAAGAGTCTCAACAGATCTGCCACCCTGGTACCCAAAGCCATCTCTTGGACATCGGAATCCGGAACCTGCAAACAGAGGAACAAAATTAAGGAAAGAACAAAATTACGGGAAGGAATAAATTAATATATATTACTAATTGGTCATAGCTCCTACCATGCCTGATGAGGGCGACGGAGCCCAGAAACGCGTTGCAGAAATGGAGCTGAAATTAACATGCATGTATAAAAACCTGGAAAATAAATTGAAAAATACTTACCTGATAACCCGAATGGAGGACAAACAAACCTGCAAAGAAAAACAGCAGAAGTTAGTAAAAGTGATTATAACAAAAATAAATACGTACATACCTGGAAAATAAATTAAAGGATACCTACCTGATAACCCGGATGGAGGACAAACAAACCTGCAAAGAAAAATAACAGAAGTTAGTAAAAGTGATTACAACAAAAATAAATACTTACCTGTTGGACCTGGAAAGATGGAACCTATATAAAGAGGAGACAACACACAAAGCCCTCATTTCTGCCCCGGACTTCGAGGAGGCAACATACCCCACGAAATGTTGGGAAGTTAAATGACCAAAAGGAGTCAACTACTTAAGGCCATACAGCCAGGAGGAGCAACACACAGAGCCCTCATTTCTGCCCCGGACTTCGAGGAGGCAACACACACCCCACGAAATGTTGGGAGAACAGCTAAATGACCAAAAGGAGTCAACCACTGAAGGCCATACAGCCAGAATGCATCTTCCGTAAGTCTAACAGACTAATTTTTTGAACACCCCCAAAGCTAAACATTAGCCTGGGCTAAGCTAATCACTTGAGCTGATTTTCATGTTAAATTCTAAATTGAATTACTGGAAATAATTAACAACTACACCTAACCCCAACTCTAAACATAACCCCAGATGCGGTGATTTAATTTAACCCCAATATGTTTAACCCCAAGTCTAAATTTAACCCTCAATTGGCGAATAACCCCAAGACCCATATGATGTCTAAAATTGAACCCCAAGATGTGGAAGACTAATCCTAATTTGGAAACTCAAGGATTTTGGTGAAAGGGGGATTGTGAGGCGAAAGGGGGAACGTATAAGTGAACTGTTGTGATGTCGGAGCGTCTCAGGAGGAGGTGAGCTGTGGAGGAAAGGTATCCTAAGGAAGGAATGTGCCCAGAGGGGGAGGTGAACCCATGCAAGGCCCGTGCACAACTTGGGCCCACCTCGGTGGGTCCTTGCAAACCCTAACCTAACCGGCCAGTGCCTGTATGGCGATCTGCCTTTCTAGGGGGTATCGGACCCCCACAGATCTGCCGTCTGATGGCAAAGAGTCTCAACAGATCTGCCACCCTGGTACCCAAAGCCATCTCTTGGACATCGGAATCCGGAACCTGCAAACAGAGGAACAAAATTAAGGAAAGAACAAAATTACGGGAAGGAATAAATTAATATATATTACTAATTGGTCATAGCTCCTACCATGCCTGATGAGGGCGACGGAGCCCAGAAACGCGTTGCAGAAATGGAGCTGAAATTAACATGCATGTATAAAAACCTGGAAAATAAATTGAAAAATACTTACCTGATAACCCGAATGGAGGACAAACAAACCTGCAAAGAAAAACAGCAGAAGTTAGTAAAAGTGATTATAACAAAAATAAATACGTACATACCTGGAAAATAAATTAAAGGATACCTACCTGATAACCCGGATGGAGGACAAACAAACCTGCAAAGAAAAATAACAGAAGTTAGTAAAAGTGATTACAACAAAAATAAATACTTACCTGTTGGACCTGGAAAGATGGAACCTATATAAAGAGGAGACAACACACAAAGCCCTCATTTCTGCCCCGGACTTCGAGGAGGCAACATACCCCACGAAATGTTGGGAAGTTAAATGACCAAAAGGAGTCAACTACTTAAGGCCATACAGCCAGGAGGAGCAACACACAGAGCCCTCATTTCTGCCCCGGACTTCGAGGAGGCAACACACACCCCACGAAATGTTGGGAGAACAGCTAAATGACCAAAAGGAGTCAACCACTGAAGGCCATACAGCCAGAATGCATCTTCCGTAAGTCTAACAGACTAATTTTTTGAACACCCCCAAAGCTAAACATTAGCCTGGGCTAAGCTAATCACTTGAGCTGATTTTCATGTTAAATTCTAAATTGAATTACTGGAAATAATTAACAACTACACCTAACCCCAACTCTAAACATAACCCCAGATGCGGTGATTTAATTTAACCCCAATATGTTTAACCCCAAGTCTAAATTTAACCCTCAATTGGCGAATAACCCCAAGACCCATATGATGTCTAAAATTGAACCCCAAGATGTGGAAGACTAATCCTAATTTGGAAACTCAAGGATTTTGGTGAAAGGGGGATTGTGAGGCGAAAGGGGGAACGTATAAGTGAACTGTTGTGATGTCGGAGCGTCTCAGGAGGAGGTGAGCTGTGGAGGAAAGGTATCCTAAGGAAGGAATGTGCCCAGAGGGGGAGGTGAACCCATGCAAGGCCCGTGCACAACTTGGGCCCACCTCGGTGGGTCCTTGCAAACCCTAACCTAACCGGCCAGTGCCTGTATGGCGATCTGCCTTTCTAGGGGGTATCGGACCCCCACAGATCTGCCGTCTGATGGCAAAGAGTCTCAACAGATCTGCCACCCTGGTACCCAAAGCCATCTCTTGGACATCGGAATCCGGAACCTGCAAACAGAGGAACAAAATTAAGGAAAGAACAAAATTACGGGAAGGAATAAATTAATATATATTACTAATTGGTCATAGCTCCTACCATGCCTGATGAGGGCGACGGAGCCCAGAAACGCGTTGCAGAAATGGAGCTGAAATTAACATGCATGTATAAAAACCTGGAAAATAAATTGAAAAATACTTACCTGATAACCCGAATGGAGGACAAACAAACCTGCAAAGAAAAACAGCAGAAGTTAGTAAAAGTGATTATAACAAAAATAAATACGTACATACCTGGAAAATAAATTAAAGGATACCTACCTGATAACCCGGATGGAGGACAAACAAACCTGCAAAGAAAAATAACAGAAGTTAGTAAAAGTGATTACAACAAAAATAAATACTTACCTGTTGGACCTGGAAAGATGGAACCTATATAAAGAGGAGACAACACACAAAGCCCTCATTTCTGCCCCGGACTTCGAGGAGGCAACATACCCCACGAAATGTTGGGAAGTTAAATGACCAAAAGGAGTCAACTACTTAAGGCCATACAGCCAGGAGGAGCAACACACAGAGCCCTCATTTCTGCCCCGGACTTCGAGGAGGCAACACACACCCCACGAAATGTTGGGAGAACAGCTAAATGACCAAAAGGAGTCAACCACTGAAGGCCATACAGCCAGAATGCATCTTCCGTAAGTCTAACAGACTAATTTTTTGAACACCCCCAAAGCTAAACATTAGCCTGGGCTAAGCTAATCACTTGAGCTGATTTTCATGTTAAATTCTAAATTGAATTACTGGAAATAATTAACAACTACACCTAACCCCAACTCTAAACATAACCCCAGATGCGGTGATTTAATTTAACCCCAATATGTTTAACCCCAAGTCTAAATTTAACCCTCAATTGGCGAATAACCCCAAGACCCATATGATGTCTAAAATTGAACCCCAAGATGTGGAAGACTAATCCTAATTTGGAAACTCAAGGATTTTGGTGAAAGGGGGATTGTGAGGCGAAAGGGGGAACGTATAAGTGAACTGTTGTGATGTCGGAGCGTCTCAGGAGGAGGTGAGCTGTGGAGGAAAGGTATCCTAAGGAAGGAATGTGCCCAGAGGGGGAGGTGAACCCATGCAAGGCCCGTGCACAACTTGGGCCCACCTCGGTGGGTCCTTGCAAACCCTAACCTAACCGGCCAGTGCCTGTATGGCGATCTGCCTTTCTAGGGGGTATCGGACCCCCACAGATCTGCCGTCTGATGGCAAAGAGTCTCAACAGATCTGCCACCCTGGTACCCAAAGCCATCTCTTGGACATCGGAATCCGGAACCTGCAAACAGAGGAACAAAATTAAGGAAAGAACAAAATTACGGGAAGGAATAAATTAATATATATTACTAATTGGTCATAGCTCCTACCATGCCTGATGAGGGCGACGGAGCCCAGAAACGCGTTGCAGAAATGGAGCTGAAATTAACATGCATGTATAAAAACCTGGAAAATAAATTGAAAAATACTTACCTGATAACCCGAATGGAGGACAAACAAACCTGCAAAGAAAAACAGCAGAAGTTAGTAAAAGTGATTATAACAAAAATAAATACGTACATACCTGGAAAATAAATTAAAGGATACCTACCTGATAACCCGGATGGAGGACAAACAAACCTGCAAAGAAAAATAACAGAAGTTAGTAAAAGTGATTACAACAAAAATAAATACTTACCTGTTGGACCTGGAAAGATGGAACCTATATAAAGAGGAGACAACACACAAAGCCCTCATTTCTGCCCCGGACTTCGAGGAGGCAACATACCCCACGAAATGTTGGGAAGTTAAATGACCAAAAGGAGTCAACTACTTAAGGCCATACAGCCAGGAGGAGCAACACACAGAGCCCTCATTTCTGCCCCGGACTTCGAGGAGGCAACACACACCCCACGAAATGTTGGGAGAACAGCTAAATGACCAAAAGGAGTCAACCACTGAAGGCCATACAGCCAGAATGCATCTTCCGTAAGTCTAACAGACTAATTTTTTGAACACCCCCAAAGCTAAACATTAGCCTGGGCTAAGCTAATCACTTGAGCTGATTTTCATGTTAAATTCTAAATTGAATTACTGGAAATAATTAACAACTACACCTAACCCCAACTCTAAACATAACCCCAGATGCGGTGATTTAATTTAACCCCAATATGTTTAACCCCAAGTCTAAATTTAACCCTCAATTGGCGAATAACCCCAAGACCCATATGATGTCTAAAATTGAACCCCAAGATGTGGAAGACTAATCCTAATTTGGAAACTCAAGGATTTTGGTGAAAGGGGGATTGTGAGGCGAAAGGGGGAACGTATAAGTGAACTGTTGTGATGTCGGAGCGTCTCAGGAGGAGGTGAGCTGTGGAGGAAAGGTATCCTAAGGAAGGAATGTGCCCAGAGGGGGAGGTGAACCCATGCAAGGCCCGTGCACAACTTGGGCCCACCTCGGTGGGTCCTTGCAAACCCTAACCTAACCGGCCAGTGCCTGTATGGCGATCTGCCTTTCTAGGGGGTATCGGACCCCCACAGATCTGCCGTCTGATGGCAAAGAGTCTCAACAGATCTGCCACCCTGGTACCCAAAGCCATCTCTTGGACATCGGAATCCGGAACCTGCAAACAGAGGAACAAAATTAAGGAAAGAACAAAATTACGGGAAGGAATAAATTAATATATATTACTAATTGGTCATAGCTCCTACCATGCCTGATGAGGGCGACGGAGCCCAGAAACGCGTTGCAGAAATGGAGCTGAAATTAACATGCATGTATAAAAACCTGGAAAATAAATTGAAAAATACTTACCTGATAACCCGAATGGAGGACAAACAAACCTGCAAAGAAAAACAGCAGAAGTTAGTAAAAGTGATTATAACAAAAATAAATACGTACATACCTGGAAAATAAATTAAAGGATACCTACCTGATAACCCGGATGGAGGACAAACAAACCTGCAAAGAAAAATAACAGAAGTTAGTAAAAGTGATTACAACAAAAATAAATACTTACCTGTTGGACCTGGAAAGATGGAACCTATATAAAGAGGAGACAACACACAAAGCCCTCATTTCTGCCCCGGACTTCGAGGAGGCAACATACCCCACGAAATGTTGGGAAGTTAAATGACCAAAAGGAGTCAACTACTTAAGGCCATACAGCCAGGAGGAGCAACACACAGAGCCCTCATTTCTGCCCCGGACTTCGAGGAGGCAACACACACCCCACGAAATGTTGGGAGAACAGCTAAATGACCAAAAGGAGTCAACCACTGAAGGCCATACAGCCAGAATGCATCTTCCGTAAGTCTAACAGACTAATTTTTTGAACACCCCCAAAGCTAAACATTAGCCTGGGCTAAGCTAATCACTTGAGCTGATTTTCATGTTAAATTCTAAATTGAATTACTGGAAATAATTAACAACTACACCTAACCCCAACTCTAAACATAACCCCAGATGCGGTGATTTAATTTAACCCCAATATGTTTAACCCCAAGTCTAAATTTAACCCTCAATTGGCGAATAACCCCAAGACCCATATGATGTCTAAAATTGAACCCCAAGATGTGGAAGACTAATCCTAATTTGGAAACTCAAGGATTTTGGTGAAAGGGGGATTGTGAGGCGAAAGGGGGAACGTATAAGTGAACTGTTGTGATGTCGGAGCGTCTCAGGAGGAGGTGAGCTGTGGAGGAAAGGTATCCTAAGGAAGGAATGTGCCCAGAGGGGGAGGTGAACCCATGCAAGGCCCGTGCACAACTTGGGCCCACCTCGGTGGGTCCTTGCAAACCCTAACCTAACCGGCCAGTGCCTGTATGGCGATCTGCCTTTCTAGGGGGTATCGGACCCCCACAGATCTGCCGTCTGATGGCAAAGAGTCTCAACAGATCTGCCACCCTGGTACCCAAAGCCATCTCTTGGACATCGGAATCCGGAACCTGCAAACAGAGGAACAAAATTAAGGAAAGAACAAAATTACGGGAAGGAATAAATTAATATATATTACTAATTGGTCATAGCTCCTACCATGCCTGATGAGGGCGACGGAGCCCAGAAACGCGTTGCAGAAATGGAGCTGAAATTAACATGCATGTATAAAAACCTGGAAAATAAATTGAAAAATACTTACCTGATAACCCGAATGGAGGACAAACAAACCTGCAAAGAAAAACAGCAGAAGTTAGTAAAAGTGATTATAACAAAAATAAATACGTACATACCTGGAAAATAAATTAAAGGATACCTACCTGATAACCCGGATGGAGGACAAACAAACCTGCAAAGAAAAATAACAGAAGTTAGTAAAAGTGATTACAAAAAAAATAAATACTTACCTGTTGGACCTGGAAAGATGGAACCTATATAAAGAGGAGACAACACACAAAGCCCTCATTTCTGCCCCGGACTTCGAGGAGGCAACATACCCCACGAAATGTTGGGAAGTTAAATGACCAAAAGGAGTCAACTACTTAAGGCCATACAGCCAGGAGGAGCAACACACAGAGCCCTCATTTCTGCCCCGGACTTCGAGGAGGCAACACACACCCCACGAAATGTTGGGAGAACAGCTAAATGACCAAAAGGAGTCAACCACTGAAGGCCATACAGCCAGAATGCATCTTCCGTAAGTCTAACAGACTAATTTTTTGAACACCCCCAAAGCTAAACATTAGCCTGGGCTAAGCTAATCACTTGAGCTGATTTTCATGTTAAATTCTAAATTGAATTACTGGAAATAATTAACAACTACACCTAACCCCAACTCTAAACATAACCCCAGATGCGGTGATTTAATTTAACCCCAATATGTTTAACCCCAAGTCTAAATTTAACCCTCAATTGGCGAATAACCCCAAGACCCATATGATGTCTAAAATTGAACCCCAAGATGTGGAAGACTAATCCTAATTTGGAAACTCAAGGATTTTGGTGAAAGGGGGATTGTGAGGCGAAAGGGGGAACGTATAAGTGAACTGTTGTGATGTCGGAGCGTCTCAGGAGGAGGTGAGCTGTGGAGGAAAGGTATCCTAAGGAAGGAATGTGCCCAGAGGGGGAGGTGAACCCATGCAAGGCCCGTGCACAACTTGGGCCCACCTCGGTGGGTCCTTGCAAACCCTAACCTAACCGGCCAGTGCCTGTATGGCGATCTGCCTTTCTAGGGGGTATCGGACCCCCACAGATCTGCCGTCTGATGGCAAAGAGTCTCAACAGATCTGCCACCCTGGTACCCAAAGCCATCTCTTGGACATCGGAATCCGGAACCTGCAAACAGAGGAACAAAATTAAGGAAAGAACAAAATTACGGGAAGGAATAAATTAATATATATTACTAATTGGTCATAGCTCCTACCATGCCTGATGAGGGCGACGGAGCCCAGAAACGCGTTGCAGAAATGGAGCTGAAATTAACATGCATGTATAAAAACCTGGAAAATAAATTGAAAAATACTTACCTGATAACCCGAATGGAGGACAAACAAACCTGCAAAGAAAAACAGCAGAAGTTAGTAAAAGTGATTATAACAAAAATAAATACGTACATACCTGGAAAATAAATTAAAGGATACCTACCTGATAACCCGGATGGAGGACAAACAAACCTGCAAAGAAAAATAACAGAAGTTAGTAAAAGTGATTACAACAAAAATAAATACTTACCTGTTGGACCTGGAAAGATGGAACCTATATAAAGAGGAGACAACACACAAAGCCCTCATTTCTGCCCCGGACTTCGAGGAGGCAACATACCCCACGAAATGTTGGGAAGTTAAATGACCAAAAGGAGTCAACTACTTAAGGCCATACAGCCAGGAGGAGCAACACACAGAGCCCTCATTTCTGCCCCGGACTTCGAGGAGGCAACACACACCCCACGAAATGTTGGGAGAACAGCTAAATGACCAAAAGGAGTCAACCACTGAAGGCCATACAGCCAGAATGCATCTTCCGTAAGTCTAACAGACTAATTTTTTGAACACCCCCAAAGCTAAACATTAGCCTGGGCTAAGCTAATCACTTGAGCTGATTTTCATGTTAAATTCTAAATTGAATTACTGGAAATAATTAACAACTACACCTAACCCCAACTCTAAACATAACCCCAGATGCGGTGATTTAATTTAACCCCAATATGTTTAACCCCAAGTCTAAATTTAACCCTCAATTGGCGAATAACCCCAAGACCCATATGATGTCTAAAATTGAACCCCAAGATGTGGAAGACTAATCCTAATTTGGAAACTCAAGGATTTTGGTGAAAGGGGGATTGTGAGGCGAAAGGGGGAACGTATAAGTGAACTGTTGTGATGTCGGAGCGTCTCAGGAGGAGGTGAGCTGTGGAGGAAAG
Source organism: Coilia nasus (assembly GCA_027475355.1). Lineage (NCBI taxonomy): Eukaryota > Metazoa > Chordata > Actinopteri > Clupeiformes > Engraulidae > Coilia > Coilia nasus. Next base: position 49,689 of record CM050211.1, read on the forward strand.
GTATCCTAAGGAAGGAATGTGCCCAGAGGGGGAGGTGAACCCATGCAAGGCCCGTGCACAACTTGGGCCCACCTCGGTGGGTCCTTGCAAACCCTAACCTAACCGGCCAGTGCCTGTATGGCGATCTGCCTTTCTAGGGGGTATCGGACCCCCACAGATCTGCCGTCTGATGGCAAAGAGTCTCAACAGATCTGCCACCCTGGTACCCAAAGCCATCTCTTGGACATCGGAATCCGGAACCTGCAAACAGAGGAACAAAATTAAGGAAAGAACAAAATTACGGGAAGGAATAAATTAATATATATTACTAATTGGTCATAGCTCCTACCATGCCTGATGAGGGCGACGGAGCCCAGAAACGCGTTGCAGAAATGGAGCTGAAATTAACATGCATGTATAAAAACCTGGAAAATAAATTGAAAAATACTTACCTGATAACCCGAATGGAGGACAAACAAACCTGCAAAGAAAAACAGCAGAAGTTAGTAAAAGTGATTATAACAAAAATAAATACGTACATACCTGGAAAATAAATTAAAGGATACCTACCTGATAACCCGGATGGAGGACAAACAAACCTGCAAAGAAAAATAACAGAAGTTAGTAAAAGTGATTACAACAAAAATAAATACTTACCTGTTGGACCTGGAAAGATGGAACCTATATAAAGAGGAGACAACACACAAAGCCCTCATTTCTGCCCCGGACTTCGAGGAGGCAACATACCCCACGAAATGTTGGGAAGTTAAATGACCAAAAGGAGTCAACTACTTAAGGCCATACAGCCAGGAGGAGCAACACACAGAGCCCTCATTTCTGCCCCGGACTTCGAGGAGGCAACACACACCCCACGAAATGTTGGGAGAACAGCTAAATGACCAAAAGGAGTCAACCACTGAAGGCCATACAGCCAGAATGCATCTTCCGTAAGTCTAACAGACTAATTTTTTGAACACCCCCAAAGCTAAACATTAGCCTGGGCTAAGCTAATCACTTGAGCTGATTTTCATGTTAAATTCTAAATTGAATTACTGGAAATAATTAACAACTACACCTAACCCCAACTCTAAACATAACCCCAGATGCGGTGATTTAATTTAACCCCAATATGTTTAACCCCAAGTCTAAATTTAACCCTCAATTGGCGAATAACCCCAAGACCCATATGATGTCTAAAATTGAACCCCAAGATGTGGAAGACTAATCCTAATTTGGAAACTCAAGGATTTTGGTGAAAGGGGGATTGTGAGGCGAAAGGGGGAACGTATAAGTGAACTGTTGTGATGTCGGAGCGTCTCAGGAGGAGGTGAGCTGTGGAGGAAAGGTATCCTAAGGAAGGAATGTGCCCAGAGGGGGAGGTGAACCCATGCAAGGCCCGTGCACAACTTGGGCCCACCTCGGTGGGTCCTTGCAAACCCTAACCTAACCGGCCAGTGCCTGTATGGCGATCTGCCTTTCTAGGGGGTATCGGACCCCCACAGATCTGCCGTCTGATGGCAAAGAGTCTCAACAGATCTGCCACCCTGGTACCCAAAGCCATCTCTTGGACATCGGAATCCGGAACCTGCAAACAGAGGAACAAAATTAAGGAAAGAACAAAATTACGGGAAGGAATAAATTAATATATATTACTAATTGGTCATAGCTCCTACCATGCCTGATGAGGGCGACGGAGCCCAGAAACGCGTTGCAGAAATGGAGCTGAAATTAACATGCATGTATAAAAACCTGGAAAATAAATTGAAAAATACTTACCTGATAACCCGAATGGAGGACAAACAAACCTGCAAAGAAAAACAGCAGAAGTTAGTAAAAGTGATTATAACAAAAATAAATACGTACATACCTGGAAAATAAATTAAAGGATACCTACCTGATAACCCGGATGGAGGACAAACAAACCTGCAAAGAAAAATAACAGAAGTTAGTAAAAGTGATTACAACAAAAATAAATACTTACCTGTTGGACCTGGAAAGATGGAACCTATATAAAGAGGAGACAACACACAAAGCCCTCATTTCTGCCCCGGACTTCGAGGAGGCAACATACCCCACGAAATGTTGGGAAGTTAAATGACCAAAAGGAGTCAACTACTTAAGGCCATACAGCCAGGAGGAGCAACACACAGAGCCCTCATTTCTGCCCCGGACTTCGAGGAGGCAACACACACCCCACGAAATGTTGGGAGAACAGCTAAATGACCAAAAGGAGTCAACCACTGAAGGCCATACAGCCAGAATGCATCTTCCGTAAGTCTAACAGACTAATTTTTTGAACACCCCCAAAGCTAAACATTAGCCTGGGCTAAGCTAATCACTTGAGCTGATTTTCATGTTAAATTCTAAATTGAATTACTGGAAATAATTAACAACTACACCTAACCCCAACTCTAAACATAACCCCAGATGCGGTGATTTAATTTAACCCCAATATGTTTAACCCCAAGTCTAAATTTAACCCTCAATTGGCGAATAACCCCAAGACCCATATGATGTCTAAAATTGAACCCCAAGATGTGGAAGACTAATCCTAATTTGGAAACTCAAGGATTTTGGTGAAAGGGGGATTGTGAGGCGAAAGGGGGAACGTATAAGTGAACTGTTGTGATGTCGGAGCGTCTCAGGAGGAGGTGAGCTGTGGAGGAAAGGTATCCTAAGGAAGGAATGTGCCCAGAGGGGGAGGTGAACCCATGCAAGGCCCGTGCACAACTTGGGCCCACCTCGGTGGGTCCTTGCAAACCCTAACCTAACCGGCCAGTGCCTGTATGGCGATCTGCCTTTCTAGGGGGTATCGGACCCCCACAGATCTGCCGTCTGATGGCAAAGAGTCTCAACAGATCTGCCACCCTGGTACCCAAAGCCATCTCTTGGACATCGGAATCCGGAACCTGCAAACAGAGGAACAAAATTAAGGAAAGAACAAAATTACGGGAAGGAATAAATTAATATATATTACTAATTGGTCATAGCTCCTACCATGCCTGATGAGGGCGACGGAGCCCAGAAACGCGTTGCAGAAATGGAGCTGAAATTAACATGCATGTATAAAAACCTGGAAAATAAATTGAAAAATACTTACCTGATAACCCGAATGGAGGACAAACAAACCTGCAAAGAAAAACAGCAGAAGTTAGTAAAAGTGATTATAACAAAAATAAATACGTACATACCTGGAAAATAAATTAAAGGATACCTACCTGATAACCCGGATGGAGGACAAACAAACCTGCAAAGAAAAATAACAGAAGTTAGTAAAAGTGATTACAACAAAAATAAATACTTACCTGTTGGACCTGGAAAGATGGAACCTATATAAAGAGGAGACAACACACAAAGCCCTCATTTCTGCCCCGGACTTCGAGGAGGCAACATACCCCACGAAATGTTGGGAAGTTAAATGACCAAAAGGAGTCAACTACTTAAGGCCATACAGCCAGGAGGAGCAACACACAGAGCCCTCATTTCTGCCCCGGACTTCGAGGAGGCAACACACACCCCACGAAATGTTGGGAGAACAGCTAAATGACCAAAAGGAGTCAACCACTGAAGGCCATACAGCCAGAATGCATCTTCCGTAAGTCTAACAGACTAATTTTTTGAACACCCCCAAAGCTAAACATTAGCCTGGGCTAAGCTAATCACTTGAGCTGATTTTCATGTTAAATTCTAAATTGAATTACTGGAAATAATTAACAACTACACCTAACCCCAACTCTAAACATAACCCCAGATGCGGTGATTTAATTTAACCCCAATATGTTTAACCCCAAGTCTAAATTTAACCCTCAATTGGCGAATAACCCCAAGACCCATATGATGTCTAAAATTGAACCCCAAGATGTGGAAGACTAATCCTAATTTGGAAACTCAAGGATTTTGGTGAAAGGGGGATTGTGAGGCGAAAGGGGGAACGTATAAGTGAACTGTTGTGATGTCGGAGCGTCTCAGGAGGAGGTGAGCTGTGGAGGAAAGGTATCCTAAGGAAGGAATGTGCCCAGAGGGGGAGGTGAACCCATGCAAGGCCCGTGCACAACTTGGGCCCACCTCGGTGGGTCCTTGCAAACCCTAACCTAACCGGCCAGTGCCTGTATGGCGATCTGCCTTTCTAGGGGGTATCGGACCCCCACAGATCTGCCGTCTGATGGCAAAGAGTCTCAACAGATCTGCCACCCTGGTACCCAAAGCCATCTCTTGGACATCGGAATCCGGAACCTGCAAACAGAGGAACAAAATTAAGGAAAGAACAAAATTACGGGAAGGAATAAATTAATATATATTACTAATTGGTCATAGCTCCTACCATGCCTGATGAGGGCGACGGAGCCCAGAAACGCGTTGCAGAAATGGAGCTGAAATTAACATGCATGTATAAAAACCTGGAAAATAAATTGAAAAATACTTACCTGATAACCCGAATGGAGGACAAACAAACCTGCAAAGAAAAACAGCAGAAGTTAGTAAAAGTGATTATAACAAAAATAAATACGTACATACCTGGAAAATAAATTAAAGGATACCTACCTGATAACCCGGATGGAGGACAAACAAACCTGCAAAGAAAAATAACAGAAGTTAGTAAAAGTGATTACAACAAAAATAAATACTTACCTGTTGGACCTGGAAAGATGGAACCTATATAAAGAGGAGACAACACACAAAGCCCTCATTTCTGCCCCGGACTTCGAGGAGGCAACATACCCCACGAAATGTTGGGAAGTTAAATGACCAAAAGGAGTCAACTACTTAAGGCCATACAGCCAGGAGGAGCAACACACAGAGCCCTCATTTCTGCCCCGGACTTCGAGGAGGCAACACACACCCCACGAAATGTTGGGAGAACAGCTAAATGACCAAAAGGAGTCAACCACTGAAGGCCATACAGCCAGAATGCATCTTCCGTAAGTCTAACAGACTAATTTTTTGAACACCCCCAAAGCTAAACATTAGCCTGGGCTAAGCTAATCACTTGAGCTGATTTTCATGTTAAATTCTAAATTGAATTACTGGAAATAATTAACAACTACACCTAACCCCAACTCTAAACATAACCCCAGATGCGGTGATTTAATTTAACCCCAATATGTTTAACCCCAAGTCTAAATTTAACCCTCAATTGGCGAATAACCCCAAGACCCATATGATGTCTAAAATTGAACCCCAAGATGTGGAAGACTAATCCTAATTTGGAAACTCAAGGATTTTGGTGAAAGGGGGATTGTGAGGCGAAAGGGGGAACGTATAAGTGAACTGTTGTGATGTCGGAGCGTCTCAGGAGGAGGTGAGCTGTGGAGGAAAGGTATCCTAAGGAAGGAATGTGCCCAGAGGGGGAGGTGAACCCATGCAAGGCCCGTGCACAACTTGGGCCCACCTCGGTGGGTCCTTGCAAACCCTAACCTAACCGGCCAGTGCCTGTAGGGCGATCTGCCTTTCTAGGGGGTATCGGACCCCCACAGATCTGCCGTCTGATGGCAAAGAGTCTCAACAGATCTGCCACCCTGGTACCCAAAGCCATCTCTTGGACATCGGAACCCGGAACCTGCAAACAGAGGAACAAAATTAAGGAAAGAACAAAATTACGGGAAGGAATAAATTAATATATATTACTAATTGGTCATAGCTCCTACCATGCCTGATGAGGGCGACGGAGCCCAGAAACGCGTTGCAGAAATGGAGCTGAAATTAACATGCATGTATAAAAACCTGGAAAATAAATTGAAAAATACTTACCTGATAACCCGAATGGAGGACAAACAAACCTGCAAAGAAAAACAGCAGAAGTTAGTAAAAGTGATTATAACAAAAATAAATACGTACATACCTGGAAAATAAATTAAAGGATACCTACCTGATAACCCGGATGGAGGACAAACAAACCTGCAAAGAAAAATAACAGAAGTTAGTAAAAGTGATTACAACAAAAATAAATACTTACCTGTTGGACCTGGAAAGATGGAACCTATATAAAGAGGAGACAACACACAAAGCCCTCATTTCTGCCCCGGACTTCGAGGAGGCAACATACCCCACGAAATGTTGGGAAGTTAAATGACCAAAAGGAGTCAACTACTTAAGGCCATACAGCCAGGAGGAGCAACACACAGAGCCCTCATTTCTGCCCCGGACTTCGAGGAGGCAACACACACCCCACGAAATGTTGGGAGAACAGCTAAATGACCAAAAGGAGTCAACCACTGAAGGCCATACAGCCAGAATGCATCTTCCGTAAGTCTAACAGACTAATTTTTTGAACACCCCCAAAGCTAAACATTAGCCTGGGCTAAGCTAATCACTTGAGCTGATTTTCATGTTAAATTCTAAATTGAATTACTGGAAATAATTAACAACTACACCTAACCCCAACTCTAAACATAACCCCAGATGCGGTGATTTAATTTAACCCCAATATGTTTAACCCCAAGTCTAAATTTAACCCTCAATTGGCGAATAACCCCAAGACCCATATGATGTCTAAAATTGAACCCCAAGATGTGGAAGACTAATCCTAATTTGGAAACTCAAGGATTTTGGTGAAAGGGGGATTGTGAGGCGAAAGGGGGAACGTATAAGTGAACTGTTGTGATGTCGGAGCGTCTCAGGAGGAGGTGAGCTGTGGAGGAAAGGTATCCTAAGGAAGGAATGTGCCCAGAGGGGGAGGTGAACCCATGCAAGGCCCGTGCACAACTTGGGCCCACCTCGGTGGGTCCTTGCAAACCCTAACCTAACCGGCCAGTGCCTGTAGGGCGATCTGCCTTTCTAGGGGGTATCGGACCCCCACAGATCTGCCGTCTGATGGCAAAGAGTCTCAACAGATCTGCCACCCTGGTACCCAAAGCCATCTCTTGGACATCGGAACCCGGAACCTGCAAACAGAGGAACAAAATTAAGGAAAGAACAAAATTACGGGAAGGAATAAATTAATATATATTACTAATTGGTCATAGCTCCTACCATGCCTGATGAGGGCGACGGAGCCCAGAAACGCGTTGCAGAAATGGAGCTGAAATTAACATGCATGTATAAAAACCTGGAAAATAAATTGAAAAATACTTACCTGATAACCCGAATGGAGGACAAACAAACCTGCAAAGAAAAACAGCAGAAGTTAGTAAAAGTGATTATAACAAAAATAAATACGTACATACCTGGAAAATAAATTAAAGGATACCTACCTGATAACCCGGATGGAGGACAAACAAACCTGCAAAGAAAAATAACAGAAGTTAGTAAAAGTGATTACAACAAAAATAAATACTTACCTGTTGGACCTGGAAAGATGGAACCTATATAAAGAGGAGACAACACACAAAGCCCTCATTTCTGCCCCGGACTTCGAGGAGGCAACATACCCCACGAAATGTTGGGAAGTTAAATGACCAAAAGGAGTCAACTACTTAAGGCCATACAGCCAGGAGGAGCAACACACAGAGCCCTCATTTCTGCCCCGGACTTCGAGGAGGCAACACACACCCCACGAAATGTTGGGAGAACAGCTAAATGACCAAAAGGAGTCAACCACTGAAGGCCATACAGCCAGAATGCATCTTCCGTAAGTCTAACAGACTAATTTTTTGAACACCCCCAAAGCTAAACATTAGCCTGGGCTAAGCTAATCACTTGAGCTGATTTTCATGTTAAATTCTAAATTGAATTACTGGAAATAATTAACAACTACACCTAACCCCAACTCTAAACATAACCCCAGATGCGGTGATTTAATTTAACCCCAATATGTTTAACCCCAAGTCTAAATTTAACCCTCAATTGGCGAATAACCCCAAGACCCATATGATGTCTAAAATTGAACCCCAAGATGTGGAAGACTAATCCTAATTTGGAAACTCAAGGATTTTGGTGAAAGGGGGATTGTGAGGCGAAAGGGGGAACGTATAAGTGAACTGTTGTGATGTCGGAGCGTCTCAGGAGGAGGTGAGCTGTGGAGGAAAGGTATCCTAAGGAAGGAATGTGCCCAGAGGGGGAGGTGAACCCATGCAAGGCCCGTGCACAACTTGGGCCCACCTCGGTGGGTCCTTGCAAACCCTAACCTAACCGGCCAGTGCCTGTATGGCGATCTGCCTTTCTAGGGGGTATCGGACCCCCACAGATCTGCCGTCTGATGGCAAAGAGTCTCAACAGATCTGCCACCCTGGTACCCAAAGCCATCTCTTGGACATCGGAATCCGGAACCTGCAAACAGAGGAACAAAATTAAGGAAAGAACAAAATTACGGGAAGGAATAAATTAATATATATTACTAATTGGTCATAGCTCCTACCATGCCTGATGAGGGCGACGGAGCCCAGAAACGCGTTGCAGAAATGGAGCTGAAATTAACATGCATGTATAAAAACCTGGAAAATAAATTGAAAAATACTTACCTGATAACCCGAATGGAGGACAAACAAACCTGCAAAGAAAAACAGCAGAAGTTAGTAAAAGTGATTATAACAAAAATAAATACGTACATACCTGGAAAATAAATTAAAGGATACCTACCTGATAACCCGGATGGAGGACAAACAAACCTGCAAAGAAAAATAACAGAAGTTAGTAAAAGTGATTACAACAAAAATAAATACTTACCTGTTGGACCTGGAAAGATGGAACCTATATAAAGAGGAGACAACACACAAAGCCCTCATTTCTGCCCCGGACTTCGAGGAGGCAACATACCCCACGAAATGTTGGGAAGTTAAATGACCAAAAGGAGTCAACTACTTAAGGCCATACAGCCAGGAGGAGCAACACACAGAGCCCTCATTTCTGCCCCGGACTTCGAGGAGGCAACACACACCCCACGAAATGTTGGGAGAACAGCTAAATGACCAAAAGGAGTCAACCACTGAAGGCCATACAGCCAGAATGCATCTTCCGTAAGTCTAACAGACTAATTTTTTGAACACCCCCAAAGCTAAACATTAGCCTGGGCTAAGCTAATCACTTGAGCTGATTTTCATGTTAAATTCTAAATTGAATTACTGGAAATAATTAACAACTACACCTAACCCCAACTCTAAACATAACCCCAGATGCGGTGATTTAATTTAACCCCAATATGTTTAACCCCAAGTCTAAATTTAACCCTCAATTGGCGAATAACCCCAAGACCCATATGATGTCTAAAATTGAACCCCAAGATGTGGAAGACTAATCCTAATTTGGAAACTCAAGGATTTTGGTGAAAGGGGGATTGTGAGGCGAAAGGGGGAACGTATAAGTGAACTGTTGTGATGTCGGAGCGTCTCAGGAGGAGGTGAGCTGTGGAGGAAAGGTATCCTAAGGAAGGAATGTGCCCAGAGGGGGAGGTGAACCCATGCAAGGCCCGTGCACAACTTGGGCCCACCTCGGTGGGTCCTTGCAAACCCTAACCTAACCGGCCAGTGCCTGTATGGCGATCTGCCTTTCTAGGGGGTATCGGACCCCCACAGATCTGCCGTCTGATGGCAAAGAGTCTCAACAGATCTGCCACCCTGGTACCCAAAGCCATCTCTTGGACATCGGAATCCGGAACCTGCAAACAGAGGAACAAAATTAAGGAAAGAACAAAATTACGGGAAGGAATAAATTAATATATATTACTAATTGGTCATAGCTCCTACCATGCCTGATGAGGGCGACGGAGCCCAGAAACGCGTTGCAGAAATGGAGCTGAAATTAACATGCATGTATAAAAACCTGGAAAATAAATTGAAAAATACTTACCTGATAACCCGAATGGAGGACAAACAAACCTGCAAAGAAAAACAGCAGAAGTTAGTAAAAGTGATTATAACAAAAATAAATACGTACATACCTGGAAAATAAATTAAAGGATACCTACCTGATAACCCGGATGGAGGACAAACAAACCTGCAAAGAAAAATAACAGAAGTTAGTAAAAGTGATTACAACAAAAATAAATACTTACCTGTTGGACCTGGAAAGATGGAACCTATATAAAGAGGAGACAACACACAAAGCCCTCATTTCTGCCCCGGACTTCGAGGAGGCAACATACCCCACGAAATGTTGGGAAGTTAAATGACCAAAAGGAGTCAACTACTTAAGGCCATACAGCCAGGAGGAGCAACACACAGAGCCCTCATTTCTGCCCCGGACTTCGAGGAGGCAACACACACCCCACGAAATGTTGGGAGAACAGCTAAATGACCAAAAGGAGTCAACCACTGAAGGCCATACAGCCAGAATGCATCTTCCGTAAGTCTAACAGACTAATTTTTTGAACACCCCCAAAGCTAAACATTAGCCTGGGCTAAGCTAATCACTTGAGCTGATTTTCATGTTAAATTCTAAATTGAATTACTGGAAATAATTAACAACTACACCTAACCCCAACTCTAAACATAACCCCAGATGCGGTGATTTAATTTAACCCCAATATGTTTAACCCCAAGTCTAAATTTAACCCTCAATTGGCGAATAACCCCAAGACCCATATGATGTCTAAAATTGAACCCCAAGATGTGGAAGACTAATCCTAATTTGGAAACTCAAGGATTTTGGTGAAAGGGGGATTGTGAGGCGAAAGGGGGAACGTATAAGTGAACTGTTGTGATGTCGGAGCGTCTCAGGAGGAGGTGAGCTGTGGAGGAAAGGTATCCTAAGGAAGGAATGTGCCCAGAGGGGGAGGTGAACCCATGCAAGGCCCGTGCACAACTTGGGCCCACCTCGGTGGGTCCTTGCAAACCCTAACCTAACCGGCCAGTGCCTGTATGGCGATCTGCCTTTCTAGGGGGTATCGGACCCCCACAGATCTGCCGTCTGATGGCAAAGAGTCTCAACAGATCTGCCACCCTGGTACCCAAAGCCATCTCTTGGACATCGGAATCCGGAACCTGCAAACAGAGGAACAAAATTAAGGAAAGAACAAAATTACGGGAAGGAATAAATTAATATATATTACTAATTGGTCATAGCTCCTACCATGCCTGATGAGGGCGACGGAGCCCAGAAACGCGTTGCAGAAATGGAGCTGAAATTAACATGCATGTATAAAAACCTGGAAAATAAATTGAAAAATACTTACCTGATAACCCGAATGGAGGACAAACAAACCTGCAAAGAAAAACAGCAGAAGTTAGTAAAAGTGATTATAACAAAAATAAATACGTACATACCTGGAAAATAAATTAAAGGATACCTACCTGATAACCCGGATGGAGGACAAACAAACCTGCAAAGAAAAATAACAGAAGTTAGTAAAAGTGATTACAACAAAAATAAATACTTACCTGTTGGACCTGGAAAGATGGAACCTATATAAAGAGGAGACAACACACAAAGCCCTCATTTCTGCCCCGGACTTCGAGGAGGCAACATACCCCACGAAATGTTGGGAAGTTAAATGACCAAAAGGAGTCAACTACTTAAGGCCATACAGCCAGGAGGAGCAACACACAGAGCCCTCATTTCTGCCCCGGACTTCGAGGAGGCAACACACACCCCACGAAATGTTGGGAGAACAGCTAAATGACCAAAAGGAGTCAACCACTGAAGGCCATACAGCCAGAATGCATCTTCCGTAAGTCTAACAGACTAATTTTTTGAACACCCCCAAAGCTAAACATTAGCCTGGGCTAAGCTAATCACTTGAGCTGATTTTCATGTTAAATTCTAAATTGAATTACTGGAAATAATTAACAACTACACCTAACCCCAACTCTAAACATAACCCCAGATGCGGTGATTTAATTTAACCCCAATATGTTTAACCCCAAGTCTAAATTTAACCCTCAATTGGCGAATAACCCCAAGACCCATATGATGTCTAAAATTGAACCCCAAGATGTGGAAGACTAATCCTAATTTGGAAACTCAAGGATTTTGGTGAAAGGGGGATTGTGAGGCGAAAGGGGGAACGTATAAGTGAACTGTTGTGATGTCGGAGCGTCTCAGGAGGAGGTGAGCTGTGGAGGAAAGGTATCCTAAGGAAGGAATGTGCCCAGAGGGGGAGGTGAACCCATGCAAGGCCCGTGCACAACTTGGGCCCACCTCGGTGGGTCCTTGCAAACCCTAACCTAACCCTAACCCTAACCCTAACCCTAACCCTCTGGGCTTTCTAACCCACCAAACCAACCAAGCTACAAATTAGCTACAACAACTACGCTACAAACTAAGCCTAAACCAAGCCCCTACCCTAACCTTAACCGTCACTAACCCCAAATGATTCGACTAATCCCAAATTTTAAGCTACAGTTTAGCTAAACCCAAGAGTAATGCCTCTAACATCTACGCTACTAACAGCTAACCCCAAGGATTCTTCCATTCTACGCTAAGGTGCTAATGTGCTACCTAATTGGACACCCAAGAGGAAATCGCCCAACAGTTGTACGGCAAAATAGCCTACCTAAGATACAGAACTCACTTAATTCGTCGTTCTTAGATATTATCTAAGGGAAAATTGCCCATTAGCTAAGCGCCAAACAGCGCTAGCTTTGCCTCCATTGGTGGAGTGGAGAGGACTCACTTAATTCGACACTACTAACCTTGGGCAAAGTCTAAAAGGGAAGAACATGGAACTAAGGCCAAAGAAGAGCAAGCCTAACTTGGGATGCATACCTTGGAATTGGAGAAACCTAAAAGAAACGAAAAAAACAATTATTGGAAGACAAAATATACAAAATATACCAAAATGGATTACTTACCTTGAAAAAACAAGCTGCATTTACACAAAAACCTGTGAAAAACGAAAAAACATGGTTAATTTGAGAAAAAGGAAATAAAAAACATCAAAATGGATTGACTTACCTGGAATGGACTTGATGAAAACCTACAAAAAGGAATAATAAAAAAACATTATCGATTGGAGAAAAAGGGAGTGACCGGAACCAAAGGTATAAAAAGGGAGATGCACAGAGCCTTCTCATCATTTGGAAGCCTGACTCACCGAGAGAAGCCCCGGCCTGATGAAGACCCAAAAAGGAGTCGAAACGTTGCAACAGGGCTAACTACGCTACAAAGTAAGCGATGCTAATTACCCTACAAATTAGGCTACATGTTAAGCCAAAATGGCTAACCCTTACCTGCAGGACTAAATTAAATGTTCGCGCCAAGCTTAAGGTGAGCAATTTTTTAGGTGAGCAATTTTTTGAAATACAGATGGACAAAAATCCACTGTTTATAACAAACGCCAAATACGGCATAGAAGGACAAGGGCAAACTAAGCTACAGAGACAGCTATACCAGCGATGCTACAAAGTAAGCTACTGGAGAGGTAAGAACCTGGAGGGGAGGTGAACCATGGTATGGCCCGTGCCCAACCTAGGCCCTACCTCGGTGGGACTTTGGAAAATTTCCCCTAACTACTGCCAGTGCCTGCACGTGGATCTGCCCCTCTGGGCTTTCTAACCCACCAAACCAACCAAGCTACAAATTAGCTACAACAACTACGCTACAAACTAAGCCTAAACCAAGCCCCTACCCTAACCTTAACCGTCACTAACCCCAAATGATTCGACTAATCCCAAATTTTAAGCTACAGTTTAGCTAAACCCAAGAGTAATGCCTCTAACATCTACGCTACTAACAGCTAACCCCAAGGATCCTTCCATTCTACGCTAAGGTGCTAATGTGCTACCTAATTGGACACCCAAGAGGAAATCGCCCAACAGTTGTACGGCAAAATAGCCTACCTAAGATACAGAACTCACTTAATTCGTCGTTCTTAGATATTATCTAAGGGAAAATTGCCCATTAGCTAAGCGCCAAACAGCGCTAGCTTTGCCTCCATTGGTGGAGTGGAGAGGACTCACTTAATTCGACACTACTAACCTTGGGCAAAGTCTAAAAGGGAAGAACATGGAACTAAGGCCAAAGAAGAGCAAGCCTAACTTGGGATGCATACCTTGGAATTGGAGAAACCTAAAAGAAACGAAAAAAACAATTATTGGAAGACAAAATATACAAAATATACCAAAATGGATTACTTACCTTGAAAAAACAAGCTGCATTTACACAAAAACCTGTGAAAAACGAAAAAACATGGTTAATTTGAGAAAAAGGAAATAAAAAACATCAAAATGGATTGACTTACCTGGAATGGACTTGATGAAAACCTACAAAAAGGAATAATAAAAAAACATTATCGATTGGAGAAAAAGGGAGTGACCGGAACCAAAGGTATAAAAAGGGAGATGCACAGAGCCTTCTCATCATTTGGAAGCCTGACTCACCGAGAGAAGCCCCGGCCTGATGAAGACCCAAAAAGGAGTCGAAACGTTGCAACAGGGCTAACTACGCTACAAAGTAAGCGATGCTAATTACCCTACAAATTAGGCTACATGTTAAGCCAAAATGGCTAACCCTTACCTGCAGGACTAAATTAAATGTTCGCGCCAAGCTTAAGGTGAGCAATTTTTTAGGTGAGCAATTTTTTGAAATACAGATGGACAAAAATCCACTGTTTATAACAAACGCCAAATACGGCATAGAAGGACAAGGGCAAACTAAGCTACAGAGACAGCTATACCAGCGATGCTACAAAGTAAGCTACTGGAGAGGTAAGAACCTGGAGGGGAGGTGAACCATGGTATGGCCCGTGCCCAACCTAGGCCCTACCTCGGTGGGACTTTGGAAAATTTCCCCTAACTACTGCCAGTGCCTGCACGTGGATCTGCCCCTCTGGGCTTTCTAACCCACCAAACCAACCAAGCTACAAATTAGCTACAACAACTACGCTACAAACTAAGCCTAAACCAAGCCCCTACCCTAACCTTAACCGTCACTAACCCCAAATGATTCGACTAATCCCAAATTTTAAGCTACAGTTTAGATAAACCCAAGAGTAATGCCTCTAACATCTACGCTACTAACAGCTAACCCCAAGGATCCTTCCATTCTACGCTAAGGTGCTAATGTGCTACCTAATTGGACACCCAAGAGGAAATCGCCCAACAGTTGTACGGCAAAATAGCCTACCTAAGATACAGAACTCACTTAATTCGTCGTTCTTAGATATTATCTAAGGGAAAATTGCCCATTAGCTAAGCGCCAAACAGCGCTAGCTTTGCCTCCATTGGTGGAGTGGAGAGGACTCACTTAATTCGACACTACTAACCTTGGGCAAAGTCTAAAAGGGAAGAACATGGAACTAAGGCCAAAGAAGAGCAAGCCTAACTTGGGATGCATACCTTGGAATTGGAGAAACCTAAAAGAAACGAAAAAAACAATTATTGGAAGACAAAATATACAAAATATACCAAAATGGATTACTTACCTTGAAAAAACAAGCTGCATTTACACAAAAACCTGTGAAAAACGAAAAAACATGGTTAATTTGAGAAAAAGGAAATAAAAAACATCAAAATGGATTGACTTACCTGGAATGGACTTGATGAAAACCTACAAAAAGGAATAATAAAAAAACATTATCGATTGGAGAAAAAGGGAGTGACCGGAACCAAAGGTATAAAAAGGGAGATGCACAGAGCCTTCTCATCATTTGGAAGCCTGACTCACCGAGAGAAGCCCCGGCCTGATGAAGACCCAAAAAGGAGTCGAAACGTTGCAACAGGGCTAACTACGCTACAAAGTAAGCGATGCTAATTACCCTACAAATTAGGCTACATGTTAAGCCAAAATGGCTAACCCTTACCTGCAGGACTAAATTAAATGTTCGCGCCAAGCTTAAGGTGAGCAATTTTTTAGGTGAGCAATTTTTGGAAATACAGATGGACAAAAATCCACTGTTTATAACAAACGCCAAATACGGCATAGAAGGACAAGGGCAAACTAAGCTACAGAGACAGCTATACCAGCGATGCTACAAAGTAAGCTACTGGAGAGGTAAGAACCTGGAGGGGAGGTGAACCATGGTATGGCCCGTGCCCAACCTAGGCCCTACCTCGGTGGGACTTTGGAAAATTTCCCCTAACTACTGCCAGTGCCTGCACGTGGATCTGCCCCTCTGGGCTTTCTAACCCACCAAACCAACCAAGCTACAAATTAGCTACAACAACTACGCTACAAACTAAGCCTAAACCAAGCCCCTACCCTAACCTTAACCGTCACTAACCCCAAATGATTCGACTAATCCCAAATTTTAAGCTACAGTTTAGCTAAACCCAAGAGTAATGCCTCTAACATCTACGCTACTAACAGCTAACCCCAAGGATCCTTCCATTCTACGCTAAGGTGCTAATGTGCTACCTAATTGGACACCCAAGAGGAAATCGCCCAACAGTTGTACGGCAAAATAGCCTACCTAAGATACAGAACTCACTTAATTCGTCGTTCTTAGATATTATCTAAGGGAAAATTGCCCATTAGCTAAGCGCCAAACAGCGCTAGCTTTGCCTCCATTGGTGGAGTGGAGAGGACTCACTTAATTCGACACTACTAACCTTGGGCAAAGTCTAAAAGGGAAGAACATGGAACTAAGGCCAAAGAAGAGCAAGCCTAACTTGGGATGCATACCTTGGAATTGGAGAAACCTAAAAGAAACGAAAAAAACAATTATTGGAAGACAAAATATACAAAATATACCAAAATGGATTACTTACCTTGAAAAAACAAGCTGCATTTACACAAAAACCTGTGAAAAACGAAAAAACATGGTTAATTTGAGAAAAAGGAAATAAAAAACATCAAAATGGATTGACTTACCTGGAATGGACTTGATGAAAACCTACAAAAAGGAATAATAAAAAAACATTATCGATTGGAGAAAAAGGGAGTGACCGGAACCAAAGGTATAAAAAGGGAGATGCACAGAGCCTTCTCATCATTTGGAAGCCTGACTCACCGAGAGAAGCCCCGGCCTGATGAAGACCCAAAAAGGAGTCGAAACGTTGCAACAGGGCTAACTACGCTACAAAGTAAGCGATGCTAATTACCCTACAAATTAGGCTACATGTTAAGCCAAAATGGCTAACCCTTACCTGCAGGACTAAATTAAATGTTCGCGCCAAGCTTAAGGTGAGCAATTTTTTAGGTGAGCAATTTTTTGAAATACAGATGGACAAAAATCCACTGTTTATAACAAACGCCAAATACGGCATAGAAGGACAAGGGCAAACTAAGCTACAGAGACAGCTATACCAGCGATGCTACAAAGTAAGCTACTGGAGAGGTAAGAACCTGGAGGGGAGGTGAACCATGGTATGGCCCGTGCCCAACCTAGGCCCTACCTCGGTGGGACTTTGGAAAATTTCCCCTAACTACTGCCAGTGCCTGCACGTGGATCTGCCCCTCTGGGCTTTCTAACCCACCAAACCAACCAAGCTACAAATTAGCTACAACAACTACGCTACAAACTAAGCCTAAACCAAGCCCCTACCCTAACCTTAACCGTCACTAACCCCAAATGATTCGACTAATCCCAAATTTTAAGCTACAGTTTAGCTAAACCCAAGAGTAATGCCTCTAACATCTACGCTACTAACAGCTAACCCCAAGGATCCTTCCATTCTACGCTAAGGTGCTAATGTGCTACCTAATTGGACACCCAAGAGGAAATCGCCCAACAGTTGTACGGCAAAATAGCCTACCTAAGATACAGAACTCACTTAATTCGTCGTTCTTAGATATTATCTAAGGGAAAATTGCCCATTAGCTAAGCGCCAAACAGCGCTAGCTTTGCCTCCATTGGTGGAGTGGAGAGGACTCACTTAATTCGACACTACTAACCTTGGGCAAAGTCTAAAAGGGAAGAACATGGAACTAAGGCCAAAGAAGAGCAAGCCTAACTTGGGATGCATACCTTGGAATTGGAGAAACCTAAAAGAAACGAAAAAAACAATTATTGGAAGACAAAATATACAAAATATACCAAAATGGATTACTTACCTTGAAAAAACAAGCTGCATTTACACAAAAACCTGTGAAAAACGAAAAAACATGGTTAATTTGAGAAAAAGGAAATAAAAAACATCAAAATGGATTGACTTACCTGGAATGGACTTGATGAAAACCTACAAAAAGGAATAATAAAAAAACATTATCGATTGGAGAAAAAGGGAGTGACCGGAACCAAAGGTATAAAAAGGGAGATGCACAGAGCCTTCTCATCATTTGGAAGCCTGACTCACCGAGAGAAGCCCCGGCCTGATGAAGACCCAAAAAGGAGTCGAAACGTTGCAACAGGGCTAACTACGCTACAAAGTAAGCGATGCTAATTACCCTACAAATTAGGCTACATGTTAAGCCAAAATGGCTAACCCTTACCTGCAGGACTAAATTAAATGTTCGCGCCAAGCTTAAGGTGAGCAATTTTTTAGGTGAGCAATTTTTTGAAATACAGATGGACAAAAATCCACTGTTTATAACAAACGCCAAATACGGCATAGAAGGACAAGGGCAAACTAAGCTACAGAGACAGCTATACCAGCGATGCTACAAAGTAAGCTACTGGAGAGGTAAGAACCTGGAGGGGAGGTGAACCATGGTATGGCCCGTGCCCAACCTAGGCCCTACCTCGGTGGGACTTTGGAAAATTTCCCCTAACTACTGCCAGTGCCTGCACGTGGATCTGCCCCTCTGGGCTTTCTAACCCACCAAACCAACCAAGCTACAAATTAGCTACAACAACTACGCTACAAACTAAGCCTAAACCAAGCCCCTACCCTAACCTTAACCGTCACTAACCCCAAATGATTCGACTAATCCCAAATTTTAAGCTACAGTTTAGCTAAACCCAAGAGTAATGCCTCTAACATCTACGCTACTAACAGCTAACCCCAAGGATCCTTCCATTCTACGCTAAGGTGCTAATGTGCTACCTAATTGGACACCCAAGAGGAAATCGCCCAACAGTTGTACGGCAAAATAGCCTACCTAAGATACAGAACTCACTTAATTCGTCGTTCTTAGATATTATCTAAGGGAAAATTGCCCATTAGCTAAGCGCCAAACAGCGCTAGCTTTGCCTCCATTGGTGGAGTGGAGAGGACTCACTTAATTCGACACTACTAACCTTGGGCAAAGTCTAAAAGGGAAGAACATGGAACTAAGGCCAAAGAAGAGCAAGCCTAACTTGGGATGCATACCTTGGAATTGGAGAAACCTAAAAGAAACGAAAAAAACAATTATTGGAAGACAAAATATACAAAATATACCAAAATGGATTACTTACCTTGAAAAAACAAGCTGCATTTACACAAAAACCTGTGAAAAACGAAAAAACATGGTTAATTTGAGAAAAAGGAAATAAAAAACATCAAAATGGATTGACTTACCTGGAATGGACTTGATGAAAACCTACAAAAAGGAATAATAAAAAAACATTATCGATTGGAGAAAAAGGGAGTGACCGGAACCAAAGGTATAAAAAGGGAGATGCACAGAGCCTTCTCATCATTTGGAAGCCTGACTCACCGAGAGAAGCCCCGGCCTGATGAAGACCCAAAAAGGAGTCGAAACGTTGCAACAGGGCTAACTACGCTACAAAGTAAGCGATGCTAATTACCCTACAAATTAGGCTACATGTTAAGCCAAAATGGCTAACCCTTACCTGCAGGACTAAATTAAATGTTCGCGCCAAGCTTAAGGTGAGCAATTTTTTAGGTGAGCAATTTTTTGAAATACAGATGGACAAAAATCCACTGTTTATAACAAACGCCAAATACGGCATAGAAGGACAAGGGCAAACTAAGCTACAGAGACAGCTATACCAGCGATGCTACAAAGTAAGCTACTGGAGAGGTAAGAACCTGGAGGGGAGGTGAACCATGGTATGGCCCGTGCCCAACCTAGGCCCTACCTCGGTGGGACTTTGGAAAATTTCCCCTAACTACTGCCAGTGCCTGCACGTGGATCTGCCCCTCTGGGCTTTCTAACCCACCAAACCAACCAAGCTACAAATTAGCTACAACAACTACGCTACAAACTAAGCCTAAACCAAGCCCCTACCCTAACCTTAACCGTCACTAACCCCAAATGATTCGACTAATCCCAAATTTTAAGCTACAGTTTAGCTAAACCCAAGAGTAATGCCTCTAACATCTACGCTACTAACAGCTAACCCCAAGGATCCTTCCATTCTACGCTAAGGTGCTAATGTGCTACCTAATTGGACACCCAAGAGGAAATCGCCCAACAGTTGTACGGCAAAATAGCCTACCTAAGATACAGAACTCACTTAATTCGTCGTTCTTAGATATTATCTAAGGGAAAATTGCCCATTAGCTAAGCGCCAAACAGCGCTAGCTTTGCCTCCATTGGTGGAGTGGAGAGGACTCACTTAATTCGACACTACTAACCTTGGGCAAAGTCTAAAAGGGAAGAACATGGAACTAAGGCCAAAGAAGAGCAAGCCTAACTTGGGATGCATACCTTGGAATTGGAGAAACCTAAAAGAAACGAAAAAAACAATTATTGGAAGACAAAATATACAAAATATACCAAAATGGATTACTTACCTTGAAAAAACAAGCTGCATTTACACAAAAACCTGTGAAAAACGAAAAAACATGGTTAATTTGAGAAAAAGGAAATAAAAAACATCAAAATGGATTGACTTACCTGGAATGGACTTGATGAAAACCTACAAAAAGGAATAATAAAAAAACATTATCGATTGGAGAAAAAGGGAGTGACCGGAACCAAAGGTATAAAAAGGGAGATGCACAGAGCCTTCTCATCATTTGGAAGCCTGACTCACCGAGAGAAGCCCCGGCCTGATGAAGACCCAAAAAGGAGTCGAAACGTTGCAACAGGGCTAACTACGCTACAAAGTAAGCGATGCTAATTACCCTACAAATTAGGCTACATGTTAAGCCAAAATGGCTAACCCTTACCTGCAGGACTAAATTAAATGTTCGCGCCAAGCTTAAGGTGAGCAATTTTTTAGGTGAGCAATTTTTTGAAATACAGATGGACAAAAATCCACTGTTTATAACAAACGCCAAATACGGCATAGAAGGACAAGGGCAAACTAAGCTACAGAGACAGCTATACCAGCGATGCTACAAAGTAAGCTACTGGAGAGGTAAGAACCTGGAGGGGAGGTGAACCATGGTATGGCCCGTGCCCAACCTAGGCCCTACCTCGGTGGGACTTTGGAAAATTTCCCCTAACTACTGCCAGTGCCTGCACGTGGATCTGCCCCTCTGGGCTTTCTAACCCACCAAACCAACCAAGCTACAAATTAGCTACAACAACTACGCTACAAACTAAGCCTAAACCAAGCCCCTACCCTAACCTTAACCGTCACTAACCCCAAATGATTCGACTAATCCCAAATTTTAAGCTACAGTTTAGCTAAACCCAAGAGTAATGCCTCTAACATCTACGCTACTAACAGCTAACCCCAAGGATCCTTCCATTCTACGCTAAGGTGCTAATGTGCTACCTAATTGGACACCCAAGAGGAAATCGCCCAACAGTTGTACGGCAAAATAGCCTACCTAAGATACAGAACTCACTTAATTCGTCGTTCTTAGATATTATCTAAGGGAAAATTGCCCATTAGCTAAGCGCCAAACAGCGCTAGCTTTGCCTCCATTGGTGGAGTGGAGAGGACTCACTTAATTCGACACTACTAACCTTGGGCAAAGTCTAAAAGGGAAGAACATGGAACTAAGGCCAAAGAAGAGCAAGCCTAACTTGGGATGCATACCTTGGAATTGGAGAAACCTAAAAGAAACGAAAAAAACAATTATTGGAAGACAAAATATACAAAATATACCAAAATGGATTACTTACCTTGAAAAAACAAGCTGCATTTACACAAAAACCTGTGAAAAACGAAAAAACATGGTTAATTTGAGAAAAAGGAAATAAAAAACATCAAAATGGATTGACTTACCTGGAATGGACTTGATGAAAACCTACAAAAAGGAATAATAAAAAAACATTATCGATTGGAGAAAAAGGGAGTGACCGGAACCAAAGGTATAAAAAGGGAGATGCACAGAGCCTTCTCATCATTTGGAAGCCTGACTCACCGAGAGAAGCCCCGGCCTGATGAAGACCCAAAAAGGAGTCGAAACGTTGCAACAGGGCTAACTACGCTACAAAGTAAGCGATGCTAATTACCCTACAAATTAGGCTACATGTTAAGCCAAAATGGCTAACCCTTACCTGCAGGACTAAATTAAATGTTCGCGCCAAGCTTAAGGTGAGCAATTTTTTAGGTGAGCAATTTTTTGAAATACAGATGGACAAAAATCCACTGTTTATAACAAACGCCAAATACGGCATAGAAGGACAAGGGCAAACTAAGCTACAGAGACAGCTATACCAGCGATGCTACAAAGTAAGCTACTGGAGAGGTAAGAACCTGGAGGGGAGGTGAACCATGGTATGGCCCGTGCCCAACCTAGGCCCTACCTCGGTGGGACTTTGGAAAATTTCCCCTAACTACTGCCAGTGCCTGCACGTGGATCTGCCCCTCTGGGCTTTCTAACCCACCAAACCAACCAAGCTACAAATTAGCTACAACAACTACGCTACAAACTAAGCCTAAACCAAGCCCCTACCCTAACCTTAACCGTCACTAACCCCAAATGATTCGACTAATCCCAAATTTTAAGCTACAGTTTAGCTAAACCCAAGAGTAATGCCTCTAACATCTACGCTACTAACAGCTAACCCCAAGGATCCTTCCATTCTACGCTAAGGTGCTAATGTGCTACCTAATTGGACACCCAAGAGGAAATCGCCCAACAGTTGTACGGCAAAATAGCCTACCTAAGATACAGAACTCACTTAATTCGTCGTTCTTAGATATTATCTAAGGGAAAATTGCCCATTAGCTAAGCGCCAAACAGCGCTAGCTTTGCCTCCATTGGTGGAGTGGAGAGGACTCACTTAATTCGACACTACTAACCTTGGGCAAAGTCTAAAAGGGAAGAACATGGAACTAAGGCCAAAGAAGAGCAAGCCTAACTTGGGATGCATACCTTGGAATTGGAGAAACCTAAAAGAAACGAAAAAAACAATTATTGGAAGACAAAATATACAAAATATACCAAAATGGATTACTTACCTTGAAAAAACAAGCTGCATTTACACAAAAACCTGTGAAAAACGAAAAAACATGGTTAATTTGAGAAAAAGGAAATAAAAAACATCAAAATGGATTGACTTACCTGGAATGGACTTGATGAAAACCTACAAAAAGGAATAATAAAAAAACATTATCGATTGGAGAAAAAGGGAGTGACCGGAACCAAAGGTATAAAAAGGGAGATGCACAGAGCCTTCTCATCATTTGGAAGCCTGACTCACCGAGAGAAGCCCCGGCCTGATGAAGACCCAAAAAGGAGTCGAAACGTTGCAACAGGGCTAACTACGCTACAAAGTAAGCGATGCTAATTACCCTACAAATTAGGCTACATGTTAAGCCAAAATGGCTAACCCTTACCTGCAGGACTAAATTAAATGTTCGCGCCAAGCTTAAGGTGAGCAATTTTTTAGGTGAGCAATTTTTTGAAATACAGATGGACAAAAATCCACTGTTTATAACAAACGCCAAATACGGCATAGAAGGACAAGGGCAAACTAAGCTACAGAGACAGCTATACCAGCGATGCTACAAAGTAAGCTACTGGAGAGGTAAGAACCTGGAGGGGAGGTGAACCATGGTATGGCCCGTGCCCAACCTAGGCCCTACCTCGGTGGGACTTTGGAAAATTTCCCCTAACTACTGCCAGTGCCTGCACGTGGATCTGCCCCTCTGGGCTTTCTAACCCACCAAACCAACCAAGCTACAAATTAGCTACAACAACTACGCTACAAACTAAGCCTAAACCAAGCCCCTACCCTAACCTTAACCGTCACTAACCCCAAATGATTCGACTAATCCCAAATTTTAAGCTACAGTTTAGCTAAACCCAAGAGTAATGCCTCTAACATCTACGCTACTAACAGCTAACCCCAAGGATCCTTCCATTCTACGCTAAGGTGCTAATGTGCTACCTAATTGGACACCCAAGAGGAAATCGCCCAACAGTTGTACGGCAAAATAGCCTACCTAAGATACAGAACTCACTTAATTCGTCGTTCTTAGATATTATCTAAGGGAAAATTGCCCATTAGCTAAGCGCCAAACAGCGCTAGCTTTGCCTCCATTGGTGGAGTGGAGAGGACTCACTTAATTCGACACTACTAACCTTGGGCAAAGTCTAAAAGGGAAGAACATGGAACTAAGGCCAAAGAAGAGCAAGCCTAACTTGGGATGCATACCTTGGAATTGGAGAAACCTAAAAGAAACGAAAAAAACAATTATTGGAAGACAAAATATACAAAATATACCAAAATGGATTACTTACCTTGAAAAAACAAGCTGCATTTACACAAAAACCTGTGAAAAACGAAAAAACATGGTTAATTTGAGAAAAAGGAAATAAAAAACATCAAAATGGATTGACTTACCTGGAATGGACTTGATGAAAACCTACAAAAAGGAATAATAAAAAAACATTATCGATTGGAGAAAAAGGGAGTGACCGGAACCAAAGGTATAAAAAGGGAGATGCACAGAGCCTTCTCATCATTTGGAAGCCTGACTCACCGAGAGAAGCCCCGGCCTGATGAAGACCCAAAAAGGAGTCGAAACGTTGCAACAGGGCTAACTACGCTACAAAGTAAGCGATGCTAATTACCCTACAAATTAGGCTACATGTTAAGCCAAAATGGCTAACCCTTACCTGCAGGACTAAATTAAATGTTCGCGCCAAGCTTAAGGTGAGCAATTTTTTAGGTGAGCAATTTTTTGAAATACAGATGGACAAAAATCCACTGTTTATAACAAACGCCAAATACGGCATAGAAGGACAAGGGCAAACTAAGCTACAGAGACAGCTATACCAGCGATGCTACAAAGTAAGCTACTGGAGAGGTAAGAACCTGGAGGGGAGGTGAACCATGGTATGGCCCGTGCCCAACCTAGGCCCTACCTCGGTGGGACTTTGGAAAATTTCCCCTAACTACTGCCAGTGCCTGCACGTGGATCTGCCCCTCTGGGCTTTCTAACCCACCAAACCAACCAAGCTACAAATTAGCTACAACAACTACGCTACAAACTAAGCCTAAACCAAGCCCCTACCCTAACCTTAACCGTCACTAACCCCAAATGATTCGACTAATCCCAAATTTTAAGCTACAGTTTAGCTAAACCCAAGAGTAATGCCTCTAACATCTACGCTACTAACAGCTAACCCCAAGGATCCTTCCATTCTACGCTAAGGTGCTAATGTGCTACCTAATTGGACACCCAAGAGGAAATCGCCCAACAGTTGTACGGCAAAATAGCCTACCTAAGATACAGAACTCACTTAATTCGTCGTTCTTAGATATTATCTAAGGGAAAATTGCCCATTAGCTAAGCGCCAAACAGCGCTAGCTTTGCCTCCATTGGTGGAGTGGAGAGGACTCACTTAATTCGACACTACTAACCTTGGGCAAAGTCTAAAAGGGAAGAACATGGAACTAAGGCCAAAGAAGAGCAAGCCTAACTTGGGATGCATACCTTGGAATTGGAGAAACCTAAAAGAAACGAAAAAAACAATTATTGGAAGACAAAATATACAAAATATACCAAAATGGATTACTTACCTTGAAAAAACAAGCTGCATTTACACAAAAACCTGTGAAAAACGAAAAAACATGGTTAATTTGAGAAAAAGGAAATAAAAAACATCAAAATGGATTGACTTACCTGGAATGGACTTGATGAAAACCTACAAAAAGGAATAATAAAAAAACATTATCGATTGGAGAAAAAGGGAGTGACCGGAACCAAAGGTATAAAAAGGGAGATGCACAGAGCCTTCTCATCATTTGGAAGCCTGACTCACCGAGAGAAGCCCCGGCCTGATGAAGACCCAAAAAGGAGTCGAAACGTTGCAACAGGGCTAACTACGCTACAAAGTAAGCGATGCTAATTACCCTACAAATTAGGCTACATGTTAAGCCAAAATGGCTAACCCTTACCTGCAGGACTAAATTAAATGTTCGCGCCAAGCTTAAGGTGAGCAATTTTTTAGGTGAGCAATTTTTTGAAATACAGATGGACAAAAATCCACTGTTTATAACAAACGCCAAATACGGCATAGAAGGACAAGGGCAAACTAAGCTACAGAGACAGCTATACCAGCGATGCTACAAAGTAAGCTACTGGAGAGGTAAGAACCTGGAGGGGAGGTGAACCATGGTATGGCCCGTGCCCAACCTAGGCCCTACCTCGGTGGGACTTTGGAAAATTTCCCCTAACTACTGCCAGTGCCTGCACGTGGATCTGCCCCTCTGGGCTTTCTAACCCACCAAACCAACCAAGCTACAAATTAGCTACAACAACTACGCTACAAACTAAGCCTAAACCAAGCCCCTACCCTAACCTTAACCGTCACTAACCCCAAATGATTCGACTAATCCCAAATTTTAAGCTACAGTTTAGCTAAACCCAAGAGTAATGCCTCTAACATCTACGCTACTAACAGCTAACCCCAAGGATCCTTCCATTCTACGCTAAGGTGCTAATGTGCTACCTAATTGGACACCCAAGAGGAAATCGCCCAACAGTTGTACGGCAAAATAGCCTACCTAAGATACAGAACTCACTTAATTCGTCGTTCTTAGATATTATCTAAGGGAAAATTGCCCATTAGCTAAGCGCCAAACAGCGCTAGCTTTGCCTCCATTGGTGGAGTGGAGAGGACTCACTTAATTCGACACTACTAACCTTGGGCAAAGTCTAAAAGGGAAGAACATGGAACTAAGGCCAAAGAAGAGCAAGCCTAACTTGGGATGCATACCTTGGAATTGGAGAAACCTAAAAGAAACGAAAAAAACAATTATTGGAAGACAAAATATACAAAATATACCAAAATGGATTACTTACCTTGAAAAAACAAGCTGCATTTACACAAAAACCTGTGAAAAACGAAAAAACATGGTTAATTTGAGAAAAAGGAAATAAAAAACATCAAAATGGATTGACTTACCTGGAATGGACTTGATGAAAACCTACAAAAAGGAATAATAAAAAAACATTATCGATTGGAGAAAAAGGGAGTGACCGGAACCAAAGGTATAAAAAGGGAGATGCACAGAGCCTTCTCATCATTTGGAAGCCTGACTCACCGAGAGAAGCCCCGGCCTGATGAAGACCCAAAAAGGAGTCGAAACGTTGCAACAGGGCTAACTACGCTACAAAGTAAGCGATGCTAATTACCCTACAAATTAGGCTACATGTTAAGCCAAAATGGCTAACCCTTACCTGCAGGACTAAATTAAATGTTCGCGCCAAGCTTAAGGTGAGCAATTTTTTAGGTGAGCAATTTTTTGAAATACAGATGGACAAAAATCCACTGTTTATAACAAACGCCAAATACGGCATAGAAGGACAAGGGCAAACTAAGCTACAGAGACAGCTATACCAGCGATGCTACAAAGTAAGCTACTGGAGAGGTAAGAACCTGGAGGGGAGGTGAACCATGGTATGGCCCGTGCCCAACCTAGGCCCTACCTCGGTGGGACTTTGGAAAATTTCCCCTAACTACTGCCAGTGCCTGCACGTGGATCTGCCCCTCTGGGCTTTCTAACCCACCAAACCAACCAAGCTACAAATTAGCTACAACAACTACGCTACAAACTAAGCCTAAACCAAGCCCCTACCCTAACCTTAACCGTCACTAACCCCAAATGATTCGACTAATCCCAAATTTTAAGCTACAGTTTAGCTAAACCCAAGAGTAATGCCTCTAACATCTACGCTACTAACAGCTAACCCCAAGGATCCTTCCATTCTACGCTAAGGTGCTAATGTGCTACCTAATTGGACACCCAAGAGGAAATCGCCCAACAGTTGTACGGCAAAATAGCCTACCTAAGATACAGAACTCACTTAATTCGTCGTTCTTAGATATTATCTAAGGGAAAATTGCCCATTAGCTAAGCGCCAAACAGCGCTAGCTTTGCCTCCATTGGTGGAGTGGAGAGGACTCACTTAATTCGACACTACTAACCTTGGGCAAAGTCTAAAAGGGAAGAACATGGAACTAAGGCCAAAGAAGAGCAAGCCTAACTTGGGATGCATACCTTGGAATTGGAGAAACCTAAAAGAAACGAAAAAAACAATTATTGGAAGACAAAATATACAAAATATACCAAAATGGATTACTTACCTTGAAAAAACAAGCTGCATTTACACAAAAACCTGTGAAAAACGAAAAAACATGGTTAATTTGAGAAAAAGGAAATAAAAAACATCAAAATGGATTGACTTACCTGGAATGGACTTGATGAAAACCTACAAAAAGGAATAATAAAAAAACATTATCGATTGGAGAAAAAGGGAGTGACCGGAACCAAAGGTATAAAAAGGGAGATGCACAGAGCCTTCTCATCATTTGGAAGCCTGACTCACCGAGAGAAGCCCCGGCCTGATGAAGACCCAAAAAGGAGTCGAAACGTTGCAACAGGGCTAACTACGCTACAAAGTAAGCGATGCTAATTACCCTACAAATTAGGCTACATGTTAAGCCAAAATGGCTAACCCTTACCTGCAGGACTAAATTAAATGTTCGCGCCAAGCTTAAGGTGAGCAATTTTTTAGGTGAGCAATTTTTTGAAATACAGATGGACAAAAATCCACTGTTTATAACAAACGCCAAATACGGCATAGAAGGACAAGGGCAAACTAAGCTACAGAGACAGCTATACCAGCGATGCTACAAAGTAAGCTACTGGAGAGGTAAGAACCTGGAGGGGAGGTGAACCATGGTATGGCCCGTGCCCAACCTAGGCCCTACCTCGGTGGGACTTTGGAAAATTTCCCCTAACTACTGCCAGTGCCTGCACGTGGATCTGCCCCTCTGGGCTTTCTAACCCACCAAACCAACCAAGCTACAAATTAGCTACAACAACTACGCTACAAACTAAGCCTAAACCAAGCCCCTACCCTAACCTTAACCGTCACTAACCCCAAATGATTCGACTAATCCCAAATTTTAAGCTACAGTTTAGCTAAACCCAAGAGTAATGCCTCTAACATCTACGCTACTAACAGCTAACCCCAAGGATCCTTCCATTCTACGCTAAGGTGCTAATGTGCTACCTAATTGGACACCCAAGAGGAAATCGCCCAACAGTTGTACGGCAAAATAGCCTACCTAAGATACAGAACTCACTTAATTCGTCGTTCTTAGATATTATCTAAGGGAAAATTGCCCATTAGCTAAGCGCCAAACAGCGCTAGCTTTGCCTCCATTGGTGGAGTGGAGAGGACTCACTTAATTCGACACTACTAACCTTGGGCAAAGTCTAAAAGGGAAGAACATGGAACTAAGGCCAAAGAAGAGCAAGCCTAACTTGGGATGCATACCTTGGAATTGGAGAAACCTAAAAGAAACGAAAAAAACAATTATTGGAAGACAAAATATACAAAATATACCAAAATGGATTACTTACCTTGAAAAAACAAGCTGCATTTACACAAAAACCTGTGAAAAACGAAAAAACATGGTTAATTTGAGAAAAAGGAAATAAAAAACATCAAAATGGATTGACTTACCTGGAATGGACTTGATGAAAACCTACAAAAAGGAATAATAAAAAAACATTATCGATTGGAGAAAAAGGGAGTGACCGGAACCAAAGGTATAAAAAGGGAGATGCACAGAGCCTTCTCATCATTTGGAAGCCTGACTCACCGAGAGAAGCCCCGGCCTGATGAAGACCCAAAAAGGAGTCGAAACGTTGCAACAGGGCTAACTACGCTACAAAGTAAGCGATGCTAATTACCCTACAAATTAGGCTACATGTTAAGCCAAAATGGCTAACCCTTACCTGCAGGACTAAATTAAATGTTCGCGCCAAGCTTAAGGTGAGCAATTTTTTAGGTGAGCAATTTTTTGAAATACAGATGGACAAAAATCCACTGTTTATAACAAACGCCAAATACGGCATAGAAGGACAAGGGCAAACTAAGCTACAGAGACAGCTATACCAGCGATGCTACAAAGTAAGCTACTGGAGAGGTAAGAACCTGGAGGGGAGGTGAACCATGGTATGGCCCGTGCCCAACCTAGGCCCTACCTCGGTGGGACTTTGGAAAATTTCCCCTAACTACTGCCAGTGCCTGCACGTGGATCTGCCCCTCTGGGCTTTCTAACCCACCAAACCAACCAAGCTACAAATTAGCTACAACAACTACGCTACAAACTAAGCCTAAACCAAGCCCCTACCCTAACCTTAACCGTCACTAACCCCAAATGATTCGACTAATCCCAAATTTTAAGCTACAGTTTAGCTAAACCCAAGAGTAATGCCTCTAACATCTACGCTACTAACAGCTAACCCCAAGGATCCTTCCATTCTACGCTAAGGTGCTAATGTGCTACCTAATTGGACACCCAAGAGGAAATCGCCCAACAGTTGTACGGCAAAATAGCCTACCTAAGATACAGAACTCACTTAATTCGTCGTTCTTAGATATTATCTAAGGGAAAATTGCCCATTAGCTAAGCGCCAAACAGCGCTAGCTTTGCCTCCATTGGTGGAGTGGAGAGGACTCACTTAATTCGACACTACTAACCTTGGGCAAAGTCTAAAAGGGAAGAACATGGAACTAAGGCCAAAGAAGAGCAAGCCTAACTTGGGATGCATACCTTGGAATTGGAGAAACCTAAAAGAAACGAAAAAAACAATTATTGGAAGACAAAATATACAAAATATACCAAAATGGATTACTTACCTTGAAAAAACAAGCTGCATTTACACAAAAACCTGTGAAAAACGAAAAAACATGGTTAATTTGAGAAAAAGGAAATAAAAAACATCAAAATGGATTGACTTACCTGGAATGGACTTGATGAAAACCTACAAAAAGGAATAATAAAAAAACATTATCGATTGGAGAAAAAGGGAGTGACCGGAACCAAAGGTATAAAAAGGGAGATGCACAGAGCCTTCTCATCATTTGGAAGCCTGACTCACCGAGAGAAGCCCCGGCCTGATGAAGACCCAAAAAGGAGTCGAAACGTTGCAACAGGGCTAACTACGCTACAAAGTAAGCGATGCTAATTACCCTACAAATTAGGCTACATGTTAAGCCAAAATGGCTAACCCTTACCTGCAGGACTAAATTAAATGTTCGCGCCAAGCTTAAGGTGAGCAATTTTTTAGGTGAGCAATTTTTTGAAATACAGATGGACAAAAATCCACTGTTTATAACAAACGCCAAATACGGCATAGAAGGACAAGGGCAAACTAAGCTACAGAGACAGCTATACCAGCGATGCTACAAAGTAAGCTACTGGAGAGGTAAGAACCTGGAGGGGAGGTGAACCATGGTATGGCCCGTGCCCAACCTAGGCCCTACCTCGGTGGGACTTTGGAAAATTTCCCCTAACTACTGCCAGTGCCTGCACGTGGATCTGCCCCTCTGGGCTTTCTAACCCACCAAACCAACCAAGCTACAAATTAGCTACAACAACTACGCTACAAACTAAGCCTAAACCAAGCCCCTACCCTAACCTTAACCGTCACTAACCCCAAATGATTCGACTAATCCCAAATTTTAAGCTACAGTTTAGCTAAACCCAAGAGTAATGCCTCTAACATCTACGCTACTAACAGCTAACCCCAAGGATCCTTCCATTCTACGCTAA
The DNA here is from genome assembly GCA_027475355.1 of Coilia nasus. Classification (NCBI taxonomy): domain Eukaryota; kingdom Metazoa; phylum Chordata; class Actinopteri; order Clupeiformes; family Engraulidae; genus Coilia; species Coilia nasus. The sequence goes on from CM050211.1 coordinate 81,236, forward strand.
GGTGCTAATGTGCTACCTAATTGGACACCCAAGAGGAAATCGCCCAACAGTTGTACGGCAAAATAGCCTACCTAAGATACAGAACTCACTTAATTCGTCGTTCTTAGATATTATCTAAGGGAAAATTGCCCATTAGCTAAGCGCCAAACAGCGCTAGCTTTGCCTCCATTGGTGGAGTGGAGAGGACTCACTTAATTCGACACTACTAACCTTGGGCAAAGTCTAAAAGGGAAGAACATGGAACTAAGGCCAAAGAAGAGCAAGCCTAACTTGGGATGCATACCTTGGAATTGGAGAAACCTAAAAGAAACGAAAAAAACAATTATTGGAAGACAAAATATACAAAATATACCAAAATGGATTACTTACCTTGAAAAAACAAGCTGCATTTACACAAAAACCTGTGAAAAACGAAAAAACATGGTTAATTTGAGAAAAAGGAAATAAAAAACATCAAAATGGATTGACTTACCTGGAATGGACTTGATGAAAACCTACAAAAAGGAATAATAAAAAAACATTATCGATTGGAGAAAAAGGGAGTGACCGGAACCAAAGGTATAAAAAGGGAGATGCACAGAGCCTTCTCATCATTTGGAAGCCTGACTCACCGAGAGAAGCCCCGGCCTGATGAAGACCCAAAAAGGAGTCGAAACGTTGCAACAGGGCTAACTACGCTACAAAGTAAGCGATGCTAATTACCCTACAAATTAGGCTACATGTTAAGCCAAAATGGCTAACCCTTACCTGCAGGACTAAATTAAATGTTCGCGCCAAGCTTAAGGTGAGCAATTTTTTAGGTGAGCAATTTTTTGAAATACAGATGGACAAAAATCCACTGTTTATAACAAACGCCAAATACGGCATAGAAGGACAAGGGCAAACTAAGCTACAGAGACAGCTATACCAGCGATGCTACAAAGTAAGCTACTGGAGAGGTAAGAACCTGGAGGGGAGGTGAACCATGGTATGGCCCGTGCCCAACCTAGGCCCTACCTCGGTGGGACTTTGGAAAATTTCCCCTAACTACTGCCAGTGCCTGCACGTGGATCTGCCCCTCTGGGCTTTCTAACCCACCAAACCAACCAAGCTACAAATTAGCTACAACAACTACGCTACAAACTAAGCCTAAACCAAGCCCCTACCCTAACCTTAACCGTCACTAACCCCAAATGATTCGACTAATCCCAAATTTTAAGCTACAGTTTAGCTAAACCCAAGAGTAATGCCTCTAACATCTACGCTACTAACAGCTAACCCCAAGGATCCTTCCATTCTACGCTAAGGTGCTAATGTGCTACCTAATTGGACACCCAAGAGGAAATCGCCCAACAGTTGTACGGCAAAATAGCCTACCTAAGATACAGAACTCACTTAATTCGTCGTTCTTAGATATTATCTAAGGGAAAATTGCCCATTAGCTAAGCGCCAAACAGCGCTAGCTTTGCCTCCATTGGTGGAGTGGAGAGGACTCACTTAATTCGACACTACTAACCTTGGGCAAAGTCTAAAAGGGAAGAACATGGAACTAAGGCCAAAGAAGAGCAAGCCTAACTTGGGATGCATACCTTGGAATTGGAGAAACCTAAAAGAAACGAAAAAAACAATTATTGGAAGACAAAATATACAAAATATACCAAAATGGATTACTTACCTTGAAAAAACAAGCTGCATTTACACAAAAACCTGTGAAAAACGAAAAAACATGGTTAATTTGAGAAAAAGGAAATAAAAAACATCAAAATGGATTGACTTACCTGGAATGGACTTGATGAAAACCTACAAAAAGGAATAATAAAAAAACATTATCGATTGGAGAAAAAGGGAGTGACCGGAACCAAAGGTATAAAAAGGGAGATGCACAGAGCCTTCTCATCATTTGGAAGCCTGACTCACCGAGAGAAGCCCCGGCCTGATGAAGACCCAAAAAGGAGTCGAAACGTTGCAACAGGGCTAACTACGCTACAAAGTAAGCGATGCTAATTACCCTACAAATTAGGCTACATGTTAAGCCAAAATGGCTAACCCTTACCTGCAGGACTAAATTAAATGTTCGCGCCAAGCTTAAGGTGAGCAATTTTTTAGGTGAGCAATTTTTTGAAATACAGATGGACAAAAATCCACTGTTTATAACAAACGCCAAATACGGCATAGAAGGACAAGGGCAAACTAAGCTACAGAGACAGCTATACCAGCGATGCTACAAAGTAAGCTACTGGAGAGGTAAGAACCTGGAGGGGAGGTGAACCATGGTATGGCCCGTGCCCAACCTAGGCCCTACCTCGGTGGGACTTTGGAAAATTTCCCCTAACTACTGCCAGTGCCTGCACGTGGATCTGCCCCTCTGGGCTTTCTAACCCACCAAACCAACCAAGCTACAAATTAGCTACAACAACTACGCTACAAACTAAGCCTAAACCAAGCCCCTACCCTAACCTTAACCGTCACTAACCCCAAATGATTCGACTAATCCCAAATTTTAAGCTACAGTTTAGCTAAACCCAAGAGTAATGCCTCTAACATCTACGCTACTAACAGCTAACCCCAAGGATCCTTCCATTCTACGCTAAGGTGCTAATGTGCTACCTAATTGGACACCCAAGAGGAAATCGCCCAACAGTTGTACGGCAAAATAGCCTACCTAAGATACAGAACTCACTTAATTCGTCGTTCTTAGATATTATCTAAGGGAAAATTGCCCATTAGCTAAGCGCCAAACAGCGCTAGCTTTGCCTCCATTGGTGGAGTGGAGAGGACTCACTTAATTCGACACTACTAACCTTGGGCAAAGTCTAAAAGGGAAGAACATGGAACTAAGGCCAAAGAAGAGCAAGCCTAACTTGGGATGCATACCTTGGAATTGGAGAAACCTAAAAGAAACGAAAAAAACAATTATTGGAAGACAAAATATACAAAATATACCAAAATGGATTACTTACCTTGAAAAAACAAGCTGCATTTACACAAAAACCTGTGAAAAACGAAAAAACATGGTTAATTTGAGAAAAAGGAAATAAAAAACATCAAAATGGATTGACTTACCTGGAATGGACTTGATGAAAACCTACAAAAAGGAATAATAAAAAAACATTATCGATTGGAGAAAAAGGGAGTGACCGGAACCAAAGGTATAAAAAGGGAGATGCACAGAGCCTTCTCATCATTTGGAAGCCTGACTCACCGAGAGAAGCCCCGGCCTGATGAAGACCCAAAAAGGAGTCGAAACGTTGCAACAGGGCTAACTACGCTACAAAGTAAGCGATGCTAATTACCCTACAAATTAGGCTACATGTTAAGCCAAAATGGCTAACCCTTACCTGCAGGACTAAATTAAATGTTCGCGCCAAGCTTAAGGTGAGCAATTTTTTAGGTGAGCAATTTTTTGAAATACAGATGGACAAAAATCCACTGTTTATAACAAACGCCAAATACGGCATAGAAGGACAAGGGCAAACTAAGCTACAGAGACAGCTATACCAGCGATGCTACAAAGTAAGCTACTGGAGAGGTAAGAACCTGGAGGGGAGGTGAACCATGGTATGGCCCGTGCCCAACCTAGGCCCTACCTCGGTGGGACTTTGGAAAATTTCCCCTAACTACTGCCAGTGCCTGCACGTGGATCTGCCCCTCTGGGCTTTCTAACCCACCAAACCAACCAAGCTACAAATTAGCTACAACAACTACGCTACAAACTAAGCCTAAACCAAGCCCCTACCCTAACCTTAACCGTCACTAACCCCAAATGATTCGACTAATCCCAAATTTTAAGCTACAGTTTAGCTAAACCCAAGAGTAATGCCTCTAACATCTACGCTACTAACAGCTAACCCCAAGGATCCTTCCATTCTACGCTAAGGTGCTAATGTGCTACCTAATTGGACACCCAAGAGGAAATCGCCCAACAGTTGTACGGCAAAATAGCCTACCTAAGATACAGAACTCACTTAATTCGTCGTTCTTAGATATTATCTAAGGGAAAATTGCCCATTAGCTAAGCGCCAAACAGCGCTAGCTTTGCCTCCATTGGTGGAGTGGAGAGGACTCACTTAATTCGACACTACTAACCTTGGGCAAAGTCTAAAAGGGAAGAACATGGAACTAAGGCCAAAGAAGAGCAAGCCTAACTTGGGATGCATACCTTGGAATTGGAGAAACCTAAAAGAAACGAAAAAAACAATTATTGGAAGACAAAATATACAAAATATACCAAAATGGATTACTTACCTTGAAAAAACAAGCTGCATTTACACAAAAACCTGTGAAAAACGAAAAAACATGGTTAATTTGAGAAAAAGGAAATAAAAAACATCAAAATGGATTGACTTACCTGGAATGGACTTGATGAAAACCTACAAAAAGGAATAATAAAAAAACATTATCGATTGGAGAAAAAGGGAGTGACCGGAACCAAAGGTATAAAAAGGGAGATGCACAGAGCCTTCTCATCATTTGGAAGCCTGACTCACCGAGAGAAGCCCCGGCCTGATGAAGACCCAAAAAGGAGTCGAAACGTTGCAACAGGGCTAACTACGCTACAAAGTAAGCGATGCTAATTACCCTACAAATTAGGCTACATGTTAAGCCAAAATGGGTAACCCTTACCTGCAGGACTAAATTAAATGTTCGCGCCAAGCTTAAGGTGAGCAATTTTTTAGGTGAGCAATTTTTTGAAATACAGATGGACAAAAATCCACTGTTTATAACAAACGCCAAATACGGCATAGAAGGACAAGGGCAAACTAAGCTACAGAGACAGCTATACCAGCGATGCTACAAAGTAAGCTACTGGAGAGGTAAGAACCTGGAGGGGAGGTGAACCATGGTATGGCCCGTGCCCAACCTAGGCCCTACCTCGGTGGGACTTTGGAAAATTTCCCCTAACTACTGCCAGTGCCTGCACGTGGATCTGCCCCTCTGGGCTTTCTAACCCACCAAACCAACCAAGCTACAAATTAGCTACAACAACTACGCTACAAACTAAGCCTAAACCAAGCCCCTACCCTAACCTTAACCGTCACTAACCCCAAATGATTCGACTAATCCCAAATTTTAAGCTACAGTTTAGCTAAACCCAAGAGTAATGCCTCTAACATCTACGCTACTAACAGCTAACCCCAAGGATCCTTCCATTCTACGCTAAGGTGCTAATGTGCTACCTAATTGGACACCCAAGAGGAAATCGCCCAACAGTTGTACGGCAAAATAGCCTACCTAAGATACAGAACTCACTTAATTCGTCGTTCTTAGATATTATCTAAGGGAAAATTGCCCATTAGCTAAGCGCCAAACAGCGCTAGCTTTGCCTCCATTGGTGGAGTGGAGAGGACTCACTTAATTCGACACTACTAACCTTGGGCAAAGTCTAAAAGGGAAGAACATGGAACTAAGGCCAAAGAAGAGCAAGCCTAACTTGGGATGCATACCTTGGAATTGGAGAAACCTAAAAGAAACGAAAAAAACAATTATTGGAAGACAAAATATACAAAATATACCAAAATGGATTACTTACCTTGAAAAAACAAGCTGCATTTACACAAAAACCTGTGAAAAACGAAAAAACATGGTTAATTTGAGAAAAAGGAAATAAAAAACATCAAAATGGATTGACTTACCTGGAATGGACTTGATGAAAACCTACAAAAAGGAATAATAAAAAAACATTATCGATTGGAGAAAAAGGGAGTGACCGGAACCAAAGGTATAAAAAGGGAGATGCACAGAGCCTTCTCATCATTTGGAAGCCTGACTCACCGAGAGAAGCCCCGGCCTGATGAAGACCCAAAAAGGAGTCGAAACGTTGCAACAGGGCTAACTACGCTACAAAGTAAGCGATGCTAATTACCCTACAAATTAGGCTACATGTTAAGCCAAAATGGGTAACCCTTACCTGCAGGACTAAATTAAATGTTCGCGCCAAGCTTAAGGTGAGCAATTTTTTAGGTGAGCAATTTTTTGAAATACAGATGGACAAAAATCCACTGTTTATAACAAACGCCAAATACGGCATAGAAGGACAAGGGCAAACTAAGCTACAGAGACAGCTATACCAGCGATGCTACAAAGTAAGCTACTGGAGAGGTAAGAACCTGGAGGGGAGGTGAACCATGGTATGGCCCGTGCCCAACCTAGGCCCTACCTCGGTGGGACTTTGGAAAATTTCCCCTAACCCTAACCCTAACCCTAACCCTAAACATAACCTCGACCCTCCCATTCTAAACCCCCTAGGCCCAATATTTCACTAGCACACTCTTACTTTGAAGTGGACTGCTATGCCCTAACCCTTGGCTAATCATACATTTTTCACGTATCCCCAGAGGACCCAAGAAACACAACACAACGACAATGAACTTTATTTGGAAACAACAGACAACATGACAACAAAAACTGATAACAACAAAACTGATACACACACAATACATTTTCAAACATCCTTATTGCTTGAACATGCAGAAACTGATAACATTAACACTGAAAAGTACATACATATCATCAAACTCATACGTACCTCACACACATCGACTGGATGTACACTCATCTGAAGAATTACAAGTACAAATACTTACCTGATACAAAAACAACCTGGAAGAAACATACTTACCTGAAAAGAAAAGGAAACATACATGACAAAACTACAGACGCTAACACTACCACGGTGGACACACTGGAAGGACACTTGAACATACTCACATAAATACATAAAGAGGGGTCTGACATGCCATATACTGATAACATTTTACACTGACGTGCAAGAGTGGAGACTTGCACACTCAACGGAGGCATTTTACACTGACATACATAAACTAACTATTACTTACACAACACAACAGTGAATTTCTAGAAACACTTGAACATACTCACATAAATACATAAAGAGGGGTCTGACATGCCATATACTGATAACATTTTACACTGACGTGCAAGAGTGGAGACTTGCACACTCAACGGAGGCATTTTACACTGACATACATAAACTAACTATTACTTACACAACACAACAGTGAATTTCTAGTAGTGACACCAGCTAACACACAATAACATAAACTACTCCAAAAACGGAAAACACAACAACACTGTCATATCACAACTAACATGCAATTAAAAACAACAACCACACAAAAATCCTAAACTTAACCAGACAATAACTCTAACACAAAGAATCATATTTACCTGAAAACCGAAGAACCTGTGAAAAAACCATACATGACACAGACAGACGCTAGCACAAACAAGGCGGAAGGATTGGAGGGACACTCAATAACATACTCACAAAAATACATGAGGATTTACATACCATTTACACTGACAACATTTTACACTGACGCGCTTGAGTGGAAACTTGCACACTCACCAGGAGCATTTTACACTGACATACATAAACTGACCAATACATACACAAACAAACAGCGAAACTCTTACCTAAAAGCCTACTGACACACCACAAACACTAACTACTTCTAAAAACTTAAAATATAAAACCCATATCACACTTGAACCCACTTGGAATTAAAATAATAACCACAATACAACACTAAAACAAGAAACAATTGCACTAAAACCAGTCTACATCGGGATCCTCGAAAATTTTAAGGGGGCGTGCCCAAGCCTATAAAAAGGGTGCACACTCTTGGGCATTCACCATTACGCAGCCCTCGCCTGAAGAAGAGCCTACAGGGCTCGAAACGCGTCGCGACAGGGGCTAACACAACACCGGAAAGCTAATGTAATGGCCAATTTTTTGAAAAACCTGCCAAGCTTCGGCTTGGCACTTGAATACACATACACTGAATCTATACATACACGCATTTACACTTACCTTGCACTCCACTTTTGTCCAGGGCATGGGAAGATGGGAGAGGGATAAAAACATCGTGTTGGGCGACGATTCGGGAAGGTCGGGAGAAGGACCGTGCACCTCACTGATTTACGCCATGCAGGCAGTGCGCAACACGCAGGCCTGCTTTACCGTAACTACAGTTTTAATTTAACCTAACCCTTTTTGCTGTACTGTACCATGCGGGCAGTGCGTGTCTTCATGTAGGCCCGCTTTATTACAGTATCGGATTTGATTTAAATTTCCTAACCTGCCAGTTATCCTCCCTAACCTTATTCCCCTTACCTCACCCTAATCCTAAACTTAACCCTCCTATTCTTTAAACCACTATATCCCTACGCTATACAACACTTTACTATGCCCTTACCCTTACACTAAACCTAAACATAACCCCAAGACCCCCCTCGCTGGACCCAAGGAACAGACACAACTCAAAACATGTTTTATTTTTGGAAACCAGAAAAACAAAATACTGGAAGTACACAAACTGATAACATTAAAACAGATATACATACTCAACTTCACTATTAACATCTCCATGCACTAACACGCAAAAACTGATAACATTAACACTAAAAACTACATACATACTACAAGAACAAACATACACGTTCATAAGGATGGCATCTAACATAAGGATACACCACAAAACAATAACTCAAAAAGAATACATAAACTGATAACATTAAGACTGATACACACACGATAACACTATAAACATCTTTATTCATCTTCCATTTTGAACACGCATACACTGATAACAATAACACTGACTCAACTTCACTATTAACATCTCCATGCACTAACACGCAAAAACTGATAACATTAACACTAAAAACTACATACATACTACAAGAACAAACATACACGTTCATAAGGATGGCATCTAACATAAGGATACACCACAAAACAATAACTCAAAAAGAATACATAAACTGATAACATTAAGACTGATACACACACGATAACACTATAAACATCTTTATTCATCTTCCATTTTGAACACGCATACACTAATAACAATAACACTGAAAAATACAAACAGACAACATAACTGATAGTTACATGTAGATTAGGCCTCAGTCACAAGTTCCTGCGCAACTGTGCATGAGCATAGATGTAGATAATTTCATAGCATGTTTTAGGTCACGCAACTGTGTGATACCCAAATTTTGTGACTGAGAAGCTGTGCAAATGTGCAGCCTTAATTCGGTTTTTAGTAATACACACCATACATAACATAAAGACCACAAACTTACATTACCTGAAAACAAAACCGTACTTACCTATCAACAACACAATTTACAATAGAAACACAAAACAGAAAGACATTGTAACAGCGAGTAGGACCCATACTTACCTAAAAAACCTGAAAAGGAACAACCTGGAAAATGAACAAACATAACACAATACAGACACAAACACATACAAGGTGGAAAAAATTAGGAATATACTTTTACATACTCACATAAATACATAAAATGAGGGTCGACATACCATAAACTGATGACATTTACACTGCATTGCACACGCGAGACTCATCTACACTGACAAACACTAACTGATGATTTTACCTACACAACAAAAAGCTATTCCTAAAAGTACACCGACAAACATACACAAAAACAGCCAGAACTCCTACAAAAACTATAAAATAAACACATACATACTATGAAATCAACCTGGAAACAACAAAAAACTACTTACCTGACTCCTACTTACCTTGTCGATAAAATCCATTCGATATCGACTTCGGGATCCAGAAACTGAAAAAAAGACCATCCTTGCTTTCCGGGGGGCGGAGCTGAGGCACACATATAAAGGGTTGCACACCTTGGGCAGTTGCCATTGCGAGCCCTCGCCTGAAGAAGAGCCACAACAGGCTCGAAACGCGTCGCGACAAGGGGCTGAAACAACATCCTAAGCTAACATATGGCTAATTTTTTGAACCATGGGCTAAGCTCTGGCTTGCCTAACACTACACCTACACTGAATTTAACAACACAAACACCTACACTTACTTTACACTATAAGAAACCTGGCCAAGCTTCGGCTTGGCCACAAGTACATGTACACTGACTTTACAACACACTCACTTACCTGACACGACGGGATGGAAAGATGGGAGCGAGAATGTATGATGGGATGGGACGATGGGGGTTGGTAGAGGGATGGACCGTGCTTTTTGCTGTACTGTACCATGCGGGCAGTGCGTGTCTTCATGTAGGCCCGCTTTATTACAGTATCGGATTTGATTTAAATTTCCTAACCCTAACCCTAACAACACACACAGAAAAACGAAGATCTGGTCTCACATAAACCAACAACATTAACACTGATTTACACACACATTCTCACTTTTAAACATCTTTATTCATCAACATGCAAAAAACTGACAACATTAACATTGAAAAGTACATGCATTTTACAAGAACAAACATACACACACCTACATAAGGATGGCACTTTCAATAAAACTACCACACAACAAGAAACTGGACAATGATACATAAACTGATAACAAAGAAACTGATACACACACATCACCACTTAAAACATCTCTACACAATTTACGTCTGGACACCCATAGACTGATACCACTTACACTAAAAACTGCACAACAGACTACAACACTGATAAACACTTACACTACATATCTAAACAAGAAATTCATACTTACCTGAAGACAACCTGCAAAGGAAAAACAGACCATGAAAAACAAACGGACATGGGATTTTATTTTTAAACAACACCTAAACAACCTACAGTTATGGACATTTAACATTTACCAACATTCATACTTACCCTCCAAAACAAGAAAATACGTAACCTGGAAAAAAAACAGACATAACACAAATCTAACACAAACACAAACAAGATGGAAACCTAGGGGGATGCTTATAACATGCTCACATGAATACATAAACCGGGGATGAACATACCATAAACTGATGACATTTACACTGCATTGTAAAGAGTGGAAACATGCACACTCAACAGGAGCATATACACTGACAAACAAAAACTGACTTTGCTAACACAACACGAAGATAACTCCTAGAAATACATCGACTAAGACACACAAAAAAACACTAATAACTCCTAAAACTACAACATACTCACTATACTTACCTGAACTAAAAACCGACCTCGCATATCATATTTTATTTATTTATTAAACAACAACACACACAGAAAAACGAAGATCTGGTCTCACATAAACCAACAACATTAACACTGATTTACACACACATTCTCACTTTTAAACATCTTTATTCATCAACATGCAAAAAACTGACAACATTAACATTGAAAAGTACATGCATTTTACAAGAACAAACATACACACACCTACATAAGGATGGCACTTTCAATAAAACTACCACACAACAAGAAACTGGACAATGATACATAAACTGATAACAAAGAAACTGATACACACACATCACCACTTAAAACATCTCTACACAATTTACGTCTGGACACCCATAGACTGATACCACTTACACTAAAAACTGCACAACAGACTACAACACTGATAAACACTTACACTACATATCTAAACAAGAAATTCATACTTACCTGAAGACAACCTGCAAAGGAAAAACAGACCATGAAAAACAAACGGACATGGGATTTTATTTTTAAACAACACCTAAACAACCTACAGTTATGGACATTTAACATTTACCAACATTCATACTTACCCTCCAAAACAAGAAAATACGTAACCTGTGGAAAAAAACAGACATAACACAAATCTAACACAAACACAAACAAGATGGAAACCTAGGGGGATGCTTATAACATGCTCACATGAATACATAAACCGGGGATGAACATACCATAAACTGATGACATTTACACTGCATTGCAAAGAGTGGAAACATGCACACTCAACAGGAGCATATACACTGACAAACAAAAACTGACTTTGCTAACACAACACGAAGATAACTCCTAGAAATACATCGACTAAGACACACAAAAAAAAAAACACTAATAACTCCTAAAACTACAACATACTCACTATACTTACCTGAACTAAAAACCGACCTCGATTTTTGATCCTGGGACCTGAAAACACGAAGACCATCCTGAATATAGGGGCGTGGCCAGGGCTGATATATAAAGGGTGCACCACTCTGGGCAGCACACCATTACGAGCCCTTGCCTGAAGAAGAACCCATAGAGGTTCGAAACGCGTCGCGAAAAGGGCGAAAGCTACACTTGAAGCTAAATCGTATGGCTAATTTTTGACTACCTGGCTAAGCTACGGCTTAGCCTATACTACACCTACACTGACATTACTACACATACATTTACACTAATCAAATATGCCTACATTCCTACAAGCTATCGTAATGGCGAATTTTTTGAGACCTGGCCAAGCTTCGGCTTGGCCTCAAGTACATCTAAACTGACTACGCAACATGAACACTTACCTGACACATGGGATGGGGAGATGGGAGCGAGATGAGTGTGGTGGGGTGGGACAGTGGGACGGGGTAGAGGGATGGACCGTGCATATCCACTGTGCCGTGCCCCGCAGGCAGTTCGTTTTACACGAAGGCCTGTACTTATGCCGGTATTAGTTTAAAAAGTTTCCTAACCCAAAGCATTACGCCCTAGAGGCTATTCGGACAGATTTTTACGTTCAATAAAAGCAGAGGTAAGAAGGACTTTCCAACACTATCAAACTCGACAGGATATAAACAATGATTGCATTCCATTTGTACAGACATATGCAGCAGGTTTTCACGGGACCAATAAACAAATAAAACAGCACTTTTCCAAACTACAATCACAGGTGGCAGACTTTCAGGACTTTAAAATTATTCCAGCCTACAAACGCAATAAAAACCTTAGGGACATTCTAGTGAGAGCGAATGTCGATATCGTAACCTCAAATAACTCTCCTCATTTCAAAATACACCTTTCATCTTCAATAAAAGATCTGGTAAGGGAGCCCCAATAAATAAACACATTGCCTATACAGATAAGAATGTAATATATATTATTAAATGTACCTTCTGTGGAGCATTATATGTGGGAGAAACAGGATATAACATCAAAATAAGACTTTCACAACATTTGTCAGAAATCAAAAATGGACGATCAAGTACAACTTTATATACACACTTTCAAAATCATTCAGTGGAACGCCTAATTATTTTTGGGATAGAATCAAAAATAAACTGGACAAAGACGGAGAGACAGAACAAAGAAAGGTATTGGATTCACAAACTGAGTACGGTGGACCCTATGGGACTAAATGAAAAGTATTAATAACCTATAAGCCTACATCTGACTTAAATCCTAACCCTAACCCTAGCTTTAACCTTAACTCTAACCTCACTGATAGTAGAGGGGTAAAGTGGGGGATTATTACAATAGAGGTGCAGAGTTCGAATCCCACCTTAGCTTATGAGTTTACATCTAACCCTAACCATAACCCTAACCCTAAGCTTATAAGCCTAAATCTGAGTCTGACTCTAATCCTTACCCTAACCCTAATGTTAACCCTAACCATAAAAGGACGGAGGGCAGAGGGACAAAGTGAGTGATTATCACGATAAAGGTGAAGAGTTCGAATCCCGCCTCAACTTATAAGTCTGTATCGAACTCTAACTCTAACCATAACCCGAACCCTAACCATAATCGGATGGATGGCAGAGGGGTAAAGGGAGTGACTAGCACGATAAAGGTGTAGAGTTCGAATCCCGCCTAAACTTATAGGTCTAAATTTAATATTAATTCTAACTCCAACCTGAACCATAACCTTAGCTTTAACCCTAACTCAAACCTCACTAATAGCAGAGGGGTAAAGTGTAGGACTATTACTGTAGAAGTACAGAGTTCAAATCCCACCTTAGCTTATGAGCTGACATCTAACTCTAATCCTACACATAACCTGAGCTGTAACCCTAACTCCAATCTGACTGATAGCAGAGGGGGAAAGTGGGAGATTGCCACGGTAGAGGTGAAGAGTTCGAATTCCGCCTTAATTCATAAGCCTAACTCTTACCCTAACTATTTATTTCTTTTCCCCCCCTCTCTCCCCCCTCCTTAATCTTGACCAGCATTCCTTGGGGTTTCGTTTTTTGCCTCATTTTGGTCCTTGATTCCAACTTGGACCTCAATCACACAAATGGCAGTGGAGTAAAACGGGGGACTTCCGGATTTACACATTAAAGTCACCGGAAGTAGAGAGTGAACTCATGGCAATACCAGTGGTCTAGGGGATGTTACGGAGAATACCATGGGCAAGGTAGGGAGTTCAAACCCTACGGTGGCAACTTACCTTGGCGAAGTATAAAATATCTTTGGACACCATACAATTATATGGATTCAAAAAACCTGAGGATTTAACTGTTGTTTTCCCTTTCTTCCCCCTCCCAAACCCCCCCCCCCCTTCCCCCCATTTTTTAGATTGTATTCTTAAACAACCCTTTTTAAGGGGAGGAATTCTAACCTAAAAAAGATATCCTAAGATATGATAGCTAGCTGCAATTGAGCACGCTGGTGGCTCAGGGATAAAAGGGTGGAATACCATGGCAGACATTAAGGGTTCGAGTCCCGACCCGGTCCATGGACAAATTGAAAGTGGGGCCTTTTCCAAATCCCTTGATGCCAGTGCACTAACGGACGTGGGTCCACACAAGCAAAACGAGCAAGAAAGAAATACCTAACCCAGCCAGTGCCTTGGGAAGGAATATAGTGCCCATTTCAGCAACCAACCTAAAGGCAATGAACAGCTTGACTGAAACCACCAGCAGCTCTAATTTTTTAGTGTCATGATTTTTTTATATATATGGTCTTAAAACTCTCCTCGTCCTCTCTGTTTTGTTTTATATATACTTTTAAAATAATAAATATTTAAAAACAATTTGTCTGGTTTTAAATACACATGATAGGACCTTGGAGCAGGTCTTTTTCTTAAATTTTCTTCCTTTTAACTTACTTTTAACCATCCTTTCTCATTTCCTGTCTCTTCTTCCTGTTTCTCTAATCATGTGACATTTTATCACATGATCTTCTACTGACCTTTTGACCCTTTAAAAAGGAAGGAAGCCATTTTGGCTGAACTTTTCGTAATGTTGGTTTCTCCTGATGAAGCTGAACAAGCGAAATATTGAGAAACACACAACAAGGATTAATGGTGGAATTTTCTCCCTCTCTAAAAAGTGGATTTAAGGATCTTTTCCAGGACAAGAGCCGGACTACCTTCTGGACGAATTCCTACAAAAGGACTGTGAGTAACCTACCCTTTCAGTTCGCAGGGCCATGAGGACATGGACTTCTACCCTGGTGGAATACAGGCGAAAGGAAGAGTGCCTGACGGATGTGGCTTGGTTTTTTTAGCGAGCAGCCTTGAGTGTGCGCACACATAGGGTTTTAGGGCTGGACATTATATGGAACCTAGCACATTGAGACATTACTAGAAAAGGAACGGCATTATAACAAGAACTCACAGTAGGAAATTAAAAACTCACAACATCCTGGAGATTAGACCTTATCCACAATAAGGGTCAGTAGACTAACACTTTTAACGGTCTTTTTTACATAACCCTCTTCCTCTCTCTATTTATCTCTTTTTTATCTATTTTTCTCCTATTTATAGCTCCATATATATAATCAAGGATATTTACAGCTCTGTATTTATTAATCTTAATAATATATTAATTAATTTATTGATAATTATATCATATATTGGGTATTTTAATGTGGGTTAGAAATCGCTTTGGAACTGGTCGAATGATGGAATTAATATTTTAGAAAAGGCTGATTAGTAAGCACATGGTTAGCATGCTAACTTAACCTTTAGCATGCTAACCATAACCTCATAGCCTGTCTTGGAATTAGAACACTTTTGGTCTTAGCTACTTGGTGGGTGAATTATTAGATTAGCATGCTAATTAGCATGTTAGCATGCTAATGCTAATTTATGGATTGGGATAAGGTTTAGCGATGGGACATATAGACTTACTTTTGGTGATAACACGCTAATAGCTAGCGGCTATAGGCCCCCCTTTTTTTTTTTGACAGCGGATCTCCCCATCTTTTGTACTTTTATGCTCACTTGTATAATAATTTTCATTTATTGAGTAATTTATTGTCATAGAAGGTCCACTGTCGGGAACAGGAGAATTTTAGGACCATGTCCCTACCTGTAACCAACCGATTTGAGATATTCAACCGGGTAGATGAAGACAACAACAGCATCACCCAGGATCCCCCCCGTCAGGTGACGAGACAAGAGATCCCTCTTAACATCACAAAGCAGTACTTTAAAATCATTCAGACCACACATCATATGGAAATCCTGAACCAGGCCCAACAAACAGGATCTTTACCACAGGGGATGGGCAGACAGGTAAAAAAACTTACAGAATTTGTCAAACCGGCTTGCCCGAACCCCATAGTGTAGGATAAAATACGTATAAATACACAATTATGGATGACTGAAACTCTAAAAATTCTCATTCAACACTATAACAATACTCTAGCAGATTTAAAATGGAATTTGGGACCTTTCCACCCTGAGGCTTGGGATAAGGCCACCAGATGGGCTAAAACTAGGTTCAGGAAAAAACTAACAAATAACACATTGACTCAGGCTAAAAACATAGTGATAGACCAGGATCGGCGATCCACAGCCACCCCACAGTCACCTATCCTAAACACACAATCTTTGAACGACCCACGGCAGTCTCCCCCTCATATATCGTCCCCTTCTGCCCCACAGCAGCCTAATCTCTGCCCAAC
The DNA here is from genome assembly GCA_027475355.1 of Coilia nasus. Lineage (NCBI taxonomy): Eukaryota > Metazoa > Chordata > Actinopteri > Clupeiformes > Engraulidae > Coilia > Coilia nasus. Next base: position 97,836 of record CM050211.1, read on the forward strand.
GATGGATGAGCGGGATGCAGGAAGTGCAAGGGACATTAGTCCCGGTTTGGCACCCAGAGTAACGCCCCAACCCTCTCTCATACCTCAGATTGAGGAGGAGAGAATCCCAGAGGTGAGTGCTCCTGGGAAGCACATTACGGTTTTAGTTGATGTGGAGCCTGAGGTGGGAGGGAATAAAATCAACCTTGACAATAAAATAATCCAGGCCCCTAGCTATCAGGCCTCTAATGTAGCTGTTGGATATTCCCAAGATATTGATTTGTGTCCCTCTCCTGATCCATCTCCTCCTCTTCCCCCACTCTCACCTTTACTTCCTCTTCTTTCACCTCCTTCAAGAACTCAACAAGTGGAGCAGGTAGAGATTGTTCCGGAAGGAGCCCTAAGCAATGTGCCATCATTAATGGAAACTATGGAAGATGGACGAACGGACAGGATCCCTTTGTTTTACCCCACTCGTCATAGTATTACTTCTCATAAAATACACGATTGGTGTTTGACAGTTAATAAACCTATTTTGATTATTGGTGACTCGAACTTGAGCCGTATTTCATCGTTTACACAGTCTTCAGTACAAGTAGACAGCTTCCCGGGGGCGACATTCCATCATTTAAGGGGAGTGATCCAAAAACTAGACCCTCAGCCCTTAGTAAAGGTGGTGGTTTTGTCAGCAGGCATTAACCATTGCCTGCAAGGTAATGAACCTACCACAGTCTGGAAACAACTACAGGCCACGATCAAAACCTGTGGCACAATTTTTCCGGCAGCAAAAGTCTATATCCCATTAATAAATTTTTCAGATAGATTACCGGTTCATACACAAAATTCAATTAGGACAGTTAATGACATCATTGCCAAAAAATGCAACCATATTCCACAGATTAGGGAAGACCTTAGAGTAGGAATCAGGGACCCGGTACACTGGCAGAGGATAACGGCAAATTACATCTTGGAGTGCTGGCTGAAATATTTAAACTTATAAAGGGGGATAGGGACAATTTACCACCCCCATCATCAGCACATGTCTGCAATCTATCCACGGTATTTACATTAAATCATACAGAAATAGAAATTTTAGAAAAAGGTTTAACATTCATTCCCACTCCTCAAGCTCATAATAAAATGCAACTATTCAAAGATTTACATACATACCATAGAAAACTGAAACTTTTAGATTTTTTTCAATTCCAATCAGAACAACATAGGGACAGTTTTCAGGAACCATCCACCTGGGAGCCCCCTTCGGAGTTGGTACGATCTGAAATTAAATCAATAATTAGAAAAGATCAAAGGGCAGTGTGCCGGGCAAGATGGCCGCCAGAGCAATCGAACTTGACGACTTGTCAAACACAGACCCTAAAACGGCTAGCTAGGAGGACAGAACTGGTTATTAAACCTGCAGATAAGGGCTCTCAAGTTGTCATTCAGGACAGGACCAATTATTTACAGGAGGCTTATCGCCAACTTAACAATCAAGAACATTATAGTAAACTGGATCATTCTCTTCAATTACATACTCAAAAACTTATAAGACCCATACTGGAAAAACTATTACAGCAGGAATTCATAACAAAAAAACAATTTCATTACTTAATAGGACCAGATGTACCAAAACTAAGATATTTTTATTTACTTCCTAAAATCCATAAGAAACCGGAATCATGGCCAGTTCCATACATCATTCCAGCAGGTAGACCAATAGTGAGCGACACAGGCTCAGAATCTCATAGGGTAGCACAATATATAGATTCATTTCTTAATCCCATTTCTCAACTTCACAACAGTTATATAAAAGATACTTTTCATTTTCTACAGAAAATCCAACAATTGCAGGTTCCACATAATGCATTTTTATTTACAATAGATATTACTTCTTTATACACAAACATTCAAACAGATCTTGGGATGGAGGCGGTGAGGGAGGCATTCAAAAGACATCCAGATCCGAGCAGGCCGGATGAAGAAATCCTGGAACTACTGTACTTAGGGCTAACCAGGAATGACCTCTATTTTAATGGGGAACATTACCTCCAAATACAGGGGACGGCCATGGGGAAAACATTTGCCCCCTCGTACGCTAACTTATATATGGCAACATGGGAAACAACTGCCCTGGCAAAATGCACAGTACAACCATATATATATATGCGGTTTCTGGATGATATTTTTGGAATCTGGGTTGGAACACAGGAGTCATTCTTAGAATTTATTCAGGTCTTAAATACTCATCATAAAACAATAAAAATTACACATAATATACACTCATCATTTATTCAATTTCTGGACACCGAGGTCTTTTTTGTACAGGGGCAGAAAGATTTTAAAATTTTGGCCTCTAGGGTTTACTTTAAGACAACGGATACACACGCCCTCTTACACAAAAGTTCATATCATCCAAAACATACCTTCAAGGGGATTGTGAAATCACAGTTAATCAGGTACAGGAGGATATGTACGATGGAAGAGGATGTGGAACATGCAACCAGGGAACTGTTTAAAGCATTACGCCCTAGAGGCTATTCGGACAGATTTTTACGTTCAATAAAAGCAGAGGTAAGAAGGACTTTCCAACACTATCAAACTCGACAGGATATAAACAATGATTGCATTCCATTTGTACAGACATATGCAGCAGGTTTTCACGGGACCAATAAACAAATAAAACAGCACTTTTCCAAACTACAATCACAGGTGGCAGACTTTCAGGACTTTAAAATTATTCCAGCCTACAAACGCAATAAAAACCTTAGGGACATTCTAGTGAGAGCGAATGTCGATATCGTAACCTCAAATAACTCTCCTCATTTCAAATATACACCTTTCATCTTCAATAAAAGATCTGGTAAGGGAGCCCCAATAAATAAACACATTGCCTATACAGATAAGAATGTAATATATATTATTAAATGTACCTTCTGTGGAGCATTATATGTGGGAGAAACAGGATATAACATCAAAATAAGACTTTCACAACATTTGTCAGAAATCAAAAATGGACGATCAAGTACAACTTTATATACACACTTTCAAAATCATTCAGTGGAACGCCTAATTATTTTTGGGATAGAATCAAAAATAAACTGGACAAAGAGGGAGAGACAGAACAAAGAAAGGTATTGGATTCACAAACTGAGTACGGTGGACCCTATGGGACTAAATGAAAAGTATTAATAACCTATAAGCCTACATCTGACTTAAATCCTAACCCTAACCCTAGCTTTAACCTTAACTCTAACCTCACTGATAGTAGAGGGGTAAAGTGGGGGATTATTACAATAGAGGTGCAGAGTTCGAATCCCACCTTAGCTTATGAGTTTACATCTAACCCTAACCCTAATCCTAACCCTAACCAAAGGCTACAACACTAGAAGTTGACTACCTAGCCCTTACCCATTCCCTAACCATAACCCAGGGATTTACAGTAACTTAAACCCATATGGATTCCCAATGGAACAAACCTAACCACAAGCTACCAACTTAATAGAGAGGCTACCTAGCCCAGATCTATACCCTAACCATAACCGTAGGGACTTACACACAAACCTAACACGGAAAACTAAATCCTATGCAAATTAAATCTACCCATACCCAGTCCACAACTTGGGGACATACAAAAAATAATAAAAAAAATCCAAAGATCTATACTTAATCCCAAGTGAATAAACCCAGCTATAGGTTACGAAGTTAATAGGGGCTACCTAACCCATACACATACTCTAACCATAACCTGTAACGTTTCCAGGAGTCTATTCCATAAACTCAGAACAGTTCCTCCTACACAGGGGTTTTAACCACTGCAAGACATCAGGCTTAATTGGTTATGTGCAGGTGAGAGTGCCATGTCCTCGGTCTCCCTATTCCAAACTCCTTGTGCTGTATGGCAGAGGGGGGGGAGCCGTTGTAATTTGAAAAACCCTAACCCATCTATACTTAATACCAAGTAAATATACCTATCCATAGGCCACCAAGTTAATAGTGAGGCTACCTAGCCCATACCTACACCTAGTAACGTTTCCGGGAGTCTATTCCATAAACTCAGAACAGTTCCTCCTACACAGGAGTTTTAACCACTGCAAGACATCAGGCTTAATTGGTTATGTGCAGGTGAGAGTGCCATGTCCTCGGTCTCCCTATTCCAAACTCCTTGTGCTGTATGGCAGGGGGGGGGGGGCCGTTGTAATTTGAAAAACCCTAACCCGGCCAGGTCCTACTACCAGGTTGGATGTCTTAAGCACTGGGATACAGGAATAGGCGTTCCTAGGGAAACATAAACCAACACCCTGAAAAAAGATTCTTCGCACATAACTCCAGACCGGAGCGACAATACCTGGGGATATTACAAAACAATAACAACAGACCATGGGTCCGTTTGGATACGCACGGATGGAACAACAAGACTATAATAACCACTTCCACACAAAATCGACAAAATTTATACTTAATCCTAAGTAAATAAGCATATCCATAGGTCACTAAGTTAGTAGTAAAGCTACCTAGCCCAAAACCATACCCTTACCATAACCCCATAAGGTTTATAGGAATCTATTTTATAAACTCGGCACGGTTGCTCCTATGGTCAATAATAATAAGGCTCACACGAAACCGGCACCTGCAAAAACATTTTTTTCCTTCCCTTCTCTCCCCCTACCTAACGTTGTACTTTGCACGCAACACCCCCCCTGCTCAGCTGCTGTAGCAGTGTGAGCGGGGGCGGTGTAGGAGATGAGGCCCAGACAGGCCCTTGGGGTGAGCGGAGCCCAGACAGGCTCCCTTTCCCCCTTCTCCTTATCCCCCCATTCCCCGGATTTTTCCTTCCTCCTTAACTTTGCACTTTGCACGCAACACCCCCCCCTGCTCGGCTGCGTTGACAGCATGAGCGGGGGCGGTGTAGGAGATGAGGCCCAGACAGGCCCTTGGGGTGAGCGGAGCCCAGACAGACTCCCTCTCCCCCTTCTCCTCCTTCTTCCCTTTCAACACCACAACCCCCCCCCCCTCCCCCTCTCTTTCTTTCCTTATTAGACTAAAATTATTACAATAGGGTATAAAAATTCCACACTTACCGACATATTATCTAAAAGGAACTCTCCTCTTACTTTTTTGTAGATCCAAGATGACGACGGACGATCAGTTCAAGGCACTAGTGCGCCATATGCACAACTACCTGAAGGCAACACACCACCTGCGATTCGTGGAGAACTCGGACGGGGCAAGACCCAATTTGGAAAGGGCAATCTTGCCAGCCATGCCTTCCTATGACACCAACTTAATGCTATACGGCAACGCCCGCAACTGGCTGTGTACGGGTCTCCAGGTCTTGGAGAACCACTACCTAGAAATCCAGCAACAAAGCCGACAAGACATCTTAGGCCTCCCTCTGGACAGATGGGAAGAAGCCTGGACAGTGGCGATTAAATGGGGCAGAAGAAATATCAAACAATTACACGGCACAACGATAGATACGGCTACCGACGGGATTAAACGAACAATAGGAGGTGATACACACCTCGACCAACCCCTGACCACGATCGCTACTGCATCAACGACCGTTAAACGAGACACTGACTCCGACGACGACGGTCCACTAAACACCGCGATAACAACCAATACTACCGCGCCTAGTCCACCACCGCCCATGGTCTCTCCTAACACTGGTGAGAATGGGAGGCCTTCTCAAAATCAATACCAGGACATTACGCCACCAGACATTAACCCTGAGGTACAAACCTCTCCAACAAGGGAGGGAAACACAAACCAATCGGATCCCGACGTACCGATACCCCGGACCCCTGTCGCGTCCAAACGAGCTAACACGGGAACTCAAACGCCTCGATTCAATCTACGATCGAACCCGTTCAAACTTCAACCGACACTTGGTGATAATTTATATCCGATTAATATCACCCCTCTCCTCTCACAGGGCTTCTCTTCGCCCGCTCGCTCTGAGGTCAGTCCACCTAACTCGCCAGGGCCAGACACCCCAACGGGGATTGGTAATAGCCAGGGTGCACGTAAGCGCCTGAGATTGCAATTACACAAAGTAGACTCAGCATCGCAGACCACGGTCACTCAAGGGCAAGCAGCTCTCTCACATCCCCAGACAGGGACACAGAGGCAGACCACGGTCACTCAAGGGCAAGCAGCTCTCTCACATCCCCAGACAGGGACACAGAGGCAGACCACGGTCACTCAAGGGCAAGCAGCTCTCTCACATCCCCAGACAGGGACACAGAGGCAGACCACGGTCACTCAAGGGCAAGCAGCCCTCTCACATCCCCAGACAGGGACACAGAGTGACTCGCAGGATCTGTATACGAAACATGAACACCTTGGGGACAAGGTTAACAACTGGGCCCTCAGCCCGACGCGCCCTATTATCATCATGGGGGATTCAAACCTTAATAGGCTGCCTCCCATCAAGGACAAGAGGATCCAAGTTGACGCCTATCCGGGGGCGAAAATAACTCACGCAACGCACATCCTGCAGCATAAGACCCCCACCTCGCCCACCACACAGAAGGTGATATTATCGTTTGGTATTAATAACAGGGAGGACACAAACCTCTCTAACCTGGAAACAAACATCAAGACCCTAGTGGCAAAAGCCCAACTCGACTTTCCGAACGCCCGCATCTACGTGCCCCTGCTCAATTTTAGCAACAGGTTACCCTTAAAAATGAAGAAGACAATACAGTTTATAAACAGCGCCATCTGGCGTACAGGCAGGTCCATCCCCTCTCTATCGGTGGCGCATTTTAGAACAATGCAAGACGGCATTCACTGGACGGGACAACAGCCCAACACTGGCTGTTTACTTTAAACAAATAGACCCCCTACAGGAAGAATCCGGCAGTGCACAAGACAAGACGGTAGTCAATCTCTCTCAAACCACTTCTCTAACGGATGCGGAAATTTCTCTACTAAAACGAGGACTCACATTTATCCCCTCACATAAGACGAAAAAATGGGATAACAAACAGATACAGGCAGACCTAACCACCTTTCACCGGAGGCTCAAATTAGCATCCTTCTTTCAAGGGAAGGACAATGAGGGCGACTCAGATGGGGAGTCGGAAGGAGAGGACTCAGCAAGAACCCCCTTCCTCCCACCCTCTACTTGGGAACCTAAATCGGACCAAATATCGTCGGAAATACACAGGTTAATCCTTCTCGACAAAATAACATTGGAAACATGGATCCCCAATAACTGTACATTGCATTGGAGACCCTTCGCAAAAGAGACACCATTATAATTAAACCCGCTGACAAGGGCAATGCTATTGTCATAATGGACAGAGCAGAATACATCAATGAAGCCATGAGACAACTAAATGATACCAATTTCTATCAAAAACTAACTAAACCCATTTATCTAGAGACAGCCGTCGAATATGGTAGGATACTGCAGGGCCTGAAGGACAGACATGCCATTACGGGCCGTCAAATGACTTACCTGACTGGAGACCGACCGCCAAAACTAAGGAGGTTCTACCTATTACCGAAAATACATAAAGACAGAGAGAAGTGGACTACTCCTTTTATGCCCCCCGGACGCCCAATAGTGTCAGACTGTGGTAGTGAGAGTTACAAAATCGCGGAATACATAGATTACTACCTCAACCCCATCTCCACGAAACACCCTAGCTACCTGAAGGACACCTATGATTTCATAAATAAGGTCAAACAAATAGAGCTACAACCGCGAACTTACTTTTTCACCATCGACATAAACAGTTTATACACTAACATTGAGACCAAGAGGGGACTTAGTACCGTTAAAAAGTGGCTCCAACGCCATCCGCAAGCGGATAGACCAGACGCGACGCTAATACAACTACTGGAGTTGAGCTTGACTAAGAATGATTTTGAATTCAACGGACAGTATTTCCTACAAACAAGGGGTACAGCCATGGGGAAGAAATTCGCTCCGGCGTATGCCAACATCTATATGGCAGAATGGGAAGAGACAGTCCTCGCGAAATGCAGGTTGAGACCATCTCACTACTACAGATTCTTAGATGACATATGGGGAACGTGGCCCCACACTGAGACGGAATTCGAAGAATTTATAGTTACTTTAAACTCCCACCACCCATATATCAAAGTCAAACACATTCTACACCTGGCGTCGGTTGACTTCCTGGACACCACTACCTTTAAGGACCCCGGAAACGATAAGACTACCACCCTAGACATAAAAGTCTTTTTTAAAGAAACGGATACTCATGCGCTCCTCCACAAGGAAAGTTTCCATCCCCAACATACTTTTCCAGCAATAGTTAAGGCCCAACTGACCCGTTTTCACAGAATCTGCACACGCCCGGAGGACTTTAACAGGACCTCTCGGGTTCTCTTCCGCGCTCTCCAACCACGTGGTTATACTAGATCCTTCTTGCGAAAAATAAATAGGCAATGGCACAACTCTATCGGGACTCAACGCACTACAAAACGACTAACTAGAGAGAGAGGCAGAGTAATCCCATTAATAGTACCATATTCTCTACAGGGCAGACGATTCACGCATAAAATCAAGGAGAATTTCTCAGAGATGTTCAAGGGAGATACGCCTCCCTGGAAAATAATTTCGGCCTACAGGAGAAACAAAAATCTTAAGAATTTCTTAGTTTCTAGTAGAATGAGGGAGAAGAAGAACAAAACTGGGGGAGTACAAGTAGAACCTCGCAATAAAAGACTAGTTACCTGCTCCGCCTCGAGGGAGGGTTATTTGATACCAGAAGTACCGTTGAATCAAAGCAATTGCGTATATTTAATCTCTTGCCACAAATGCAAAAAACAATATGTGGGCCAAACCAAAAACACCATTAGAGCTAGACTACACACTCACTCATACAACATCAGAACACATAAAAAGAGGGACACTCACCTGGTATCCCATTTCCTTAGGCACGAACTGGAAAATTTGAGGATTCGGGGCCTGGATCACGACCCAAAATGGACCTTAGGACAGAGATTAAGGAAGGAAAGAGAGTGGATTAAGAAATTAGGAACGGAATTCCAATTGGGACTCAATGAAAGAAATGATTACCAAAATCATAGCCTCAACGGACCCGTCACAAATCAATGATGGCAGTAGAGCAGCGGGTTTCAAGAGCTTAGTTCACCTAAGACCGAGTCCACGTTGACTGAGATAAGTTCATAGAATGACATCAAAAGGGAGACTAGAAGTAACACTGACTATGGGTTTGGTGTTTAAATGATTGGCATCAGATGTAATATTAACAGTGGACTGTGGTATCATTTTGAAGTAGTAGCAGCCTGCCAGAGTGGCGCGCGTGTTTAATATTCACAACATCACATACATGCATTGTTACAACTGTACACTGAATTACAAAAATTGCTGAACTACCTGGTTTTACAGTTAGAGTTCTGTGTTGTGAGATGACTTGCGCGCATGTTTAATGTTTACAACATCACATACATGTTTTGTTACAACTCCATACTGAATTACAAAAATTGCTGAACTACCTGGTATTGCACTGAGCGTTCTGTGTGTTGAGATAAGTGGTGCGCATGTTTATTATTCACAACATGACATACATGTAATGTTACAACTGTGCACTCAAATACAAAAAATGGTGAACTACCTGGTAGTTGAGAGTTCTGTGTGGTGAGATGAGTGGCGCGCGTGTTTAATATTCACAACATGACATACATATAATGTTACAACTGTGCTCTCAAATACAGCAAATGCTGAACTACCTGGTACTACACTGAGAGTTCTGTGTGTGGAGATGAATTGAGCTCGTGTTTAATATTCCCAACATCACATACATGTATGACATACATGTAATGTTACAACTGTGCTCTCAAATACAGCAAATGCTGAACTACCTGGTACTACACTGAGAGTTCTGTGTGTGGAGATGAATTGAGCTCGTGTTTAATATTCCCAACATCACATACATGTATTGTTACAACTGTACACTGAATTACAAAAAATGCTGAAATACCTGGTATTGCACTGAGGGTTCTGTGTGTGGAGACGAGTTGAGCCCGTGTTTAATATTTACAACATGACATCCATGTAATGTTACAACTGTGCACTCAAATACAAAAAATGCTGAACTACCTGGTACTACACTGAGAGTTCTGTGTGTGGAGATGAATTGAGCTCGTGTTTAACATTCACAACATGACATACCTGTAATGTTACAACTGTGCACTGAATTACAAAAATTGCTGAAATACCTGGTATTGCACTGAGGGTTCTGTGTGTGGAGATGAGGGGCGCGCATGTTTATTATTCACAACATGACATACATGTAATGTTACAGCTGTGCACTCAAATACAAAAAATGGTGAACTACCTGGTAGTTGAGAGTTCTGTGTGGTGAGATGAGTGGCGCGCGTGTTTAATGGTCACAACATCACATACATGTATTGTTACAACTGTACACTGAATTACAGCAAATGCTGAACTACCTGGTACTACACTGAGAGTTCTGTGTGTGGAGATGAATTGAGCTCGTGTTTAATATTCCCAACATCACATACATGTATTGTTACAACTGTACACTGAATTACAAAAAATGCTGAAATACCTGGTATTGCACTGAGGGTTCTGTGTGTGGAGACGAGTTGAGCCCGTGTTTAATATTCACAACATGACATCCATGTAATGTTACAACTGTGCACTCAAATACAAAAAATGCTGAACTACCTGGTATTACAGTGAGAGTTCTGTGTGTTAAGATGAGTGGCGCGCATGTTTAACATTCACAACATGACATACATGTAATGTTACAACTCTGAGCTGAATTACAAAATTTGCTGAACTACCTGGTATTACAGTGTGAGTTCTGTGTGGTGAGATGAGTGACAGGCGTGTTTAATATTCACAACATGGCATACGTGTAATGTTACAACTGTGAACTGAAATACAAAAATTGCTAAACTACCTGATATTACAGTGACGGTTCTGTGTGTTGAGATGAGTGGTGCGCGTGTTTAAAATTCACAACATGACATACCTGTAATGTTACAACTGTGCACTGAATTACAAAAATTGCTGAAATACCTGGTATTGCACTGAGGGTTCTGTGTGTTGAGATGAGGGGCACGCATGTTTATTATTCACAACATGACATACATGTAATGTTACAACTGTGCACTCAAATACAAAAAATGGTGAACTACCTGGTAGTTGAGAGTTCTGTGTGGTGAGATGAGTGGCGCTTGTGTTTAATATTCACAACATGATATACATGTAATGTTACAACTGTGCTCTCAAATACAGCAAATGCTGAACTACCTGGTACTACACTGAGAGTTCTGTGTGTGGAGATGAATTGAGCTCGTGTTTAATATTCCCAACATCACATACATGTATTGTTACAACTGTACACTGAATTACAAAAAATGCTGAAATACCTGGTATTGCACTGAGGGTTCTGTGTGTGGAGACGAGCTGAGGCCGTGTTTAATATTCACAACATGACATCCATGTAATGTTACAACTGTGCACTCAAATACAAAAAATGCTGAACTACCTGGTATTACAGTGAGAGTTCTGTGTGTTAAGATCAGTGGCGCGCATGTTTAACATTCACAACATGACATACATGTAATGTTACAACTCTGAACTGAATTACAAAATTTGCTGAACTACCTGGTATTACAGTGTGAGTTCTGTGTGGTGAGATGAGTGACAGGCGTGTTTAATATTCACAACATGGCATACGTGTAATGTTACAACTGTGAACTGAAATACAAAAATTGCTAAACTACCTGATATTACAGTGACGGTTCTGTGTGTTGAGATGAGTGGTGCGCGTGTTTAACATTCACAACATGACATACCTGTAATGTTACAACTGTGCACTGAATTACAAAAATTGCTGAAATACCTGGTATTGCACTGAGGGTTCTGTGTGTGGAGCTGAATTGAGCCCGTGTTTAATATTCACAACATCACATACATGCATTGTTACAACTGTACACTGAATTACAAAAATTCCTGAACTACCTGCTTTTACAGTTAGAGTTCTGTGTTGTGAGATGAGTTGCGCACATGTTTAATTTTTACAACATCACATACATGTTTTGTTACAACTCCATACTGAATTACAAAAATTGCTGAACTACCTGGTATTGCACTGAGCATTCTGTGTGTTGAGATAAGTGGTGCGCATGTTTAACATTCACAACGTGACATACATGTAATGTTACAACTGTGCACTACAATACAGAAAATTGCTGAAATACCTGGTATTGCACTGAGGGTTCTGTGTGTTGAGATGAGGGGCGCACATGTTTATTATTCACAACATGACATACATGTAATGTTACAACTGTGCACTCAATTACAAAAATTCCTGAACTACCTGCTTTTACAGTTAGAGTTCTGTGTTGTGAGATGAGCTGCGCACATGTTTAATGTTTACAACATCACATACATATTTTGTTACAACTCCATACTGAATTACAAAAATTGCTGAACTACCTGGTATTGCACTGAGCGTTCTGTGTGTTGAGATAAGTGGTGTGCATGTTTAACATTCACAACGTGACATACATGTAATGTTACAACTGTGCACTACAATACAGAAAATGCTGAATTACCTGGTATTACACTGAGCGTTCTGTGTGTTGAGATGAGTGGCGCGCATGTTTATTATTCACAACATGACATACATGTAATGTTACAACTGTGCACTCAATTACAAAAATTCCTGAACTACCTGCTTTTACAGTTAGAGTTCTGTGTTGTGAGATGAGTTGCGCACATGTTTAATGTTTACAACATCACATACATGTTTTGTTACAACTCCATACTGAATTACAAAAATTGCTGAACTACCTGGTATTGCACTGAGCATTCTGTGTGTTGAGATAAGTGGTGCGCATGTTTAACATTCACAACGTGACATACATGTAATGTTACAACTGTGCACTACAATACAGAAAATTGCTGAAATACCTGGTATTGCACTGAGGGTTCTGTGTGTTGAGATGAGGGGCGCACATGTTTATTATTCACAACATGACATACATGTAATGTTACAACTGTGCACTCAATTACAAAAATTCCTGAACTACCTGCTTTTACAGTTAGAGTTCTGTGTTGTGAGATGAGTTGCGCACATGTTTAATGTTTACAACATCACATACATGTTTTGTTACAACTCCATACTGAATTACAAAAATTGCTGAACTACCTGGTATTGCATTGAGCGTTCTGTGTGTTGAGATAAGTGGTGCGCATGTTTAACATTCACAACGTGACATACATGTAATGTTACAACTGTGCACTACAATACAGAAAATGCTGAATTACCTGGTATTACACTGAGCGTTCTGTGTGTTGAGATGAGTGGCGCGCATGTTTATTATTCACAACATGACATACATGTAATGTTACAACTGTGCACTCAATTACAAAAATTCCTGAACTACCTGCTTTTACAGTTAGAGTTCTGTGTTGTGAGATGAGTTGCGCACATGTTTAATGTTTACAACATCACATACATGTTTTGTTACAACTCCATACTGAATTACAAAAATTGCTGAACTACCTGGTATTGCATTGAGCGTTCTGTGTGTTGAGATAAGTGGTGTGCATGTTTAACATTCACAACGTGACATACATGTAATGTTACTGTTATGTCCAATTCCAAATTTCCAAACAGACCTTTGTGGTTTTCTTTGACAAACTTTCCAATAAATAAATGTGTACCTTTTGAGAAGAACGGTGGATGGATGGATGGATGGATGGCAGGCAGAAATGCAGGCAAGCAAGCAGACAGCAGGCCGGGTTAGCAGGATGAGTTAGCAGGATGGGTTAGCAGGATGGGTTAGCAGGCCGGGTTAGCAGAATGGCAATATATCTCAAAGGCAAAGTGAGTACGTTTGTGAAGCTTGTAAAGTTTCTAAAGTTTCTAAAGTTTCTTAAGTTCTAAGTTTCTAAGTCTCTAAGTCTCTAAGTCTCTAAGTTTCTAAGTTTCTAAGTTTCTAAAGAGCTATATGACCACCAGGTCCTTCAAACAATTCTACCCTACTGCTACACAGCTCTGACTCTTAAGGTCAAAGGTGACCGGCGGCCATCTTGGCTCCGTTGTACAATGTCAAAATAAGAGTCAATGTCAAATCAGATCAAAGGTCAGATAAATATTATACAAATGCCTAGTGCTCTTGTAGCACAAATACCATGATGCATCTTCAAATCAAAATATTATAAATGGCTCCTACATGGCCCGCCCCTTATAGCTACTAAGGTACGTGAGCTATAACAACTAAAATCTGTTCTCAAAGGAGCCATATTCCATATATACTGTGTGCAATAATCAGTGCATGCGTCTGTATGAGTGTGTGCACGTGCGCAAGCCCATTTTGAGTCAACAAGCTTTAAGTTGGCTGGCCTTCTACCAACAGGCAAATCTTGCTGATGGGTCTTTCCAGCTGACTTGTTTTGGTCTGAAGTCGCACGCTGCGGACCATGCCTTGCGAGTCAGGAAGGGCGTTTATGACTCTTGCCAACATCCATGACCCTCGTGGTGCAGTAGAGTCTGCTACAAGTACTATATCTCCTTCCTGGAAATTGCGCTTGACGTGAGTCCACTTATGCCTCATCTGTAAGAGGGGTAAATATTCTTGGGTCCACCGGTTCCAGAATAGATCAGCAATGTACTGCACTTGCTTCCAGCGGCGTCTTGTATACGAGTCTTCCTTTGTGAATAATCCTGGAGGCAGTACAGGCTGAACTTTCAAATTCAAAAGATGGTTAGGCGTTAGTGGATTCAAGTCGTTTGGATCGTCTGACATAGTTGTGAGTGGACGACTATTGAGAATGGCCTCAATCTCGCACATCACTGTCTGGAGGCCTTCGTCGTCCAGGTGTTGTTGACCAGTCACCGTCTGTAGTATCCTCTTGACCATGCGAATGAGTCTCTCCCATATTCCTCCATGATGAGCACCGTGGGGAGGATTAAAGGTCCATTTTACTCCCTTTTGGAGCAGGCTTTGCTGTATTTGTTGCAAGTTCCAGGATTTCAATGCTTCTTTCAACTCCTTCTCTGCTGCGACGAGGTTTGTTCCATTGTCAGATCGCAACTCTGACACCTGCCCCCTTCTGGCAATGAAGCGTCTGAACGCATGAATACAAGAATCAGTGTCAAGTGACTGTGCAACTTCCAGATGTATGGCTCGGCTGGTGAGGCATGTGAAAATCACGCCATAGCACTTCACGATGCTACGGCCTCGTCTTATTTCTAGTGGTCCAAAGTAATCAACCCCTACATGGGTGAAAGGTGGTAGATCGGGGATAAGTCTATCTACAGGAAGATCTGCCATTTTCTGCTGACCAGTGTTGGAATGAGCCTTTCTACATGTTGTGCAATCATTGATAACCTTCCTGGCAAGGGCGTTGGCACAGGGGATCCAGTATCTCTGTCTGAGCTTGGAGAGAGTGAAATTCCTTCCACTGTGTCCTACCTCTTTATGAGCATGATGAACTATCAGTTTTGGGACATGATGATCCTTGGGCAGGATAGCAGGATGCTTTCGTTCAGTGGGCATGGCTCCTTTTCTAAGGCGACCACCAACTCTCAAGGTGCCTGAGTCAATGAAAGGGTCTAGCCTGTAGATGGGGCTGTTCTGGCTTACACACTGCATGCCTTTCTGCAGACTGGATACCTCGTGGGCGAACCCTTGTCTCTGGCAATACCGTACAATAGCCATCTCTGCGTCCTCCATGTCATTGACTGATATCACATAAGGGTCAGTTTTCTGCTGCTTGCTCTGCCTTGTGACCATTCCATGCCTGCTTTGTTTAGGTGCTATTTGGCGTTTCTGGGCAAGTTGCAGAAGGACAGACTTCAACCTGAGGAACCATGCAACAGCCCTTTTCAATTTGGTCCATGTGGAGAAATAGTTCATCAGGTAAGTAGTAGCATCGCAGCCATCCTTTACAGCTACGTTCACTGTGACAACCCTTTTTAGTTCAAGATCATCTGTGGAGAGGACAAGTTCAGTTGGAGTCTCAGGCCAGCAATCTGGTGGTTTCTTCAAGAAATCTGGGCCACTGATCCAGCACTGTTTCTTTAAGAAGGCATTCATGTGCAGGCCCCGAGAAGCACAATCAGCAGGGTTCAATTTGGTGCCTATGTACCTCCACTGGCACACCTCTGATGTGCTTCTGATGACATTAAGGCGATTGGCAACAAAGGTTTGAAATCTTCTGCTTTCATTCCGTATGTATCTCAGAACAGTCATGCTATCCGTCCAGAACACAGACCTTTCCAATTTCATATGCATCTCCTCAGACAGCATCCTGTCTATACGCACTGCTACGACAGCAGCAGTGAGTTCCATCCTTGGTGTGGTCATTTGCTTCAAAGGAGCAACTCTTGCCTTTCCCATAAGAAAGGTGACATGCACTCTGTTGCTGCTGCTTGTCAACCTCAGGTAGGTAACAGTTCCATACCCTATGTCACTTGCATCACAGAAGTGATGCATCTGAGCTGTGACGATGTTTCCAAAGTTGCAGGGGACAAAACAGCGACTGACCTTGAACTCCCTTACCTTTGGGAGGTCTTGCCACCATTGGTTCCAAGAGCGGACATGCATCTCTGGCAACTCCTCATCCCATCCAATATTCTGCTTGCATAACTCCTGTAGAATGCATTTTGCAGGAAAAGTGATGGGTGCAAGGAATCCCAGTGGATCATATATATGGAGCAGACCATTGACAGAATTCCACGTCTGCTGGTTGGCCGTTCCTTTATGGATACATGGAAGGTGAAGGTATCTTGTTGAACACACCATTGCACTCCCAGTGCTCTTTCAATTGTCAGATCCTCAATGTCAAGGTCAAGATTCCTGACATCCTTAGCCCTTTCGGCTCCTGGTATAGATGCTAATACAGCCTTGCTGTTGCTAATCCATTTGGTCAAAGTGAATCCTCTAGTGGCACACAGAGACTTCAGCTCCCTGCAAAGCTCGATGGCATGATTCTCTGAATCAACAGCCTTGAGCAAGTCATCAACATAAAAGTGTTTCTGTACAGTGCTTGTTGCTTCAGCTGAGAAGCACCTTACGTTATCTTCAGCAGTCTTCCGCAACGCATAGCTTGCTGAGCTGGCTGAGGATGTTGCACCAAAGAGATGCACGATCATTCTGTGCTCTTTCAGAGGCTGAGTGATGTCCCCATCTGGCCACCAGAGGAAACGTAGGAAGTTGACATGCTGAGGTGAAACCTTTACTTGGTGGTACATCTTCTCTATGTCTGCCATGAGGGCAATTTGTCCAAGACGAAAGCGCGTCAAGACGCCAATCAAGGTGTTTGTGAGGTTTGGACCTTGGAGAAGCTCGGCATTGAGTGAGGTACCCTGGTAGCTTGCAGAGCAGTCAAATACTACACGCATGTTTCCCTTCTTTGGATGGAAAACAGCATGATGAGGTATATACCAAACTGTTCCATCTTGCTTAGTCAACTGGTTCTGTGGTACAGGCTCTGCATGGCCGCTGTTTAAGACAGTTTCCATGAAGGTCTTGTACTCCTTGTGAAAATCACTATTTTTCTGGAATTTTCTTTTCAAAGACAACATTCTTTGTTCTGCTAGGTGACGGTTGTTTGGCATAATGAGGTTGTTCTTCCTGAAGGGTAATGGCAACTCGTAGTGTCCATCAACCACCTTGGCAGAACCATCCATGATCTGCATGAATTTGCAGTCTTCCACTGACATTTGTTTCCTTTCGTCAGAATTCTTCTCTGGGAAGTCATGGCGATACTGCTGAATCAAGAGCTCACCGAGTGTTTCAACTGAAATGCGATGTGCATGAATATGCCTTTGCCCTCGCTTGTCAGTGTATTCATTTTCACCATGGAGTCCATTCACCACCCAGCCAAGCAGTGTCTTCATCGCAAAGGGTCCATTGTCCTTGCTATTGATAATTCTCCACGGTTCCATCAACTTTGGTGCATTTATACCGATAAGGAGATCAATGTTTGCATCAATTTTTGGTATACAAACGTCATGGAGGTAAGGCCATTTTCTTACTTCCTCCTGCTTGGGGATATGCTCCTTGGTGACAGGGATTTCCTCTTGAGTGTATGTTGCTGGTAGGTCTATGAATGTCTCTGTGTCCAGTGCAGCAACTTCCAGACCCCTGACTACTAGGCTGTTCACAGTTTTCTTTTGCCCCATCGTATGCAGAAGAATTTGTTGGGTTTTGCCCACTGCACCCAACCTTTGTCGAAGACGTTCTGTGCAAAATGTTGCAGAGCTCCCTGGGTCAAGGAATGCGTATGTCTGCACCGTATGGTTTGAGTTTTTCAATTTCACTTGAACTGGAATGATTGAAAGAGTGCACTGACCATCAATACTTGCATGAGAAGCATTTTCCTTAAGTGAAACCAGCCCACTGTTCACAGTCTTTCCATCGGCCTTTGTCATGTGTAAGATGGTGGGGTGAGGTTTAGAGCACACTGAGCATGCTTCCCTCTTGGTGCAATTTCGGCTCATATGCCCTTTAGCCAGACATCCAAAACAAATGCCTTTGGTCTTGAGAAGTTCAACTCTTGCACTGTGGGATCTCTTTTCCAGTTCTGGACATGACGCGGTCTCATGTTGACCATCACAAACAGTACAGGGTTTCACTGGGCTGGAGCGTTGCATGACATTCCCTGCAGTAGACTGCCCTGCAATGTAGTCATCTACCACTGCTACAGTTGTGGCGAAGCTGGCCCCTTTACTCTTGATTTTGGTCCCAGAGATGGGCCTACTGCTGCTGCTGGTTGTCCTAGATGTCCTGGGTACTGATGCTGCTTGTAGGTTCCCAAAGACAGGGTCTTGTAGAATCCTGGCCTGCCTTTCCAGGAATCGAACAAGATCTCCAAACGTGGCCTTTGTGCCATTCCTTTCCTTAATATCAAAGGCATGTGTCCTCCATTTTTCACGGAGCTTATACGAGACCTTGGCAACAAGAAGTCTCAGGTTTGAAGGGAGATTTAGTTCATCCATGTACCTGAGTGTGTGCATCAGATTGAAGCAGCTGCGAAGAAAGAGAGCATATTTCTGCAGGGCTTCACCATTGTCTGTTGGGATGTTCATCCAGGTCAAGGCCTTGTCTATATAGGCAGATGTTAGTTTAAACTCATCCCCAAAGTGGACTTTCAGCAGCCTCTTTGCTTCCAAATAACCACTGTATGGATCCATATGAAGGCAACTCCTAACCAACTCCTGTGGCTGGCCAGATGTAAACTGCTCAAGGTAATAAAGCCTGTCTTTACTATTAGTAGTATTGCCTTCAATGCGGTGTTCAAAGGCTTGCATGAACGGTCTGAAGTTCAGAGGCTCACCATCAAATACTGTGATATCCCTTGTTGGGAGTGAAGTCATCTTCTGCTGCTGTACAATGAGTGCAGCTATGTCTGCTGTGTTGTTGTTGTTGACTGGCAATGAAGGTATGGGTGCATGTGAAACTCCTGTTGCAGCTGGAGTGTCCTGTGGTGTAGGTGTTGCTTGCCTAGCAGGCCTCCGTTGATTTATGTCTGTCACTACGATTCGTTGCAGAGGTGTTTTAGGAACAGCAGAAATCCTGGCATATTCTACAGGAGATAATCCTGGCTGACGTTCTTCCTTGGCATCCGGGTACATACCCTCCAGATAGTCATTCATGCCATCTCCTGGTGTGTCCAAAAGTTCAGCTGAGGTAGGTTTGGAACTGTGTTCAGCTTCAGCTCTCTGCAAAACTTGTATTTTTGCATTTGCCGCTGCCAACTCAGCTTCTACACCCGTTAGTTCAATGCACTTTTCAATCTCCATTTTCTGTTGTAACAAGGCATGTTTTTTCTCAAGTACGATATGTTTTTGCTCAAGGGCTGCCTTTTCAGCTTCAGCCTTTACTCGGGCAGAAGAGATTGACGATACTCTTGAGACATTACTGTCAGCACGTGCATGTCCTTTTCTGGATGACATATTGGAGACACTGTCCATGGGAGTGATTACAGGCAGAGAATCACCTTGTGCAGTCTTCCATACGTCCACATCCTTCAAGAATGTTTCAAATCCATCCCTTTTCGGTTTGTATCAGTCATCATCACTTCCCTTTTCCTCCTCTGCGAGCAGATCTTGAACAGACTCATGACTCCTTTCAAACTCATCGAGTGCAGCATGTAATTGTTCAAGACCTTTGTTCACGTTTTCAACATTTCCACTTCCCATTATTTCCTGTATTTCATTCATTCTGCGTGTACACACGCCAAGTTTGGCTCTGCGTGATGAGCAAAGTGTTTTCAGCTGTTCAGCAGCCATTTTAAACAAAACAAAAGACAAAATAAATGTTTGTCTTCAAACTCCACTAATTTAAACAAATGTATCTTTTCTTCTTCAAAAATGAAGGTGTTTCCTCAATAATGAAATTGTGTTGTGCACTCCAATAGTGATCCACTCCACAACAATGTTGGTTACTCCAATAGCAATCCAAACTTCAATATAAGTCCAGGTTCAATAGGGCGCTCAAAGCAAAAAGAAATCCACTTCAATGATTCTGCTTAATAAATAAACTCCAATGGTTTGAATACAACACCAATGTCCAGGTTTCAGTTCAACAAGGCACTCCAATAGTGATCCTCTTCAAACATCAAATTCAAAAAGTCTTCAAAGTCTTCAATCTCAAATTCAACTCAAAAAGCCACTCCAATAGTGATCTTCTTCACATGTCAAACTCAAACTCTTTAATCTCAAATTCAACTCAAAAGGCTTCAATTGTTAGCAATCAGCAACAGTCCATGTGGTTTCCAAACAATGTCAATGACAGTCAAAGCTCTTTACCTTTTGTTATGTCCAATTCCAAATTTCCAAACAGACCTTTGTGGTTTTCTTTGACAAACTTTCCAATAAATAAATGTGTACCTTTTGAGAAGAACGGTGGATGGATGGATGGATGGATGGCAGGCAGAAATGCAGGCAAGCAAGCAGACAGCAGGCCGGGTTAGCAGGATGAGTTAGCAGGATGGGTTAGCAGGATGGGTTAGCATGATGGGTTAGCAGGCCGGGTTAGCAGAATGGCAATATATCTCAAAGGCAAAGTGAGTACGTTTGTGAAGCTTGTAAAGTTTCTAAAGTTTCTAAAGTTTCTTAAGTTCTAAGTTTCTAAGTCTCTAAGTCTCTAAGTTTCTAAGTTTCTAAGTTTCTAAAGAGCTATATGACCACCAGGTCCTTCAAACAATTCTACCCTACTGCTACACAGCTCTGACTCTTAAGGTCAAACGTGACCGGCGGCCATCTTGGCTCCGTTGTACAATGTCAAAATAAGAGTCAATGTCAAATCAGATCAAAGGTCAGATAAATATTATACAAATGCCTAGTGCTCTTGTAGCACAATACCATGATGCATCTTCAAATCAAAATATTATAAATGGCTCCTACAGTTACAACTGTGCACTACAATACAGAAAATGCTGAATTACCTGGTATTACACTGAGCGTTCTGTGTGTTGAGATGAGTGGCGCGCATGTTTATCATTCACAACATGACATACATGTAATGTTACAACTGTGCACTCAATTACAAAAATTCCTGAACTACCTGCTTTTACAGTTAGAGTTCTGTGTTGTGAGATGAGTTGCGCACATGTTTAATGTTTACAACATCACATACATGTTTTGTTACAACTCCATACTGAATTACAAATATTGCTGAACTACCTGGTATTGCATTGAGCATTCTGTGTGTTGAGATAAGTGGTGTGCATGTTTAACATTCACAACGTGACATACATGTAATGTTACAACTGTGCACTACAATACAGAAAATGCTGAATTACCTGGTATTACACTGAGCGTTCTGTGTGTTGAGATGAGTGGCGCGCATGTTTATCATTCACAACATGACATACATGTAATGTTACAACTGTGCACTCAAATACAAAAAATGGTGAACTACCTGGTAGTTGAGAGTTCTGTGTGGTGAGATGAGTGGCGCTTGTGTTTAATATTCACAACATGATATACATGTAATGTTACAACTGTGCTCTCAAATACAGCAAATGCTGAACTACCTGGTACTACACTGAGAGTTCTGTGTGTGGAGATGAATTGATCTCGTGTTTAATATTCCCAACATCACATACATGTATTGTTACAACTGTACACTGAATTACAAAAAATGCTGAAATACCTGGTATTGCACTGAGGGTTCTGTGTGTGGAGACGAGCTGAGGCCGTGTTTAATATTCACAACATGACATCCATGTAATGTTACAACTGTGCACTCAAATACAAAAAATGCTGAACTACCTGGTATTACAGTGAGAGTTCTGTGTGTTAAGATCAGTGGCGCGCATGTTTAACATTCACAACATGACATACATGTAATGTTACAACTCTGAACTGAATTACAAAATTTGCTGAACTACCTGGTATTACAGTGTGAGTTCTGTGTGGTGAGATGAGTGACAGGCGTGTTTAATATTGACAACATGGCATACGTGTAATGTTACAACTGTAAACTGAAATACAAAAATTGCTAAACTACCTGATATTACAGTGACGGTTCTGTGTGTTGAGATGAGTGGTGCGCGTGTTTAACATTCACAACATGACATACCTGTAATGTTACAACTGTGCACTGAATTACAAAAATTGCTGAAATACCTGGTATTGCACTGAGGGTTCTGTGTGTTGAGATGAGGGGCGCGCATGTTTATTATTCACAACATGACATACATGTAATGTTACAGCTGTGCACTCAAATACAAAAAATGGTGAACTACCTGGTAGTTGAGAGTTCTGTGTGGTGAGATGAGTTGCGCGCGTGTTTATGTTCACAACATCACATACATGTATTGTTACAACTGTACACTGAATTACAAAAAATGCTGAAATACCTGGTATTGCACTGAGGGTTCTGTGTGTGGAGCTGAATTGAGCCCGTGTTTAATATTCACAACATCACATACATGCATTGTTACAACTGTACACTGAATTACAAAAATTCCTGAACTACCTGCTTTTACAGTTAGAGTTCTGTGTTGTGAGATGAGTTGCGCACATGTTTAATGTTTACAACATCACATACATGTTTTGTTACAACTCCATACTGAATTACAAAAATTGCTGAACTACCTGGTATTGCACTGAGCATTCTGTGTGTTGAGATAAGTTGTGCGCATGTTTAACATTCACAACGTGACATACATGTAATGTTACAACTGTGCACTACAATACAGAAAATTGCTGAAATACCTGGTATTGCACTGAGGGTTCTGTGTGTTGAGATGAGGGGCGCGCATGTTTATTATTCACAACATGACATACATGTAATGTTACAACTGTGCACTCAATTACAAAAATTCCTGAACTACTTGCTTTTACAGTTAGAGTTCTGTGTTGTGAGATGAGTTGCGCACATGTTTAATGTTTACAACATCACATACATGTTTTGTTACAACTCCATACTGAATTACAAAAATTGCTGAACTACCTAGTATTGCACTGAGCGTTCTGTGTGTTGAGATAAGTGGTGTGCATGTTTAACATTCACAACGTGACATACATGTAATGTTACAACTGTGCACTACAATACAGAAAATGCTGAATTACCTGGTATTACACTGAGCGCTCTGTGTGTTGAGATGAGGGGTGCGCATGTTTATTATTCACAACATGACATACATGTAATGTTACAACTGTGCACTCAATTACAAAAATTCCTGAACTACTTGCTTTTACAGTTAGAGTTCTGTGTTGTGAGATGAGTTGCGCACATGTTTAATGTTTACAACATCACATACATGTTTTGTTACAACTCCATACTGAATTACAAAAATTGCTGAACTACCTAGTATTGCACTGAGCGTTCTGTGTGTTGAGATAAGTGGTGTGCATGTTTAACATTCACAACGTGACATACATGTAATGTTACAACTGTGCACTACAATACAGAAAATGCTGAATTACCTGGTATTACACTGAGCGTTCTGTGTGTTGAGATGAGTGGCGCGCATGTTTATTATTCACAACATGACATACATGTAATGTTACAGCTGTGCACTCAAATACAAAAAATGGTGAACTACCTGGTAGTTGAGAGTTCTGTGTGGTGAGATGAGTGGCGCTTGTGTTTAATATTCACAACATGATATACATGTAATGTTACAACTGTGCTCTCAAATACAGCAAATGCTGAACTACCTGGTACTACACTGAGAGTTCTGTGTGTGGAGATGAATTGAGCTCGTGTTTAATATTCCCAACATCACATACATGTATTGTTACAACTGTACACTGAATTACAAAAAATGCTGAAATACCTGGTATTGCACTGAGGGTTCTGTGTGTGGAGACGAGCTGAGGCCGTGTTTAATATTCACAACATGACATCCATGTAATGTTACAACTGTGCACTCAAATACAAAAAATGCTGAACTACCTGGTATTACAGTGAGAGTTCTGTGTGTTAAGATCAGTGGCGCGCATGTTTAACATTCACAACATGACATACATGTAATGTTACAACTCTGAACTGAATTACAAAATTTGCTGAACTACCTGGTATTACAGTGTGAGTTCTGTGTGGTGAGATGAGTGACAGGAGTGTTTAATATTCACAACATGGCATACGTGTAATGTTACAACTGTGAATTGAAATACAAAAATTGCTAAACTACCTGATATTACAGTGACGGTTCTGTGTGTTGAGATGAGTGGTGCGCGTGTTTAAAATTCACAACATGACATACCTGTAATGTTACAACTGTGCACTACAATACAGAAAATTGCTGAAATACCTGGTATTGCACTGAGGGTTCTGTGTGTTGAGATGAGGGGCGCGCATGTTTATTATTCACAACATGACATACATGTAATGTTACAACTGTGCACTCAATTACAAAAATTCCTGAACTACCTGCTTTTACAGTTAGAGTTCTGTGTTGTGAGATGAGTTGCGCACATGTTTAATGTTTACAACATCACATACATGTTTTGTTACAACTCCATACTGAATTACAAAAATTGCTGAACTACCTGGTATTGCACTGAGCGTTCTGTGTGTTGAGATAAGTGGTGTGCATGTTTAACATTCACAACGTGACATACATGTAATGTTACAACTGTGCACTACAATACAGAAAATGCTGAATTACCTGGTATTACACTGAGCGTTCTGTGTGTTGAGATGAGTGGCGCGCATGTTTATCATTCACAACATGACATACATGTAATGTTACAACTGTGCACTCAAATACAAAAAATGGTGAACTACCTGGTAGTTGAGAGTTCTGTGTGGTGAGATGAGTGGCGCTTGTGTTTAATATTCACAACATGATATACATGTAATGTTACAACTGTGCTCTCAAATACAGCAAATGCTGAACTACCTGGTACTACACTGAGAGTTCTGTGTGTGGAGATGAATTGAGCTCGTGTTTAATATTCCCAACATCACATACATGTATTGTTACAACTGTACACTGAATTACAAAAAATGCTGAAATACCTGGTATTGCACTGAGGGTTCTGTGTGTGGAGACGAGCTGAGGCCGTGTTTAATATTCACAACATGACATCCATGTAATGTTACAACTGTGCACTCAAATACAAAAAATGCTGAACTACCTGGTATTACAGTGAGAGTTCTGTGTGTTAAGATCAGTGGCGCGCATGTTTAACATTCACAACATGACATACATGTAATGTTACAACTCTGAACTGAATTACAAAATTTGCTGAACTACCTGGTATTACAGTGTGAGTTCTGTGTGGTGAGATGAGTGAAAGGAGTGTTTAATATTCACAACATGGCATACGTGTAATGTTACAACTGTGAATTGAAATACAAAAATTGCTAAACTACCTGATATTACAGTGACGGTTCTGTGTGTTGAGATGAGTGGTGCGCGTGTTTAAAATTCACAACATGACATACCTGTAATGTTACAACTGTGCACTACAATACAGAAAATTGCTGAAATACCTGGTATTGCACTGAGGGTTCTGTGTGTTGAGATGAGGGGCGCGCATGTTTATTATTCACAACATGACATACATGTAATGTTACAACTGTGCACTCAATTACAAAAATTCCTGAACTACCTGCTTTTACAGTTAGAGTTCTGTGTTGTGAGATGAGTTGCGCACATGTTTAATGTTTACAACATCACATACATGTTTTGTTACAACTCCATACTGAATTACAAAAATTGCTGAACTACCTGGTATTGCACTGAGCGTTCTGTGTGTTGAGATAAGTGGTGTGCATGTTTAACATTCACAACGTGACATACATGTAATGTTACAACTGTGCACTACAATACAGAAAATGCTGAATTACCTGGTATTACACTGAGCGTTCTGTGTGTTGAGATGAGTGGCGCGCATGTTTATCATTCACAACATGACATACATGTAATGTTACAACTGTGCACTCAAATACAAAAAATGGTGAACTACCTGGTAGTTGAGAGTTCTGTGTGGTGAGATGAGTGGCGCTTGTGTTTAATATTCACAACATGATATACATGTAATGTTACAACTGTGCTCTCAAATACAGCAAATGCTGAACTACCTGGTACTACACTGAGAGTTCTGTGTGTGGAGATGAATTGAGCTCGTGTTTAATATTCCCAACATCACATACATGTATTGTTACAACTGTACACTGAATTACAAAAAATGCTGAAATACCTGGTATTGCACTGAGGGTTCTGTGTGTGGAGACGAGCTGAGGCCGTGTTTAATATTCACAACATGACATCCATGTAATGTTACAACTGTGCACTCAAATACAAAAAATGCTGAACTACCTGGTATTACAGTGAGAGTTCTGTGTGTTAAGATCAGTGGCGCGCATGTTTAACATTCACAACATGACATACATGTAATGTTACAACTCTGAACTGAATTACAAAATTTGCTGAACTATCTGGTATTACAGTGTGAGTTCTGTGTGGTGAGATGAGTGACAGGCGTGTTTAATATTCACAACATGGCATACGTGTAATGTTACAACTGTAAACTGAAATACAAAAATTGCTAAACTACCTGATATTACAGTGACGGTTCTGTGTGTTGAGATGAGTGGTGCGCGTGTTTAACATTCACAACATGACATACCTGTAATGTTACAACTGTGCACTGAATTACAAAAATTGCTGAAATACCTGGTATTGCACTGAGGGTTCTGTGTGTTGAGATGAGTGGCGCGCATGTTTATTATTCACAACATGACATACATGTAATGTTACAGCTGTGCACTCAAATACAAAAAATGGTGAACTACCTGGTAGTTGAGAGTTCTGTGTGGTGAGATGAGTTGCGCGCGTGTTTAATGTTCACAACATCACATACATGTATTGTTACAACTGTACACTGAATTACAAAAAATGCTGAAATACCTGGTATTGCACTGAGGGTTCTGTGTGTGGAGCTGAATTTAGCCCGTGTTTAATATTCACAACATCACATACATGCATTGTTACAACTGTACACTGAATTACAAAAATTCCTGAACTACCTGCTTTTACAGTTAGAGTTCTGTGTTGTGAGATGAGTTGCGCACATGTTTAATGTTTACAACATCACATACATGTTTTGTTACAACTCCATACTGAATTACAAAAATTGCTGAACTACCTGGTATTGCACTGAGCATTCTGTGTGTTGAGATAAGTTGTGCGCATGTTTAACATTCACAACGTGACATACATGTAATGTTACAACTGTGCACTACAATACAGAAAATTGCTGAAATACCTGGTATTGCACTGAGGGTTCTGTGTGTTGAGATGAGGGGCGCGCATGTTTATTATTCACAACATGACATACATGTAATGTTACAACTGTGCACTCAATTACAAAAATTCCTGAACTACTTGCTTTTACAGTTAGAGTTCTGTGTTGTGAGATGAGTTGCGCACATGTTTAATGTTTACAACATCACATACATGTTTTGTTACAACTCCATACTGAATTACAAAAATTGCTGAACTACCTAGTATTGCACTGAGCGTTCTGTGTGTTGAGATAAGTGGTGTGCATGTTTAACATTCACAACGTGACATACATGTAATGTTACAACTGTGCACTACAATACAGAAAATGCTGAATTACCTGGTATTACACTGAGCGCTCTGTGTGTTGAGATGAGTGGTGCGCATGTTTATTATTCACAACATGACATACATGTAATGTTACAACTGTGCACTCAATTACAAAAATTCCTGAACTACTTGCTTTTACAGTTAGAGTTCTGTGTTGTGAGATGAGTTGCGCACATGTTTAATGTTTACAACATCACATACATGTTTTGTTACAACTCCATACTGAATTACAAAAATTGCTGAACTACCTGGTATTGCACTGAGCGTTCTGTGTGTTGAGATAAGTGGTGTGCATGTTTAACATTCACAACGTGACATACATGTAATGTTACAACTGTGCACTACAATACAGAAAATGCTGAATTACCTGGTATTACACTGAGCGTTCTGTGTGTTGAGATGAGTGGCGCGCATGTTTATTATTCACAACATGACATACATGTAATGTTACAGCTGTGCACTCAAATACAAAAAATGGTGAACTACCTGGTAGTTGAGAGTTCTGTGTGGTGAGATGAGTTGCGCGCGTGTTTAATGTTCACAACATCACATACATGTATTGTTACAACTGTACACTGAATTACAAAAAATGCTGAAATACCTGGCATTGCACTGAGGGTTCTGTGTGTGGAGCTAAATTGAGCCCGTGTTTAATATTCACAACATCACATACATGCATTGTTACAACTGTACACTGAATTACAAAAATTCCTGAACTACCTGCTTTTACAGTTAGAGTTCTGTGTTGTGAGATGAGTTGCGCACATGTTTAATGTTTACAACATCACATACATGTTTTGTTACAACTCCATACTGAATTACAAAAATTGCTGAACTACCTGGTATTGCACTGAGCATTCTGTGTGTTGAGATAAGTTGTGCGCATGTTTAACATTCACAACGTGACATACATGTAATGTTACAACTGTGCACTACAATACAGAAAATTGCTGAAATACCTGGTATTGCACTGAGGGTTCTGTGTGTTGAGATGAGGGGCGCGCATGTTTATTATTCACAACATGACATACATGTAATGTTACAACTGTGCACTCAATTACAAAAATTCCTGAACTACTTGCTTTTACAGTTAGAGTTCTGTGTTGTGAGATGAGTTGCGCACATGTTTAATGTTTACAACATCACATACATGTTTTGTTACAACTCCATACTGAATTACAAAAATTGCTGAACTACCTAGTATTGCACTGAGCGTTCTGTGTGTTGAGATAAGTGGTGTGCATGTTTAACATTCACAACGTGACATACATGTAATGTTACAACTGTGCACTACAATACAGAAAATGCTGAATTACCTGGTATTACACTGAGCGCTCTGTGTGTTGAGATGAGGGGTGCGCATGTTTATTATTCACAACATGACATACATGTAATGTTACAACTGTGCACTCAATTACAAAAATTCCTGAACTACTTGCTTTTACAGTTAGAGTTCTGTGTTGTGAGATGAGTTGCGCACATGTTTAATGTTTACAACATCACATACATGTTTTGTTACAACTCCATACTGAATTACAAAAATTGCTGAACTACCTGGTATTGCACTGAGCGTTCTGTGTGTTGAGATAAGTGGTGTGCATGTTTAACATTCACAACGTGACATACATGTAATGTTACAACTGTGCACTACAATACAGAAAATGCTGAATTACCTGGTATTACACTGAGCGTTCTGTGTGTTGAGATGAGTGGCGCGCATGTTTATTATTCACAACATGACATACATGTAATGTTACAGCTGTGCACTCAAATACAAAAAATGGTGAACTACCTGGTAGTTGAGAGTTCTGTGTGGTGAGATGAGTTGCGCGCGTGTTTAATGTTCACAACATCACATACATGTATTGTTACAACTGTACACTGAATTACAAAAAATGCTGAAATACCTGGTATTGCACTGAGGGTTCTGTGTGTGGAGCTAAATTGAGCCCGTGTTTAATATTCACAACATCACATACATGCATTGTTACAACTGTACACTGAATTACAAAAATTCCTGAACTACCTGCTTTTACAGTTAGAGTTCTGTGTTGTGAGATGAGTTGCGCACATGTTTAATGTTTACAACATCACATACATGTTTTGTTACAACTCCATACTGAATTACAAAAATTGCTGAACTACCTGGTATTGCACTGAGCATTCTGTGTGTTGAGATAAGTGGTGCGCATGTTTAACATTCACAACGTGACGTACATGTAATGTTACAACTGTGCACTACAATACAGAAAATTGCTGAAATACCTGGTATTGCACTGAGGGTTCTGTGTGTTGAGATGAGGGGCGCGCATGTTTATTATTCACAACATGACATACATGTAATGTTACAACTGTGCACTCAATTACAAAAATTCCTGAACTACTTGCTTTTACAGTTAGAGTTCTGTGTTGTGAGATGAGTTGCGCACATGTTTAATGTTTACAACATCACATACATGTTTTGTTACAACTCCATACTGAATTACAAAAATTGCTGAGCTACCTAGTATTGCACGGAGCGTTCTGTGTGTTGAGATAAGTGGTGTGCATGTTTAACATTCACAACGTGACATACATGTAATGTTACAACTGTGCACTACAATACAGAAAATGCTGAATTACCTGGTATTACACTGAGCGTTCTGTGTGTTGAGATGAGGGGCGCGCATGTTTATTATTCACAACATGACATACATGTAATGTTACAACTGTGCACTCAATTACAAAAATTCCTGAACTACCTGCTTTTACAGTTAGAGTTCTGTGTTGTGAGATGAGTTGCGCACATGTTTAATGTTTACAACATCACATACATGTTTTGTTACAACTCCATACTGAATTACAAAAATTGCTGAACTACCTGGTATTGCACTGAGCGTTCTGTGTGTTGAGATAAGTGGTGTGCATGTTTAACATTCACAACGTGACATACATGTAATGTTACAACTGTGCACTACAATACAGAAAATGCTGAATTACCTGGTATTACACTGAGCGTTCTGTGTGTTGAGATGAGTGGCGCGCATGTTTATCATTCACAACATGACATACATGTAATGTTACAACTGTGCACTCAAATACAAAAAATGGTGAACTACCTGGTAGTTGAGAGTTCTGTGTGGTGAGATGAGTGGCGCTTGTGTTTAATATTCACAACATGATATACATGTAATGTTACAACTGTGCTCTCAAATACAGCAAATGCTGAACTACCTGGTACTACACTGAGAGTTCTGTGTGTGGAGATGAATTGAGCTCGTGTTTAATATTCCCAACATCACATACATGTATTGTTACAACTGTACACTGAATTACAAAAAATGCTGAAATACCTGGTATTGCACTGAGGGTTCTGTGTGTGGAGACGAGCTGAGGCCGTGTTTAATATTCACAACATGACATCCATGTAATGTTACAACTGTGCACTCAAATACAAAAAATGCTGAACTACCTGGTATTACAGTGAGAGTTCTGTGTGTTAAGATCAGTGGCGCGCATGTTTAACATTCACAACATGACATACATGTAATGTTACAACTCTGAACTGAATTACAAAATTTGCTGAACTACCTGGTATTACAGTGTGAGTTCTGTGTGGTGAGATGAGTGACAGGAGTGTTTAATATTCACAACATGGCATACGTGTAATGTTACAACTGTGAATTGAAATACAAAAATTGCTAAACTACCTGATATTACAGTGACGGTTCTGTGTGTTGAGATGAGTGGTGCGCGTGTTTAAAATTCACAACATGACATACCTGTAATGTTACAACTGTGCACTACAATACAGAAAATTGCTGAAATACCTGGTATTGCACTGAGGGTTCTGTGTGTTGAGATGAGGGGCGCGCATGTTCATTATTCACAACATGACATACATGTAATGTTACAACTGTGCACTCAATTACAAAAATTCCTGAACTACCTGCTTTTACAGTTAGAGTTCTGTGTTGTGAGATGAGTTGCGCACATGTTTAATGTTTACAACATCACATACATGTTTTGTTACAACTCCATACTGAATTACAAAAATTGCTGAACTACCTGGTATTGCACTGAGCGTTCTGTGTGTTGAGATAAGTGGTGTGCATGTTTAACATTCACAACGTGACATACATGTAATGTTACAACTGTGCACTACAATACAGAAAATGCTGAATTACCTGGTATTACACTGAGCGTTCTGTGTGTTGAGATGAGTGGCGCGCATGTTTATCATTCACAACATGACATACATGTAATGTTACAACTGTGCACTCAAATACAAAAAATGGTGAACTACCTGGTAGTTGAGAGTTCTGTGTGGTGAGATGAGTGGCGCTTGTGTTTAATATTCACAACATGATATACATGTAATGTTACAACTGTGCTCTCAAATACAGCAAATGCTGAACTACCTGGTACTACACTGAGAGTTCTGTGTGTGGAGATGAATTGAGCTCGTGTTTAATATTCCCAACATCACATACATGTATTGTTACAACTGTACACTGAATTACAAAAAATGCTGAAATACCTGGTATTGCACTGAGGGTTCTGTGTGTGGAGACGAGCTGAGGCCGTGTTTAATATTCACAACATGACATCCATGTAATGTTACAACTGTGCACTCAAATACAAAAAATGCTGAACTACCTGGTATTACAGTGAGAGTTCTGTGTGTTAAGATCAGTGGCGCGCATGTTTAACATTCACAACATGACATACATGTAATGTTACAACTCTGAACTGAATTACAAAATTTGCTGAACTACCTGGTATTACAGTGTGAGTTCTGTGTGGTGAGATGAGTGACAGGCGTGTTTAATATTCACAACATGGCATACGTGGAATGTTACAACTGTGAACAGAAATACAAAAATTGCTAAACTACCTGATATTACAGTGACGGTTCTGTGTGTTGAGATGAGTGGTGCGCGTGTTTAACATTCACAACATGACATACCTGTAATGTTACAACTGTGCACTGAATTACAAAAATAGCTGAAATACCTGGTATTGCACTGAGGGTTCTGTGTGTTGAGATGAGGGGCGCGCATGTTTATTATTCACAACATGACATACATGTAATGTTACAGCTGTGCACTCAAATACAAAAAATGGTGAAATACCTGGTAGTTGAGAGTTCTGTGTGGTGAGATGAGTGGCGCGCGTGTTTAATGTTCACAACATGACATACATGTATTGTTACAACTGTACACTGAATTACAAAAAATGCTGAAATACCTGGTATTGCACTGAGGGTTCTGTGTGTGGAGCTGAATTGAGCCCGTGTTTAATATTCACAACATCACATACATGCATTGTTACAACTGTACACTGAATTACAAAAATTCCTGAACTACCTGCTTTTACAGTTAGAGTTCTGTGTTGTGAGATGAGTTGCGCACATGTTTAATGTTTACAACATCACATACATGTTTTGTTACAACTCCATACTGAATTACAAAAATTGCTGAACTACCTGGTATTGCACTGAGCATTCTGTGTGTAGAGATAAGTTGTGCGCATGTTTAACATTCACAACGTGACATACATGTAATGTTACAACTGTGCACTACAATACAGAAAATTGCTGAAATACCTGGTATTGCACTGAGGGTTCTGTGTGTTGAGATGAGGGGCGCGCATGTTTATTATTCACAACATGACATACATGTAATGTTACAACTGTGCACTCAAATACAAAAAATGCTGAACTACCTGGTATTACAGTGAGAGTTCTGTGTGTTAAGATCAGTGGCGCGCATGTTTAACATTCACAACATGACATACATGTAATGTTACAACTCTGAACTGAATTACAAAATTTGCTGAACTACCTGGTATTACAGTGTGAGTTCTGTGTGGTGAGATGAGTGACAGGCGTGTTTAATATTCACAACATGGCATACGTGTAATGTTACAACTGTGAACTGAAATACAAAAATTGCTAAACTACCTGATATTACAGTGACGGTTCTGTGTGTTGAGATGAGTGGTGCGCGTGTTTAACATTCACAACATGACATACCTGTAATGTTACAACTGTGCACTGAATTACAAAAATAGCTGAAATACCTGGTATTGCACTGAGGGTTCTGTGTGTTGAGATGAGGGGCGCGCATGTTTATTATTCACAACATGACATACATGTAATGTTACAGCTGTGCACTCAATACAAAAAATGGTGAACTACCTGGTAGTTGAGAGTTCTGTGTGGTGAGATGAGTGGCGCGCGTGTTTAATGTTCACAACATCACATACATGTATTGTTACAACTGTACACTGAATTACAAAAAATGCTGAAATACCTGGTATTGCACTGAGGGTTCTGTGTGTGGAGCTGAATTGAGCCCGTGTTTAATATTCACAACATCACATACATGCATTGTTACAACTGTACACTGAATTACAAAAATTCCTGCTTTTACAGTTAGAGTTCTGTGTTGTGAGATGAGTTGCGCACATGTTTAATGTTTACAACATCACATACATGTTTTGTTACAACTCCATACTGAATTACAAAAAATTGCTGAACTACCTGGTATTGCACTGAGCATTCTGTGTGTTGAGATAAGTTGTGCGCATGTTTAACATTCACAACGTGACATACATGTAATGTTACAACTGTGCACTACAATACAGAAAATTGCTGAAATACCTGGTATTGCATTGAGGGTTCTGTGTGTTGAGATGAGGGGCGCGCATGTTTATTATTCACAACATGACATACATGTAATGTTACAACTGTGCACTCAATTACAAAAATTCCTGAACTACCTGCTTTTACAGTTAGAGTTCTGTGTTGTGAGATGAGTTGTGCACATGTTTAATGTTTACAACATCACATACATGTTTTGTTACAACTCCATACTGAATTACAAAAATTGCTGAACTACCTGGTATTGCACTGAGCGTTCTGTGTGTTGAGATAAGTGGTGTGCATGTTTAACATTCACAACGTGACATACATGTAATGTTACAACTGTGCACTACAATACAGAAAATGCTGAATTACCTGGTATTACACTGAGCGTTCTGTGTGTTGAGATGAGGGGCGCGCATGTTTATTATTCACAACATGACATACATGTAATGTTACAACTGTGCACTCAAATACAAAAAATGGTGAACTACCTGGTAGTTGAGAGTTCTGTGTGGTGAGATGAGTGGCGCTTGTGTTTAATATTCACAACATGATATACATGTAATGTTACAACTGTGCTCTCAAATACAGCAAATGCTGAACTACCTGGTACTACACTGAGAGTTCTGTGTGTGGAGATGAATTGAGCTCGTGTTTAATATTCCCAACATCACATACATGTATTGTTACAACTGTACACTGAATTACAAAAAATGCTGAAATACCTGGTATTGCACTGAGGGTTCTGTGTGTGGAGACGAGCTGAGGCCGTGTTTAATATTCACAACATGACATCCATGTAATGTTACAACTGTGCACTCAAATACAAAAAATGCTGAACTACCTGGTATTACAGTGAGAGTTCTGTGTGTTAAGATCAGTGGCGCGCATGTTTAACATTCACAACATGACATACATGTAATGTTACAACTCTGAACTGAATTACAAAATTTGCTGAACTACCTGGTATTACAGTGTGAGTTCTGTGTGGTGAGATGAGTGACAGGCGTGTTTAATATTCACAACATGGCATACGTGGAATGTTACAACTGTGAACAGAAATACAAAAATTGCTAAACTACCTGATATTACAGTGACGGTTCTGTGTGTTGAGATGAGTGGTGCGCGTGTTTAACATTCACAACATGACATACCTGTAATGTTACAACTGTGCACTGAATTACAAAAATAGCTGAAATACCTGGTATTGCACTGAGGGTTCTGTGTGTTGAGATGAGGGGCGCGCATGTTTATTATTCACAACATGACATACATGTAATGTTACAGCTGTGCACTCAAATACAAAAAATGGTGAAATACCTGGTAGTTGAGAGTTCTGTGTGGTGAGATGAGTGGCGCGCGTGTTTAATGTTCACAACATGACATACATGTATTGTTACAACTGTACACTGAATTACAAAAAATGCTGAAATACCTGGTATTGCACTGAGGGTTCTGTGTGTGGAGCTGAATTGAGCCCGTGTTTAATATTCACAACATCACATACATGCATTGTTACAACTGTACACTGAATTACAAAAATTCCTGAACTACCTGCTTTTACAGTTAGAGTTCTGTGTTGTGAGATGAGTTGCGCACATGTTTAATGTTTACAACATCACATACATGTTTTGTTACAACTCCATACTGAATTACAAAAATTGCTGAACTACCTGGTATTGCACTGAGCATTCTGTGTGTAGAGATAAGTTGTGCGCATGTTTAACATTCACAACGTCACATACATGTAATGTTACAACTGTGCACTACAATACAGAAAATTGCTGAAATACCTGGTATTGCACTGAGGGTTCTGTGTGTTGAGATGAGGGGCGCGCATGTTTATTATTCACAACATGACATACATGTAATGTTACAACTGTGCACTCAAATACAAAAAATGCTGAACTACCTGGTATTACAGTGAGAGTTCTGTGTGTTAAGATCAGTGGCGCGCATGTTTAACATTCACAACATGACATACATGTAATGTTACAACTCTGAACTGAATTACAAAATTTGCTGAACTACCTGGTATTACAGTGTGAGTTCTGTGTGGTGAGATGAGTGACAGGCGTGTTTAATATTCACAACATGGCATACGTGTAATGTTACAACTGTGAACTGAAATACAAAAATTGCTAAACTACCTGATATTACAGTGACGGTTCTGTGTGTTGAGATGAGTGGTGCGCGTGTTTAACATTCACAACATGACATACCTGTAATGTTACAACTGTGCACTGAATTACAAAAATAGCTGAAATACCTGGTATTGCACTGAGGGTTCTGTGTGTTGAGATGAGGGGCGCGCATGTTTATTATTCACAACATGACATACATGTAATGTTACAGCTGTGCACTCAATACAAAAAATGGTGAACTACCTGGTAGTTGAGAGTTCTGTGTGGTGAGATGAGTGGCGCGCGTGTTTAATGTTCACAACATCACATACATGTATTGTTACAACTGTACACTGAATTACAAAAAATGCTGAAATACCTGGTATTGCACTGAGGGTTCTGTGTGTGGAGCTGAATTGAGCCCGTGTTTAATATTCACAACATCACATACATGCATTGTTACAACTGTACACTGAATTACAAAAATTCCTGCTTTTACAGTTAGAGTTCTGTGTTGTGAGATGAGTTGCGCACATGTTTAATGTTTACAACATCACATACATGTTTTGTTACAACTCCATACTGAATTACAAAAAATTGCTGAACTACCTGGTATTGCACTGAGCATTCTGTGTGTTGAGATAAGTTGTGCGCATGTTTAACATTCACAACGTGACATACATGTAATGTTACAACTGTGCACTACAATACAGAAAATTGCTGAAATACCTGGTATTGCATTGAGGGTTCTGTGTGTTGAGATGAGGGGCGCGCATGTTTATTATTCACAACATGACATACATGTAATGTTACAACTGTGCACTCAATTACAAAAATTCCTGAACTACCTGCTTTTACAGTTAGAGTTCTGTGTTGTGAGATGAGTTGTGCACATGTTTAATGTTTACAACATCACATACATGTTTTGTTACAACTCCATACTGAATTACAAAAATTGCTGAACTACCTGGTATTGCACTGAGCGTTCTGTGTGTTGAGATAAGTGGTGTGCATGTTTAACATTCACAACGTGACATACATGTAATGTTACAACTGTGCACTACAATACAGAAAATGCTGAATTACCTGGTATTACACTGAGCGTTCTGTGTGTTGAGATGAGGGGCGCGCATGTTTATTATTCACAACATGACATACATGTAATGTTACAACTGTGCACTCAATTCCAAAAAATCCTGAACTACCTGCTTTTACAGTTAGAGTTCTGTGTTGTGAGATGAGTTGTGCACATGTTTAATGTTTACAACATCACATACATGTTTTGTTACAACTCCATACTGAATTACAAAAATTGCTGAACTACCTAGTATTGCACTGAGCGTTCTGTGTGTTGAGATAAGTGGTGTGCATGTTTAACATTCACAACGTGACATACATGTAATGTTACAACTGTGCACTACAATACAGAAAATGCTGAATTACCTGGTATTACACTGAGCGTTCTGTGTGTTGAGATGAGTGGCGCGCATGTTTATCATTCACAACATGACATACATGTAATGTTACAACTGTGCACTCAAATACAAAAAATGGTGAACTACCTGGTAGTTGAGAGTTCTGTGTGGTGAGATGAGTGGCGCTTGTGTTTAATATTCACAACATGATATACATGTAATGTTACAACTGTGCTCTCAAATACAGCAAATGCTGAACTACCTGGTACTACCCTGAGAGTTCTGTGTGTGGAGATGAATTGAGCTTGTTTTTAATATTCCCAACATCACATACATGTATTGTTACAACTGTACACTGAATTACAAAAAATGCTGAAATACCTGGTATTGCACTGAGGGTTCTGTGTGTGGAGACGAGCTGAGGCCGTGTTTAATATTCACAACATGACATCCATGTAATGTTACAACTGTGCACTCAAATACAAAAAATGCTGAACTACCTGGTATTACAGTGAGAGTTCTGTGTGTTAAGATCAGTGGCGCGCATGTTTAACATTCACAACATGACATACATGTAATGTTACAACTCTGAACTGAATTACAAAATTTGCTGAACTACCTGGTATTACAGTGTGAGTTCTGTGTGGTGAGATGAGTGACAGGCGTGTTTAATATTCACAACATGGCATACGTGTAATGTTACAACTGTGAACTGAAATACAAAAATTGCTAAACTACCTGATATTACAGTGACGGTTCTGTGTGTTGAGATGAGTGGTGCGCGTGTTTAACATTCACAACATGACATACCTGTAATGTTACAACTGTGCACTGAATTACAAAAATAGCTGAAATACCTGGTATTGCACTGAGGGTTCTGTGTGTTGAGATGAGGGGCGCGCATGTTTATTATTCACAACATGACATACATGTAATGTTACAGCTGTGCACTCAATACAAAAAATGGTGAACTACCTGGTAGTTGAGAGTTCTGTGTGGTGAGATGAGTGGCGCGCGTGTTTAATGTTCACAACATCACATACATGTATTGTTACAACTGTACACTGAATTACAAAAAATGCTGAAATACCTGGTATTGCACTGAGGGTTCTGTGTGTGGAGCTGAATTGAGCCCGTGTTTAATATTCACAACATCACATACATGCATTGTTACAACTGTACACTGAATTACAAAAATTCCTGCTTTTACAGTTAGAGTTCTGTGTTGTGAGATGAGTTGCGCACATGTTTAATGTTTACAACATCATATACATGTTTTGTTACAACTCCATACTGAATTACAAAAAATTGCTGAACTACCTGGTATTGCACTGAGCATTCTGTGTGTTGAGATAAGTTGTGCGCATGTTTAACATTCACAACGTGACATACATGTAATGTTACAACTGTGCACTACAATACAGAAAATTGCTGAAATACCTGGTATTGCATTGAGGGTTCTGTGTGTTGAGATGAGGGGCGGGCATGTTTATTATTCACAACATGACATACATGTAATGTTACAACTGTGCACTCAATTACAAAAATTCCTGAACTACCTGCTTTTACAGTTAGAGTTCTGTGTTGTGAGATGAGTTGCGCACATGTTTAATGTTTACAACATCACATACATGTTTTGTTACAACTCCGTACTGAATTACAAAAATTGCTGAACTACCTGGTATTGCACTGAGCGTTCTGTGTGTTGAGATAAGTGGTGTGCATGTTTAACATTCACAACGTGACATACATGTAATGTTACAACTGTGCACTACAATACAGAAAATGCTGAATTACCTGGTATTACACTGAGCGTTCTGTGTGTTGAGATGAGTGGCGCGCATGTTTATTATTCACAACATGACATACATGTAATGTTACAACTGTGCACTCAATTACAAAAATTCCTGAACTACCTGCTTTTACAGTTAGAGTTCTGTGTTGTGAGATGAGTTGCGCACATGTTTAATGTTTACAACATCACATACATGTTTTGTTACAACTCCATACTGAATTACAAAAATTGCTGAACTACCTGGTATTGCACTGAGCGTTCTGTGTGTTGAGATAAGTGGTGTGCATGTTTAACATTCACAACGTGACATACATGTAATGTTACAACTGTGCACTACAATACAGAAAATGCTGAACTACCTGGTATTACACTGAGCGTTCTGTGTGTTTAGATGAGTGGCGCGCATGTTTATCATTCACAACATGACATACATGTAATGTTACAACTGTGCACTCAAATACAAAAAATGGTGAACTACCTGGTAGTTGAGAGTCCTGTGTGGTGAGATGAGTGGCGCTTGTGTTTAATATTCACAACATGATATACATGTAATGTTACAACTGTGCTCTCAAATACAGCAAATGCTGAACTACCTGGTACTACCCTGAGAGTTCTGTGTGTGGAGATGAATTGAGCTCGTGTTTAATATTCCCAACATCACATACATGTATTGTTACAACTGTACACTGAATTACAAAAAATGCTGAAATACCTGGTATTGCACTGAGGGTTCTGTGTGTGGAGACGAGCTGAGGCCGTGTTTAATATTCACAACATGACATCCATGTAATGTTACAACTGTGCACTCAAATACAAAAAATGCTGAACTACCTGGTATTACAGTGAGAGTTCTGTGTGTTAAGATCAGTGGCGCGCATGTTTAACATTCACAACATGACATACATGTAATGTTACAACTCTGAACTGAATTACAAAATTTGCTGAACTACCTGGTATTACAGTGTGAGTTCTGTGTGGTGAGATGAGTGACAGGCGTGTTTAATATTCACAACATGGCATACGTGTAATGTTACAACTGTGAACTGAAATACAAAAATTGCTAAACTACCTGATATTACAGTGACGGTTCTGTGTGTTGAGATGAGTGGTGCGCGTGTTTAACATTCACAACATGACATACCTGTAATGTTACAACTGTGCACTGAATTACAAAAATAGCTGAAATACCTGGTATTGCACTGAGGGTTCTGTGTGTTGAGATGAGGGGCGCGCATGTTTATTATTCACAACATGACATACATGTAATGTTACAGCTGTGCACTCAATACAAAAAATGGTGAACTACCTGGTAGTTGAGAGTTCTGTGTGGTGAGATGAGTGGCGCGCGTGTTTAATGTTCACAACATCACATACATGTATTGTTACAACTGTACACTGAATTACAAAAAATGCTGAAATACCTGGTATTGCACTGAGGGTTCTGTGTGTGGAGCTGAATTGAGCCCGTGTTTAATATTCACAACATCACATACATGCATTGTTACAACTGTACACTGAATTACAAAAATTCCTGCTTTTACAGTTAGAGTTCTGTGTTGTGAGATGAGTTGCGCACATGTTTAATGTTTACAACATCACATACATGTTTTGTTACAACTCCATACTGAATTACAAAAAATTGCTGAACTACCTGGTATTGCACTGAGCATTCTGTGTGTTGAGATAAGTTGTGCGCATGTTTAACATTCACAACGTGACATACATGTAATGTTACAACTGTGCACTACAATACAGAAAATTGCTGAAATACCTGCTTTTACAGTTAGAGTTCTGTGTTGTGAGATGAGTTGCGCACATGTTTAATGTTTACAACATCACATACATGTTTTGTTACAACTCCATACTGAATTACAAAAATTGCTGAACTACCTGGTATTGCACTGAGCGTTCTGTGTGTTGAGATAAGTGGTGTGCATGTTTAACATTCACAACGTGACATACATGTAATGTTACAACTGTGCACTACAATACAGAAAATGCTGAATTACCTGGTATTACACTGAGCGTTCTGTGTGTTGAGATGAGTGGCTCGCATGTTTATCATTCACAACATGACGTACATGTAATGTTACAACTGTGCACTCAAATACAAAAAATGGTGAACTACCTGGTAGTTGAGAGTTCTGTGTGGTGAGATGAGTGGCGCTTGTGTTTAATATTCACAACATGATATACATGTAATGTTACAACTGTGCTCTCAAATACAGCAAATGCTGAACTACCTGGTACTACACTGAGAGTTCTGTGTGTGGAGATGAATTGAGCTCGTGTTTAATATTCCCAACATCACATACATGTATTGTTACAACTGTACACTGAATTACAAAAAATGCTGAAATACCTGGTATTGCACTGAGGGTTCTGTGTGTGGAGACGAGCTGAGGCCGTGTTTAATATTCACAACATGACATCCATGTAATGTTACAACTGTGCACTCAAATACAAAAAATGCTGAACTACCTGGTATTACAGTGAGAGTTCTGTGTGTTAAGATCAGTGGCGCGCATGTTTAACATTCACAACATGACATACATGTAATGTTACAACTCTGAACTGAATTACAAAATTTGCTGAACTACCTGGTATTACAGTGTGAGTTCTGTGTGGTGAGATGAGTGACAGGCGTGTTTAATATTCACAACATGGCATACGTGTAATGTTACAACTGTGAACTGAAATACAAAAATTGCTAAACTACCTGATATTACAGTGACGGTTCTGTGTGTTGAGATGAGTGGTGCGCGTGTTTAACATTCACAACATGACATACCTGTAATGTTACAACTGTGCACTGAATTACAAAAATAGCTGAAATACCTGGTATTGCACTGAGGGTTCTGTGTGTTGAGATGAGGGGCGCGCATGTTTATTATTCACAACATGACATACATGTAATGTTACAGCTGTGCACTCAATACAAAAAATGGTGAACTACCTGGTAGTTGAGAGTTCTGTGTGGTGAGATGAGTGGCGCGCGTGTTTAATGTTCACAACATCACATACATGTATTGTTACAACTGTACACTGAATTACAAAAAATGCTGAAATACCTGGTATTGCACTGAGGGTTCTGTGTGTGGAGCTGAATTGAGCCCGTGTTTAATATTCACAACAT
Source organism: Coilia nasus (assembly GCA_027475355.1). NCBI lineage: Eukaryota > Metazoa > Chordata > Actinopteri > Clupeiformes > Engraulidae > Coilia > Coilia nasus. The sequence continues at coordinate 140,993 of CM050211.1, forward strand.
CACATACATGCATTGTTACAACTGTACACTGAATTACAAAAATTCCTGCTTTTACAGTTAGAGTTCTGTGTTGTGAGATGAGTTGCGCACATGTTTAATGTTTACAACATCACATACATGTTTTGTTACAACTCCATACTGAATTACAAAAATTGCTGAACTACCTGGTATTGCACTGAGCATTCTGTGTGTTGAGATAAGTTGTGCGCATGTTTAACATTCACAACGTGACATACATGTAATGTTACAACTGTGCACTACAATACAGAAAATTGCTGAAATACCTGGTATTGCATTGAGGGTTCTGTGTGTTGAGATGAGGGGCGCGCATGTTTATTATTCACAACATGACATACATGTAATGTTACAACTGTGCACTCAATTACAAAAATTCCTGAACTACCTGCTTTTACAGTTAGAGTTCTGTGTTGTGAGATGAGTTGCGCACATGTTTAATGTTTACAACATCACATACATGTTTTGTTACAACTCCATACTGAATTACAAAAATTGCTGAACTACCTGGTATTGCACTGAGCGTTCTGTGTGTTGAGATAAGTGGTGTGCATGTTTAACATTCACAACGTGACATACATGTAATGTTACAACTGTGCACTACAATACAGAAAATGCTGAATTACCTGGTATTACACTGAGCGTTCTGTGTGTTGAGATGAGTGGCTCGCATGTTTATCATTCACAACATGACATACATGTAATGTTACAACTGTGCACTCAAATACAAAAAATGGTGAACTACCTGGTAGTTGAGAGTTCTGTGTGGTGAGATGAGTGGCGCTTGTGTTTAATATTCACAACATGATATACATGTAATGTTACAACTGTGCTCTCAAATACAGCAAATGCTGAACTACCTGGTACTACACTGAGAGTTCTGTGTGTGGAGATGAATTGAGCTCGTGTTTAATATTCCCAACATCACATACATGTATTGTTACAACTGTACACTGAATTACAAAAAATGCTGAAATACCTGGTATTGCACTGAGGGTTCTGTGTGTGGAGACGAGCTGAGGCCGTGTTTAATATTCACAACATGACATCCATGTAATGTTACAACTGTGCACTCAAATACAAAAAATGCTGAACTACCTGGTATTACAGTGAGAGTTCTGTGTGTTAAGATCAGTGGCGCGCATGTTTAACATTCACAACATGACATACATGTAATGTTACAACTCTGAACTGAATTACAAAATTTGCTGAACTACCTGGTATTACAGTGTGAGTTCTGTGTGGTGAGATGAGTGACAGGCGTGTTTAATATTCACAACATGGCATACGTGTAATGTTACAACTGTGAACTGAAATACAAAAATTGCTAAACTACCTGATATTACAGTGACGGTTCTGTGTGTTGAGATGAGTGGTGCGCGTGTTTAACATTCACAACATGACATACCTGTAATGTTACAACTGTGCACTGAATTACAAAAATAGCTGAAATACCTGGTATTGCACTGAGGGTTCTGTGTGTTGAGATGAGGGGCGCGCATGTTTATTATTCACAACATGACATACATGTAATGTTACAGCTGTGCACTCAATACAAAAAATGGTGAACTACCTGGTAGTTGAGAGTTCTGTGTGGTGAGATGAGTGGCGCGCGTGTTTAATGTTCACAACATCACATACATGTATTGTTACAACTGTACACTGAATTACAAAAAATGCTGAAATACCTGGTATTGCACTGAGGGTTCTGTGTGTGGAGCTGAATTGAGCCCGTGTTTAATATTCACAACATCACATACATGCATTGTTACAACTGTACACTGAATTACAAAAATTCCTGCTTTTACAGTTAGAGTTCTGTGTTGTGAGATGAGTTGCGCACATGTTTAATGTTTACAACATCACATACATGTTTTGTTACAACTCCATACTGAATTACAAAAAATTGCTGAACTACCTGGTATTGCACTGAGCATTCTGTGTGTTGAGATAAGTTGTGCGCATGTTTAACATTCACAACGTGACATACATGTAATGTTACAACTGTGCACTACAATACAGAAAATTGCTGAAATACCTGGTATTGCATTGAGGGTTCTGTGTGTTGAGATGAGGGGCGCGCATGTGTATTATTCACAACATGACATACATGTAATGTTACAACTGTGCACTCAATTACAAAAATTCCTGAACTACCTGCTTTTACAGTTAGAGTTCTGTGTTGTGAGATGAGTTGCGCACATGTTTAATGTTTACAACATCACATACATGTTTTGTTACAACTCCATACTGAATTACAAAAATTGCTGAACTACCTGGTATTGCACTGAGCGTTCTGTGTGTTGAGATAAGTGGTGTGCATGTTTAACATTCACAACGTGACATACATGTAATGTTACAACTGTGCACTACAATACAGAAAATGCTGAATTACCTGGTATTACACTGAGCGTTCTGTGTGTTGAGATGAGGGGCGCGCATGTTTATTATTCACAACATGACATACATGTAATGTTACAACTGTGCACTCAATTACAAAAATTCCTGAACTACCTGCTTTTACAGTTAGAGTTCTGTGTTGTGAGATGAGTTGTGCACATGTTTAATGTTTACAACATCACATACATGTTTTGTTACAACTCCATACTGAATTACAAAAATTGCTGAACTACCTGGTATTGCACTGAGCGTTCTGTGTGTTGAGATAAGTGGTGTGCATGTTTAACATTCACAACGTGACATACATGTAATGTTACAACTGTGCACTACAATACAGAAAATGCTGAATTACCTGGTATTACACTGAGCGTTCTGTGTGTTGAGATGAGTGGCGCGCATGTTTATCATTCACAACATGACATACATGTAATGTTACAACTGTGCACTCAAATACAAAAAATGGTGAACTACCTGGTAGTTGAGAGTTCTGTGTGGTGAGATGAGTGGCGCTTGTGTTTAATATTCACAACATGATATACATGTAATGTTACAACTGTGCTCTCAAATACAGCAAATGCTGAACTACCTGGTACTACCCTGAGAGTTCTGTGTGTGGAGATGAATTGAGCTCGTGTTTAATATTCCCAACATCACATACATGTATTGTTACAACTGTACACTGAATTACAAAAAATGCTGAAATACCTGGTATTGCACTGAGGGTTCTGTGTGTGGAGACGAGCTGAGGCCGTGTTTAATATTCACAACATGACATCCATGTAATGTTACAACTGTGCACTCAAATACAAAAAATGCTGAACTACCTGGTATTACAGTGAGAGTTCTGTGTGTTAAGATCAGTGGCGCGCATGTTTAACATTCACAACATGACATACATGTAATGTTACAACTCTGAACTGAATTACAAAATTTGCTGAACTACCTGGTATTACAGTGTGAGTTCTGTGTGGTGAGATGAGTGACAGGCGTGTTTAATATTCACAACATGGCATACGTGTAATGTTACAACTGTGAACTGAAATACAAAAATTGCTAAACTACCTGATATTACAGTGACGGTTCTGTGTGTTGAGATGAGTGGTGCGCGTGTTTAACATTCACAACATGACATACCTGTAATGTTACAACTGTGCACTGAATTACAAAAATAGCTGAAATACCTGGTATTGCACTGAGGGTTCTGTGTGTTGAGATGAGGGGCGCGCATGTTTATTATTCACAACATGACATACATGTAATGTTACAACTGTGCACTCAATTACAAAAATTCCTGAACTACCTGCTTTTACAGTTAGAGTTCTGTGTTGTGAGATGAGTTGTGCACATGTTTAATGTTTACAACATCACATACATGTTTTGTTACAACTCCATACTGAATTACAAAAATTGCTGAACTACCTGGTATTGCACTGAGCGTTCTGTGTGTTGAGATAAGTGGTGTGCATGTTTAACATTCACAACGTGACATACATGTAATGTTACAACTGTGCACTACAATACAGAAAATGCTGAATTACCTGGTATTACACTGAGCGTTCTGTGTGTTGAGATGAGGGGCGCGCATGTTTATTATTCACAACATGACATACATGTAATGTTACAACTGTGCACTCAATTACAAAAATTCCTGAACTACCTGCTTTTACAGTTAGAGTTCTGTGTTGTGAGATGAGTTGTGCACATGTTTAATGATTACAACATCACATACATGTTTTGTTACAACTCCATACTGAATTACAAAAATTGCTGAACTACCTGGTATTGCACTGAGCGTTCTGTGTGTTGAGATAAGTGGTGTGCATGTTTAACATTCACAACGTGACATACATGTAATGTTACAACTGTGCACTACAATACAGAAAATGCTGAATTACCTGGTATTACACTGAGCGTTCTGTGTGTTGAGATGAGTGGCGCGCATGTTTATCATTCACAACATGACATACATGTAATGTTACAACTGTGCACTCAAATACAAAAAATGGTGAACTACCTGGTAGTTGAGAGTTCTGTGTGGTGAGATGAGTGGCGCTTGTGTTTAATATTCACAACATGATATACATGTAATGTTACAACTGTGCTCTCAAATACAGCAAATGCTGAACTACCTGGTACTACCCTGAGAGTTCTGTGTGTGGAGATGAATTGAGCTCGTGTTTAATATTCCCAACATCACATACATGTATTGTTACAACTGTACACTGAATTACAAAAAATGCTGAAATACCTGGTATTGCACTGAGGGTTCTGTGTGTGGAGACGAGCTGAGGCCGTGTTTAATATTCACAACATGACATCCATGTAATGTTACAACTGTGCACTCAAATACAAAAAATGCTGAACTACCTGGTATTACAGTGAGAGTTCTGTGTGTTAAGATCAGTGGCGCGCATGTTTAACATTCACAACATGACATACATGTAATGTTACAACTCTGAACTGAATTACAAAATTTGCTGAACTACCTGGTATTACAGTGTGAGTTCTGTGTGGTGAGATGAGTGACAGGCGTGTTTAATATTCACAACATGGCATACGTGTAATGTTACAACTGTGAACTGAAATACAAAAATTGCTAAACTACCTGATATTACAGTGACGGTTCTGTGTGTTGAGATGAGTGGTGCGCGTGTTTAACATTCACAACATGACATACCTGTAATGTTACAACTGTGCACTGAATTACAAAAATAGCTGAAATACCTGGTATTACACTGAGGGTTCTGTGTGTTGAGATGAGGGGCGCGCATGTTTATTATTCACAACATGACATACATGTAATGTTACAGCTGTGCACTCAATACAAAAAATGGTGAACTACCTGGTAGTTGAGAGTTCTGTGTGGTGAGATGAGTGGCGCGCGTGTTTAATGTTCACAACATCACATACATGTATTGTTACAACTGTACACTGAATTACAAAAAATGCTGAAATACCTGGTATTGCACTGAGGGTTCTGTGTGTGGAGCTGAATTGAGCCCGTGTTTAATATTCACAACATCACATACATGCATTGTTACAACTGTACACTGAATTACAAAAATTCCTGCTTTTACAGTTAGAGTTCTGTGTTGTGAGATGAGTTGCGCACATGTTTAATGTTTACAACATCACATACATGTTTTGTTACAACTCCATACTGAATTACAAAAAATTGCTGAACTACCTGGTATTGCACTGAGCATTCTGTGTGTTGAGATAAGTTGTGCGCATGTTTAACATTCACAACGTGACATACATGTAATGTTACAACTGTGCACTACAATACAGAAAATTGCTGAAATACCTGGTATTGCATTGAGGGTTCTGTGTGTTGAGATGAGGGGCGCGCATGTTTATTATTCACAACATGACATACATGTAATGTTACAACTGTGCACTCAATTACAAAAATTCCTGAACTACCTGCTTTTACAGTTAGAGTTCTGTGTTGTGAGATGAGTTGTGCACATGTTTAATGTTTACAACATCACATACATGTTTTGTTACAACTCCAAACTGAATTACAAAAATTGCTGAACTACCTGGTATTGCACTGAGCGTTCTGTGTGTTGAGATAAGTGGTGTGCATGTTTAACATTCACAACGTGACATACATGTAATGTTACAACTGTGCACTACAATACAGAAAATGCTGAATTACCTGGTATTACACTGAGCGTTCTGTGTGTTGAGATGAGGGGCGCGCATGTTTATTATTCACAACATGACATACATGTAATGTTACAACTGTGCACTCAATTACAAAAATTCCTGAACTACCTGCTTTTACAGTTAGAGTTCTGTGTTGTGAGATGAGTTGTGCACATGTTTAATGTTTACAACATCACATACATGTTTTGTTACAACTCCATACTGAATTACAAAAATTGCTGAACTACCTGGTATTGCACTGAGCGTTCTGTGTGTTGAGATAAGTGGTGTGCATGTTTAACATTCACAACGTGACATACATGTAATGTTACAACTGTGCACTACAATACAGAAAATGCTGAATTACCTGGTATTACACTGAGCGTTCTGTGTGTTGAGATGAGTGGCGCGCATGTTTATCATTCACAACATGACATACATGTAATGTTACAACTGTGCACTCAAATACAAAAAATGGTGAACTACCTGGTAGTTGAGAGTTCTGTGTGGTGAGATGAGTGGCGCTTGTGTTTAATATTCACAACATGATATACATGTAATGTTACAACTGTGCTCTCAAATACAGCAAATGCTGAACTACCTGGTACTACCCTGAGAGTTCTGTGTGTGGAGATGAATTGAGCTCGTGTTTAATATTCCCAACATCACATACATGTATTGTTACAACTGTACACTGAATTACAAAAAATGCTGAAATACCTGGTATTGCACTGAGGGTTCTGTGTGTGGAGACGAGCTGAGGCCGTGTTTAATATTCACAACATGACATCCATGTAATGTTACAACTGTGCACTCAAATACAAAAAATGCTGAACTACCTGGTATTACAGTGAGAGTTCTGTGTGTTAAGATCAGTGGCGCGCATGTTTAACATTCACAACATGACATACATGTAATGTTACAACTCTGAACTGAATTACAAAATTTGCTGAACTACCTGGTATTACAGTGTGAGTTCTGTGTGGTGAGATGAGTGACAGGCGTGTTTAATATTCACAACATGGCATACGTGTAATGTTACAACTGTGAACTGAAATACAAAAATTGCTAAACTACCTGATATTACAGTGACGGTTCTGTGTGTTGAGATGAGTGGTGCGCGTGTTTAACATTCACAACATGACATACCTGTAATGTTACAACTGTGCACTGAATTACAAAAATAGCTGAAATACCTGGTATTACACTGAGGGTTCTGTGTGTTGAGATGAGGGGCGCGCATGTTTATTATTCACAACATGACATACATGTAATGTTACAGCTGTGCACTCAATACAAAAAATGGTGAACTACCTGGTAGTTGAGAGTTCTGTGTGGTGAGATGAGTGGCGCGCGTGTTTAATGTTCACAACATCACATACATGTATTGTTACAACTGTACACTGAATTACAAAAAATGCTGAAATACCTGGTATTGCACTGAGGGTTCTGTGTGTGGAGCTGAATTGAGCCCGTGTTTAATATTCACAACATCACATACATGCATTGTTACAACTGTACACTGAATTACAAAAATTCCTGCTTTTACAGTTAGAGTTCTGTGTTGTGAGATGAGTTGCGCACATGTTTAATGTTTACAACATCACATACATGTTTTGTTACAACTCCATACTGAATTACAAAAAATTGCTGAACTACCTGGTATTGCACTGAGCATTCTGTGTGTTGAGATAAGTTGTGCGCATGTTTAACATTCACAACGTGACATACATGTAATGTTACAACTGTGCACTACAATACAGAAAATGCTGAATTACCTGGTATTACACTGAGCGTTCTGTGTGTTGAGATGAGGGGCGCGCATGTTTATTATTCACAACATGACATACATGTAATGTTACAACTGTGCACTCAATTACAAAAATTCCTGAACTACCTGCTTTTACAGTTAGAGTTCTGTGTTGTGAGATGAGTTGTGCACATGTTTAATGTTTACAACATCACATACATGTTTTGTTACAACTCCATACTGAATTACAAAAATTGCTGAACTACCTGGTATTGCACTGAGCGTTCTGTGTGTTGAGATAAGTGGTGTGCATGTTTAACATTCACAACGTGACATACATGTAATGTTACAACTGTGCACTACAATACAGAAAATGCTGAATTACCTGGTATTACACTGAGCGTTCTGTGTGTTGAGATGAGTGGCGCGCATGTTTATCATTCACAACATGACATACATGTAATGTTACAACTGTGCACTCAAATACAAAAAATGGTGAACTACCTGGTAGTTGAGAGTTCTGTGTGGTGAGATGAGTGGCGCTTGTGTTTAATATTCACAACATGATATACATGTAATGTTACAACTGTGCTCTCAAATACAGCAAATGCTGAACTACCTGGTACTACCCTGAGAGTTCTGTGTGTGGAGATGAATTGAGCTCGTGTTTAATATTCCCAACATCACATACATGTATTGTTACAACTGTACACTGAATTACAAAAAATGCTGAAATACCTGGTATTGCACTGAGGGTTCTGTGTGTGGAGACGAGCTGAGGCCGTGTTTAATATTCACAACATGACATCCATGTAATGTTACAACTGTGCACTCAAATACAAAAAATGCTGAACTACCTGGTATTACAGTGAGAGTTCTGTGTGTTAAGATCAGTGGCGCGCATGTTTAACATTCACAACATGACATACATGTAATGTTACAACTCTGAACTGAATTACAAAATTTGCTGAACTACCTGGTATTACAGTGTGAGTTCTGTGTGGTGAGATGAGTGACAGGCGTGTTTAATATTCACAACATGGCATACGTGTAATGTTACAACTGTGAACTGAAATACAAAAATTGCTAAACTACCTGATATTACAGTGACGGTTCTGTGTGTTGAGATGAGTGGTGCGCGTGTTTAACATTCACAACATGACATACCTGTAATGTTACAACTGTGCACTGAATTACAAAAATAGCTGAAATACCTGGTATTACACTGAGGGTTCTGTGTGTTGAGATGAGGGGCGCGCATGTTTATTATTCACAACATGACATACATGTAATGTTACAGCTGTGCACTCAATACAAAAAATGGTGAACTACCTGGTAGTTGAGAGTTCTGTGTGGTGAGATGAGTGGCGCGCGTGTTTAATGTTCACAACATCACATACATGTATTGTTACAACTGTACACTGAATTACAAAAAATGCTGAAATACCTGGTATTGCACTGAGGGTTCTGTGTGTGGAGCTGAATTGAGCCCGTGTTTAATATTCACAACATCACATACATGCATTGTTACAACTGTACACTGAATTACAAAAATTCCTGCTTTTACAGTTAGAGTTCTGTGTTGTGAGATGAGTTGCGCACATGTTTAATGTTTACAACATCACATACATGTTTTGTTACAACTCCATACTGAATTACAAAAAATTGCTGAACTACCTGGTATTGCACTGAGCATTCTGTGTGTTGAGATAAGTTGTGCGCATGTTTAACATTCACAACGTGACATACATGTAATGTTACAACTGTGCACTACAATACAGAAAATTGCTGAAATACCTGGTATTGCATTGAGGGTTCTGTGTGTTGAGATGAGGGGCGCGCATGTTTATTATTCACAACATGACATACATGTAATGTTACAACTGTGCACTCAATTACAAAAATTCCTGAACTACCTGCTTTTACAGTTAGAGTTCTGTGTTGTGAGATGAGTTGTGCACATGTTTAATGTTTACAACATCACATACATGTTTTGTTACAACTCCATACTGAATTACAAAAATTGCTGAACTACCTGGTATTGCACTGAGCGTTCTGTGTGTTGAGATAAGTGGTGTGCATGTTTAACATTCACAACGTGACATACATGTAATGTTACAACTGTGCACTACAATACAGAAAATGCTGAATTACCTGGTATTACACTGAGCGTTCTGTGTGTTGAGATGAGGGGCGCGCATGTTTATTATTCACAACATGACATACATGTAATGTTACAACTGTGCACTCAATTACAAAAATTCCTGAACTACCTGCTTTTACAGTTAGAGTTCTGTGTTGTGAGATGAGTTGTGCACATGTTTAATGTTTACAACATCACATACATGTTTTGTTACAACTCCATACTGAATTACAAAAATTGCTGAACTACCTGGTATTGCACTGAGCGTTCTGTGTGTTGAGATAAGTGGTGTGCATGTTTAACATTCACAACGTGACATACATGTAATGTTACAACTGTGCACTACAATACAGAAAATGCTGAATTACCTGGTATTACACTGAGCGTTCTGTGTGTTGAGATGAGTGGCGCGCATGTTTATCATTCACAACATGACATACATGTAATGTTACAACTGTGCACTCAAATACAAAAAATGGTGAACTACCTGGTAGTTGAGAGTTCTGTGTGGTGAGATGAGTGGCGCTTGTGTTTAATATTCACAACATGATATACATGTAATGTTACAACTGTGCTCTCAAATACAGCAAATGCTGAACTACCTGGTACTACCCTGAGAGTTCTGTGTGTGGAGATGAATTGAGCTCGTGTTTAATATTCCCAACATCACATACATGTATTGTTACAACTGTACACTGAATTACAAAAAATGCTGAAATACCTGGTATTGCACTGAGGGTTCTGTGTGTGGAGACGAGCTGAGGCCGTGTTTAATATTCACAACATGACATCCATGTAATGTTACAACTGTGCACTCAAATACAAAAAATGCTGAACTACCTGGTATTACAGTGAGAGTTCTGTGTGTTAAGATCAGTGGCGCGCATGTTTAACATTCACAACATGACATACATGTAATGTTACAACTCTGAACTGAATTACAAAATTTGCTGAACTACCTGGTATTACAGTGTGAGTTCTGTGTGGTGAGATGAGTGACAGGCGTGTTTAATATTCACAACATGGCATACGTGTAATGTTACAACTGTGAACTGAAATACAAAAATTGCTAAACTACCTGATATTACAGTGACGGTTCTGTGTGTTGAGATGAGTGGTGCGCGTGTTTAACATTCACAACATGACATACCTGTAATGTTACAACTGTGCACTGAATTACAAAAATAGCTGAAATACCTGGTATTGCACTGAGGGTTCTGTGTGTTGAGATGAGGGGCGCGCATGTTTATTATTCACAACATGACATACATGTAATGTTACAGCTGTGCACTCAATACAAAAAATGGTGAACTACCTGGTAGTTGAGAGTTCTGTGTGGTGAGATGAGTGGCGCGCGTGTTTAATGTTCACAACATCACATACATGTATTGTTACAACTGTACACTGAATTACAAAAAATGCTGAAATACCTGGTATTGCACTGAGGGTTCTGTGTGTGGAGCTGAATTGAGCCCGTGTTTAATATTCACAACATCACATACATGCATTGTTACAACTGTACACTGAATTACAAAAATTCCTGCTTTTACAGTTAGAGTTCTGTGTTGTGAGATGAGTTGCGCACATGTTTAATGTTTACAACATCACATACATGTTTTGTTACAACTCCATACTGAATTACAAAAAATTGCTGAACTACCTGGTATTGCACTGAGCGTTCTGTGTGTTGAGATAAGTGGTGTGCATGTTTAACATTCACAACGTGACATACATGTAATGTTACAACTGTGCACTACAATACAGAAAATGCTGAATTACCTGGTATTACACTGAGCGTTCTGTGTGTTGAGATGAGGGGCGCGCATGTTTATTATTCACAACATGACATACATGTAATGTTACAACTGTGCACTCAATTACAAAAATTCCTGAACTACCTGCTTTTACAGTTAGAGTTCTGTGTTGTGAGATGAGTTGTGCACATGTTTAATGTTTACAACATCACATACATGTTTTGTTACAACTCCATACTGAATTACAAAAATTGCTGAACTACCTGGTATTGCACTGAGCGTTCTGTGTGTTGAGATAAGTGGTGTGCATGTTTAACATTCACAACGTGACATACATGTAATGTTACAACTGTGCACTACAATACAGAAAATGCTGAATTACCTGGTATTACACTGAGCGTTCTGTGTGTTGAGATGAGTGGCGCGCATGTTTATCATTCACAACATGACATACATGTAATGTTACAACTGTGCACTCAAATACAAAAAATGGTGAACTACCTGGTAGTTGAGAGTTCTGTGTGGTGAGATGAGTGGCGCTTGTGTTTAATATTCACAACATGATATACATGTAATGTTACAACTGTGCTCTCAAATACAGCAAATGCTGAACTACCTGGTACTACCCTGAGAGTTCTGTGTGTGGAGATGAATTGAGCTCGTGTTTAATATTCCCAACATCACATACATGTATTGTTACAACTGTACACTGAATTACAAAAAATGCTGAAATACCTGGTATTGCACTGAGGGTTCTGTGTGTGGAGACGAGCTGAGGCCGTGTTTAATATTCACAACATGACATCCATGTAATGTTACAACTGTGCACTCAAATACAAAAAATGCTGAACTACCTGGTATTACAGTGAGAGTTCTGTGTGTTAAGATCAGTGGCGCGCATGTTTAACATTCACAACATGACATACATGTAATGTTACAACTCTGAACTGAATTACAAAATTTGCTGAACTACCTGGTATTACAGTGTGAGTTCTGTGTGGTGAGATGAGTGACAGGCGTGTTTAATATTCACAACATGGCATACGTGTAATGTTACAACTGTGAACTGAAATACAAAAATTGCTAAACTACCTGATATTACAGTGACGGTTCTGTGTGTTGAGATGAGTGGTGCGCGTGTTTAACATTCACAACATGACATACCTGTAATGTTACAACTGTGCACTGAATTACAAAAATAGCTGAAATACCTGGTATTACACTGAGGGTTCTGTGTGTTGAGATGAGGGGCGCGCATGTTTATTATTCACAACATGACATACATGTAATGTTACAGCTGTGCACTCAATACAAAAAATGGTGAACTACCTGGTAGTTGAGAGTTCTGTGTGGTGAGATGAGTGGCGCGCGTGTTTAATGTTCACAACATCACATACATGTATTGTTACAACTGTACACTGAATTACAAAAAATGCTGAAATACCTGGTATTGCACTGAGGGTTCTGTGTGTGGAGCTGAATTGAGCCCGTGTTTAATATTCACAACATCACATACATGCATTGTTACAACTGTACACTGAATTACAAAAATTCCTGCTTTTACAGTTAGAGTTCTGTGTTGTGAGATGAGTTGCGCACATGTTTAATGTTTACAACATCACATACATGTTTTGTTACAACTCCATACTGAATTACAAAAAATTGCTGAACTACCTGGTATTGCACTGAGCATTCTGTGTGTTGAGATAAGTTGTGCGCATGTTTAACATTCACAACGTGACATACATGTAATGTTACAACTGTGCACTACAATACAGAAAATTGCTGAAATACCTGGTATTGCATTGAGGGTTCTGTGTGTTGAGATGAGGGGCGCGCATGTTTATTATTCACAACATGACATACATGTAATGTTACAACTGTGCACTCAATTACAAAAATTCCTGAACTACCTGCTTTTACAGTTAGAGTTCTGTGTTGTGAGATGAGTTGTGCACATGTTTAATGTTTACAACATCACATACATGTTTTGTTACAACTCCATACTGAATTACAAAAATTGCTGAACTACCTGGTATTGCACTGAGCGTTCTGTGTGTTGAGATAAGTGGTGTGCATGTTTAACATTCACAACGTGACATACATGTAATGTTACAACTGTGCACTACAATACAGAAAATGCTGAATTACCTGGTATTACACTGAGCGTTCTGTGTGTTGAGATGAGGGGCGCGCATGTTTATTATTCACAACATGACATACATGTAATGTTACAACTGTGCACTCAATTACAAAAATTCCTGAACTACCTGCTTTTACAGTTAGAGTTCTGTGTTGTGAGATGAGTTGTGCACATGTTTAATGTTTACAACATCACATACATGTTTTGTTACAACTCCATACTGAATTACAAAAATTGCTGAACTACCTGGTATTGCACTGAGCGTTCTGTGTGTTGAGATAAGTGGTGTGCATGTTTAACATTCACAACGTGACATACATGTAATGTTACAACTGTGCACTACAATACAGAAAATGCTGAATTACCTGGTATTACACTGAGCGTTCTGTGTGTTGAGATGAGTGGCGCGCATGTTTATCATTCACAACATGACATACATGTAATGTTACAACTGTGCACTCAAATACAAAAAATGGTGAACTACCTGGTAGTTGAGAGTTCTGTGTGGTGAGATGAGTGGCGCTTGTGTTTAATATTCACAACATGATATACATGTAATGTTACAACTGTGCTCTCAAATACAGCAAATGCTGAACTACCTGGTACTACCCTGAGAGTTCTGTGTGTGGAGATGAATTGAGCTCGTGTTTAATATTCCCAACATCACATACATGTATTGTTACAACTGTACACTGAATTACAAAAAATGCTGAAATACCTGGTATTGCACTGAGGGTTCTGTGTGTGGAGACGAGCTGAGGCCGTGTTTAATATTCACAACATGACATCCATGTAATGTTACAACTGTGCACTCAAATACAAAAAATGCTGAACTACCTGGTATTACAGTGAGAGTTCTGTGTGTTAAGATCAGTGGCGCGCATGTTTAACATTCACAACATGACATACATGTAATGTTACAACTCTGAACTGAATTACAAAATTTGCTGAACTACCTGGTATTACAGTGTGAGTTCTGTGTGGTGAGATGAGTGACAGGCGTGTTTAATATTCACAACATGGCATACGTGTAATGTTACAACTGTGAACTGAAATACAAAAATTGCTAAACTACCTGATATTACAGTGACGGTTCTGTGTGTTGAGATGAGTGGTGCGCGTGTTTAACATTCACAACATGACATACCTGTAATGTTACAACTGTGCACTGAATTACAAAAATAGCTGAAATACCTGGTATTGCACTGAGGGTTCTGTGTGTTGAGATGAGGGGCGCGCATGTTTATTATTCACAACATGACATACATGTAATGTTACAGCTGTGCACTCAATACAAAAAATGGTGAACTACCTGGTAGTTGAGAGTTCTGTGTGGTGAGATGAGTGGCGCGCGTGTTTAATGTTCACAACATCACATACATGTATTGTTACAACTGTACACTGAATTACAAAAAATGCTGAAATACCTGGTATTGCACTGAGGGTTCTGTGTGTGGAGCTGAATTGAGCCCGTGTTTAATATTCACAACATCACATACATGCATTGTTACAACTGTACACTGAATTACAAAAATTCCTGCTTTTACAGTTAGAGTTCTGTGTTGTGAGATGAGTTGCGCACATGTTTAATGTTTACAACATCACATACATGTTTTGTTACAACTCCATACTGAATTACAAAAAATTGCTGAACTACCTGGTATTGCACTGAGCGTTCTGTGTGTTGAGATAAGTGGTGTGCATGTTTAACATTCACAACGTGACATACATGTAATGTTACAACTGTGCACTACAATACAGAAAATGCTGAATTACCTGGTATTACACTGAGCGTTCTGTGTGTTGAGATGAGGGGCGCGCATGTTTATTATTCACAACATGACATACATGTAATGTTACAACTGTGCACTCAATTACAAAAATTCCTGAACTACCTGCTTTTACAGTTAGAGTTCTGTGTTGTGAGATGAGTTGTGCACATGTTTAATGTTTACAACATCACATACATGTTTTGTTACAACTCCATACTGAATTACAAAAATTGCTGAACTACCTGGTATTGCACTGAGCGTTCTGTGTGTTGAGATAAGTGGTGTGCATGTTTAACATTCACAACGTGACATACATGTAATGTTACAACTGTGCACTACAATACAGAAAATGCTGAATTACCTGGTATTACACTGAGCGTTCTGTGTGTTGAGATGAGTGGCGCGCATGTTTATCATTCACAACATGACATACATGTAATGTTACAACTGTGCACTCAAATACAAAAAATGGTGAACTACCTGGTAGTTGAGAGTTCTGTGTGGTGAGATGAGTGGCGCTTGTGTTTAATATTCACAACATGATATACATGTAATGTTACAACTGTGCTCTCAAATACAGCAAATGCTGAACTACCTGGTACTACCCTGAGAGTTCTGTGTGTGGAGATGAATTGAGCTCGTGTTTAATATTCCCAACATCACATACATGTATTGTTACAACTGTACACTGAATTACAAAAAATGCTGAAATACCTGGTATTGCACTGAGGGTTCTGTGTGTGGAGACGAGCTGAGGCCGTGTTTAATATTCACAACATGACATCCATGTAATGTTACAACTGTGCACTCAAATACAAAAAATGCTGAACTACCTGGTATTACAGTGAGAGTTCTGTGTGTTAAGATCAGTGGCGCGCATGTTTAACATTCACAACATGACATACATGTAATGTTACAACTCTGAACTGAATTACAAAATTTGCTGAACTACCTGGTATTACAGTGTGAGTTCTGTGTGGTGAGATGAGTGACAGGCGTGTTTAATATTCACAACATGGCATACGTGTAATGTTACAACTGTGAACTGAAATACAAAAATTGCTAAACTACCTGATATTACAGTGACGGTTCTGTGTGTTGAGATGAGTGGTGCGCGTGTTTAACATTCACAACATGACATACCTGTAATGTTACAACTGTGCACTGAATTACAAAAATAGCTGAAATACCTGGTATTACACTGAGGGTTCTGTGTGTTGAGATGAGGGGCGCGCATGTTTATTATTCACAACATGACATACATGTAATGTTACAGCTGTGCACTCAATACAAAAAATGGTGAACTACCTGGTAGTTGAGAGTTCTGTGTGGTGAGATGAGTGGCGCGCGTGTTTAATGTTCACAACATCACATACATGTATTGTTACAACTGTACACTGAATTACAAAAAATGCTGAAATACCTGGTATTGCACTGAGGGTTCTGTGTGTGGAGCTGAATTGAGCCCGTGTTTAATATTCACAACATCACATACATGCATTGTTACAACTGTACACTGAATTACAAAAATTCCTGCTTTTACAGTTAGAGTTCTGTGTTGTGAGATGAGTTGCGCACATGTTTAATGTTTACAACATCACATACATGTTTTGTTACAACTCCATACTGAATTACAAAAAATTGCTGAACTACCTGGTATTGCACTGAGCATTCTGTGTGTTGAGATAAGTTGTGCGCATGTTTAACATTCACAACGTGACATACATGTAATGTTACAACTGTGCACTACAATACAGAAAATTGCTGAAATACCTGGTATTGCATTGAGGGTTCTGTGTGTTGAGATGAGGGGCGCGCATGTTTATTATTCACAACATGACATACATGTAATGTTACAACTGTGCACTCAATTACAAAAATTCCTGAACTACCTGCTTTTACAGTTAGAGTTCTGTGTTGTGAGATGAGTTGTGCACATGTTTAATGTTTACAACATCACATACATGTTTTGTTACAACTCCATACTGAATTACAAAAATTGCTGAACTACCTGGTATTGCACTGAGCGTTCTGTGTGTTGAGATAAGTGGTGTGCATGTTTAACATTCACAACGTGACATACATGTAATGTTACAACTGTGCACTACAATACAGAAAATGCTGAATTACCTGGTATTACACTGAGCGTTCTGTGTGTTGAGATGAGGGGCGCGCATGTTTATTATTCACAACATGACATACATGTAATGTTACAACTGTGCACTCAATTACAAAAATTCCTGAACTACCTGCTTTTACAGTTAGAGTTCTGTGTTGTGAGATGAGTTGTGCACATGTTTAATGTTTACAACATCACATACATGTTTTGTTACAACTCCATACTGAATTACAAAAATTGCTGAACTACCTGGTATTGCACTGAGCGTTCTGTGTGTTGAGATAAGTGGTGTGCATGTTTAACATTCACAACGTGACATACATGTAATGTTACAACTGTGCACTACAATACAGAAAATGCTGAATTACCTGGTATTACACTGAGCGTTCTGTGTGTTGAGATGAGTGGCGCGCATGTTTATCATTCACAACATGACATACATGTAATGTTACAACTGTGCACTCAAATACAAAAAATGGTGAACTACCTGGTAGTTGAGAGTTCTGTGTGGTGAGATGAGTGGCGCTTGTGTTTAATATTCACAACATGATATACATGTAATGTTACAACTGTGCTCTCAAATACAGCAAATGCTGAACTACCTGGTACTACCCTGAGAGTTCTGTGTGTGGAGATGAATTGAGCTCGTGTTTAATATTCCCAACATCACATACATGTATTGTTACAACTGTACACTGAATTACAAAAAATGCTGAAATACCTGGTATTGCACTGAGGGTTCTGTGTGTGGAGACGAGCTGAGGCCGTGTTTAATATTCACAACATGACATCCATGTAATGTTACAACTGTGCACTCAAATACAAAAAATGCTGAACTACCTGGTATTACAGTGAGAGTTCTGTGTGTTAAGATCAGTGGCGCGCATGTTTAACATTCACAACATGACATACATGTAATGTTACAACTCTGAACTGAATTACAAAATTTGCTGAACTACCTGGTATTACAGTGTGAGTTCTGTGTGGTGAGATGAGTGACAGGCGTGTTTAATATTCACAACATGGCATACGTGTAATGTTACAACTGTGAACTGAAATACAAAAATTGCTAAACTACCTGATATTACAGTGACGGTTCTGTGTGTTGAGATGAGTGGTGCGCGTGTTTAACATTCACAACATGACATACCTGTAATGTTACAACTGTGCACTGAATTACAAAAATAGCTGAAATACCTGGTATTGCACTGAGGGTTCTGTGTGTTGAGATGAGGGGCGCGCATGTTTATTATTCACAACATGACATACATGTAATGTTACAGCTGTGCACTCAATACAAAAAATGGTGAACTACCTGGTAGTTGAGAGTTCTGTGTGGTGAGATGAGTGGCGCGCGTGTTTAATGTTCACAACATCACATACATGTATTGTTACAACTGTACACTGAATTACAAAAAATGCTGAAATACCTGGTATTGCACTGAGGGTTCTGTGTGTGGAGCTGAATTGAGCCCGTGTTTAATATTCACAACATCACATACATGCATTGTTACAACTGTACACTGAATTACAAAAATTCCTGCTTTTACAGTTAGAGTTCTGTGTTGTGAGATGAGTTGCGCACATGTTTAATGTTTACAACATCACATACATGTTTTGTTACAACTCCATACTGAATTACAAAAAATTGCTGAACTACCTGGTATTGCACTGAGCGTTCTGTGTGTTGAGATAAGTGGTGTGCATGTTTAACATTCACAACGTGACATACATGTAATGTTACAACTGTGCACTACAATACAGAAAATGCTGAATTACCTGGTATTACACTGAGCGTTCTGTGTGTTGAGATGAGGGGCGCGCATGTTTATTATTCACAACATGACATACATGTAATGTTACAACTGTGCACTCAATTACAAAAATTCCTGAACTACCTGCTTTTACAGTTAGAGTTCTGTGTTGTGAGATGAGTTGTGCACATGTTTAATGTTTACAACATCACATACATGTTTTGTTACAACTCCATACTGAATTACAAAAATTGCTGAACTACCTGGTATTGCACTGAGCGTTCTGTGTGTTGAGATAAGTGGTGTGCATGTTTAACATTCACAACGTGACATACATGTAATGTTACAACTGTGCACTACAATACAGAAAATGCTGAATTACCTGGTATTACACTGAGCGTTCTGTGTGTTGAGATGAGTGGCGCGCATGTTTATCATTCACAACATGACATACATGTAATGTTACAACTGTGCACTCAAATACAAAAAATGGTGAACTACCTGGTAGTTGAGAGTTCTGTGTGGTGAGATGAGTGGCGCTTGTGTTTAATATTCACAACATGATATACATGTAATGTTACAACTGTGCTCTCAAATACAGCAAATGCTGAACTACCTGGTACTACCCTGAGAGTTCTGTGTGTGGAGATGAATTGAGCTCGTGTTTAATATTCCCAACATCACATACATGTATTGTTACAACTGTACACTGAATTACAAAAAATGCTGAAATACCTGGTATTGCACTGAGGGTTCTGTGTGTGGAGACGAGCTGAGGCCGTGTTTAATATTCACAACATGACATCCATGTAATGTTACAACTGTGCACTCAAATACAAAAAATGCTGAACTACCTGGTATTACAGTGAGAGTTCTGTGTGTTAAGATCAGTGGCGCGCATGTTTAACATTCACAACATGACATACATGTAATGTTACAACTCTGAACTGAATTACAAAATTTGCTGAACTACCTGGTATTACAGTGTGAGTTCTGTGTGGTGAGATGAGTGACAGGCGTGTTTAATATTCACAACATGGCATACGTGTAATGTTACAACTGTGAACTGAAATACAAAAATTGCTAAACTACCTGATATTACAGTGAGGGTTCTGTGTGTTGAGATGAGTGGTGCGCGTGTTTAACATTCACAACATGACATACCTGTAATGTTACAACTGTGCACTGAATTACAAAAAAAAGCTGAAATACCTGGTATTGCACTGAGGGTTCTGTGTGTTGAGATGAGGGGCGCGCATGTTTATTATTCACAACATGACATACATGTAATGTTACAGCTGTGCACTCAATACAAAAAATGGTGAACTACCTGGTAGTTGAGAGTTCTGTGTGGTGAGATGAGTGGCGCGCGTGTTTAATGTTCACAACATCACATACATGTATTGTTACAACTGTACACTGAATTACAAAAAATGCTGAAATACCTGGTATTGCACTGAGGGTTCTGTGTGTGGAGCTGAATTGAGCCCGTGTTTAATATTCACAACATCACATACATGCATTGTTACAACTGTACACTGAATTACAAAAATTCCTGCTTTTACAGTTAGAGTTCTGTGTTGTGAGATGAGTTGCGCACATGTTTAATGTTTACAACATCACATACATGTTTTGTTACAACTCCATACTGAATTACAAAAAATTGCTGAACTACCTGGTATTGCACTGAGCATTCTGTGTGTTGAGATAAGTTGTGCGCATGTTTAACATTCACAACGTGACATACATGTAATGTTACAACTGTGCACTACAATACAGAAAATTGCTGAAATACCTGGTATTGCATTGAGGGTTCTGTGTGTTGAGATGAGGGGCGCGCATGTTTATTATTCACAACATGACATACATGTAATGTTACAACTGTGCACTCAATTACAAAAATTCCTGAACTACCTGCTTTTACAGTTAGAGTTCTGTGTTGTGAGATGAGTTGTGCACATGTTTAATGTTTACAACATCACATACATGTTTTGTTACAACTCCATACTGAATTACAAAAATTGCTGAACTACCTGGTATTGCACTGAGCGTTCTGTGTGTTGAGATAAGTGGTGTGCATGTTTAACATTCACAACGTGACATACATGTAATGTTACAACTGTGCACTACAATACAGAAAATGCTGAATTACCTGGTATTACACTGAGCGTTCTGTGTGTTGAGATGAGGGGCGCGCATGTTTATTATTCACAACATGACATACATGTAATGTTACAACTGTGCACTCAATTACAAAAATTCCTGAACTACCTGCTTTTACAGTTAGAGTTCTGTGTTGTGAGATGAGTTGTGCACATGTTTAATGTTTACAACATCACATACATGTTTTGTTACAACTCCATACTGAATTACAAAAATTGCTGAACTACCTGGTATTGCACTGAGCGTTCTGTGTGTTGAGATAAGTGGTGTGCATGTTTAACATTCACAACGTGACATACATGTAATGTTACAACTGTGCACTACAATACAGAAAATGCTGAATTACCTGGTATTACACTGAGCGTTCTGTGTGTTGAGATGAGTGGCGCGCATGTTTATCATTCACAACATGACATACATGTAATGTTACAACTGTGCACTCAAATACAAAAAATGGTGAACTACCTGGTAGTTGAGAGTTCTGTGTGGTGAGATGAGTGGCGCTTGTGTTTAATATTCACAACATGATATACATGTAATGTTACAACTGTGCTCTCAAATACAGCAAATGCTGAACTACCTGGTACTACCCTGAGAGTTCTGTGTGTGGAGATGAATTGAGCTCGTGTTTAATATTCCCAACATCACATACATGTATTGTTACAACTGTACACTGAATTACAAAAAATGCTGAAATACCTGGTATTGCACTGAGGGTTCTGTGTGTGGAGACGAGCTGAGGCCGTGTTTAATATTCACAACATGACATCCATGTAATGTTACAACTGTGCACTCAAATACAAAAAATGCTGAACTACCTGGTATTACAGTGAGAGTTCTGTGTGTTAAGATCAGTGGCGCGCATGTTTAACATTCACAACATGACATACATGTAATGTTACAACTCTGAACTGAATTACAAAATTTGCTGAACTACCTGGTATTACAGTGTGAGTTCTGTGTGGTGAGATGAGTGACAGGCGTGTTTAATATTCACAACATGGCATACGTGTAATGTTACAACTGTGAACTGAAATACAAAAATTGCTAAACTACCTGATATTACAGTGACGGTTCTGTGTGTTGAGATGAGTGGTGCGCGTGTTTAACATTCACAACATGACATACCTGTAATGTTACAACTGTGCACTGAATTACAAAAATAGCTGAAATACCTGGTATTGCACTGAGGGTTCTGTGTGTTGAGATGAGGGGCGCGCATGTTTATTATTCACAACATGACATACATGTAATGTTACAGCTGTGCACTCAATACAAAAAATGGTGAACTACCTGGTAGTTGAGAGTTCTGTGTGGTGAGATGAGTGGCGCGCGTGTTTAATGTTCACAACATCACATACATGTATTGTTACAACTGTACACTGAATTACAAAAAATGCTGAAATACCTGGTATTGCACTGAGGGTTCTGTGTGTGGAGCTGAATTGAGCCCGTGTTTAATATTCACAACATCACATACATGCATTGTTACAACTGTACACTGAATTACAAAAATTCCTGCTTTTACAGTTAGAGTTCTGTGTTGTGAGATGAGTTGCGCACATGTTTAATGTTTACAACATCACATACATGTTTTGTTACAACTCCATACTGAATTACAAAAAATTGCTGAACTACCTGGTATTGCACTGAGCGTTCTGTGTGTTGAAATAAGTGGTGTGCATGTTTAACATTCACAACGTGACATACATGTAATGTTACAACTGTGCACTACAATACAGAAAATGCTGAATTACCTGGTATTACACTGAGCGTTCTGTGTGTTGAGATGAGGGGCGCGCATGTTTATTATTCACAACATGACATACATGTAATGTTACAACTGTGCACTCAATTACAAAAATTCCTGAACTACCTGCTTTTACAGTTAGAGTTCTGTGTTGTGAGATGAGTTGTGCACATGTTTAATGTTTACAACATCACATACATGTTTTGTTACAACTCCATACTGAATTACAAAAATTGCTGAACTACCTGGTATTGCACTGAGCGTTCTGTGTGTTGAGATAAGTGGTGTGCATGTTTAACATTCACAACGTGACATACATGTAATGTTACAACTGTGCACTACAATACAGAAAATGCTGAATTACCTGGTATTACACTGAGCGTTCTGTGTGTTGAGATGAGTGGCGCGCATGTTTATCATTCACAACATGACATACATGTAATGTTACAACTGTGCACTCAAATACAAAAAATGGTGAACTACCTGGTAGTTGAGAGTTCTGTGTGGTGAGATGAGTGGCGCTTGTGTTTAATATTCACAACATGATATACATGTAATGTTACAACTGTGCTCTCAAATACAGCAAATGCTGAACTACCTGGTACTACCCTGAGAGTTCTGTGTGTGGAGATGAATTGAGCTCGTGTTTAATATTCCCAACATCACATACATGTATTGTTACAACTGTACACTGAATTACAAAAAATGCTGAAATACCTGGTATTGCACTGAGGGTTCTGTGTGTGGAGACGAGCTGAGGCCGTGTTTAATATTCACAACATGACATCCATGTAATGTTACAACTGTGCACTCAAATACAAAAAATGCTGAACTACCTGGTATTACAGTGAGAGTTCTGTGTGTTAAGATCAGTGGCGCGCATGTTTAACATTCACAACATGACATACATGTAATGTTACAACTCTGAACTGAATTACAAAATTTGCTGAACTACCTGGTATTACAGTGTGAGTTCTGTGTGGTGAGATGAGTGACAGGCGTGTTTAATATTCACAACATGGCATACGTGTAATGTTACAACTGTGAACTGAAATACAAAAATTGCTAAACTACCTGATATTACAGTGACGGTTCTGTGTGTTGAGATGAGTGGTGCGCGTGTTTAACATTCACAACATGACATACCTGTAATGTTACAACTGTGCACTGAATTACAAAAATAGCTGAAATACCTGGTATTACACTGAGGGTTCTGTGTGTTGAGATGAGGGGCGCGCATGTTTATTATTCACAACATGACATACATGTAATGTTACAGCTGTGCACTCAATACAAAAAATGGTGAACTACCTGGTAGTTGAGAGTTCTGTGTGGTGAGATGAGTGGCGCGCGTGTTTAATGTTCACAACATCACATACATGTATTGTTACAACTGTACACTGAATTACAAAAAATGCTGAAATACCTGGTATTGCACTGAGGGTTCTGTGTGTGGAGCTGAATTGAGCCCGTGTTTAATATTCACAACATCACATACATGCATTGTTACAACTGTACACTGAATTACAAAAATTCCTGCTTTTACAGTTAGAGTTCTGTGTTGTGAGATGAGTTGCGCACATGTTTAATGTTTACAACATCACATACATGTTTTGTTACAACTCCATACTGAATTACAAAAAATTGCTGAACTACCTGGTATTGCACTGAGCATTCTGTGTGTTGAGATAAGTTGTGCGCATGTTTAACATTCACAACGTGACATACATGTAATGTTACAACTGTGCACTACAATACAGAAAATTGCTGAAATACCTGGTATTGCATTGAGGGTTCTGTGTGTTGAGATGAGGGGCGCGCATGTTTATTATTCACAACATGACATACATGTAATGTTACAACTGTGCACTCAATTACAAAAATTCCTGAACTACCTGCTTTTACAGTTAGAGTTCTGTGTTGTGAGATGAGTTGTGCACATGTTTAATGTTTACAACATCACATACATGTTTTGTTACAACTCCAAACTGAATTACAAAAATTGCTGAACTACCTGGTATTGCACTGAGCGTTCTGTGTGTTGAGATAAGTGGTGTGCATGTTTAACATTCACAACGTGACATACATGTAATGTTACAACTGTGCACTACAATACAGAAAATGCTGAATTACCTGGTATTACACTGAGCGTTCTGTGTGTTGAGATGAGGGGCGCGCATGTTTATTATTCACAACATGACATACATGTAATGTTACAACTGTGCACTCAATTACAAAAATTCCTGAACTACCTGCTTTTACAGTTAGAGTTCTGTGTTGTGAGATGAGTTGTGCACATGTTTAATGTTTACAACATCACATACATGTTTTGTTACAACTCCATACTGAATTACAAAAATTGCTGAACTACCTGGTATTGCACTGAGCGTTCTGTGTGTTGAGATAAGTGGTGTGCATGTTTAACATTCACAACGTGACATACATGTAATGTTACAACTGTGCACTACAATACAGAAAATGCTGAATTACCTGGTATTACACTGAGCGTTCTGTGTGTTGAGATGAGTGGCGCGCATGTTTATCATTCACAACATGACATACATGTAATGTTACAACTGTGCACTCAAATACAAAAAATGGTGAACTACCTGGTAGTTGAGAGTTCTGTGTGGTGAGATGAGTGGCGCTTGTGTTTAATATTCACAACATGATATACATGTAATGTTACAACTGTGCTCTCAAATACAGCAAATGCTGAACTACCTGGTACTACCCTGAGAGTTCTGTGTGTGGAGATGAATTGAGCTCGTGTTTAATATTCCCAACATCACATACATGTATTGTTACAACTGTACACTGAATTACAAAAAATGCTGAAATACCTGGTATTGCACTGAGGGTTCTGTGTGTGGAGACGAGCTGAGGCCGTGTTTAATATTCACAACATGACATCCATGTAATGTTACAACTGTGCACTCAAATACAAAAAATGCTGAACTACCTGGTATTACAGTGAGAGTTCTGTGTGTTAAGATCAGTGGCGCGCATGTTTAACATTCACAACATGACATACATGTAATGTTACAACTCTGAACTGAATTACAAAATTTGCTGAACTACCTGGTATTACAGTGTGAGTTCTGTGTGGTGAGATGAGTGACAGGCGTGTTTAATATTCACAACATGGCATACGTGTAATGTTACAACTGTGAACTGAAATACAAAAATTGCTAAACTACCTGATATTACAGTGACGGTTCTGTGTGTTGAGATGAGTGGTGCGCGTGTTTAACATTCACAACATGACATACCTGTAATGTTACAACTGTGCACTGAATTACAAAAATAGCTGAAATACCTGGTATTACACTGAGGGTTCTGTGTGTTGAGATGAGGGGCGCGCATGTTTATTATTCACAACATGACATACATGTAATGTTACAGCTGTGCACTCAATACAAAAAATGGTGAACTACCTGGTAGTTGAGAGTTCTGTGTGGTGAGATGAGTGGCGCGCGTGTTTAATGTTCACAACATCACATACATGTATTGTTACAACTGTACACTGAATTACAAAAAATGCTGAAATACCTGGTATTGCACTGAGGGTTCTGTGTGTGGAGCTGAATTGAGCCCGTGTTTAATATTCACAACATCACATACATGCATTGTTACAACTGTACACTGAATTACAAAAATTCCTGCTTTTACAGTTAGAGTTCTGTGTTGTGAGATGAGTTGCGCACATGTTTAATGTTTACAACATCACATACATGTTTTGTTACAACTCCATACTGAATTACAAAAAATTGCTGAACTACCTGGTATTGCACTGAGCATTCTGTGTGTTGAGATAAGTTGTGCGCATGTTTAACATTCACAACGTGACATACATGTAATGTTACAACTGTGCACTACAATACAGAAAATTGCTGAAATACCTGGTATTGCATTGAGGGTTCTGTGTGTTGAGATGAGGGGCGCGCATGTTTATTATTCACAACATGACATACATGTAATGTTACAACTGTGCACTCAATTACAAAAATTCCTGAACTACCTGCTTTTACAGTTAGAGTTCTGTGTTGTGAGATGAGTTGTGCACATGTTTAATGTTTACAACATCACATACATGTTTTGTTACAACTCCATACTGAATTACAAAAATTGCTGAACTACCTGGTATTGCACTGAGCGTTCTGTGTGTTGAGATAAGTGGTGTGCATGTTTAACATTCACAACGTGACATACATGTAATGTTACAACTGTGCACTACAATACAGAAAATGCTGAAATACCTGGTATTGCATTGAGGGTTCTGTGTGTTGAGATGAGGGGCGCGCATGTTTATTATTCACAACATGACATACATGTAATGTTACAACTGTGCACTCAATTACAAAAATTCCTGAACTACCTGCTTTTACAGTTAGAGTTCTGTGTTGTGAGATGAGTTGTGCACATGTTTAATGTTTACAACATCACATACATGTTTTGTTACAACTCCATACTGAATTACAAAAATTGCTGAACTACCTGGTATTGCACTGAGCGTTCTGTGTGTTGAGATAAGTGGTGTGCATGTTTAACATTCACAACGTGACATACATGTAATGTTACAACTGTGCACTACAATACAGAAAATGCTGAATTACCTGGTATTACACTGAGCGTTCTGTGTGTTGAGATGAGGGGCGCGCATGTTTATTATTCACAACATGACATACATGTAATGTTACAACTGTGCACTCAATTACAAAAATTCCTGAACTACCTGCTTTTACAGTTAGAGTTCTGTGTTGTGAGATGAGTTGTGCACATGTTTAATGTTTACAACATCACATACATGTTTTGTTACAACTCCATACTGAATTACAAAAATTGCTGAACTACCTGGTATTGCACTGAGCGTTCTGTGTGTTGAGATAAGTGGTGTGCATGTTTAACATTCACAACGTGACATACATGTAATGTTACAACTGTGCACTACAATACAGAAAATGCTGAATTACCTGGTATTACACTGAGCGTTCTGTGTGTTGAGATGAGTGGCGCGCATGTTTATCATTCACAACATGACATACATGTAATGTTACAACTGTGCACTCAAATACAAAAAATGGTGAACTACCTGGTAGTTGAGAGTTCTGTGTGGTGAGATGAGTGGCGCTTGTGTTTAATATTCACAACATGATATACATGTAATGTTACAACTGTGCTCTCAAATACAGCAAATGCTGAACTACCTGGTACTACCCTGAGAGTTCTGTGTGTGGAGATGAATTGAGCTCGTGTTTAATATTCCCAACATCACATACATGTATTGTTACAACTGTACACTGAATTACAAAAA
The DNA here is from genome assembly GCA_027475355.1 of Coilia nasus. NCBI lineage: Eukaryota > Metazoa > Chordata > Actinopteri > Clupeiformes > Engraulidae > Coilia > Coilia nasus. The sequence goes on from CM050211.1 coordinate 169,724, forward strand.
ATGCTGAAATACCTGGTATTGCACTGAGGGTTCTGTGTGTGGAGACGAGCTGAGGCCGTGTTTAATATTCACAACATGACATCCATGTAATGTTACAACTGTGCACTCAAATACAAAAAATGCTGAACTACCTGGTATTACAGTGAGAGTTCTGTGTGTTAAGATCAGTGGCGCGCATGTTTAACATTCACAACATGACATACATGTAATGTTACAACTCTGAACTGAATTACAAAATTTGCTGAACTACCTGGTATTACAGTGTGAGTTCTGTGTGGTGAGATGAGTGACAGGCGTGTTTAATATTCACAACATGGCATACGTGTAATGTTACAACTGTGAACTGAAATACAAAAATTGCTAAACTACCTGATATTACAGTGACGGTTCTGTGTGTTGAGATGAGTGGTGCGCGTGTTTAACATTCACAACATGACATACCTGTAATGTTACAACTGTGCACTGAATTACAAAAATAGCTGAAATACCTGGTATTGCACTGAGGGTTCTGTGTGTTGAGATGAGGGGCGCGCATGTTTATTATTCACAACATGACATACATGTAATGTTACAGCTGTGCACTCAATACAAAAAATGGTGAACTACCTGGTAGTTGAGAGTTCTGTGTGGTGAGATGAGTGGCGCGCGTGTTTAATGTTCACAACATCACATACATGTATTGTTACAACTGTACACTGAATTACAAAAAATGCTGAAATACCTGGTATTGCACTGAGGGTTCTGTGTGTGGAGCTGAATTGAGCCCGTGTTTAATATTCACAACATCACATACATGCATTGTTACAACTGTACACTGAATTACAAAAATTCCTGCTTTTACAGTTAGAGTTCTGTGTTGTGAGATGAGTTGCGCACATGTTTAATGTTTACAACATCACATACATGTTTTGTTACAACTCCATACTGAATTACAAAAAATTGCTGAACTACCTGGTATTGCACTGAGCGTTCTGTGTGTTGAGATAAGTGGTGTGCATGTTTAACATTCACAACGTGACATACATGTAATGTTACAACTGTGCACTACAATACAGAAAATGCTGAATTACCTGGTATTACACTGAGCGTTCTGTGTGTTGAGATGAGGGGCGCGCATGTTTATTATTCACAACATGACATACATGTAATGTTACAACTGTGCACTCAATTACAAAAATTCCTGAACTACCTGCTTTTACAGTTAGAGTTCTGTGTTGTGAGATGAGTTGTGCACATGTTTAATGTTTACAACATCACATACATGTTTTGTTACAACTCCATACTGAATTACAAAAATTGCTGAACTACCTGGTATTGCACTGAGCGTTCTGTGTGTTGAGATAAGTGGTGTGCATGTTTAACATTCACAACGTGACATACATGTAATGTTACAACTGTGCACTACAATACAGAAAATGCTGAATTACCTGGTATTACACTGAGCGTTCTGTGTGTTGAGATGAGTGGCGCGCATGTTTATCATTCACAACATGACATACATGTAATGTTACAACTGTGCACTCAAATACAAAAAATGGTGAACTACCTGGTAGTTGAGAGTTCTGTGTGGTGAGATGAGTGGCGCTTGTGTTTAATATTCACAACATGATATACATGTAATGTTACAACTGTGCTCTCAAATACAGCAAATGCTGAACTACCTGGTACTACCCTGAGAGTTCTGTGTGTGGAGATGAATTGAGCTCGTGTTTAATATTCCCAACATCACATACATGTATTGTTACAACTGTACACTGAATTACAAAAAATGCTGAAATACCTGGTATTGCACTGAGGGTTCTGTGTGTGGAGACGAGCTGAGGCCGTGTTTAATATTCACAACATGACATCCATGTAATGTTACAACTGTGCACTCAAATACAAAAAATGCTGAACTACCTGGTATTACAGTGAGAGTTCTGTGTGTTAAGATCAGTGGCGCGCATGTTTAACATTCACAACATGACATACATGTAATGTTACAACTCTGAACTGAATTACAAAATTTGCTGAACTACCTGGTATTACAGTGTGAGTTCTGTGTGGTGAGATGAGTGACAGGCGTGTTTAATATTCACAACATGGCATACGTGTAATGTTACAACTGTGAACTGAAATACAAAAATTGCTAAACTACCTGATATTACAGTGACGGTTCTGTGTGTTGAGATGAGTGGTGCGCGTGTTTAACATTCACAACATGACATACCTGTAATGTTACAACTGTGCACTGAATTACAAAAAAAAGCTGAAATACCTGGTATTGCACTGAGGGTTCTGTGTGTTGAGATGAGGGGCGCGCATGTTTATTATTCACAACATGACATACATGTAATGTTACAGCTGTGCACTCAATACAAAAAATGGTGAACTACCTGGTAGTTGAGAGTTCTGTGTGGTGAGATGAGTGGCGCGCGTGTTTAATGTTCACAACATCACATACATGTATTGTTACAACTGTACACTGAATTACAAAAAATGCTGAAATACCTGGTATTGCACTGAGGGTTCTGTGTGTGGAGCTGAATTGAGCCCGTGTTTAATATTCACAACATCACATACATGCATTGTTACAACTGTACACTGAATTACAAAAATTCCTGCTTTTACAGTTAGAGTTCTGTGTTGTGAGATGAGTTGCGCACATGTTTAATGTTTACAACATCACATACATGTTTTGTTACAACTCCATACTGAATTACAAAAAATTGCTGAACTACCTGGTATTGCACTGAGCATTCTGTGTGTTGAGATAAGTTGTGCGCATGTTTAACATTCACAACGTGACATACATGTAATGTTACAACTGTGCACTACAATACAGAAAATTGCTGAAATACCTGGTATTGCATTGAGGGTTCTGTGTGTTGAGATGAGGGGCGCGCATGTGTATTATTCACAACATGACATACATGTAATGTTACAACTGTGCACTCAATTACAAAAATTCCTGAACTACCTGCTTTTACAGTTAGAGTTCTGTGTTGTGAGATGAGTTGCGCACATGTTTAATGTTTACAACATCACATACATGTTTTGTTACAACTCCATACTGAATTACAAAAATTGCTGAACTACCTGGTATTGCACTGAGCGTTCTGTGTGTTGAGATAAGTGGTGTGCATGTTTAACATTCACAACGTGACATACATGTAATGTTACAACTGTGCACTACAATACAGAAAATTGCTGAAATACCTGGTATTGCATTGAGGGTTCTGTGTGTTGAGATGAGGGGCGCGCATGTTTATTATTCACAACATGACATACATGTAATGTTACAACTGTGCACTCAATTACAAAAATTCCTGAACTACCTGCTTTTACAGTTAGAGTTCTGTGTTGTGAGATGAGTTGTGCACATGTTTAATGTTTACAACATCACATACATGTTTTGTTACAACTCCATACTGAATTACAAAAATTGCTGAACTACCTGGTATTGCACTGAGCGTTCTGTGTGTTGAGATAAGTGGTGTACATGTTTAACATTCACAACGTGACATACATGTAATGTTACAACTGTGCACTACAATACAGAAAATGCTGAATTACCTGGTATTACACTGAGCGTTCTGTGTGTTGAGATGAGTGGCGCGCATGTTTATCATTCACAACATGACATACATGTAATGTTACAACTGTGCACTCAAATACAAAAAATGGTGAACTACCTGGTAGTTGAGAGTTCTGTGTGGTGAGATGAGTGGCGCTTGTGTTTAATATTCACAACATGATATACATGTAATGTTACAACTGTGCTCTCAAATACAGCAAATGCTGAACTACCTGGTACTACACTGAGAGTTCTGTGTGTGGAGATGAATTGAGCTCGTGTTTAATATTCCCAACATCACATACATGTATTGTTACAACTGTACACTGAATTACAAAAAATGCTGAAATACCTGGTATTGCACTGAGGGTTCTGTGTGTGGAGACGAGCTGAGGCCGTGTTTAATATTCACAACATGACATCCATGTAATGTTACAACTGTGCACTCAAATACAAAAAATGCTGAACTACCTGGTATTACAGTGAGAGTTCTGTGTGTTAAGATCAGTGGCGCGCATGTTTAACATTCACAACATGACATACATGTAATGTTACAACTCTGAACTGAATTACAAAATTTGCTGAACTACCTGGTATTACAGTGTGAGTTCTGTGTGGTGAGATGAGTGACAGGCGTGTTTAATATTCACAACATGGCATACGTGTAATGTTACAACTGTGAACTGAAATACAAAAATTGCTAAACTACCTGATATTACAGTGACGGTTCTGTGTGTTGAGATGAGTGGTGCGCGTGTTTAACATTCACAACATGACATACCTGTAATGTTACAACTGTGCACTGAATTACAAAAAAAAGCTGAAATACCTGGTATTGCACTGAGGGTTCTGTGTGTTGAGATGAGGGGCGCGCATGTTTATTATTCACAACATGACATACATGTAATGTTACAGCTGTGCACTCAATACAAAAAATGGTGAACTACCTGGTAGTTGAGAGTTCTGTGTGGTGAGATGAGTGGCGCGCGTGTTTAATGTTCACAACATCACATACATGTATTGTTACAACTGTACACTGAATTACAAAAAATGCTGAAATACCTGGTATTGCACTGAGGGTTCTGTGTGTGGAGCTGAATTGAGCCCGTGTTTAATATTCACAACATCACATACATGCATTGTTACAACTGTACACTGAATTACAAAAATTCCTGCTTTTACAGTTAGAGTTCTGTGTTGTGAGATGAGTTGCGCACATGTTTAATGTTTACAACATCACATACATGTTTTGTTACAACTCCATACTGAATTACAAAAAATTGCTGAACTACCTGGTATTGCACTGAGCATTCTGTGTGTTGAGATAAGTTGTGCGCATGTTTAACATTCACAACGTGACATACATGTAATGTTACAACTGTGCACTACAATACAGAAAATTGCTGAAATACCTGGTATTGCATTGAGGGTTCTGTGTGTTGAGATGAGGGGCGCGCATGTGTATTATTCACAACATGACATACATGTAATGTTACAACTGTGCACTCAATTACAAAAATTCCTGAACTACCTGCTTTTACAGTTAGAGTTCTGTGTTGTGAGATGAGTTGCGCACATGTTTAATGTTTACAACATCACATACATGTTTTGTTACAACTCCATACTGAATTACAAAAAATTGCTGAACTACCTGGTATTGCACTGAGCATTCTGTGTGTTGAGATAAGTTGTGCGCATGTTTAACATTCACAACGTGACATACATGTAATGTTACAACTGTGCACTACAATACAGAAAATTGCTGAAATACCTGGTATTGCATTGAGGGTTCTGTGTGTTGAGATGAGGGGCGCGCATGTGTATTATTCACAACATGACATACATGTAATGTTACAACTGTGCACTCAATTACAAAAATTCCTGAACTACCTGCTTTTACAGTTAGAGTTCTGTGTTGTGAGATGAGTTGCGCACATGTTTAATGTTTACAACATCACATACATGTTTTGTTACAACTCCATACTGAATTACAAAAATTGCTGAACTACCTGGTATTGCACTGAGCGTTCTGTGTGTTGAGATAAGTGGTGTGCATGTTTAACATTCACAACGTGACATACATGTAATGTTACAACTGTGCACTACAATACAGAAAATGCTGAATTACCTGGTATTACACTGAGCGTTCTGTGTGTTGAGATGAGGGGCGCGCATGTTTATTATTCACAACATGACATACATGTAATGTTACAACTGTGCACTCAATTACAAAAATTCCTGAACTACCTGCTTTTACAGTTAGAGTTCTGTGTTGTGAGATGAGTTGTGCACATGTTTAATGTTTACAACATCACATACATGTTTTGTTACAACTCCATACTGAATTACAAAAATTGCTGAACTACCTGGTATTGCACTGAGCGTTCTGTGTGTTGAGATAAGTGGTGTGCATGTTTAACATTCACAACGTGACATACATGTAATGTTACAACTGTGCACTACAATACAGAAAATGCTGAATTACCTGGTATTACACTGAGCGTTCTGTGTGTTGAGATGAGGGGCGCGCATGTTTATTATTCACAACATGACATACATGTAATGTTACAACTGTGCACTCAATTACAAAAATTCCTGAACTACCTGCTTTTACAGTTAGAGTTCTGTGTTGTGAGATGAGTTGTGCACATGTTTAATGATTACAACATCACATACATGTTTTGTTACAACTCCATACTGAATTACAAAAATTGCTGAACTACCTGGTATTGCACTGAGCGTTCTGTGTGTTGAGATAAGTGGTGTGCATGTTTAACATTCACAACGTGACATACATGTAATGTTACAACTGTGCACTACAATACAGAAAATGCTGAATTACCTGGTATTACACTGAGCGTTCTGTGTGTTGAGATGAGTGGCGCGCATGTTTATCATTCACAACATGACATACATGTAATGTTACAACTGTGCACTCAAATACAAAAAATGGTGAACTACCTGGTAGTTGAGAGTTCTGTGTGGTGAGATGAGTGGCGCTTGTGTTTAATATTCACAACATGATATACATGTAATGTTACAACTGTGCTCTCAAATACAGCAAATGCTGAACTACCTGGTACTACCCTGAGAGTTCTGTGTGTTAAGATCAGTGGCGCGCATGTTTAACATTCACAACATGACATACATGTAATGTTACAACTCTGAACTGAATTACAAAATTTGCTGAACTACCTGGTATTACAGTGTGAGTTCTGTGTGGTGAGATGAGTGACAGGCGTGTTTAATATTCACAACATGGCATACGTGTAATGTTACAACTGTGAACTGAAATACAAAAATTGCTAAACTACCTGATATTACAGTGACGGTTCTGTGTGTTGAGATGAGTGGTGCGCGTGTTTAACATTCACAACATGACATACCTGTAATGTTACAACTGTGCACTGAATTACAAAAAAAAGCTGAAATACCTGGTATTGCACTGAGGGTTCTGTGTGTTGAGATGAGGGGCGCGCATGTTTATTATTCACAACATGACATACATGTAATGTTACAGCTGTGCACTCAATACAAAAAATGGTGAACTACCTGGTAGTTGAGAGTTCTGTGTGGTGAGATGAGTGGCGCGCGTGTTTAATGTTCACAACATCACATACATGTATTGTTACAACTGTACACTGAATTACAAAAAATGCTGAAATACCTGGTATTGCACTGAGGGTTCTGTGTGTGGAGCTGAATTGAGCCCGTGTTTAATATTCACAACATCACATACATGCATTGTTACAACTGTACACTGAATTACAAAAATTCCTGCTTTTACAGTTAGAGTTCTGTGTTGTGAGATGAGTTGCGCACATGTTTAATGTTTACAACATCACATACATGTTTTGTTACAACTCCATACTGAATTACAAAAAATTGCTGAACTACCTGGTATTGCACTGAGCATTCTGTGTGTTGAGATAAGTTGTGCGCATGTTTAACATTCACAACGTGACATACATGTAATGTTACAACTGTGCACTACAATACAGAAAATTGCTGAAATACCTGGTATTGCATTGAGGGTTCTGTGTGTTGAGATGAGGGGCGCGCATGTGTATTATTCACAACATGACATACATGTAATGTTACAACTGTGCACTCAATTACAAAAATTCCTGAACTACCTGCTTTTACAGTTAGAGTTCTGTGTTGTGAGATGAGTTGCGCACATGTTTAATGTTTACAACATCACATACATGTTTTGTTACAACTCCATACTGAATTACAAAAAATTGCTGAACTACCTGGTATTGCACTGAGCATTCTGTGTGTTGAGATAAGTTGTGCGCATGTTTAACATTCACAACGTGACATACATGTAATGTTACAACTGTGCACTACAATACAGAAAATTGCTGAAATACCTGGTATTGCATTGAGGGTTCTGTGTGTTGAGATGAGGGGCGCGCATGTGTATTATTCACAACATGACATACATGTAATGTTACAACTGTGCACTCAATTACAAAAATTCCTGAACTACCTGCTTTTACAGTTAGAGTTCTGTGTTGTGAGATGAGTTGCGCACATGTTTAATGTTTACAACATCACATACATGTTTTGTTACAACTCCATACTGAATTACAAAAATTGCTGAACTACCTGGTATTGCACTGAGCGTTCTGTGTGTTGAGATAAGTGGTGTGCATGTTTAACATTCACAACGTGACATACATGTAATGTTACAACTGTGCACTACAATACAGAAAATGCTGAATTACCTGGTATTACACTGAGCGTTCTGTGTGTTGAGATGAGGGGCGCGCATGTTTATTATTCACAACATGACATACATGTAATGTTACAACTGTGCACTCAATTACAAAAATTCCTGAACTACCTGCTTTTACAGTTAGAGTTCTGTGTTGTGAGATGAGTTGTGCACATGTTTAATGTTTACAACATCACATACATGTTTTGTTACAACTCCATACTGAATTACAAAAATTGCTGAACTACCTGGTATTGCACTGAGCGTTCTGTGTGTTGAGATAAGTGGTGTGCATGTTTAACATTCACAACGTGACATACATGTAATGTTACAACTGTGCACTACAATACAGAAAATGCTGAATTACCTGGTATTACACTGAGCGTTCTGTGTGTTGAGATGAGGGGCGCGCATGTTTATTATTCACAACATGACATACATGTAATGTTACAACTGTGCACTCAATTACAAAAATTCCTGAACTACCTGCTTTTACAGTTAGAGTTCTGTGTTGTGAGATGAGTTGTGCACATGTTTAATGATTACAACATCACATACATGTTTTGTTACAACTCCATACTGAATTACAAAAATTGCTGAACTACCTGGTATTGCACTGAGCGTTCTGTGTGTTGAGATAAGTGGTGTGCATGTTTAACATTCACAACGTGACATACATGTAATGTTACAACTGTGCACTACAATACAGAAAATGCTGAATTACCTGGTATTACACTGAGCGTTCTGTGTGTTGAGATGAGTGGCGCGCATGTTTATCATTCACAACATGACATACATGTAATGTTACAACTGTGCACTCAAATACAAAAAATGGTGAAGTACCTGGTAGTTGAGAGTTCTGTGTGGTGAGATGAGTGGCGCTTGTGTTTAATATTCACAACATGATATACATGTAATGTTACAACTGTGCTCTCAAATACAGCAAATGCTGAACTACCTGGTACTACCCTGAGAGTTCTGTGTGTGGAGATGAATTGAGCTCGTGTTTAATATTCCCAACATCACATACATGTATTGTTACAACTGTACACTGAATTACAAAAAATGCTGAAATACCTGGTATTGCACTGAGGGTTCTGTGTGTGGAGACGAGCTGAGGCCGTGTTTAATATTCACAACATGACATCCATGTAATGTTACAACTGTGCACTCAAATACAAAAAATGCTGAACTACCTGGTATTACAGTGAGAGTTCTGTGTGTTAAGATCAGTGGCGCGCATGTTTAACATTCACAACATGACATACATGTAATGTTACAACTCTGAACTGAATTACAAAATTTGCTGAACTACCTGGTATTACAGTGTGAGTTCTGTGTGGTGAGATGAGTGACAGGCGTGTTTAATATTCACAACATGGCATACGTGTAATGTTACAACTGTGAACTGAAATACAAAAATTGCTAAACTACCTGATATTACAGTGACGGTTCTGTGTGTTGAGATGAGTGGTGCGCGTGTTTAACATTCACAACATGACATACCTGTAATGTTACAACTGTGCACTGAATTACAAAAATAGCTGAAATACCTGGTATTACACTGAGGGTTCTGTGTGTTGAGATGAGGGGCGCGCATGTTTATTATTCACAACATGACATACATGTAATGTTACAGCTGTGCACTCAATACAAAAAATGGTGAACTACCTGGTAGTTGAGAGTTCTGTGTGGTGAGATGAGTGGCGCGCGTGTTTAATGTTCACAACATCACATACATGTATTGTTACAACTGTACACTGAATTACAAAAAATGCTGAAATACCTGGTATTGCACTGAGGGTTCTGTGTGTGGAGCTGAATTGAGCCCGTGTTTAATATTCACAACATCACATACATGCATTGTTACAACTGTACACTGAATTACAAAAATTCCTGCTTTTACAGTTAGAGTTCTGTGTTGTGAGATGAGTTGCGCACATGTTTAATGTTTACAACATCACATACATGTTTTGTTACAACTCCATACTGAATTACAAAAAATTGCTGAACTACCTGGTATTGCACTGAGCATTCTGTGTGTTGAGATAAGTTGTGCGCATGTTTAACATTCACAACGTGACATACATGTAATGTTACAACTGTGCACTACAATACAGAAAATTGCTGAAATACCTGGTATTGCATTGAGGGTTCTGTGTGTTGAGATGAGGGGCGCGCATGTTTATTATTCACAACATGACATACATGTAATGTTACAACTGTGCACTCAATTACAAAAATTCCTGAACTACCTGCTTTTACAGTTAGAGTTCTGTGTTGTGAGATGAGTTGTGCACATGTTTAATGTTTACAACATCACATACATGTTTTGTTACAACTCCATACTGAATTACAAAAATTGCTGAACTACCTGGTATTGCACTGAGCGTTCTGTGTGTTGAGATAAGTGGTGTGCATGTTTAACATTCACAACGTGACATACATGTAATGTTACAACTGTGCACTACAATACAGAAAATGCTGAATTACCTGGTATTACACTGAGCGTTCTGTGTGTTGAGATGAGGGGCGCGCATGTTTATTATTCACAACATGACATACATGTAATGTTACAACTGTGCACTCAATTACAAAAATTCCTGAACTACCTGCTTTTACAGTTAGAGTTCTGTGTTGTGAGATGAGTTGTGCACATGTTTAATGTTTACAACATCACATACATGTTTTGTTACAACTCCATACTGAATTACAAAAATTGCTGAACTACCTGGTATTGCACTGAGCGTTCTGTGTGTTGAGATAAGTGGTGTGCATGTTTAACATTCACAACGTGACATACATGTAATGTTACAACTGTGCACTACAATACAGAAAATGCTGAATTACCTGGTATTACACTGAGCGTTCTGTGTGTTGAGATGAGTGGCGCGCATGTTTATCATTCACAACATGACATACATGTAATGTTACAACTGTGCACTCAAATACAAAAAATGGTGAACTACCTGGTAGTTGAGAGTTCTGTGTGGTGAGATGAGTGGCGCTTGTGTTTAATATTCACAACATGATATACATGTAATGTTACAACTGTGCTCTCAAATACAGCAAATGCTGAACTACCTGGTACTACCCTGAGAGTTCTGTGTGTGGAGATGAATTGAGCTCGTGTTTAATATTCCCAACATCACATACATGTATTGTTACAACTGTACACTGAATTACAAAAAATGCTGAAATACCTGGTATTGCACTGAGGGTTCTGTGTGTGGAGACGAGCTGAGGCCGTGTTTAATATTCACAACATGACATCCATGTAATGTTACAACTGTGCACTCAAATACAAAAAATGCTGAACTACCTGGTATTACAGTGAGAGTTCTGTGTGTTAAGATCAGTGGCGCGCATGTTTAACATTCACAACATGACATACATGTAATGTTACAACTCTGAACTGAATTACAAAATTTGCTGAACTACCTGGTATTACAGTGTGAGTTCTGTGTGGTGAGATGAGTGACAGGCGTGTTTAATATTCACAACATGGCATACGTGTAATGTTACAACTGTGAACTGAAATACAAAAATTGCTAAACTACCTGATATTACAGTGACGGTTCTGTGTGTTGAGATGAGTGGTGCGCGTGTTTAACATTCACAACATGACATACCTGTAATGTTACAACTGTGCACTGAATTACAAAAATAGCTGAAATACCTGGTATTGCACTGAGGGTTCTGTGTGTTGAGATGAGGGGCGCGCATGTTTATTATTCACAACATGACATACATGTAATGTTACAGCTGTGCACTCAATACAAAAAATGGTGAACTACCTGGTAGTTGAGAGTTCTGTGTGGTGAGATGAGTGGCGCGCGTGTTTAATGTTCACAACATCACATACATGTATTGTTACAACTGTACACTGAATTACAAAAAATGCTGAAATACCTGGTATTGCACTGAGGGTTCTGTGTGTGGAGCTGAATTGAGCCCGTGTTTAATATTCACAACATCACATACATGCATTGTTACAACTGTACACTGAATTACAAAAATTCCTGCTTTTACAGTTAGAGTTCTGTGTTGTGAGATGAGTTGCGCACATGTTTAATGTTTACAACATCACATACATGTTTTGTTACAACTCCATACTGAATTACAAAAAATTGCTGAACTACCTGGTATTGCACTGAGCATTCTGTGTGTTGAGATAAGTTGTGCGCATGTTTAACATTCACAACGTGACATACATGTAATGTTACAACTGTGCACTACAATACAGAAAATTGCTGAAATACCTGGTATTGCATTGAGGGTTCTGTGTGTTGAGATGAGGGGCGCGCATGTTTATTATTCACAACATGACATACATGTAATGTTACAACTGTGCACTCAATTACAAAAATTCCTGAACTACCTGCTTTTACAGTTAGAGTTCTGTGTTGTGAGATGAGTTGTGCACATGTTTAATGTTTACAACATCACATACATGTTTTGTTACAACTCCATACTGAATTACAAAAATTGCTGAACTACCTGGTATTGCACTGAGCGTTCTGTGTGTTGAGATAAGTGGTGTGCATGTTTAACATTCACGACGTGACATACATGTAATGTTACAACTGTGCACTACAATACAGAAAATGCTGAATTACCTGGTATTACACTGAGCGTTCTGTGTGTTGAGATGAGGGGCGCGCATGTTTATTATTCACAACATGACATACATGTAATGTTACAACTGTGCACTCAATTACAAAAATTCCTGAACTACCTGCTTTTACAGTTAGAGTTCTGTGTTGTGAGATGAGTTGTGCACATGTTTAATGTTTACAACATCACATACATGTTTTGTTACAACTCCATACTGAATTACAAAAATTGCTGAACTACCTGGTATTGCACTGAGCGTTCTGTGTGTTGAGATAAGTGGTGTGCATGTTTAACATTCACAACGTGACATACATGTAATGTTACAACTGTGCACTACAATACAGAAAATGCTGAATTACCTGGTATTACACTGAGCGTTCTGTGTGTTGAGATGAGTGGCGCGCATGTTTATCATTCACAACATGACATACATGTAATGTTACAACTGTGCACTCAAATACAAAAAATGGTGAACTACCTGGTAGTTGAGAGTTCTGTGTGGTGAGATGAGTGGCGCTTGTGTTTAATATTCACAACATGATATACATGTAATGTTACAACTGTGCTCTCAAATACAGCAAATGCTGAACTACCTGGTACTACCCTGAGAGTTCTGTGTGTGGAGATGAATTGAGCTCGTGTTTAATATTCCCAACATCACATACATGTATTGTTACAACTGTACACTGAATTACAAAAAATGCTGAAATACCTGGTATTGCACTGAGGGTTCTGTGTGTGGAGACGAGCTGAGGCCGTGTTTAATATTCACAACATGACATCCATGTAATGTTACAACTGTGCACTCAAATACAAAAAATGCTGAACTACCTGGTATTACAGTGAGAGTTCTGTGTGTTAAGATCAGTGGCGCGCATGTTTAACATTCACAACATGACATACATGTAATGTTACAACTCTGAACTGAATTACAAAATTTGCTGAACTACCTGGTATTACAGTGTGAGTTCTGTGTGGTGAGATGAGTGACAGGCGTGTTTAATATTCACAACATGGCATACGTGTAATGTTACAACTGTGAACTGAAATACAAAAATTGCTAAACTACCTGATATTACAGTGACGGTTCTGTGTGTTGAGATGAGTGGTGCGCGTGTTTAACATTCACAACATGACATACCTGTAATGTTACAACTGTGCACTGAATTACAAAAATAGCTGAAATACCTGGTATTGCACTGAGGGTTCTGTGTGTTGAGATGAGGGGCGCGCATGTTTATTATTCACAACATGACATACATGTAATGTTACAGCTGTGCACTCAATACAAAAAATGGTGAACTACCTGGTAGTTGAGAGTTCTGTGTGGTGAGATGAGTGGCGCGCGTGTTTAATGTTCACAACATCACATACATGTATTGTTACAACTGTACACTGAATTACAAAAAATGCTGAAATACCTGGTATTGCACTGAGGGTTCTGTGTGTGGAGCTGAATTGAGCCCGTGTTTAATATTCACAACATCACATACATGCATTGTTACAACTGTACACTGAATTACAAAAATTCCTGCTTTTACAGTTAGAGTTCTGTGTTGTGAGATGAGTTGCGCACATGTTTAATGTTTACAACATCACATACATGTTTTGTTACAACTCCATACTGAATTACAAAAAATTGCTGAACTACCTGGTATTGCACTGAGCGTTCTGTGTGTTGAGATAAGTGGTGTGCATGTTTAACATTCACAACGTGACATACATGTAATGTTACAACTGTGCACTACAATACAGAAAATGCTGAATTACCTGGTATTACACTGAGCGTTCTGTGTGTTGAGATGAGGGGCGCGCATCTTTATTATTCACAACATGACATACATGTAATGTTACAACTGTGCACTCAATTACAAAAATTCCTGAACTACCTGCTTTTACAGTTAGAGTTCTGTGTTGTGAGATGAGTTGTGCACATGTTTAATGTTTACAACATCACATACATGTTTTGTTACAACTCCATACTGAATTACAAAAATTGCTGAACTACCTGGTATTGCACTGAGCGTTCTGTGTGTTGAGATAAGTGGTGTGCATGTTTAACATTCACAACGTGACATACATGTAATGTTACAACTGTGCACTACAATACAGAAAATGCTGAATTACCTGGTATTACACTGAGCGTTCTGTGTGTTGAGATGAGTGGCGCGCATGTTTATCATTCACAACATGACATACATGTAATGTTACAACTGTGCACTCAAATACAAAAAATGGTGAACTACCTGGTAGTTGAGAGTTCTGTGTGGTGAGATGAGTGGCGCTTGTGTTTAATATTCACAACATGATATACATGTAATGTTACAACTGTGCTCTCAAATACAGCAAATGCTGAACTACCTGGTACTACCCTGAGAGTTCTGTGTGTGGAGATGAATTGAGCTCGTGTTTAATATTCCCAACATCACATACATGTATTGTTACAACTGTACACTGAATTACAAAAAATGCTGAAATACCTGGTATTGCACTGAGGGTTCTGTGTGTGGAGACGAGCTGAGGCCGTGTTTAATATTCACAACATGACATCCATGTAATGTTACAACTGTGCACTCAAATACAAAAAATGCTGAACTACCTGGTATTACAGTGAGAGTTCTGTGTGTTAAGATCAGTGGCGCGCATGTTTAACATTCACAACATGACATACATGTAATGTTACAACTCTGAACTGAATTACAAAATTTGCTGAACTACCTGGTATTACAGTGTGAGTTCTGTGTGGTGAGATGAGTGACAGGCGTGTTTAATATTCACAACATGGCATACGTGTAATGTTACAACTGTGAACTGAAATACAAAAATTGCTAAACTACCTGATATTACAGTGACGGTTCTGTGTGTTGAGATGAGTGGTGCGCGTGTTTAACATTCACAACATGACATACCTGTAATGTTACAACTGTGCACTGAATTACAAAAATAGCTGAAATACCTGGTATTACACTGAGGGTTCTGTGTGTTGAGATGAGGGGCGCGCATGTTTATTATTCACAACATGACATACATGTAATGTTACAGCTGTGCACTCAATACAAAAAATGGTGAACTACCTGGTAGTTGAGAGTTCTGTGTGGTGAGATGAGTGGCGCGCGTGTTTAATGTTCACAACATCACATACATGTATTGTTACAACTGTACACTGAATTACAAAAAATGCTGAAATACCTGGTATTGCACTGAGGGTTCTGTGTGTGGAGCTGAATTGAGCCCGTGTTTAATATTCACAACATCACATACATGCATTGTTACAACTGTACACTGAATTACAAAAATTCCTGCTTTTACAGTTAGAGTTCTGTGTTGTGAGATGAGTTGCGCACATGTTTAATGTTTACAACATCACATACATGTTTTGTTACAACTCCATACTGAATTACAAAAAATTGCTGAACTACCTGGTATTGCACTGAGCGTTCTGTGTGTTGAGATAAGTGGTGTGCATGTTTAACATTCACAACGTGACATACATGTAATGTTACAACTGTGCACTACAATACAGAAAATGCTGAATTACCTGGTATTACACTGAGCGTTCTGTGTGTTGAGATGAGGGGCGCGCATGTTTATTATTCACAACATGACATACATGTAATGTTACAACTGTGCACTCAATTACAAAAATTCCTGAACTACCTGCTTTTACAGTTAGAGTTCTGTGTTGTGAGATGAGTTGTGCACATGTTTAATGTTTACAACATCACATACATGTTTTGTTACAACTCCATACTGAATTACAAAAATTGCTGAACTACCTGGTATTGCACTGAGCGTTCTGTGTGTTGAGATGAGGGGCGCGCATGTTTATTATTCACAACATGACATACATGTAATGTTACAACTGTGCACTCAATTACAAAAATTCCTGAACTACCTGCTTTTACAGTTAGAGTTCTGTGTTGTGAGATGAGTTGTGCACATGTTTAATGTTTACAACATCACATACATGTTTTGTTACAACTCCATACTGAATTACAAAAATTGCTGAACTACCTGGTATTGCACTGAGCGTTCTGTGTGTTGAGATAAGTGGTGTGCATGTTTAACATTCACAACGTGACATACATGTAATGTTACAACTGTGCACTACAATACAGAAAATGCTGAATTACCTGGTATTACACTGAGCGTTCTGTGTGTTGAGATGAGTGGCGCGCATGTTTATCATTCACAACATGACATACATGTAATGTTACAACTGTGCACTCAAATACAAAAAATGGTGAACTACCTGGTAGTTGAGAGTTCTGTGTGGTGAGATGAGTGGCGCTTGTGTTTAATATTCACAACATGATATACATGTAATGTTACAACTGTGCTCTCAAATACAGCAAATGCTGAACTACCTGGTACTACCCTGAGAGTTCTGTGTGTGGAGATGAATTGAGCTCGTGTTTAATATTCCCAACATCACATACATGTATTGTTACAACTGTACACTGAATTACAAAAAATGCTGAAATACCTGGTATTGCACTGAGGGTTCTGTGTGTGGAGACGAGCTGAGGCCGTGTTTAATATTCACAACATGACATCCATGTAATGTTACAACTGTGCACTCAAATACAAAAAATGCTGAACTACCTGGTATTACAGTGAGAGTTCTGTGTGTTAAGATCAGTGGCGCGCATGTTTAACATTCACAACATGACATACATGTAATGTTACAACTCTGAACTGAATTACAAAATTTGCTGAACTACCTGGTATTACAGTGTGAGTTCTGTGTGGTGAGATGAGTGACAGGCGTGTTTAATATTCACAACATGGCATACGTGTAATGTTACAACTGTGAACTGAAATACAAAAATTGCTAAACTACCTGATATTACAGTGACGGTTCTGTGTGTTGAGATGAGTGGTGCGCGTGTTTAACATTCACAACATGACATACCTGTAATGTTACAACTGTGCACTGAATTACAAAAATAGCTGAAATACCTGGTATTACACTGAGGGTTCTGTGTGTTGAGATGAGGGGCGCGCATGTTTATTATTCACAACATGACATACATGTAATGTTACAGCTGTGCACTCAATACAAAAAATGGTGAACTACCTGGTAGTTGAGAGTTCTGTGTGGTGAGATGAGTGGCGCGCGTGTTTAATGTTCACAACATCACATACATGTATTGTTACAACTGTACACTGAATTACAAAAAATGCTGAAATACCTGGTATTGCACTGAGGGTTCTGTGTGTGGAGCTGAATTGAGCCCGTGTTTAATATTCACAACATCACATACATGCATTGTTACAACTGTACACTGAATTACAAAAATTCCTGCTTTTACAGTTAGAGTTCTGTGTTGTGAGATGAGTTGCGCACATGTTTAATGTTTACAACATCACATACATGTTTTGTTACAACTCCATACTGAATTACAAAAAATTGCTGAACTACCTGGTATTGCACTGAGCATTCTGTGTGTTGAGATAAGTTGTGCGCATGTTTAACATTCACAACGTGACATACATGTAATGTTACAACTGTGCACTACAATACAGAAAATTGCTGAAATACCTGGTATTGCATTGAGGGTTCTGTGTGTTGAGATGAGGGGCGCGCATGTTTATTATTCACAACATGACATACATGTAATGTTACAACTGTGCACTCAATTACAAAAATTCCTGAACTACCTGCTTTTACAGTTAGAGTTCTGTGTTGTGAGATGAGTTGTGCACATGTTTAATGTTTACAACATCACATACATGTTTTGTTACAACTCCATACTGAATTACAAAAATTGCTGAACTACCTGGTATTGCACTGAGCGTTCTGTGTGTTGAGATAAGTGGTGTGCATGTTTAACATTCACAACGTGACATACATGTAATGTTACAACTGTGCACTACAATACAGAAAATGCTGAAATACCTGGTATTGCATTGAGGGTTCTGTGTGTTGAGATGAGGGGCGCGCATGTTTATTATTCACAACATGACATACATGTAATGTTACAACTGTGCACTCAATTACAAAAATTCCTGAACTACCTGCTTTTACAGTTAGAGTTCTGTGTTGTGAGATGAGTTGTGCACATGTTTAATGTTTACAACATCACATACATGTTTTGTTACAACTCCATACTGAATTACAAAAATTGCTGAACTACCTGGTATTGCACTGAGCGTTCTGTGTGTTGAGATAAGTGGTGTGCATGTTTAACATTCACAACGTGACATACATGTAATGTTACAACTGTGCACTACAATACAGAAAATGCTGAATTACCTGGTATTACACTGAGCGTTCTGTGTGTTGAGATGAGGGGCGCGCATGTTTATTATTCACAACATGACATACATGTAATGTTACAACTGTGCACTCAATTACAAAAATTCCTGAACTACCTGCTTTTACAGTTAGAGTTCTGTGTTGTGAGATGAGTTGTGCACATGTTTAATGTTTACAACATCACATACATGTTTTGTTACAACTCCATACTGAATTACAAAAATTGCTGAACTACCTGGTATTGCACTGAGCGTTCTGTGTGTTGAGATAAGTGGTGTGCATGTTTAACATTCACAACGTGACATACATGTAATGTTACAACTGTGCACTACAATACAGAAAATGCTGAATTACCTGGTATTACACTGAGCGTTCTGTGTGTTGAGATGAGTGGCGCGCATGTTTATCATTCACAACATGACATACATGTAATGTTACAACTGTGCACTCAAATACAAAAAATGGTGAACTACCTGGTAGTTGAGAGTTCTGTGTGGTGAGATGAGTGGCGCTTGTGTTTAATATTCACAACATGATATACATGTAATGTTACAACTGTGCTCTCAAATACAGCAAATGCTGAACTACCTGGTACTACCCTGAGAGTTCTGTGTGTGGAGATGAATTGAGCTCGTGTTTAATATTCCCAACATCACATACATGTATTGTTACAACTGTACACTGAATTACAAAAAATGCTGAAATACCTGGTATTGCACTGAGGGTTCTGTGTGTGGAGACGAGCTGAGGCCGTGTTTAATATTCACAACATGACATCCATGTAATGTTACAACTGTGCACTCAAATACAAAAAATGCTGAACTACCTGGTATTACAGTGAGAGTTCTGTGTGTTAAGATCAGTGGCGCGCATGTTTAACATTCACAACATGACATACATGTAATGTTACAACTCTGAACTGAATTACAAAATTTGCTGAACTACCTGGTATTACAGTGTGAGTTCTGTGTGGTGAGATGAGTGACAGGCGTGTTTAATATTCACAACATGGCATACGTGTAATGTTACAACTGTGAACTGAAATACAAAAATTGCTAAACTACCTGATATTACAGTGACGGTTCTGTGTGTTGAGATGAGTGGTGCGCGTGTTTAACATTCACAACATGACATACCTGTAATGTTACAACTGTGCACTGAATTACAAAAATAGCTGAAATACCTGGTATTGCACTGAGGGTTCTGTGTGTTGAGATGAGGGGCGCGCATGTTTATTATTCACAACATGACATACATGTAATGTTACAGCTGTGCACTCAATACAAAAAATGGTGAACTACCTGGTAGTTGAGAGTTCTGTGTGGTGAGATGAGTGGCGCGCGTGTTTAATGTTCACAACATCACATACATGTATTGTTACAACTGTACACTGAATTACAAAAAATGCTGAAATACCTGGTATTGCACTGAGGGTTCTGTGTGTGGAGCTGAATTGAGCCCGTGTTTAATATTCACAACATCACATACATGCATTGTTACAACTGTACACTGAATTACAAAAATTCCTGCTTTTACAGTTAGAGTTCTGTGTTGTGAGATGAGTTGCGCACATGTTTAATGTTTACAACATCACATACATGTTTTGTTACAACTCCATACTGAATTACAAAAAATTGCTGAACTACCTGGTATTGCACTGAGCGTTCTGTGTGTTGAGATAAGTGGTGTGCATGTTTAACATTCACAACGTGACATACATGTAATGTTACAACTGTGCACTACAATACAGAAAATGCTGAATTACCTGGTATTACACTGAGCGTTCTGTGTGTTGAGATGAGGGGCGCGCATGTTTATTATTCACAACATGACATACATGTAATGTTACAACTGTGCACTCAATTACAAAAATTCCTGAACTACCTGCTTTTACAGTTAGAGTTCTGTGTTGTGAGATGAGTTGTGCACATGTTTAATGTTTACAACATCACATACATGTTTTGTTACAACTCCATACTGAATTACAAAAATTGCTGAACTACCTGGTATTGCACTGAGCGTTCTGTGTGTTGAGATAAGTGGTGTGCATGTTTAACATTCACAACGTGACATACATGTAATGTTACAACTGTGCACTACAATACAGAAAATGCTGAATTACCTGGTATTACACTGAGCGTTCTGTGTGTTGAGATGAGTGGCGCGCATGTTTATCATTCACAACATGACATACATGTAATGTTACAACTGTGCACTCAAATACAAAAAATGGTGAACTACCTGGTAGTTGAGAGTTCTGTGTGGTGAGATGAGTGGCGCTTGTGTTTAATATTCACAACATGATATACATGTAATGTTACAACTGTGCTCTCAAATACAGCAAATGCTGAACTACCTGGTACTACCCTGAGAGTTCTGTGTGTGGAGATGAATTGAGCTCGTGTTTAATATTCCCAACATCACATACATGTATTGTTACAACTGTACACTGAATTACAAAAAATGCTGAAATACCTGGTATTGCACTGAGGGTTCTGTGTGTGGAGACGAGCTGAGGCCGTGTTTAATATTCACAACATGACATCCATGTAATGTTACAACTGTGCACTCAAATACAAAAAATGCTGAACTACCTGGTATTACAGTGAGAGTTCTGTGTGTTAAGATCAGTGGCGCGCATGTTTAACATTCACAACATGACATACATGTAATGTTACAACTCTGAACTGAATTACAAAATTTGCTGAACTACCTGGTATTACAGTGTGAGTTCTGTGTGGTGAGATGAGTGACAGGCGTGTTTAATATTCACAACATGGCATACGTGTAATGTTACAACTGTGAACTGAAATACAAAAATTGCTAAACTACCTGATATTACAGTGACGGTTCTGTGTGTTGAGATGAGTGGTGCGCGTGTTTAACATTCACAACATGACATACCTGTAATGTTACAACTGTGCACTGAATTACAAAAATAGCTGAAATACCTGGTATTACACTGAGGGTTCTGTGTGTTGAGATGAGGGGCGCGCATGTTTATTATTCACAACATGACATACATGTAATGTTACAGCTGTGCACTCAATACAAAAAATGGTGAACTACCTGGTAGTTGAGAGTTCTGTGTGGTGAGATGAGTGGCGCGCGTGTTTAATGTTCACAACATCACATACATGTATTGTTACAACTGTACACTGAATTACAAAAAATGCTGAAATACCTGGTATTGCACTGAGGGTTCTGTGTGTGGAGCTGAATTGAGCCCGTGTTTAATATTCACAACATCACATACATGCATTGTTACAACTGTACACTGAATTACAAAAATTCCTGCTTTTACAGTTAGAGTTCTGTGTTGTGAGATGAGTTGCGCACATGTTTAATGTTTACAACATCACATACATGTTTTGTTACAACTCCATACTGAATTACAAAAAATTGCTGAACTACCTGGTATTGCACTGAGCGTTCTGTGTGTTGAGATAAGTGGTGTGCATGTTTAACATTCACAACGTGACATACATGTAATGTTACAACTGTGCACTACAATACAGAAAATGCTGAATTACCTGGTATTACACTGAGCGTTCTGTGTGTTGAGATGAGGGGCGCGCATGTTTATTATTCACAACATGACATACATGTAATGTTACAACTGTGCACTCAATTACAAAAATTCCTGAACTACCTGCTTTTACAGTTAGAGTTCTGTGTTGTGAGATGAGTTGTGCACATGTTTAATGTTTACAACATCACATACATGTTTTGTTACAACTCCATACTGAATTACAAAAATTGCTGAACTACCTGGTATTGCACTGAGCGTTCTGTGTGTTGAGATAAGTGGTGTGCATGTTTAACATTCACAACGTGACATACATGTAATGTTACAACTGTGCACTACAATACAGAAAATGCTGAATTACCTGGTATTACACTGAGCGTTCTGTGTGTTGAGATGAGTGGCGCGCATGTTTATCATTCACAACATGACATACATGTAATGTTACAACTGTGCACTCAAATACAAAAAATGGTGAACTACCTGGTAGTTGAGAGTTCTGTGTGGTGAGATGAGTGGCGCTTGTGTTTAATATTCACAACATGATATACATGTAATGTTACAACTGTGCTCTCAAATACAGCAAATGCTGAACTACCTGGTACTACCCTGAGAGTTCTGTGTGTGGAGATGAATTGAGCTCGTGTTTAATATTCCCAACATCACATACATGTATTGTTACAACTGTACACTGAATTACAAAAAATGCTGAAATACCTGGTATTGCACTGAGGGTTCTGTGTGTGGAGACGAGCTGAGGCCGTGTTTAATATTCACAACATGACATCCATGTAATGTTACAACTGTGCACTCAAATACAAAAAATGCTGAACTACCTGGTATTACAGTGAGAGTTCTGTGTGTTAAGATCAGTGGCGCGCATGTTTAACATTCACAACATGACATACATGTAATGTTACAACTCTGAACTGAATTACAAAATTTGCTGAACTACCTGGTATTACAGTGTGAGTTCTGTGTGGTGAGATGAGTGACAGGCGTGTTTAATATTCACAACATGGCATACGTGTAATGTTACAACTGTGAACTGAAATACAAAAATTGCTAAACTACCTGATATTACAGTGACGGTTCTGTGTGTTGAGATGAGTGGTGCGCGTGTTTAACATTCACAACATGACATACCTGTAATGTTACAACTGTGCACTGAATTACAAAAAAAAGCTGAAATACCTGGTATTGCACTGAGGGTTCTGTGTGTTGAGATGAGGGGCGCGCATGTTTATTATTCACAACATGACATACATGTAATGTTACAACTGTGCACTCAAATACAAAAAATGCTGAACTACCTGGTATTACAGTGAGAGTTCTGTGTGTTAAGATTAGTGGCGCGCATGTTTAACATTCACAACATGACATACATGTAATGTTACAACTCTGAACTGAATTACAAAATTTGCTGAACTACCTGGTATTACAGTGTGAGTTCTGTGTGGTGAGATGAGTGACAGGCGTGTTTAATATTCACAACATGGCATACGTGTAATGTTACAACTGTGAACTGAAATACAAAAATTGCTAAACTACCTGATATTACAGTGACGGTTCTGTGTGTTGAGATGAGTGGTGCGCGTGTTTAACATTCACAACATGACATACCTGTAATGTTACAACTGTGCACTGAATTACAAAAATAGCTGAAATACCTGGTATTGCACTGAGGGTTCTGTGTGTTGAGATGAGGGGCGCGCATGTTTATTATTCACAACATGACATACATGTAATGTTACAGCTGTGCACTCAATACAAAAAATGGTGAACTACCTGGTAGTTGAGAGTTCTGTGTGGTGAGATGAGTGGCGCGCGTGTTTAATGTTCACAACATCACATACATGTATTGTTACAACTGTACACTGAATTACAAAAAATGCTGAAATACCTGGTATTGCACTGAGGGTTCTGTGTGTGGAGCTGAATTGAGCCCGTGTTTAATATTCACAACATCACATACATGCATTGTTACAACTGTACACTGAATTACAAAAATTCCTGCTTTTACAGTTAGAGTTCTGTGTTGTGAGATGAGTTGCGCACATGTTTAATGTTTACAACATCACATACATGTTTTGTTACAACTCCATACTGAATTACAAAAAATTGCTGAACTACCTGGTATTGCACTGAGCATTCTGTGTGTTGAGATAAGTTGTGCGCATGTTTAACATTCACAACGTGACATACATGTAATGTTACAACTGTGCACTACAATACAGAAAATTGCTGAAATACCTGGTATTGCATTGAGGGTTCTGTGTGTTGAGATGAGGGGCGCGCATGTTTATTATTCACAACATGACATACATGTAATGTTACAACTGTGCACTCAATTACAAAAATTCCTGAACTACCTGCTTTTACAGTTAGAGTTCTGTGTTGTGAGATGAGTTGTGCACATGTTTAATGTTTACAACATCACATACATGTTTTGTTACAACTCCATACTGAATTACAAAAATTGCTGAACTACCTGGTATTGCACTGAGCGTTCTGTGTGTTGAGATAAGTGGTGTGCATGTTTAACATTCACAACGTGACATACATGTAATGTTACAACTGTGCACTACAATACAGAAAATGCTGAATTACCTGGTATTACACTGAGCGTTCTGTGTGTTGAGATGAGGGGCGCGCATGTTTATTATTCACAACATGACATACATGTAATGTTACAACTGTGCACTCAATTACAAAAATTCCTGAACTACCTGCTTTTACAGTTAGAGTTCTGTGTTGTGAGATGAGTTGTGCACATGTTTAATGTTTACAACATCACATACATGTTTTGTTACAACTCCTTACTGAATTACAAAAATTGCTGAACTACCTGGTATTGCACTGAGCGTTCTGTGTGTTGAGATAAGTGGTGTGCATGTTTAACATTCACAACGTGACATACATGTAATGTTACAACTGTGCACTACAATACAGAAAATGCTGAATTACCTGGTATTACAGTGAGCGTTCTGTGTGTTGAGATGAGTGGCGCGCATGTTTATCATTCACAACATGACATACATGTAATGTTACAACTGTGCACTCAAATACAAAAAATGGTGAACTACCTGGTAGTTGAGAGTTCTGTGTGGTGAGATGAGTGGCGCTTGTGTTTAATATTCACAACATGATATACATGTAATGTTACAACTGTGCTCTCAAATACAGCAAATGCTGAACTACCTGGTACTACCCTGAGAGTTCTGTGTGTGGAGATGAATTGAGCTCGTGTTTAATATTCCCAACATCACATACATGTATTGTTACAACTGTACACTGAATTACAAAAAATGCTGAAATACCTGGTATTGCACTGAGGGTTCTGTGTGTGGAGACGAGCTGAGGCCGTGTTTAATATTCACAACATGACATCCATGTAATGTTACAACTGTGCACTCAAATACAAAAAATGCTGAACTACCTGGTATTACAGTGAGAGTTCTGTGTGTTAAGATCAGTGGCGCGCATGTTTAACATTCACAACATGACATACATGTAATGTTACAACTCTGAACTGAATTACAAAATTTGCTGAACTACCTGGTATTACAGTGTGAGTTCTGTGTGGTGAGATGAGTGACAGGCGTGTTTAATATTCACAACATGGCATACGTGTAATGTTACAACTGTGAACTGAAATACAAAAATTGCTAAACTACCTGATATTACAGTGACGGTTCTGTGTGTTGAGATGAGTGGTGCGCGTGTTTAACATTCACAACATGACATACCTGTAATGTTACAACTGTGCACTGAATTACAAAAATAGCTGAAATACCTGGTATTACACTGAGGGTTCTGTGTGTTGAGATGAGGGGCGCGCATGTTTATTATTCACAACATGACATACATGTAATGTTACAGCTGTGCACTCAATACAAAAAATGGTGAACTACCTGGTAGTTGAGAGTTCTGTGTGGTGAGATGAGTGGCGCGCGTGTTTAATGTTCACAACATCACATACATGTATTGTTACAACTGTACACTGAATTACAAAAAATGCTGAAATACCTGGTATTGCACTGAGGGTTCTGTGTGTGGAGCTGAATTGAGCCCGTGTTTAATATTCACAACATCACATACATGCATTGTTACAACTGTACACTGAATTACAAAAATTCCTGCTTTTACAGTTAGAGTTCTGTGTTGTGAGATGAGTTGCGCACATGTTTAATGTTTACAACATCACATACATGTTTTGTTACAACTCCATACTGAATTACAAAAAATTGCTGAACTACCTGGTATTGCACTGAGCATTCTGTGTGTTGAGATAAGTTGTGCGCATGTTTAACATTCACAACGTGACATACATGTAATGTTACAACTGTGCACTACAATACAGAAAATTGCTGAAATACCTGGTATTGCATTGAGGGTTCTGTGTGTTGAGATGAGGGGCGCGCATGTTTATTATTCACAACATGACATACATGTAATGTTACAACTGTGCACTCAATTACAAAAATTCCTGAACTACCTGCTTTTACAGTTAGAGTTCTGTGTTGTGAGATGAGTTGTGCACATGTTTAATGTTTACAACATCACATACATGTTTTGTTACAACTCCAAATTGAATTACAAAAATTGCTGAACTACCTGGTATTGCACTGAGCGTTCTGTGTGTTGAGATAAGTGGTGTGCATGTTTAACATTCACAACGTGACATACATGTAATGTTACAACTGTGCACTACAATACAGAAAATGCTGAATTACCTGGTATTACACTGAGCGTTCTGTGTGTTGAGATGAGGGGCGCGCATGTTTATTATTCACAACATGACATACATGTAATGTTACAACTGTGCACTCAAATACAAAAAATGGTGAACTACCTGGTAGTTGAGAGTTCTGTGTGGTGAGATGAGTGGCGCTTGTGTTTAATATTCACAACATGATATACATGTAATGTTACAACTGTGCTCTCAAATACAGCAAATGCTGAACTACCTGGTACTACCCTGAGAGTTCTGTGTGTGGAGATGAATTGAGCTCGTGTTTAATATTCCCAACATCACATACATGTATTGTTACAACTGTACACTGAATTACAAAAAATGCTGAAATACCTGGTATTGCACTGAGGGTTCTGTGTGTGGAGACGAGCTGAGGCCGTGTTTAATATTCACAACATGACATCCATGTAATGTTACAACTGTGCACTCAAATACAAAAAATGCTGAACTACCTGGTATTACAGTGAGAGTTCTGTGTGTTAAGATCAGTGGCGCGCATGTTTAACATTCACAACATGACATACATGTAATGTTACAACTCTGAACTGAATTACAAAATTTGCTGAACTACCTGGTATTACAGTGTGAGTTCTGTGTGGTGAGATGAGTGACAGGCGTGTTTAATATTCACAACATGGCATACGTGTAATGTTACAACTGTGAACTGAAATACAAAAATTGCTAAACTACCTGATATTACAGTGACGGTTCTGTGTGTTGAGATGAGTGGTGCGCGTGTTTAACATTCACAACATGACATACCTGTAATGTTACAACTGTGCACTGAATTACAAAAATAGCTGAAATACCTGGTATTACACTGAGGGTTCTGTGTGTTGAGATGAGGGGCGCGCATGTTTATTATTCACAACATGACATACATGTAATGTTACAGCTGTGCACTCAATACAAAAAATGGTGAACTACCTGGTAGTTGAGAGTTCTGTGTGGTGAGATGAGTGGCGCGCGTGTTTAATGTTCACAACATCACATACATGTATTGTTACAACTGTACACTGAATTACAAAAAATGCTGAAATACCTGGTATTGCACTGAGGGTTCTGTGTGTGGAGCTGAATTGAGCCCGTGTTTAATATTCACAACATCACATACATGCATTGTTACAACTGTACACTGAATTACAAAAATTCCTGCTTTTACAGTTAGAGTTCTGTGTTGTGAGATGAGTTGCGCACATGTTTAATGTTTACAACATCACATACATGTTTTGTTACAACTCCATACTGAATTACAAAAAATTGCTGAACTACCTGGTATTGCACTGAGCATTCTGTGTGTTGAGATAAGTTGTGCGCATGTTTAACATTCACAACGTGACATACATGTAATGTTACAACTGTGCACTACAATACAGAAAATTGCTGAAATACCTGGTATTGCATTGAGGGTTCTGTGTGTTGAGATGAGGGGCGCGCATGTTTATTATTCACAACATGACATACATGTAATGTTACAACTGTGCACTCAATTACAAAAATTCCTGAACTACCTGCTTTTACAGTTAGAGTTCTGTGTTGTGAGATGAGTTGTGCACATGTTTAATGTTTACAACATCACATACATGTTTTGTTACAACTCCAAACTGAATTACAAAAATTGCTGAACTACCTGGTATTGCACTGAGCGTTCTGTGTGTTGAGATAAGTGGTGTGCATGTTTAACATTCACAACGTGACATACATGTAATGTTACAACTGTGCACTACAATACAGAAAATGCTGAATTACCTGGTATTACACTGAGCGTTCTGTGTGTTGAGATGAGTGGCGCGCATGTTTATCATTCACAACATGACATACATGTAATGTTACAACTGTGCACTCAAATACAAAAAATGGTGAACTACCTGGTAGTTGAGAGTTCTGTGTGGTGAGATGAGTGGCGCTTGTGTTTAATATTCACAACATGATATACATGTAATGTTACAACTGTGCTCTCAAATACAGCAAATGCTGAACTACCTGGTACTACCCTGAGAGTTCTGTGTGTGGAGATGAATTGAGCTCGTGTTTAATATTCCCAACATCACATACATGTATTGTTACAACTGTACACTGAATTACAAAAAATGCTGAAATACCTGGTATTGCACTGAGGGTTCTGTGTGTGGAGACGAGCTGAGGCCGTGTTTAATATTCACAACATGACATCCATGTAATGTTACAACTGTGCACTCAAATACAAAAAATGCTGAACTACCTGGTATTACAGTGAGAGTTCTGTGTGTTAAGATCAGTGGCGCGCATGTTTAACATTCACAACATGACATACATGTAATGTTACAACTCTGAACTGAATTACAAAATTTGCTGAACTACCTGGTATTACAGTGTGAGTTCTGTGTGGTGAGATGAGTGACAGGCGTGTTTAATATTCACAACATGGCATACGTGTAATGTTACAACTGTGAACTGAAATACAAAAATTGCTAAACTACCTGATATTACAGTGACGGTTCTGTGTGTTGAGATGAGTGGTGCGCGTGTTTAACATTCACAACATGACATACCTGTAATGTTACAACTGTGCACTGAATTACAAAAATAGCTGAAATACCTGGTATTGCACTGAGGGTTCTGTGTGTTGAGATGAGGGGCGCGCATGTTTATTATTCACAACATGACATACATGTAATGTTACAGCTGTGCACTCAATACAAAAAATGGTGAACTACCTGGTAGTTGAGAGTTCTGTGTGGTGAGATGAGTGGCGCGCGTGTTTAATGTTCACAACATCACATACATGTATTGTTACAACTGTACACTGAATTACAAAAAATGCTGAAATACCTGGTATTGCACTGAGGGTTCTGTGTGTGGAGCTGAATTGAGCCCGTGTTTAATATTCACAACATCACATACATGCATTGTTACAACTGTACACTGAATTACAAAAATTCCTGCTTTTACAGTTAGAGTTCTGTGTTGTGAGATGAGTTGCGCACATGTTTAATGTTTACAACATCACATACATGTTTTGTTACAACTCCATACTGAATTACAAAAAATTGCTGAACTACCTGGTATTGCACTGAGCGTTCTGTGTGTTGAGATAAGTGGTGTGCATGTTTAACATTCACAACGTGACATACATGTAATGTTACAACTGTGCACTACAATACAGAAAATGCTGAATTACCTGGTATTACACTGAGCGTTCTGTGTGTTGAGATGAGGGGCGCGCATGTTTATTATTCACAACATGACATACATGTAATGTTACAACTGTGCACTCAATTACAAAAAATCCTGAACTACCTGCTTTTACAGTTAGAGTTCTGTGTTGTGAGATGAGTTGTGCACATGTTTAATGTTTACAACATCACATACATGTTTTGTTACAACTCCATACTGAATTACAAAAATTGCTGAACTACCTGGTATTGCACTGAGCGTTCTGTGTGTTGAGATAAGTGGTGTGCATGTTTAACATTCACAACGTGACATACATGTAATGTTACAACTGTGCACTACAATACAGAAAATGCTGAATTACCTGGTATTACACTGAGCGTTCTGTGTGTTGAGATGAGTGGCGCGCATGTTTATCATTCACAACATGACATACATGTAATGTTACAACTGTGCACTCAAATACAAAAAATGGTGAACTACCTGGTAGTTGAGAGTTCTGTGTGGTGAGATGAGTGGCGCTTGTGTTTAATATTCACAACATGATATACATGTAATGTTACAACTGTGCTCTCAAATACAGCAAATGCTGAACTACCTGGTACTACCCTGAGAGTTCTGTGTGTGGAGATGAATTGAGCTCGTGTTTAATATTCCCAACATCACATACATGTATTGTTACAACTGTACACTGAATTACAAAAAATGCTGAAATACCTGGTATTGCACTGAGGGTTCTGTGTGTGGAGACGAGCTGAGGCCGTGTTTAATATTCACAACATGACATCCATGTAATGTTACAACTGTGCACTCAAATACAAAAAATGCTGAACTACCTGGTATTACAGTGAGAGTTCTGTGTGTTAAGATCAGTGGCGCGCATGTTTAACATTCACAACATGACATACATGTAATGTTACAACTCTGAACTGAATTACAAAATTTGCTGAACTACCTGGTATTACAGTGTGAGTTCTGTGTGGTGAGATGAGTGACAGGCGTGTTTAATATTCACAACATGGCATACGTGTAATGTTACAACTGTGAACTGAAATACAAAAATTGCTAAACTACCTGATATTACAGTGACGGTTCTGTGTGTTGAGATGAGTGGTGCGCGTGTTTAACATTCACAACATGACATACCTGTAATGTTACAACTGTGCACTGAATTACAAAAATAGCTGAAATACCTGGTATTGCACTGAGGGTTCTGTGTGTTGAGATGAGGGGCGCGCATGTTTATTATTCACAACATGACATACATGTAATGTTACAGCTGTGCACTCAATACAAAAAATGGTGAACTACCTGGTAGTTGAGAGTTCTGTGTGGTGAGATGAGTGGCGCGCGTGTTTAATGTTCACAACATCACATACATGTATTGTTACAACTGTACACTGAATTACAAAAAATGCTGAAATACCTGGTATTGCACTGAGGGTTCTGTGTGTGGAGCTGAATTGAGCCCGTGTTTAATATTCACAACATCACATACATGCATTGTTACAACTGTACACTGAATTACAAAAATTCCTGCTTTTACAGTTAGAGTTCTGTGTTGTGAGATGAGTTGCGCACATGTTTAATGTTTACAACATCACATACATGTTTTGTTACAACTCCATACTGAATTACAAAAAATTGCTGAACTACCTGGTATTGCACTGAGCGTTCTGTGTGTTGAGATAAGTGGTGTGCATGTTTAACATTCACAACGTGACATACATGTAATGTTACAACTGTGCACTACAATACAGAAAATGCTGAATTACCTGGTATTACACTGAGCGTTCTGTGTGTTGAGATGAGGGGCGCGCATGTTTATTATTCACAACATGACATACATGTAATGTTACAACTGTGCACTCAATTACAAAAAATCCTGAACTACCTGCTTTTACAGTTAGAGTTCTGTGTTGTGAGATGAGTTGTGCACATGTTTAATGTTTACAACATCACATACATGTTTTGTTACAACTCCATACTGAATTACAAAAATTGCTGAACTACCTGGTATTGCACTGAGCGTTCTGTGTGTTGAGATAAGTGGTGTGCATGTTTAACATTCACAACGTGACATACATGTAATGTTACAACTGTGCACTACAATACAGAAAATGCTGAATTACCTGGTATTACACTGAGCGTTCTGTGTGTTGAGATGAGTGGCGCGCATGTTTATCATTCACAACATGACATACATGTAATGTTACAACTGTGCACTCAAATACAAAAAATGGTGAACTACCTGGTAGTTGAGAGTTCTGTGTGGTGAGATGAGTGGCGCTTGTGTTTAATATTCACAACATGATATACATGTAATGTTACAACTGTGCTCTCAAATACAGCAAATGCTGAACTACCTGGTACTACCCTGAGAGTTCTGTGTGTGGAGATGAATTGAGCTCGTGTTTAATATTCCCAACATCACATACATGTATTGTTACAACTGTACACTGAATTACAAAAAATGCTGAAATACCTGGTATTGCACTGAGGGTTCTGTGTGTGGAGACGAGCTGAGGCCGTGTTTAATATTCACAACATGACATCCATGTAATGTTACAACTGTGCACTCAAATACAAAAAATGCTGAACTACCTGGTATTACAGTGAGAGTTCTGTGTGTTAAGATCAGTGGCGCGCATGTTTAACATTCACAACATGACATACATGTAATGTTACAACTCTGAACTGAATTACAAAATTTGCTGAACTACCTGGTATTACAGTGTGAGTTCTGTGTGGTGAGATGAGTGACAGGCGTGTTTAATATTCACAACATGGCATACGTGTAATGTTACAACTGTGAACTGAAATACAAAAATTGCTAAACTACCTGATATTACAGTGACGGTTCTGTGTGTTGAGATGAGTGGTGCGCGTGTTTAACATTCACAACATGACATACCTGTAATGTTACAACTGTGCACTGAATTACAAAAATAGCTGAAATACCTGGTATTGCACTGAGGGTTCTGTGTGTTGAGATGAGGGGCGCGCATGTTTATTATTCACAACATGACATACATGTAATGTTACAGCTGTGCACTCAATACAAAAAATGGTGAACTACCTGGTAGTTGAGAGTTCTGTGTGGTGAGATGAGTGGCGCGCGTGTTTAATGTTCACAACATCACATACATGTATTGTTACAACTGTACACTGAATTACAAAAAATGCTGAAATACCTGGTATTGCACTGAGGGTTCTGTGTGTGGAGCTGAATTGAGCCCGTGTTTAATATTCACAACATCACATACATGCATTGTTACAACTGTACACTGAATTACAAAAATTCCTGCTTTTACAGTTAGAGTTCTGTGTTGTGAGATGAGTTGCGCACATGTTTAATGTTTACAACATCACATACATGTTTTGTTACAACTCCATACTGAATTACAAAAAATTGCTGAACTACCTGGTATTGCACTGAGCATTCTGTGTGTTGAGATAAGTTGTGCGCATGTTTAACATTCACAACGTGACATACATGTAATGTTACAACTGTGCACTACAATACAGAAAATTGCTGAAATACCTGGTATTGCATTGAGGGTTCTGTGTGTTGAGATGAGGGGCGCGCATGTTTATTATTCACAACATGACATACATGTAATGTTACAACTGTGCACTCAATTACAAAAATTCCTGAACTACCTGCTTTTACAGTTAGAGTTCTGTGTTGTGAGATGAGTTGTGCACATGTTTAATGTTTACAACATCACATACATGTTTTGTTACAACTCCAAACTGAATTACAAAAATTGCTGAACTACCTGGTATTGCACTGAGCGTTCTGTGTGTTGAGATAAGTGGTGTGCATGTTTAACATTCACAACGTGACATACATGTAATGTTACAACTGTGCACTACAATACAGAAAATGCTGAATTACCTGGTATTACACTGAGCGTTCTGTGTGTTGAGATGAGTGGCGCGCATGTTTATCATTCACAACATGACATACATGTAATGTTACAACTGTGCACTCAAATACAAAAAATGGTGAACTACCTGGTAGTTGAGAGTTCTGTGTGGTGAGATGAGTGGCGCTTGTGTTTAATATTCACAACATGATATACATGTAATGTTACAACTGTGCTCTCAAATACAGCAAATGCTGAACTACCTGGTACTACCCTGAGAGTTCTGTGTGTGGAGATGAATTGAGCTCGTGTTTAATATTCCCAACATCACATACATGTATTGTTACAACTGTACACTGAATTACAAAAAATGCTGAAATACCTGGTATTGCACTGAGGGTTCTGTGTGTGGAGACGAGCTGAGGCCGTGTTTAATATTCACAACATGACATCCATGTAATGTTACAACTGTGCACTCAAATACAAAAAATGCTGAACTACCTGGTATTACAGTGAGAGTTCTGTGTGTTAAGATCAGTGGCGCGCATGTTTAACATTCACAACATGACATACATGTAATGTTACAACTCTGAACTGAATTACAAAATTTGCTGAACTACCTGGTATTACAGTGTGAGTTCTGTGTGGTGAGATGAGTGACAGGCGTGTTTAATATTCACAACATGGCATACGTGTAATGTTACAACTGTGAACTGAAATACAAAAATTGCTAAACTACCTGATATTACAGTGACGGTTCTGTGTGTTGAGATGAGTGGTGCGCGTGTTTAACATTCACAACATGACATACCTGTAATGTTACAACTGTGCACTGAATTACAAAAATAGCTGAAATACCTGGTATTGCACTGAGGGTTCTGTGTGTTGAGATGAGGGGCGCGCATGTTTATTATTCACAACATGACATACATGTAATGTTACAGCTGTGCACTCAATACAAAAAATGGTGAACTACCTGGTAGTTGAGAGTTCTGTGTGGTGAGATGAGTGGCGCGCGTGTTTAATGTTCACAACATCACATACATGTATTGTTACAACTGTACACTGAATTACAAAAAATGCTGAAATACCTGGTATTGCACTGAGGGTTCTGTGTGTGGAGCTGAATTGAGCCCGTGTTTAATATTCACAACATCACATACATGCATTGTTACAACTGTACACTGAATTACAAAAATTCCTGCTTTTACAGTTAGAGTTCTGTGTTGTGAGATGAGTTGCGCACATGTTTAATGTTTACAACATCACATACATGTTTTGTTACAACTCCATACTGAATTACAAAAAATTGCTGAACTACCTGGTATTGCACTGAGCATTCTGTGTGTTGAGATAAGTTGTGCGCATGTTTAACATTCACAACGTGACATACATGTAATGTTACAACTGTGCACTACAATACAGAAAATTGCTGAAATACCTGGTATTGCATTGAGGGTTCTGTGTGTTGAGATGAGGGGCGCGCATGTTTATTATTCACAACATGACATACATGTAATGTTACAACTGTGCACTCAATTACAAAAATTCCTGAACTACCTGCTTTTACAGTTAGAGTTCTGTGTTGTGAGATGAGTTGTGCACATGTTTAATGTTTACAACATCACATACATGTTTTGTTACAACTCCAAACTGAATTACAAAAATTGCTGAACTACCTGGTATTGCACTGAGCGTTCTGTGTGTTGAGATAAGTGGTGTGCATGTTTAACATTCACAACGTGACATACATGTAATGTTACAACTGTGCACTACAATACAGAAAATGCTGAATTACCTGGTATTACACTGAGCGTTCTGTGTGTTGAGATGAGTGGCGCGCATGTTTATCATTCACAACATGACATACATGTAATGTTACAACTGTGCACTCAAATACAAAAAATGGTGAACTACCTGGTAGTTGAGAGTTCTGTGTGGTGAGATGAGTGGCGCTTGTGTTTAATATTCACAACATGATATACATGTAATGTTACAACTGTGCTCTCAAATACAGCAAATGCTGAACTACCTGGTACTACCCTGAGAGTTCTGTGTGTGGAGATGAATTGAGCTCGTGTTTAATATTCCCAACATCACATACATGTATTGTTACAACTGTACACTGAATTACAAAAAATGCTGAAATACCTGGTATTGCACTGAGGGTTCTGTGTGTGGAGACGAGCTGAGGCCGTGTTTAATATTCACAACATGACATCCATGTAATGTTACAACTGTGCACTCAAATACAAAAAATGCTGAACTACCTGGTATTACAGTGAGAGTTCTGTGTGTTAAGATCAGTGGCGCGCATGTTTAACATTCACAACATGACATACATGTAATGTTACAACTCTGAACTGAATTACAAAATTTGCTGAACTACCTGGTATTACAGTGTGAGTTCTGTGTGGTGAGATGAGTGACAGGCGTGTTTAATATTCACAACATGGCATACGTGTAATGTTACAACTGTGAACTGAAATACAAAAATTGCTAAACTACCTGATATTACAGTGACGGTTCTGTGTGTTGAGATGAGTGGTGCGCGTGTTTAACATTCACAACATGACATACCTGTAATGTTACAACTGTGCACTGAATTACAAAAATAGCTGAAATACCTGGTATTGCACTGAGGGTTCTGTGTGTTGAGATGAGGGGCGCGCATGTTTATTATTCACAACATGACATACATGTAATGTTACAGCTGTGCACTCAATACAAAAAATGGTGAACTACCTGGTAGTTGAGAGTTCTGTGTGGTGAGATGAGTGGCGCGCGTGTTTAATGTTCACAACATCACATACATGTATTGTTACAACTGTACACTGAATTACAAAAAATGCTGAAATACCTGGTATTGCACTGAGGGTTCTGTGTGTGGAGCTGAATTGAGCCCGTGTTTAATATTCACAACATCACATACATGCATTGTTACAACTGTACACTGAATTACAAAAATTCCTGCTTTTACAGTTAGAGTTCTGTGTTGTGAGATGAGTTGCGCACATGTTTAATGTTTACAACATCACATACATGTTTTGTTACAACTCCATACTGAATTACAAAAAATTGCTGAACTACCTGGTATTGCACTGAGCGTTCTGTGTGTTGAGATAAGTGGTGTGCATGTTTAACATTCACAACGTGACATACATGTAATGTTACAACTGTGCACTACAATACAGAAAATGCTGAATTACCTGGTATTACACTGAGCGTTCTGTGTGTTGAGATGAGGGGCGCGCATGTTTATTATTCACAACATGACATACATGTAATGTTACAACTGTGCACTCAATTACAAAAAATCCTGAACTACCTGCTTTTACAGTTAGAGTTCTGTGTTGTGAGATGAGTTGTGCACATGTTTAATGTTTACAACATCACATACATGTTTTGTTACAACTCCATACTGAATTACAAAAATTGCTGAACTACCTGGTATTGCACTGAGCGTTCT
Source organism: Coilia nasus (assembly GCA_027475355.1). Classification (NCBI taxonomy): domain Eukaryota; kingdom Metazoa; phylum Chordata; class Actinopteri; order Clupeiformes; family Engraulidae; genus Coilia; species Coilia nasus. The sequence continues at coordinate 207,658 of CM050211.1, forward strand.
GTGTGTTGAGATAAGTGGTGTGCATGTTTAACATTCACAACGTGACATACATGTAATGTTACAACTGTGCACTACAATACAGAAAATGCTGAATTACCTGGTATTACACTGAGCGTTCTGTGTGTTGAGATGAGTGGCGCGCATGTTTATCATTCACAACATGACATACATGTAATGTTTACAACTGTGCACTCAAATACAAAAAATGGTGAACTACCTGGTAGTTGAGAGTTCTGTGTGGTGAGATGAGTGGCGCTTGTGTTTAATATTCACAACATGATATACATGTAATGTTACAACTGTGCTCTCAAATACAGCAAATGCTGAACTACCTGGTACTACCCTGAGAGTTCTGTGTGTGGAGATGAATTGAGCTCGTGTTTAATATTCCCAACATCACATACATGTATTGTTACAACTGTACACTGAATTACAAAAAATGCTGAAATACCTGGTATTGCACTGAGGGTTCTGTGTGTGGAGACGAGCTGAGGCCGTGTTTAATATTCACAACATGACATCCATGTAATGTTACAACTGTGCACTCAAATACAAAAAATGCTGAACTACCTGGTATTACAGTGAGAGTTCTGTGTGTTAAGATCAGTGGCGCGCATGTTTAACATTCACAACATGACATACATGTAATGTTACAACTCTGAACTGAATTACAAAATTTGCTGAACTACCTGGTATTACAGTGTGAGTTCTGTGTGGTGAGATGAGTGACAGGCGTGTTTAATATTCACAACATGGCATACGTGTAATGTTACAACTGTGAACTGAAATACAAAAATTGCTAAACTACCTGATATTACAGTGACGGTTCTGTGTGTTGAGATGAGTGGTGCGCGTGTTTAACATTCACAACATGACATACCTGTAATGTTACAACTGTGCACTGAATTACAAAAATAGCTGAAATACCTGGTATTGCACTGAGGGTTCTGTGTGTTGAGATGAGGGGCGCGCATGTTTATTATTCACAACATGACATACATGTAATGTTACAGCTGTGCACTCAATACAAAAAATGGTGAACTACCTGGTAGTTGAGAGTTCTGTGTGGTGAGATGAGTGGCGCGCGTGTTTAATGTTCACAACATCACATACATGTATTGTTACAACTGTACACTGAATTACAAAAAATGCTGAAATACCTGGTATTGCACTGAGGGTTCTGTGTGTGGAGCTGAATTGAGCCCGTGTTTAATATTCACAACATCACATACATGCATTGTTACAACTGTACACTGAATTACAAAAATTCCTGCTTTTTCAGTTAGAGTTCTGTGTTGTGAGATGAGTTGCGCACATGTTTAATGTTTACAACATCACATACATGTTTTGTTACAACTCCATACTGAATTACAAAAAATTGCTGAACTACCTGGTATTGCACTGAGCATTCTGTGTGTTGAGATAAGTTGTGCGCATGTTTAACATTCACAACGTGACATACATGTAATGTTACAACTGTGCACTACAATACAGAAAATTGCTGAAATACCTGGTATTGCATTGAGGGTTCTGTGTGTTGAGATGAGGGGCGCGCATGTTTATTATTCACAACATGACATACATGTAATGTTACAACTGTGCACTCAATTACAAAAATTCCTGAACTACCTGCTTTTACAGTTAGAGTTCTGTGTTGTGAGATGAGTTGTGCACATGTTTAATGTTTACAACATCACATACATGTTTTGTTACAACTCCAAACTGAATTACAAAAATTGCTGAACTACCTGGTATTGCACTGAGCGTTCTGTGTGTTGAGATAAGTGGTGTGCATGTTTAACATTCACAACGTGACATACATGTAATGTTACAACTGTGCACTACAATACAGAAAATGCTGAATTACCTGGTATTACACTGAGCGTTCTGTGTGTTGAGATGAGGGGCGCGCATGTTTATTATTCACAACATGACATACATGTAATGTTACAACTGTGCACTCAATTACAAAAATTCCTGAACTACCTGCTTTTACAGTTAGAGTTCTGTGTTGTGAGATGAGTTGTGCACATGTTTAATGTTTACAACATCACATACATGTTTTGTTACAACTCCATACTGAATTACAAAAATTGCTGAACTACCTGGTATTGCACTGAGCGTTCTGTGTGTTGAGATAAGTGGTGTGCATGTTTAACATTCACAACGTGACATACATGTAATGTTACAACTGTGCACTACAATACAGAAAATGCTGAATTACCTGGTATTACACTGAGCGTTCTGTGTGTTGAGATGAGTGGCGCGCATGTTTATCATTCACAACATGACATACATGTAATGTTACAACTGTGCACTCAAATACAAAAAATGGTGAACTACCTGGTAGTTGAGAGTTCTGTGTGGTGAGATGAGTGGCGCTTGTGTTTAATATTCACAACATGATATACATGTAATGTTACAACTGTGCTCTCAAATACAGCAAATGCTGAACTACCTGGTACTACCCTGAGAGTTCTGTGTGTGGAGATGAATTGAGCTCGTGTTTAATATTCCCAACATCACATACATGTATTGTTACAACTGTACACTGAATTACAAAAAATGCTGAAATACCTGGTATTGCACTGAGGGTTCTGTGTGTGGAGACGAGCTGAGGCCGTGTTTAATATTCACAACATGACATCCATGTAATGTTACAACTGTGCACTCAAATACAAAAAATGCTGAACTACCTGGTATTACAGTGAGAGTTCTGTGTGTTAAGATCAGTGGCGCGCATGTTTAACATTCACAACATGACATACATGTAATGTTACAACTCTGAACTGAATTACAAAATTTGCTGAACTACCTGGTATTACAGTGTGAGTTCTGTGTGGTGAGATGAGTGACAGGCGTGTTTAATATTCACAACATGGCATACGTGTAATGTTACAACTGTGAACTGAAATACAAAAATTGCTAAACTACCTGATATTACAGTGACGGTTCTGTGTGTTGAGATGAGTGGTGCGCGTGTTTAACATTCACAACATGACATACCTGTAATGTTACAACTGTGCACTGAATTACAAAAATAGCTGAAATACCTGGTATTGCACTGAGGGTTCTGTGTGTTGAGATGAGGGGCGCGCATGTTTATTATTCACAACATGACATACATGTAATGTTACAGCTGTGCACTCAATACAAAAAATGGTGAACTACCTGGTAGTTGAGAGTTCTGTGTGGTGAGATGAGTGGCGCGCGTGTTTAATGTTCACAACATCACATACATGTATTGTTACAACTGTACACTGAATTACAAAAAATGCTGAAATACCTGGTATTGCACTGAGGGTTCTGTGTGTGGAGCTGAATTGAGCCCGTGTTTAATATTCACAACATCACATACATGCATTGTTACAACTGTACACTGAATTACAAAAATTCCTGCTTTTACAGTTAGAGTTCTGTGTTGTGAGATGAGTTGCGCACATGTTTAATGTTTACAACATCACATACATGTTTTGTTACAACTCCATACTGAATTACAAAAAATTGCTGAACTACCTGGTATTGCACTGAGCGTTCTGTGTGTTGAGATAAGTGGTGTGCATGTTTAACATTCACAACGTGACATACATGTAATGTTACAACTGTGCACTACAATACAGAAAATGCTGAATTACCTGGTATTACACTGAGCGTTCTGTGTGTTGAGATGAGGGGCGCGCATGTTTATTATTCACAACATGACATACATGTAATGTTACAACTGTGCACTCAATTACAAAAATTCCTGAACTACCTGCTTTTACAGTTAGAGTTCTGTGTTGTGAGATGAGTTGTGCACATGTTTAATGTTTACAACATCACATACATGTTTTGTTACAACTCCATACTGAATTACAAAAATTGCTGAACTACCTGGTATTGCACTGAGCGTTCTGTGTGTTGAGATAAGTGGTGTGCATGTTTAACATTCACAACGTGACATACATGTAATGTTACAACTGTGCACTACAATACAGAAAATGCTGAATTACCTGGTATTACACTGAGCGTTCTGTGTGTTGAGATGAGTGGCGCGCATGTTTATCATTCACAACATGACATACATGTAATGTTACAACTGTGCACTCAAATACAAAAAATGGTGAACTACCTGGTAGTTGAGAGTTCTGTGTGGTGAGATGAGTGGCGCTTGTGTTTAATATTCACAACATGATATACATGTAATGTTACAACTGTGCTCTCAAATACAGCAAATGCTGAACTACCTGGTACTACCCTGAGAGTTCTGTGTGTGGAGATGAATTGAGCTCGTGTTTAATATTCCCAACATCACATACATGTATTGTTACAACTGTACACTGAATTACAAAAAATGCTGAAATACCTGGTATTGCACTGAGGGTTCTGTGTGTGGAGACGAGCTGAGGCCGTGTTTAATATTCACAACATGACATCCATGTAATGTTACAACTGTGCACTCAAATACAAAAAATGCTGAACTACCTGGTATTACAGTGAGAGTTCTGTGTGTTAAGATCAGTGGCGCGCATGTTTAACATTCACAACATGACATACATGTAATGTTACAACTCTGAACTGAATTACAAAATTTGCTGAACTACCTGGTATTACAGTGTGAGTTCTGTGTGGTGAGATGAGTGACAGGCGTGTTTAATATTCACAACATGGCATACGTGTAATGTTACAACTGTGAACTGAAATACAAAAATTGCTAAACTACCTGATATTACAGTGACGGTTCTGTGTGTTGAGATGAGTGGTGCGCGTGTTTAACATTCACAACATGACATAACTGTAATGTTACAACTGTGCACTGAATTACAAAAAAAAGCTGAAATACCTGGTATTGCACTGAGGGTTCTGTGTGTTGAGATGAGGGGCGCGCATGTTTATTATTCACAACATGACATACATGTAATGTTACAACTGTGCACTCAAATACAAAAAATGCTGAACTACCTGGTATTACAGTGAGAGTTCTGTGTGTTAAGATTAGTGGCGCGCATGTTTAACATTCACAACATGACATACATGTAATGTTACAACTCTGAACTGAATTACAAAATTTGCTGAACTACCTGGTATTACAGTGTGAGTTCTGTGTGGTGAGATGAGTGACAGGCGTGTTTAATATTCACAACATGGCATACGTGTAATGTTACAACTGTGAACTGAAATACAAAAATTGCTAAACTACCTGATATTACAGTGACGGTTCTGTGTGTTGAGATGAGTGGTGCGCGTGTTTAACATTCACAACATGACATACCTGTAATGTTACAACTGTGCACTGAATTACAAAAATAGCTGAAATACCTGGTATTGCACTGAGGGTTCTGTGTGTTGAGATGAGGGGCGCGCATGTTTATTATTCACAACATGACATACATGTAATGTTACAGCTGTGCACTCAATACAAAAAATGGTGAACTACCTGGTAGTTGAGAGTTCTGTGTGGTGAGATGAGTGGCGCGCGTGTTTAATGTTCACAACATCACATACATGTATTGTTACAACTGTACACTGAATTACAAAAAATGCTGAAATACCTGGTATTGCACTGAGGGTTCTGTGTGTGGAGCTGAATTGAGCCCGTGTTTAATATTCACAACATCACATACATGCATTGTTACAACTGTACACTGAATTACAAAAATTCCTGCTTTTACAGTTAGAGTTCTGTGTTGTGAGATGAGTTGCGCACATGTTTAATGTTTACAACATCACATACATGTTTTGTTACAACTCCATACTGAATTACAAAAAATTGCTGAACTACCTGGTATTGCACTGAGCATTCTGTGTGTTGAGATAAGTTGTGCGCATGTTTAACATTCACAACGTGACATACATGTAATGTTACAACTGTGCACTACAATACAGAAAATTGCTGAAATACCTGGTATTGCATTGAGGGTTCTGTGTGTTGAGATGAGGGGCGCGCATGTTTATTATTCACAACATGACATACATGTAATGTTACAACTGTGCACTCAATTACAAAAATTCCTGAACTACCTGCTTTTACAGTTAGAGTTCTGTGTTGTGAGATGAGTTGTGCACATGTTTAATGTTTACAACATCACATACATGTTTTGTTACAACTCCATACTGAATTACAAAAATTGCTGAACTACCTGGTATTGCACTGAGCGTTCTGTGTGTTGAGATAAGTGGTGTGCATGTTTAACATTCACAACGTGACATACATGTAATGTTACAACTGTGCACTACAATACAGAAAATGCTGAATTACCTGGTATTACACTGAGCGTTCTGTGTGTTGAGATGAGGGGCGCGCATGTTTATTATTCACAACATGACATACATGTAATGTTACAACTGTGCACTCAATTACAAAAATTCCTGAACTACCTGCTTTTACAGTTAGAGTTCTGTGTTGTGAGATGAGTTGTGCACATGTTTAATGTTTACAACATCACATACATGTTTTGTTACAACTCCTTACTGAATTACAAAAATTGCTGAACTACCTGGTATTGCACTGAGCGTTCTGTGTGTTGAGATAAGTGGTGTGCATGTTTAACATTCACAACGTGACATACATGTAATGTTACAACTGTGCACTACAATACAGAAAATGCTGAATTACCTGGTATTACAGTGAGCGTTCTGTGTGTTGAGATGAGTGGCGCGCATGTTTATCATTCACAACATGACATACATGTAATGTTACAACTGTGCACTCAAATACAAAAAATGGTGAACTACCTGGTAGTTGAGAGTTCTGTGTGGTGAGATGAGTGGCGCTTGTGTTTAATATTCACAACATGATATACATGTAATGTTACAACTGTGCTCTCAAATACAGCAAATGCTGAACTACCTGGTACTACCCTGAGAGTTCTGTGTGTGGAGATGAATTGAGCTCGTGTTTAATATTCCCAACATCACATACATGTATTGTTACAACTGTACACTGAATTACAAAAAATGCTGAAATACCTGGTATTGCACTGAGGGTTCTGTGTGTGGAGACGAGCTGAGGCCGTGTTTAATATTCACAACATGACATCCATGTAATGTTACAACTGTGCACTCAAATACAAAAAATGCTGAACTACCTGGTATTACAGTGAGAGTTCTGTGTGTTAAGATCAGTGGCGCGCATGTTTAACATTCACAACATGACATACATGTAATGTTACAACTCTGAACTGAATTACAAAATTTGCTGAACTACCTGGTATTACAGTGTGAGTTCTGTGTGGTGAGATGAGTGACAGGCGTGTTTAATATTCACAACATGGCATACGTGTAATGTTACAACTGTGAACTGAAATACAAAAATTGCTAAACTACCTGATATTACAGTGACGGTTCTGTGTGTTGAGATGAGTGGTGCGCGTGTTTAACATTCACAACATGACATACCTGTAATGTTACAACTGTGCACTGAATTACAAAAATAGCTGAAATACCTGGTATTACACTGAGGGTTCTGTGTGTTGAGATGAGGGGCGCGCATGTTTATTATTCACAACATGACATACATGTAATGTTACAGCTGTGCACTCAATACAAAAAATGGTGAACTACCTGGTAGTTGAGAGTTCTGTGTGGTGAGATGAGTGGCGCGCGTGTTTAATGTTCACAACATCACATACATGTATTGTTACAACTGTACACTGAATTACAAAAAATGCTGAAATACCTGGTATTGCACTGAGGGTTCTGTGTGTGGAGCTGAATTGAGCCCGTGTTTAATATTCACAACATCACATACATGCATTGTTACAACTGTACACTGAATTACAAAAATTCCTGCTTTTACAGTTAGAGTTCTGTGTTGTGAGATGAGTTGCGCACATGTTTAATGTTTACAACATCACATACATGTTTTGTTACAACTCCATACTGAATTACAAAAAATTGCTGAACTACCTGGTATTGCACTGAGCATTCTGTGTGTTGAGATAAGTTGTGCGCATGTTTAACATTCACAACGTGACATACATGTAATGTTACAACTGTGCACTACAATACAGAAAATTGCTGAAATACCTGGTATTGCATTGAGGGTTCTGTGTGTTGAGATGAGGGGCGCGCATGTTTATTATTCACAACATGACATACATGTAATGTTACAACTGTGCACTCAATTACAAAAATTCCTGAACTACCTGCTTTTACAGTTAGAGTTCTGTGTTGTGAGATGAGTTGTGCACATGTTTAATGTTTACAACATCACATACATGTTTTGTTACAACTCCAAATTGAATTACAAAAATTGCTGAACTACCTGGTATTGCACTGAGCGTTCTGTGTGTTGAGATAAGTGGTGTGCATGTTTAACATTCACAACGTGACATACATGTAATGTTACAACTGTGCACTACAATACAGAAAATGCTGAATTACCTGGTATTACACTGAGCGTTCTGTGTGTTGAGATGAGGGGCGCGCATGTTTATTATTCACAACATGACATACATGTAATGTTACAACTGTGCACTCAAATACAAAAAATGGTGAACTACCTGGTAGTTGAGAGTTCTGTGTGGTGAGATGAGTGGCGCTTGTGTTTAATATTCACAACATGATATACATGTAATGTTACAACTGTGCTCTCAAATACAGCAAATGCTGAACTACCTGGTACTACCCTGAGAGTTCTGTGTGTGGAGATGAATTGAGCTCGTGTTTAATATTCCCAACATCACATACATGTATTGTTACAACTGTACACTGAATTACAAAAAATGCTGAAATACCTGGTATTGCACTGAGGGTTCTGTGTGTGGAGACGAGCTGAGGCCGTGTTTAATATTCACAACATGACATCCATGTAATGTTACAACTGTGCACTCAAATACAAAAAATGCTGAACTACCTGGTATTACAGTGAGAGTTCTGTGTGTTAAGATCAGTGGCGCGCATGTTTAACATTCACAACATGACATACATGTAATGTTACAACTCTGAACTGAATTACAAAATTTGCTGAACTACCTGGTATTACAGTGTGAGTTCTGTGTGGTGAGATGAGTGACAGGCGTGTTTAATATTCACAACATGGCATACGTGTAATGTTACAACTGTGAACTGAAATACAAAAATTGCTAAACTACCTGATATTACAGTGACGGTTCTGTGTGTTGAGATGAGTGGTGCGCGTGTTTAACATTCACAACATGACATACCTGTAATGTTACAACTGTGCACTGAATTACAAAAATAGCTGAAATACCTGGTATTACACTGAGGGTTCTGTGTGTTGAGATGAGGGGCGCGCATGTTTATTATTCACAACATGACATACATGTAATGTTACAGCTGTGCACTCAATACAAAAAATGGTGAACTACCTGGTAGTTGAGAGTTCTGTGTGGTGAGATGAGTGGCGCGCGTGTTTAATGTTCACAACATCACATACATGTATTGTTACAACTGTACACTGAATTACAAAAAATGCTGAAATACCTGGTATTGCACTGAGGGTTCTGTGTGTGGAGCTGAATTGAGCCCGTGTTTAATATTCACAACATCACATACATGCATTGTTACAACTGTACACTGAATTACAAAAATTCCTGCTTTTACAGTTAGAGTTCTGTGTTGTGAGATGAGTTGCGCACATGTTTAATGTTTACAACATCACATACATGTTTTGTTACAACTCCATACTGAATTACAAAAAATTGCTGAACTACCTGGTATTGCACTGAGCATTCTGTGTGTTGAGATAAGTTGTGCGCATGTTTAACATTCACAACGTGACATACATGTAATGTTACAACTGTGCACTACAATACAGAAAATTGCTGAAATACCTGGTATTGCATTGAGGGTTCTGTGTGTTGAGATGAGGGGCGCGCATGTTTATTATTCACAACATGACATACATGTAATGTTACAACTGTGCACTCAATTACAAAAATTCCTGAACTACCTGCTTTTACAGTTAGAGTTCTGTGTTGTGAGATGAGTTGTGCACATGTTTAATGTTTACAACATCACATACATGTTTTGTTACAACTCCAAACTGAATTACAAAAATTGCTGAACTACCTGGTATTGCACTGAGCGTTCTGTGTGTTGAGATAAGTGGTGTGCATGTTTAACATTCACAACGTGACATACATGTAATGTTACAACTGTGCACTACAATACAGAAAATGCTGAATTACCTGGTATTACACTGAGCGTTCTGTGTGTTGAGATGAGTGGCGCGCATGTTTATCATTCACAACATGACATACATGTAATGTTACAACTGTGCACTCAAATACAAAAAATGGTGAACTACCTGGTAGTTGAGAGTTCTGTGTGGTGAGATGAGTGGCGCTTGTGTTTAATATTCACAACATGATATACATGTAATGTTACAACTGTGCTCTCAAATACAGCAAATGCTGAACTACCTGGTACTACCCTGAGAGTTCTGTGTGTGGAGATGAATTGAGCTCGTGTTTAATATTCCCAACATCACATACATGTATTGTTACAACTGTACACTGAATTACAAAAAATGCTGAAATACCTGGTATTGCACTGAGGGTTCTGTGTGTGGAGACGAGCTGAGGCCGTGTTTAATATTCACAACATGACATCCATGTAATGTTACAACTGTGCACTCAAATACAAAAAATGCTGAACTACCTGGTATTACAGTGAGAGTTCTGTGTGTTAAGATCAGTGGCGCGCATGTTTAACATTCACAACATGACATACATGTAATGTTACAACTCTGAACTGAATTACAAAATTTGCTGAACTACCTGGTATTACAGTGTGAGTTCTGTGTGGTGAGATGAGTGACAGGCGTGTTTAATATTCACAACATGGCATACGTGTAATGTTACAACTGTGAACTGAAATACAAAAATTGCTAAACTACCTGATATTACAGTGACGGTTCTGTGTGTTGAGATGAGTGGTGCGCGTGTTTAACATTCACAACATGACATACCTGTAATGTTACAACTGTGCACTGAATTACAAAAATAGCTGAAATACCTGGTATTGCACTGAGGGTTCTGTGTGTTGAGATGAGGGGCGCGCATGTTTATTATTCACAACATGACATACATGTAATGTTACAGCTGTGCACTCAATACAAAAAATGGTGAACTACCTGGTAGTTGAGAGTTCTGTGTGGTGAGATGAGTGGCGCGCGTGTTTAATGTTCACAACATCACATACATGTATTGTTACAACTGTACACTGAATTACAAAAAATGCTGAAATACCTGGTATTGCACTGAGGGTTCTGTGTGTGGAGCTGAATTGAGCCCGTGTTTAATATTCACAACATCACATACATGCATTGTTACAACTGTACACTGAATTACAAAAATTCCTGCTTTTACAGTTAGAGTTCTGTGTTGTGAGATGAGTTGCGCACATGTTTAATGTTTACAACATCACATACATGTTTTGTTACAACTCCATACTGAATTACAAAAAATTGCTGAACTACCTGGTATTGCACTGAGCGTTCTGTGTGTTGAGATAAGTGGTGTGCATGTTTAACATTCACAACGTGACATACATGTAATGTTACAACTGTGCACTACAATACAGAAAATGCTGAATTACCTGGTATTACACTGAGCGTTCTGTGTGTTGAGATGAGGGGCGCGCATGTTTATTATTCACAACATGACATACATGTAATGTTACAACTGTGCACTCAATTACAAAAAATCCTGAACTACCTGCTTTTACAGTTAGAGTTCTGTGTTGTGAGATGAGTTGTGCACATGTTTAATGTTTACAACATCACATACATGTTTTGTTACAACTCCATACTGAATTACAAAAATTGCTGAACTACCTGGTATTGCACTGAGCGTTCTGTGTGTTGAGATAAGTGGTGTGCATGTTTAACATTCACAACGTGACATACATGTAATGTTACAACTGTGCACTACAATACAGAAAATGCTGAATTACCTGGTATTACACTGAGCGTTCTGTGTGTTGAGATGAGTGGCGCGCATGTTTATCATTCACAACATGACATACATGTAATGTTACAACTGTGCACTCAAATACAAAAAATGGTGAACTACCTGGTAGTTGAGAGTTCTGTGTGGTGAGATGAGTGGCGCTTGTGTTTAATATTCACAACATGATATACATGTAATGTTACAACTGTGCTCTCAAATACAGCAAATGCTGAACTACCTGGTACTACCCTGAGAGTTCTGTGTGTGGAGATGAATTGAGCTCGTGTTTAATATTCCCAACATCACATACATGTATTGTTACAACTGTACACTGAATTACAAAAAATGCTGAAATACCTGGTATTGCACTGAGGGTTCTGTGTGTGGAGACGAGCTGAGGCCGTGTTTAATATTCACAACATGACATCCATGTAATGTTACAACTGTGCACTCAAATACAAAAAATGCTGAACTACCTGGTATTACAGTGAGAGTTCTGTGTGTTAAGATCAGTGGCGCGCATGTTTAACATTCACAACATGACATACATGTAATGTTACAACTCTGAACTGAATTACAAAATTTGCTGAACTACCTGGTATTACAGTGTGAGTTCTGTGTGGTGAGATGAGTGACAGGCGTGTTTAATATTCACAACATGGCATACGTGTAATGTTACAACTGTGAACTGAAATACAAAAATTGCTAAACTACCTGATATTACAGTGACGGTTCTGTGTGTTGAGATGAGTGGTGCGCGTGTTTAACATTCACAACATGACATACCTGTAATGTTACAACTGTGCACTGAATTACAAAAATAGCTGAAATACCTGGTATTGCACTGAGGGTTCTGTGTGTTGAGATGAGGGGCGCGCATGTTTATTATTCACAACATGACATACATGTAATGTTACAGCTGTGCACTCAATACAAAAAATGGTGAACTACCTGGTAGTTGAGAGTTCTGTGTGGTGAGATGAGTGGCGCGCGTGTTTAATGTTCACAACATCACATACATGTATTGTTACAACTGTACACTGAATTACAAAAAATGCTGAAATACCTGGTATTGCACTGAGGGTTCTGTGTGTGGAGCTGAATTGAGCCCGTGTTTAATATTCACAACATCACATACATGCATTGTTACAACTGTACACTGAATTACAAAAATTCCTGCTTTTACAGTTAGAGTTCTGTGTTGTGAGATGAGTTGCGCACATGTTTAATGTTTACAACATCACATACATGTTTTGTTACAACTCCATACTGAATTACAAAAAATTGCTGAACTACCTGGTATTGCACTGAGCGTTCTGTGTGTTGAGATAAGTGGTGTGCATGTTTAACATTCACAACGTGACATACATGTAATGTTACAACTGTGCACTACAATACAGAAAATGCTGAATTACCTGGTATTACACTGAGCGTTCTGTGTGTTGAGATGAGGGGCGCGCATGTTTATTATTCACAACATGACATACATGTAATGTTACAACTGTGCACTCAATTACAAAAATTCCTGAACTACCTGCTTTTACAGTTAGAGTTCTGTGTTGTGAGATGAGTTGTGCACATGTTTAATGTTTACAACATCACATACATGTTTTGTTACAACTCCATACTGAATTACAAAAATTGCTGAACTACCTGGTATTGCACTGAGCGTTCTGTGTGTTGAGATAAGTGGTGTGCATGTTTAACATTCACAACGTGACATACATGTAATGTTACAACTGTGCACTACAATACAGAAAATGCTGAATTACCTGGTATTACACTGAGCGTTCTGTGTGTTGAGATGAGTGGCGCGCATGTTTATCATTCACAACATGACATACATGTAATGTTACAACTGTGCACTCAAATACAAAAAATGGTGAACTACCTGGTAGTTGAGAGTTCTGTGTGGTGAGATGAGTGGCGCTTGTGTTTAATATTCACAACATGATATACATGTAATGTTACAACTGTGCTCTCAAATACAGCAAATGCTGAACTACCTGGTACTACCCTGAGAGTTCTGTGTGTGGAGATGAATTGAGCTCGTGTTTAATATTCCCAACATCACATACATGTATTGTTACAACTGTACACTGAATTACAAAAAATGCTGAAATACCTGGTATTGCACTGAGGGTTCTGTGTGTGGAGACGAGCTGAGGCCGTGTTTAATATTCACAACATGACATCCATGTAATGTTACAACTGTGCACTCAAATACAAAAAATGCTGAACTACCTGGTATTACAGTGAGAGTTCTGTGTGTTAAGATCAGTGGCGCGCATGTTTAACATTCACAACATGACATACATGTAATGTTACAACTCTGAACTGAATTACAAAATTTGCTGAACTACCTGGTATTACAGTGTGAGTTCTGTGTGGTGAGATGAGTGACAGGCGTGTTTAATATTCACAACATGGCATACGTGTAATGTTACAACTGTGAACTGAAATACAAAAATTGCTAAACTACCTGATATTACAGTGACGGTTCTGTGTGTTGAGATGAGTGGTGCGCGTGTTTAACATTCACAACATGACATACCTGTAATGTTACAACTGTGCACTGAATTACAAAAATAGCTGAAATACCTGGTATTGCACTGAGGGTTCTGTGTGTTGAGATGAGGGGCGCGCATGTTTATTATTCACAACATGACATACATGTAATGTTACAGCTGTGCACTCAATACAAAAAATGGTGAACTACCTGGTAGTTGAGAGTTCTGTGTGGTGAGATGAGTGGCGCGCGTGTTTAATGTTCACAACATCACATACATGTATTGTTACAACTGTACACTGAATTACAAAAAATGCTGAAATACCTGGTATTGCACTGAGGGTTCTGTGTGTGGAGCTGAATTGAGCCCGTGTTTAATATTCACAACATCACATACATGCATTGTTACAACTGTACACTGAATTACAAAAATTCCTGCTTTTACAGTTAGAGTTCTGTGTTGTGAGATGAGTTGCGCACATGTTTAATGTTTACAACATCACATACATGTTTTGTTACAACTCCATACTGAATTACAAAAAATTGCTGAACTACCTGGTATTGCACTGAGCGTTCTGTGTGTTGAGATAAGTGGTGTGCATGTTTAACATTCACAACGTGACATACATGTAATGTTACAACTGTGCACTACAATACAGAAAATGCTGAATTACCTGGTATTACACTGAGCGTTCTGTGTGTTGAGATGAGGGGCGCGCATGTTTATTATTCACAACATGACATACATGTAATGTTACAACTGTGCACTCAATTACAAAAAATCCTGAACTACCTGCTTTTACAGTTAGAGTTCTGTGTTGTGAGATGAGTTGTGCACATGTTTAATGTTTACAACATCACATACATGTTTTGTTACAACTCCATACTGAATTACAAAAATTGCTGAACTACCTGGTATTGCACTGAGCGTTCTGTGTGTTGAGATAAGTGGTGTGCATGTTTAACATTCACAACGTGACATACATGTAATGTTACAACTGTGCACTACAATACAGAAAATGCTGAATTACCTGGTATTACACTGAGCGTTCTGTGTGTTGAGATGAGTGGCGCGCATGTTTATCATTCACAACATGACATACATGTAATGTTTACAACTGTGCACTCAAATACAAAAAATGGTGAACTACCTGGTAGTTGAGAGTTCTGTGTGGTGAGATGAGTGGCGCTTGTGTTTAATATTCACAACATGATATACATGTAATGTTACAACTGTGCTCTCAAATACAGCAAATGCTGAACTACCTGGTACTACCCTGAGAGTTCTGTGTGTGGAGATGAATTGAGCTCGTGTTTAATATTCCCAACATCACATACATGTATTGTTACAACTGTACACTGAATTACAAAAAATGCTGAAATACCTGGTATTGCACTGAGGGTTCTGTGTGTGGAGACGAGCTGAGGCCGTGTTTAATATTCACAACATGACATCCATGTAATGTTACAACTGTGCACTCAAATACAAAAAATGCTGAACTACCTGGTATTACAGTGAGAGTTCTGTGTGTTAAGATCAGTGGCGCGCATGTTTAACATTCACAACATGACATACATGTAATGTTACAACTCTGAACTGAATTACAAAATTTGCTGAACTACCTGGTATTACAGTGTGAGTTCTGTGTGGTGAGATGAGTGACAGGCGTGTTTAATATTCACAACATGGCATACGTGTAATGTTACAACTGTGAACTGAAATACAAAAATTGCTAAACTACCTGATATTACAGTGACGGTTCTGTGTGTTGAGATGAGTGGTGCGCGTGTTTAACATTCACAACATGACATACCTGTAATGTTACAACTGTGCACTGAATTACAAAAATAGCTGAAATACCTGGTATTGCACTGAGGGTTCTGTGTGTTGAGATGAGGGGCGCGCATGTTTATTATTCACAACATGACATACATGTAATGTTACAGCTGTGCACTCAATACAAAAAATGGTGAACTACCTGGTAGTTGAGAGTTCTGTGTGGTGAGATGAGTGGCGCGCGTGTTTAATGTTCACAACATCACATACATGTATTGTTACAACTGTACACTGAATTACAAAAAATGCTGAAATACCTGGTATTGCACTGAGGGTTCTGTGTGTGGAGCTGAATTGAGCCCGTGTTTAATATTCACAACATCACATACATGCATTGTTACAACTGTACACTGAATTACAAAAATTCCTGCTTTTTCAGTTAGAGTTCTGTGTTGTGAGATGAGTTGCGCACATGTTTAATGTTTACAACATCACATACATGTTTTGTTACAACTCCATACTGAATTACAAAAAATTGCTGAACTACCTGGTATTGCACTGAGCATTCTGTGTGTTGAGATAAGTTGTGCGCATGTTTAACATTCACAACGTGACATACATGTAATGTTACAACTGTGCACTACAATACAGAAAATTGCTGAAATACCTGGTATTGCATTGAGGGTTCTGTGTGTTGAGATGAGGGGCGCGCATGTTTATTATTCACAACATGACATACATGTAATGTTACAACTGTGCACTCAATTACAAAAATTCCTGAACTACCTGCTTTTACAGTTAGAGTTCTGTGTTGTGAGATGAGTTGCGCACATGTTTAATGTTTACAACATCACATACATGTTTTGTTACAACTCCATACTGAATTACAAAAATTGCTGAACTACCTGGTATTGCACTGAGCGTTCTGTGTGTTGAGATAAGTGGTGTGCATGTTTAACATTCACAACGTGACATACATGTAATGTTACAACTGTGCACTACAATACAGAAAATGCTGAATTACCTGGTATTACACTGAGCGTTCTGTGTGTTGAGATGAGTGGCGCGCATGTTTATCATTCACAACATGACATACATGTAATGTTACAACTGTGCACTCAAATACAAAAAATGGTGAACTACCTGGTAGTTGAGAGTTCTGTGTGGTGAGATGAGTGGCGCTTGTGTTTAATATTCACAACATGATATGCATGTAATGTTACAACTGTGCTCTCAAAAACAGCAAATGCTGAACTACCTGGTACTACACTGAGAGTTCTGTGTGTGGAGATGAATTGAGCTCGTGTTTAATATTCCCAACATCACATACATGTATTGTTACAACTGTACACTGAATTACAAAAAATGCTGAAATACCTGGTATTGCACTGAGGGTTCTGTGTGTGGAGACGAGCTGAGGCCGTGTTTAATATTCACAACATGACATCCATGTAATGTTACAACTGTGCACTCAAATACAAAAAATGCTGAACTACCTGGTATTACAGTGAGAGTTCTGTGTGTTAAGATCAGTGGCGCGCATGTTTAACATTCACAACATGACATACATGTAATGTTACAACTCTGAACTGAATTACAAAATTTGCTGAACTACCTGGTATTACAGTGTGAGTTCTGTGTGGTGAGATGAGTGACAGGCGTGTTTAATATTCACAACATGGCATACGTGTAATGTTACAACTGTGAACTGAAATACAAAAATTGCTAAACTACCTGATATTACAGTGACGGTTCTGTGTGTTGAGATGAGTGGTGCGCGTGTTTAACATTCACAACATGACATACCTGTAATGTTACAACTGTGCACTGAATTACAAAAATAGCTGAAATACCTGGTATTGCACTGAGGGTTCTGTGTGTTGAGATGAGGGGCGCGCATGTTTATTATTCACAACATGACATACATGTAATGTTACAGCTGTGCACTCAAATACAAAAAATGGTGAACTACCTGGTAGTTGAGAGTTCTGTGTGGTGAGATGAGTGGCGCGCGTGTTTAATGTTCACAACATCACATACATGTATTGTTACAACTGTACACTGAATTACAAAAAATGCTGAAATACCTGGTATTGCACTGAGGGTTCTGTGTGTGGAGCTGAATTGAGCCCGTGTTTAATATTCACAACATCACATACATGCATTGTTACAACTGTACACTGAATTACAAAAATTCCTGCTTTTACAGTTAGAGTTCTGTGTTGTGAGATGAGTTGCGCACATGTTTAATGTTTACAACATCACATACATGTTTTGTTACAACTCCATACTGAATTACAAAAAATTGCTGAACTACCTGGTATTGCACTGAGCATTCTGTGTGTTGAGATAAGTTGTGCGCATGTTTAACATTCACAACGTGACATACATGTAATGTTACAACTGTGCACTACAATACAGAAAATTGCTGAAATACCTGGTATTGCATTGAGGGTTCTGTGTGTTGAGATGAGGGGCGCGCATGTTTATTATTCACAACATGACATACATGTAATGTTACAACTGTGCACTCAATTACAAAAATTCCTGAACTACCTGCTTTTACAGTTAGAGTTCTGTGTTGTGAGATGAGTTGTGCACATGTTTAATGTTTACAACATCACATACATGTTTTGTTACAACTCCATACTGAATTACAAAAATTGCTGAACTACCTGGTATTGCACTGAGCGTTCTGTGTGTTGAGATAAGTGGTGTGCATGTTTAACATTCACAACGTGACATACATGTAATGTTACAACTGTGCACTACAATACAGAAAATGCTGAATTACCTGGTATTACACTGAGCGTTCTGTGTGTTGAGATGAGGGGCGCGCATGTTTATTATTCACAACATGACATACATGTAATGTTACAACTGTGCACTCAATTACAAAAATTCCTGAACTACCTGCTTTTACAGTTAGAGTTCTGTGTTGTGAGATGAGTTGTGCACATGTTTAATGTTTACAACATCACATACATGTTTTTTTACAACTCCATACTGAATTACAAAAATTGCTGAACTACCTGGTATTGCACTGAGCGTTCTGTGTGTTGAGATAAGTGGTGTGCATGTTTAACATTCACAACGTGACATACATGTAATGTTACAACTGTGCACTACAATACAGAAAATGCTGAATTACCTGGTATTACACTGAGCGTTCTGTGTGTTGAGATGAGTGGCGCGCATGTTTATCATTCACAACATGACATACATGTAATGTTACAACTGTGCACTCAAATACAAAAAATGGTGAACTACCTGGTAGTTGAGAGTTCTGTGTGGTGAGATGAGTGGCGCTTGTGTTTAATATTCACAACATGATATACATGTAATGTTACAACTGTGCTCTCAAATACAGCAAATGCTGAACTACCTGGTACTACCCTGAGAGTTCTGTGTGTGGAGATGAATTGAGCTCGTGTTTAATATTCCCAACATCACATACATGTATTGTTACAACTGTACACTGAATTACAAAAAATGCTGAAATACCTGGTATTGCACTGAGGGTTCTGTGTGTGGAGACGAGCTGAGGCCGTGTTTAATATTCACACCATGACATCCATGTAATGTTACAACTGTGCACTCAAATACAAAAAATGCTGAACTACCTGGTATTACAGTGAGAGTTCTGTGTGTTAAGATCAGTGGCGCGCATGTTTAACATTCACAACATGACATACATGTAATGTTACAACTCTGAACTGAATTACAAAATTTGCTGAACTACCTGGTATTACAGTGTGAGTTCTGTGTGGTGAGATGAGTGACAGGCGTGTTTAATATTCACAACATGGCATACGTGTAATGTTACAACTGTGAACTGAAATACAAAAATTGCTAAACTACCTGATATTACAGTGACGGTTCTGTGTGTTGAGATGAGTGGTGCGCGTGTTTAACATTCACAACATGACATACCTGTAATGTTACAACTGTGCACTGAATTACAAAAATAGCTGAATTACCTGGTATTGCACTGAGGGTTCTGTGTGTTGAGATGAGGGGCGCGCATGTTTATTATTCACAACATGACATACATGTAATGTTACAGCTGTGCACTCAAATACAAAAAATGGTGAACTACCTGGTAGTTGAGAGTTCTGTGTGGTGAGATGAGTGGCGCGCGTGTTTAATGTTCACAACATCACATACATGTATTGTTACAACTGTACACTGAATTACAAAAAATGCTGAAATACCTGGTATTGCACTGAGGGTTCTGTGTGTGGAGCTGAATTGAGCCCGTGTTTAATATTCACAACATCACATACATGCATTGTTACAACTGTACACTGAATTACAAAAATTCCTGCTTTTACAGTTAGAGTTCTGTGTTGTGAGATGAGTTGCGCACATGTTTAATGTTTACAACATCACATACATGTTTTGTTACAACTCCATACTGAATTACAAAAAATTGCTGAACTACCTGGTATTGCACTGAGCATTCTGTGTGTTGAGATAAGTTGTGCGCATGTTTAACATTCACAACGTGACATACATGTAATGTTACAACTGTGCACTACAATACAGAAAATTGCTGAAATACCTGGTATTGCATTGAGGGTTCTGTGTGTTGAGATGAGGGGCGCGCATGTTTATTATTCACAACATGACATACATGTAATGTTACAACTGTGCACTCAATTACAAAAATTCCTGAACTACCTGCTTTTACAGTTAGAGTTCTGTGTTGTGAGATGAGTTGTGCACATGTTTAATGTTTACAACATCACATACATGTTTTGTTACAACTCCATACTGAATTACAAAAATTGCTGAACTACCTGGTATTGCACTGAGCGTTCTGTGTGTTGAGATAAGTGGTGTGCATGTTTAACATTCACAACGTGACATACATGTAATGTTACAACTGTGCACTACAATACAGAAAATGCTGAATTACCTGGTATTACACTGAGCGTTCTGTGTGTTGAGATGAGGGGCGCGCATGTTTATTATTCACAACATGACATACATGTAATGTTACAACTGTGCACTCAATTACAAAAATTCCTGAACTACCTGCTTTTACAGTTAGAGTTCTGTGTTGTGAGATGAGTTGTGCACATGTTTAATGTTTACAACATCACATACATGTTTTGTTACAACTCCATACTGAATTACAAAAATTGCTGAACTACCTGGTATTGCACTGAGCGTTCTGTGTGTTGAGATAAGTGGTGTGCATGTTTAACATTCACAACGTGACATACATGTAATGTTACAACTGTGCACTACAATACAGAAAATGCTGAATTACCTGGTATTACACTGAGCGTTCTGTGTGTTGAGATGAGTGGCGCGCATGTTTATCATTCACAACATGACATACATGTAATGTTACAACTGTGCACTCAAATACAAAAAATGGTGAACTACCTGGTAGTTGAGAGTTCTGTGTGGTGAGATGAGTGGCGCTTGTGTTTAATATTCACAACATGATATACATGTAATGTTACAACTGTGCTCTCAAATACAGCAAATGCTGAACTACCTGGTACTACCCTGAGAGTTCTGTGTGTGGAGATGAATTGAGCTCGTGTTTAATATTCCCAACATCACATACATGTATTGTTACAACTGTACACTGAATTACAAAAAATGCTGAAATACCTGGTATTGCACTGAGGGTTCTGTGTGTGGAGACGAGCTGAGGCCGTGTTTAATATTCACACCATGACATCCATGTAATGTTACAACTGTGCACTCAAATACAAAAAATGCTGAACTACCTGGTATTACAGTGAGAGTTCTGTGTGTTAAGATCAGTGGCGCGCATGTTTAACATTCACAACATGACATACATGTAATGTTACAACTCTGAACTGAATTACAAAATTTGCTGAACTACCTGGTATTACAGTGTGAGTTCTGTGTGGTGAGATGAGTGACAGGCGTGTTTAATATTCACAACATGGCATACGTGTAATGTTACAACTGTGAACTGAAATACAAAAATTGCTAAACTACCTGATATTACAGTGACGGTTCTGTGTGTTGAGATGAGTGGTGCGCGTGTTTAACATTCACAACATGACATACCTGTAATGTTACAACTGTGCACTGAATTACAAAAATAGCTGAATTACCTGGTATTGCACTGAGGGTTCTGTGTGTTGAGATGAGGGGCGCGCATGTTTATTATTCACAACATGACATACATGTAATGTTACAGCTGTGCACTCAAATACAAAAAATGGTGAACTACCTGGTAGTTGAGAGTTCTGTGTGGTGAGATGAGTGGCGCGCGTGTTTAATGTTCACAACATCACATACATGTATTGTTACAACTGTACACTGAATTACAAAAAATGCTGAAATACCTGGTATTGCACTGAGGGTTCTGTGTGTGGAGCTGAATTGAGCCCGTGTTTAATATTCACAACATCACATACATGCATTGTTACAACTGTACACTGAATTACAAAAATTCCTGCTTTTACAGTTAGAGTTCTGTGTTGTGAGATGAGTTGCGCACATGTTTAATGTTTACAACATCACATACATGTTTTGTTACAACTCCATACTGAATTACAAAAAATTGCTGAACTACCTGGTATTGCACTGAGCATTCTGTGTGTTGAGATAAGTTGTGCGCATGTTTAACATTCACAACGTGACATACATGTAATGTTACAACTGTGCACTACAATACAGAAAATTGCTGAAATACCTGGTATTGCATTGAGGGTTCTGTGTGTTGAGATGAGGGGCGCGCATGTTTATTATTCACAACATGACATACATGTAATGTTACAACTGTGCACTCAATTACAAAAATTCCTGAACTACCTGCTTTTACAGTTAGAGTTCTGTGTTGTGAGATGAGTTGTGCACATGTTTAATGTTTACAACATCACATACATGTTTTGTTACAACTCCATACTGAATTACAAAAATTGCTGAACTACCTGGTATTGCACTGAGCGTTCTGTGTGTTGAGATAAGTGGTGTGCATGTTTAACATTCACAACGTGACATACATGTAATGTTACAACTGTGCACTACAATACAGAAAATGCTGAATTACCTGGTATTACACTGAGCGTTCTGTGTGTTGAGATGAGGGGCGCGCATGTTTATTATTCACAACATGACATACATGTAATGTTACAACTGTGCACTCAATTACAAAAATTCCTGAACTACCTGCTTTTACAGTTAGAGTTCTGTGTTGTGAGATGAGTTGTGCACATGTTTAATGTTTACAACATCACATACATGTTTTGTTACAACTCCATACTGAATTACAAAAATTGCTGAACTACCTGGTATTGCACTGAGCGTTCTGTGTGTTGAGATAAGTGGTGTGCATGTTTAACATTCACAACGTGACATACATGTAATGTTACAACTGTGCACTCAAATACAAAAAATGGTGAACTACCTGGTAGTTGAGAGTTCTGTGTGGTGAGATGAGTGGCGCTTGTGTTTAATATTCACAACATGATATACATGTAATGTTACAACTGTGCTCTCAAAAACAGCAAATGCTGAACTACCTGGTACTACACTGAGAGTTCTGTGTGTGGAGATGAATTGAGCTCGTGTTTAATATTCCCAACATCACATACATGTATTGTTACAACTGTACACTGAATTACAAAAAATGCTGAAATACCTGGTATTGCACTGAGGGTTCTGTGTGTGGAGACGAGCTGAGGCCGTGTTTAATATTCACAACATGACATCCATGTAATGTTACAACTGTGCACTCAAATACAAAAAATGCTGAACTACCTGGTATTACAGTGAGAGTTCTGTGTGTTAAGATCAGTGGCGCGCATGTTTAACATTCACAACATGACATACATGTAATGTTACAACTCTGAACTGAATTACAAAATTTGCTGAACTACCTGGTATTACAGTGTGAGTTCTGTGTGGTGAGATGAGTGACAGGCGTGTTTAATATTCACAACATGGCATACGTGTAATGTTACAACTGTGAACTGAAATACAAAAATTGCTAAACTACCTGATATTACAGTGACGGTTCTGTGTGTTGAGATGAGTGGTGCGCGTGTTTAACATTCACAACATGACATACCTGTAATGTTACAACTGTGCACTGAATTACAAAAATAGCTGAAATACCTGGTATTGCACTGAGGGTTCTGTGTGTTGAGATGAGGGGCGCGCATGTTTATTATTCACAACATGACATACATGTAATGTTACAGCTGTGCACTCAAATACAAAAAATGGTGAACTACCTGGTAGTTGAGAGTTCTGTGTGGTGAGATGAGTGGCGCGCGTGTTTAATGTTCACAACATCACATACATGTATTGTTACAACTGTACACTGAATTACAAAAAATGCTGAAATACCTGGTATTGCACTGAGGGTTCTGTGTGTGGAGCTGAATTGAGCCCGTGTTTAATATTCACAACATCACATACATGCATTGTTACAACTGTACACTGAATTACAAAAAATCCTTCTTTTACAGTTAGAGTTCTGTGTTGTGAGATGAGTTGCGCACATGTTTAATGTTTACAACATCACATACATGTTTTGTTACAACTCCATACTGAATTACAAAAATTGCTGAACTACCTGGTAATGCACTGAGCATTCTGTGTGTTGAGATAAGTTGTGCGCATGTTTAACATTCACAACGTGACATACATGTAATGTTACAACTGTGCACTACAATACAGAAAATTGCTGAAATACCTGGTATTGCACTGAGGGTTCTGTGTGTTGAGATGAGGGGCGCGCATGTTTATTATTCACAACATGACATACATGTAATGTTACAACTGTGCACTCAATTACAAAAATTCCTGAACTACCTGCTTTTACAGTTAGAGTTCTGTGTGGTGAGATGAGTGGCGCTTGTGTTTAATATTCACAACATGATATACATGTAATGTTACAACTGTGCTCTCAAATACAGCAAATGCTGAACTACCTGGTACTACACTGAGAGTTCTGTGTGTGGAGATGAATTGAGCTCGTGTTTAATATTCCCAACATCACATACATGTATTGTTACAACTGTACACTGAATTACAAAAAATGCTGAAATACCTGGTATTGCAGTGAGGGTTCTGTGTGTGGAGACGAGCTAAGGCCGTGTTTAATATTCACAACATGACATCCATGTAATGTTACAACTGTGCACTCAAATACAAAAAATGCTGAACTACCTGGTATTACAGTGAGAGTTCTGTGTGTTAAGATCAGTGGCGCGCATGTTTAACATTCACAACATGACATACATGTAATGTTACAACGCTGAACTGAATTACAAAATTTGCTGAAGTACCTGGTATTACAGTGTGAGTTCTGTGTGGTGAGATGAGTGACAGGCGTGTTTAATATTCACAACATGGCATACGTGTAATGTTACAACTGTGAACTGAAATACAAAAATTGCTAAACTACCTGATATTACAGTGACGGTTCTGTGTGTTGAGATGAGTTGCGCACATGTTTAATGTTTACAACATCACATACATGTTTTGTTACAACTCCATACTGAATTACAAAAATTGCTGAACTACCTGGTATTGCATTGAGCGTTCTGTGTGTTGAGATAAGTGGTGTGCATGTTTAACATTCACAACGTGACATACATGTAATGTTACAACTGTGCACTACAATACAGAAAATGCTGAATTACCTGGTATTACACTGAGCGTTCTGTTTGTTGAGATGAGTGGCGCGCATGTTTATCATTCACAACATGACATACATGTAATGTTACAACTGTGCACTCAAATACAAAAAATGGTGAACTACCTGGTAGTTGAGAGTTCTGTGTGGTGAGATGAGTGGCGCTTGTGTTTAATATTCACAACATGACATACATGTAATGTTACAACTGTACACTGAATTACAAAAAATGCTGAAATACCTGGTATTGCACTGAGGGTTCTGTGTGTGGAGACGAGCTGAGGCCGTGTTTAATATTCACAACATGACATCCATGTATTGTTACAACTGTGCACTCAAATACAAAAAATGCTGAACTACCTGGTATTACAGTGAGAGTTCTGTGTGTTAAGATCAGTGGCGCGCATGTTTAACATTCACAACATGACATACATGTAATGTTACAACTCTGAACTGAATTACAAAATTTGCTGAACTACCTGGTATTACAGTGTGAGTTCTGTGTGGTGAGATGAGTGACAGGTTTAATATTCACAACATGGCATACGTGTAATGTTACAACTGTGCACTCAATTACAAAAATTCCTGAACTACCTGCTTTTACAGTTAGAGTTCTGTGTGGTGAGATGAGTGGCGCTTGTGTTTAATATTCACAACATGATATACATGTAATGTTACAACTGTGCTCTCAAATACAGCAAATGCTGAACTACCTGGTACTACACTGAGAGTTCTGTGTGTGGAGATGAATTGAGCTCGTGTTTAATATTCCCAACATCACATACATGTATTGTTACAACTGTACACTGAATTACAAAAAATGCTGAAATACCTGGTATTGCAGTGAGGGTTCTGTGTGTGGAGACGAGCTAAGGCCGTGTTTAATATTCACAACATGACATCCATGTAATGTTACAACTGTGCACTCAAATACAAAAAATGCTGAACTACCTGGTATTACAGTGAGAGTTCTGTGTGTTAAGATCAGTGGCGCGCATGTTTAACATTCACAACATGACATACATGTAATGTTACAACGCTGAACTGAATTACAAAATTTGCTGAAGTACCTGGTATTACAGTGTGAGTTCTGTGTGGTGAGATGAGTGACAGGCGTGTTTAATATTCACAACATGGCATACGTGTAATGTTACAACTGTGAACTGAAATACAAAAATTGCTAAACTACCTGATATTACAGTGACGGTTCTGTGTGTTGAGATGAGTTGCGCACATGTTTAATGTTTACAACATCACATACATGTTTTGTTACAACTCCATACTGAATTACAAAAATTGCTGAACTACCTGGTATTGCATTGAGCGTTCTGTGTGTTGAGATAAGTGGTGTGCATGTTTAACATTCACAACGTGACATACATGTAATGTTACAACTGTGCACTACAATACAGAAAATGCTGAATTACCTGGTATTACACTGAGCGTTCTGTGTGTTGAGATGAGTGGCGCGCATGTTTATCATTCACAACATGACATACATGTAATGTTACAACTGTGCACTCAAATACAAAAAATGGTGAACTACCTGGTAGTTGAGAGTTCTGTGTGGTGAGATGAGTGGCGCTTGTGTTTAATATTCACAACATGACATACATGTAATGTTACAACTGTACACTGAATTACAAAAAATGCTGAAATACCTGGTATTGCACTGAGGGTTCTGTGTGTGGAGACGAGCTGAGGCCGTGTTTAATATTCACAACATGACATCCATGTATTGTTACAACTGTGCACTCAAATACAAAAAATGCTGAACTACCTGGTATTACAGTGAGAGTTCTGTGTGTTAAGATCAGTGGCGCGCATGTTTAACATTCACAACATGACATACATGTAATGTTACAACTCTGAACTGAATTACAAAATTTGCTGAACTACCTGGTATTACAGTGTGAGTTCTGTGTGGTGAGATGAGTGACAGGTTTAATATTCACAACATGGCATACGTGTAATGTTACAACTGTGAACTGAAATACAAAAATTGCTAAACTACCTGATATTACAGTGACGGTTCTGTGTGTTGAGATGAGTGGTGCGCGTGTTTAACATGACATACCTGTAATGTTACAACTGTGCACTGAATTACAAAAATTGCTGAAACACCTGGTATTGCACTGAGGGTTCTGTGTGTTGAGATGAGGGGCGCGCATGTTTATTATTCACAACATGACATACATGTAATGTTACAGCTGTGCACTCAAATACAAAAAATGGTGAACTACCTGGTAGTTGAGAGTTCTGTGTGGTGAGATAAGTGGCGCGCGTGTTCAATATTCACAACATGACATACATGTAATGTTACAACTGTGCTCTCAAATACAGCAAATGCTGAACTACCTGGTATTACACTGAGCATTCTGTGTGTTGAGATGAGTGGCGCGCATATTTAACATTCACAACATGACATACGTGTAATGTTACAACTGTGCACTCAAATACAAAAAAATGGTCAACTACCTGGTACTACACTGAGAGTTCTGTGTGTGGAGATGAATTGAGCCCGTGTTTAATATTCACAACATCACATACATGCATTGTTACAACTGTACACTGAATTACAAAAAATGCTGATGCTCACAAACAGTAAATACAATATTCATATACAATAATTCTAGAGCCATTCACGTATAGCCTACAGTACATACACTCATACAGATAATCACACAAAATGTTCAGTAAAAGTACCTGCCAAACTGCTGAAGAAAGCTCTGCAGGAAATATACAGTTAAGAAGGAGTGAAAGACTAAGAACATTGGCAGAAAAGGAAAAAGAACTTAACAAAGAAAGTATGAAAGCTGTCCAGCGCAAGTACAAAATTGCATATGACATATGGAAGACTAATGCAAAAGTAGGCAAAGAAATGCTATCTGATGAAGCCTTACATGATGAGTTAAAGGGACTAATTCATAATGTACAAAGCACTTGCTTAGAGCTAAAAGCCCTTCATGAACATCTTCATCAGATGCAGACTCCTGAAGCAAAGCTGCGGTGCAACGTGGATTCTTGTATAGCTCCTCAGTCTCATGCCATTCATCGTACAAGGGCATCACTTATTTATCAATTTCAAACCATGACTGCTGCAAGTCCACCATTTGTTCCTCAGTCTCAAGCTGTTCCTGCCTCAAGTCTGCCATTCAGTCCTCAGGCACTGCAAGAAACTCCTGCTGCAAGCCCCATGGTATCTCAAGTTCCAAATGCCTCAACGCCTACCCCTCAGGGACAAAACAGTTGTGACCTGATCAACGTTTTAGCAGAAGCCATAAGTGCCAATCGACTTCCTACGCCAGAACCAGCATTGTTCACCGGCAATCCTTTGAAATTCAAAGACTGGCAACTCTCTTTTGAAACACTGATAGACAGAAAGAATATTCCAAAGAATGAAAACCTGTATTACTTGAGAAAGTATGTAGGTGGAGGTGCAAAGAAAGCTGTTGAAGGTTTCTTTGTTCTAGGCACTGATTCAGCATATGATGAGGATT
The DNA here is from genome assembly GCA_027475355.1 of Coilia nasus. Lineage (NCBI taxonomy): Eukaryota > Metazoa > Chordata > Actinopteri > Clupeiformes > Engraulidae > Coilia > Coilia nasus. The sequence goes on from CM050211.1 coordinate 236,984, forward strand.
GCAAAGTACTAGAGAAACGTTTTGGTTACCCATTCACAATTGGGAAATCCTTTAGAGACAAGTTGCATGGATGGCCAAAGATAAGCTCTAACGATGCCTTCGAATTAAGAGAGTTTGCAGACTTCCTCAAGAATTGTGAGGCTGCAATGCCACATCTGAAAACATTAGAAGTCCTAAACGACTGCAATGAGAATCAAAAAATTCTGCTAAAGCTACCATCTTGTGTGGAAGCAGACGAGTTTCAATTCAGAGTTGTTGTCAAGAACAATCCAATGACAAGAAGAGGAGTTCTATCAACTGGTTAGTGTCTAAATGGAACCGCAAAGTGATGGAATTCAGAGAGGAAACCGGGGACTACCCACCATTCAAAAAGTTTGTACACTTTCTGTCTAAAGAAGCGGATCTTGCTTGTGACCCTGTGTCTTCAATACAAGCCCTCAGAAACACAGAAAGTGGAAAATCAAAGCCTCCAAGAAACCTAACCCTCCAAGCAAAGATGCTCTCCACAAACACAACACAAAGCAATATCCCATCATGCGTCTTTTGTAAGAAAACAGGACATCACCTAGCCAAGTGTAGAAGGTTTGTTGAAAGACCGCTTCAAGATCGGGTAAAGTTCATACAGACAGAGAAGCTTTGCTTTGGATGTTTGAGTTTTGGTCATCAATCAAATCAGTGTACTAAAAGGAGCACATGTGAAAAGTGTCAGAGGAAACATCCAACATGTCTGCATGATGAAAACTACAAAGAAAAGAGTGGAAATAGCAACCTAAAGGACAAGACAAATGCTGAAGAGTCGGCTACAGCTGTGTCATTTGCCAATGCAACCACTCATGAGAGCTTGAGCACACACAAACGTCATCGACAATACCAGTCTGGGTCTCATCTTCAAAACATCCTGATCAAGAAATTCTCGTTTATTCTGTGACATGAAATGTTTCACCAGTTTCATGTCACAAAGGAACATCAAAACTACCTCAGATTCTTATGCTGGGAGAATGGTGATCTAAATGCAAAACCCTCTGTATACAGAATGAAAGTGCATCTGTTTGGAGCTGCTTCATCACCTGGCTGCTGTAATTCGTGCATTAATGCATTCAAGCACCTGGCATCACAAGGCCATGGAAAGTTCAGTGAAGAGTCTATCAAGTTCATCCATGGAAGTTTTTATGTTGATAATGGTTTGACAAGCACAAAGTCCCCTGCTGAAGCCATACATTTGGTTGAAGAAGCAAGAGCCCTGTGTACAACTGGTAATCTTCGGCTTCACAAGTTTGTATCCAACAACAAGGAGGTGATGAGAATGATACCACCCGAGGAACGTGCCCACACCAAAGATCTAGATTTGGATTTAGGAGAATATAACATTGAACGAGCTCTTGGAGTTTCAGTGTACTAAAAGGAGCACATGTGAAAAGTGTCAGAGGAAACATCCAACATGTCTGCATGATGAAAACTACAAAGAAAAGAGTGGAAATAGCAACCTAAAGGACAAGACAAATGCTGAAGAGTCGGCTACAGCTGTGTCATTTGCCAATGCAACCACTCATGAGAGCTTGAGCACACACAAACGTCATCGACAATACCAGTCTGGGTCTCATCTTCAAAACATCCTGATCAAGAAATTCTCGTTTATTCTGTGACATGAAATGTTTCACCAGTTTCATGTCACAAAGGAACATCAAAACTACCTCAGATTCTTATGCTGGGAGAATGGTGATCTAAATGCAAAACCCTCTGTATACAGAATGAAAGTGCATCTGTTTGGAGCTGCTTCATCACCTGGCTGCTGTAATTCGTGCATTAATGCATTCAAGCACCTGGCATCACAAGGCCATGGAAAGTTCAGTGAAGAGTCTATCAAGTTCATCCATGGAAGTTTTTATGTTGATAATGGTTTGACAAGCACAAAGTCCCCTGCTGAAGCCATACATTTGGTTGAAGAAGCAAGAGCCCTGTGTACAACTGGTAATCTTCGGCTTCACAAGTTTGTATCCAACAACAAGGAGGTGATGAGAATGATACCACCCGAGGAACGTGCCCACACCAAAGATCTAGATTTGGATTTAGGAGAATATAACATTGAACGAGCTCTTGGAGTTCAGTGGTGTGTGGAAGCAGACGAGTTTCAATTCAGAGTTGTTGTCAAGAACAATCCAATGACAAGAAGAGGAGTTCTATCAACTGGTTAGTGTCTAAATGGAACCGCAAAGTGATGGAATTCAGAGAGGAAACCGGGGACTACCCACCATTCAAAAAGTTTGTACACTTTCTGTCTAAAGAAGCGGATCTTGCTTGTGACCCTGTGTCTTCAATACAAGCCCTCAGAAACACAGAAAGAGGAAAATCAAAGCCTCCAAGAAACCTAACCCTCCAAGCAAAGAGGCTCTCCACAAACACAACACAAAGCAATATCCCATCATGCGTCTTTTGTAAGAAAACAGAACATCACCTAGCCAAGTGTAGAAGGTTTGTTGAAAGACCGCTTCAAGATCGGGTAAAGTTCATACAGACAGAGAAGCTTTGCTTTGGATGTTTGAGTTTTGGTCATCAATCAAATCAGTGTACTAAAAGGAGCACCTGTGAAAAGTGTCAGAGGAAACATCCAACATGTCTGCATGATGAAAACTACAAAGAAAAGAGTGGAAATAGCAACCTAAAGGACAAGACAAATGCTGAAGAGTCGGCTACAGCTGTGTCATTTGCCAATGCAACCACTCATGAGAGCTTGAGCACACACAAACGTCATCGACAATACCAGTCTGGGTCTCATCTTCAAAACATCCTGATCAAGAAATTCTCGTTTATTCTGTGACATGAAATGTTTCACCAGTTTCATGTCACAAAGGAACATCAAGACTACCTCAGATTCTTATGCTGGGAGAAGGGTGATCTAAATGCAAAACCCTCTGTATACAGAATGAAAGTACATCTGTTTGGAGCTGCTTCATCACCTGGCTGCTGTAATTCATGCATTAATGCATTCAAGCACCTGGCATCACAAGGCCATGGAAAGTTCAGTGAAGAGTCTGTCAAGTTCATCCATGGAAGTTTTTATGTTGATAATGGTTTGACAAGCACAAAGTCCCCTGCTGAAGCCATACATTTGGTTGAAGAAGCAAGAGCCCTGTGTACAACTGGTAATCTTCGGCTTCACAAGTTTGTATCCAACAACAAGGAGGTGATGAGAATGATACCACCCGAGGAACGTGCCCATACCAAAGATCTAGATTTGGATTTAGGAGAATATAACATTGAACGAGCTCTTGGAGTTCAGTGGTGTGTGGAAGCAGACGAGTTTCAATTCGGAGTTGTTGTCAGGAACAATCCAATGACAAGAAGAGGAGTTCTATCAACTGGTTAGTGTCTAAATGGAACCGCAAAGTGATGGAATTCAGAGAGGAAACCGGGGACTACCCACCATGCAAAAAGTTTGTACACTTTCTGTCTAAAGAAGCAGATCTTGCTTGTGACCCTGTGTCTTCAATACAAGCCCTCAGAAACACAGAAAGTGGAAAATCAAAGCCTCCAAGAAACCTAACCCTCCAAGCAAAGATGCTCTCCACAAACACAACACAAAGCAATATCCCATCATGCGTCTTTTGTAAGAAAGCAGGACATCACCTAGCCAAGTGTAGAAGGTTTGTTGAGAGACCGCTTCAAGATCGGGTAAAGTTCATACAGACAGAGAAGCTTTGCTTTGGATGTTTGAGTTTTGGTCATCAATCAAATCAGTGTATTAAAAGGAGCACATGTGAAAAGTGTCAGAGGAAACATCCAACATGTCTGCATGATGAAAACTACAAAGAAAAGAGTGGAAATAGCAACCTAAAGGACAAGACAAATGCTGAAGAGTCGGCAGATGAGTCGGAAGAATGTTTTCGTTGAAAGTGGGCGTTGACCAGTGCTTTCAATGCGTGAGAGTCAATAGATTTTTTGATTAAAAAAAAAGTTGTTGTAAACATTAGCTTTCTCTAGATAATAGGCAAAATGACATTTTCTACAATTACAGCGCCCCCTATGGACCAAGTTTTATAGCATGTTCTGTGGTGTTAGAGGGCTGTGTGGTGATCGTGCAATGACGTATTTTGCGCAGTTCCCACCTTCTCGGTCCAAGATATTGGCAACTCAAAATCCCAATTTTTGCATTTACCCATATCACTAGGTTTCGCTATGCTTCAAGTGAGAGTTTATTGGCTGGGTCAATACGTCTCTGTAACACCCACATATCACAAAAATTTCATGTTGTTGGGTGAAATGTTCATTGAGTTATTCAGGAAAAACTTTTGCCGGTCTCCCCCTCTTTAACGGACACTGGCACAGCGGGGGGGTGGCCCTGGGGGACCAAAAGGCGTTATTCGCTCACAAACTTCTTGGGCTACATGCCTACAAATATTCATGTCTCCCCGAGTTTCAGAGTTTCGTTGACAAAAAATCGGTGAAAAAAAAAAAAAGGGAAAAATTTTGCAGCAACTCCAATATGACCACTTTCGCTAGCTTCGCTAGCGGCGGTCATAATAAAATAACAAAACAATAACTACAAAAAACTCTACCAAGGCAAACTAGATGTACCGCATAGCGGTACATGGTATGACCGCCGCAGTGTATTGAAATGTGGGAACTGTTGGTATGATGAGTGTGTGGTAGAGCAGTGTTGTGTAGAAATGATTTCCTGGAAGTGGGCATGAATGTGGGTTTTCAATGAATGACATTGTGTGTGTTTGTATAGTGTGTAGGAGTGATTTCTGAAAGGAATAGGCAAAATAAAAATGTGTACAATTACAGCGCCCCCTACAGGCCCAATTTTATGGAATGTGCTGTGCTTTTAGAGGTCTTTGTGTTGATCGTGCATGAGATATTTTATGCAGTTCCTACCTTCTTAGTCCAAAATATTGGCAATTCAAAATCCCAATTTTTGCATTTACCCATGTCACTAGGTGGCGCTATGCTTCAAGTGAGAGTTTATGGGCTGGGTCGATATGCCTCTGTAACACCGACATACTAACGCAAAATCGTTGTCTTGGGCAAAATTGTTGTCTTGGGCAAAATTGCTTCGGCGAAAAACATCGCCCCCTACGATGAAATGTCACAAAATTTACTACACATCAAAAGAAGGCTGTTTAGAGTTGGCATTTTGACCACATTTGAGGTATTAAAAGCCAAGATATGGACTTTTGAAGAATTTTAAGCTACGTGTTAAATGTTCATTGACATGTAACTTCGAAGCGGTTTATCTCAAGAAAATTCCTTTGATAACTTTTTGTCAGCATTTTCTGTAGATGACAAATTTGGTGAGATTCACATGAACGGCCTATGACGAGTTCGTTCAAATTCGTTTTCGCAATGTTAAAATTTGACGGAAATTGTTTTCGTTGGAAGTGGGCGTCGACCAGTGCTTTCAATGCGTGAGGATCAATAGATTTCACGATAAAAAAAAAAGTTGTTGTAAACATTAGCATTCTCTAGATAATAGGCAAAATAACATTTTCTACAATTACAGCGCCCCCTATGGACCAAATTTTATGGCATGTGCTGTGATGTTAGAGGTCTTTGTGGTGATCATGCATGATGTATTTTGCGCAAATTTCCACGTTCTCGGTCCAAGATATTGGCAACTCAAAATACCAATTTTTGCATTTACCCATATCACTAAGTGGCGCTATGCTTCAAGTGAGTGTTTATGGGCTGAGTCGATACGTCTCTGTAACACCGACATATCACAAAAATTTCATGTCATTGGGTGAAACGTTCATTGAGTTCAGCAAAAACTTTTGCCGGTCTCCCCCTCTTTGACGGACACTGGCACAGCGGGGGGGTGGCCCTTGGGGGCCAAAAGCTTCTAGTCGCTCAAAAAGTCCTAGGGCTACATGCCTACAAAGATTCAGGTCCCCCAGACTTCCAGTGCCCCGGGAATCGTTGACGGAAAATCTGTGAAAAAAAAAAAAAAGGGAAAAAAGTCGCGGCAACACTATATTGACCGCTATCGCTAGCTTCACTAGCGGCGGTCATAATAACACAAAAAACAAAAATAAAAGAAACAATCACACAAATTAATAGCGAATGTGTTAAACCAGATATCACCTATTCCACGACAGAGCAATGCTTCTTGTAGAGAAAAGACCTGCCGCATCAAGGTAAAGTCCAGAAAGGACGTCTTTTCAGAGCACGCTTCATGTCACGGTGTCACTTTGGTTACGTAACCTAATGTGCATGCCGTTTCTTTTCCTTTACTCATAATATAACTTTTAAAAGCATATATCTAATTTCACTCACTCAGAAAACACGTCTGTTTCTGTAGCTTATTTATGAGGTGTTCAGGAATTATGCGCAGAGGTGGACAGTAACTAAGTACATTTACTCAAGTACTGTACTTAAGTACAATTTTCAAGTATCTGTACTTTACTTGAGTATGAAACATTTTGGCAACTTGTGACTTTCACTTCACTACATTTTTTAGACAAATATTGTACTTTTTACTCCACTACATTTGAAATGCGCATGAAGTACTCATAACATTGATGAGAGGTGGATGCGCTGAACTCCTGTTTAAAAAGCGTGATCAGTACAGTTCCAGTACAAGTTACATTGAAACATGGCTTTGAAGTGATTTCGCAATGATAGTGATAGATCATATCGAAGTCTGAAGTGTCCTTACTTTCAGTCACTGAATTTGAACTTGGTAATGATCATGATGGCAATGGCAGATAATGACAAATCTTTATCAAAACATTTGTGACTATGATAAAGCTGGAATAAAAAAAGACAATCAATTGACTTCACCACACATCTTTGCAACTAAACATTGCATTTACCACTCCAATTTTTTTTATTACTTTATTTATGTAGTAGAGTCATGTACAGTGTTTCAATACCTTTCAAAACAAAATCTTCTTCTTAATACTAAGTCATCACATTTACAATAAACATCCCCATATGTCCATTTCCTTTCACATGTACACTTATGTACTACCATCACTTTTTTTTTTCTCCCCCTTTCCTTTTCTTTTTCCCTTTCTCTCCTTTCCTTCCTCTCCCCTTTTCCCTCTTTCCTCCCTCTCTCCCTCCCCCTTCCCCTTTTCTTTCCCAATCTACCCCCCCCCCCATCACATGAAATCGACATTAGACAATTGATGTATAAGGTATACAGTAGACACAGAGGAAAAAAAAAACAAAACAAAAAAAAAGCTTAGTGAAGGAAAAAAAGAAAACACAAACAAGAAAAAAAAAGAAAAAAAAATTATAAAAAAAAAGAAAAAAGGAAAGAAAAAGAAAGACACTGGCATATCTGCACGTACATGAGCTGTGTGTGCTATGTATACGCATCATGTATATGGGTATGTAAGGTGTATGTACTTTTGAATGTAATATGTGTAGTAATTTGATCAATGTGGTGGCTTATGTCTTATATTTACTTTCAAAGTAGAAATACATTTTATTACACAGGTTATTTGGATATAGCTTTTTCCATTTCTCAGACTTATTTCTGAAAGCATTTTTTTTTTTTTTCTATATCCATCACCTTCTCTATTGTGTTGTACCATAATCTTGTTTCTGGTTTTTTGGATTGTTTCCATATTCTAGTAATCTGTTTTAATGCTGTTAGTCTTAGAATATTAAAGAGTTTATAGTGTGTTCTTTTTATTGAATGTGCTATGTCGATGCCTAATAGGTGTATTAAAGCTATAGGTTCCTTTAGTCCCAAAATGTATGTGATGGCTCGCCTCACATCTTCCCAGAATTGTTTAATTGAAGGGCATAAGAAAAACATATGTGTATGGTTGCCTATCTCCCCACAACCTCTCCAGCATTTTTTTTCTTCTCCTAAGAGATGAGCGCACTGATTTGGTACCATAAAGAACCTTTGGTTTATCTTCCAGCCAAACTCCAGTACTTTGTTTGTGTTATTTTGAAGTTCTCTTTCCAGGATTCTCTCCAGTCGGTATCTGAAATATTTATAGACATTTCATTCTCCCATTTTTCTTTTGCGTTATACAACATATTTTTCATTTTTTGTAATGTTTTATAAGCCCCTGCTAAACTGCCTCCACTTACACTTTTGCTTCTATTATCTAGCAAAAATTTTAAAACATTATTTGTTTCCTTTTCATTATTTTGTTGCATGTAACTCCTTACCTGTAAATATTTAAAGAAATGTTTTTGTGGTAGCTTATATCTACTTGCTACAGTTTCAAAAGTATGAATTGTGCTTTTTTCAAAAAGTGTAAGTGTGCATACAGTGTTAATCCTGACTTTGCCCAATATTCCAGTATGTTGTCCGTCTGTGCTTTAAAGTCCGGGTCAAACATCATTTGTCTTAGTTTCACACTGTCACTGCGAATTTTTAAATGCTTGCATAAACCTCTCCAGCTCTTTATTGTGTTATTGATACAGAAATTTTGTAAATATTGTCTTTGTGTCTCTGCTCTGAGGAAGGGCAATGAACCAATCATCCCATTTGTCAATTCTTTCTCAATGTTAATCCATTTTATTTCAGATTCTCCTCCCATCCATTTCATTATCGTCAGAATCTGTGTTGCAAAGTAGTAATTTTGTAAATGTGGAACCCCTAAACCTCCTTCTTCTTTCGGTTGAGATAATATCTGAAGTTTAATCCTATGCTTTTTACCATTCCATATAAAATCGGCCAACTTTTTATTCCATATGCTGAAAAATGTTGGCGGTAGTGAGATTGGTAATGCTTGGAATAAAAAGAGTATCTGTGGAAGCACCATCATTTTAATAGTCTCCACCCTATTGTATATCCCCTCTGGTATTAGTTTCCATCTGTTTAGGTCCTTACTTATCTTCAATTCTAAGGTCTTATAATTATTTTCATATAAATCATTCAAATCCTGACTGATACTTATGCCCAAATATTTTATCTCTTTGGAGTCCCATTTTATATCGTACTGCTGCTTTAATAATTGGTTCATTTCCATTCCAATAGTTAGAGCCTCACATTTACTTTTATTAATTTTGTATCCTGCTATTTTGCTGTATTCTTCTATCTCTCCCATCAAATGTTGTAATGAACTTTCTGGGGAGGTCAGATAGAGTATAATGTCGTCGGCAAATAGTGCTAGTTTATGTTTTTCCTCTCCTATTTTAATCCCTTTTATATTCTTATTTTGTCTTATAGCTAATGCCAGAATTTCAATATAAATTGTGAAAAGAAGTGGGGAGAGGGGGTCTCCTTGTCTTGTGCCTTTTTGAATTAAAAACCGTCTTGATAATGTACCATTTGTCTTGACTACTGAGGCAGGTGTTTTATATATAGCTTTAATCCATCGACAGAATTTTTCCTCTAAACCAAAGCTCAACATTGCTTCAAACATAAAGGGCCAAAGGGCTAAGTCAAAAGCTTTTTCTGCATCTAGAGTCAACATAAGAAGTTCTTCATTTTCCTTTTTATTTACATAATCAATTATGTCTAGTGTTCTTCTTATATTGTCTGTTACAAGGCGACCTGGGATAAAGCCACATTGATCCAAATTTATAATGTTTGGGATAATCTGTTTTAATCTATTTGCTAAGATTGATGTTATTATTTTGTGTGTACCACTCCAATTGAGTTATTCTGTTTGTGTTCAGGTGTTTCAGATTTGTTAGTAGAGAATGAATAACAATAGTAATTCCATTGATGGTTTTAAACATGGACTAGGAATAATAGTCTCTCAAAGAATTTTTTAAACTACAGAGCTTTCCCAAGTACATATTGTTTTGTAATTTACACCATTATCTTAAATCCCTGCAACTATATATGGACCTACTTACAAGGCAAAGGATAGAAACCAGCAATGATCATTTTCAAAGAGCTAGGCTATGTTGACTGCAATTATCCTTATTGAAGTTTATTTGCATCTAAATTATTTTATATTAGGCTAAAATGTAAAAACCTTGTATAGTTAAACAAATTACAATGTCAGGTAGGCCCAAAATATGAATATAGTGTGAATATAATAACATAATATGAAAATAGTGATGTTGTGTATAAAGAACTTAAGGTGAGGTCAAATTCTAGTGACTTGTCTGTGGCCCCACATTATCAAAAAAGAAACAAAAAAGATACTTGTACTTTTAATACTTAAGTATTTTTAAAAACAATTACTTTTGTACTTGTACTTGAGTAGAAAATTGGCATAGCAACTTTCACTTGTAGTGGAGTAATATTTGACTAGGAGTATCTATACTTTGACTTAAGTAAAGGAATGATGTACTTTGTCCACCTCTGATTATGCGATATATAAAAAGTAATAATAATAGCAATTATAATTGTTATGATTGTTATTATAATTATAATTATTATTATTAGTAGTAGTAGTAGTATCTATGCAAGTAGCATGTACGGTCCTACGTCGCCTCCCTCACACACAGCCCTCACACCAACCACCGCACCCCCCCCCCCCCCACACACACACTAAGCATGCAGAATACAGCCCTTACGCCCCCAACTCATGCCCCCCCTCACTCACACACTCCTGCCACCTCCCTCCACCTCCCCACACACACAGTACACAAGACACAGCCACACACACACACACACACAGGACAGCCCTCGCAGCTCAAGCCCCCACCCACCACACACGGAGCTTGCGTCACCCTCACTGCCCCCCCTCACTCACAGCCCCCCCACCCCCGCACACATACAGCACACAATATATAGTCTTGCTGCCCGCCTCACGCCACCTCCCTCCACCCCCCCACACAGACAGCACAGAAGTCACAGCCCTCACCGCTCAAGCCCCCCTCCCACACGCACACAGCACATATCTTTGCTCCCCAGCCCTCTCCACACACGTTTGTCCAACCCCACCTCAGCACTGTCAGCTGCACACGCAGTGCCACCCCCCACACAGCCCGTCATCTGCCACCACAGCCAGTCCTTCTTCCCAACCATAACTGCACTTTATGCACTTTATTCCACCCCCCTTCACCTTTTTTCTACCTCTGCCCTTCTTATGGTAGTCATCCCCCCCAAATGCATTCTACGCACTTTACTCCCCACTCCCCATGCACAGTCTAGACTCACAATCAACAGTTTCACTGCATGTCCTACTACCCAGTATGTCTATGTATGTGACAAATAAAACTCCTTGTATCCTTGTATCCTTGTATCTTTCCTTGCTTCATTTGCATCACATAGTAAAAATCCATAAATAAAAAAAATACAGATTGTCTTTCAGGAGATGTTGCTGAAAATGTTTCCCGGCATGAACAGAAAAGTAAACGGTCATGACGATGGTCATGATGATGCTTTCCCGCCCTTCAACCTTTATGCCGCGTCTGGCTGGGTTTCTGACGGATCCATAGACAGTAAAAGAAACCGAATTTGTTATCTAAACAGTACGGTAAATTTTCTCCTGTGCGACAGAAACTCACAAGCCGTCGCAGGGTTTGTGACATCATTTTTAGCATAATTTCAAATAAATGTTTCTTACAGAGCAATAACATGATAGATTTCCGATCGAAGCAAATATGTTTTGCAGTGGATTCTCCGGTTTACAACAATGCCAATATCGAGGCACAGAGTGCTTCTCATGTAAGATTATTTAATTTCAAAGTGACGCTAAAATAAATGGAAGTCAATGGAATGCTAAAGGCTATTGGGTCCTTTCCGGGTTGAGATTTCTCCATGGGTGCTTCAACTTCCGCCTATGCTCTTACCCCCTTGGATTTCCCCATGGGCGTTCCAACTTCCGCATATGTTCCCACCCCCTTGCATTTCCCCTGTGTTACGCTAACATGAACTCCGCCCTTTCTTGCTGGGTGTCATTTGAATTTTACCTTCCTCCCATGTAAAAAAAACCTCGAAGCCATTTTTATATAGAGTTAGCCAGCTCAACGCTGCTCTTCGCCGCCCTAGAACGAATCAGTGGCATCTGCCAACGAACGGTAGGTTTTGAGGAATTTCTCTGTTGGCTTTGCCTGTACTCGGTGTAATGATGTGGTATTACTTGTTTTGAATTACTTTCCACTTCATCTAGATTGAGCCATTATCCACCATACTGATCTGGTAAGAATGTGAGCCAGTTCCTCGTTTTTGACAAGTCAGGCTGTTAAATTTCCATTCTTATCCACCGACGAACAACCTATGCTCGGCGTTGGTTATGGCTTTCTGTCCATTCGTCCACACCAACAGAAATGGTTGCCTCGAGCTCCCTTGGTCTTTGTTGCATCGCCGGCTAACACCACCGATACTCCTTTTTTTAAATGTAGCTAAGTGTAGCTAGCTGCATGGCAGCAGCAGTGTAACGGTAAACGGAATAACTACAGAATAGTATTGGCAGTAACATGTAGACACTTTTAATGCCCACAGACAGGTTGTTGGAGACATTTGTCGTCGACGTATTGGTGAAGCCAAGGTTAGCTAATGTTTGTGACGCTACAGTCCATTGAAATGCGTCTTACGTTATTTGGTTAACACAGCTAACCCACAGTCGGACATTGCTCCTTTTCTGTTCTCCGGTAGGTAATGCACTTGACGTAGCTACCAGGGTGGCAGCGACGTAACGTTAGCTTATTTTGCCAATCCTAGCTAAGACGGCCAACTTAAAGTTGGAGCTAAACAACCAGTTCGATGTGTAATGTTATAATAGTGACTGTAGTACGAAATGTAACAAAAAAGCAGAGTCACTTGTTTTAAACGTCAGCAGAGTCCACACCTCCAGGAAGAATATTCTCAAAGCAGAAACGCCAGACCCTCTGTACAAAATGTAATGTAAGTGGCGATATACTTGCACTGTTTTGAAACCGGTGTAAATGTGTAACAGATGCCAACTAGTGCTAGCCTGGTAAACCAGCCCCTCGTACTTAAAGGAGAACTTTGGTGTAAAATGAAAATTGGCATGTTAAAACATCATACCGAGTTGGTATGTTTGCTGAGGAGCAAAATTGATTTAGCCTGTTGCATTCAGAACTTAACTATTTTTTACCGTTTGTCCCAGAAGACTAACAATGGAAGTGATAGGTGCCCTTAGACGAAACATGAAGACTACGCTATTATTAAACCATTAAAACAGCTCGAATAAACTCCACACTCCATCAGTAGCACAACAAAGGCCACAACATTTAAAACGAGGCACTGAGAACTTAAGTGTACACAGTGTAAGTGTACACAACATTTATTAATAAAACAGTTTTGACAAGCAGTACCTTGGTGTAGTTTCTCGTTGACGCCATGATAAAAATCCGCACGAGTCGATTGACGAACACGAACCAGCAGGACGTATAGGAGCAGAGATGGTACAATCGACTTGTTTGGACTTTCATCATGGCGGCGCTGAGAAACAACTGCAAACTACTGCATGTAAGAACAGTTTTTTAAATAAACGTTGTGTAATTTACAAAGTTCTCAGTGCCTTGTTTTGAAAGCCAGGGCCTTTGTTGTACTACTGATTGAGTGTGGAGTTTCTTCGAGCTGTTTTAATGGTTCAATAATAGCTTAATCTTTATGCTTCGTCTAAGGGCACCTACCACTTCCATTGTTAGCCTTCTGGGACAAACGGTAAAAAATAGTTAAGTTCTGAATGCAACTGGCTAACTCAATTTTGCTCCTCAGCACACATACCAACTCGGTATGATGTTTTAACATGCCAATTTTCATTTTACACCGAAGTTCTCCTTTAATTTCATTTTGGACAGAGGGTCTGGACCAGACACGCCAGAAACGATTTCTTCCTCGAGGTGTGGACTCTGCTGTAGTTTAACCCTATGGGCCCTACCTAGCTAACACGGTTAAGTTGCCGCAACGTTGCAATCACGTGAATTCGTAAACCACACTTACGTTGCCCTAACGTCGCCGATGACGATGCCGCAACGTGGCACGTGAAGGGTGGTAATGCGTTACTCCGACGTCAGTTTCCGACGGTCCCGGTCCGTAAAAGTGACGACCTGGCGACCTTGTAGCAACGCCCTTTTACAAGTTGCCGAAAAGTCGCCAGGACGTGACTTTTCGACATTCGTTTGTAACCGCAAGGTCTTAGCGACTTTGTAGCAACCAAAATACCCACTGGCAACTTTCTAGCAACCCCCTTTTACAGGTTGCCGAAAAGTGACCAGTGTAGCAACCAAAATACCCACTGGCGACTTTGTAGCAGCCTTACAGTTTGCATACAATTTGGGCGGACTAGTCCTCATTTGCCCTTTATGACCAGGCCTGGTTACAAATTTACGCAGAGAGGCATTTCCACAACAAGATGCTTTATTTTATTTTAACACAAGTACAGTGACATATAATGCACATAATATACAACATACAAATTGGGCTCATGGGAAATGACTGCCTACAGAAGTTATATAAACCAGGATGAATGAGTGCAACTGCCTCCCGCAGCTATGTAAACCATGACAAAGTGACTGAATGAATTGGTACGAAATATAACAGATGCTTCATCTTTAAGCCCTGCGCCACGGTGTCAACCTACACCTAGACTTGACTATGGCGCGAGCTCTTGAACTGTACATTGTAATGATATGTAACTGTTACACCACCTAAGCAGCAAATTACTAGAAACAATGTGCTACCCAAATAAAGCAGTATATGGAGAATGAGTAATTGGCAGTACTATACAAATATGAACGGTACAAACATCTAGCACAGTGGATAAAACAATAGACAAACACTCACACTATGAAGCTACAATAACAATGAACCTACACGTAAAGACATGATAACAGCAAAACTCACTCTCATGGACGCACGGAAAGTTCATAGATGGCAAAAGAGATTAACGTTGGGATCCGGGCACGTCCAAGAAACAAATACATAAGTCCGAGAAGAGAAGTGTATCCAAGGGTGCCTGGAACAACTGGTTTTATTTAAGTTTCGCCAATTGTGTGGCTTTTTTGTCTGTGCAAATTAAATATGCCACCTCATATGAAGCCTTCCGCGCCTTTGCATAGATAGTTGTTTGCTTGTGTTGAATGGTATTTTTACGACTCTTTCAAAATTTTGTCAAGATTTGCTTAGTGAGGGCTTTCTTCTGCTCTGTCTTTCTCTTTTCTGCGGAAAAAGTCGGTTTGGTGGACTCCTCTTTTACCAGATGAGATGGGCTTTCTTGACGGCTCTCCTCTGGCTCCTCTGTTCCGCTGTCTTTAAAAGTTTAAAAGTTAAAAGCAATTCCCTAGTCCTCATGCATCTGGGTTTGGGGAAAAAATCGGAAAGCCTGTTTTGAGACATTATACAGTGCAGATAATATGGTCCGGGAAGAAAACAGAAGTGGATCCACGGGTGATGCCTGGGCCTGGAAAAGATTTCTCCTCCCGTGTACTGCTTTGCTAATCGGGCAGGACAATAGGACAATTAACAGGTCACACATTTGAATCTCGTGCAGAGGTTGTCGGGTCGGCAGAATGATTGGCTCCAACCAAGGGCCTGATCAGCAGGAGGTCGCGGCAATGCAAGAGTAAATCATGCATTCATATTTTAACAACCTGTATTGGTGTGCATTTTAATGTGTTTGTATGTGTGGTTCTTCTGCCTGTGGCTTGCTTCCTGTCAGTAACTGCGGTGCATGTAGTCTTGCACTGCGGCGATTGGTGAGGTAGCTGAGGGGTGGTTTAAAAAGTTCCATTGTTCTTTCCCGTTGTAGCATTTTTTCATTGTCTTGACTGTGTTCAACAACCCTTTACTGAATAAACAGCACGTTCAGTTAGTTGAGTGTGAAAAATTACTTCTAACAAAGCGCAGACTGTTACGATTCACACACTTTTCCTGTACACAGACCAAAGTTGTCATTCAAGTTGTTGAATCTCGCGGCATCGTACTCCTGGTACCAAATGGCAACGTTATGAGGTGACCGAAAAAGGACGTTGCGGCATCGAGTTTTCTGATATCAAATGGCAACGTTTTCAGATTACCATGTCGCGATGTGACAGAAAGGTCACCGAGGCAACCAAATGGCAACGTCAAATGGTGACCACATCGCAACGGTGGGATAATCAGTGGATTATCAATAGGGAATGGGCACGGAAGGGGGCTGCGCAGTGCATTATGTGGCGAAATCAATGCGTGCCGCCATTTTAATAGGCCAGAAGAACAGCTTACCAACACAAGGGAGTGAGACAGTAGTCTGATTTGCAGTTTAGTATAGCTCAGTTTTGTTTAGAATGCTAAATACTTGTGCTAAATACAAAAACGTATGTTGTTGAGTACAGTGTTCTCGTCCGTTATTTTGCGTGAGTGGAGAGACAGCCAGTTTAGAATTATTGGTATGCTTCAGAAAGCATAACCTGACAACTGGAATGTGATAACCAACCTGTGTGCTTGGATAAAATATCCTCTCTTCCGCTCCTCCTCACTTTAAAAACATTACCTAACTTTAGGCAAAACATTTTGTCTGTCGTTGTGTGCACGCCTCTCTCATTCTGATTCAGAATGCTCATTCTAGGCTGCATTCAAAATGTTTCAAGTAATTTGTCATGAGTCCTAAAACAACATAGGCTATGCATTCGCGAAATCACTAACCAATTAGGGCTGTGCGATATATCGAATATACGAAATTATCTCCGAAATAGATTTGTGAGATTATTATATCGTATGTATCGAGTATTTTATGGTCATCTGTTTTTTTTTTTTTTTTTCAAGCAGCAGCCGAGACTCGTCTTGCTTTCATATTTAGAACGTTCTGGTGGCTTTCTCCTTTTCCCTCAGGCAGTAACGCGAGTGAGGGGTTAAAAAAACGCACACTCTTGTCAAACACTCACCAACCAATCCCGCGCGACATCTAGGTGCGGAAGGGAGGAAACTTAATTTTGTAATTTATTTCGGTTTGCAGGCAGCGCGAAGCTGTCGTACAGTATACCCTACTAATGCAATAGAACAAAAGTTTTATAGATATCGGGAACGTGGAGCAGGTAACCCCAATATGCAAAGTGTGCAAAAAAAAACTGTCCCGACGAAAGGCAGCAGCACCACAAACATGTTTCACCACCCCAAAACCTACCCGGCAGAGTATGCAGAGTCCGTCAAACTCCGAACAGCATGCACACCTGCTAAAACCCCTAAACCAGCCCAGTACAGTTGAAAATTGTGCAGGTAGAAATATGTTGTGCAGTGTTTTCCCCAGAAATAAAAAGAAGGGTTTAAATTTTGATGTAAATACGATGACGCCGTGGCACGGTAGCTAGGAGGATTGGTGGGCATGCACCCTGGGATTTTTTTTTTTTTCTAGAGCTAAAATGGTGCATTCTAGGAAGATCTGAAGCTAAATTTTGGTCCCAGAAGGCTGGTGGAAACATAACACTTTAAATAAAATGTTGCATTTTTTGGCACAAATAGAACAAAAAACTCGTTGCACTTGGTGAGTTGAAAGAGCCAAAACTCCCAAGTGGGAAGGCTAATTTATTGTCACACAAGAAATACTGCAAGCACTACATAATGTCACATGAATTTGACTAGGCTGTCACTTAAATGTCTAAACTAAATGTTGAGCCTCCTGTTTTTCTGGGCTAAATTCTATCAGCTAAATATCTCCCTGTATGGCCACATGAAAGCTGAATTGGTACCACAGATCTTAGATTCTGCAGATAAATATAATTCAGTGTAGTGTAGTATTATCTAGAATGATGTCTGATGACAACAAATTCTTATTTCAGTGTTCCTGTAACAAGCTAACGAACTAGCTCATTGAAATGATTGGTAATGTGGTAATGCTAACAGACATCGACTCACCTTGAATTTAACACGTTGCAATAACCTTACAACTTTATATTACTTTCTGCACTTCAGATAATATCAGTATTAGTATCTAGGTGGGTGTTGGTGAGTAAAGTGGCAGCTTTCAGTTTAAAACATTATCTTAGCGTAGTTCGCTAGCGTTAGCGCGCTAACAACCCCATACAGGCTGCAGCCTGGTCTGAAATTAAGCTAATTTTCTGGAAATCCAAACAGTAACAACGTACACTATTAGGCTTGAAATAATCACAAATAATTGCGGATTGTGACACTTTGTTAAAAAGAACCATCAACAAATCCAGAAAGACGTAAGGACCAATTTATTAGTTAAATTCCACGAGTGTCCCATTCAACGAAACAGTCTTGACTCTGCTCTACATAAAGGAGGACTTGCCTTTCACGCTCTCTCTCACTCTCTTTCAGCAGCTAGATGATCCGATCGCATTCTGTACACTGTGGAGAAAGTTTTCTTGCTACATGAGCATGTCCCAAGGAGAGCGTTCTCCTTCCTTCTTGTGTAGCATTTACAGTCAAAGTCAGACAGTTTTAGTAGCCCCGAGGTTTGCGTTAAAGATCTTAGGTTCTACAATACTCTCTGATACAGCTGACTGGCGAAAAAAAAAACAAAGGAGCACTGTAATCGGCATGTGATTGGCCAGTGTCGCCAGTATAGTAGTTTACACACCCACCACGGAAGTTTCCTAAAAACGCAGCCTACATTTGACTACATTGGGGCTTCTTGTTCGGGGAAAATCCAGGGGGGAATGTTTTTGTGCATGATTTTTAAGCGTATCGGCATTTTATGAAAGCGTCTCGGCAAAACTTGATGCGTATCGGCGAAAAAAGAAGCGTATCGGTGCCGATACGCTTAGACGCTTTGGGGAAAACACTGGTTGTGCAGATCTCTCTCTCTCTCTCTCTCTCTCTCTCGCCCTCTGTCTTTCTCTCTCTCTCACACACACACGCACACACACAAGGCTAAATGTGTGTCGTTGTAGTTAATGCCACACACGTCATTTTCTGGGAGATCTACCTCTATGTTTTTTAAAGTAATTTCATGAAAGCACTTGTCTCTCAGGATTTCTACTTGAGTTTGCACTTTTTGGTTTTTGCACAGTTCTGGGCAGCTCTGTTTGCTTTTATCACTTTGCTGTAATTTTGAAGATTGTTTTTGCAATTTGTGCTTTATTTGAAAAAAAAAACAAAAAACAGTCTTATTTCAACTCAATTGTGGTTAATCACTATGAAAATCTTTAATGTTTTCCTGGATACCACCTATAAAGTTAACCATGAATGGTATGTAATCTGCCGGGATTGTAGTGATAACAGTAAAAAGTAAAAGTGTGATTTCATAGGGTCCTATAAAGGATATTTCAAAATATCGAGATGTATATCGTATATCGTGAAATGGAGAAAATGTATCGGGATATTCATTTTTTCCCATATCGCACAGCTCTATAACCAATGCATAGTCACATTTTCCGCCTGGACACCGCGGGGCAAAGTAAAGTTCGCACTTCACCTACTCATTCATTTTGTGGGTAGTCTGTATTTACTTAATAGCACAAAACAGCATCAAAAGTGTTAGCGGAATGGTGGATTTGTTGCATCCGTAATTTTGACCAAAAATACCACGACAAGTGCATGCCTGCATCCCAGCTTTCAGTGCCTGACACCTGTACTTGACTTACCCGTCTGCGGTAACAGCCACGACCATCGCTCCATTTGGCAAAGCACACTTACTCAATGCACCGTCCTACCACATGTGATGGCAAGCTAATCTACAAGGGAATCCTTTTTCCATCATGAGGCTGGGAATCGTCCTGAACATGAGCTCTAACTTCCATGGCAACATCATTTCTTGTGTTATCGTTCTTGGGTGTTAATTCAGATATTTTGTGTGCTGGTCCTGAGAAATATGATGCTATCACATTTTAAATTTTACCTCTGGGTCAGCCAAGTTCCCACATGAAAATGTTACAGTGTTTTATGTTGTGTTCGGTGCTGTTCAAAAACATTAGGCGTAGAAGCCTTAGATAGCATAGGCTACATTCTGTTAAAAAGAGTTCTTTCACTTAACCAGTTAACAGGTTAACACCGAACAAGGGAAAACTTGGTTATTAGGTGGGCGGTTCCTTGTCCTGCGCGAAGTCGTGTGACGTCACATGCCCATTCCCAATGTTGATAAACATGTAGTCTGTGCCTGACGGAAATAAGGGCCTATTTTCCACGCAATGAAGGATGTTATATCAGGATTATGCAGGATTGTGGATCTTATGCAGAAAATTTCAGTAATTTCAAAACTGTATGAAACATGTCTTGACAGAAATGCACGATAGCAGTAGAATCGGTAAGTTCTGCTATTGTTTACATTATGCATTGACTGATAACCGCGAGTGAAAAATGGATGCAGGAGAAATTTCTCAAATCATTACTTGGCAAACATTTGATCCCTTGTTGTAACGTGATAAATTCACCTGATAATATGTGCTTGGTGTCGTTGGAAAGCTGAGATTCTGTACTTTCTTCTGATGTGCGTGCGTTATCTATCCAATCATGGGTTCGCGAGTAATTTCAACAAGAGTAATGTCTGTGCAAAGAGCTACTATGAGAGATTTTGGCGTTTTTTTTTTTTATATATCTCACCGATACTTGATCACAAAAATTAAAGGAGGTCACGTTGTAAAGCCCTGGTTCTGCTATTTTGTTTGGTATGAGTGCCATATCGCCACGATGTACCGTTCCAAAGTAATTCAACAGAGAAGAATAGGTGTAAATTTGCCCGCATTTTGCGGGCGTCTGGCCCATAGGGTTAAAACAAATGCCTCTGCCTTTACCCAATCGCTAACGCCTGGTCGCCATGTATACAATTATCTACCTACGCACTATAATTCAAATGTACCACACAATGTCAACGTCGTGGCTAACGAACACGCCCTCCGTTTGCTGATTGGATCGGTCTTGCTGGGGCTGACTACATGACCCTCAAGAGATTCTGGTCCAGACCCTCTGTACAAAATAAAATGAAGTACGAGGGGCGGGTTTACCAGGCTAACCTAGTGCAGCTCATCTTAATCCTTTCAGTTGAACATTAACTTTCTTCAGAGATGACGCGCTCCTGTCAATATAAAGGCTTGTGTGGCTATATTAGAGAGATGAGAGATAGAGATAAAATTCACCCACCAAATTAATCAGGGGAAACAATAAAGATGTGCATGTAGCACACATTATTTTTAAATATTGTGAAAAAAAGACACAATTTATATTTAAAAAAAAAAAAAAATGAACTCAAAGCCACAGCTCAGAAGCCTGCTATAATCAGAGTTCTCAAAGGCTGTTTTTTTTTTAAATACGATTTCATGTTCCTTCAATAAATAAGCTTAAAATGAATGTGTAACCTATTCCAGACTAATCGAACTTGTAGGATACTGTTGGTCATTATGTAAATAGAGCAGGAAACGTGCAGCGGCACAAAAGTATACATCCACGCCACTGATGCTTGAGTTTCACTGTCAATTTGTTTATATTAATTATTACATATATTTAAAGTTCAAAACCAAAACATTTGAATTATTTTAGCCTACAACTTTTACGTTATCAAGTTCGAAAAGATTATGCATGCAGTTTGCCCCAGTTGTTCTTCCTTCTCCTTTAGTTAACATTTATTTGCAACATTTATTTGGCGTGTCGTCAAAAAGGGAAATATCACCAGGCTATAATACCCTGATGTGATTTCATCACAAAAGGCCTTACTTTACAGCGCATAGGCTAAGGTCTTTTGATTTCCATCAGCCGAGACTGTCATTTTGCTTTCGGTTTTGACGTGCTGAATAGAAAGCACGTGTTGGACATGAAAAAACAATGAAGAATAACTAGAAATGGGGCTTGGTTAAACAAAATAAGCAACAATATCATTAGACATTTGTAGTTAATTGTGCAAAAGATAAACTATTTCTGGTGTGTGGTTTGCTGTAAGAAAATAATATTATGGAAGCAATGGCAAAAAGTGCTACCACGCCATCAGTCTGAAGATAGCCCTAAAACTAACATTGGAGCGCTCCAAAAGGTGACCTCCTCATTGCTTGGCACAACTACCACCGTGGAGGTTTATACTTGTATGCCTGACCGCCTTAGCACGCCCAATGTGCGCATATGCCCATTTATAGGAGCTGAGCAAGCCATGACCTGAACCTGACCATGACAAAAAATATCAGCCAGTTAAAAACAATGGTGCAGTCATAGTTTTATCACTTAGTTTTGTTAGTTGTGTGCCTTAGCTTACAACTACTGTTGGAATTAAATGAAAATACAAGTAGGGGCATAGGGCATGATGGGCAGCACGGCTTCAAGGTTGACGTATGGCTGAGGTGGTATGGGCCCGCATTTGCTTTAAGAAAAACGAATCCGTCAGATGATGTTTTTTACTGTATGCACTTTACTCAACCCCCGTCTCTCCCCATGCAGTTTAGACTAACAATCGGCAATTTCACTGCATGTCCTGCTCTACCCAGAATGTCTATGCATGTGACGGTAAATATCCTTCTAAGTAGCATTTAGAGGACACTGAATTACACAATTACATCTGACATTTTTTACCGTTAATACATAGATACTAATGTACTTTGTTAAAATAAGTGCATTTAATAGTCTAAGCATGGTAAATGACTACATATTTGTCCCTAATATGCTGTCCCAAACAATTTTTTTTTTAAACAGTTATTCTAGTGTTATCTAGTTTTTTGATTAGTGGACTAATTCAATGATTTGATTTTTCAATTAGTAGGTTCCCCATTGTTCAGCTAACAGTTTAAATAAAACAAATTCAACAATTTTTTGTTCAAATGAACTTGTAGTGCAACTTGAAGACAGCTGTAAGCTATTAGTCCAGCAATAAAATAATCATTTTCAGGAGGAATACAAAATAAAAACTTAAAGCAAGTACAAAACCAATAGCCTGTATTTTTTTAAGAGTGGTAGGTAAAATAATGAATAAGGTCATGTTTAACATCCAAGCTGTTCTCCCTTTAATTTTACAGTAAAAACATCTCATTTTAGCAACATGTGAGGTCAGATTTTAATAACGCCTTAAGGGGTATTCTTAAACACGGGGGTGGTCTTGATGTAAACATGATTAAAGTGGGGTAAGGACACAGTACCGATGTGCCTTGTCTCAGCTCTACTTGGTTTTGAGGGGTGTAGAGAAAAGCCATTTTTCACTGAGTTAAGTTGAAAACTATATAAAAAAGAAAGGTTCCATGCCCTGAAATCTTTCCTGTTAACCATTTTAAAGCCATTCCAGCCAGAGAGATATTGAGTGATGGAGAAAGACGGTGAGAAAGTGTGGGCGTGCATGCAAAAAAGACAGAGAGAATACTGTGGCACTAACAGGTACAGGTTACTTTCTGTAGGTCTCTTTTCTGTGGCTGCTGTGTAGCCTAGACCCATAACAGACCATTTCCACAGAATCAGATTTACAGCAGGCAATGACACAATTTAAAGATAAGCCAGTGGGTGGAGTAAGGTTAAATTTACACACCGATCATTTTGAATCAAGACAGTGTTTAGATGCCAGCACAAAATGTTATCAAAGGCCTCTAAGTTTGTTTACAATAAGTTTGTTAATAATAAAAATATAATTATATTATAAGTAATTGTTGCAGTAATTATTATTATATTATAAGTATTTGTTGCAGCCCTAGTATGTCTACATACTCGCATAAGGTATTACATATTAATTTAACCTTTAAGCAGGGGCCTTGCTGAATAAAATGATGCCAAACACTAGGTCCAGATCAAAATATCAAGCAGATAGATTTTATGACCCTTTAAACTTAAAGAGCCATGCCCTTTTTCACTTTCACTGATCGCCGCATTTATTTTTTATAGTTTTTGGAGGCTCATAACTTCATTTCTATACAAGATATAGGCCTAGGCCTGATAATTGGAATTCCTGTCAGTTGCTCTTTAGGAATCCCCTGTTAGAATTGGGCTAGCCAGTGTTGATTGGGTCATTGACAAAAAAAAGTTTTTTTAATATTGTTTTTAGAAGTTGAAATGTTTGTTTGAAGTAAGGGGAATGTATTTAAGCAAACCAAATGTGCTGCACAGGAAATAAAAGGGTTTGCATAAATTTTCACTGTATTTGCAACTTCACTGCCTAAAAATGTCAGGTGGTGCAACTGAAACTGTTTTTTAAAAATATACTTACCTTGTTTTAATTCTATGTGACTTTTTGTGAGTATAACTGAGACTGTCTACAGTGGCTCGTGCAACTTTTTTTGTAGATGAGTTATGTATTAACAATTACCTATGATTTTTGCATTATTATAGTCATTCTTAGTTATTTTGTTTTGATAAAAATAGAAAAAAAGTCCGCTTCAACCAGGATTTATCTGCTCCCACTGTTTTTTTTTTTCCGTAACGTTTCGGGTTGGCACCCTTCTTCAGACGTCTGAAGAAGGGTGCTAACCCGAAACATTACGAAAAAAAAAAAAAAAAACAGTGGGAGCAGATAAATCCTGGTTAAAGCGGACTTTTTTTCTATTTTTATCTTGACAATTGCTTGTCCAGCTCCCAGGTCAGACGTTTGGATGTGCGAGCTTTTATCTACTACTAGTTATTTTGTTTTACCAACATCCAACTTTACATTTAAAGATAGACAGAATACTTAACAACCATTAGAATGAATACTGGGTAATGCACTAGTTATGTTCATTAATTCCCAACATTGATTTCACTTTAATGTATTTAATTATTTATTTAAACTAGAAATATACCTGGTTGCACCACCTGACAGTATGGTTGCACCACCTGACAAGATCAAAAACGGGCAAAAAATTTCGGATCGGATATCAAAAAGTTAATGCATGTTCGAGGTGGTAATGCGGCCACGACGCGAAGCAGAGATGTATCTTTTCGTAACTTACTGGACAAACTGCCGTTGCTAATTCCAAACTGGGGGTTGCTATGGCCAAGACCCAGTCGTTAGTTCCATGACTTTGGTTGTCAATCTAGCTATTCCAAAGTTCTGTTAAGCCTTGTTTAGCAAAATCACGTTAGTAGAGAGTCCAAATGCAGCGTGACGGCACTAAAAGACGATCTCAGGGGCATATAACATGTTGCAACTCTGTGTTCTTCTATTTGTTTGTCATTTGCTGTCGCATCTTTACTGTTTATTTACAATTGCCAAGTACCAAGTATGTTCAGGTGCACATGGTACCGTAAATGCACAATTGCAATTTGAATCAGGCCTCATCATGATTTATCACCTTTCTTTTCTTTTTGCAAGATATATTTGCCTAGTCTGGTAAACCAGCCCCTCGTACTTCATTTAATTTTGTACAGAGGGTCTGGGCCTTGCTGCATTGAGAAATGATTTCCTTCTGGAGATGTGGACTCTGCTGAAGTTTAACCCTTTGGAGACTGAGCCGAACATTCAGACATTTTTTTCAGACATGATGCACTCCTTTAACAAAAAACCTTGTTGTGTGGTTATATTACATGGCAGAGATAAAATTCACCCACCAAATTAATCAGGGGAAATAGACCTTTTAAATTATATAAGATGTCATAAATAAATTTAAATGTAACACACATTGTTTTTAAATAATATAATTTAAAAAAAAAAAATTGCATTAAAAATGCAGTTTTGGCAGGTTTCACCCAGATTTTCACATATTTCTGTTCTTTTTGTAGTTACAAAAAAACAGAGTATATGGAAGATTCAGAATTTTGTGATCTACACAAAGAAAAAAATCAGAAAATTGTGATCTTTTGTTCAGAAGTTATGATAAATTTACTGACAACAGTACCTTTTGCCATAACAAATAGAATGTTATGAAAACGGAATGAGTCATTAAACCATCTGGCATTTTTTACCTACTGTACACAGATACTAATGTAATTTATTAAAATAAGTGAATTTAACAATCTTAACATGGTAAATGAATACATATATGACATATATTTGTATACTGAAGGTGATGCTATGACTTCATAACAACAAATGTGAAATTGAGGTAAAGAATGGCTGATGGTGATTGCTTGTCTGTATTCATTTTACTTCAAAACCAAAGTAACAGACAATAATACATGATTTAAGTTTTAGAAAGACCAAAATGACGTATTTTTTTAATAAATACCTTACAAAAGCTAATAAACAGGAATAAGTTTTTTGGTAAACACCATAAACATTTACAGACATATCAGGAACATAATTACAATAATAAGATGACAGTATAAGAAAAGTTGAACAGTTGAACAAAAGATCTGACCTGTCAACACCACCTATATTTTTATTATAGTCATTATAGCCTGTCATTATACATTATAGCTATTATAGCACCTCTTGTCTCGTAGTCGTGTTTTTTTCCAAAAACAGCATGGTCAAGAAAGGAAGATGAGTGCCACTGCGACAAGCGAGGAAAATGTGGTTAAGGGCTCATTTACACCAACTTGAGCGTGTACAGCGCGTATCAGTATACAATATGTTTGTATAGGGACAGAATACGCTCAGATCACGCGTGCGGTGTGAAAAGTCTAATTTCTTAACATGCATTCTAAACGAATACGGACAGAAAACGGCCATGCGCTGAATACGCAGAGTGTTTTGTGTGAATGAGCCCTAAGAACAGAAAGGTCTGCTCACCAGTATGGGAGCTTTTTTGGAGTTTACAAATCTCATCGTAGTCAGACAAATGTTGTCTGCATATTATGCAGTAAAACTATATACATATATGATAGTTCTTCTCAGGTATCAGGTTTCGCTATGTTTACATTTAACACTTTGCACATGTCTTTATAACACTTCAGCTTTGTTAAGCACTTTATTAGCTTATTGATAATTGTTCAGTTTTCATTGTGATCGTAACATTGAACGTGTGTTGGCAGTCATTTTGCCCGAATGCTTATTGCCTGTCAGAGGAAGGTTAAGTTAAAAATAAAAATGTTTAAATTTAGATTTTTCTCTCCTGTTACTTATGACCGAGAAACCAAGAAAACGATTTTGTGTTAGTATGTCGGTGTTACAGAGGCGTATCGGCCCGTAAACACTCACTTGAAGCATAGCGCAACCTAGTGATAAGGGTATATGCAAAAACTGGGATTTTGAGTGGCCAATATCTTGGACCGAGAAGGTGGGAACTGCGCAAAATACATCATGCACGATCAGCACAAAAACCTCTAAAACCAGAGCACGTGCCATACAATTTGGTCCATAGGGGGCGCTGTAATTGTAAAAAATGTCATTTTGCCTATTATCTAGAGAATGCTAACGTTTACAACCAATTTTTTTTATCATGAAATCTATTGACCCTAACGCATTGAAAACACTGGTCGACCCCGACTTCCAACGAGAACAATTTCCGTGAAATTCTAACATTGCGAAAACGAATCTGAATGAACTCGTCATAGGCTGTTCATGTGAATCTCACCAAATTTGGTATATGCCATCTACAGACAATGCTGACAAAAAGTTATCAAAGGATTTATCTTGAGATAAACCGTTTCGAAGTTACACGTCAATGAACATTTAACAGGTAGCTTAAAATTCTTCAAAAGTCCATATCTTGGCTTTTAATTGCTC
Source organism: Coilia nasus (assembly GCA_027475355.1). Lineage (NCBI taxonomy): Eukaryota > Metazoa > Chordata > Actinopteri > Clupeiformes > Engraulidae > Coilia > Coilia nasus. Next base: position 264,241 of record CM050211.1, read on the forward strand.
AAATTTGGTCAAAGTTGACATGCCATCTCTAAACAGCTTTCTTTTCATGTGTACTAAATGTTGTGACATTTCATCATAGGGGGCGATGTTTATCGCCGAAGCTAGGTGTTGAAAAGCAGTTTTTGTTAAATAACTCCGCAACAATTTTGCCCAAGACAACGATTTTGTGTTAGTATGCTGGTGTTACAGAGGCGTATCAACCCAGCCCAAAGGCACTCACTTGAAGCATAGCGCCACCTAGTGATATGGGTAAATGCAAAAATTGGGATTTTGAACTGCCAATATCTTGGACCGAGAAAGTGGGAACTGCACAAAATACATCATGCACGGTCAGCACAAAGACCTCTTAAACCACAGCACATGCCATACAATTTGGTCCATAGGGGGCGCTGTAATTGTACAAAATCTGATTTGCCTATTCCTTGCCTTCACAAATCACTCCTACACACTACACAAACACACACAATGTCATTCATTCAAAACCCACATCCATGCCCACTTTCAGAAAATCATTTTCACAGAGATTCTCACCTCACAACACTGCTCTACCACACACTTATCATGCCAACAGTTCCCACATTTCAATATACTGCGGCGGTCATACCATGTACCGCTATGCGGTACATCTAGTTTTAAATAGGTCACACAATGTTTCATTAATTATCGATATCGACCGATATGAAACACTTATATCAGGATACAGATTTCAGCCATATCGCCCAGCCATAGCCAAGACCAAACTTTACCAAAATGTTGGTGCACTAAAGCACTGAACAATTGCTCTCACTTGTTTGTGTTGTGTTGTGTAGTATGTATAGGAACAAACAAGATAGCAAACATGACTGATAAAAACCTGACGGAAGAAACCTACTACATAAATACCATAATATAACCAAATAGGACTTACTGTATAGGTGTGTAGGTTACTGTATAGGCTAAATGAGATTGGGCAGCTTAGTGACTAACATGAAGACGCATCTCTCGTCCTCCTTGCAGTGAGCTATAAATGATCTTTAATAGCCACCACTTTAGCTAGCAAATCGACAACATACAACCTAACTCGTCATTAGACACAACTGTAAAATATTTACTGTGATTCTTACATTCACATGGACAACCTATGGTAAATAACAACTTGCATATGCGCTCTCACCAGCTTGGATTTTTCGAAGTTGTGGCAACTAGCGCTCAAAGCAGGTCGACTGGTCAGCAGGTTCACTGACAAATTAGCTATCAAGCTAACCATATATGACATGTCAAGTCACAACTGTCTGACACATTTTGACTGAATTACTTATTATTTTTGACATATAATCGTTTAGATTACATATTATAAACCTGAGGGCGAATATATGTTTGTAAGCGAAGTTAACAAATTAGGAGAATCTATCATGCATGTAGCGTAGATGCAGTAGATCTGGTAGGCAAAGCTAGTTTGCTATGGAACTACTAACAGGATATTTCGCACAAACTTCATTATTTGTGTAGATTATTTACCTACACAGCCTGCTGATATGACCACTCGCGGTCATACTATGAAAAAATAGTAAGTACTGCCTTTTTTCAAGTAATAAACAAGATATATGATATCTCAAACAAATCAAAAGACTCTTTTCCCTTAGTTGATCCGATGTCTTTTCCCTTGAATGATGTAAAGTTGAAGAATAACAGATTACCGCTGACATGTCAGTGACACTCCTCCTCCCGATGCAGCAAAAAGAGTGACATTTCATGTTTGATTTCTCTTATAGCAAAAGCAGTTCGTGCCACAAACCCCATAACCAATGTTATCACTGTATAGCTTATCATGTGACCTTTATGGGGAAGTTTTTAGATATGAAATTGGTACTTGGACTGTTGAGCTACGCGGCGAAGAAGCTATGGTTCGAAATTGAACCATATTTGAATGGGCCGTCGCCAAAGGGTTCAAACAAGTTGCTAACTTGTGGTCGTCATGTATGCAATTAGCCTACCTACTCACTACAATTCAAATGTAGCACACAAAGTCAACGTCATCGCTCATGAACACTCCCTCTGTTCACTGATGGGCTCGGATTCAGTTGGTCCGAATACACGAATGTCAATGACAGCAAAGCCAGACCCTCTGTACAAAATGAAATGAAGTACAAGGGGCTGGTTTACCAGGCTAATATTTCCCTTGCTGAAGGATCATTTTTAATGTGCTCCCTGTGTCGTGATGCCTTTTTCCTTATTTGATAGTGGCATCTAAAATAAATATAGTTAAGTAGTCATGAAAATGGTATTTAAAGGGTAGTAAAATTGTACAATATGTTTTCATTTACAAGATATAAGTATCTTTTAGATAAACACTGAAATAAAATCGTTTTCTTCATACAGTAGTGGCATTAACTGTGGTTGCGCCACCTGACTACCTGGTTGCGACGCCTGACTTTTGCTACTAATTTCAAATTAAATGGGCTACTACCTGGACACCTAAATAACCTTTTGACTTTGCTAGCAAGTAAATACATTGAATATGTTTATAGAATTAAGAGTTTTACATTAAAATAATGTTTTCCTTGTTTTACATTGGTTGTACACCTGAGTCTTACTATGAATTGAAAATAGTCATTTTCTCAATATTTAAGAAAGATTTACAAACCTTGTCAGTTATCAGTTAATGTCATTTGGGGTCCTCTGGGTGATGCAATGTCCTCTTTACTCTTGTCTCTCTTCAATTCAAAATAAATGTTCTATGAATCTGGTTGCACTACCCTGACATTTTAGTCGTGCGAATTTCCAGATAGAAGTTTTAGCAATTTTGTAGACAACTCAAAAGCTATTGATGTTTTCAAAATCAGTTTATTTAAAAGGTCTCATCATATAAATATCCCACAATATGTATTTTGAATTTCTTTAGTTTTTAAATAACATGTTTAAAACGTTTTAATTGGTCATTTTGAGGGTTTGAGCTGCAAAAACATTTTTAAAATCATACATTTATTGAACGTCCAAAATATCATCAAATTATATAGGTTTCATTGATTTAAATGGTTGGTAATGATAAATGTTTTGAATCATTTTAAACCATTTTAAACCCAAGTAATGCACCTGGACACAAAAATTTGCTTGTCATATCAATGACCCGATTAGGTGTTACATCCATCTCAAAACTGGATTTTGGTCAGGTGGAATATTTTTCTCTTTTTGGCCATCAGCTGTGAGGTCTCCATTTGACCAAATTGTTCACTTCATTAGTGTTATTTAGGAATAGTTCTTTATGTAGAAACAAAATATCTTAATATAAAACATAAAAGTGTGGCTTTAGAGGTTACTGAAAACGGTCACAGCTCAGAAAATACCCCTCAGACCCCCTTTTTCAGGCTGTTGGATGACCACATAGACCAGGGGTGTCAGGCCGCGGGGTAATTATATTTGGCCAGTGAGGAAATATCAAATGTGTACTGGAGCTGACCTGCCAGTATATGACTGTCGCCAATTTGTCAGATGCAGACGCGAGTGTCAAAAGTATGTGCCTGATGCGGTCTCCACCAAGTCCACCGGTCAACACACCAAGTAGTATAGGCTTTGTGTTCACCTTTTTTGAAGTTCTTAGGCCTTCAGACATTTTAATGAACAAAACCGTTTCAAACAAATCTGTTTCCTAACGGATTAATGTTCAGAATACATGCGTTAGCAACTGAATTCGCCTGCAATATCCAGATATTGTGGCTTAGCTTTAGTTGCTAATATTTAAATTCTGATTAACTTGCAAACAAGGACATTAGACATAATAGGTCAACATAGCTAACTGGCTGGTAGGGCTGCACAATTAATCGAATTTTAATCAAAATCGCGATTTTGGCCGCGACGATTATAAAAAACGGAAATCGCGATTTATTTGTTTATTTTATTTATTTTTTATGCGGGCTTTGTTGCATTAATCCAACATCTAAGCATTTTAACCAGTAGTCCACCAAGCCACCAGGGGCAACGTACATAGGCCTATTCGTTACGCCGCCTAATCCACAAGCAAGAGCAGTCCAAGTTTAAGTAGTGAGAGCGGGACGAGGTATGGTAGACAGTACCTAGTAGCAGTCAGTGAAGATAAGCCGCGTTTCCATTAGGGGAGGTTCCGATGGTAATTCAGGGAGAGGGAAATTTTCAGGGTTGGTCCTCTCACCTCGCGTGTCTCCACTACAACAACGTTTTATTGGACCTCTAGTAAACAAAGGGAAACTTCGGTGTCTCAGAGCAGCGAACATGACTGACTGCAGGCTTGCATTCTATGTTGATTTATGGATTAAACCGAATAAATCCTAAAAGTTTGTGGTTAGTGTTCCTATTTATTGTGAGTTTCCAGTCCATTTATGTCTACTATGTTTCATAAGATTAGATGTTCCGAGTGACGTTACGACAAGATTAGCAGGCTAAAGTTAGCCAAGTAAACATGTTTTAAGAAGGTAATTAATTGCCTGAGGAAATCGTTGTGCACCACATAGCAAGTAGTTAAATGCTTTATCGTGGAAACGGCCAAAACAAGCTCTCCTACAACTCTGAGTTTGATAGACTGTACGTTTTCCTCTAACAGGCATATGAAAATACTCCATAGGAAGCGTATTAGTCTGCTAGCATGCTGAATTAGTTTGCTAATCTAAAAATAATACGAGTCTGTCTTCAAATTAACCTCTAAGATTAGCTTAAGTGCCACCATGCACCGTGCAACACCATATTCACCAGCATCACAAAGACACGCGGAAATAACGAACTCAATTGCAATTTATTTAGCCAAAGCCATGGCTCCAATAAATACCGTTGGCAACGATGCATTTAAACAAATGATATTACTTCTCCAAGGTGGTATTACCTGCGCTGTACAAGCAATGTCGGGAACAAATACAGAAAGAAATAAGAACAACAAGTTCCCCATCCGAACGGATGTTTAGCACAGGGGGCAATATAGTGACCTGCCTTCGGGCGTCCCTGAAGCCTGAACATGTTGACAGGCTGGTGTTTCTAGCCAAAAATCTGTAGGCCCACCTATTGCCTTGATGCTCAAAAATTATTTAGTATTTTGTTTATCCCTTATATAGTATTTTCTTGGCAACATTGTAAATTACAAACAATGTAAATTACATTCTGCACTTAAAAGTTTTTTTTTTTTTTTTGTGAAAAAAGTGCAATAAAATTCAGTTGTTTATTTGTTGTTGAATAATCGTGATTAATAATCGTGATTTCAATTTTGATCCAAATAATCGTGATTATCATTTTTTCCATAATCGTGCAGCCCTACTGGCTGGTGTTATTAGTTAGGTTTTATTGTTGGATTTACTCGATATGATTTCACATGTTGCTAAAATTGCACTTTTTTACTATATGATTAAAGGGAGAAGAGCTTGGATGTTAAATGAGATTAACAAGGTTATTTTCTCTACTACTGTTAAAAAAAATACAAACTCCTCTTTTTACACTTGCTTTGTTTACTTAGGGTTTCATTTTTGTATTCTTCCTGAAAGTGACTTTATTTTGGTTTTCAAGTTGCACTACAAATTCATTTTACTTAAACAAATAACAACTAGAGATTTAAACATCTATTGAAGGTTTGTTTTGTGTAAATAGTTAATAATCAAGCAATGGGAAAATAACTGCTAATTGAAAAAATAATCTTTTTGGACAGCCCTACTGAGGAGAAGGAAACACCTGCACAATTGCAGTCAATTTTTCAATAAATATTGAGTTTGGCCACTTTCACCACTTAAATGTATGTCTTGGCTATCTATGCCCAATGTTAAATTAGAACATCTCAACTCCACTCCTCTCCACTTCTTCATATTTTACTAAGCGTGTGGAAAGAAGCAGAAAAAAACTATTTAGTGTTGCTTTACTATTTAGTGTTGAGTTTTATCAAACTGTCAAGTGTTAGTGGGGGTCCTATGTATCTGATTTGGAGGCCTGTTGGATTTGCATGTTAATTTCTAGAGACCATTATATCTTGATTCTGGGGTGTCTAAGGAACAGGCCTGGAATTGCATCATTTTAGGGGCAAGGCTACTTGGCCTTCTGTGTTGTCATTTTTTTGAGGGCACAAAGGCCAAAAGCCAAGCAGGGATTCAAATGAACTTTTTTGACGACCGTCCCGGAAGCATCCCGAAAATCTTTTTTACATTTTGTGTTGTTACTTACTGATAATACAACAAAAACACAATACATTAGATTGATAACAACAAATACATCTATTCCAATAAATAACAATAACTACATTCATCAATTCAGTTAACACGCTCAGTCACAGAACTGTGGCCTATGTGATTTTCTGCCACAACTCCACCATTTATTGATGGCATTTAGTGTGTTGTACTCATCGTGAGGAGGGCCATGCAGTGAAATTTGAATTAGGCTATTGAACATGTCATTGGACAGGTGGGACCTTCAATCCGATTTCACCCATTTCATGCAGGAAAACCCACGCTCACAGCAGGAGCTGCTCATGGGAAGGACATGAGTGATCTTGCCAAGAAACGTGCTGAAACTGGCCGGCTCTTCCAATGGCACCCTGGATCAGCCGTTGCCACAGCACCTAAGAAAATGGGTTGAAAGTCTGTTCATCTGGCATGTATTTATACTGGGATTGTTTGTGGCCCTGAGCACACTGTGCTCCAAATCCAATCAACTTGTAGGAAATGTGCTACTTTAAGTACAATTTTGCTGTTGATGTGGAGAATCACTCACCTGGGAAGGTAGGTTTTTATCAAGTAGGTTTTTATTGTCGTTTCAGCCATATACACAGTACATAGTGAGACGAGACGGCGTTTCATCGGGAACAATTGGTGGTACACATAACTGTTAAAGCACAGTATAGACAAGACAGATACATAGTAGTGCCTACATACACTACTGAGGGGCTACACAGATTCACTTCACCCACTCACACACACACACGCTTACACTCTCCTGTACACTTCTGTACATACAGTGCAACACAGTAGTGAACAATACAACACAGTTGTAAACAAGGCAGGTCAAGTTTGCAGGTGACCTAGAACAAACACTCTAGACAGGGCATGGCTTTTAGCAGAGCACTGTGGCTAGTGGTGTGATTTGTAACAGTAGACTGTTCTACATAATATAAATAATAGCAGCAAGGCTATTGGTATGATTTGTAAACAAAAGACTATTCTAAATAAATATAAGATGTAGCAGCAGAAAAGTGCGGGGGCATAAGGTGCGGTGTGCTGTGACGCGCTGGTTTGCAACCTGAGTTACTAAGAAATTACAGTCCAAAATATTGCACTACAGGTTATTCAGCAGTCTGACTGCCTGCGGGAAGAAGCTCTTCCCCATTCTGGAGGTGCGGGCAGTGATGCTGCGGAGCCTTCTACCAGATGGTAGTAAGGTGAATAGTCCATGGAAGGGATGGGAAGTGTCTCTGATGATGTTCCTGGCTTTTCGCAGACAGCGGGAGCTGTAGATGTCTGAGAGGGGGGGCAGAGAGACTCCAGTCATCTTTTCGTCTGTCCTCACAATCCCCTGCAGGGCCTTACGGTCTGCAGCGGTGCAGTTGCCGAACCACGCTGTGATGGCGCCGCTGAGGATGCTCTCAATCGTCCCTCTGTAGAAGGTTGTGAGGATGGAGGTTGGGAGATTAGCTTTGCGCAGTCTTCTCAAAGTACAGACGCTGCTGGGCTTTCTTTGTGGTGTGTGTGGTGTTGAGAGTCCATGAGAGGTCGTCAGTTATGTGTATGCCCAGAAACTTTGTGCTCTGGACAATCTGTACTGGGAGGTTGTTGATGCACAGTGGGTTGTGTTTATGCAAAGTCCGTCTGAAGTCGATGACCAGTTCTTTAGTTTTGTCCACGTTGAGGGACAGGTTGTTGTTGGTGCACCAGTTGCTGAGCTGAGCCACCTCCTCTCTGTACGGGGCCTCGTTGCCTCCGCTGATCAGACCCACCACGGTAGTGTCATCAGCAAACTTGATGATGTGGTTTGAGCTGTGCGTTGCCGCACAGTCATGGGTGAGGAGTGTGAACAGCAGCGGACTGAGCACGCAGCCTTGAGGAGCTCCTGTGTTCAGTATGGTTGTGCTGGAAGTTTTGCTCCCGAGGAAACCAGGATCTTCAGGTCAAGCCACTCTCGCTTTGCTGCATCCTCAGAGGTAAAGTCCTTGCATGGTTCCAGGACTGGGCGGAAATGCTCCAGGATGATATTCAGCTCAGGAGTGCCAAATGTAGCCAGGGCCTTCTGGCCAGTTGGACAAGTCGAAGAGGGTGGAGATGGCTTTCAGAACGCCAGTCTCGAGACTCCTGAAACGGTCCGAAACAAACTCACAGAACCGATTGGTGAGGCGAAGCTTGAGGTTGTTGAAGTTTTCCTCATCTGCTTTGGTCCTGTCAATGTCAACACCTTGCCAGGTGGATCCAATCCCAACCTCAGCCAGGAACCACTGCAGTCTTGGGCCTGGGTTTGTCTGCATTGAACATGAACAAACAGTTTCATCACCAAAAAACACAAATAAATCATACAACTCTGGCTTTGAGCTGTTACAGCCTACATTTAGTACACAATCATGTATAATCATAACAATATAAATTCCATGAATTATTATTATTATTATTATTATTATTATTATTATTATAGTGCCTTTCGAGGTATTCAAGGGGGGGGGTTAAGAGTGAGTGCAAATTTGTAAAAATTTGTTAATCACCTGCATAGCAACAAAAACCATACAGGGAGGGTGAGGCCATCTTTTTGGAACTAATGGCTGAGGTGCTACAGTTCCTGAAGAAGATCCAACATGAGGTGGATGAATCGGAGTGTGCTATACTGCTTCAGCGATGTCATTATTAGCTTTGCCCTGCCATTCATGGCTGCACTCGCTTCCTTGTCATTGGAATCACTGGTGTGGTTCTCGAAGTGTACAAGTAGAGGCTTGTAGTTTCTCATGAGGACCTCGATGTGATATGTGTGGTAGCCAGCGGGTACCTGCAATAAGACAGCAGAGATTATACAATCAGTTTCAATTTGGTTTTAATTCATTATCATCGTCACACCATTATCACATTGTATAATTTCAATGTTAGTTATTTATGGTTTTCATAACATCTGCCTTACTTCCTTAGACTGCGGTTGAAAACTAGCCTCCCTGGATGGTCTGGCATATTTACAGTAATGTTCATTAACGAGCACTGTCTCTTTCAATTAAAAAATAAAACAATAAACTTTATTAAATTAATACCTTCAGTGTTTCCTGGTCTCAGAATGGCCATCGCCTTGCTAATCTCTTTCAGCTCACATGATGCCTTAGCAGACTTAGTGTAATGTTTGTGGATGGCGCGTAGCAGCTCCTTCAGCTTGGGAAGCCCTTTCAGCCGATGAGCAACGCACCAAATCGCCACTAGGGAGGGGCACAGGTGGTTTAGTCTGGCTGCCACACCGTTTTTAATTCCCAGCATTACAGAAGCGCCATCACACTCAAAGCCCACAAGACGCTGCTTCAGGTCCTCCTCTTGAATGCCCACCTTGGTGATAAAGTTGGTGAAAAAAGACTTAGCATCCTCTCATTAGGTTATAACATGAATACAACAAACATTCCTTCATTCATACATTACATTCAAAAGTAAACACAACTACCCACCACTTTCAGCCCTTTCAGAATGGCATCCAAAATGCCCTGGCTATGGGCATGATCTAGGGTCACAATCTGAATAAGCCGGTTCACTGGTTTGCCATCCTTTAGGTAAGTGCAGTAGATAATTTCCTGGTCCTTCACTGGTCAACCGAGGAGTCCGACATTACTGAAAAGAACCTGGCTGCTTGCAACTCCTCCTTAAGGTCCTCAATGAGGCATGAAGCTTTTACTTCAACAAAGGTGCTGCACGCCATATTGTTGTGGTAAGTTGAGCCAAGATCCAGGCCATTGGTCTTGGAAAGTGTCATCAACTTAGGGAATAGGGTGAATGGCTCCTCTTCTTTTGCGATGAAATAGGCAATGTTGAAGATTTTCACCAACTTCTCCTGTACAGCTGCATCAATCCTGTCAAAGGCTGCCACTACCCCCCCCACCCCCACTGGATCTTCTCTTGCTTGCAAGGCTTCTGCTGCTGTTTTGTGGAGTGTGGTGGCAACATGTTCCTTAATTGTCTTCATCCTGACTTTATCCCCTGTAACACCATGGACCAGGATATTCCCCTTGGCCTGATTTGGACAGCTTTGACAGGTCTTGCAGTATCAGCTGTGCCTCGGCATCCCAGTCAATAAAAGAATATACTTGTTTCCACTCAGGAAGTAACTTTCTCTTCCTTTTTGCCTCATAAGAGTTGGTAGATCTTACTTGTTTCTGTCGAAAATAAGAGATTTTGATTAAAGGACAAACAAATGCATTGTTCACCTGTGACCAAAGAGAGAGATGAGATGAGTGAGCAGAGAGATGAGTTGCTGGCGGTGCTGGTGTTTACATTATTAGCCTATCTACTGTGGCTAAGTAGACTTGTTCCAAAAGAACAAAAAATAAATTCTTGTGGATTTAACGTTTAATTTTTATTTGGTTTCGGCAACAAATTTTCCTTTCTGTGCATCTGTAGTTAATGCATTCTATACTGAGTGAGTAGTCATTGATGATAGCCCTCATGTAAACTTTGACAGTCTACCTGTTCTGTTGATGGTGGATAACTTGTGGATAATTACTTTTACCACCACAACCAGAAAAGTCGAGTATGATAACCAACAATCTCGGTGTGGTGATTATACAGTTTCGGTGTGTTATTACATTGTTTCAACAGTATAATTGTATACGACCGGCTGTTTGCGTTAGCTAGCTAGCAGCCGATGCTAATCTGCTTACCAGTTAGCGTAGGCTAAGCAATGGAATCTGTTAACATCATAATATCAGAGTATGTGTTGACATGTTTGAATTTGTGGGAGTTTTAGTATCAGTCGTTATCAAAGTGTCTTTCTACCACAATTCCCACAGTGTCTTAGCTTCTTAGCTTACTGGCATTGTCAGCCACTAAAAGCTTTCTGCCCCGAGACTTAATGTAGCACCTACCGTCGCTGAGAGAGTGAAAAAAAAGTGATGAGAGTGGTGATTGTGTAAACACCAAGATTATTATGAGGTGTAACAGGTTAGGATACATGCTTCCCTTCTCCATCAAAAACCTAAACCATAGCAGGAAGAAAGTTTGGTCCTTATGGTGGTAAACTATGTCAGCCACATTGCAGCCATTTTTGGTAAGAAGTGCTCAAAGTGCTTGCACAGATTATCTCTTTTTCACCAAACTCTTCTAAGAACTTTTGTTACGTTGGGAAATTCACAGGATCAAATATCTCTGCAGCACAGCAAGAGCACAGGATCGGTGGAGAAAGTAGAGAATCACTTGCCAATGCATGCAATGATGTTGTCAACTGTGTCTTTCCTATGCCGACAGGAGGAGTTTCTGATATTTACTCCATTGTATTAAAATCCCTCACCGGCGGTGGTGAAGGATTCAAGGACTGGGCACAGATAAGGACCTGGGGCCGCATTACAGAAACTTCCCATCTGAAGTCAAAAGTTAAGATAGGACGACTGTGAGATAGGATTCTTTTCAGTTTGGTATTACAGAAGCAAATCCTAACTTCATTTAAGATTCTTATCTTATCTCGAGTTAGGATTCCTAAATAACCGATCGAAACATCTATAATCGCCTTTAATGTCTGTTACCTAGCAACGGAAGCTATAGTCTCGTGAAGTAACGTCCAGTGATCTCTGGCTAGCTGCCACAATACCCTGCTACAAGTGACGACTTGACACGGGACAGCAAGAGACGTGAATAGCACTATGGACAAACAACGATGGCCGGGGTAACCGGTAGCGATTTATCAAAGTTTTGTCATCAAACCTTAAAACGTCGTTTTGGTCTACCAACTGCCTTTCAATAATCAAATTCCGGTTACGTTGTTGTCGCCTCAAAAGCAAAATACCAGCCATTCTGTCTAATAGACTACTAGCTGACTACAGTAAAAATGACAGTTAGGACAGCGGTGGCGATATCCTAAAGTTAGGACGGGTATTTAAGAATTTCTTGAAGTTAGGATGCTTCTGTAATACACTTTTCTTAACTTGAGATAGGATAGGACAACAGAGTTAGGAACGGCTGTTCTGTAATAGCCTTTTCCTAAATATGATCCTAAAGTGCCGTTGCCACGGGAACTAGACAGATAAGATAAGATTATTAAGTTAGGAATTTTCTGTAATGCGGCCCCTGGCTTCTGAGTTTGCTTACGCAGCGCAGCCTGTGCAGCCAGGATTCTACCACGCACACATGACAGAGGCAGTTGATCTCCTTGAAAATTAAGTTCACAGTTCAGTTCAGGTCAGATAAAAGATCCTGATACAGTGCCATATTAAGAACAAACTTCAGTGAAGTTAACTGTGCCCTTATCTTCTTCTCTGGTGTAACCTCGTCCTGTCTTTCCTGGAGGTGGGTGACAATGCTTCGGTAGTTTGTGGGTGGCAAGACAGGAAACAGCCCTCCTCCTGTGGTCTATCCACCTTGTCTACTTGAACTACATTCTTCTCAAGTTCCTCTCCGACGGCCTTCAACTCCCTCCATTTCTTGGGGGAACGACGGTAGAGAGTAGAGTCTGATCAGAAGGTCATCAATCTTGTTCGAGAAAAAACAGAAAAGACATTTATGAGACACTTTATTACACATTCTGTTTATACAGTCTATAGGAAAACTAGTAATACCTGCTCAAAGTATGTGCCCTTGAAAGCATCCTTCAGGCAAAGTTCCAGTCTGTGGGCGACACATGCACTTTGAGCATCCATGGCACACATTCCTGTAGTTTGGTGAGGACAGCATTTATCTTTCCAAAGTTGACAGCTGCAAGCAGCCATTAAGATCAATGTTGTTTTCTACACACTTTTCCATTATGGCCTCAAAATCCCATCAGCTTCACATGTTGTTGGCTCTGCAATACTTGAAAAACAAAAAAGAAATGAAGAATTAGGTCTTCATACTTTTGATTTACTGAAAACTTAATTACAATCATCCCAACCTATGCAACATCATTAAATCCTTTCTCCTAACCTTCCTGCCCTTTTCTAATGAATGTGACCATTCCAATAAAGCAAAGATAAACATAGCATTAAATCTGCAGCATTAAATTATAGCATTAAAATTACAGATTAACTATATTATTCTTACCCAAGTAGTCTGATTGTGGGGGAGCCTTGTTCAATAAGCTTTATGCTTATGACTTCCTTATCTGATGTTCCTTTGTCTGTACTTCCATTGAACAGTAAGGAGCAGTAGAAAGGCTCACATTTTTTAAGAGCTTGAAGTTGGTCTCTGATGTTTCCAGCAATATGCTCGATAAATGTGGGGCAGGACTTTGAGTTGTGGTAGGTGAACCCCAGCTCCACCCCATGCTTGCGCTCCACAGAGACTAAAGTGTTGTACAGACTAAAAGGCTGCTCAGTGTATGCTACATGTAAGCGATATAAAATAATCTGTGCATCTTTTTTTTTTTTTTTTTTTCAGTTTTGTTATTAAGTTTCTGGAGCTGTGTAACTGTTAGAAGTAGTTGGAGCCTGATTTGATTGCTGCCATGCTGTGATGTGAGCTTCTGAGTGAAAATGTGTTTTGGCTGTACATTTTTTAACATTTTTGCCGCCAGTTATGTATGTATGTATGCATTGTTTTGTGCAGTGTGGTTTTTATAGTGCCGCCTGCAGATGCTGCACCACACCTTAGTAACATGGCCTTCTTTGTCCTTCTCAAAGTGCAGCCAGTCAAACCCACAAGACTCTACAGTGGTGGCAGTGTTTTTTTCTTTTCCTGTTTCCATCTACCTCTTGGTCATGGCTTTGTCTCGGTCCCTCCATGTCTCCTCCCTTTTCTCTCATTCCGTCTTCCTTGTTTCTGTATCCTGTGTCGTCTTCTCCTGCCTTTTCCTGTCCTCTCTCATCCCTGGTTTCTAGTCCATCCCTAGTTTCTAGTCCCTCTCCTCCTGTCTTCTCTAATCCTCTCTCATTTCTCTCTCCTCCTCTACCGTGTCTGTCACTTGGTACTTCAAAATCTCCTCCTGTTATTTCTGTTTCCATGTCATTTTCTGGTCCTTCATCTCCTCCTCCTTCCTCATCATTGTACAATGGACTTTGTCTGTCTGCTCTTGTCTGTTCTCCTTCATGTTCAACTCTCTGTCGTTTGTTTTCTGGCTCTCTTGTGTTTCCTAGTCCTAACTGATCGGCCTTACTGTGACTGAGAAACATTGACACATACTCAACTGGGTAAAAATGGCCAACAGCAAATATGAGGCCTAATATTTACATTTAAGTATTTTAATTGAATATGTCCATATGGATTACATAGTTTCAACATAAACTAATAAACTTAATGTGATGCAAAATTGAAAAATTAATGCACTTTGATAGTACTAATTAAGCAAAAGTGTTTTGAAATATAGAACAACCTGATATATATTCTTAAATATATAGCGTGTAAATATTTTTGGAGTGTACATGATTCCCTTAATTTTCCTTTCAGGTGTTTGTTACTTCTATAGCTAACAAACTACAATATCTTGTTGCCTCTTGAATCATAGCAAGAATTATCACTCACCTCCTGAAAAAAAGCGTCCATTGTTTTGCAGTTTTTAGCTGCATCTTCAAAGGTTCGTTTAAGGCAGGGGTGTCCAAACTTTTTTCCAGGGGGGGGCGGATTTGGCGAGGTGAACATGTGAGGGCCAACCATTATAATGACACGAGAATATAGTAATAATAATAATAATAATAATAATAATAATAATAATAATAATAATAATAATAATAATAACAATATGCAAATGAACTATTTAATGAAAATGTTATTGCAATGGCTTCCTTCTCATGTCTTCACATGTGTTTCTACCAAAATTACTGTGCATTTTATATTTGAAGGCAGGAATAACATGAAGAAAAAGTCTGAGTGAAAAAAAAAAACAGCACTAATGTAAAACACACAAACAAATCACTGAGATTTTAAAATTTATTTAGGCTACCCTAGAAGGCTAAACAAATAAATTGCCTGCACTAATGTGATGGGTGGTACTGACATTTAGACTGCAGCAAAAAGGCCAGGTCTGGCTCAAAGACAGTGGTTTTGATGCGCAAGATGTCACGCAAGTGAGAGTAACTTAGTCTTGTCCTAACATGGTTCTTGTTAAAGTTCATAAGTGAGAATGTTGTCTGGCACAGGTATGTTGAGCCAAATGCTTTCGTCACAGGCTAAGGAAAAAAAATGAAACCTGACACCCTTTGTCTCTGTCTATTAATATCAGACGAAATGTTTTCAAGTCTCCGTGCCACAGTGTTACGAGACAGGCAAACATTGGTGAACTCCTGCTTCTTCGCAGGACAAATGTTCACCATTTTCATCACGCAGTCTTAAACAAATTCACCATCAGTAAAAGGTTTGCAGTGCCTCGCAATCAAAGACCTTGTAGCTCGCTTTTGTGGCATTTTCATTTGACTCACGAGTTCTTCAGAAAAAAACGCTGCTGTGCCGTTGAAACACCTCCCAGTTGCTTTCATTTTTTGCACCGTTCATTCCTCTTTAGATTTTTGTAGTTAAGGCAGCATGTCTTTATTTTATGAGAGGGGCTGCGGGCCGGTTGAAATGAGCCCGGACTTTGAAATGGGCCGGACTTTGGACATGTCTGGTTTAAGGCACCTATTCCTCCGTTGCTTGCTCGGAATAGTTATTACTGGGAATGAGAATCAAATTATTGAGTGAGGTAGAATTTGAGGTAGAGGAAGAGCAATCTATTTGATGGACGTCCGTACTTTTTCAAATCGCATTATACAGCGGAAGACCTGTGACGGCGTGATGAAAGGGCTGCCAGAGAGATGCCGTGCGACCATGGACTGCCCAAGGTAGCAGTCTTTTTAATAAACGATTTGTACTCATACAAAGTTAGCAATGCCTCGTTTTGAATGCCAGGGCCCTTGTTACATTACTAACGTAGTGTGGAGCAACTTCGAGCTTTTTTTTAATGGTTTAAAAATAGCTATCTTAAAGCTGTTGTGGCTTAGTGTTTCAATAGCTGCCGTTTGACAAGGTAGGCTCCTGCCTAGAAAAACAGTTTTGCTAATAAACGATTTGTACACTTACAAAGTTCGCAGTGCCTAATTTTGAATGCCAGGGACCTTGTTACATTAAGGTAGTGTGGAGCAACTTTGAGTTTCCGCTGTCCCAACGAGGTGCAGAGTAAAGAAGACAACACAAGGTTTCCAAGGATACAAACGTTTTTTTAGAGAACATGAAATGATTTGTTGCACTCGCCTAAAAAGGCCGACTGTACAGAACACAGTTACATACTGCTACATCTTAAAGCTTCCGATGCCCCCACTACTAGCATTCTGAGCCTATTCTACAGAAATGTTAAAAACTGGCTAGCCTACTTTTGCTCCTCAGGCAAACATACCAACTCGTAATGATGTTTTAGCTGACCCAAAGTTCATTTTACACCGGAATTCTCCTTTAAAAGATCGACGAAGGAAAAACGTAACAGCAAGCTAGTTCGCTTTTAACTATTTAGCTAGTTGCCGTTTGTTACAGGTTATATAGAAGGACTTTGGTACAGTATAAGCCAGTCGATACTCTGCATTTTAAAAGTGGGTCAACGTTGTGACAACAACATTATTCTAGCTACAGCAATAGGTATTTAACATATCAACTTACCACATGGCCCGCGTGGCCTTTGTGAAATTCCTGCCCTGCTAAGGAATAAAATAAACGTCTCAATTTTTTCTTGTAACTTTTAGGTGAAATTTGGAATTTGTCAGTTTCACTGCTTGGCCCCCGGACATTAAAACATTTGGCTCAATAAGAGGACTAATGTTTTTAGCAGAACCTTAACGGTGTACTTGCACCGTGTTTTCATTAATTTTGCAGTGGTCTCTAGTATTAGGGCAATTCCATGTAAATGTCAACCTCACCATGCAAAAATAAAGTAACATGTAATGTAACAAAATCACTTAAAAAAATATCATCAAGGCCTGTATTTTACAAAGGTAAATAAGTTAAACCAATTTGGCATATAAATTGTGCCCTCCTTGCTCACTACTTTATCTAATGGCAGTCAAGAACTTTGTGATTTCAATGCATCCAATTGAATCTTTTTTTTAACAACCATATATGATCCAAATGTTTGCCACAACAATGTTCAGCCTCATTTCAGGAAGCTATGGGTTTATTGAAGCAAACTGTAAATGAGATATGTGATTGCACATTTCTGTGTCACTGTGAAACCTTGTTAATGTGACACCGTTTCACAGGACAGGCGCTGTCACGTCCGTGACATTTTTTAGAAAAAGTTCTTATTATACATCCGTTTCAAATGCAACACAAAACAAACTCTCCGTGCAAAACTAACTTTTATTGAGGTGATATATTAAAATGAATTAGCCATTCTACTCCCTTTCTAAACTGTATTTTCCCACGTTACGGACGTGACTGTTATGGACGTGACTACACAAACTCGTAATGCCAAGGCTACGTTCTTCAGCATTGTTTTGTGTCAACGTGTTGAAATAACTCCGGTCCACGTGTGTAGCATATTACACGATTATGTTGTAGCGAGTTGATCTTCCTCTCGCTATTTCTGTCTTTGTCTCTTGGCCTATCGCTCACTCACATACCTGTACAAAACGCCTGGGCTACATTATCCTGATGGCTGTCTGAACTTCCACCGTGCACGCCACTATCTCTCTCCTCCTCTCCGGTTGCTGCTCTCACACACGCACTCCGCACTTAACGCACTCAATACCGGCTTCGTTGTTTCTTTTTTTGGTACCGATTTGAAACCTTAACGAGTTACGGTACAAATCCACTTGCTCCGTCTGGTCCGTTATGAAAACGTACTGCCTCCCCTTGTGTTGCCGGATAGGGACTGCATGTACATTTTCAAAATGTTTGGGCATGGGCGTGTCTTTGGAATCTACGAGGCTATCTGTCTACCTGTATCTATCGATATAGCAAGCTAACAAACCATAATAACTGACAACGGTGCCCTTACCAAACTTTACACATGTGTTTTGTTACATGCACACACACATAAAACCCACCAGACAATAACTGTAACGAGATAAATACACCTTCACGAGAACCGCGGGTGTCATGGGATACCCCCGTGTGCTCTACTTTTATTGGATAACGCAGACGCGTTCGATGGATAAATTTGCATAAAGTTGAGCAGAGCCCAACTTCTTGACGTGCCGGAGCTATCCAAACGGCCGTGTCGCATTCCCGGCAACCTTTGCGGGAGCAGCCGTGAGGACGTGCCGGACTCTATTGAAATTGAATTGAATGCGTGCAGCACGGTGAATGTGACGGAGCAAGTGGATCACCGCTGTTAAGGAGACGTGCTGAACTTACGCGTTGAGCAACTGTTTTGTTGTTACTGAATGTTTTGCGCTAAAAAAAATATTTTTCTGTTTATGAATCTGGTATTGGCTTTGACTGAACTCAATGTAATGTTTGAAATATAATGTTTCGCCTGCAGAGTGTTTCCTTATTTTTCTCTGTCATTAGTTCTTTGACCAATACAAAATTACGCTGTGTTTTTGGTAGACTGACTAGTCACGATACACTGTTTACCTTTTTGATTTTGCGCATGCAGGAAAGTTACAATGTACAGGCATCTGAACACCAAGACCACGAAGCTATGGGTCACCAAGTTAGGGTTAGCCTACCTGACGTCGTGTTATAATGTTTTCAGAGGTTTATTGAGGATACATTCAATGAGGCTGTGCAGGCTGTGTAAAAAGGAAGGAAGATCCTACATTTCATAATAAATAAATAAATAAATAAATAAATAAATAAATAAATACATACATACATACATACATACATACATACATACATACATACATACATAAATAATTTATTTGGTCACCTAACCTCATGTCACTGTCAGTGTTTCTTTATAATGTAAGACCCAAGCTAAAATCAACTGTGATCATGTATAACTCTCAGTATTGCCACAAGCCACTACAGCAGGCAAGCTGAAATCCATAAAGCAGCAAAACAGCAGCCATCCTAAATCTTATTTAAGAACTTAGATAGTTTTAGCTGATATTCAGAGGGTTTTTTGGTATGATGAAAGGGCTATGACTGGTAAATTGTTAATTTCCCAAACAGATGCCATGTGTATGTCAGATGCGTCACATCCATAACAGAATTGCGTCACATCCATAACACTGATTTTTCCTTCCAATACTCTGCATGAAATACAAAATATTTAAAACAAAGCTTATTTTATGTTGAACTTGGACCCCTTTATCAAATGGATATCTGCATTTTGATATTAGGTTTACAAGTTCACAGAGTTTGATGAAAATGTGTAGTCACCCAAGAAAAGTGGTAGTTTTCCTGTCACATCCATAACGCATGTCTTTATTGTCATTTTCTTATGCCCTAAATGTACTATGGGAATTGTTTTTTTCTCTATCACTTCTCCAATATGGGATGCCCTTAAAATATGCAACACCTATTTAAATACTGGAAGAGAATAAAGATATACTGGGTTATTTGTTGCCATTTTGAGTTCAAATGTCACGTCCATAACGCTGGAATTGACCATTAATGAATGCCCTGTGATCCAGTTTTGGTGGAAAAAAAAATGTTCGCAGGAAGAATGACAGGTTCTCGGCTATGCTAGTCACAGGCTGCATTCAAAAGGAGTGGCAAGGGCAAGACCATTGTCTTTCACAGATGGCCCATTTACAGTCCATAGCACAGAGTCAGCCTTACTCAAGGTTTTTTAACGATCTTTTAATAATAACTTACTCTGGCGATAATGCCATCTTGATTTTACTTGACCTCACTGCTGCATTTGACACTGTCGATCACAACATTTTAATTTCCCGTCTAGAGAACTGTCCTGGCATCAGAGGCACTGCCCTTGAATGGTTGAAATCTTACCTGACAAATAGAAGCTTTCCTGTGTGCCTGGGGGACTCAGTATCCCCCTCTGCTCATCTCTCCTGTGGCGTTCCGCAAGGTTTGATTCTTGCTCCTCTACTCTTCTCCCTACATATGCTACCCCTGGGGTCTATCCTTAAAAAATACAAAATGTTTCTTTTCACTGTTATGCTGATGATACTCAGATCTACATGCCCCTAAAGCACAATGACTACCACTCTTTTTTAAACGGCTACTAAACTAACTGCCTGGAGGACATCAAAGCCTGGATGGCCCTACATTTTTTACGTTTTAATGAAGGTAAAACTGAGGTCCTAGTTTTTAGGCCCAGTGCCACCTCTGACTCCTATGCTGACCTAGGCCCCCTCGAACCATATGTAAAAGACACAGCAAAACATTTTGTTGTTTTAGATTCCTTTTTTAGTATGGAGAAACAAATCAACATGGTTGTGTAAAGTCTAGTTTTTATCAACTAAGGCTTTTATCCAAGGTTAAGCCATTTTTATCTTTTAAAGACTTCGAGAGGGTCATCCATGCCTTTCTCTTCCCGCCTGGATTATTGTAATGCCCTGTATGCTGGTCTAAGTTCCTCCGCCCTTGCACGCCTGCAACTAGTTCAAAATGCTGCTACTCGCCTCCTCACCAGAACACGTAGGCGGGAGCACATAACACCTGTGCTTGCTGCCCTTCACTGGCTCCCCATACGCTACAGGATACACTTTAAGATTCTTTTATTTGTTTTTAAATCTCTTCATGGTCTGGTACCCTCCTACCTGTCTGGCCTTTTAAAAATTCACACCCCCTCCAGGGCTCTCAGGTCAGCGGACCAACTCCGCCTAGTGGTGCCCCCTTCCAGGCGGAAAAGCAGAGGGGACCGGGCCTTCAGTTATTGGCCCTAAACTCTGGAACGAGCTTCCACTCCACATACGCTTGGCCCCTTCCTTAGCTGTTTTTAAAACTCATCTCAAAACCCACTTTTATGCTTTGGCGTTCAATTGTGTATAAAATGCTTTTAGTTTAATTATCTCTTATATGGGTTTTTTAGTTTATGTATTTGTTTTAACTCTTATTTGTTTTTATGCACTGTCTTAGCTTATTTATCACTTTCTCTCAGTTATTTATTACCCTTAAATCATTTTACGCCTTGGCCTCTTATACTATATGCTTCTTATTTTGCAAACATATTACTTTGTTGTATTAGTCATCTACCGTCAGGTCATCTGTGTTTTTTTGTTGTCCTCTAGTCATGGTATCCTTGTGTTTTAGTCCTTTTACCTACTTGTTCAGCACTTTGCCTCTGTTGTATTTTAAAGTGCTTTATAAATAAACTTGACTTGACAGTGACAGGCAGGGGTGGGGGCACATTTCAGGTGTCACACCCATCTAATGAATATGCATTTGAAATGTGGAGGAAACAAAGTTTTTAGTATTGAATTAATATTGAAGCTACATAACACCTCCGACTGCTGCCTTTACTTTTATGTAGCCAATACTTATGTTTACAAGGTGCAGACTTCAAAAGTCTTGGCTAAATATATTCATAGTGTGTTTTTTTTTTTTTTTTTAACCAAGACTTTTGAAAATGGGTTTTTATGAGGTTGTGTTTACAGATTTTTTTTGGGGAAAAAAACTAATTTCTTTACATTCATATTATTATTGCTAAGGTTTTCCAAATTATAATCATATGTACTTATGGATAAATACAGTTAGCTGAAAAATGTAAAAATGTTGAGGCTTAACAGATTGCCTCAAAGGCTTTAGACCCCAGAGGGTTAAATGAGAATGATGTGATAACCAATTAGATCAGCTTGTGATGTATTTAGTGCGTGACACTTGCTAACGAATGACAACGATATTACAACACTTAAATATTATCTAGGCAATACAGTGATAGTAAGTAGCCCATGTAGACCCTGCAGTTCGCAATTCTGAAACAGTTCTGTGCAAGGCTGCCGTTAGATGTAGGCTAGCTTTCTGGATGACTTATGTTGGTGGCCTTTTTGGGATGGGATCACCAGGAAGGGGCAGATTTTAGACAGGTTAAGCTGAAGGTGGTGTTCCCTCATCCATACGGACAGTTCGGAGAGACAAGCGGAGATGCATGCATAGACCGTGGGGTCATCTGGCTGGAACGACAGGTGCAACTTTGTACCATCAGCATAGCTGTGATCCAAGAAGCCGCTTGAGCGGATAACATTGCCTAGTGAGGTGGTCTACATGGCGAACAGAAGCCCAGCACCGACCCTTGGGGCACCGCTGTGGAGAGGCTTAATTCAAGCAGCAATTGACAGTTGTCCTTGCCATGACATATTAAAGGCGCAGCACCCAGTGAGATTAGCCTGGGTGTGCCCAATACTGCCTGTGACGCTGCATTTGCATTTCGCGAGCAAGTCAGTCTGGCCAAGCTGCCTATCTAAACCAGGATCGGATAGGGGGCCAATCAAAATCGAGCATTTCAAAAGGCAATGATGCGGTAGTTTAGCAACCGGAAATCTATCTCAGTCACTGTGTACATGGCAAACGTGGAGCAACCGTAAGATTTCAATGCAGCTGTAGCTGCTGTTTTGGACGAATTCAAAGGGAAGTTCTCTCTGAAAATAGAGCAAAGGGCAGCCCTTGAAGCATTTGTTGCAGGAAAGGACGTTTTCGCAATGCTACCGACCGGCTTCGGTAAAAGTTTAATCTATCAGTTAGCCCCGCTGGCAGCGAAGTCGATGGGGCTTTGCGAGAACGCTGTTGTTGTGGTCATTTCGCCTTTGATCACACTGATTCATTTTTCGAATATCAATATTGAATGACTGAAACACCAGCCACTCTCATGTTCACCTCACAAGTTCGACAAAAATCATTTAACGCCATTTCTATATGACTACAGGCTACTACTACTTTTTGTTTACTTTTTGTCACATACACGGAACAATGGACAAACACAGGTGATGGAAGAAAAGAGTGGAAACGCTAGAATATGAAAAATGAATGTCAATCAACTAGGGTCCAAAAGCATGATGTGTTAACCTACGATATGCGATGTTTGACATATGACGTAACCCGGACGGCTCTGATTGGCGCACGGGTCGGTCACTTCTGTCTTCCACGACAGAAGTCAGTGACCTCTTTTGAGACTGCCCTTTAAATAGCTTTTGATGTGGAAGGGGAGTATGGAAACTTGCCGATTTATTACAGATGTGATTATTGGACCCACTTCCGGGGCAATGACTTGAAACAGATTCGAGGGAACAGGGTCCAGCGGACAGATAGTAGGACAGCTACCAGTGATAAGTTTTGATGCATCACTCTCAGAGAAAAGCGTAAATAAGTAGAGTGTTATGCCACTGACCCGGGTAGACAGAAATGGCCATGTAGTAGGACTTACTACATGTGGTGGTTCTCAGGGATTTGCATTCAGAAATGGTTGAAGGAAGGGCCCTTAACTGGAGGTACCGAGTTGTGACTGGACGGCAAGGTGGTTATAGTGTCAGCTAGCAGCAACTGTATGTTAGATATCTAGAAAGGTTAATGGCATCAGGGAGCGAGCTAAAGTGATGCTGTTAATTCACTTACTAGATGTCATTCACTTTTATTTCTGTTACATCTGGCATTTCTGTTGACTGTTGATACAGACAACAAATGAAGGTGTTTTTATTTTGCTGATGTTAACAGCTAATGAAGGATGGCCTCACCCGGTGAAGTACACAAAATGTTTTGACAATCGGATGTACGCCCCCAGACTAGTTTGTTACCTTACATTTTTAGTTTTAGAATAAAAATATTGTGTGAAATGTGACAAAGGATTGTGACCTAATGTGTTGGATGTGGATATTTTCAAGGAATGTGGGTGGAAAGATTTATTTCTGTACCTGTTCTGTATAATTTTTGTAGTTCTTAGTAAAAATGTAAGTTTTTAAAATGCCGCCCCCTACTGAACAAAGTTTATGAAGCATAATGTGCTTGCAGGTTGGAGTAGTGATCCTTCAAGGCAAATTTCAGGCAATAATGACATTTTCATTATTGATACTGACTATTTAAAACCTAATTTTTTACATTTTCTCTAGATGGCACTGCACACCAAATGACCATTTATAGGCTGAGTTTATACACCTTGTTAGGTATTAAAGGTATTAAAAAAAGTCTTCTTGGTTGGAACGCGTGCCAAATTATTCTGCAAAAACTGATTTCAGTCTTCTCTGGGGCTACATCCCCAACAAGTTCAATATTCTCTGAGAGTCCTCAACACAATATTGGTGAAAAAAAAAGTAGAAAAAATAGAAAAATATTTTGACAAACTGGCAGTGCTTGCAACGGTCATAAATACTATATGCACCATGTCATAATAGCCTGTCCAGCAAACATGATTATTGACAGTGATGCATAGCCACCCCGCTAGCTCACTAATTCACTGGTAAAGTCACAGCAAAGTCTCGATTTTTGTCAAGAAAAAAGACATTTTTTTGTGTTATCAGAGTCCGCATGTAAAAGCTTTTAAGTTTATCTGAGTTCTTGCATTGATGGAAAAAAACCATGAGGCCAGGGTGCGTTGTGAATCATAAACCAATCATTAGCCTAACCTTTAAAATGAAATTAAGTTGTGAGTAAAAGTTTTACAAAAGAGTCCAAGGACCTATAGTATTTAAATACAACATCAGGCACAACTGTTGACCTGCTTGTTTGAAACATCTAAAAGTATTTTTTTTGACATATTTTCACAGGTTGTTCTTGTCAAGGAGCCTTCAAGCCAGGACTACCTCTGTTGGTGTTTGCCATGAATCATGAAGACCAGGCTGTTGAACGGGCAGTTTTGTCCTGGGCCAGGTTTACCTCAGCAGGAGAGACTGCCCTTATGGAAACTTTAAAAGTATTCAACCCCATTTCAAAGGATCTGACAGACACCGAGCAGCAGATGATGTCTTTTCTGCAGGAACTGCGAGATGAAGGTCACAAACCCATAGTTTTAAAGAGCAAAGATGTATATGGCTATAGGTCCTGCACAACAGAGCCTCTTACACCAGAGTGTGTGGCCAGACCTCAGTGCAAGATATCAAAACCTTCAAAAAAGAGAGGTCGGAAACCTTTTGTTAAGAAGAAGGAAGTAAACTATGCACTGCTAAGCTCAGCAGCTAAAGTAATCCTACAAAACCAACCCAAGATCTTGTTGACAAATCTTTCAGTCGATGCTCTTAAACACACAATTAACTGCAGAGAACATCTTCAACTGGGAGTACCTGCCAAGACCCAATGCCTAAAGTTAACAAACATTCAGGGGTTGTCAGGAGGCCCCACTGCAAGACTGCAAATACACTTGGAAACTCACAAGATGGCTCAATCTCATATTTGTCCCCCTACTTTGTCAGGTTTACCTTGCCAGCCTTTGGGTACTTCAGGCCAGCCCACATCAGTTGTAGCTATGAATAACAGGCATGTGCAGTCACGACCTGTGAGGACAGGCTTGACTCTCATTGGAGATTCTGCTCCCTTGGTTGTTCAGAATGGCATTCATTTGAAAGGAAGCCATAATTACAAAATGGTCAGCGATGCACTAGATTGGAGGACCAAGAAGTTGGTGAAGGAAATTGGCCATCACGAGGGCATGTCTGGGTCCCACTCTTTGCTGACAAACAACTGTGAACGTGGGCAGACTGATAGTTTTCTCTGGAAGGTTATCAAAGTGGATGACTCATTCACAGATGACGAGGTCAGAAGAAAGGCCCAGAAAATCTTTCAAGTTAATTTGTCTCCTGTTATACAGATCCAGCCACTATTTGTCCATCCTGTATAGAATTAAGAAAACGTAACGTGACTATTTGCATCTGCTTTTCTTTTCTTAAGTAAGATCTTTGCTCTGCTCTTAACTGTTGTTGTGAGCAAAAATTTTGGGGAACCCTGCAAAGAAAATTACATGTACTGATGTGCTCTACTGATGGTAGGAATTTGAAGAGGGATTAAAGTTTTGTTTCAGGCAATGTTCACAGCATTCTTGATTCCCTCATTTCCTCTTTTTAGAAACTGAAGACTGTTATTTGAAGTAAATGGGACTTTAGAGAGTTTGGGGTGTACTACTGACAAAAGTGATCTTTTCGGGGGTGGTATGCTAGTAGGAGTTCCTATTAGTTGTCTAATACCCATCTGTCCTTTTCGACTCATGTGCCCTAGTGGCCACTCCATTTTGTATAATATTTGGCTGGTTATGCATACTAAATTGGTTTGTGGACTGGAAGCAAGTTTTTATTATGTTGATTTGTACAGTTGATCTTTAGTTTCCTTATTTTACTTTCTGGGTGAACAAATTGAATTGACGGTAGTTTTCAGTTGCATCAAGCAGTTAATAAAGGGACTCATTTTTTGTTTTTGGTTAATTGTTCCTCCATCGCCATGATGTGTGATGTTTGTCTGACTTTGTGGCTATTCATGTAGATGCAGAGTGTGAAGAGTACCCTTTTTTCCAACAAATGATGGGGATTTTTGCCAACTTGCTCTTAAAGCTGTAAATATGTTAAGAGTTTAATTTACAGATTTTTTTTGGCCTAGGCTCTTTATGAAATCATAAAGAGGCACCACTGGCACAAGTGGAGTTTGACCTCTACAATGTTTAGAATTTTTGAATGGTGTGATTAATTTTGTATATACATGGTTCAGCGCCGTAGCAGGGTGATTTGCCAGGAAGTTTTTTTTTTATTAATATTTTGGCAAAAAGAATTTCCATAAACAGTTTTGAGATTGCCCAAAGTAGTCCCATATTTGGAAGCTGATGGAGACCAGTGCATCAAAGCCCAGTTATTTTGCAGGATATTGTATTTAGAACTCTGTTGCTCAGTACAGGCATTTTTTGTGTTAAATTAGTGCCAGTGTACGTCGACATGTACTCAAGCACCACAGAACTATTTAGACCAGTTTTGTATCCGATTTCTGATTGAGTCGATAACTAATTTGGTTGCTGTAAGTGATGGCATTTAAAATGTGGTCTCGCACACAGAGAAGCTGAATCATGCATTGTACAACCCCAATAACAGTTGGGACATTGTGTTAAGTGTAAATAGAAAATAAATGTTATAATTCTCAAATCATACAAGCTATATATTTATTTGAGAATAGTTATTGAAACTGGATTTTTTTTTCTTGTATGGGCATCAATATGTCTGATAAAACTTTGGACTGTGTCAATAAAAGTCGGGAAAAGTTGAATAAGACTAAAGAAAAAAAAACGGAGGACACTTCACAGTTAATTGTGTTCATGGATAAGATGATTTTGAATAAAACAGGGCTTGCTTTCTTGTCCTTGACATGATTTTAGCAGCCCAACTGGTATAGGTATCTTCATCATGTTTTCCTTTTTATTTTTGCTTAAAGGACTCATAGGCAGAAAAACGGAAAATAAGGAAACGGCATACAAAGTGAAATCTGTTTTTTAAATAGAAAAAGCCATGCCACAGTTGTGATTACCTGAGAAGTCTCGTTGCAGCACACATTCGCTTAGCGAAATATAGTTAAGTATGTGTGTTTGTTTAAATCTTTTATCTGGTGTGCTATGACCGAATGGGCTTTGAATGATTGACATGTTCTCAGCTATGCTAGTCACAGGCTACATTCTCTCAGCTCCATCTCCTCTACCAAACTAGAACAGCCTGCAACAGGAGCGCAAAAGCATTTTTTGTCTCTAAAACCGGAGCACATGGCAATCATTAATATTAGAGACAACTGCAAAATTAATGAAAAAAACAATGCAATTGCACCTTTAAAATGTGACTGATCTGGACAGCATGCCGACTATTTTAGCATTTGGTTGCCCCTATGATGGAACCACACTGTTGGAATTTGGTACAGAATACAGTTTGTCCTCAATATCTGATAATATTTAAGGTCTACCCTCAAAACATGCACTAGTGCCTTGGGGGTGCAGTAATGCCTTGGTTATGGTCTGCTTACTCATCTGGAGAGTTAAAATGAATGCTGAATGACATATAGGTTTTGAACGGCACAAGATGCCACTCAGACGTTATATTTTAAGGGCAGACCTTAAATATTACCAGATAATGAGGGCAAACTGCATTCTATACAAAATTCCAACAGTGTGGCTCCATCATGAGGGCAACCAGATGCTACAATGGCTGAGGTGTTGTCCAGATCTGCCACATTTTAAGCAAAATAAAAAGGAAAACATGACCCCTATTGGTTGGGCTGATGAAATCATGTCAAGGACAAGAAAGAAAGCCCTTTCATCTTGTTAGTCAGCATAATTAACTGTGAAGTGTCCTCCGCTGATTTTTCTTTAGTCTTACTCAACTTTTCCTGCCTTTTAATGATACGGTCCCAACTTTTTGGAGACATGTTGCTGGCCTCAAATTTGAAATGACCACAAATATCCCATACAACTATTTTAAAAATCCAGTTTCGTTAACTGATATGTTGTCTTTGGACTATTCTCAAACAACTATATTGCATGTATGATTTGAGAATTATAACATTTATTTTTTTATTTACATTTAACACAACGTCCCAACTCCTATGGAATTGGGGTTGTAGTATATATGTTGTATTTACTCTTTAAGTTTATTTATTTGTAAAATAAAAGGGGGGCAAGTAGGGATATTTCACTCTCTGGTAAGACTTAAAGGTAGTCCAAAGCCCCTTTAACTGTGCACTTTGTATATTTTTGAAAAATGTTCTGAATTTGTCCCCATTAATGTCCTCTTGGTTGATTCTCATGTTCTATTTAATCTCATGGTTAAGTCTGTGAGAATGTTTTGATTAACCTGTTTTAAGTGTTTAGAGCTTAATTAAAATTCCTATGAAAAAAAGAAGTCAGTGTTATGGAAAAATAAGATGAGATCTTCCTTTATTAGTCCCTCAATAGGGAATTTTACAGTGTAGTACGGTGGCCTGTGTATCTGATTTGGGGGCCCGTTGGATTTGCATGTTAAGTTTTGGAGACCATTATATCTTGATTCTAGGGTGTCTAAGGAATAAAAAAAAAAGGCCACATTTTTTCTAACTTTTAGTGACTGACAAAAGTTTTCTGCTTGGCCCCCAAGCATTGAAACATTTTGCTCAATAAGAGGACTAATGTTCTTTAGCAGAAAATTAACTTGAGGATTCTGGACTCTACAAACATAGGGCACCAGAAACAAAAGACCATGGAAATCTGGGAGCCCTTCCCAACGTAACATGACATTAGCATCATTTTGCATGCTAAGCAAACTCAGCATCTTGTACTTCCACTCTTCTTCCACTTTATATTTAAGATATCCATGTTTTATGTTTAGTCCACTATTACCAGTACTTCATTCATAATTAACCAATAAGGCTGGTTTGTTTTGGTGTAGATGGTGACATGGTAAACAATCACTGACTGTTCATTAGGGCCTGTGCACCGGAGGTGTGAAGCCCTATTGTTTCTGTAAGGATTATTATTGTTAGGGCCCGAGCACCGGAGGTGCGAAGCCCTTTTGTTACTGCTACGGATATTATTATTATTATTATTATTATTATTATTATTATTATTATTATTATTATTAATATCCTTTTTCAGTGCTGGGCCTGAAATTTTACCATACTGTTCCTAGGCAGTTCATCAGATTCACGTGAAAATTGAAAATACCAAGGTCTTGCTGATGTTACTTTGCGAAGGAATGTTTGATATGTTGTAATGTTAAAATGGCAAGGATGATGAATTTTACTATATTGTCTGTTGTACAGCCTCTACTAAAAAAATCTAGTCTTGATCCTAATGATCTTAAAAATTATAGGCCCATTTCTAAGCTACCTTTCATTTCTAAAGTCTTGGAAAAAGTTGTGTTTTATCAGGTTGTTTCCTATCTGAATTCTAATAACATCTTTGACAATTTCCAATCTGGCTTTAGAGCTAAACACAGCACAGAGTCTGCTCTACTGAAAGTATACAATGACATTCTTCTTACAACTAATTCTGGGTCTTGTGCCATTTTAGTGTTATTAGATCTCAGTGCAGTGTTTGATACTGTTGACCATACCATCCTGTTAAAACGCTTGTCGGATGTTGTTGGCCTAAAGGGTATGGCTTTAAATTGGTTTACATCCTATTTAAGTGACAGATCCTTCTCTGTAAGAATAGGAAGTAGTTTCTTCTAAGTCTGCTCCCCAAGGGTCAATTTTAGGCCCTCTGTTGTTCTCTTTGTATATGCTTCCCTTTGGTTCTATTTTTGAAAAATATGGCATTCAGTACCACTGTTATGCAGATGACACCCAATTTTATATCCCTATTAAATCTGACAATGCCTCATCTATGACCAAGGTTCTCGATTGTCTTAATGACATTCAATGTTGAATGTCAATAGATTTCCTTCAGTTAAATGAATATAAAACTGAAGTTATCCTATTTGGTCCTCCTAATCAGGTTTCAGACCTCAAAAAAAATGTTAGGCCCCTTGTCTCCCAATTACCACAGTGTAATTAAAAACCTTGGTGTCTACTTTGATACTGCCCTCAATTTTAATAAACAAATTAGTAAAGTGGTTAAGAGTAGCTTTTACCAACTGAGAACAATTGCTAAAATGAAGTCATTTTTAACTCTAAAAGACCTTGAAACTCTCATTCATGCCTTCATTACATCAAGACTCAATTACTGTAACTTACTGTATACAGGCCTCACTCAATCTACTTCAGCCAGATTGCAACTTGTCCAAAATGCAGCTGCCAGACTTTTAACTGGTACTTAAAAAAGAGAGCACATTACTCCTGTTTTGGTGAAGCTGCACTGGCTCCCAATTAAATTTAGAATAGATTTTAAATTAGTATTATTTGTTTTTAAAGCGTTGAATGGATTAGCTCCTCAGTATGTCAAAGACTTAATTACACCTTATTCAGCTCTGCCAATGCTTAGGTGATCGTCCCAAAACCTGCTCACTATTCCATTTTCACATAAGAAATTAAGTGGGGAACGAGCTTTTTCTGTTGCTGGTCCTCTGAATTACCTTCCTCAATATGTGAAAGGTACCACAAATATTAGTAGTTTTAAACTTAATCTAAAAACATACCTCTTTTCTTTGGCCTACAATTGTAATTATCTATTATTATTAATTATCTATCTCTGATCTTATGTTTTTCATTATGACTGTATATTGTATACTTTGCATTATTATTATTTTTATTTATATATATATATATTTTTTTTTTTTTTTGTTTTGTTTGCTTGTTTTGTTTTTTTTTTCATCTTTATTTTTACCACTTTTATTTTATTTAGGTTTTAATTTCATGTTATTTTATTTTTATTTATGCACATTGGTCAGCTTCTGTTGGATAAATTGTGTTATATAAATAAATTGAACTTGAACTTGAACTATATCGCCACATAAACAGTAAATGTGGCATAAATGAATGTGGCATCGTAGTGCAAGGTATGTTTGAAACTTCTCATGTTATTAGATAACATCATTATAACCACATCCAACACCCACATCCAACACCCAATGTCAGTGCCCAGGATAGCGCCACCATCTGGCCATGCAGGAAGTGTGCCACAAATTCAGTGACTTGCAGAGTTGGATAGAAACTACGAAATACTGGACTTCATGACTATGATGTACATGCCTAGAAGGACTTTTTTCAAAGTGAAATTGACCAGATTAATTCAGTTTAGGTGTATGTGAAGTCAGCAGTGTCTTGACTTCACACATCCACACTGGTACACACACACACCTCACACAGACCCACACGCTCAATTGAGTCAATTGAGTTGAAGTTTTCTCCCAATGTACAATATAAAGCTTGTATAATTTCGCATGCACATATCAGATCTTCACAATACATCCGTTTGCCACATGTTGTAATATGTGCATTTTAGGGGGGTGGCATGCCACGCCCCTGCACCACAGGTGCAAGGGCCCATCATAGCCACTTGTGACTATATTTAGGGCCCGAGCACCGGAGGTGCGAAGCTCTATTGTTTTTGCTAAGGTTATTATTATCATTATTATTAGGGCCTGAGCACCGGAGATGCGAAGCCCTATTGTTTCGGCTATGGCTATTATTAGGGCCCGAGCACCAGATGTCACCGTGATCAACTGAGGATGATGATGGTGATGAAGAAGAAGAAGATGATGATGATGATGATGATTCAATCATCCATGATGAGACCAATCTGGAATGGTTAGACCTACTGGGAGCCAGAGGCTCCCTCCAGCATAGCTCTTAGGGCCCATTTCCACCGCACTCTCTGCGTATTCAGCGCGTGGCCGTATTCTGTCCGTATTCATTTAGAATGCACGTTAGCAGATGAGACCATTCCCACCGCAAGCGTGTTCTGAGCGTATTCTGTCCCTATACAAACCTATTGTATACGCCCACGCGCTGAACACGGCTACGCGCTGAACAAGGCGGTGGAAATGAGCCCTTAGGGCCCATTTCCACCGCTCACTCTGCGTGTTCAGCGCGTGGCCGTATTCTGTCCGTATTCATTTAGAATGCACGTTAGCAGATGAGACCATTCCCACCGCAAGCGTGTTCTGAGCGTATTCTGTCCCTATACAAACCTATTGTATACGCCCACGCGCTGAACGAGGCGGTGGAAATGAGCCCAAAGGGTCACGGAAGCGCACATCATCATAATCATCACTTGCTTCACTATAGGGAGGGAAAGTAATCTCATCGCCCCCTGCTGGTTGCGTTCCCCACCTCTATATCGAAATGAATGGGATTATTTCTTCAAAAAATTACATTTCGGCTCACACTCCAAAGTTAAGATGGTGGCTTTCATATGATATGCATGCTGGGTAGTTCTATCGATTCAGGTTGTCATACTTTTTTTTTTCACTGATCTGAATTGTTTTTAATGTTAATTAAAAAGCTGATAAAGGCCTACACTGAACGATAGGCGCGTGTATGACGTCACCGTAAAATCTGGTGCCTGTCCAAATCTAACAGTTAGCTGCCGGCGAGAGAAGTAAGCGAAACCCAACGATTGTGTACATGAAACTCATCTGATTATAAGAACCCACAACCGTAGCTTTATGGAATCTTTATGAAATGTGAAAACTGGCATTCATTTGTTTCTCCGTGGTTGCAATCAGTCACGAATTACAGCATGGTGAACTTGTGTTTACTGACGTAACGGGAGCGACTCAAAGTTGTAGTCCGTATATGACAAGTTAGGCACAATTTAGATTTTTTTTTAATAGGACGAAATTTCACACAATACTTTCACAGTTAGTAGATAATCCCCATATATAGCCTGAAAAATATGTCTGGTGCACAAGTTCCGTGTCATACCTTTGTGGGATTTTTTTTTAAATCGGTCTATGGGATTTTTAATAGGATCGCTCTGGGGATAGGAACGCCACCGCTAGGATCGCTGTGTTCCACTTTCCCTCCCTATGGGCTCCTTCCAGTGCATCACACCAAAAATCTAGGCCTACGTCTACATCAGACACCACCTTGCCTGCCTCAGAGGGCGGGGGCCAGTCAGATGCGTCAGATACGTCTGACCAATAATCATTGATGGGGGCGTTATCTCAAACTGGGTCTATATATTCAGTGTCAGCGATCGCGGCTGCTGTAGTTTCTACACAAGTCTCTGCTTTGCTGAGCTCGGCAAGGATCAAGCCCTCCGCTTTGCGTGTCTCTTTAACGTTCTCTGTGAATAAATTTTGTGTCCAGACATAGTGCACTTTTCTATCTTTATAATTAGGTTTTTAAAAAGTGTTCACACTAAGAAAACGGAATTGGTAAGAGGACAAACGTTATTGGCTAATGTTATTAGCTGTCGTTAGCTATTATGATATCTAACAAGTTGCTAACGTTTACGCTACATATTGTTAGGCTGAATGATCTCCATACCACTCCATATAATGCTGGTACCTATAATTAACCTAATTAAAAGAAAGTTTATGAAGACTTGAGATAGGCCTACCTTGACTGGCTGGGCTATAAACAGGCAGTTGTAAGTAGCTGGCTATGTTAGGAGAACTGACAGCTAACGGTTATTGTCGCTAAGGCTACTTACCTTGCAGAAGGTCCACGCACCGGTGGCGAGATGGTCAGTGTCCCGACAAGAATTTCACTAACTGTGCGATAGCCCGTTACCAGTTTTACACCATACCATCACTAACAAAAACCACGCCGACACACGTTTTTAAACACAACCCTTTTATTTGTTTTACCACCACGAACGTGAGCAAGCATCTGGCAGTCACGGGAGCACAGCATCTGCATAACACAAACACGGAGCGAACTTTTATCAATAACATGCCTGAACTTTAGGAGTTGCCAACTGGAGATAATTTTTAAACGACTACAGACTTTGGCAAACAATAGAGAGCGAACTTGTGAGCTAATAACAGATAGCAGGGCTTACCTTGCAGTTGCTGGTCCACTTCCAGAGTTCGTAATGACTGAAGGATAAGGCGTTTTAGCGTTGTCAACACAGTTACAATACAGCGACACCCCTGCTCAGGAGAAGACTGCAAGTGTTGACGCGTCTGTGAAAAGAAAGTATATATGGGCGCGCGGCGCTGTGACGTCACTTTTGCGCGCGCACTTCTGCGCGCGGCGAGTATACACCTAGCTTAAGACGGGCGCTCTCGAGGGACAAACTATAAAGTTTAGAGCGGTCGCGCCAAGCCTGTTGCACCAGTGTGTGGGGAAGAGGGGTGTTTGTGCGTTTATATTTTAAAACCTCAGTATTTATTATATTTAGGCAGAGTATTTGTATATATGTAGCCTGTGGAATCTGTACCACACAGGACACAAAGTTTTCTTTTGGTGTGTTATCTATTATTTCCCGTAAGGGTGCAAATAAACCAAATAGCCATACGTTCATATTTCAATAATGGTATGCACGGAAAAGAAAATGACACGACAAAATGAGTTTATTGAAAGAGGAGCAACCCTTAAACACTGTAGTAGCCCACTAATAGCGCTGAACCGTTGCATTAGAAGTTGCACATTTGCAAAATATTTACAAATTAGGCGTCATAAGGTCGGACAAACGCAGCCGACCGTGCCAACGTTGGCTTTATGTCGCGTAGGTCGGACAAACGCAGCCGAACCGCGGTTGAATTGGTTTGATATTGGATATTGGATATTGGATATTCGACAGATTCAAAGACACTCATATAACTTGTGATGTGTATTACCGATTCTTTTCAAACAACTTGTGATGTCCTCATGATCATCCAGGGTATATATCACAAGACAGTAATTATAAAAAAAATCATACTATGAGCCAATTTAATGCATCTTTGTGAATTCAACACCCATATAACTTCTGATGTATATCACCGATTCTTTTCAAACAACTTGCAATGTCCTCATGATCATCCAGGGTATATACAAAGAGGTTTTGGGTATATATCACAAGACAGTAATTATTAAAAAATCATACTATGAGCCGATTTAATGCATCTTTGTGAATTCAACACCCATATAACTTCTGATGTATATCACCGATTCTTTTCAAACAACTTGTGATATCCACATCATCATCCAGGGTACATATCACAAGACAGTAATTATTTAAAAATCATACTATGAGCCGATTTAATGCATCTTTGTGAATTCAACACCCATATAACTTCTGATGTATATAACTGATTCTTTTCAAACAACTTGTGATGTCCTCATGATCATCCAGGGTACATATTACAAGACAGTAATTATTTAAAACTCATACTATGAGCCAATTTAATGCATCTTTGTGAATTCAACACCCATATAACTTCTAATGTATATCACAGATTCTTTTCAAACAACTTGTGATGTCCTCATGATCATACAGGGTATATATCACAATACAGTAATTATTAAAAAATCATTCTTTGAGCCGATTTAATGCATCTTTGTGAATTCAACACCCATATAACTTCTGATGTACATCACCGATTTTTTTCAAACAACTTGTGATGTCCTCATGATCATCCAGAAAAAAGAAGTGAGCAATTCAGCAAGAAGCGTGTCCTCAGTGATCTGTGTGTTGGCTAAAATTGTTTACTTAGTTACGCTATAAGGAATTGACATTAAAGTGTTAAATTCACAAATATGCATTTAATCAGCTAGTATGATTTTTAAGTAGCCTAATTCCTGTCTTGTGATATATACCCTGGATGATCATGAGGACATCACAAGTTGTTTGAAAAGAATCGGTGATATACATCAGAAGTTATATGGGTGTTGAATTCACAAAGATGCATTAAATCGGCTCAACGTATGATTTTTTAATAATTACTGTCTTGTGATATATACCCTGGATGATCATGAGGACATCACAAGTTGTTTGAAAAGAATCAGTGATATACTTTAGAAGTTATATGGGTGTTGAATTCACAAAGATGCATTAAATCGGCTCAAAGTATGATTTTTAAATAATTACTGTCTTGTGATATATACCCTGGATGATCATGAGGACATCACAAGTTGTTTGAAAAGACTCGGTGATCAGAAGTTATATGGGTGTTGAATTCACAAAGATGCATTAAATCGGCTCAAAGTATGAGTTTTTTATAATTACTGTCTTTTGATATATACCCTGGATGATCATGAGGACATCACAAGTTGTTTGAAAAGAATTGGTAATATACATCAGAAGTTATATGGGTGTGGAATTCATAAAGATGCATTAAATCGGCTCAAAGTATGAGTTTTTAATAATTACTGTCTTGTGATATATACCCTGGATGATCATGAAGACATCACAAGTTGTTTGAAAAGAATCGGTGATATACATCAGAAGTTATATGGGTGTTGAATTCTCAAAGATGCATTAAATCGGCTCAACGTATGATTTTTTAATAATTACTGTCTTGTGATATATACCCTGGATGATCATGAGGACATAACAAGTTGTTTGAAAAGAATCAGTGATATACTTTAGAAGTTATATGGGTGTTGAATTCACAAAGATGCATTAAATCGGCTCAAAGTATGATTTTTAAATAATTACTGTCTTGTGATATATACCCTGGATGATCATGAGGACATCACAAGTTGTTTGAAAAGACTCGGTGATCAGAAGTTATATGGGTGTTGAATTCACAAAGATGCATTAAATTGGCTCAAAGTATGTTTTTTTATAATTACTGTCTTGTGATATATACCCTGTATGATCATGAGGACATCACAAGTTGTTTGAAAAGAATCAGTGATATACATCAGAAGTTATATGGGTGTTGAATTCACAAAGATGCATTAAATCGGCTCAAAGTATGAATTTTTAATAATTACTGTCTTGTGATATATACCCTGGATGATCATGAGGACATCACAAGTTGTTTGAAAAGAATCAGTGATATACTTTAGAAGTTATATGGGTGTTGAATTCACAAAGATGCATTAAATCGGCTCAACGTATGATTTTTTAATAATTACTGTCTTGTGATATATACCCTGGATGATCATGAGGACATAACAAGTTGTTTGAAAAGAATCAGTGATATACTTTAGAAGTTATATGGGTGTTGAATTCACAAAGATGCATTAAATCAGCTCAAAGTATGATTTTTAAATAATTACTGTCTTGTGATGTATACCCTGGATGATCATGAGGACATTACAAGTTGTTTGAAAAGACTCGGTGATCAGAAGTTATATGGGTGTTGAATTCACAAAGATGCATTAAATCGGCTCAAAGTATGTTTTTTTATAATTACTGTCTTGTGATATATACCCTGGATGATCATGAGGACATCACAAGTTGTTTGAAAAGAATTGGTAATATACATCAGAAGTTATATGGGTGTTGAATTCATAAAGATGCATTAAATCAGCTCAAAGTATGAGTTTTTAATAATTACTGTCTTGTGATATATACCCTGGATGATCATGAGGACATCACAAGTTGTTTGAAAAGAATCAGTGATATACATCAGAAGTTATATGGGTGTTGAATTCACAAAGATGCATTAAATCAGCTCAAAGTATGATTTTTAAATAATTACTGTCTTGTGATGTATACCCTGGATGATCATGAGGACATCACAAGTTGTTTGAAAAGACTCGGTGATCAGAAGTTATATGGGTGTTGAATTCACAAAGATGCATTAAATCGGCTCAAAGTATGTTTTTTTATAATTACTGTCTTGTCCTCATGATCATCCAGGGTATATATCACATCACAAGTTGTTTGAAAAGAATTGGTAATATGCATCAGAAGTTATATGGGTGTTGAATTCATAAAGATGCATTAAATCAGCTCAAAGTATGAGTTTTTAATAATTACTGTCTTGTGATATATACCCTGGATGATCATGAGGACATCACAAGTTGTTTGAAAAGAATCAGTGATATACATCAGAAGTTATATGGGTGTTGAATTCACAAAGATGCATTAAATCGGCTCAAAGTATGATTTTTAAATAATTACTGTCTTGTGATATATACCCTGGATGATCATGAGAACATCACAAGTTGTTTAAAAAGAATCGGTGATGTACATCAGAAGTTATATGGGTGTTGAATTCACAAAGATGCATTAAATCGGCTCAAAGTATGATTTTTTTTATAACTACTGTCTTGTGATATATACCCCGGATGATCATGAGGACATCACAAGTTGTTTTAAAAGAATCGGTGATATACATCACAAGTTATATGGGTGTCTTTGAATGTGTCGAATATCCAGTATCCAATATCAAACCAATTCAACCGCGGTCGCAGCCGACCGTGCCAACGCTGGGCCAACGTTGGCTTTATGTCGCGTAGGTCGGACAAACGCAGCCGACCGTGCCAACGCTGGGCCAACGTTGGCTTTATGTCGCGTAGGTCGGACAAACGCAGCCGACCGTGCCAACGTTGGCTTTATGTCGTGTAGGTTGGGTCCGACGTAGCCAACCAAATTCGACGTTGGCCCAACGTCTGCTTGCTACCTGGGCTATTAAAAACCTAAATAATGTAGTTATTCGGCTAAGCAGGTCTATAATAAATCTGTCTGCAAGCAGCACCATAAAAGCATGCGTTTCAGAGTTCTCTCTCTTTTTTTTAAATATTAACATTAATGTAGCGCTATGATTAACAAAGACAAATGAAATGCCCACTGCACTAAAAGCAAACAATGCAACAGCCTCATATAATAACCACAACGACACATTTTGCCTTTCAAATTGATTTCGAATGCTTACATGATAGCCCTCATCGAGGTGTGCTGCAATATTAACTTGACTTAGCATGGGTAGTTTTATAGCACACTGTAAATGTGCTTTGCTTGAGAGTGTGCTTTTTTGCTAGCCTGGTAAACCCGCCCCTCGTACTTCATTTCATTTCGTGCAGAGGGTCTGGACCGGAGTCTCTGAGGAGCACTGGGCAAGTCGCAGAAAGTACGGTCCAATCATCGAACAGAAGGTGTGTTCGTTAGCTGTGACGTTGACCTTGTGTGCTACATTTGAATTGTAGTGCGTAGGTAGGCTAATTGCATACGTGACGACCAAGCGTTAGCGATTGGGTAAAGGCAGAGGCACTTTTTTAAAACTTCAGTAGAGTCCACACCTCCAGCAAATCGTTTCTGACGGTCTCTGTTCCAGACCCTCTGCACGAAATGAAATGAAGTACGAGGGGCGGGTTTACCAGGCTACTTTTTGCTACTTCGAAAAAGTATTTCACGTCGCTAACTCCTGTAATCCCTATGTCCCCTTGTCCTAAGCATGATCGGAACAGTAAACATGGAAAGCAAAATACTGTATTCCTTACGGAGCAACCACACGCCATTTCATTTTCATCATGTTCGCGAAAATGTTTGGTTGTATATATCTTCCCTTTGTCCTTAGTTTTCTGTGTTATACTGACGTCTAGTCTGTCTGGGCCAAGCTGCTTGATTACTAACTTATCTTCTAATTTCAGTCCATAAAATTCATTTTTAACAGAAAGTCCACGCTGTTTGACATGGCAGGTTCTGTGCTGCAGGCAATCACTGCATTTGACACGACTGGGTTAGGTCTAACGTTACTAGAGGAGTAGTGATCTGTGAGCTGCTAGAAGGTAAAAAAAAAAGCCAGTTGGGGCAGACTTGCTCCTGCCCATATTGGACTCTATTAGCGCTGCTTGCAATTCCGACAACTGACGCCAGGTGAATAGGATAAATCAACAGATGAATGTGGGCAGTGACCGGTCCTGCCCCATAACTGCAATCAACAAAAGTATTTGAGATTTAATTCCACAGTGCTAAATAAATAGCTATAAAAAACACATACACAAACCATATACGACTGAGTAGTTAAATAGGTAGCAAGCAGAGCAGTTACGTAGGTATTATTTATTAGGAGGAACTATGTTTTGGGGTGGATGTTTTTCGGAGGGCGCTGCCCCACCTGCCCAAATTGACGAACCGCGCCTGGTTGTAAGACACCAAAATAGCAGTTTAATAAATGTAGGTATTGATTTATAAGAAGCCAGTTGAATAGGAAATGTGTCACTAATTCATTATGCAGTGCTTGACAAGAGTGAAACTTCACAGGTTAATGGGTATCGTGATTATGAACATATCTATGTGAGTGAAATGGCAGTCTGGCAAAATTTCACTAAACCACAGGTAAACATGAAATGTCTCATAAATTCACCATTTTTGAGGTGGTTGCCATGTATGAAAAACTCATGGTTGCCTGATGGTGGTTGCCATGTACAAAAACTCATGAAATTTGGCACACATGTCAGAAATTCCCCTGGCTACTCAGACACAAAGACCCAGCCCTTGATGGCCAGCTCTTGAGCCCAGGGGACACTAGAGCACCCCCTTTTGTTAGGAGGTTCATGGTTGGCATACACTTTCAGCTACATGCACGTACATCACAATTTTGCGTCAGTTTTGGTGTACATGATCTCAAGACGTTGATGTTAAATTGCGAAGGGATTTTTGATATGTTGTAAGATCATGAAATAGTGGTTTCATGAATTTAAGTATCAAATTATAAGTAGCCAGGTAAACAGGAAATGTGTCACCAATTCATCATGCAATGTTTGACAAGTGAAACTTCGCAGATTATTGTGTATCATGACTACAAACATATCAGTGAAATGGCACACTGGCATAGTGCCACCATGTAGTAGCAGAATGAACTGCTTTGAAATGTACTGAAGCTACATCGTACATTAGATCTACATGACATTTGGTACATATGTTGTGAAGATGGTGCTAATCTTAAATTGCAAAGGGTTTTTTGATACGTTGTAAAATAAGAAAATAGCGGTGCGACAAATTTCACTATATCACAGATAAACAAGAAATGTCTCATAAATTCACCATGCATTGCTTGACATGAATGAAACTTCACAAGTTATGGCTCATCATCAATATGAACACACTCAGAGGTGTAAAATGGCAGGCTGCTACAGCACCACCATGTGATGGCAGTAAGAAGTGCTTGTGGTCATGACTGGCATATACTTTCAGGTAGACTTACCAAACTTGGTTGTTAGGGAAATATCCCTTTATAATGAAAACTCAACACGATTGAATAAGTTTCTGATCTCTTTGGCTGTCAAAGGGAGGGAGGGGTCTGCTCGTCAGAACGGACAGTACCCAACTCTCAACTCTCACAGTTTACAGAGCTTTTTTATTGAACAAGGAAGAAAAAAACAAGTTTCTTATCTTCAGCTCTGGCAGGTGTGCCAGCTCAACAAAAATAGGGAGTACAGCACACACACACACACACAAGTTTCATGTGGACATGTTTCAAGGGCAAGTTAGCAATTATTCTGAGAGCAGAATGTTCTAATAATATCAAAGGCTTTAAGCTGCACCCTTTAGTCACGTACACACACAAGCAGTATATGTTGTATTATGTAATAATACAAAAGCATTCTTAATTTCATGTACATTTCCCTTTTTCTTCTTTAGAAAACAACTCTTATAATCATATTGTACATAGCATTTCTCTTTCATAATGATAAAATTCAAGAATTCTCTAACATTGGTAGATGTGTGTATGTCAAAAAGATGAGCAATATATTGTATTAGTCACGCCCAACAGGAAATGAGGTAATAGGGATTATATGGGTTTGGACACATGGCAAGGCAAGGGAAGGCAAGTTTATTTGTATAGCGCATTTCATACACGACAATTCAATGGTTCACAAAAATAAAAGCAAAGGAAAATATATAAAGGCATAAAAGAAAGTGTAGAGGCATAAAAGGTAAAACAAGTGTAAAAGCTTAACATAAAATCATTTTGTGGTAGATAAATTATATAAAACCATAAAAAACAAAAGTATAAAATTAGTAGAAATCATTACCAGAAAGCATATGAAAACAGTTTGGGTCTTAAGTCTAGATTTGAAACTGCCAACAGTAGGAGCATTTTAATGTCTTCTCTGGAAGTTGGTTCCAGAGCTTTACAGCATAGCAGCTGAAAGCTGCTTCACCACATTTTGTCCTAACAGCAGCTTCTACCAAAAAAATTTCTGATGTGATCTCAGAGACCTAGTTGGTGCGTATAACCAGGGCTTAATTCATGGGCATCGCCAGACATATTTTACTGGGGCACATGCCCCAGTATTGGTCTGTAGTGCCCCAGTATAAATTTCACCAGTAAAAAATCACTTTAGACCTTTGGGTCTACATGGCATAATCTACAGAATGCGCATACAGCTACTCAATAGGGCACTAAAACTTTTCAAAAAAGAAAAAAGAAAACGACGGGGTTTGCAGAAACGAAGTCAAGAAGCGGCACAGCAAGTTGGACACTCAGCGAACAACACAGCAAATTCGCGAGAAGTATTAAAAAAAAACTATGGCTAAAAAACTCATGGTTTAACAAAACAAGTCCCCTTCCCCACATAAAATAAATCTGTTGTTTTTACTCACGCAAGCTTAATTCTACATTCTCTGTATGTCTCGTATTTGGCTGGTACTGCCAACGGTAATGCTGTGGATTAAATAACTCCTTGTCAAATTAATTGAAACAAACAAATGACTAGACACATAACATTGCCTTTATCATTTTAGGCTTTTATGCAGTTTCGCAGCGCTGAAGTGTGCAGCTGCCGACATCAAATTAAAACTTTCCAGTGTATCTCCAACTTGCCTTGTGTATTGTTCTCCGCGGTCACTTCGCAGTTAACTGTTTTAAACGTTTGTGTCAAGCCAAT
Organism: Coilia nasus; assembly: GCA_027475355.1. Classification (NCBI taxonomy): domain Eukaryota; kingdom Metazoa; phylum Chordata; class Actinopteri; order Clupeiformes; family Engraulidae; genus Coilia; species Coilia nasus. Next base: position 307,176 of record CM050211.1, read on the forward strand.
AGGTCAAAATCACTTGGTTTTGTATCAAATTCATATTTGCTATTTCCGACCGTTTGAGCTAAAGTTAGTAGTACCTTTGGTTTAAAACAAGACTTTTCTTCCTGTATCAACCTCGCAATCGGTAAACAAAAGTAATGCAATATTACTATTGCTACTTTATTCACTCCATACACAATGCACACATGGCTACTTAATATGGTAATTTATTCAAGCGACTTTGGCTGTGACATAACGTCTAACAACGGTGTCTGAGTTTGTTTTCATCTCTGTGTCGCCATTTCCATGTGGATTTAAATGTTACAACTTTACTTTTTACGTTTAATGTATGAGGCAGCTGTCATGCAAACTAGTTCTGGCTGTAAATTGAAGTAGCCTACTGGAGACGTTAGCTGCTGTCTTTTAGCTGACTGGCATATGCCTATTTCCATTGTTAATTTATGTAACGGCCTGGCACTGTGAGCTCGCACACTCGGTTTCTGGAGATTGCTATCTTACATCTACGGTGTTTGATGAGCATATCAACATAATCTGATATGTTTAGTTTGAAGCACTACTTATGTTTTTTATGATAAATAAGTGCTAAAAATTGTTTTTGCTTTGCACGCTCGCATTAACTGTCTGTGCCCCAGCTGTGCCCCAGTACAGTACAGTGACGCCCCTGGCTTAATTTGAGGGGGAGCAAGGCGGAGCGCGCTCCGAAACCTCCGACGTTGGCTCTGGCAGCTATTTATACTGGATCCGGTGACCCGTCACCTCTTTTGACTAAGTTAAAAAAAAAAAAAATGTAGTTATATTGTCTTGCTTTGTTGACTAAATACATTGCGATTCAAATGCATTAAATATATGAATTTGTACTGAATTTGTCCTGATTTGATGTGACTAGTGTTATTACAAAAAAAGTTTAGTTTTGTTCGCAAGCGCCCCCCAAGAAGCAATGCCTTAAAGTCAATTCTATAACTTACTGGGAGCCAGTGCAGGGACCTTAAAACTGTAGTAATGTGATCAGATCTTTTTGTTCTTGTAAGAAACCTTGCTGCTGCATTTTGGATCAGTTGAAGCTGTTTGATGGTCTTTTTAGGAAGGCCTGTGAAAAGGCCATTACATTAATCAACCCTACTGGAAATAAAGGCATGCACAAGTTTTTCTAGATCTTGTTTTGACATAAGACCTCTAAGTTTAGCAATGTTTTTAGGTGATAGGCAGATTTAGTGATTGCTTTAACGTGACTGTTGAATGTTAGACCTGTTTGGACTTTCATCGTGGCGGCAATGAGAAACTACAGCAAGGTACTGCCTGTCAAAACTATTTTATTAATAAATGTTGTGTACACTTACAAAGTTCTCAGTGCCTCGTTTTTAATGTCAGGACCTGTGTTGCACTACCAATGGAGTGTGGAGTTTCTTCGAGCTGTTTTAATGGTTTAAAAATAGCGTAGTCGTCATGCTTCGTCTGAGGGCACCTACCACTTCCATTATTAGCCTTCTGGGACAAACGATAAAAAATAGTTAAACTCTGAATGCAACAGGCTAAATCAATTTTGGTCCTCAGTACACATACCAACTCGGTATGATGTTTTAACGTGCCAATTTTCATTTTACACCAAAGTTCTCCTTTAAGCACTGAACCATCAAGGTTATTCTTTTTCAGTAAGTGTTTTACAACTGCATTTTTTAAAGAGGAAGGAAATATGCCAGTCTGTAGTGATGTATTTATAATCTGAAGTACATCGGCTGATATAAGATGAAGAACAGATTTGAAAAAAAATTGTGGGCAAAATATCCAGTTTAGATGTCGAAGAACTGAGATTTTGTACGTTGTTTTTCAAGGGTTTCATAGTCAACTAAGCTAAATGTTAGCATTAGAGTGAGGTCCCCTCTCTCTACAGCCAGTGGTTCCAGACTTTGAGCTATTTGCAACTGAGAAGCTATATTCAGTCGTATTTTATCAACTTTTCTTTTGAAAAAAGATGGAAAGTCATTGCATTTGTTAACTGAGGTAAGCTTAGGAGGCAACTGTGATGAGGGATTTGTTAACTTCTCAACAGTAGAAAATAGCACACAAGCATTGTTGATATTCCTATTTATGATGTTAGAGAAGGAAGACTGTCTTGCTTTAGAGATTTCCAAATTGTATCTACCAAGCATCTCTTTATGAATTTGATAATGAATCTGAAGTTTAGATTTACGCCACATTCTTTCAGACTTTCTACACTTTCTCTTGAGAAGTTTAACCATTGGATTCAGTTTCCAGGGTGCTTTTTGATTGTCAGTGACTCTTTTGGTTTTTAAAGGGGCAATATTATCCATAATATGTGTCATCCTAGAATTAAAATTTATCATTAAATCGTCTGCGCAGTCTGATGGTTGACTTGTGGTCTATGAGAGTGCCTGCTCAAAAAGAAGACCTGTGCCATTATTTATGTCTTCTTACAGACATAGACCTGTTTTGAATGTGAGGGGACATACAAACATCAAAGAAAACACAAAAATGATCAGATATGGCCAAGTTCATAACAGTTGTAGAGACATTAAGACCCTTTGTGATAACAAGGTCAAGGGTATGGCCATGAGAGCGTGTTGGCCCCTGAACATGTTGTGTTAGGCTGAAGATCAATCAGTGTGAGAAAATCATTGGCATAGGTGTTTTCTAGATTATTGACATGCAAATTGAAATCCCCTGACTGTCAAACCTCAAACAAATGTTCGAAAACAGTTCACCAAACTCTTCAGAGAAAAACTGTTGTTGACAGTCTTGGTGGTCTGTAGATAGTCAATAATAACACACTAGAAGAACACTTAACGAGTGTACCTAAGTACTCAAAAGATGTAAAGTTGCCAAATGTTGTCTGTTTGCACTGAAAAGATGTTTGGAATATGTTTGCTATTCTGCCTCCCCGTTTATTAGTCCTTGTGGCACTCATGAAATCGAAATTTGGGGGAGCTGATTCAATAAGGGTAGTGAAACTGTTTGCTTGTTCCAGCCAGGTTTCAGTAACAAGCATAAAATCAAGTTTGTGTGTGCAAATAAGATCATTAATTAAAAATTAATTGTTAATTGTGTTACACTGCTTGTTTAGAGTGTCTTGGGCTAGAAAAAGACAGTCTAGCAATCGGCAGCAGTCTCTGCATACTTGCAGGGAATTGCAGGCGGGGTGGTGATGGAGATGGTAAAAACAAATCAGGGGTTTTTAGTAAAGCTGTTGTGGTTCGATTCTCTGTGTATGCATTGACACATTCTTGCTCCTTTGATGTATCCTTGCATTCTTGCTCATTTGAGACCTGAGTGACTCCAGTAGTGTCCTTGTCATCAAGGTCCCGCGGTGGCAAGGATTGGGATGGTGATACGTAAGCCATCAGATGGTTTCCCAGAACTGTATCAGATACAGACATGTTAGCATGACCCTTTGCAACTGATATCTTCTTAGTAGCCTTTGTTGACGTCATGGACCTCTGCTTAACTCCAATGTTATCAGCGTCATTTTCCACATAATCTCTGCTCATTTTCGAAGAGCCCGGGAGGTTCAGTGCTGATGTTTGGCTTTGAGTCATTCTAGCAGTGTCCTTCTTGTCATGCTTTTGTACATAACAATCCTTCAGGCTCCGCACTTCAGTGCAAGCATTGTATGCAGGTCGCAACGAAGGAAGTGATTGGGCATTTCTCCCTTCCAGATTGTGAGGGCCACAATCTTTGTCACAATGTTTTGTTTCACCAGAGTGTTTGTTGATGTACATGTCTATTTCAGTTTGTACCCCAACAGAGTCTTTATCCACCATGATTGGTTCTGTCTGCACTGTGCTTATCAGCAGGTCGACCCAAGGTCGGTGGAGAAAAGGTTGCATGGTAGAGAGAGAGGCGATAGTGGTCAGCCAAGACTTTGGCCCGGGTCCAGCTGAGTTCTGTGCTATGTGGTCTGAAGAATGCTCTGCTATTCCAAAAAAGATTGAAATTGTCTATAAAGTTCACCCCAAGGGAAAAACATGACTTTGCCAGCCAGGTGTTTAGACTGAATAGTCGAGAGAATGCAAAGCTTCCCTGTGCTGGAAGTGGGCCACTCAAAAAGGTTTGTACTCCAAGCTCATTTAGGGCAGAGAAAAGTTCTTTAAAATCTTCTTTGACACTGAGCTGTTCTCTAAAAATGTAATTTGCTCCAACATGCACAATGATGCGTTTAACAGTTTTATGCTTTGACACTATCTTTGAAATACTGTTTTTAGTGTCAGAGATGGATGCATTAGGAAGGCAGCATACGGTCATCCAATCTTCTTTTAAATTTCTTACAGTGGCATCACCTATAACAAGGGTTTTAGGATAAGCAGGTGTTGATGGCTGCTTTCCATGTTTGCCCACTCCTTTATTCTCGTGGTTCAGTCTCTGTCTCTCTTGAGTTGTCTCTCCGGAAACCGTTGGTTCCAGATGTCTGAGGCACTCAAATTTATTCTGAAGGGGTATGGGCTGTTGGGTTTGCAAAGGACCAGAAATGTTATAGTTTTATGTCCTAGCTGTGCATCTGGATTGATGCCCGGAGTGTATGAGTGTAGTGGCAGCAGAACGCACTGGTGTTGAGGTCACTAACCTTTTCTTTTTGGGTTTAGCACCTTGTGTAAGCCAGCGTTCAGTACTCACATTTTGCCCCATGAAGTCGATGCAGTCAACCGAGCCATTCACAGTCGCACCAGCCAGCCGTGGTGCATTCTCAGCACTCCTGCCAGCAGCATCAGTTGCTGAAATCCCCTCATTGGATGTCCCACGTACATCGTCAGTCTGTGATGGACGGGCATCAATTTGCGATTCAAGGATAGAAATCCTCCACTCCAGCTCTGCGCACTTTCCACAGGAATCCCTGGATCTTTGCATCCCAAGTCAAGGTGAACTGCTGTGCCAGCTGTATTGTCTGTTTTTCTGGTTATATTGTTTAAAACACTAAAAAGTTTTAAAACACTAAAAAGTGTCCTTCTTTTTTATACTCGCTAAACTTGTGGAAGTAAAAACACAAGTAAAATAGTGAAAATAATAAAAAAGAGAAGCGAGAGCAAGGCAAAAAGCATCCTACTTGCTTGAGTAGGAGGAGGAGCACCGATCAATTCACATCATCAATTCTAACATATTTCTCCTGGGCAGTCAATCAGATCCATATGAAAATTGACGTACATGACACCAAGATGTTTCTAATGATGAATTGCAAAGGAATGTTTTATATTTTGTAATATGTTGAAATGGCAAGATGACGAATTTTACTGTATCGCCACATAAACAGTAAATGTGGCATAAAAAGTTATGGTGCATTGTAAGATTTGTCTGAAACCTCTGACGTTTTTAGATATTATGATTATAAAGACATCCAGACACCCAATATCAGTGTCTAGCATAGCGCCACCATCTGGCCAAGCAGAAAGTGTGCCAGAAAGTCATAATGCCTTGCTGAGTTGGACTGAAACTTTACAAAATACTGGATATCAACTATGATACTGTACATGCCTAATGCACATCTGGTGTAGCGCCACCAGCTGGCAATAGAAGGATTTTTTTTTCACATTGAAATTGATCACATTAATTCAGTTTTTCCAGAATTGATCAGATTAATTTCAGTAAATTCGCCCTGCTACTCAGAGAGAAAGATCCAGTCCCTGATGGGGCCCAGGGACACTGGAGTGCCCCCTGTTGTTATGGAGGCTTGTGGTTGGCATGCACTTTAAGCTATGTGCACAAAATGGTAGGGGTGTGTATCTCATTAAGACGAACAAAAAAGGTAGACACAATGTCATGGCCACTCCCAACAGGAAGTGAGATATTTGAACTTTTGTGTGATTTGCCATACAATGGAATTTAATGTACTCCGCCTAAACCATACTTCGGCCAGAAAGACTCAGAGAATAAGATTTTCAATTAAAGCATTTTATATAGATAGAATGAACATTAATAAACAATAGATATTCTTTGGCGGAGGTCCGGTCATCGGCCTGGGACTTGCATCTTTGGATCCGGCGGGACCAGCTGTTGCTATCTGGCAGAATTCAGAACTTTTCCCCCAGGCGAATGGACCGGGACCAAACTGGTGGTGGTGGGGAAGGAGGTGGGAGCGTCGAAATGTCAGCACCTGAAGCAGCGGAAAAGGTATGTTAGACGAGACATTATAAAGCAGGTGGCGGCCGCTGATTGGTTGGAGACTGCGCCTGTCCCGTCAGCTGACGTCTTCCTGGCAGAACTTCCGCAGGCTATCATTTCGGCCAGAAAGACTCAGAGAATAAGATTTTCAATTAAAGCATTTTATATAGATAGAATGAACATTAATAAACAATAGATATTCTTTGGCGGAGGTCCGGTCATCGGCCTGGGACTTGCATCTTTGGATCCGGCGGGACCAGCTGTTGCTATCTGGCAGAATTCAGAACTTTTCCCCCCAAAAACAAAGAAAATCATTTATTAGTTTTGTAAAATGTAATACCATACCCCACGCACTGTTACACCACATTTGAATTTTCCGGCATGGGATAAATAAAATCTCTGTCCATGTATCAATCTATGTCATTTTTTAAATTTCTGGCTCTGACACAAGAACAGGTTTTCTATACAATGAACCATTTACACACACAAACAAGTTAAGGGTGTCACCTTTATAGCAAGGACACTGTAGGGAGTTGAAGCCCATTCCACTCATGCAGAAGTACCACTACCAGCCTTTTACCTTTTGTGACTGAGGAAAAAGCAAAACCAGCAGTTGCAACAGCAACATGGACAAAGTGTAAACATATTATGCTGTTACACTGAGGAAAAACAAACCCAGGTCCAACACTGATTCAATGAAGATCCAGGTGCATGATGCACAGGGCCGGCCCGTGGCATAGGCAGTATAGGCAAATGCTAAGGGCGCCGTCCATCCAGGGGGATATAATAATAATAATAATAATAATAATAATAATAATAATAATAATAATAATAATAAACTTTACTTGTATAGCACAGTTCATACATGCAAGATGCAGCTCAAAGTGCTTTACAGTTTAGCAGGGTTGTTACAGGACAACATTTCTTGTAGTCCGGTGGTGCCGGAGCAGATAAATACAGTAGCAAACTGACTCTTGCATGAACACAGGTAGGCAGTCCTTGTAGGCCCTAGTCAGCAATCTTTGTAGTCCAGTGGCGCTAGAACTATGCAATGCCCTGTTAATATGTGGGCTCTTATGTGAACATAGGTCGGCAGTCTTTGCAGACCAGAGGCACTAGACGAGGAAAGTTCATTTAGGCACAGTTGGTTGTTAGTGTCCCCAGGGAGCAACAGGGGTGAGGAAAAACTCCCCGTTTGTTTGATTTGCGTGAATTCAGGAAGAAACCTCAGGAATCAGTGAGTAAAACCCCCTGTTTTTCTAGGAAGAAACCTCAGGCAGAACCACGTCTCCCAGGGAAGCCCATTTGCCGGGGCTGGTAACGGGAAGTCTGTGACTGTTTGAGGGCCTTTGGTCTGGGCGGGGAGTCTGGCTGAAGGGACTTTGGTCTGAGTAGTTAGGTATAGGCATGGTTGAATAGGTAGGTCTTTAGTTGTCGCTTGAAGATGTCGATGGATATATATAATTTCCACTATTCTTAAAACTAGTTATTATTATGTCTTAATTTAACTGTATAGCAAAGCTTAAAATAGCAATAATAAAAACAATAACAATAACAATAACAATAATAGTAATAATGATATGTTACTTTCCTAAGACGCCCCCCTCCCCCTGCCCCCCTCCTCCGACGACTAATCAGACTTTACCTGCTACTTGGAGGGTTGTTTTTTGATGCGTTATCTACCTCAAAACCATGTCAAAACGACCCAACTTGTCTGGTGCCCAGTGGAGGAAAAAAAGAAAAGAAGAGCAGGAAAAACGTGACAAAGACAGAGGTAATGTTACAGTAAAGATGTCATGATATTATTTTTCTGTTGCAGAACGATGATTGATAATGTCAGCAACCATTAGCATAACATAGTTAGCTAATCAATAAATAGCCAGTGCTGTCATTAGTTTATGTTAATGGAAGGTCCTAATGCTGTTATGGAAAACAGTAATCCACAATTTCACGATGTTGCAATCGCAGCTATTAAAGGAGTACTTCCACAAGACACCACTTAGTACTTGCACTTTTGAAATATGATAGGTCACCCCGAGTTGGATATGCATGCTGCACGTGAAAATGTTCTTCTACCCCCATTGCATCCATTAGTCAATGAAAGAACATAGGCAGAAAAACGAGGGAATAAGAAAAAGGCTAACAAAGTGACGTAACTTTGTAAATTAGAAAAAGCCATGCCACAGTTGTCATTATGGGAGAAGTCTCGTTGCAGCACACATTCACTTAGCGAAGTCTAGGTACGTGTTTGTTTAGAATGTTTCAGTCTTCTATTTGATTCTATGACTGAATGGGCTTTAAATGATTGTAGCCTGTAACTAGCATAGCCGGGAACCTGTCATTCTCCCTGCTCCATCTCCTCCACCAAACAAGAACATCCTGAAACAGAAGCACTAAAGCATTTTTTTCACCAAAACCTGCTCACAGGGCATTCATTAATACTAGAGACCACCGCAAAATTAATGACACCATGATGCAAGTACACCTTTAATGCAAAATCAGTCAATCTCCTCGAATTAATTGCAGCCTTGCAACTATACAGCTTTTCTACAGTTTTGACCTATCATGGTCATTGGCAGTGAAAAGTTGAACGACTTGTTTTTAAAAGTTCGAAGTTGTTGTGGTGTTTAAGTAGGCTGCAGTCATCTTTAAATTTATTGGGACTCATCACATTAGCCAAGGTCGGCTCGGTGTCATTAGCGTTCGCGTGGTCATACGCTTTGGCCCTGGTTAGAGTCGAAGCGTCGCGTTTCCCCGTGTTCTTTCTCGTTCCTGACATTTTGCTAGTAAAATGTGTCACTGTGGTTTATACTGGCAGTTGTATAGCTGTAAACTATTAAGTTTGCATTACATTATTGTCGAATGTTTCCGGAGCTGGTTTGGGACACGTCTACTCGCTATCCATGCTCAGCAGCCCCCCACCCCAAGATAAATCTTTTGATAACTTTTTGTCAGCATTGTCTGTAGATGACATATACCAAATTTGGTGAGATTCACATGAACGGCCTATGACGAGTTCGTTCAGAGTCGTTTTCACAATATTAAAATTTCACGGAAATTGTTCTCATTGGAAGTGGGCGTTGACCATTTTTTTCAATGCGTGAGCATTAATACATTTCACGCTAAAAAAAAAATTGTTGTAAACGTAAGCATTCTCTAGATAATAGGCAAAATGACATTTTCTGCAATTACAGCGCCCCCTATGGACCAAATTTTATGGCACGTTCTGTGGTGTTAGAGGTCTTTGTGGTGATCGTGCATGACGTATTTTGTGTAGTTCCCACCTTCTCGGTCCAAGATATTGGCAACTCAAAATCCCAATTTTTGCATTTACCCATATCACTAGGTGGCGCTATGCTTCAAGTGAGAGTTTATGGGCTGGGTCGATACATCTCTGTAACACCGACATACTAACACAAAATCGTTGTCTTGGCCAAAATTGTTGAGTTTTTAACAAAAACTGTTTTTTGACACCTAGCTTCGCCAATAAACATCGCCCCCTATGACGAAATGTCACAAAATTTTGTACACATGAAAAGAAAGCTTTTAGAGATGGCATGTCAACTTTGATCAAATTTGAGCAATTAAAAGCCAAGATACGGCCATTTGAAGAATTTTAAGCTACGTGTTAAATGTTCATTGACGTGTAACTTCGGAACGGTTTATCTCAAGATAAATCCTTTGATAACTTTTTGTCAGCATTGTCTGTAGATGACATATACCAAATTTGGTGAGATTCACATGAACGGCCTATGACAAGTTCGTTCAGATTCGTTTTCGCAATATTAAAATTTCACGGAAATTGTTTTCGTTGGAAGTGGGCGTCGACCAGTGTTTTCAATGCGTGAGGGTCAATAGATTTCACGATAAAAAAAAATTGTTGTAAACATAAGCATTATCTAGATAATAGGCAAAATGACATTTTCTACAATTACAGCGCCCCCTATGGACTACATTTTATGGCATGTTCTGTGGTGTTAGAGGTCTTTGTTGTGATCGTGCATGACATATTTTGTGCATTTCCCACCTTCTCGGTCCAAGATATTGGCAACTCAAAATCCCAATTTTTACATTTACCCATATCACTAGGTGGTGCTATGCTTCAAGTGAGAGTTTATGGGCTGGGTCAATACATCTCTGTAACACCGACATACTAACACAAAATCGTTGTCTTGGGCAAAATTGTTGACGAGTTATTTGACAAAAACTGTTTTTTGACACCTAGCTTCGCGAATAAACATCGCCCCCTATGACGAAATGTCACAAAATTTTGTACACATGAAAAGAAAGCTGTTTAGAGATGGCATGTCAACTTTGACCAAATTTGAGCAATTAAAAGCCAAGATATGGCCATTTTAAGAATTTAAAGCTACGTGTTAAATGTTCATTGACGTGTAACTTCGGAACGGTTTATCTCAAGATAAATCCTTTGATAACTTTTTGTCAGCATTGTCTATAGATGACATATACCAAATTTGGTGAGATTCACATGAACGGCCTATGACGAGTTTGTTCAGATTCGTTTTCGCAATATTAAAATTTCACGGAAATTGTTCTCATTGGAAGTGGGCGTCGACCAGTGTTTTCAATGCGTGAGGGTCAACAGATTTCACGATAAAAAAAAAATTGTTGTAAACGTAAGCATTCTCTAGATAATAGGCAAAATGACATTTTCTGCAATTACAGCGCCCCCTATGGACCAAATTTTATGGCACGTTCTGTGGTGTTAGAGGTCTTTGTGGTGATCGTGCATGACGTATTTTGCGTAGTTCCCACCTTCTCGGTCCAAGATATTGGCAACTCAAAATCCCAATTTTTGCATTTACCCATATCACTAGGTGGCGCTATGCTTCAAGTGAGAGTTTATGGGCTGGGTCGATACATCTCTGTAACACCGACATACTAACACAAAACTGTTGTCTTGGGCAAAATTGTTGACGAGTTTTTTAACAAAAACTGTTTTTTGACACCTAGCTTCGCCAATAAACATCGCCCCCTATGACGAAATGTCACAAAATTTAGTACACATGAAAAGAAAGCTGCTTAGAGATGGCATGTCAACTTTGACCAAATTTGAGCAATTAAAAGCCAAGATACGGCCATTTGAAGAATTTTAAGCTACGTGTTAAATGTTTATTGACATGTAACTTCGGAACGGTTTATCTCAAGATAAATCCTTTGATATATTTTTGTCAGCATTGTCTGTAGATGACATATACCAAATTTGGTGAGATTCACCTGAACGGCCTATGACGAGTTCGTTCAGATTCGTTTTCGCAATATTAAAATTTCACGGAAATTGTTCTCGTTGGAAGTGGGCGTCGACCAGTGTTTTCAATGCGTGAGGGTCAATAGAGTTCACGATAAAAAAAAAATTGTTGTAAACCTAAGCATTCTCTAGATAATAAGCAAAATGACATTTTGTACAATTACAGCACCCCCTATTGACCAAATTGTATGGCACATGCTGTGGTTATAGAGGTCTTCGTGCTGATCGTGCATGACATATTTTGCGCAGTTCCCACCTTCTCGGTCCAAAATATTGGCAACTCAATATCCCAATTTTTGCATTTACCCATATCATTGGTGGCGCTATGCTTCAAGTGAGCGTTTATTGCCTGGGTCGATACGTCTCTGTAACACCGACATATCACAAAAAATTCATGTTGTTGGGTGAAACGTTCACTGAGCTACACCCCATTTATCCACTGTGTTACATTGGGTGGTTCTTCGGACACCCACTTTAACAGGATACATCTTCTGGCACAGAAAAGCTATTGGCAACTCAAAATCCCAATTTTTACATTTACCCATATCACTAGGTGGTGCTATGCTTCAAGTGAGAGTTTATGGGCTGGGTCAATACATCTCTGTAACACCGACATACTAACACAAAATCGTTGTCTTGGGCAAAATTGTTGACGAGTTTTTTAACAAAAACTGTTTTTTGACACCTAGCTTCGCCAATAAACATCGCCCCCTATGACGAAATGTCACAAAATTTAGTACACATGAAAAGAAAGCTGCTTAGAGATGGCATGTCAACTTTGACCAAATTTGAGCAATTAAAAGCCAAGATACGGCCATTTGAAGAATTTTAAGCTACGTGTTAAATGTTTATTGACGTGTAACTTCGGAACGGTTTATCTCAAGATAAATCCTTTGATAAATTTTTGTCAGCATTGTCTGTAGATGACATATACCAAATTTGGTGAGATTCACCTGAACGGCCTATGACGAGTTCGTTCAGATTCGTTTTCGCAATATTAAAATTTCACGGAAATTGTTCTCGTTGGAAGTGGGCGTCGACCAATGTTTTCAATGCGTGAGGGTCAATAGAGTTCACGATAAAAAAAAAATTGTTGTAAACCTAAGCATTCTCTAGATAATAAGCAAAATGACATTTTGTACAATTACAGCACCCCCTATTGACCAAATTGTATGGCACATGCTGTGGTTATAGAGGTCTTCGTGCTGATCGTGCATGACGTATTTTGCGCAGTTCCCACCTTCTCGGTCCAAAATATTGGCAACTCAATATCCCAATTTTTGCATTTACCCATATCACTAGGTGGCGCTATGCTTCAAGTGAGCGTTTATTGCCTGGGTCGATACATCTCTGTAACACCGACATATCACAAAAAATTCATGTTGTTGGGTGAAACGTTCACTGAGCTATTCAGCAAAAACTTTTGCCGGTCTCCCCCTCTTTGACGTACGCTGGCACAGCGGGGGGGGTGGCCCCGGGGGACCAAAAGCTTCTATTCGCTCGAAATGTTCTAGGGCTACATGCCTACAAAGATTCATGCCCTTCCGAGTTTCAGTGTCCCGGGAATCGTTGACGGACATTCACTGAAAAAAAAGAAAAAGAAAAAAAAGAAAAAAAAAAAAAAAAGGGAAAAAAGTCGCGGCAACTCTATAATGACCGCTTTCACTAGCTTCGCTAGCGGCGGTCATAATTATACGATGGTGATAATAATGATTAAGCTATGGCAAACATCTGGTTAAGCCAATTACCGCGTTAAAACGTGGCCATATGGCAAAGCCGATGCATGTAGTGAAGGAAATTATATGGTTATAAATCCATAACTTTTAATAGAATGTTGACGTCATCTGCCAATACTGTTGATAAACTCTGCCACAAGACTTATTTACCACTGACAGGTATAGCTCAGTGGCAAAGTGATGTGCCCCTGACACTGTTCCATTTAGTCACGAGTTCAAATCCTTTGCACACCTATGGTAGCATTTAGCCTACGTTCCACAATCACCACTCACGACAACATTTTAAGCTGAGTAACGGTGGCGCTTTCAGTCACGGATCACTGAGGTGTTATACCGATACAATGCATTTCTTCTACATGTAGCTGTTTAATATTCAACCAAACTACAGAGTAGAACAATATATATCCATATTAATGTACGTGTGAGGCCACGCACATTTTAGATTTCTCTAATATGACTCATGTCGGTCTCGAACCTGAGCATGTCGTCTAACATTTCAATAGTACACGATCACTGATACAGTTGCACCACTGATAATAACTAGATGTACCGCCGCAGTGTATTGAAATGTGGGAACTGTTGGTGTGATGAGTGTGTGGTAGAGCAGTGTTGTGAGGTGAGAATTTCTGTGGAAATTATTTCCTGGAAGTGGGCATGGATGTGGGTTTTGAATGTGTAGTGTGTAGGAGTGATTTGTGAAGGCAAGGAATCGGCAAAATGAGATTTTTACAATTACAGCGCCCCCTATGGACCAAATTGTATGGAACATGCTGTGGTTTTAGAAGTCTTTGTGCTGATCGTGTATGACATAATTTGTGCAGTTCCCACCTTCTCGGTCCAAGATATTGGCAACTCAAAATCTCAATTTTTGCATATACCTTTATCACTAGGTGACGCTATGCTTCAAGTGAGTGTTTATGGGCTGGGTCGATATGCCTCTGTAACACCGACATACTAACACAAAATCGTTGTCTTGGGCAAAATTGACGACAAGTTATTTAACAAAAACTGTTTTTTGACACCTAGCTTCGCCAATAAACATCGCCCCCTATGACGAAATGTCACAAAATGTAGTACACATGAGAAGAAATCTGTTTAGAGATGGCATGTCAACTTTGACCAAATTTGAGCAATTAAAAGCCAAGATATGGCAATTTGAAGAATTTTAAGCTACGTGTTAAATGTTCATTGACGTGTAACTTCGGAACGGTTTATCTCAAGATAAATCTTTTTTTATTTTTTTTTTTATTTATTTATTTTATTTTTTTATTGAACATGGACAGAATTTTATGGCAGTTGACATCAAACAGAGGCACAAAAATACTTAAGTACAAAAAAAAAACAAGGAGTGTACAGGCATCATCATATGGACATCCCAATCTATTTTCTCCAAGCCAACCCACATACCCCTTTTGTTAGTGTCTCTAAACAGTCAGGGCCAAGGTATGTCAGAAATGGCCCCCAAATTCTATCAAACTTGTAAGGTTCCTCTTTTCAGTAAAAGCTGAGGGCCTCAAGTGGCATGAAGTCCAACACCCCATTTATCCACTGTGTTACATTGGGTGGTTCTTCGGACACCCACTTTAACAGGATACATCTTCTGGCACAGAAAAGCAAAATTTTTACAAGTGTCAACTTGTTAACAGAGATATCTGAGGGGTAGCCCATACCCAGTATACAAAATAAAGGAGATATTTGAATTGTTTTACCCACAATGATATTGATTTCCTTGAGTACATCTCCCCAAAATGTATTAATGTGTACACAATCCCACAAGCAATGAATGTATGAACCTTCTTCAATCTTGCACTTATTACAGAACTTTGATAGATCTGGGTTTATTTTATTACGTCGCAATGGGGTGATATGTAGTCTGTGCATGATTCTAAATTGTAACTCCTTTGCTTTATTAGTGGTAAGACAACTATTTAGATTAATCCACAACTCATCCCAATCTTCTGTTTTTATTTGAACACCAAAGTCAGCCTCCCATTTTGAATGAACTTTCGTTGTGTTCTCTTTCATCATCTTGCAGAACTCTGAATAAATTCTCGTCACCAGTTTTGAGTCATTTTCCCCAGTGAATATAGTCTCCAGAGAGGAAATTGTACAACTAATCTGACATTGCTTGACAATGTTTACAACAAAGCTACGCAGTTGGAAATATCTAAAATGTTGTGTGCCTGGTATCCCTTTCCCAGTTATTAGCTGATTAAAGCTCAACACTGACCCATTGACACTGACATATATCCCCTAATGCCCTAATGCCTTTGTCATCCCACACACTGAAGGAACCTTTCTCAAGACTGGGAGGGAAATCTGGATTAAAATGCAGTGGGGTCAGTAAAGATGTGACTTTATCCTGGCCCTCTATTTTCCTTATCAACCTCCAAATTTTAAGAGTGTTCTGCAAAAGAAAATTGCCCTCTACAACTGAGCTTGCCAATTTCCTTGATGTGTATAGAATGTTCTTTAAAGGTATAGGGGATATTTTCTCAGACTCTATATCCAACCATGTGGATTCCGGATCTTCCTGAAACCAGTCTCGAATATATCTACATTGGCATGCCAATTGGTACAACTTAATGTCGGGAACAGCTAGTCCACCCTTCTCTACTGGGAGTTGTAATCTTGCCAATTTCAATCTTGAGCTTTTGTTGCGCCATAAAAAAGATATGAGTGCACTATTTAACTCTTTAGAGGATGCGCGTGTCAGAAGTATTGGAACCATTTGGAAGGGGTATAATAGACGTGGGAGTATGTTCATTTTGAATAGGTGCACCCTGCCCAAAAGTGACAGTGGAAGACCAGACCAGCGAGCAAGGTCTTGTTTAATGTGGCGAATAAGGGGAACAAAATTAGCCTTATACAAATCAGGTAAGCAGGGGGTGATATGAATACCTAAATATGTAAAACCTGAGGGGGACCATCTAAATGGGGAGGCATCAGCAGAGACACAGGGATTCTGCTTGGAAAGAGACATTGCCTCTGATTTTAGATAATTGATCTTGTACCCAGAAAATGTAGAAAACATGTCGATGAGTTCAACAATGCGACTGACAGAGTCCATGGGTTCGCTTATATATAATAGGATGTCATTAGCATAAAGTGAAATTTTATGCTTCTTGATTCGTGTCTGGATACCCTTAATGCAAGGATCTGTGCGAATACCCTCTGCTAATGGCTCTATGGCCAGTGCAAAGAGGAGAGGTGACAAAGGACACCCTTGAGCAGTACCCCGCCCAAGTGGAAAGACATTAGAACATTTGCCATTAGTTAGCACACATGCTTTTGGCGCAGCATATAACACTTTAACCCATTTTATAAAATTGTCTCCAAGCCCAAAACACTCTAGAATATGAAACAAATAAGGAAATTCTATTCTGTCAAAGGCTTTTTCTGCGTCTAGTGACACTACCAATGCCTTGTTTGTTATCGTGGTGCCATACTGTATTAGATTTAAAAGCCTTCTCACATTATTACAAGAGTTGCGACCCTTTATAAACCCTGTCTGGTCAGCAGACACTAGTCGTGGCATCACAGTCTCAAGTCGCGTTGCTAATATTTTAGCTAGCAGTTTTCTGTCTAGATTTAACAGGGAAATTGGGCGGAATGATGCACATTCATCTGTTGGTCTACCCTTCTTGTGAATGAGAGAGATACAAGCTTCAGTTGAAGAGCTTGGCAGATAACCATCCTCAAAGGACTGTTCCAGTGCAGAAAGTAGTGGCTCTACTAAGCAGTCTTTAAACTCTTTATAAAATTCTGCTGTAAGGCCATCAGGCCCAGGAGCCTTATTATTACTAAGTTGGCCTATTGCAATAAGCAATTCTTACCTAGTAATGGGGTTGTTGAGTGATTCCCTCTGATCTGAAGAGAGACAGGGCAAAACAATGTCAGACAGGAAACTCAGCATATTTTGTTTGGACTCATGTGTTGTCTCAGATGTGTATAAATTCTTGTAAAAGGACTGGAAGATGGCATTAATGTCCTTATTATGATGTTGTCTATTGCCATATTTGTCTTTTATAGCTGGTATAGCCTGTGATTGTGTTTTGTCGCGCACTAAATTTGCAAGATATCTACTAGGTTTGTTACCATACTCATACATCCTCTGCTTACAAAAAAGTAAAGACTTCTCAGCCTCTGAAGTAAGAATGGTCTCAAGGGCTGTTTTAGTTGCATCAAGTTGTAACCGTATTTCAGGTGATGGGCTGCCATTAAACTTCCTCTGTAAGTCTGATAACTGATTTTCCAGCTCCAGGCGCTTATTGGCTTGAGTTTTTTTTTGGTGTGCCATGTATGAGATAATGCCCCCTCGTATGAATGCTTTAGCTGTGTCCCATAGGAGTTGAGGTTTTACCTCGGGTGTTTTATTGAATGCCATAAAATATTGAAACTGCTCCTTGACAAATATTTTGAAATAGGGGTCTTTTAACAGATAATGTTTAAATCTCCACCTGCCATATTGTCTCTCAGCAGAACATGAAATTTCAAGAAATACTGGTGCGTGGTCAGATATAAAAATATTTCCAATTGAGCATGAAATAACTTTCCCCATTGACACTTTAGATGTAAAAAAATAATAAATTCTAGAGGAGGTCTTGTGTACATTTGAATAAAATGTATACTCTTTAGCATTGGGGTGCAATGTTCTCCAGGTATCAAGCAGGCTTAATTCAGAAAGGCATTGCAAGAGAGACTGACTTAAGTTAGAATGAAGTTGCAGCTTAGGGGACTTATCAAGACGATGTAGACAACAATTGAAGTCCCCACCCACCACTGAAGAGGGAAACAACCAGTCTGAAAAAATAGAAAAAACATGTGTGTGGAACGTTATTGGGTGGTTTGAAGGGACATAAATATTCAAAAGAGATGTATATTCTCCATACAAAAGGCCTTTGATTAAAACGTATCGACCTAATTTATCTGTCCTAACCTCCACTTCCGTCAGTGGAAGGGATTTGTGTATCAGAATGGCAACACCCCTACTCCTGCTGTTAAATGAGGCGTGATAAACTTGACCTACCCAGTCTTTTTTTAATTTGAGGTGTTCTGAGTCAGTTAAATGTGTTTCCTGTAATATAGCTATCTGAATTTTCTCCTTTTTAAGATAACATAAGATTTTTTTCCGTTTAATTGGGTTATGAATGCCATGTACGTTCCATGAGCACACCTTAAGGGCTGTTATAGCAATACTGACGCATTGAGATATAAGAAGTAAATAATTGTGGTGCACTTAAAAGAATCACTTGTACCCTGCAATCTGCCATTTCTACTGTAGACAACGTAACATAAAAATGTTCTGTCCAAACAAGAAGAGAGAAAAAAAACATACCAAAAGAAGTAACATAATATATATTATTAATCTGCAAACATCAATCATTATTCACTATGGAGTTGAACAGGCTAAAGCCCTATCAAACAACAGTAACAACGTGACATCTAGTGACCGAATGTGGTATTTCCCATCCTCCCTTCATTGTGAAATTGTCGACGCATCTTAGACAGCAGTTAACAGGACGTGCGTGAAGTTTTGCGTGCATAAACTATGCATCAGTCTGCAGATTCACTGTCAAGTTCGACCCCAACGGCTTCATCCGGAGTTGTCTCCAGGGCAGGGGCGATAGTGTTGGCAAAGCAACTCTCCACGTCCTCTGGTTTGTCAAAAATATGTCGCTTACCTCCTCGGAAGGTGATCTGCAGCTTTGCTGGGGGAATCAGGCCATACCATACATCGCGGAGATTTTTCATCTTGGCTTTTACATCCTTAAATGCAGCTCTCTTTTTTGCAACGTCTGGGGTCCATCCTGGAAAATGTCAACCCTGTTGTCTCGGAAAGTCAGCACACCCTTCTCCCTTGATCGTCGAAGTATTTCTTGTCTCACTTGATCGTGATGCACCCGTACAATGATCGGTCAAGGGGGGCGCTTGGGGTCTTTAGCAACGAGGCTTCGGTGAGCCCTGTCACAGATAGGGAGCTGATTCGGTTGCTCGGGCATGCCTAAAGTCTCGCTGAAAAATTCCTCCATAAACTCTGTAATCCTTGGTCCCTCAGTATCCTCCGGGATGCCTATTACTCTTAAGTTTTGACGGCGACTGCGTGCTAAGACTCATCACATTAGCCAAGGTCGGCTCGGTGTCATTAGCGTTCGCGTGGTCATCCGCTTTGGCCCTGGTTAGAGTCGAAGCGTCGCGTTTTCCCGTGTTCTTTCTCGTTCCTGACATTTTGCTAGTAAAATGTGTCACTGTGGTTTATACTGGCAGTTGTATAGCTGTAAACTATTAAGTTTGCATTAGATTATTGTTGAATGTTTCCGGAGCTGGTTTGGGACACGTCTACTCGCTATCCATGCTCAGCAGGGCCCCCCCCAAGATAAATCCTTTGATAACTTTTTGTCAGCATTGTCTGTAGATGACATATACCAACTTTGGTGAGATTCACATGAACGGCCTATGACGAGTTCATTCAGATTCGTTTTCGCAATATTAAAATTTCACGGAAATTGTTCTCGATGGAAGTGGGCGTCGACCAGTGTTTTTAATGCGTGAGGGTCAACAGATTTCATGATAAAAAAAAAATTGTTGTAAACGTAAGCATTCTCTAGATAATAGGCAAAACGACATTTTGTACAATTACAGCGCCCCCTATTGACCAAATTGTATGGCACATGCTGTAGTTATAGAGGTCTTCGTGCTGATCGTGCATGACGTATTTTGCGCAGTTCCCACCTTCACGGTCCAAGATATTGGCAACTCAATATCCCAATTTTTGCATTTACCCATATCACTAGGTGGCGCTATGCTTCAAGTGAGCGTTTATTGCCTGGGTCGATACGTCTCTGTAACACCGACATATCACAAAAATTTTATGTTGTTGGGTGAAACGTTCACTGAGCTATTCAGCAAAAACTTTTCCCGCTCTCCCCCTCTTTGACGTACGCTGGCACAGCGGGGGGGGGGCCCCGGGGGACCAAAAGCTTCTAGTCGCTTGAAATGTTCTAGGGCTACATGCCTACAAAGATTCATGTCCCCCCGAGTTTCAGTGTCCCGGGAATCATTGACGGACATTCACTGAAAAAAAAAAAAAAAAAAAAAAAGGGAGCGGCAACTCTATAATGACCGCTTTCGCTAGCTTCGCTAGCGGCGGTCATAATAAGTCATGCCATACGGTTTTAACAAGAAAATTATATATCACGGATTGGCCATTTACAGTATCAACAGCTATATTATAGTAACCTGTACACACCAATTGAATTTTACTGTGTTTGTGCTGTAGTATTACGAGATATTTGCACTTTACAGTCAAGGATCTACTGCAAGTTTTGCCGTGGGTGGGGTCAACTTTTGTAGTAAGGCTCTTACTTCACCTCGAGAGCTGTAGTGAGAACTTCCTAACTTTACTTCGAAGTTTTGGCTTTACTTCGGAAGTTTCTCTGCTACGAAGGTTTCGAGAAACGCGTAGGAGGGTCTCTTCTACCGAAGTTCTCACTACCATAGGTGTTACTTCCGAAGAACTACCGTAGTGAGCTTCGAGAAACGCAAGGTAGCCTTTGGTGCTGTCGTTTTCTCAGAGAAATAGTCAGGAGGAAGTTTGCTGTTCACAGGTCTTTATTCGTGTTCATCGAGAGGACGCTGACCACAACAGAAGCATCTCCTAGCCATCCTAACTTTCAGTTCTATTCTGACTCCCTTTAAACTAAACACATCAGTATCATGTTAACTAGTGTCCAAATTCAGACACAGTGGACTTCCAGTTTGTTATCCTTACAAGGGTGTCTCCCAAATAGCATACACCTAGGTAATGGTTCTCCTCTCAGCAGTTTTCTCCTGCTGAGTCTGCAGTCTGCCACACACACACACACACATTCTATTCCTGTCACACAGACTTTTAGACTCCTACAGGTTCACTTTACAGAAATTACAACAGTGCCGTACTTCGGAAGTCACAACAATGATAGTGGCTAGGAAGTTAGCAACTTTGCGTTCGAGAAACGCACCCCTGTATTGGAAGTGAAAGGGGTGCAAAAGACTCGCCTAAAAATACAAAAGCAAGGATGTTAAAACGTAAACATTCATATGGCTACAGTGATACAAACAGTTGACGATGTGGGCTTATGGGACATACACATGGAAAAATAGCCTAAGCACAGAAAAATGCCTGCTCAGTTTTTCTTCACTTTTAAAAAAGTTAAATGAACTGGTAGCTACGCTTCTCATGCTTTAATGATGACCTATCATTTTATTCTGCATGAACTGGGGCCTCATGTACAAAGCTTGCGTACGCACAAAAAAGCTCCGTACGCCACTTCTCACGCCAGAGTTCGGAATCGGATGTACAAAGACTGACTTGACGTGAAAAAGTGCGGGCCTCCACGCAAACTTCATGGCTGGCGTACGCACGTTTCTAGTGCATTTGGTCAGTTGGTGTGACACTGTTGGGTTAACTTGAACAGATTCATAAAATTATAATAGCTATAATATAATATATAATATAATAATATAAATAATATGTGATGCCCAAATGCGCCTTACAAATATCGTAGCAAGGTGGCCTGGGGCAACCCATGACTCCTTCATCCTGACTAACAGCGTGGTTGGGAATAGGCTGGAAGCTGGCAGAGTGCGTAATGGGTGGCTAGTTGGTAAGACATTTAACACCTAAAGTGAATGTAGGCCTACTGGAAAATATACACATGATGTATAGTTTATGCTGTAATTATTCCAATCACTCCTAGGAGACAGCAACTTTCTTTTTCACATCCACTTTTATGTCGGACCATTTTTTTACATCAGCGGCCCGCGTTTCTGACCCTACCGCACTTACTGCCTTTGCCACATTTGTCCAGGCAAGTTGTTTTGTTTTGGTGCCGATTCCGGTGGAAACGTGAACCAAACAAGATTTTGTGTCTGGCCTCCACCTCCGAAATCAGCACCTCCACCTTGCATGCCGAAAAGTTTTTTTCCTTCCTTTCTCCATATCCATTCTCTCAACGGGGGCACTACGGGCCTATTTATACTAATTAGCATATTCAGTGTGGAGTACTTGAGGGAGGAGACAAGGCGGAGAGTCGGGCTCGTGCATGTGCGCTGAATTTCACGTTAATTGGGATGTACAAAGACAATGTGCGTGGAAACCTGCTTACGCACAGATTGATACATCTAGATTTTTTTGTGCGTACGCATCTTTCCAGATTTTTCGCGTACGCGCAGAATCAGTAGGAAATCCACGCAAGTGTTAGTACATGAGGCCCCAGAACTTTGAATTAGTTCGTGTAAAGTATGAATTTGCACAACATTGATACTGACCAAATAACAAACCTGTTGCCAAGAATCTAAGCGTAACAGCTAATCTTTCCTGGGCACTGACAGCCTGCCTCATCTTTAATAAAAGTAGCTCGAACTCCTCTGCTGTCATCCTTAACAAACTCCTGAATCCCTGTCTGTCCGCCACCTGTTAACAATGTATCAAAAACAACGTTTTTGAGGAAACGATTAATTGGACATTGTAACGTTGTGTTGCTTAGATACGGCACAGCTTACCGAGTGGCTATCTTGGTAAATGAATATCCATTTGAGAAAAACTTACCTCCAGCTCTTTCTGGAGAACAACAGTTCCTGTTCGTTTCTCCTCATCAGCCATGGCTTTGTCCACACCTTTCTCCTCTTTCTTTTAAGTGGACCGTCGGCACATATTATGGCAGAAACAACTGCTGCTGCTAGTTGATGGTCCATTTCTATCCGTTGTTCTCTGTTGTGTCACGCGAGTTCGAAGAAAAGAAGAAGGACCGACCTATAGCCTAAATCTGTTCCCGCAGTCACTTAAACGTCAGTTTTGTACTTGTGTTGTGCCCCAAGTCGGGAGTAGGTTACAAAGATGCACAATAATTGACATTTTAACGTTTCATTGCAATTTGTCGGGTCTCGTAACGTGCTAAATGTGGTTGTAGCCTACATAGTATAAAAGAACATCAGAAGCAATATGCACTGATAGCCTACTGCAGTAGAACTGTTGTGGCAATCAGACACGATTGTCTTGTAGTGTGTGGTGGTCCACTGTACGTTCGAATCTTATGCGAATTAAAATGGGACGTTTATCGGGTAAGATTGTCTTTATGTGTGTGGTGTAGTCCCGATTAAAAAATCGGATAAGATTTTAAAATTGTGTAGTGTGGGGTCAGCTTTAGATCAAGCCCAACGTAGACAAATAGAAGCACTTGAAACTAACTCTATGGGGTAAGGTTAATGTTGTCAAAATGGTTGTTGCCCCTCAGTTCAATTACATATCTATGATGTTACCCTTGAACATTGCAGACATTATCTTTCAGAGGTATGACAATATCATTAACGACTTTCTGTGGGAAGGCAGAAGACCGTGGATTAAAATGAGTAAATTGTGCACTCCATAAGACAAAGGACGACTTGGACTACCGGATGTGAGGATGTATGACCTCTCTTTTGAAATGACCCAACTCGCAAAACACTGGAGAAAGACTAACTCAGACTTGGACTGGGTCAGGATTGAACAGAGATTGACCTCTCCATTTGCTCCCATGGACATTCTCTCACAATACTCTGCAATTCAACGAGACCGGAACACAGTAATTAAACATTCGCAACATTTCTGGTGCAAAATTCATAAAGTGTTAAAAATATCACCCTACAGACAATCATATGCATCATTGTGGAATAACCCAGACATCCGTATGGGAAAGAGAATGGTGTTTTGGAAACAGTGGCTTGACAAGTCAGGCAGTCAACAGTCAATGATTTATATGTGAATAACACTTTTATGTCATATTCAGACTTGCTTAAAAAATACAATACTGAGGGCAAAGGGAACCTTTGGGAATATCTGCAGATTAGACATTGTGTTGAGAACAAATTCAGCTTCAATGAGAACCCGGTGCTTACTTACCTACAGCTGCCACATATAGCTCATACTGCTTCTGTATATTATAAATAAATGATTAGTGTAACTGCAGATGCCTGTAACAGTTTGAAATTAATATGGCAGAGGGATCTGGGGTCCAACTTTGAGGAGGGTGACTGGGTCAAAATTCTTTCAAATGTGGGTAAAAATATCAGGGAAGCAAGGGGAAAATGTATCCAGTACAAAGTCATACACAGGTACTACTACACGCCAACAGACTTTGTCAGGAGCCATATGATACACAACCCCTTTGTGAAGTTCTGGACAAGTTGTCAAACAGAATTTCCAGAGCTTTCAACAAAAGCAGTAAGATGTCTTCTACCTGGGGGTAGAACGATAAAAAATGACCATTTAGCCAATATTTTAGTTTGGAAATATCTGAGGGACTTTCATAACGCATCCCGAAACAACAATTTCAAGTTTTGAGTTCCAAGGATGACGGGCAGAGGCAAACCAAATAAGCAAACAGCGTCACGTGGAGCTGCTAATCCAAACGCTAACGCTAATGAGGAAGAGGAGGTAACGGCAACTATGCTAAGAGATATGATGCAGTCTCTGAAAGCGGACATTTGTAACTCAATCAAGGAGGCTGTAAAAGGACTTCAAACTGATATTGCCGCTGTTAAGTCAGAACTGAGTACAACAACGGGGGCCTTGCAGCAGACCATTAATCTACAAGAGGAGAGACTAGCTGCAGTGGAGGACTCCGCAACAAAGACTAGTGATGGCTTAGCCGAAATGGAAGTGACAGTGACCGCACTCAAAGGTGAGATTCGTGCACTTCAAAATAAATGCGAAGATCTAGAGAATAGGTCGAGGAGAAACAATTTAAGGATAATCGGTATTGCAGAAGGGGTAGAAGGCAAAACTCCGACAGCATTTATCTCCAACCTCTTAAAAGACCTGTTTGATCTCGATGGTCCACCTCTTATCGACCGAGCTCATCGACTATCTCAAGTTAAACCGAAGACGGGACAAGCGCCCAGACCCTTCATTCTCAGGGTACATTTCTTTCACGTTAAAGAGCAGATTCTCCGCCTAGCTCGAGAGAAGGGAGACCTCGCATACAATGACAGGGCCATACACATCTTTGGAGATCTGACTAGTGATGGGAAAAAACTCGGGAGTCGGATCTCTAATCCGGATCTCTAATATCACTCAAGAACCACGGATCTAGACGTCTATTTACCCGGCTCAGTTGAGTCCTACAACATTTGATTGATATACCATCAATAAACGGTACAATTCAAATATCTTACATCTCATTTGGCAGAAAAATGAAACGTACGTGACTTGTCACTTTAGCACTACTAGTGGATCCAAGCACGCAGTGCAAGCAGAGGCACTCACTCACTCACTCGAAGAGAAACGAAACTTAACTTACCCGACTTGACTGCAAGGATCCAACTGCTCGTGGATCCCTGCTTACTCGGATCGCGTCATGAGTTGCGTTTCTCTGCCGAGTGTGTGAGTGCCTGACTAACCGTGGATCCCAACTCCGCTCGTGGATCCCTGCTTACTCGAATCGCGTCATGAGTTTCGTTTGTCTCTGCCGAGTGAGTGAGTGCCTGTGGATCACAACTCATACCCGCTCGTGGATCCCTGCCTGCGGTTGGCTCACGGCTTGACTTGTGCTCGTGGCTTGACTCCTGGATCCCTACTTGCTCGTGGCCTTGCACAAGGTTTAGCTGGGTGAATCCATACAATGGCGGTCTCGCAGGTAGGAGTTCTCCATGCTGTTGATGACTCCGACTGCCATGTTGTCTATGTTGTGTGAATTAATATGACGGGCATGCGGAGTAGTTTGATGTTTACATTAAATAGTCTGTGACCATAACAAAAAAATAATAATACAAAAATAAAATATTCTTTCGTGATGATGAGATGAACATGCAATTCTAACGTAGTTTGAATGAATGAAAGGAAAGGGCAATAGTCATGACGGGCATGAGGTTTACATTAAAGTGAGCTTGTGACCATAAGGAAATAAAATAATACTACAACAAAATTCTTTCGTAGTGTACCCCGGGGACGTCGCCATTTAAAACTTTCGAGGCTATAGCCCAAACATTACAGACAGTTACAGTTTTCATGCGGTGTGGTTGAGGGTGGTTTCTTTAATTTGGGCTGATGAGATGAACATGCAATTTTAACGTGAATGAATGAAAGGAGGCCAGTCGTCATGCGGAGTAGTTTGATGTTTATAGGAGAGCCCGTTACCATATAAGGAAATAAAATTATAGGCTACTACAAAATAAAATATCATTTCGCAGTGTCCGTCTACCCCGGGGACGTAAAACTTTCGGGGCTATAGCTATAGCCCAAACGTTACAATCCTTATGCTGGGTGGTTAAGGGGTTTCTCTCGAGGATTTCTTTAATTTGGGCTGATGAGAACATGCAATTTTAACGTAGTTTGAATGAATTAAAGGAAAGGCCAATTGTCATGACGGGCACGCGAAGTAGTTTGATGTTTAGGCTACATTAAAAAGCGTGTGGCCATAAGAAAATAAAATAATGGTACAAAAAATAAAATAAAATATTTGTTCATATGGTTACCCCGGGGACGTCGCAACAACTTTCGGTGCTCGCAGTCCTTTTTATAGGCTACGTGGTGGTTGAGGGGTTACTCTCGAGTTCTTTAATTCAGGCTGATGATGAATGCAATTTTAATGTAGTTTGAGAATGAAAGGCTGGGGCATGCCGAGTAGTTTGATGTTTACATTAAAGACCTGAGGAAGTGTCTCTGCCAGTACATCAGCAACCAAATATGATATTAAAAATCTAGCCTAATAATCACTTGTGTGAGTGCCTGACTACGTGGATCTCAACTCATACCCGCTCGTGGATGCCTGCTTGCGGTTGGCTCGTTTCTTGAGTTTAGGCTCCCTCCTTGTGGTTACCTGTGGCTTCACTCTCGGATCCCTGCTCGCTCTCGGTCTTGCACAAGCTTGCAGTTGGGTGAATCCCAACGTTGCAGTCTAGCACACGGGCACGAGTTGTCCATGCCATAGCTTGTTGTCCATGCCATAGCTTGTAGCTTGTTGATGCATATATGTTGTGTGAATTAATACTATGTTGATCCACCCCATATTCATTTTTGAGCACAATACAATAATGCAATATATATAAAAATATATATAAATAAATATTTTTTCGTAGTGGTTACCCCGGGGACTTTCGGGGGCCCAAAAGTTAGTCATTATTATGCGGAATGGTTGAGTGTTTTCTGACGATGATTTCTTTAATTCGGTTTGATGAGATAAACATGCAATTTTAACGCAGTTTGAGAATGAAAGGAAAGGCCAATCCTCATTATGACGGACATGCTGCGCAGTTTAGTATTTAGGCAAACATTAAAGATAGATTGTGACCATAAGAAAATAAAATAGTAACAAAAAAATCTTTCGTAGTGGTTACCCCGGGGACGTCGCTATTTAAAACTTTCGGGGCAGCTCAAAAGTTAGTAATTTTTATGCGGGGTGGTTGAGGGTTTCTCTGGAGCATTTCTTGCCAGCTGATGAGATGAACATGCAATTTAAACGTAGTTTGAGAATGAAAGGAAAGGCCAATTGTCATGACTGTGGCCGATACTCGTAGTTTTATGTTTACATTAAAGAAGCGTCTCTTCTGCCAAAGTACATGTGACATTAAAAAGCCTATAAACGCTGCTACGACACAATGTAAACTGTTGGAAGCACGAAACAACGACGTGATGAAGTCCTACACATAGAGAAAAAAGAATACGGACATTATGAACATTTTGCGTCAAATGAAATCAGATTGTCTAGGTTTTCATTGAATAGAATAGAATAGAATGCTTACTGTCCTTATACACAGTACGCTACAATTTGCATTTGTGGCTGCTATTAATGCAACCACACAAAAGTTTCCTATAAGGGGGTATTTTCATTATTATTATTATCATCATTATTATTATTATTATTATTATTATTATTATTATTATTATTATTTGACGACTGCAGCAAGTGACAGCTGGAGACAGGCGGACTGAGGCAAATTGAAAGTGGCAGGCTGTAAGCATCCGTCTTGTGTTTGTTTGCGCTATTTATTTATTTTGACAAACAATAATGAGAACGTATTCCAGCGCGAAGGAAAAATAACACACATTTCGTTATTAAGTAATGCGTTCTGTGTACTGTAGACATACACGACACTATGTGCTGTGTACTGTAGATTATTTAAAAGGCAGCTATTGGGCTTTACAATTCAGTTCTTCTTTATGGTATTTTAAAGTAGTATATCTGACTAACTGCTCAACTGCTTACAGCGACTGCATTCTGCATCTGGGCCTCTGATAATGTCAAATTCCTCTGAAACTTTAAATCTTGTAATATAATGTAATAATGTAATTTAATGGAATGTAATACTGTTTTATTTCTAGATTTCTTTTTTCTTGGGGGTGGGGGGTTCTGCAGGTTGTGGTGTCTGTCATAATAATAGTAACAACAATAATAATACTAATAATAGTAAAAGCCCTTCTGTAGAACTAGTAGCCAGGGCAGCAAGCTGGATATTCGATTGGTAGCAAAACACCAGCAAGACCATTTGTTGTACTGAGTATGTATAATGTACTCTCTCTGTGACTTTTGTCCTTAAAGTGTGAAAACACTCCCTACACTCCCTGCAATGGAGTCTCAAATTTTAATTGCAGTGGTTACTCCTTGGTATTCTTTTGTATTTAAAATGGTTCTGTGTAGTCTACTGTACATTATTCTTAGCCAACTTCCACACATTGCACTAGTATTTCACATACGTTGTATATAGTAGGCTATAGCTTAAAAAGCAATTTGCACTGTTTCACATTCTTCTGCCATTTCTTGTGTGTTACTAAATCACTATGTTATTTGCAGAAATTGTTCCATTTGTTGCACATTATTGTTCTATGTATGTGTAATTTGTGTGTTGATTTGCCACATTCAATATAAAATGACTAATGGTCCAACTCTTAGGCTACTTTCATTACCTGGCTATTAACCTTCCTATTTAATGAGCCTACTTGCTGACTTGTGAAATATACCTGAAGACATGGTAGGAGAAAATACCCAAAACGACAAGTGTATATGCCTTTTTATGTCGTGTCATTTTTCATGTGACTCAAGTGACTCAAGTGACTCGGACAACCCGGCTCATATCATTGAGTGACTCAAAATGAACCGAATCCCTTCAAGGATCCGGATTTCACATCTCTAGATCTGACTGCTGGAGAGGCCAAGAGAAGGGCGGCTTTCAACGACGTGCGGAAGATTCTACAGAACATTGCAGGCGCTCGGTTTGGCTTCAGACACCCGGCTACGTTCAGAATCACAATGCCTGGCGGAGAGGAGCGTCGCTTCACAGATCCAGAGAAGGCTATGGACTTTGTCAAATCAGCCTCGTCTGCATCCCCAGATTCGGACTGATGATCATTATGGCTACTGCGATGGACTTGCGATGCAAAGGTTACATATATTTTTTTTTTACTCTCTACATAATTTTTCTCCTCTTTCTCTATAATGGTTAATACATTGTGAATGCCAACATGGTTCTTAATAGATAATTCACACACACTGCTGCGTATTGGTGATTTGGGTAGGCTACAGTATATGCTTGAATCTGCACATTTAAAGTTTATTTGGCGTTTAAGCATGGATCTAGTTATGCTTTTTGGTCGTGCAGTCAATATTTTATGACACCTGAAAATAATGTTTTATTTGTTTTCTTTACGGTTTGGATACTGCTGTGATTCCACAGCTTTAAAGCCAGGGTTAAAGCTTAATGTTGGGGTATAGAGTGAGTTTGCGCCCATGTTGGGGGGGTGCTTGGTGGGGTGGGGATATTGGGATTAATGTAGTAATCTGTTTTTGTGTTTTTATGTGTTCACCCACTTATTGTGTTGTTATGGCCACAATATATAATTTTTGCTTCACCTTTACTGTGGTGCGGAGTATAACGGTATGTTCTCTCTTATAACATGGCTTGCATTAATTTTGCTAGCTGGAATGTTAGGGGCCTAGGTCGGCCAAGTAAACTCAATAAGGTGTTGGCCCATTTAGACAGCATGCATATACAGATTGCATTTCTTCAAGAAACACATCTGTCTCCTTCTGAGCATGTGAAATTGAGAAGAAGGTGGGTCTCCCAGAGCTTTCACTCTCTTTTCAACAGTAGGGCCAGGGGAGTTGCAATTATAATGCACAGAAATGTTTCATTTACTGCTTCAGATTTCATTGCTGACTGAAATGGGAGATATGTTATTGTGACTGGAACTTTATTCAATACTCCTGTAGTGCTGGCCAATGTGTATGCTCCTAATCATGATGATGAGGGTTTTTTTGTTAGATTTCTGTCATCCATCCCAAACCTTGACTCCCATCATCTGATAATTGGTGGCGATTTCAACACATGCCTAGACCCAGTGTTGGATAGATCATCCAAGAGACAAATAACTACATCTAGGTCTGCAAAGATGATAAATAGTTTTCTCAAAGACTATGCAGTGACGGATGTATGGCGTTCTCTTAATTCAACTACCAGGGCTTACTCTTTTTTTTCTAATGTTCATCAAACCTTCTCCCGTATTGATTATTTTCTGTTAGATAAGAAGCTTCTCCCATCAGTTAGGGCTTGCGCATATGAAGCCATCGTCATTTCAGACCACTCACCACTGTCCCTTAAATTGAAATTCGACCATATACCTTTGACTCATCCACGCTGGAGATTTGATACAAGTATGCTTTTAGATAGTTAACATCATTGCCTCTAGAATTCATGTTTACAAACAGACTAACTCTACTCCAGATGTGTCTCATAGCACAGTCTGGGAAGCTTTTAAAGCGTTCATGAGGGGTCATTTAATATCTATGATATCATTTGAAAAAAAGCAACGCACACAGACAATAAACCGCCTGATTGATCACATTCGTCAGATTGATAATCAGATAGCCAATGGCCCATCACCTGATCTTATTAAGGATCGTCTTCTTCTCAAGACAGAATTTGACACATTTACATCAGTAGATATTGAAAAAATGCTACTCAAATCCAGACATTCATACTATGAGTTTGGTGAGAAAGCGCATAGGCTCCTTGCTCACCAGCTCAGACAGTCCTCTGCTTTTAATATAATTTCTGAAATTAAAACACAATATGGGGTTACCCGGGATTATTTAGAAATAAACAGCGCTTTCAGAGATTACTATATATCATTATATACTTCTGAACAAAACTGCACCCTCCTTGAGATGGAGCAGTTTTTCACAGATATTACTCTCCCCAAGATTGACCAAGCCACCATGGAGTCTCTAGACAGTCCATTATCTCCTGAAGAGATTGCAATGGCTATATCTGCTTTACAAACCAACAAAAGTCCTGGCCCTGACGGGTTTTCAGTTGAATTTTATAAAGCATTTTCTTCTGAGTTGGTGCCACTTTTATTAGATATGTACAATGAGTCATTTGAAGCAGGAAGTCTGCCCAAAACATTATGTGAGGCCTCTATTACATTGCTATTGAAGAAAAATAAAGACCCCCAGCTCTGTGGCTCATACCGCCCTGTGTCTCTTCTGCCAGTAGATTATAAGATTTTAGCGAAAGTCCTGGCCACACGTCTGGAATCCATACTCCCATATATAATCTCTCCAGACCAGACTGGATTTGTAAAAAACAGATTCTCCTTTTTTAACATACGTCGACTTTTCAACATAATCTACCATCCCTCACAGTCTACTAAACCTGAAGTGGTAGTTTCATTAGATGCCGAAAAGGCGTTTGACAGGGTGGAATGGAGGTATTTGTTTTATACATTAGGAAAGTTTGGCTTTGGACAAAACTTCATTTCATGGGTCAAGCTGTTGTATGTAGCCCCTATGTCTTCAGTGAGGACAAATAATGTTTCATCTGAACTTTTCCCTGTTTTCCGTGGCACACGACAGGGGTGTCCTCTGTCACCCCTGCTGTTTGCTATTGCCATTGAGCCATTAGCATCATCGTTACGTCAGACAACACAACTAACAGGGATTTTCAGAGAGGGTCAAGAACATAGGGTCTCCCTCTATGCGGATGATCTCTTATTATACCTCTCTGACGTCTCTCATTCCCTACAATCTGCCTTTAATATATTAGAAACATTTGGTAAGCTGTCAGGATATAAAATTAATCTGTCCAAGAGTGAACTTTTCCCAGTAAATGATGCAGCATGTTTATTATCATTTAACACCTTCCCTTTCAAAGTAATTTCTAAATTTACTTATCTTGGAGTTAATGTGCCAGACAAATTCTCAAAACTTTTTAAGGAGAATTTTCCTCCTCTCATGACTAAAGTTGAACAGCTCTTAAAACGGTGGACCCAACTCCCTCTGTCAGTAGCTGGACGAATTAATTCAATCAAAATGTCTATACTCCCAAAATTTACATATTTATTTCAAAACATTCCTGTTTTTATTCCAAAGTCTTTTTTTTCGTAAATTGGACAGTGTTCTCTCATCATTTATTTGGAATTATAAATCTGCTAGAGCTAGGAAAAGTCTTTTGACACAGCCAAAGTGTGTTGGTGGCATGGCTCTTCCAAATTTCCGATTCTACTATTGGGCATGTAACATCCGACCCATGTTGCATTGGTTATATGAAGACCCCGGTGCTGATGCACTTTCTTGGCAATCTATTGAGTCTAAGTCATGTAAACAATCCTCATTGGCTGCCCTTGTATATGCTCCTCTGTCATCATCATACACATCTCACACAACTAATGTGGTAGTGAAAACCTCTTTGAAAATATGGACTCAGATAAGGAGACGTTTTGGCTGGCAGTCCACTTCATTTAAATCCCCTGTCTATGCCAATCATTATTTTAAACCATCTGTTATAGATAAAGCTTTCCTCATATGGCACAATGCAGGCATTAAGCAACTTCAAGACTTATATCATAATGGCACTTTTGTCTCTTTTCAATACCTTTGTGATACTTTTAATATCCCTAGAACTCATTTCTTTCGCTTTCTTCAAATCCGTAACTTTATTAGAAATATCTCCCCAGTTTTTCCAAGACAACCTCTTACCACTCCCTATGACCATATATTAAATAAGCCTTTGTCATTTAAAGGTATTATATCAGCCTCTTATGGGATGCTGATGACACTTGCCCCCTCCAACATCTCTGATTTAAAATCTCAATGGGAAGGTGAATTGGGGGAATCAATTTCTGATGACTCTTGGGAGGGTGCACTGGGCAGGGTTCATAGTTCATCAATATGCGCCAGTCATGGGTTCCTACAATTCAAGGTCTTGCACCGTATCCATTGGACTAAACTCAGACTTTCTAAACGGTTCCCTGATGTGGACCCATTATGTGATCGTTGTAAGTGCAGCCCAGCATCACATACTCACATGTTCTGGTCTTGCACAAAATTAGCGCAGTATTGGTCATCCATCTTTGATATTTTATCAGGCTTCCTGGGACGGCCAGTCTCGCCATGTCCTTTGGTTGGGCTATTTGGGGTGGTACCTGATCATTTGGGTCTAACTAGGGCGCAGTCAAATAGTGTTGCTTTCCTAACGCTCCTGGCCAGGAGGCTGATTTTGATAAAATGGAAAGATTGTAAACCCCCAACATTCACACATTGGCTCAAGGATGTCCTTTATTTCCTCAAACTCGAAAAAATAAGATATTCTTTGAAAGGATCAGCAAAAAAAACCTACAATAAAACATGGGGACCTTTTCTAGACTATGTCAAGACACATACCACATTCAACTTAGAATAAGTAAAGAACATGTATTGTATACACAGTATAAGGTTGCAATTAGTTATGATAATAACAGCTTGTAATAAGTGGCCACCCCCTCCCCCCCCTTTTTTTTTTGATTTAATTGTTTTTTTGTTTTGGTCTCTGTCTGTTTTGTTTGTTGTTTGTCTCTTGTATTCATTGTTGCTGTATTTTTTTGTAGTTTTTGTTTTGTTTTTTGTTTTTGTAATTGTGTATCGGTTATTGCAAAAAATGTAAAAAAATGTCTGAGATATGTTCAAGATGTAATGTCCAAACTGAACAGAAATAAAAAAAGAATGTTACAAAAAAAAAGAATGTTAAAAAAAAAAAAAAAAAAAAAGATGTCTTCTATCTTTCCCAACCACATACCTCTGTGAAAGTGTTTTTTCAACACTTACACATACTAGAGACTGGCACTTTTTACTTTCTACAACAATACCCCACTACACAGTAAATTTGCCTAAATAAAAGTTACTCAAATTGAAGTTAATTTTACCCTGCCACAGATAACATTTGGTACCTCTCTAAAAAGAGTAAAATATGCTGTTTCAATAGAGCTGTTTTTCCAGAGTAAAATGTACTCATTGTGGTGATAATTGACTCCTTTCAGTGGGTTTTAAAATTAACTCTACACTGTTTTATTCAGTTCAGAGGTATATCAACTCTATTGAGAAACTATAGAAATACCCTATCCCAATTTTCCTCAGCCTCCAGAGTTGTTTACTCATTTATTAACCCCTTTGATAATGCATTGCCATGCATTTCTTCTGTTTTACGAGTTACTAATACCTAAAATAATTCACCAAACAAGATGTATGCCCATATCTCACTTTATTTCTCAGGCACTTCTTTTAATTTTTGCAGTTCATTCACTTGTGATTACAAAAACAAATGATACAACAAAGTAAATAAAAAACATCAAAATAATAAACTATACTGAATAAGAGAAGAGGGGAGAACTTACATGAAACAATAAGGCACAATAAAATCTGTATCACTGCCATAATACATCAGTATGTGAAATATTCTGTGGTAAAAAAAATCTTTTATGTCTAAGACAAAGGGTGCCTCTGTTGTATGCAATACTTTGTAAGCATATAATGTAAGTAACTTTGTTAGTATAATGGCTGTGTGAATAATACCCTTCAGAACAGATGGGTCACCTAGCACATACACTTCATTCCAAATTATTATGCAAATTGTGTTTGCGTGTCATAAAGGTATTTTAAAAAAATCAAAAAACCTGAAATCACTGAAATCAATCTCAGATACCTGTGCCAATTACTTTGCCAGGCGAGTCCAATTAACTACCACCAAAAACTACTTCAGATGGACGTGACACATTATTTAGCAGACCACCATTTTCAAGCAATATGGGAAAAAAAATGCTCTGTCTACTGCCGAACAGTGTGAATTAGTTGAATGCCTTGGACAAGGTATGAAAACCTTATATATTTCACGAAAACTTAAGCATAATCATCATACTATTAAGGGGTTTGTAGCTGATCCAGAGCACACACGGGTTTGTGCAGATAAAGGCTCAATGAGAAAGGTTTCAGCCAGACAAATACATTGGATTAAGAGAGCAGCTGCTAAAATGCCATTACAAAGCAGCAAACAAGTATTTGAAGCTGCTGGTGCCTCTGGAGTCCCGCAAACATTAAAGGAGAACTTCGGTGTAAAATGAAAATTGGCATGTTAAAACATCATGCCGAGTTGGTATGTGTACTAAGGAGCAAAATTGATTTAGCCTGTTGCATTCAGTTTAACTATTTGTTATAGTTTGACCCAGAAGGCTAACAATGGAAGTGGTAGGTGCCCTTAGAGAAAGCATGACGACTAGCTATTTTGAAACCATTAAAACAGCTCGAAGAAACTCCACACTCCATCGGTAGTACAACAAAGGCTCTGGCATTCAAAACAAAGCATTATTCGAACACCTCAATTGTGTTCGCATAATTTTGATATTCAATTACGTCGTCTACGTTGAATAATCGCGGCAGCACTAGCTGCGACGTCAGCAAGGAGGTGGTGGAGTCATGTTTTGGGCCGAAATCATTGTTCAGACTAACCACTGTCTTCCATGGTACAAAAAGAAGAACCGTGCTTTTCGTAACAAAATCATCTTCATGGATGGCCGTGCACCATCTCATGCTGCAAGGAACACCTCTGCCTCATTAGCGGGGTTTACATTGCGGGGCCAAAGCCGAGCCGACACGTGCTTAGTGACTTAACAGGGCCAGGTGCTAATACGGGCCTACAGGGGCTGTCCTGGGGCTACTGGCCCGCGATTTCTGGCCCAATCTAAACGATGGTCCGACAGGGGCTACAGCGGGTCTAGAAGCGGTGTCAAAGTCAGGGCGGTGTCAACATTCGAAAGCAAAATAAAGCCAAGATGGCAGAGTATTATCTGCACCTGTATTACCGTGGTTACTGAAGATTATGAAAAAGATGGATCGCCAGTTCTGGTCAGCTGTAGATATCCATGCTCTCCCCATGGTCTGGGCAGAAGACGACGTGAATCAAAAAAAAAAAAAAAAACGACGGGGTTTGCAGAAACGAGGAAGTCATGAAGCGGCACAGCAAGTTCGACATTCAGCGAAAAACAACCCTGGCAAATTCGCAAAAAGCAATCCCCCTTCTCCACATAAATCTGAATTGTTTTTACTCAATTGAGCTAAATTCTACAATTTCTGTATGTTTCATATTTGGCTGGTAACATTTCAATTGCCCACCGTGATGCTGTGGATTAAATGACTCCTTGTCAAATGAATTGAAACAAACAAATGACTAGGCCTATAACATTGCCTTGTGTCATTTTAAGCTACTTTTTATGCAGTTTCGCGGTGCTGAAGTGTGCAGCTGCCGACATAAAATCAAAACTTTCCCGTGTCTCTTCTTTATATGCCTTGTGCATTGTAACGTGGTTCTCCGCGGTGACTTCTCAGTTAACTGTTCTAAACGTGTGTGTCAAGCCAATAGGTCAAAATCACTTGGTTTTGTATGAAACTTATTTATATTTGCTATTTCCGACCGCTTGGGCTGAAGTTAGTGGTACCGTTGGTTTAAAACAAGACTTTTCTTCCTTTAGCAACCATTGCCATTGGTAAACAAAAGTAGACTAATGCAATATAGATGACCTAGCTCATATTTGGCTGATAAAAATTGCAATTTGTTGATCTAATTAGTATTAAAATGATCTGTTTCTGTCATTGTTATACCTTAAAGTAGCAGTAAATTGTGTCATTTGGCTACGCTTTGTTGGCAGCACTATGTGGAAATATCAGAATGTGAAATGCATGCATTTGACGCTCCGTGGCGGTCTGTCCTGTTCCATTAAACCATAAGAATGGTGCATTCTTGCTTAATAGCCTATAGTAATATATAGAAATATATTGGAACATGAACAACATGGAGGACGATCTGCGCTAGCAGAGGTTCCATGGCATCTATTATCCTCCAAAGAAGTATTTGCAGTCAGAGGTATCGGCAGTAGTCGCTGGTCTGATACTCGGTCATATAATTGTCTTCTACTTTGTTCTACTACTATTCTGCTACTGAATTGCCTGCCTATCCTGCTTGAAAATGGGCTGTATCAGTGACATTTTTGCAAACGAGGGCATAACCCAGAGGGGCTAGTAGCTGGGCAGTGTGGACACAACCGGTCTTAGGGCATGGGGCTAGTGTCCTGGGGCTACAAGCACTGAGGGAGCCCCATAAAGGTCCAGCCCGGCCTGGCTCCGCAATGTAAATGCGGCTATTGGCTGCTATGGGCCCTGTGTTCTCTCTACCACTGTTCCATGATATTTCACACGATATCACCCGTATACTATTGTACTGACTCTGACTCCGTACGTACTTGAATCCCTGCTGCCAGGGACTATACTGGACCCTGCAATGTGACGGGGGCGAGTGGGGCAGACCCACAGTTTACCTTTGGGTCTCTCAAATGCAACAGAAAAGCGGGGAATACTCTGCAATTAGTGAGCGAAAGTCAGTCACACATAAGCTTTCTTCCCAATAACGCACATTTCATTCATAATATTATATTTACAGGTTTATAATTCCTGCATGTTTTTAATTGTGTGAAGGGGTTAATATAAAAGGGCAATACAAAACGATTATGCTGTCACTGAGGTGAATTGGTCTTAACTCATGGTCTGCAGTGACAGTGTTCGGGGATGGGAAATACAGTATGTTGACTGTCGAGTGACAATCAGAAGGAGATGGACAGAAAAAGGTCAAAGCCATTAGAAGAGTAGAAACGAGCAAAAGATGAAGGTATGCAACTGTTCTCTCTGCATGATTACGTTATCCATGCCATGAATGAAAGGCTAATGTTAATCATGGTATAACTCTTACGTTCGTTAGCCTTCTAGCTATGATGCTACGATTGCTATACTCAACAATAATTCGGTCTTAGCTGAGTTTTGTAGCATACAGTATTTTTATGTTAATTTAAATTGCAATTCAGGGGCTCCCTTAAAATATTTTGGAGCATCCTCTGCCACTATATAATTTGTTGTATTTATATATCTGATTGTATATATTTTTGCCACTATTTTTATTTCATTGTAATTTGATGATAACTTCAACTTTTTTGAAAGTTCTGATAGTGAGAAACACTGTGTGGTCAATAAAATGTGCAAAATTGTGATTTTTTTGTTTTCCCTGGGGGGGCCACTGGCTAGCATCTGTGTCTCTGTCATCTACGAGCGACTTACAGGCAGGAAAATGAAATCTGCCTTTCTGAGCTGTCCCTGCAGCAGTTCAAGTTTTCGCTGGAAAGCTTTCACATTGTCAAATAGTGTGGAAATGAGCTTTCCATTAGGG
This sequence comes from Coilia nasus, assembly GCA_027475355.1. Classification (NCBI taxonomy): domain Eukaryota; kingdom Metazoa; phylum Chordata; class Actinopteri; order Clupeiformes; family Engraulidae; genus Coilia; species Coilia nasus. Next base: position 345,810 of record CM050211.1, read on the forward strand.
TTGGACGATGTTGCCATAAGTGGCTGATGACGACGTTCACTGTAAAACATCACGATGGACGATGATATCGTCGGGCGGGGGGCGGGGGGGGGGGGGGGGGGGGGGGGAGGTGAGCCTAAAAAAACAATTACATTTCAATGCCTCGTGCCCTGACAATGTAAGCATCATATTATTATTTAATATGCATTATAACATAATAATCTACTAATAAATTTAATTGGTAATATATTTTAAAATATTTCCTTTTAAATTCATCTAATTCTTCCCGGGCTTTGGCGCTGCATGTGATAATGAGCTGTCATTCCATTCAATTCCAGACAATACAGAGCAAAGGTGGAGAAGTACTACAGGGACGCAGATAGTAAGAGCATGTGGAATGGACTCAGATTAATTACAGACAACAAGAAAAGGAACATCTGCATAGAGCAGGGCCCGGCCTCTCTCGCTGAGGAGCTGAACATTTTCTATGCTCGCTTTGAGTCCAACATCAGGTCTGAGGTCCTGCTGCAGGAAAAATCTTGCCAAATCCAACTATCTGTGTCAGATGTGTACAAATCTTTTAAGAGAGTGAATGCACACAAGGCTCCAGGTCCTGACAACATCCCTGGCTGCGTGCTCAAAGCCTGTGCATCAGAGTTGGCTGTTGTCTTTGCTGATATTTTTAACCTTTCTTTGCAACAGTCTATAGTCCCCACATGTTTCAAGAGGACCACCATCATCCCAGTCCCGAAGAAATCCTCTGTAAATTGCCTGAATGACTACCGCACAGTTGCTCTCACATCTGTTGCCATGAAGTGCTTTGAGAGGCTAATCAAGACACACATCACAACGTCTTTACCTGCTGTACTTGATCCACTTCAATTTGCATACAAGTCAAATAGATCTACTGATGACGCCATTGCCCTTGCCCTTAATACTGCTCTTACACATCTAGAACACAATAACACCTATGTAAGGATGCTCTTCATTGACTACAGCTCTGCCTTCAACACCATTATTCCATCCAGGCTAGTGATGAAGCTGCAAGACCTTAACCTCAACCCTTCCCTCTGTCGCTGGATTCTGAACTTCCTCACTGACAGACCACAAGCTGTACGGCTGGGCCAGATCACTTCCTCCACCCTATGCCTCAGCACCGGCGCTCCGCAAGGATGTGTGCTCAGCCCTCTTCTCTACTCCCTTTTTACACATGACTGCATAGCCATCCACTGTTCTAATTCCATCATTAAATTTGCCGATGACACCACGGCCGTGGGCTGCAACAATTTGCTTCTCAACGTGACCAAAACGAAGGAGGTGATTGTTGACTTCAGGAGGACACAACAACAAGCACATCAGCCAATCTACATCAACAATACAGAGGTGGAGAGAGTTAGCAGTTTCAGGTTCCTTGGAGTTAACATCAGTGAGGATCTAAGCTGGTCTGAACACATCAAGAACATCACAAAGACTGCAAGACAGCGGCTCTTTTCTGAGGCGGCTGCATAAATACGGCATGGACAGTGGAATAACCACCAATTTCTACCGCTGTACCATTGAGAGTATTTTGACTGGTAACATCACAGCCTGGTATGGAAACAGCAACGCCCAGGACAGGAGAGCCCTCCAGCGTGTAGTCAGGTCTGCTCAACGAGTCATACAAACTGAATTACCCAGTATACACTGTCTCTACAATCAACGCTGTATAAGGAAGGCAAAACGTATTCTTTCTGATCCCTATCACCCCAGTCATGCACTTTTCACCCTACTACCTTCTGGCAGAAGATACAGGAGTATACGGACTCATACCACAAGACTAAGAGACAGTTTCTATCCACAAGCCATAAGGCTGCTTAACCTCCCTGAACTGCCCTCATAGAGCCTTTTTTACTCCTTTTTTCCCTCCCCTTCAACTACAAATTTTTATTTTTATTTATTTTTTTTCTGAGCAAAACTATTTTTCATTGCTCATAAATGAAAATTTATGAAGCACATGACAATAAAGTCCTTGTATCCCTTGTATTCCCTTCGAATTAACGGTTAAAAGCTTCCATTCTGTTAGAAAGGCTCATTTCATTAGAACAGCTGGCCTACCATGACGCAGGAGTTGGTTGGCAAGAAGGGCACTACTTCACCATGTCTTTGGTTTTGAGCCAGATGGGCGCAGGCTGCCTAAGAATATCAACGAATGTGTCTGCAAGATTTGCTCATCTGTGGTCCGTGTCAAAGATGGACAGACAACAAATCTACGCGACCACCTGCGTGTTCACCATCCTACAGAATATGCGACCATCAACGTGTCCGTGCACACCGGGCCTGGCAAAAAATCACAAACGACAATACCTGGGATGTTTGTAAAAAACATTAAATATAAAAGGGGGAGCGACAGGTGGAAGGAGCTGACGGGTGTTGTGACTCGCTACCTGGGCAAAGAAATGGTATCGTTCAACACTGTAGAGAAGCCCACATTCAAGTCCATGCTACTTACATTTGACAGACAGTACGAGTTGCCGAGTCGTAAATATTTTTCCAATACGGCCGTACCCAATCTGTTCAATGAGATAAGAAGTGGCATCGCAACCGAGCTGGGTCAGGTGGAATATTTGGCCATGACAACTGACATGTGGTCCAGCTGTAACATGATGCCATACATGTCAGTAACTGCACATTATGTCAACCAAGAGTGGAGAATGCGGTCCAAATGCCTACAGACCAGCTTCATGCCAGAGACGCATTCGGCTGACAACTTAGAGGATGCTTTGCGCAGCGCAATCATGGAGTGGAACATAGATGAGAAAATGATTGCCTGCATAACCACAGATAATGGGGCGAACATAGTCGCTGCAATCCGACAGTTGAAATGGCCATGGCTGAGTTGCTTTGGCCACAATTTGAACCTGGCCATTAACAACTCCCTAGCGCAACAGAAGGCGAGCACAGACCGCGCTTTTGCAGTTTGCCGAGCTGTCAACGCTGCCTTTTCCCACAGCTGGCTACGGCGAAATGAGAAATGAACCTCCCAGCCCATAAATTGATCACTGTAATTATTAAAGTTTTAACAAGGTAACATGGTATGTAAAACATTTATAGCTTATAAAAATAACCTATATCCAGGGCCACGTGTAGATTAGGCATAGGCTACCTAATTACATTTAATGTGCATCTTAAATATTAGGCTAACTTAAAGTAACTAGGCCTGTTTCTTTATCGACAGGATTGTGCCACGCGATGGGGTTCAAAACAACAAATGGTGGAAAGGATACTGGAGCAAGCACAAGCGATCAAACGAGTGTTTGCAGAAGACAAGAGCCGCCGCCCACTGCCCCAGTTGACCTGGCAGGACATTAGTGTCCTAGAATCGGTTAACATGGCACTGAAGCCAGTGGCGGATTTTACAGACATTCTTTCAAGTGAAAATTATGTCACTGTGTGTGTTGGAGAAATGTGATGCCGACTCAGAATTGACCGCCAACTTGAAGCTCGCTATCCTGGAGCAGATAGGACACAGATACGATGACACCATCCAGAGGATACTGCGCAAAGCCACTCTGCTTGACCCGAGGTACAGAGGCGGCCACATGATCCCCCCTGTACTTCGCTCTACAAGGTGCGACCTGATGGAAGAGATCGTGGAAAATATGCCTGCGTCAAGTGCAACACCAAGCCCTTCACACGGTGAAGGAGATACTGGAGAAAGCGCTGCGACAGTGCCAAAACATAAGAAAGCATCTTTAGGTAGCCTCCTAGGAAAAAGGGTTGCGCGAGAATCCACGCTCACTGACGACCAAAAAGCTGAAGCAGAAATGGCCATCTACCTGCAGGAAAGCGTCATTGACGGGGAAGAGAATCCACTGATATGGTGGAAAAATAACCAATGCAGGTTTCCGCTCATGGCAAAACTCGCAAAAAAATACCTGTGTATATGCGCTACCAGCACCCCGTCCGAACGGGTTTTCAGCACCGCGGGAAGTGTGGTAACCCCAATCCGCAGCTTATTAAAGCCGGAGAAGAACATGTTCGTTTTTTTGGCCCGAAACATCGAAATTTAAATATGTTTGAATAGGCTACAGTGTTAGCCCTATAATTCCTTTAAGTCATTGCATTTCAGCGCGTTTAATGAAGACTGTTTTATTACTTTTTATTTCTCTTATTAGGCCAACTGTCACGGTGTTACTCTGGGCGTTGGATATTTTCGTGTTTACTTGTCGCTGTTACTCACCTGTTAGTTAATTATGTTCACTCCCCGGGTTATCTGCTAGTTCACGGCACCTGTACTTCCTTGTTTAGACTCTCATTAGATTTTCCTTTTCACTCGCCCTTCTCGCCTCACGCTCGCTGTAATCATCCGTCTCACCTGCACTTCCTGGTTTGTGACAATCACCAGTTATTCAATCAGTATTCTCACCTGCACTCCTCGTTTATGCACATTTAGTTCCCGGGGTTTTCTCTACTTATACTCGCCTCGTTCACTCACTCTTTGTCAGTCCGTCTGCGAACCACGGTGTATTCCCTCGGCAAGCTATTTGACTCCTGATTTCTCTGCGTGTGTTTGGCTGTGTATTCCCGGTGTTGCTCGTCTTCCGTCTGTTCCTGTGTTCGCCCCTGTCTGTCTGTCTGAATCTCCAGTCCTCCGGTACCGACTCCTGCCTGCCTGACTCCGCCTGACTCTCCAGCCCTTGGCTTCGACCTCTGCCTGTCCTCGACACCGCTCTGCTCTACTGCCCTGGTGAACGACTCCTGCCCGTCCTCGACTCTGCTCTGCTCTACTGCCCTGGTGAACGACTCCTGCCCATCCTCGACTCTGCTCTGCTCTGCTGCCCTGGTGAACGACTCCTGCCCGTCCTCGACTCTGCTCTGCTCTACTGCCCTGGTAACGACTTCTGCCCGGCTGACTCACCTGCCCCTGGTCTCGACCTCCGCCTGCCTTCGACTCTGCTCTGCTCTACTGCCCTGGTAACGACCCCGGCCCGGCTGACTCACCTGCCCCTGGTTTCGCCCCTGGTCCGTCCCTGGTTTTCCCAGATTCTCCAACCCGCCGGTTGTCTACTCCTGGCCGCCTGCCTGGGTGTCTCGACGCTCCGCTGGTGGATACTTACCTGCTCTCCGGAGCCTTTGACTTTTTTCCACTTCCCCAACCCTTTAATAAACTTTATTTGAGGTTACGCATTTGGGTTTATCTGTCTGTCTGTCCGGTCCCCGTGACACCAACGCACTTTCTCTGATTCTTTATTGTGCTGTGCTGAGCGGAATGGTGATTTGTTTTTTTTTTAGTTCTTGCAGTAGGCTAAAACGTAAATGTGTAGTCAAAACCAGTTTTGTCGTTGTGAGAGAGCATTTCGTGCAGTGTGCCTTCCATTATAATGACCTTGATCTGTTGTTCAAATTTTAATAAACGAGTTTACAGAAACACATTAGTGCCCATTTATTTTGTAGCCTTTGCACTGTGAAGTTAATGCGCTTGCTGATGTTGATGCGTCTGTAAATTTGATGCGTTTGCTGATGTTAAAATAAGCTTCCCAATGCATACGACCTTGCTAATTCTATATGCTATATTCTATAAGAATAAAATAAAATTGGTGATTTGATCATTTATCTGCAATCCCTGCTAAATCTTTGGGTCAGTGAGGCATAAATAAAGTTAGAGCACGCGTCTGACAAAAAGGGGCGTGTCATCGCGATGGTTACCATCCATCGCGATGTTGGGTTGACGATGACGATGGACGATGATATCGTCTAATGGCACAACCCTACTTTCCATGGCCTTGCAGCTTAAGATTAAGACCCTGTCCACACGACAATGCTCCTGGATTATTTTCTTTTCTTTACTAGCTGCTGCTGATGACAAGGTACCAGTAGCTTTTTTTAAAGAAATTTCTTATGTCCATGGTTAAAGGAAGACAGACAAGTTTTGACTGTACAAAGGAGACGTTAATGTTTAGAATTAGAACACATGCACGCCCTTGTTTTAGTGAGATTCTATTTTTCTAGTTGGGTCACATTAGAATAACAGCATTTTAAGAATGAGGGAAATGTGGGTTTTTTTGTAGGCTACTTGTCCATTAATCAGTTTTAATGTAATTTACAGGCAGCATATTCTCAGGGTTGTCATAAATTTTTAAAGCTCAAAAAGGTTCGGGGCTTTGGAGCTTCAGCCCCAAAAGCCACCCCCTAGCTCCGCCCCTGCATTCCTTACTGTCTGTGTCGATATTGGAGGTGTGACGGGGCTTTATAGTACAGTACAGTTCAATTGATTGAAGTATTGCTACAATAGTTTTTTTTTTCTTTTGGGGGTATTATTATGCCCTACCACTACTGCAGTCAGGATCTATACAGTTTTCATGTATCGAACGGGACAGAACCTATGCCAAATTCTTTGTTGTGCCATATCATTACGTCATCAAATAAATTTTCATATTCTCAGTCTTTCTGGTTGAAAAGTAAGCGCAGCGAGAAGTTCTACCAAGAAGATGTAATGCATGTCATCAATTAGCTGTCGCCCAATCAGCAGGTAACATCTGGGGCCTCATGTACAAAGCTTGCGTACGCACAAAAAAGCTCCGTACGCCACTTCTCACGCCAGAGTTCGGATGTACAAAGACTGACTTGACGTGAAAAAGTGCGGGCCTCCACGCAAACTTCATGGCTGGCGTACGCACGTTTCTAGTGCATTTGGTCAGTTGGCGGCACATAGAGGCAATGCAGCGCAATAACTTCAGGTGTACTTACCCACGAGTCATAACGTAATATTGCAATATGCAGCTAGTTAAAGGTGGCTTTAAACATCAGGATGCATGATTTGAAACGCACTTCAATCGTGGGTTATTGTTTACACGCATAATGTGACACTGTTGGGTTAACTTGAACAGATTCATAAAATTATAATAGCTATATTGGAATCAAGGAAATGCTAATAGATATCCCATGATATGTTTGTCGCTCAATTCTTGACAGTGATATAATGAGACTAGACTTGTTGGTGTTGCGTGGAATAACCATAAGCCATATTTACTTGAAATCAATCAATCAACCAGTTGGTGGATTTCCCATTGCATACATATTATTAACACCTTGGATGTATGAGAACAGCCAATCATCAACATGTATCCAAAAAATGAGAATATTAAAGCATGCACAAAAGGTGGCACTGATCAATAGGTTGACAATGGCAGTGTTGACGTTGTAGGAGGACATCGCGAATGGTCGCATTAGGAGGGAACGGGTGTTCCATGACTATAATGTTTTTTTTGGCTCATGATGATGACTGGCTTATCAGCCGATTCAGATTCCCAAGATCTATTCTCTTGGAACTCTGTGCTGAACCCGGCCCGGGTTTGGAGAGGGAGACAGCGAGGAGTCACGCATTGCCAGTACAAATCCAAGTCCTAACTACGCTTCTGGCAACGGGATCATTCCAAAGGGAATTGGCTGACCGGTCAGGAATGAGTCAGACAGCGCTGAGCCGCTGTTCTGAATGGCATCATCTGACTGTCAGCCAGGTATATAGAGTTTCCCTATAACATAGTCAACCAAGCAAACATTAAAGCGCAATTTGCAGCGATAGCTGGTTTTCCAAATGTACTCGGAGCGATCGACTGCACACATATTGCTATAAAGGCGCCATCTGAGGGGGAATATGTGTACGTTAACAGGAAACATTTCCATTCAATAAATGTACACATAATATGTGATGCCCAAATGCGCCTTACAAATATCGTAGCAAGGTGGCCTGGGTCAACCCATGTCTCCTTCATCCTGACTAACAGCGTGGTTGGGAATAGGCTGGAAGCTGGCAGAGTGCGTAATGGGTGGCTACTTATAAGATATTTAACACCTAAAGTGAATGTAGGCCTACTGGAAAATATACACATGATGTATAGTTTATGCTGTAATTATTCCAATCACTCCTAGGAGACATCGACTTTCTTTTTCACATCCACTTTTATGTCGGACCATTTTTGTTACATCAGCGGCCCGTGTTTCTGACCCTAACGCACTTACTGCCTTTGCCACATTTGTCCAGGCAAGTTGTTTTGTTTTGGTGCCGATTCCGGTGGAAACTCCACTTCGCATGTCGAAAAGTTTTTTTTCCTTCTTTTCTCCATATCCATTCTCTCAACGGGGCCACTACTACAGGCCTATTTATACTAATTAGCATATTCAATGTGGAGTACTTGAGGGAGGAGTCGGGCTCGTGCATGTGCGCTGAATTTCACGTTAATTGGGATGTACAAAGAGAATGTGCGTGGAAACCTGCTTACGCACAGATTGATACATCTAGATTGTTTTGTGCGTACGCATCTTTCCAGATTTTTCGCGTATGCACAGAATCAGTAGGAAATCCACGCAAGTGTTAGTACATGAGGCCCCTGGTCTTTTAATATGTCACCTACCTGCTTTGCTGCTCACAGGTGTATTCCGCCGTTCACTCTCCTCCCTTCCCAGCATCCATCCATGGGTTCCTGTCCATGTCCATGTCCTTCAACACTGAAGTCTCATCCACCTCTGCTTCTTCAAAGACTGACCTCAGATTTCCATTGGTTCCCTCCATTATCCTTCCGGATCGCTCCACTATACTCACTCAGGATTCATGCTACTCCCCTCAAAGAACAGTCCAACTCCTCAATGCATCCCCATTGGGCTGACACTGTTCTGTTCCATGATATTGGATTTCCTGCAGTCTTTTTTCATAAAAATCAATACTTTTGCCTATTTGAATCCAAACTTATTACTCTTATATTACACTTAGCTAATGTTCTTATCCAGAACGACTTACAGGGTTTAAGTTACAGTTCCTGGACCAGTGTGGGGTTAGATGCCTTGCTCAAGGGCATTTCAGTCATGGGTAAGGTGGAATTCAAACCTGCGACTCCCCAGTCACAAGACCAACTATCTAACCCCTAGACCACAGCTGCCCAAATTTAACACACAACCTCACATGACTTGGTGGTACAACCGAGTAGTGTCTCTGAGGTAACTAAGGTCACCCAAAGGCAAAAAATGTGGTCTGCTCAAAGGTGTTAGTATACAGCAGTAACAAAACACTTTCTAGCCTCTGTGGCCTTCTCTTAGCCTGGTAAATCAGCCCCTCGTACTTCATTTCATTTTGTACAGAGGGTCTGGACACCGTCAGAAATGATTTCTTCCTGGAGGTGTGGACTCAGCTGAAGTTTAAAACAAGTGCCACTGCCTTTACCCAATCGCTAACACCTGGTCATCATGTATGCAATTAGCCTACCTACGCACTACAATTCAAATGTAGCACACAAGCGTCACGGCTAACGAACACACCCTATGTTCGCTGATTGGATCGGTCTTGCTAGGCCCGACTACATGACCCTCAAGAGATTCCGGTCCAGACCCTCTGTACAAAATTAAATGAAGTACGAGGGGCATTGACATTGACTTCGAAACGGTTTATCTCAAGATAAATCCTTTGATAACTTTTTGTCAGCATTGTCTGTAGACGAGTTCGTTTGGATTCGTTTTTGTAGTGTTAAAATTTCACGTAAATTGTTTTCGTTGGAAGTGGGCATCGACCAGTGTTTTCAATGGGTGAGGGTCAATAGATTTCACGACAAAAAAAAATTGGGGGCCAAAAGCTTCTAGTCGCTCAAAAAGTTCTAGGGCTACATGCCTACAAAGATTCATGTCTCCCAGACTTCCAGTGTCCATCGTTGCAATTGCTGACGGAAAACCGGGGAAAGAAAAGAAAAAAAAGGTGGAAAAAAGGCGCGGCAACACTAATATGACCACTTTCGCTAACTTCACTAGCGGTAGTGAAAGTTTCATCACTCTGAGATACTGGCCCTCATTTATCAAGCTAGCGTAGAAACCAGCGCAAATATGAGCGGAGAAATCATCATACGACAGGGCTCATGTGAGATTTATTAAACATACGTATCACACCAATCCCATCGTAAGAACGAGCAACTGTTGATAAATTCTGCGGCTGAAATCCGTCGTAATTAGCCTAATCACGCCTTCTATGAAAGGGGGCTTCGAGGCCGCAAAAAAAAAAAAGAAATTTCACAGAGGCCAAAATAGACACGCTTACGGCCCAGGTGGAAATGCACCGCCTGGTGCTCTTTGGCATTAAAAGTTAAAATTAAAAAATATACATTTTCAGTCATTATATTACTTATTTATAGTACTATTATTTTCAAGAAACGTTGTTTATTTTCAGTAAGGTCAGGAAGAAATGGTCTGACCTAAAACTGGCCACAAAGAAGCGGGTTGCTGTGCTCAGGCGCAGCATGTCCAAGACTGGTGGGGGCAGCTCAGATCCAGGTCTGACACTAAGTGCGATGGAGGAGAGGGGGGCTGGACTGATCGGGTCTTCGTCCATCTCGGGCGTTCCAGGGGGAACAGACACCGATGCGCCTATGCCCGAATTTGAGAATGGTAAGAATGACTGCATCCCCAAGAAGCTTAAAAAATTCAGTTGCTTTAACATTCAACACAAATGATCACACATGAGGTTCATTAATCAAACTCAATTTTATTGTGTCAGATGAATCTGAAATGGTGTCCATGTCGTCCAGAGGGCAACCGGACCCCTGTGATGAAGACGCCAAAAATGCCCAGTCAGCAGCTGAAGCGTCCGTCTCTGTCTCCCTGTCTGCAGCACCACACCAACCAGCGGTTTTAACTGCCGACGTCCTACACAGACAGACTAAAATTGTGAAGTGGATGATGGTGATAAACATTACTTTGCAGTCCATCGACAACAGCCTTGAGACATCAATGAAACATTGAAAACACAAAATAAATAAAGGATGACACGAAGTCGTTGTTCTCCTTTCTTTGACCTTGTTAATAGGCGGTTGAATGAGTCTTGTCACATCACACTTACGGGATTGTAATTGTTTATCTTTTTAAAAGAAGTCACATAAAAAAATGGTATTTTTTGAAGTGATTAGACTGTAATTTTAAGATAATTTGTTGCAACTCATGAGGCACGCATCAGCGACACTGCTGTTCATGTATGCTCTCGCAGTCACCTCAAGTTGAAATTGAAGACTGCGTACACGGTCTCAGACCTGTCGTAAGATTTCATCTTGCGCTCACGATGGAATTTGATGAATACCAACCTTTGCGCAGAAATGAGCGTACGCCCAATTTACGCACGTTTTCCGTCTTACGTCAGTTTGATAAATGAGGGCCACTGTCTGTGGGGTCCAGTGGCAGCTGGTGGGTAAATGACAGTGGTAAGCACAAATGTTGGAACCCAGTCCTGCTAAGGGGTTGGAGAAACTTTTGACAGAAAAACGACAAAATGAAGATTATAGGTTTCAGAAAAATAAATGAGCAAACAGTCTTAAAATCACAAGCCTAACCTGCAGAGCTGATCCGTTTAAAAGACTGTGAGGGAGATAAGTGGGGTGAAGATGGCTCAAAAAACTTTGGGTTGTAATGTATCTGGTGAGTGCCTCATAAATACACCTTGCACCTTGTGCTCAGTGGCATCGAAGGAGACGAATATTGGGGAGAATGATTTATTATTATTTTGATTTTTGGAAATGCTGTGGGAATGTCTTTGGTGATGATACTACCACCGCTGTTTTCCGGAACAGCAGCAACACCGGAACGAGAGAAGAAACTATCCAGCAAAAGTTTTCAACAAACCTTTCTACAAAGCTTTACAAACACCTTTCTCAATTTCTTTCTACCATCTCTGTTTAAAACTTACTTAGCTGCATCAAGTCAAATTATTCTTCACCACATACACTTGTTCGTTAGCGCTAAATACACCGCACATCCAGCTTGTTTTTAGCATTACCTAGCATCCTAAACTATCAAGCTAACTCGGTAAAAGCAGCTGCATACTACTATAAACGCGTAAACATCGTATAAATTACAACACCAACATGGATACACTGGATTGCAGCTGCAGGGGCCCTCTGCTCCTCCACGAAGCCAACATGGTGATTGATTTTCTTAAAAGAGACATTCGCCGGCTTACAAACGACCTAGCTAGGAAAGATACGGTTCCACTCTACGAGCCCAGGTTGAAAGCCAAACTGATATGTCGTTTCAGGTGAAATTTCCTGAAGAATCTGCCACCACCTCGCAGCCGGCATGCTCGACCCCACAACGGAACCCACCCTGGACCGAAGTTGTCGCTCGCCATCAAAGGGGAGTACTGAGGAGATTCTGTCCACCTCCTCCTTTCAACCTTTCAAACCGGTACACGATGCTAGCCGATAGTATTATTATATTAGATTATCTTATTATTATTATTATTATTATTATATTATTACTGGCAAAAAAAATGTATCGTCTCAGGCCCTATCCCATCTGCTTGCTTCTCAGATATGCAGTTCTCCCGTATCCGCCAGCTCCACGTGTGGCTGATGGGGCACTGCAGCCGTGAGAACGTCCCTTTCGCGGATAACTTCGGGAGCTTCTGGAGAAGACGCAGCCTGTTCGCCCGTGATGGACGACACCTGAACAGGGCTGGGGCGAGCCTGCTAGCTAGCAACCTGGAGCTAGCTCTGGAAGCCCATCACATGCCACACTGACAAGTAAGCTCCAAGCCAGCACATCTCGATAGCAACTTAATCCGAGCTGATGATATATCTTTCCCCCTTACCACCAGTGCTCGGAATACCGTGTGCTTGGCTCAGTCAGATAATTTGCTCCATCAAATTCCTTCCCTTATAACCCACCATAGGATACGTAAGCATAGAACCACAGGCTGCATACCTAACAATCTAATTAATATCCAGCTCAGGTGTCGGGTAAATGAGACTAAAACCGTCATAAATGCTGCTGTCCTTAATGTAAGGTCCCTCACCAATAAGAGGTTCTTTATAAACGATTACATATCGGAAAATAAACTACACTTTATGTTCCTTGTGGAGACCTGGTTAAAAAAAGATGGGGCTGCCACCCTTAATGAAGCCTGTCCTCCTAACTATAAATTCTATCAATCGATAAGAGACAATAAAAGGGGTGGCGGTGTAGCTGTCATCTTCTCCAATAAACTCAACTATAACGAGATAAATTTAGGCACGTTCACGTCATTTGAGTACCTAGCGATCAAAGTTAAGACCGATTACAGCTTACTCCTTATCACACTATACAGACCGCCAAAAAGCTCACCAACCTTTTTATCTGACTTCTCCACCCTTGTGTCAGCGGTACTTACAAACTACGACAGAATAATTATCACGGGAGATTTTAACATTCATGTTAATAAAAGCGGTGACTCAAATGGTAAAGACCTGCTGAACACCTTGGACGGCTTTGGGCTATATCAGTACGTAACAGAAGCTACTCATCAACTAGGAAACACGCTCGACCTAGTAATATCGCAACCCGCAAACATTAACAACATTTCCGTGTCGGATATAGCCATCTCCGACCATTACTGCGTCTTATTTGAATTCCCATTTACTATACATAGCAACAGAGAGACCGGTGCAACCCACAAACGGTACATAAATGAATTCGGGAACAAAAAATCACCGAACTTATAAGCACCCGTGACCTCATCAATGGCCACCAATCGCTCGATGAAATGGTGGCTGGCTTTAATAACAACCTAAAGGAAATTTTAGACGAAGCTGCTCCTTTAAAAACAAAACACAGCTCACAAATTAAAACTTCACCATGGATTACGGAAGCCCTGAACCGCACAGAGGTAAAAAAAATGGAGATATTATCTCGTTATTTCGAGATACTATCTCGTTATTTCGAGATATTATCTCGTTATTTCGAGATACTATCTCGTTATTTCGAGATACTATCTCGTTATTACGAGATATTATCTTGTTATTTCGAGATACTATCTCGTTATTTCGAGATATTATCTCGTTATTTCGAGATACTATCTCGTTATTTCGAGATAGTATCTCAATGAAGATTAACGTCTTGTACTACAGTGAGAGGCTCTTTCAACTCAGGCGGGGAGCATCGGACCCTTTTTTGGAAAGAGGGTCCTATGTTCCCCGTCAGCGGGAATTATTTTTGATGTTTCCTTTGAGTTTGTTGGCTTTTGCTTGGCTTTTATTTCCCGTCTTCTAACGTTGTTGTACCGCTTTCGGCGCACAACGCGTTGAACCCCGATGTACCTGCTGCTGCGGCAGAGAGGCGAGCTGAACTGGCAGAAATGTTGCAACATGTATAGACAGTATAGCCATGTATGTTTATGTTTTAGTAAGCAAACAGGCACAAATAATATATACATAGGACCGATGCCGATGCTCCCCGCTCAACCCTTACAAAAATCTACTATGGTTTACCATGGTTTTTTTGTGGTAACCATGGTTATACTATGGTTTTTATGTAGTAACCATGGTTCTACCATGGTTTTTGGAAGTACCATGAACCAACCATAGTATTACTATGGTTTGTCCATGGTAAAACCGTGGTATTTCATAGTTTTTCTAAAAACTATGAACCAACCATGGTAGCACTACGGTAAAACCATGGTATTTCATAGTTTTTCTAAAACTATGAACCAACCATGGTAGCACTATGGTTTATCCATAGTACTTTATAGTAACTACTGGTAATACTATAATGCATGCTTCTAATAATTATGAGGTACCACAGTGAAACCATGGTGTATTATGGACAGGACCATAGTACTTGAAATAACTAAGAAGTGTCACAGTGAAACCATGGTGTATTAGCCTATGGACAGGGCCACAGTACTTGTAATGACTATGAGGTACCACAGTGAAACCATGGTGTATTATGGACCCCCTACTAAAATGTGCGCATTGGAAATGGAAGACAAGACAAGACAAGACTATACTACTACTACTACTACTAATAATAATAATAATACAAACAGTACTATATTACAACAGTTGATGCTCATCTGCATTTATAACAAATGAATGTTTTCAAATAAGTATATTAAGTAATTAAGTTTATTGCTGATAATATGAAAGACAGAAGGCAATCCGGACAAGGAAATTCAGACATTAATACAGACATTCGTTTTTTTTTCCCCCACTAAAGCACATTTGTTAAAACTTTGGCCGTTTGTTGCTCTACTATACACGCACACAAACATCACACCAATAAAGCATTACAGAAACATTACAGAAAGCATGACAGAAACATTACAGGAATCACACCAAATTAATGAAATATCCAAGACGTGGCAAAATCTAACTTTTCTGCAAAAAATCCTTACAATTCCTACTACACACATTCATAAAAAATGTTTATGAATCATCAACACAGTGTGTTGTGAAATGGATTGTATTACTACATCGTGAACTGACAACTGCATGCAGTGAACTATTTTTCTAAATAAGAGTTCTCATACAGAGTTTAGACCGTCAACAAAAGTATGTCCATACGTATGTCCAAAAGTATGTAGTATAGTATAATATAATATAATATACTATGTCCAAAAAAGGGTGTATGTGTGAAAAGCAGTGGATTGTGTTTAGGCAAGAACTATTCAGAGGACTGATGTGTTATGGATTGTATTTAAACATTCCAAGTGTTAAATAAATACTATGTGTTCTTTAGGTTTTGCATACCTGGGAAGTGTATGTTAGTTGGTTACTGTGGTGTATGTTAGGGTGGTTCACAGTTTCACAAGTATTAATAGTTTTACATTTACATTTTGTTGATGTGTGTCAAGAATGCCAAAGTCCTTTCAACAAAGTTGCTGTCTACCAGCAGAAGTGGAGGAAAACAACTGTTTTTTTTTGTTATGGGGGACTTAATTTGTGTTTTTTTTTATTCTTTTCTTTCTTTTTCTTCTTCTTTTTTTTATCTTTTCTCTCTTTTAAATGAAACAATACAATAAAAAATTGGCTTAACAACAAAAATAACAATAATAAAAAAGAAAAATAAGAAGGTAAACAGAATATACAAATCTGAGGTCCCCCAAAAATTTCAGACCATATAATAAGTACCCACCCACCCACCCTCCCCTGGGGATCAAGTTAGTTTGCATGTTATCCTAATGAAATGAGAAGTATTACATTAAATAAGAGATACTGGGAATGAGAAGAGAAAAAAAAACAACAACAAAAATACCCTAAGGCCAACCTTCGCCGGAAAACAACTGTTAATGATGAACAGGAAACATAAATATCAAAAAATGATATTTGGCTGGGCTGAAGGTTGTGTTGTCATGTTTTTGTGCAGTAACAGAAATGGCCTTTCTTAAGAACATTTAAGTGTTCTTTTTACCTCAGACTAACATGTGTGGCCCCAACACACACGCCAACAGACAAAGGAGTATCACGCAGACTAACGTGTGTGGCCCCAACACACACGCCAACAGACAAAGGAGTATCACGCAGACTAACGTGTGTGGCCCCAACACACACGCCAACAGACAGGAGTATCACGCAGACTAACGTGTGTGGCCCCAACACACACGCCAACAGACAAAGGAGTATCACGCAGACTAACGTGTGTGGCCCCAACACACACGCCAACAGACAAAGGAGTATCACGCAGACTAACGTGTGTGGCCCCAACACACACGCCAACAGACAAAGGAGTATCACGCAGACTAACGTGTGTGGCCCCAACACACACGCCAACAGACAAAGGAGTATCACGCAGACTAACGTGTGTGGCCCCAACACACACGCCAACAGACAAAGGAGTATCACGCAGATTAACGTGTGTGGCCCCAACACACACGCCAACAGACAAAGGAGTATCACGCAGACTAACGTGTGTGGCCCCAACACACACGCCAACAGACAAAGGAGTATCACGCAGACTAACGTGTGTGGCCCCAACACACACGCCAACAGACAAAGGAGTATCACGCAGACTAACGTGTGTGGCCCCAACACACACGCCAACAGCCAGCCAGCCTCTGCAGAGTGCCCCACTCACAGCTGGCCAGACCCAGGACCCTTCAAGTGATGATGTAAGTGAAGGGCTTGGCACTATGTTATTCAATATTTTCCAATGGAAATAAACCAGCTTGATAATGAAGTAAAGAACTGTCTGCTGCCTGCAGCAATGTACAGTGCAAACTGAGATCATGATCCCCTCATCCATTTATGGGATTTTAACATAGGGGTGTTCCCAATTGTGCCCCACAATAATATAAAAAAAAATGACAAATAGGTCAGTTATCAACCTGACCTCTCTGTTGTTAGCTCAAAAGATGTTGTATGAAACTTACTATGCACATTTTGGAAATAACTTGCTAAATATTGTTCAAAAGGGTTGTACTGAATATCAGTTTGCACTGTACATGTTTTTGAATGGGTGAATGCTTGAAGGAGTGGAAAGAGCACTAAAATGCATTCCTTTCAATTTTTTTGACCCCCCCCCCCCCCCCCCCCAACACCCACACAAACACCCTATTATTTTTTAGATGGTCATTGGGGAAGGCATTGTGGTTAGCAGAACAAAGGTCATGAGGTGCAACCACAGCAGTCCATCAAAGCTCGCCTGCGACCTCCTGTCCGTCCTTTACACCAGGAGGGAGCTGGCCACAATGTCCTTGACGGGGCAAAAGGGCAGTGCCAAAGAGGCTGTAAAGCCTCCTTTGCCTCCCAACGTACTCAATGCCATATTTGGTAAGTGCCCATCTTGTTTGTCCAATCAGCTGTACTATTCAGACAATTTGCGGTTTTCAGTTGTTTAACTTAATAATAGCGTAAATATTCACCATGGAGGATGTTAAGCAGGTGTGTGAAAAATACTGTAAATTAAGACACAACACTTCCAGCTTTCTAAATTACAGCTTTTTTCTCACATCTGCCTAAAATCTGTTTAATACTAATTTGTGAAATTCTTCTGCAGAATACGCACTTCAGAAATTCCCTGGAGCGGATGTGGCCACTCTGCGAGGAGCTGTCAGAAACAAGCTCAATAACGAGAGCAAGGTGTTCAAGAAGTAAGTTGAGAAATGAATGCAAACACACACACACAACAGAAATTGTGTCATTACTCCTGTGAGCAATCACTAATCTATTTTATGTCTGTCTTTCTGTTCCCCTCTCATTTACCTAGGATTGACGCTCATCGTGTTGATGTGATACAATAACACACACACACACACACACACACACACACACACACTATTAATTTAAATAAATAAATAAATAAACTTAACAGTTCTCCTGTTTTTATGGTATCCAGATAAAATCATAAATTCATAAATTACAATTTGTTAGAATAGGCTATTTATTGTTTGATTTGATTGCATGACATTTTTGTAAAATAAGTAAATAGGGAAACTACAAAACCATGGTAAGTAAAAACTATGGTTTTTAAATCCCATGGTAAAAACCAGACAGAATAAACCATGGTAAAAAAAAAACCATGGTAGAATAAACCATGGTAACTGAACCATGGTAAAACCATGGTTAGAATAAACCATGGTAATTTGATTAAAATGAACCATGGTAAAACCATGGTTATAGTATGGTTTATGACCATGGTTTAACCATGGTAAACCATGACCCAAAAAACCATGAGAACCATGGTTAACCAGAAACCATGGTAAAACCATGGTATTTCCCATGGTAAAACCATGGTTCATTTTCGTAAGGGAATCCAAATATACTGTGGCCACGCATAGGCGTTGCTTGTTGTTGTTCTGTTTGTTTGCCACTGTTTCGTCACATGCCTACATTTTATTCAGACAATGGGCCCTATTTTGCCGCGGCGCATTGTGTATTCGCGACATGCGCATGCTGTCATTGCTATTCTGTGCCAGCGCAACGTTCATTTTTTCAGGCAAAAAATCACAGGGTCTAGATAGCAGATGACATTGCGCCGTGACGGCGGGTCAGCAATAAGCATAGGCGGTTTTTGCATTGGGCAAACATGGGCATTTGCCCGAGGCCTCGTCCAATCTGCTATGATAGTAATAAAAGCAATATTAATATTATGCATCATTCGGGTTGAGAGCAGGCATATTATATTATATTCTCAATGCGTGTACTCTCACACACGACTGTCCGGCTTCGCTCTGGCTCTGGCGTCTGCGTTGTCATTGCAGAAGGTGTTCTGTCCCAGCTTGAGGGGCATGATCAGAAGCGCAATGATTCACTTTAAACATGTAATGTATGTTGATTTTAGCAATGTGCGTTCTAGTTTAGATGGGTCGGATGCCGCGACAGTTGCCCTATTTAAAAAGCATAACGTGAAAAGCGTTTGTTGGGCTGAACTAGCGATGTATACAAAAAACATCCTGTAGTTCAATGTCAGAAGGTAGAAACAGTTGCATTACACATAGCCTACACTGCAGACGATTTTTACCCCTAAGTTCACAACAACCTGTTTGTAAAAGTTTGACGCTGTTGTGAGATGTCACGTCGTTAAATTGACCCATTTAAGCGATACGGAGCAGAACATGAAAAAATAGAAGGAGCTGCAAATAAACTTGAGACAACTGCGCAATTATTCGCTTAAAACATGTCATATGTTGATTTTAGCAATGCGTGTTGTTACTGGGGGGAGCTGAAGGCAGCGACAGTTGCTCTTTAATTAATTAAGAATAGCCTAATGAAAGCCTACAAGAAGTATTTGTATAGCCTACTAGCCATACAGACAGTTTAATGGCAAAGGATAGTGACAATTGCTCAACAGCCAGCCTACAGTACAAGCTAATCAAATCACAATTTATTCGACAGCAACCAGTTTGTAAAAGTTTGAAGTTGTTGTTATGTGCAGCGCAAGGTGAATGGGCGACAACGTCATCGTTTTCAAAAGGATGCGTTTTGCCTGTCCACACGAGAACAAAACGGCGGCGTTGTCAGACTTTCTCACTTTGGAACCCGTTCTCAAAAAGTATCGTTTTCGGTCACCCAAAACGCCGCCTGGGTAGGGCCTCAAAACTGTTCTTTGCCCAGGGCCTCAGAATCCCTAAAACCGCCCCCGGCAATAAGAAGAGGTGTAATCTGGCGCAAAGCGCACCAGATGCTATTATGAGGAGGCATAAACCATTTGCGCCTTTGATCAATAAAAAGGTCCTTTTTTCGTCACTGGCGCATTGTTGAAAAGCTATTTTAGAGGCGCACAACGCTTTGAAGCCCGATGTACCTGCATCTGCGCCAGAGAGGCGAGCTGAACTGGCAGAAAAGTTGCAACATGTATAGCCTGCCTGTATAGCACAAGGGGGTGAGACCGTGTTGCATAGCCACGTATTTTTATGTTTTAGTAAGCAAACAGGCACAAATAATGAGAATATAACAATGCTGTGCAGTTTATAGCAATGTTCTGCAGTTTATTTACAATTTCTTTTGTCGTTTTAGATAAACAGCGATTGCAATTTTCTGCAGTTTATTTACCATTTCTTTTGTCGTTTTAAATAAACAGCGTGGCAAGTTGTAAGAAATAATATGGACAAATCATCAAAAAGAAAACTAGTGGACTAATGGTTTGATGGACCTGTACCTTCCGTTTATTTTTGATGTTTCCTTTGAGTTTGTTGGCTTTTGCTTGGCTTTTGTTTCCCGTCTTCTAACGTTGTTGTACCGCTTTCGGCGCACAACGCGTTGAACCCCGATGTACCTGCTGCTGCGGCAGAGAGGCGAGCTGAACTGGCAGAAATGTTGCAACATGTATAGCCTGTATAGCCATTTATGTTTATGTTTTAGTAAGCAAACAGGCACAAATAATAAGATTATAGCGATGTTTTGCAGTTTATAGCAATGTTCTGCAGTTTCTTTTGTCGTTTTAAATAAACAGCGATTGCAATGTTCTGCAGTTTATTTAATAAACAGCGTGGCAAGTTGTAAGAAATGATATGGACTAATCATCAAAAAGAAAACTAGTGCATATTGCAACGCTTAAAAGTAGCCATTGAACAAGCATCGCTTGCGCATCTTACCAGAAGTGCGTGACCAACCAACCACAGAACAACAACAAGCAACGCCTATGCGTGGCCACAGTATATTTGGATTGAGCGAGGAACGACCCTTTTTTGGAAAGAGGGTCCTATGATCCCGGGGAACATAGGACCCGGGGAACATAGGGATGACCCCCAGCTAGACAGTAAGCTACTGTTAAATACGATATGTCCAATTGGACTGTGTGGTGTCAGTCCCTTTATTATTGAGGTAAATCTCCATTTATATGCTTCAACTGAGTTGAAAGAGCCTCTCGATGGAAGTTTTTTATGAATTGCGAGATAGTATCTCACAATTCTGACTTAGTATCTCACAATTCTGACTTATTATCTCACAATTCTGAGTTACTATCTCGCAATTCTGAGTTACTATCTCACAATTCTGAGTTACTATCTCACAATTGTGAGATAGCCTAAAGCAGGGGTGCTCACTACGTCGATCGCGATCCACCAGTCGATCGCGAAGGCAGTGCTGGTAGATCGCCTGTTGTCTAAATTTTTTTGTTAAGTTGGTTATCATAACAACTACAACGGCTACTGGAAAACTGCAGCAAAGAAGGAGTTCTAGCTAGTTCACTAACTTGTATCTAGCCCATACTGTTCATAAAACTATGACAGTGACTTCCCCGTGAAAAGCAAACTAAGAAATGTGAAGGAACATAAAAAAGCCCTTTACAGGGCAGCAGTCACTTCATTATGCGGAAAATGCATGGAAGAGATCGTTGATGTCGCAACCAAAATAGCCTGCTGTATTCGAACGAGGTCTCTTCAAACGTGCACGTCTGTTCCGTGCACAGTTGGAAGTTGGAACTATTCTGACCTCTTGCTACACACCGACGTGAGATGGCTTAGTAGGGGGAAATTCTTGCAGAGATTTCGACAGCTCTGTCCGTTGATTAAGGAGTTTCTTCCTGTCACTAAACATGCAGAAACCAAGCAACTTAATGACAATCGGTGGCTGCTAGACTTGGCGTTTGTAACTGATCTTAACATGTTGAACGAACTTAATTTGGAGCTGCAAGGAAAAGACAAAAGCGTGGTCGACATGAGACATGACCAGCTCAGCTAATGCATTCAAACGAAAAATAAAATTGCTGTTCTCAAAGTTGCAGCGCTATGATTTGGGAAACTTCCGAAACCTCGCATCGGAGCTGGAGAAAACAGGGAGGGCGTGTTCGCAAATTGTCAGTGTGCGCGCTACACACAGCAGCTCTATGCAACACTGTCTGACTCCCTCCAGTGCAGGTCATCATCAGATTAATTAAGTCCTGGCAATAGATAATTACAAATGTATTAGAGTTGTGCTCTAAAGGTTCATTGGAAAGTAATGCTAATGTATTATTATAATTGTGCTGTAAACGTCCATTATATCATAATGCAGTTGCATTAAAGTTGTGCTGTGAAGGTTTATGCATGGATGCATATATTTTAACTATGTTGCATGTGTAATGCAACATGTATATCAATAAACAAACATATCAATAAACTGCATAAAGGTACATATGAAACGCATACTGAGTGATTTATCATCATCATCTTCATCATCACCATCGTCATCGTCGTCATCATCATCCTAAGTAGATCGCGGCGACATGGCCGTCTTAAAAGTAGCTCGCCAGCCAAAAATTAGTGAGCACCCCTGGCCTAAAGGCATTGGGCAGACACAGTCTTTCAAAATGGATACGATCATTGAAGGATATTTTCGACGTGGTTTCACACAAAGTGAGATTCGGACGCTATTAGATGAAGAGCATGGCATTGAAATAAGCCTCCGCACTTTACAGAGAACTTTGGCAAGAAACCAGCTCTGGCGCAGGCGTAATAAAACGGATGTTGTCGAGGTGGCAGAGTTCATCCATCAGCAGCTACAGATGTCGGGTCAACAACACGGCTACAGATGGAGGCATCAGAAATGCTGAATTGCTGGCATAATTACAGACAGAGAAACTGTCCGTCTCTTATTAAGAGTCATGGATGGTGGTGGTAGTTGTACACAATGGTGTATGCCACAATCACTCCGTTTTAATGTATTACAATCAAAGCAAATGCAGTGTATAATCCACACCGAGTTCTTGAATCGCGAACAAAACAGACTGTAACCTAACGAACGATTTGACCTATATTGGCCATTGATTGATTCTCTGCCACGCGTTGAGATGGTATTTTACTGCGATATAGAATCTCACAATTGTGAGATAATAAGTCAGAATTGTGAGATAGTAACTCAGAATTGTGAGATAATAAGTCAGAATTGTGAGATAATAAGTCAGAATTGTGAGATACTATCTCGCAATTCATAAAAAAACTTTTATTTAAAGTGGCGGAAACGGGCTTCCATACCTCTCACTGTAGTACAAGACGTTAATCTTCATTGAGATACTATCTCGAAATAACGAGAAATTGTGGTGTTTGAAGAAGACAAACAAACTGGACCGGTGGCCAAAGAATGGTTTTCTGGAGGGCTTGCATGGTGGCCCCTAGCCTGGGTGTGCCCATACTGCCTGTGCCCGGAAATCTATCTCAGTCACCATCTACATGGCGAACGTGGATGAACCGTAAGATTGCAATGCAGCTGTAGCTGCTGTTTTGGACGAATTCAAAGGGAAGTTCTCTCGGAAAATAGAGCAAAAGGCAGCCCTTGAAGCATTTGTTGCGGGAAAGGACGTTTTCGCAATGCTACCGGCCGGCTTAGGTAAAAGTTTAATTTATCAGTTAGTCCCGCTGGTAGTGTAGTAGAAAAAATGTAAGGAATATGTACATGCTTCACTGTTAAATGGAAAGCGAGGGAGAAGTAAGAGTGCGAGTGTGTAGAGCTCGGAGGTTGATGGCGGGCAGCCAAGACCCTTGGCAGACCCAAGAGGCGATAAGACAGGACAGTGAGACACAGATAAGACACCTGTTGCAAACTGCAAACTAAGCGCTAATTGGCAAAGAAATAGGCTTTCAGGAGGAAAACCAAAAATGAAAGATTATAAATATATTGGGCAGGAGAAAACCCGAAAACGAATAATTCAAACATATTAAGATATCATGGAATTAAAGGTGCTCAAAAGATGAAAATGAACTGAATACAGCTTTCTGATGTTTGTAAAGAATATGTATGAATGTCTCACTGTTAAATGTTAAGAAGAGGTGCTGTGGCCGGAGGTCACAGGGGAGAGCTCGGAGGTTGATGGCGGGCAGCCAAGACCCTTGGCAGACCCAAGAGGCGATAAGACAGGACAGTGAAACACAGATAAGACACCTGCCACAAAAACCAAACACTAATTGGCAAGTAGGCCTTCAGAAAAAACCCAAAATGACACGTTAGGATTCCAAAAGCACTCAAGAGGTGAAAACGGCTTTCTGGGAAAATGTAAAACAGAATGTGAAGAATATGTGTGAATGTGTAACATGTTTCACTGTCACATGGAAAGAAGGGTGCTGGGAGAGGTACGTGAAGCGGGGTCACCGGTGAACGTGCAGAGGCCCAGAGACCCAAGAGGCAATAAGATAAGACAGCCAGGTGGTGATAAGGCACCTCCTGCGAACTGCAAACTAAGCACTGACTAATTGCAACTTGGCATGAAGTAGACATGAGAAAACCTGCTGGTCAGCACTTTGGTCAGCATCATTTTTAATAAACAGGATAACGAGGGGCCTTTCACCAATTATGAACTGAGATAAGAGCCCACCTGGCCAAAGAGGTGATAAGCATAGGAAGGTCGGGGCCACCGCCGAGCAGTATAAATATTGGTGGCGGAGTAAGCGCAGTTCAGATCGTTGTTGGATCTCAGAGGCAGCATTTTGGGGTCTTCTGCAGAACACCTGGTTGGACTTCGATTCACTCGCCATCTCTTCAGCGCAGCAGACTTGAAAGGCAAGCGAGCTGTTGGCTTTGAGTGGTGTGGTGAATAAAGGCTCTTCAATTATCTGCAACTTCTCGTCTCAACTAGTCTCTTTGTTAGGGGTTCCAGAGTGCTACTTTTGCTGAATTTATTTAGCGTCAATAGAGCTGTTTTTATCCACAACAGTAGCCAAGTCGATGGGGCTTTGCGAGAATGCTGTTGTTGTGGCCATTTCGCCTTTAATCGCACTGATTCGTTTTTCGAATATCATTACATTTCATTACACTTAGCAGACGGTTTTATCCAAAGCGACTTACAAAAGGAGACATACATAATAGCAAACAGATGTGTAGAGAACATCGAAGGTACCTATGTAAAGAGATGGTTAGTAGAATTTGGTTTTGTTAAGCAGTCTTGGAAAAGAAGGGTCTTCACAAGCTTTTTGAAGGTCGAGAGGGAAGTTGCTGCTCTTGTAGTGACTGGTAGGTTGTTCCACAACTGAGGGACAACAACCGAGAAAAGTTTGGAGTGACCTCGTTTTGTCTTGGGAGAGGGTACGGCTAGGCGGTTCGTATTGGAGGATCGCAGCATTCTGGACGGGATATCAATATTGAATGACCATTGAAACACCAGCCACTCTCATGTTCACCTCACAAAAATCCGACAAGTCACAAGTCCGACAAAAATCATTTAACGCCATTTCTATATGACTACAGGCTACTACTACTTTTTGTTTGGGTCAAGCAGTTTCTTTTGCTGCGTGTACGTCAGAGGACAGAGGGGTGTGGTTGGTTGAAGCTTCGTCCAGTAGCAAACAGAGGCATTTGAAAGAGGCGGGTTAAGCCCGCCTTCTGAGAAATGGGTTTACAACACAGCTTGGCCAGACCAATGCTCGCAGAGCATTGACAAGTCGCGATAGCCAGGCTAGGTGGCCCCCACATAAGATTTTAAGATCTGTCCAGAAGAGGGTTCTGCCAGAGCCAACAAAGGGCTGGAAGCAATTCCCTGCACGCATTTTATATGAATCAGGTAATGGTTTGGGGTGGGATGGAGAGTCAGTGGCATTGTGAATGCTATCATTGTCAAAATTTGACACTGGATGGGGAGAATGATGCCACTTGATATGTGATGAGCCACCAAACCAGACAACTGAAAGTGAGAAGCTGCCCCAACCCCATCTGAACAGCCTCACTCTCCTCCCAGGCAACCTGTGAGCCATGCTTAGTCTTGGCCTCGCAAACTGTACACTGTACATCACCAGGCAAGGTCAAGCCGCCTAACTGAGTCATGCAAAACTAGGTGTGGTAAAGACACCTATGGAAGTGAAGTGCTGCTAACCTCTCCTTCTAAGTTAGTGTTGCAAGGTTACGGAATGTTTGTTAGTTCACTTGTTTACTTAAAGCACTGAATAATAAATACATGTCAAATTTATAAATGTACAGTAATGTGCAAAAGTTTTAGGCAGGTGTGAAAAAATGCTGTAAACTAGGAATGCTTTCAAAAATGCGGCCTCATCCAGTCTCTTATGCAGTCCCTCAATGTCCAGAGAGGAGAAGACAACCATGAGTACAACACAAAGCTTCCCATCACTAGCATCCAAGACCTCGATGAATTTAATAGACTACTCCAGTCTGATGCGAGGTTTAATAAATACATGGTATGAAAATGTTTTATCATTGCACACAGGAAGTACACTGAGATGTATTGTGCATAACCTTTTTATGAGGGTGTCCATTTACTTGAAAACATTAGGGGGAGCTCAGTTAAGAAAAAGTTCCACAGTATTTCTTTAAGTGGTTTACTAATAGCAACTTCTAACATGGCAGGTTGATCAGTTACATTCCTGATTCTTTCATAACAGATCACCAAGTTGGCTGCTACAGGGGGGAAGACTGTAAAGACAACAGTGTGGCGGGTGTTCAAAAAAGTCTTTTCTCCTGAACTTGCCACGCAATTAAATTGGTGTGGGAGAGGTTCTAAGACCGGAATAAAGTTCCGACCTGTCTAAACTTTTGCAGAGTACTGTATCTTTTTATCCATCCACATGTTTACTGTTAAAACACAAATGAGCCTGAAATGACTTGACTTAAATAAGTTTACAAGGTTGACAAGGTTTATTTTGCAGAAGGTAAGGACATTAAAGATGCTAACAATGTTTTGAGTTATTACTGTATTCTTATTTGTTAAGAAGGGAGATCTGATGTGCAATTGTTTTACTGCTGTGGCTTCTGTCAGTTTTGTCCCCATGCCCGTAATAATGTTACCACACATGAGTGTGACAAAATTTTGCAGATAGTTCCAAGAATGTGTGGTGTGAGCTGACTGGAATGTATTACAAATGCCAGTTATTTGCATTCTTCAGTGTGCCATCATGTGAGGCAGTACTATATGTATTACGTACTATCTAAGAGGTTGATATTAGGAATGTGGGGCACAGAGAGTGATTTCGTAGCCCATTGCCATACTATTCCCTATTTTCTCTCCTGTAGGGATTGATCTAGCAATAGACACCCTATGAAATAAGAAAATCAAATAAAGTTTCTGACATTGAACCCTTTGTCCTCATTTGTGAAATATAAGATTGATGAAGCCAATACAAATCAGAAGACGTAATATAACGGTTGGATCCTAGTACAAGGTGAAAGCATTAAGATGAGTTGCCCTCTTCGACTTTGGAAGAGTAGATTTTCAAGCATGCTCGGGTGTTTCGAGCGATGTCGCCGAAAATCATCTGTTTCTGTTTTAAGTCAATGATGTGAGGCGTCTGAATGCTGAGGTCATAATTATTTAACGTCGGCTCATGGTCGGCCTTCATTCTCATGCCAACGTCTCTCCGATATACGGCCGATCTTCACAATGGCAGTTAAACGTTCATCCTGGACGATGGTTTGCCAATCAAACCAATCAAAGTGCTATGTGACGTACGATGGAAAAAACCTTCCGCTGCTTTGCCGATCTTCCGCTGCTTTACCGACGTTGGTAAGACGTATGTGTGCTGTCTGGGTAAGTGCACAAAAGGCTGTTCTTTTCTCAGCTGCAACAAGAAAGATAGACCTAGGTCCAGGATTCTGCATCTCTCGCGATGTGGTCCGCTTTAGTTTAGAAAATGATGGGTAGGCACGGCAATGATGTTGGCGAAGCATATCACTAATAGCCTAACCGTGACGACAGCTGTACCCAGACGTTCTTGTTTTGATCATTGATTGTATGCTGTAATAGAAGTGGATCACAGAAGTTGTCCAAGTTCAAGCTTGACATGTGTTGCATGTACTGTAGGCCTAATGCTGTATTAATTATATGAATGGGGGGATGTTTGTCTTGTCTATCAATTGTGAGTTTATGGTGTACTCTACTTGTCATCCCCAAGGAAAAACTCATTTTGACCCCCAGTCTCCACTGCTGTCACTAAACAATAACTTGTTTATAAAATAGTTTTACATATCTGCATAACATTTCTTGCTTCTTTACATTAAGGAAAACCAAAAAAGACATAGCTCAAAGGTGTTCCCAGGTCCCTTGCTCTGATTTTTACAAATAGTCAACAGCCAATAAGGAGGTGGAAACATTCTGACTCTTTTTGTGTATTTAAAGACACCTGCAATACACTTAATTCAAAGAACACATTATTATTATTATTATTATTATTATATTACATTGCATTTGGCAGACGCTTTTTAAACCCAAAACAACTTACAATCGAGGACATAAACGGTATCATACAACACACTTCTTGAAGGATGATAAAAATGACCCTTGTCTAGTTGTAGCTCATTCCACCGTTGAGGGACAATTACAGAGAACAGCTTACATTGGGCTTATAGATCAACTTACATTATACTGAGCTGACGCTTTTACACAAAGCGACTTACAGTTATTACAGGGTCCACTTCAAGGTTTGAACTGGCAACCCTCCTATCTAAAGACCAACTGCCTAACCACTAGGCCACGGCTGCCCCTCAATTCATTGAAAAATAATTTAGACCGAAGGTTTCATTAGAATAGAAATATTAGACGTTACTGTATATGGTATTTCAGGGGAACATGTCTGAAAATACTGTGCTCTGATATTTTACACTTATCATGGTTGTTCTTTGTTTCACAGATGGACAAAGATGTTGTCATGCTTATGGATGATTGAACTTTGGCCCAATACATTTCTTCATATGGAGACAGAATAGCACTTTTCAACTTCTGCAGAAATCAGGCTCCTCTCTCAAAACGCGAAATGGGTTTATTTGAAAGGCTCAAGAAGAAAATGAAGCTGAAGAGAAAAACGGAGGAAGAAAGGGAAGAGGAAACCAGCAGTAACGAAAAAGAAAAGGGAGACCACCTAAAACCTTCAGGGCAGTGCGAAGGTCAACTAAACGGAGTGTTGAGATCCACAATGATGGCAGTGACATAAAACAGGTTAGAGCCAAACAAGGAGGGGGTACAAGAAAGGTTGTGATGGACATTAGTGGGGGATACAAAGAAATCCTTAAAGAGGGAAAAGGTCTTTTTTTTCCTAAAGGCCATGAATCAGAATTTACATTTGATGTGTGGGACTTCAAACAAAACCCTTTCACTAATCATCACTCACACTGATCATCTCAATTGGTGCAATATACGACACTGTGAAACTAGCCAAGCTGCGTTTCTATATTGCCACTCAGCCTAAACCACACTCAGATGAAGACGCCTCACATAATTCAGCAGGCAAATATGATGATCCTATCCTTCAGGGCCAAGATGATTTAACTGAGGTTTCAGACAGCCAATCCCCATCTCTGGTGTTCAGTCACTCAGATGAAGATCAAGACCAGGTCAGTATTCCTTCCCCCCTACTACCACAGATTCAACTGCTACAAATTACCCTGTCAACACAGACTTTCTAGTCGTGTCAGAAAGCAGTTTTCTACTTACAGAAGCATTGCAAGAGGATGTAGTTCTGCAAAACTATGTGGTAGTATCAGACTCTGAAATTACATTTGGCCCACAACCAGATGCTGAAACTGACTTGGATGACACACTGATTTACGACCCTCAAACACCTGACTACACAGCTCAGACAAAAAGAATAACCATCCACCATTCAAATTCTTTCAGTGACATGATTGAAGCTTTTTCAGACCCAGACATTCTGACCAGACCACTTGAAGTGAAGCGAATTCTCCCAGACAACAAAGAGGAAGTTGGTGTTGGGTTAGGAGTTTTCAGAGATGTCCTCAGTGCTTTTTGGATGGACTTCTATGACTGTTGCACACTGGGCACAACCATTAAAGTGCCCTTTATCAGACACGACTTCAAAGCCGTAACCTGGAAAGCCATTGGAAGGATTTTTGTGAGAGGTTTCCAGGATACATACAGGGTATATTTCCATTGTAGGGAGGTCAGTCATTTCATTGCTAGGGGAGCTTGGGGTTGGTGGTAAGAATCTACGTAAAACTGTTAGGGAGATGTCAGAGGAAGCAGCTAGCACTAGTAATTGGATCTGGATGAGAAGGGCGGTCTCTGCCTGGGGTAAGCAGTAGGGTTGCCATGTTCGAATGGGGCGGTGAAGCGTCATTACGTCATTATAGTGTATAGTGATACTGCGTTGTTGCATCACGCAAGAGCCCGCATGCAACGGGGCATTGCGTGATTGCGTCATTATTATTATTATTATAGTGATACTGCGTGATTGCATCACGCAAGAGCCCGCATGCAACGGGGCATTGCGTGATTGCGTCATTATTATTATTAGTAGTATTATTATTATTATTATTTTATTTTATTAATGTGGCAGTGGAGGCTGGGATTATTATTATTTTATTTCATTAATGTGGCAGTGGAGGCTGGGAGTGGTTAGCGTGGGTACTGGTTCAGCACAGGACATTAGTAAGGTGGTGGAGATTAGTGCAACCTAGGGCTGTTTGTGCAGAGAAGGATGGGCACCCCAGACCAGCAGATGGCAGTAGTGCGTTTAGTGGGTCAATAGAAACACAGGAGAAGAGGTTATAAATGGCAGCCATTACACACATGGGCAGCTTAGAATCAGGCTCTCTGGGATCGTGCGGTGTATTGGGATACAGAGTGGCCAAGTTTCCCGGGGTTTTGCGGTGTATGGAACACGGGATAGCTGAGCATTAGACACCATTAGATTCAAGAGGTGTATACACTTAATGTTAAGTCAGCAGGTAGAATCGGGACCTCTCACCACTTTAAGCCAGAGATACGGGTCAGTTCTCTGAGGTTCTCTCCTACTGGTAAGTGGCAACAGCCAGTTTATTTATATTATATAACAGTCACCCATAAAAGGATCAATATGTGATTATTACTGTATTACTATAACTGAGCATTAGTCACCATTAGATTCAAGAGGTGTATACACTTAATGTTAAGTAAGTGGGTAGAATCGTCTTTAGAACTAGCATTGGCAGGGTTGTTTGTGTAATGGCATATGCGTTAGTGACTGCAAAGTGATAGTAGTTATGGTAAAATGGTGGTAAAGTGCAAATATTCGATAATAAGTCCTAATTAGTAAGTAAGCAGGTCATTTTGGAAGTAAATTGTGGTGGTAGTTAATTTTGTTAATTTTTGTAAGTAAAACTTTGGAAGTCGTGCAAACAGGTGGTAATGAACAGTAGGTAGTAAATTTTGGAAGTAAACTTTGGTTGTAACTGAATTGAGGAAGTACATTTTGGAAATTTGGGTAGCAGGTAGCTGAACTGTGGACACACACTAAAGGATTGATCACCTTTAGTGGGGCCGCCTCAGGGGAGGGTGTACAGTGAATAAAGGCCCGAAACACCCGTTGATCCTGAGGTACACTGCTGAGGATGTGTCCCACATAGTGTATGGATAATTGTAATGGCTGTAGTTAGGAAAGCCTGAAGTGTGGTACAATGGGTGCTCTCCCCACATGTGCAAGTGTCTTGTATTTTTATGTATTTATCTAGTTATTTTAATTGTTAAGGAAATGTTGTAGGAAACTGCAAAGGCTTGCCAGTGGTCCTGGATGAGATGCATGTTGTTGGCATGGTGAAAGCCATGGGTGAAAGCGATAGGTAGGTGCTGCTGAGTGGATCATGTAAACGGCCCCAGCAGCCCCAGTCACTGTAACGGTAGCTGGCTGGTTCAGGTTAACCCTTGTTGAGCATCTGTCTGTACGGCTCCAGTTGGCCACCCCCTCAGCTGCTCTGTCCTGTACAGCTCACATGAGGTTGCGTGAATAGCTGTAGTCAGCGGCCAGTTGTGCGTGTTACACCTGGGAGTAGGGACTAACAGCCTGAACTATTTACTTGATTATAGATAGTGTAGGGGTAGGTGTAATAGCTATAGTTTCTCCCTAAGGTGCTCTTCCTACATGCACAAGTACTTTGTGTTCTTTGTAAACCAGATACAACTTGCACCTGCTTTTGTTGAGGAGATGTTGTTTGGAGCTGTTTACAGTGACCTGACAGAGAGCTTTCTCCAGTTTGTCAGCTGCCAGGATAGAGAGATCCTCAAGCAAGCGTTGGAAGATTTTTCTTCTGCTGATTTAGGTGACCTTGTGGAAACTCTTGGAAATTATGAATGTAGGAGAACAATCTCAGAAGAAAACCTTCCAACCATTCTGACCGAAATTGCCCATAAAGAATTGGTGCAAAAACCCATGTTTGTAATTGATTGTTGGAGGGACATCGTAAGATCAAGAATTAGTTTTAAGATGGACTATGAGCAACTAGCAATGCTGTATGACGATTTAAAGGCAACAACAAAGAAGGTGCTGAGGCTGCTGAGGTTCCCAGAAGATATGACTGGAAAGCAAAAAGAGGTGGAACAGCATC
Source organism: Coilia nasus (assembly GCA_027475355.1). NCBI lineage: Eukaryota > Metazoa > Chordata > Actinopteri > Clupeiformes > Engraulidae > Coilia > Coilia nasus. Next base: position 378,209 of record CM050211.1, read on the forward strand.
TGCACAGATATATCAGGGAACTGGAAGAAGAAAAACTGTCCAAGTTTCTGAGGTTCTGCACAGGATCCAATTTGATTGCGTCTGACTCTATCAATGTTGAGTTTACAGCAATGTCTGATTTCACAAGACGGCCAGTCGCGCACACATGTGGCATGTTCTTAGAGCTGCCTGACTCATATGAAAGTTTCCCAGAGTTTCGCACAGAATTCAATGAAATCCTGAAGAGCAATGTCTGGGTGATGGACGTAATCTAGCCCAATATGGGCCCCCTTAGACACAAACACACACACCCCATCTGAGTTCAGCCTCTGTCTCTAATGACTCTTCCACTTTCCCCCTTCTCTCCTCTCACCTCCCCAAGCCTCCTCATGCAAACCCTTTCTCCCTCTCTCTCACCATCTCATTTATCATCACTCTGATCCCAACATCCCATTCTCCTCTTAATGCCTGTTCAGTTCTTCTGTGTCTGTCTGTCTGTCTGTCTGTCTGTCTGTCTCTCTCTCTGTCATCAGGAATGTCGAGCGCAAGCTGGATTTTTCTCACTGGAAAATCATGGGACCAGTCAATCCTCAAACCAACCAACCTTGCGGGAGTAGTGTCCGTGTCCGGACAAAGTCTCCAGTCTTCGGTGCGCGCATATACACACTCACACACTTTATGCCACTTTTATATTTTTTGTCGTCTCCCTCAGTTTTTGTGAAATGTTACAGGTTCACGTTTACATTTGAGGTACTGCTGTGCATGTTTACAGTTGTATGAAAAAGTTTGGGCACCCCTTTGGAAAATCATTACATCTTTTGTTGAGCTTTTGAAGCAGCAACTTCATTTTAATATACGTTAAATCATAGGGAAAGAGAAACATTTTAGTTGTGAAAAATGTTAATAGGTCCAACATTTCAACATTGCTTCAAAGCTTCTGCTTCAAAAGCTCAAGAAAATGGGTGCCCAAACTTTTGACTGTATGTACTGACATTTTGAGTTAGAGTTTCTCTCTATATTTTTTTGTGATTTTATAGCATTGTGTAATATCTAAGCTGTTATCCTGAAGGGTTAATGTGTTCTCAGATCTGAAATTTTGAGCTAGTTTCTCTCTATATTTTTTGGTGACTTTATAGCATTGTGTATATTTAAGCTGTTATACTGAAGGGTTAATGAGTTCTCTGATCCTCAGTACACACAACTGTTGTATGATTCACATTGTTCACATTGTTCACATTGCAGGTGCTGCTGTGATGAGATGTTTACTGTATGTATTGAAAGTGTTAATGAGCTAGAGTTTCTCTTTATATTTTTGTAAATCTTTATACCATTCTGTAATATTAAGGACGTTACATTAAAGGTTTAATGAGTTCATAAAAATGATCAATTTCATTTCTGAGTTGTGTTTTAATCTGTACCCTAAAGAGCGCACAAGCAAGGTGTTTAGAGGCTCCCCAAATTCAAAGAGTGTGTAAGGTGAATATACATATATTGAGACAGCTTTGCAAGTACACAAATATAGTCCTTTTATTTCCTATTCAAGCAGCTGCTCTGATCTGATCCAAGCCAAGCCGGTTACTGATTTTACATGACTTGAAGGGATTGCATATTGTTTTATTTCTTCTATTTACTGTTTATTTCAAACACCAAACCCTTCAATCACTAAACCCATTGATGCAGAGAATTTTCCACCCTTAAATGTGAGACAATATTTCAGTCCTCAATGAAGTGTACAGCTCAGCAGCAGAAAATGCATCTGTTGGAGCATTCCATCCATTTTCCTGCATCAGAAGACAACAGAGCTCAAATAAAGTCTCATCACATGGGTATTGACTTTTAGGGCTGCATTCCTCTTTACAAAGGGCCAGCTCCTCCATGTCAATTGTCTTGAGATGGTCCTCACCACCATACATCTGAGGGAGAGTGTACATCAAAATAGGGCGACCTCCAGTCACACCCTGGCCTGCCTTCACTGTCAACTTGTGTGAATTCCAGGTTTGCACAACTTCATCAAGTTCAGCCTGCATAAAGACAAAATATCAGAATAAAAAAAACTTGCAGCAAAAGAAGTTGAGATTGAGAAGTTACACAAACATTGTGTGTGAAGAGCAGGTGTAGTGGTAAAATTAGAGGTAGATAAAATTTGATCACATGTTGGTTGCACTCTACAGCATCAGACGTACACTATTAAAAGATATTCAAAATGTTTTTGAAGAAAATGTGATATTTTACATGGTCTCTAGTGCACAGATTTACTGATGCATTGTGATTTTGAATGTGAAACTAAAATTTTAGCACATAGGCCTTGCCGATCCAAATTGATTTTAAGTGCTCTACTATTAATAGGTGGATAAATAGGCCTATGCGCGCCCAAAAGATCCAACCAGCATGTGATACGTGTTTCATATTATTAAATTGCAGGAGATTATGTTAAAGGCCTAGAGTGTACGCCAACTTTGCCTGGATCAGATTCAAAAAGCAGAACTGAATCAGATTCTTGTCCAAGAAATCCCCGGCGAAATGTCTATCACGTTGGAGTAAAAGACATCGATCCAAATCTGCGCGCTCTGCCTCCTTAAGATTGCCAGCCAGGACTCAATCCTCTGATTTGCTGTGCTACGCCCATAGAGAAAACTTCGATCTCTCGCAAAAGAATCCGCGTGGTTCCTGCGCAGGAAAATAAGCATGTTCTCGACATGCCCATTTTCGGTTCCTCTGTCAGCATGCAGCCACTCTGGGCATCCTCCCAAACGAGCAGTGGATGATACGAAATAGTCTGCTATTACTTTGGGGTCGTTGTTTGTGGTGTAGGCCTCCATCCACACAATGTAGCGACTAAATCCGTCAATGCAACCACTGATGGCAATGCCGTATGGCTTTAATTTATCGTATCCATCCATATGCCAGAGCGCATTGGGACCTTTGTTGCTGTACTGCCTGCGACTCAGGCGCAGCGCACGCCTTTTCGCCACACCGTCAGGATCAAGCAACTTAACAAGCTGTCGTATTGTGTCCTGGGACACAACATACCCTTGCTGTATGGCTCGCAAGTGTAACCATTGGTATCCTTGCCGGCCATTTCCAGTAATTGCGCTGTGCAAGAATGCGGCCACTTCCTCCAAGTCGGTGTAGTTTTTCCTCCTAAAAAGACAGTTTTTGGCACAATCTTTTCAGCGTCCTAATACTTATTATCACACCGTGGTTCTGCGCTAAAACAGCGAGTATTTCTTTGTTGCTTAATCAAATAACAAAGTATAATTTCACCAAATTGTCCACGGGTGGCATGTTGAGTCCTTGGTCTGTTCTGTTTCACTCAAGAAAGGCTGCCAGACGGCTAGCCCAAGGGGCTGGAATATAAATCCACGCATGCGCGAGCTCTGAGGTAGACTATATCAAAACATCATCACGTGAGTGTGTCGCGTTACTGTACAGTACAGTATATAAACCTGAGCGCGGCACACCTCGTCCTCTTTAATCCCTCACGCGATCTGATAAGGTAAGACCACTGATAGCGAAGTGCCTCCTGACAGTTAGCTGTCCGAGAGCTGGTGACTGTTGTTACCCTTCTCCCGGCTACCGTTTTCAGGCTTTTATATTACACCACCTTACGAGTGTGTTAACGACGCTGATCTATTAGGTGGGATATTTCTCCCTCGTTCCCACGAATCGCTGCTTGGTTCGGGCGGGTATACTACTCTTATGTGAGGCTACTTGCATGTATTTTTTCGATGCTTAATCTCCAACTAAAGCCCGACAGGTAAGTTGTTCTATGGTGATTATCTCTTAATATTGCTACCGGCGCCTTTCGGCACCATACTGTAGCTCACTGGTAGGCTACCGTGGAGGAGATATCTCTCCCGTATAACGGACTGCCGCAATTCTCACTCTGTCGAGGGGGTTTTGGTGTTTCTCGTTGGTCGGTACCGTCGGTGCCGGTGCGTGATTTACTGCTGGCACCAACTCCGATACCAGATCTCTGGTGCCATCCTTTACACCACTGTTGATACCATATCTGATACAAGGCATTGAACAGTGCTAGTGGGTTTACACCTAAAATCTCGGTGTGACCAGAATAAAAACATTATTAATAATAGTAATATTAAAAAAAAAAAAAAAAAAAATGCCAGGATTTCCCAACTGTGCTAATTGCAGCAGTAAACTGCCAATGGAAGATGGCCATACCCTCTGTGTGGCATGTCTGGGCCCTGAACATGCGCTTGCTTCAAGAGCAGACCCTACCGGATGCCCGAGCTGTCTCCCCTTCTCAGCACGCACTCTACTGAGTAGGGTGAACAGAGCCATGGGGGACAATGTATACTTGTCTTCCCAGGGGTCCAATGAGGCAGGCCCGATACCACCCTCTCAGCCCTCTCCTCAGCAACAGAGTACATGCAAATCGTCTGAAACACCAGCTTCAGGCAAAAAGAGCAGGAAAAGGAAGCATGAGAACTCCGATGCTCTTGCTAATACAATGGCGTCTCTCGTGAAAGAAATTTTGTTCTTAGCATCTAACCAACAATGGATGATGCAGCAGTTCACCGAACGCCAGGTAGGCTCATTTGGGCAAGAGCAACAGACACCCCCACTTGACACCAGACGCCAGGCGCCCATGTCAGGCACCGAGCGCCAGGCACCTCCACCAATGCAGTCTGCAGTAGAGCCACCGCAGCAGCTGGCTCCGGAGGTCACTGCTGATGATGTGGAACTGCTATCAGTGATGGCATCGGATAACCTGAATGCTGAATATATGGATGGTAGAGCAACATCTCCCCACCATTCTGATTTGAGCTCAGATCATGGCTCTTCCCTGTTATCACCAAACGTCTCAATGTGGAAATGCCTACAGCACCTGAGGCCCAGCCGTCGCGGTTCGATAGGAGGAGGGAGCCTATGAATAGGCCATGCTCTCTCCCTGTCCTCCCGGACTTTGTCAAAGAAATGACAACCGTGTGGGAACACCCAGAGGCTGCAACCCCTCCTATGAGACAGTGGGCACAGTTTGCTAACATTCACGGAGCGGATGCGATTGGGTTCGGGGACTACCCAGCCATGGATGACTCTATTGCGGTTCTTGTCCTCCCTCCTACGGCTCTTGTGGGGAAAGACCCCTTATGCCCAAATAAATAGTGTCGCACCACTGATAAATGGTTGAAGAAGTCGTTCTACAATACAGCCTTTGAGGCACGCCTCATGAACACGACATCTGTGCTCTCGCTGTATCAAATGGAGCTCATTGAAGACCTCTCTGCTGCCCCCGCTCAGGAAGTGATTGAAGAATTAAAGAAAGTCTCTGAGATCCTAGTGCACCTTGCCAGGGGAGCAGCACACGCTAGTGGGAGATCCAATGCATCACTGTGGATGGCACGGAGACACCTGTGGCTAGCTCAGTCAAAACTGCCAGAGCAGGACAGGAACATGCTCATGAAGCTACCTCTTACCCCTGGCTTTACCTTTGGTCCCGGAACCGTTGACATGCTCCGTCGAGCCAAGGAGTCTAGGGAGTCAAAGAAGGAGTGGGAGCAGCTGATGCCAAAGCCTCCTCCACCCAAACGACATCGGCCAGACTGGAACTACACAGGTAATCCCAGTGTGCCTTTTTCAAAGAGCCGCCCCAATATGCAGGGCGATGTGTGGAGACAGCCGACGCATGCTTCCTCCTTTGTAAACCACCGTCCCGGGAACGCTGGTAGGCCCACTAGGCCTCGACAGCGTGATGGCCACAGACCTCGTGCCACCCCTTCTGCTGCCTCGCGGCCTTCTTCCTGACATTCAAAGGGCGCTGCCTCATGTTTTCTCCCACACTCAATTGAAGGTGTGGGAAGCTTGTTCTCCCAGTTCTTGGGTAATTTCAACAATAAAGTTCGGTTATCGGCTGCAGTTCAGGCGCCGCCCACCCATGTTCAAGGGTATTCTTGTTTCTCATCAGCCAGACCCAGAGCGGCGGCTGGCCCTACAAGAGGAGATAAACACTTTGTTAAGGAAAGAGTCGATAAGGGAGTTAAATCACAGCGAACGGCTGAGTGGCTTTTATTCGAGCTATTTCCTAGTTCCGAAGCGAACGGATTGGTGGATTTCGTCCAATACTGGACCTGAGACCACTAAACCGCTACCTGCGCCCGCTGCATTTCAAAATGCTGTCACTGGCACAAATCTTCTAGTCAATTCAAAGTGGAGACTGGTTCACGAGCATAGACCTCAAGGATGCCTATTTTCATATGCTCATCGTCAATTTCTTAGATTTGCGTTGAAAGACAGAGCCTTCGAGTTCAATGTCCTCCCCTTCGGCCTGTCTCTATCACCACGCACTTTCACAAAGTGCATGGACACGGCATGGAGCCCGCTGAGGAAAAAGGGCATCAGAGTTCTCAATTATCTGGACGACTGGCTAATATCGAGTCAGCAGGCAGTTCAGGACACGGCGGTAGTTGTAGAACACCTGCAGCAATTGGGCCTGTCTCTCAACCCAAGCAAGTGCCAGATAACCCCATCACAGCAAATCACCTTCCTTGGAGTGAAACTGGAGTCGGTGACCATGATGCCAAGTCTCTCAGATCAGAGAGTTGTTGCTCGGCAACAATGCCTGTCACAGTTTGTAGGACGAAACGATGTTCGTGCTTACCTGTGTCAAAGGCTACTGGGCCTAATGGCCGCAGCATCCCAGGTGGTACGCCTCGGCCTTCTACATATGAGGCCAGTGCAAAAATGGTACTTGTCCATGATGCTCCACCCAGTGTTGGACAGGGGCAAGTCTGTCTCCTTACCACCTGTGTGCCTACGAGCTCTGCAGTGGTGGAACACGCCCCAGAATCTTTGCAGAGGCATGCGACTAGGCAGAATCTACCGACGCGAAGTTCTGACCACGGACGCGTCGCTGTCCGGTTGGGGGGCAGTCTGGAATGGTTTGGGAGCCCGGGGAGTGTGGCGCCCACCATGGAACACTGCCCACATAAATGTTCTCGAGCTGAGAACGATATTCCTTGCCCTTCGTCATTTCTTGCCAGTACTTCAGAACAAACATGTCTTAATCCGAACAGACAACATGTCGGCAATAGCGTACATAAATCGCCAGGGAGGCCTGAGGTCTCAGGCGTTGCACAGCATGGCCCAAAAACTCCTTCTTTGGGCGGACACGCACCTTTGCTCGATCAGGGCAGTTCACTTGCCTGGCACTCTGAACACTGCAGCAGACCTGCTGTCGAGGGGCAAGCCACACCCAAGCGAGTGGCGTTTGCACCCGGAAACGGTGCATCTAATCTGGGTTCGTTTTGGGAAGGCACACGTCGATCTTTTCGCCTCAAGGGAGTCGACTCACTGTCCACTATGGTTTTCCTTAAACCAAGACGACGCTCCTCTAGGGGTGGACGCCCTTGCACACAGATGGCCCAAGGGCCTCCTGTACGCCTTTCCCCCACTCTCCATGATTCCAGCTGTACTAGAGAGGACAAAGAGGGAGAACCTGAGTGTCCTCTTGGTGGCTCCAAATCGCCCCCAGGTGCCATGGTTTGCGGAGGTTCAGACCCTCCTCTCGGGCACCCCGTGGCAACTCCCGTTACGACAGGATCTGTTGTCGCAGGCGGGGGGGAGACTTGTGGCACCCGTCACCAGCCATCCTGAACCTGTGGGTCTGGCCGTTGAAAGGGACACCCTCCTCGCTCAGGGGTTGTCACCCACAGTTACACAAACCTTGCAGTGTGCTAGAGCGCTATCGACAAGGACCCTATACGCCTATAGATGGAATGTCTTCAAAGCGTGGTGCGAACAGCGGCATGAGTGCCCCGGTCCTGCCCTCTAGCTTCAGTTCTAGAATTCTTTCAAGAAAAATTTGACCAAGGCAAATCCCCTTCAACTCTGAAGGTGTTTCTCTCAGCTATATCAGCCTGTCATGAGAGAGTAGATGGTAAAACACTCGGCGCTAACCCTCTGTCTATCCAATTCATGAAGGGGGCCCAAAGACTGCGCCCAAGGCGGCTTCCCTCTGTGCCGGCATGGCAGCATAATGTTGTTCTTGGTGCTCTAACAAAGCCCCCGTTCGAACCTGTTGAGAGTATTGATCTCAAATGGCTTTCTCAGAAGGTGGTTTTTCTACTCGCCATCACCTCAGCTAAGCGTATTGGGGAGCTACACGCACTCTCTGTGCACCCTGACTGCTTCCATGTAAAACCAGAAGGCAGCGGCGTTGTCCTGCGCCCTAATCCAGCCTTCATGCCTAAGGTTCTGTCAGCACAAAACCTCAACCAATCAATTATCTTGGACTCTTATCGCCCTCCTGCCTCTGAGTCAGAAGGAAACCTTCATGCCGTGTGCCCTGTGCGAGCCCTCCTTTGCTATGTCGAGCGGACGAAGGATATTCGAGTGACGGACCAGCTCTTTGTCTGTCATGGTGCTGGACAGATGGGTAAAGCCCTGTCAAAACAAAGGCTATCACAGTGTTTTCCCCAAAGCGTCTAAGCATATCGGCACCGATACGCTTCTTTTTTTGCCGATACGCATCAAGTTTTGCCGAGACGCTTTCATAAAATGCCGATACGCTTAAAAATCATGCACAAAAACATTCTCCCCGGGATTTTCCCCGAACAAGAAGCCCCAATGTAGTCAAATGTAGGCTGCGTTTATAGGAAACTTCCGTGGTGGGTGTGTAAACTACTATACTGGCGAAACTGGCCAATCACCTGCCGATTACAGTGCTCCTTTGTTTTTTCCGCCAGTCAGCTGTATCAGAGAGTATTGTAGAATCTAGCTAAGATCTTTAACGCAAACTTCGGGGCTACTAAAACTGCCTGACTTTGACTGTAAATGCTACACAAGAAGGAAGGAGAACGCTCTCCTTGGGACATGCTCATGTAGCAAGAAAACTTTCTCCACAGTGTACAGAATGCGATCGGATCATCTGCTGAAAGAGAGTGAGAGAGAGCGTGAAAGGCAAATCGTCCTTTATGTAGAGCAGAGTCAAGACTGTTTCATTGAATAGGACACTCGTGGAATTTAACTAATAAATTAGTCCTTACGTCTTTCTGGATTTGTTGATGGTTCTTTTTAACAAGGTGTCACAATCCGCAATTATTTGTGATTATTTCAAGCCTAATAGTGTACGTTGTTACTGTTTGGATTTCCAGAAAATTAGCTTCATTTCAGACCAGGCTGCAGCCTGTATGGTGTTGTTAGCGCGCTAACGCTAGCGAACTACGCTAACATAATGTTTTAAACTGAAAAATGCCACTTTACTCACCAACACCCACCTAAATAGCCTACTAATACTGATATTAGCTGAAGCGGAGAAAGTAATATAAAGTTGTAAGGTTATTGCAGCGTGTTAAATTCAAGGTGAGTCGATGTCTGTTAGCATTACCACATTACCAATCATTTCAATGAGCTAGTTCGTTAGCTTGTTACATGAGAACTGAAATAAGATTTTGTTGTCATCAGACATCATTCTAGATAATACTACACTACACTACACTGAAATATATTTATCTAGAATCTAAGATCTGTGGTACCAATTCAGCTTTCATGTGGCCATACAGGGAGATATTTAGCGTGGTGCTCATTAGCATCGAGGGTCCACCTGTCCGAGAGATGTGGTTGGATGCTGCGGCAGACAAGTAGGCGGCCCAGAAAAACAGGAGGCTCAACATTTAGTTTAGACATTTTAGTGACAGCCTAGTCAAATTCATGTGACATTATATAGTGCTTGCAGTATTTCTTGTGTGACAATAAATTAGCCTTCCCACCTGGGAGTTTTGGCTCTTTCAACTCACCAAGTGCAACGAGTTTTTTGTTCTATTTGTGCCAAAAAATGCAACATTTTATTAAAAGTGTTATGTTTCCACCAGCCTTCTGGGACCAAAATTTAGCTTAAGATCTTCCTAGAATGCACCATTTTAGCTCTAGAAAAAAAAAATGTTCCCAGGGTGCATGCCCACCAATCCTCCTAGCTACCGTGCCACCGCGTCATCGTATTTACATCAAAATTTAAACCCTTCTTTTTATTTCTGGGGAAAACACTGCTATCACACTGGGTGGTTGACACCATAAAGCAGGCCTACCAGCTTTCGGGGTGTCCATCCCCAGTAGAAGCAGTTGCACACTCTACACGAGGCATTGCTACTTCATGGGCTCTCTTGAAAGGAGTCCCCTTGCTGGACATTTGCCAGGCAGCCTGCTGGTCATCGCCTTCAACTTTCGCACGGTTTTACAACCTTAATGTGATCTCCCCGTTGTCCTTTGGGAATTCTGTTTTGAGTTCATGACCCAATGTGTTCAAGCTTATTCGACTGTTTTGCACTGAGACCAGCTCACCACTCAATTCAGCCCTGTTGGCATGTTAATTTCAATAAAGTATTGACTCTAATACTTGTCTTGTGCCTTTGTTCAATCGTTGCATGGTTGTCCTCCGCGACGTTGGGGCATACATATTCCAGCCCCTTGGGCTAGCCGTCTGGCAGCCTTTCTTGAGTGAAACAGAACGTTGGGTTACGGATGTAACCTTGGTTCTGTGAAGGAAAGAAAGGCTGCCAGACTTCGTCGTCGCTCTGGACTTCGCGTTCAGGATTTTATGAGGACGAGGTGTGCCGCGCTCAGGTTTATATACTGTACTGTACAGTAACGCGACACACTCACGTGATGATGTTTTGATATAGTCTACCTCAGAGCTCGCGCATGCGCGGATTATATTCCAGCCCCTTGGGCTAGCCGTCTGGCAGCCTTTCTTTCCTTCACAGAACCAAGGTTACATCCGTAACCCAACGGTTCAGTGTGGAGCAGTGCTCTCTCTGCATTCAAAACTCAGAAAAAAAATAATAATTTTCTCGACATTTAACGTATTTGTCGAGATTAAAGTCGACTTGACATCAACTTTATTCTCGACATTTCCAAGTTTAATGTCGACATGTCGAGTTTAAAGTCGACCCATCAAGATTAAAGTCGACATCCAATTTCTACTTTATTCTCGGAATTTTGAGTTTAATGTCGACATGTTGACTTTAATCTCATCATATCAAAAAATATCTTCTCCTTCATGAATGGCCCTAATGCTCCGTCGTATAAAGGTCTGTCACTGACCCAGGGAAAAATAAACGGCATTGTATATTTCTTTATCTTCGCAAGGCCGCTTGCTGTTGTCACGATGTCGCTGCTGCGAAAGTGAATGCTGCAAATGCGCACTCCGTCTACATTAAAAGTTGATCTTCGTCTCTCCTAACTGCCCGAACCCATGTCCTCTTGCGTTCATTGTCACAGGGAAATGCATGAAATGGCAAGTACGGCTGTTTTTGCTTGCTGTTGGTACACTGAGGTACACAGCACCACACTTCTTCTGATTTGAGCCATGCTTCAGTAACTGGCAAGATGGCTGAATGGAAGTAACAATACTCTCACTTCGCTTAAATCGAAGGTTCGCCATTTATAAGTGAAATAGGCCTCTTAGTTTTCATTAAGTTTTTTTTTTGGATGGCACTACCATCTCATTGTTATCAGCACAACTTATTGTTACTCAGTTTCTGTGAATTTAAACATGAAATCTATTTAATTATTTAATGTCACTACTGTGTCAGTGTTACCTGTGCATCTTAATACTTGGAAAAAGAGAAAGGACAGGTTAGATGAGTGTTCATGGACACTGGGAATTGAAGATTCAAGATTGTAAATTGGTGTTACAGTATAGTTACGAAATTATTTTATGATGTTTTATGTCCCTACCATGTTGTCATTGTCGTTAGCACATCATGCAGTTTCTGGGATTTAAAAATATACATGATATTTTAGTGTCACTGCGGCTCGTCAATATGGGCAGGTGGGGCAGCGCCCTCCCAAAAAACATCCACCCCAAAACATAGTTCCTCCTAATAAATAATACAGAAGAATACCTACGTAACTGCTCGTATATGGTTTGTGTCTGTGTTTTTTATAACTATTTATTTAGCACTGTGGAATTGAATCTCAAATACATTTGTTGATTGCAGTTATGGGGCAGGACCGGTCACTGCCCACATTCATCTGTTGATTTTTCCTATTCGCCTGGCGTCAGTTGTCGGAATTGCAAGCAGCGCTAATAGAGTCCAATATGGGCAGGAGCAAGTCTGCCCCACCGGCATTTTTTTTTTTTACCTTCTAGCAGCTCACAGATCAGTACTCCTCTAACGTTAGACCTAGCCCAATCGTGTCAAATGCAGTGATGGCCTGCAGCACAGAACCTGCCTTGTCAAACAGCGTGGACTTTCTGTTAAAAAATGCATTTGATGGACTGAAATTAGAAGATAAGTTAGTGATCAAGCAGCCAGACCAGACGTCAGTATAACACAGAAAACTAAGGACAAAGGGAATTTATATACAACCGAACATTTTCACGAACATGGTATGATGAAAATGAAACGGCTGTGTGGTTGCTCCTTAAGGAATATTTTGTTTTCCATGTCTACTGTTCAGATCATGCTTAGGGCAAGGGGACATAGGGATTACAGGAGTTAGCTACGTGAAATACTTTTCCGAAGTAGCAAAAAAGCACACTCAAGCAAAGCACATTTACAGTGTGCTATTAAACTACTCATGCTAGGTCAAGTTAATATCGCAGCACACCTCGATGAGGGCTATCATGTAAGCATTCAAAATCAATTAGAGGCAAAATGTGTCGTTGTGCTTATTATATGAGGCTGTTGCATTGTTTGCTTTTAGTGCATTGGGCATTTCATTGGTCTTTAGTCCTTTTTCCATCAACAAGATGATTCGCTTTATTGTGATGCGCATCAAGAAGTTAGTGCGATACATGTGATGGAAAAGCGGTTATATCGCTCTAACTCCTGTTTTGTCGCACAAAGTTAGTTCGCTCAAAACAGGTGGTCTAGGGCTAAGTTGTATCGGTACAGACGTGATGGAAAAGTTTAATGCGATACAGTCTAGCCACGCGGGCGCAGATGGCATTATTGGTAACAGCGCGGGAATTCGAATGTTGTTGTTGTGAGCCGGTCGGTCGCCATTTAATCTGTCAAAGAGCAGGAGTAGCAATGTCCGATGAGAAGAGAAACAACTGGTCAAGAGCAGAGACTCTGCTTTCTTTAAACGTCCTTCGGGAGGCCGACGTTGTTTCGCCCCTGGACGGGAAAAGGCAGCGAAACGCTGAAATTTTCAAAAAAATCGCCACCGTCCTGTCACGGAGGGGTGTGGACAGAAATTGGGAGACTCTGAGACACAAGTGGAAAACCATGAAGGGAAGGTACTTGGCGGAGAAGAGGGCCAGCGGGAAGAGTGGAGCTGAGGGGAAAATAAATTATGAATTTTGGGAGGAAATGGACATGATTATGGGCAGTCGGCCAGTGGTTACCGCCGCGAATGAAGCCACGGTTGACAGCGGCACCGGTAAGTGTGTGTCTGTGTTCTTCTAAATGTTCCATCTTTTTTGAAGTGTGTGTGTGTGTGTGTGTGTTTTGCTACCCAGTGTAATTAGCCTGTAAGCTATTTTTAGCAGCTGTATGACAATATCCTCTGTGTTTAGCAGCTGTATGACGATTGCTTGCGTGTTGGAGGAGTACTAGGCTATTACAACCTAAGACTAGAGGTGTCACGCCCCCAATACTCTTGGTAGACCTGTACAGTGTAAATAGATGACTGGAGAAGGATCTCACCTCTGTCAAAAATTACTTAATAATGTGAAAATATTGATGTGCTACTCAAAAACAATAGTTAGAAGAGGATGAGATGATGTGAAGATGGATTCTTGAGAGAATTGTTATTTATTAATAGATTTATTTGGAAAATGTACTAAATACTATTACTTATGATTTCCAGTTCCTTCAAATGAAGACCCAGGCCCTTCCTACACCTTGTTGGAGGACAATGATGATGGTAAGTCAATCTCAGATTTCTAATCTTATGCTTAACTAAATACAGTTGAGACCGTATACTGCAGAGGCGATTGCTCTAAGACAACAAGGGAGGCTCAGCCTCCTCTAAAAATCATGGAGAAAGTAGTGTACTACTACTATGTTGTACTATATTTACTATACTGTATTTACATTGGTATTTCATCTCCAGCATTAATGTGTTCAAGACAAAATCGTTCAGCAATTAGTTTCCACAGTTCGTCTGTTTTTTTGTTTTTTTTTGTTTTTTGACAACGTGATCCAGTCCAGCCTCACTGGACTTCAATGGCACTTGCAGTATGCTCTCTTTCAGTGCGAAAACCTAGACGTTTATTGTACAAACGCTGAAAAATCATCACTTCCAGGGAGACTCAGCCTCACTGGGAGTGAATGGAGAGGGTGGGCTAAACTGCTTCCTAGAGGAGGCTGAGGCTCTGTGTGGTGATTGGAGGAACTGTTAAACCGGGAGGATTTTTATTCATTGACAGCTTCTTAAAAATTATCGACAGGTATAGCGGTGGATTTCATGCTGCTCAGTCAGTCAGTACCATAAATAGGGAAGTGGTGAGAAATCTCCATTCGTTTTGCCTACCATTCACTAGTGTCTTTGTACATAATTTGGTAAATAAAGTGTAAATATGGTTTTATTAAGTTTGATACCTGTTTTCATTTCAGTTTGAAAAGTTTGTTTATTATAGCATGTAGAGGGGGGAAACTAGCCAGCTAGCAAGAAAGCTGTGCATTATGGCGGCTAGCATTTTTTATTTGATTTAAGCGAACAAATTTGATAGTCTTCCTTACAAAGAGAAAACCTGAATTAAACAGCGGGACAGACCAACGCCTAACATTGATTTAGTTAAAAAGGTAGGGCGAAATCATCGTTGTTTTCAGCTCTCCTAGTATGACAAGGTCAACTGGCTAACTGCAGGTGCAGCTGTAGCACAATGGGCTAAAGCTAACTTAGCAACCTGGTCTACTTGCCATCGAGAGTCCCTAGAAAAGATGTCCAGCTGGTATGACAGGGTAACAGACAATTTTTTAGAAAAAAAGAAAGGAGGGCAGTATTTTCTTATACATAATATTGCTGTGGTGGTGGTTCTTCTGTATAAAGCAACATAGGCCTTATTATTAACAGTTTAAAATATATCCTACATACAACATATTAACAGAAATAGACTAAATAATTGTGTCACAGTATATTGGCCAGTAGGCTACTGGGCCAAAAGAAATAATAAGTCACTTCACAATTTGTGGGCTTGCTGGGCCAGTCGTGGGCCAATAAGTCATTTCAGTGTGTTGGCCAATACTGGGCCAAAAGAACCAATGTGTAATTTCACAGTAGGTGGGCCAGGAACACAGGTGACACTCAGATGTGTGTGGGGCCATTTCTGAACTGGAGACCCAGCCAAAAGTGGGGCGACTCAGAGGCAAGGGTGTGGGCCATAATTGACATTTTTTTCTATGTGCCTAACTGACCAGCCTCCCCTGTTTGAAAGACTACCAGCCGCCACTGGTATACTGTATGTAAAAAACACATTATTTTTAGTAGAAGACCACAGTAAATGTAATGGTACTGTTTCAACAATACTAATCTGTTGTCATTTTTAATTCTATATTTCTTTTTAAAGACACTGCAATGGAGACTGATGGTGATATGGACATCCCTGACACCCCAGATACCATCACCCCTGACTCCCTCACACCAGTTACCCCGGGAGGTAGCCTTTTCAGGAAGCCACTGAAAAGAAAGGTGACTCCAGCCCAGCAACTTAATGAAAAGCTGTCCGAGATGATGACGCGGCATGAGAGACAGGAAGAGAGGGATAGAGAGATGCTGCAGTCAATTGTCTCTTCAGTCAACCGACTGGTTGACTGGTTGACTGTATTGAGAGACAACAGACAACCTCAGCGTTCTCCCAACCATCCTTCCCCTATCCCCACCCCCAGCCTGGTCCCAGCACCTACCAGTCCTTCCTTTACATGCAGCATCAGCAGCAGAATCAGCAGCAGCTGCAGCAGCCTCAACAACCGCAGCAGCAGAGTTTCACCAACTCCATTTTAAATGACATCCATACATACACAGAGCTCTAAACTGAATTGAATTTATTTATGTATGTAGTTAGTTATTTATTAATTTATTCACATATGCAAATGTATATTTATAGCCCATTTATTGGTGCATTTCTGTATTTATATCTGTTTTGTAACTGTTTATTATTATTATCATTATAACTGTTTTGTTTTTTTACCTTTATTTACTCATATCATAAAGAATTACAGTTCTTGCATGTATTCGCCCATGTTCAAAAATATTTAATAAATGTTTTTTTAACATTTATACGGAAGCCGAGAGAGGCCATGGTCTCAATCATTTTTTTTTCCACCTTGTTATCCCGAGATAACTGGATAATTAATTAGAGATCTCGAGAAAACAACACAATTAATTAATGATCTCGAGAAAACAAAACAACTATTCAGTGATCTTGAGAAAACAAAACAATTATTTCATGATCTCGAGAAAACAAAACTATTATTTCATGATGTAGAGATTGATTATGGGTCATTCTAGCGGCACCAAGACATGAATGCTGACTTCGGGCTATTTCTCATTCTTTGTAAACCCAACTTTAGTCGGATTCTCCTGGCCCGTTCATAAGTTTAGAGATAAAACCTACAACCTCAGCTGGATCACTGTATCTCCGTCGTTAGAGACGAAGCCGGGCCAGTCTTCTGCAGAGGTGGCGCGGACTGATTTTGACATTATCCCTTATTAAAAGACTTAATGCAATCTCTGCCTCTGTCAAACCCTGATCAAAATATTGCCTTATTAGGTGATCGATCATTCCAGACATTCTTGACTAAAGTTGCGTTTACAAAGAATGAGAAATAGCCCGAAGTCAGCATTCACGTCTTGGTGCCTGTTTTCTCGAGATCTCTAATTAATTATCCAGTTATCTCGGGATAACAAGGTGGAAAAAAATGATTGAGACCATGGCCTCTCTCGGCTTCCGTACATTTAGAAAGGTTTTCATGTACAATTTATAATATAAGTATAATACACTTAATACAATAATAAATATAGCTGCAAGCAGCGATGAGGGGCCAAGCAGCGAATAAGGCCTAAGTTGCCATGCCAACAGAATGAACTCAGGCCACAGAGACTGTCATAAGCACCCACAAGAAGTTATAGAGATATAAGGCTACATTGTGTTTAGCGGGTTTGCCTTCAAATTTGATTGGAGATTTTACGATTTCACTATGCCACAAGGACTTTACACATAAAAGTCTTAGGTATAGTGTTACTCTTTTGGAACACCAGTTAACCCCTTAATGAGTGTTGCAAACACACCATCTACGGGCTTTTATGTAGGAGGACTCACGCAACTTCAATATCACATCAAATGATGACACTGAGAAAGGGGGTATTAAGATGAATATATAATGAGAGGAGGCTGATCGAAGCCCAATACGGTGGCGATTGGCTACAGACCGAAGTATTTATAATGAAATGAAACTAAAAAAAAAAAAAAAAAACATGTTCATTAAGTGAAATAAATAGAAAACTTTTGTGCGGCTCGGTCCAAAGATGCCATATACCAATTTTCATGAAAATTGGTCAAAAATTGTGACCTGTGAAACTTCAGTTTCACTTTGTACATTTCTCAAAATGGCGGAAAATCTATCTAGGCAGAAATTGATGTCATATGGTGCGTTGAACTCAGCATGGCCCAAGGATACCAAGTTTTTGAAAATTGGATGAACGGTTCAAAAGTTACATGCAGAAATGTACCTCCAACTTTGACCAGTTGGTGGCGCTAGAGAGGCTGAGGTGGCAACATGAAACTTGCTGAAAAGAATCTTGGGACTGTATAGAATCAGTGTGCAAAATTTCACAACTTTTTACCATACGGTTCTATGGGCTGCCATAGAAACCACATACGGAAGAAAGATGTTGAATAATAATAATAAGATGAAGAAAACATAGAAACACTAAAGGTGCCAGCGCAGCAGAGCTGCTTGGCCCTAAATATAATACAATAATAATAAATAATACAAATACACTTAAATATAATACACTTATAATTCTAATACTAAATATAAATACTACTAAATATGGATCTCATCAGGGACGTCACTAGGTTTGAGAAACGGGTGGCTTAGCCCCCTGAGGACAAAAGGTGTTGCCCGCGCGCTATGCTAACCTTATGTCAAAACAAGATCTAGAAAAACTTGTACATGCCTTTATTTCCAGTAGGGTTGATTACTGTAATGGCCTTTTTACTGGCCTTCCTAAAAAGACCATCAAACAGCTTCAACTGATCCAAAATGCAGCAGCAAGGGTTCTTACAAGAACAAAAAGATCTGACCACATTACTCCAGTTTTAATGTCCCTGCACTGGCTCCCAGTAAGCTATAGAATTGACTTTAAGGCATTGCTTCTTGTGTTTAAATCATTAAATAGGATGGGACCCAATTACCTATTTGATATGTTTCAGTTATACGCACCAACTAGGTCTCTGAGATCACTTCAGAAAAATTTGTTGGTAGAACCTGTTAGAACAAAATGTGGGGAAGCAGCTTTCAGCTGCTACGCTGTAAAGCTCTGGAACCAACTTCCAGAAGACATTGAAAATGCTCCTCCTGTTGGCAGTTTCAAATCTAGACTTAAGACCAAACTGTTTTCAGATGCTTTCTGTTAATGATTCCTACTAATTTTATTTTTATTTTGTGTGTTTCTTATGCTTTTATATGTTTTATCTACCTGTGAGATGCGTGAGAAACACCTGAGTGTGTGAAGCGCATGGCTGCGCTTCCCGAAGGGGAAGGCAATGTGATGGAGTGACCATCACTAGAGTTGTGGGTGTGCTCTGACCCGAAGGGGAAGTCAATGTGATGGAGTGAGCATCACTAGAGTTGTGGGTGTGCTCTGACTGCCACCCCAACGAGCCTGGCTCTTTGGCGTTGCGGTCAGGGCCCCCGCTTAGTAACCCAGAGACCTGGGTTCGAGTCCCAGTGGGGTGACTTCTCCTCCCCTTTGCTACAACTGGTGTCAGAATTGGATGGCTTGCTATGAGGTCATCGGATGTCCACCCACTGTGTGAGAAGTATGGTGGGAGATGCATGAGGGACATCTGAGTGTACGTTGGCGTTGCGGTCAGAGCCACCGTTTACCACCCTGGAGACTTGGGTTTGAGTCCCGGCAGGGTGACTTCTCCTACTACATATTTACTTGTATGCTTTTACACTTGTTTTACCTTTTATGCTTCTACCACATATTGATTTTACTGGTATGCTTTTACACTTGTTTTACCTTTTATGCTTCTACAACTACTTTATCTGTTATGCCTTTATATATTGTCCTTTGCTTTTATTTTTGTGAAGCACATTGGATTGCCGTTGTGTATGAAATGCGCTATACAAATAAACTTGACTTAACTAACATTTTCAGAGCACCAACTAAGGCTTTGTCAGTTAATTCATTATTTTAAGACCATGACACCTTCAGCTGCTTCACCAGCTAAACTACACCAGCTAGATTGTGCTAAAATACAAATAAAAACAATGGTAGGTCATACATTCCTGCGCAAAATGAAGAGGGCAGGTGCTTCATAACTCATCATCATGTAAACATTATACAGAAGACTGTTCTCTAACCACCACAATACACTTAATTTTATATCAGATCATATCAATATAATGTATGCCATATTTTCCCAAAAGTACTATTAGTATTACAGCATAAAAGAAAGTAATTGTATGGCTGTTTAATGAAATTATGTTTTAATAAATGAAGTTCATATTTTGTTGTGCACTGTATGTAGCATAGGCCAATTTCCACATCACAGTGTGCTCATGTTGAGTTGGTCAGAATAAGGGCAAGACACTCTAAGAGGGAAAATACTTGAGTTTGGGATGCATTCCACATGGGTCATCCCCCTCACTTGCCATTTGTGTTGTGTTTTCACAGGTTGCAAATGCATACTTGATTTTCGACCTTTAACTTGTAATTTAACAGAGGGTTCATGTTAGACACGTTCTAATCAGGCATGTCATGCTGATGAGCATGACACATCAGACATTGAGACGGCCAACAAAATTAAATAGACTAAGATGCCTGTTGAAAAAAAAAAGTTCGGCGGCCACAACGTTCGGAAACTTTCCCAATATAATTCGACATTTGCAACGTCTTTAACTCGAGGAATGCGTTGCACAATGCTGTGGCCAAAATACATTGGTTTTCGTGTTGTTCGACCTTTACCTCAACTGAGACCGCCTCAGCATCAGCTGCTCCTTCGCCTCTCTCCTCTTGCTGACCCCCTTTCTTAAAATATCTTCGTATATCCATCTAGCCAACGAATAGACAGAATGAAACATTATCGTTTCCCATGACAAAACTAATGCTAGTACAACCCACACACACAGGTTTGTTCACCATGGTAATGTGCCAGATTTACAGTTGAAATAGAAAAGCTACAACATCGTCTTTCCTCACTCCCCATAGCTCAGTGTAGTCTAGGACAAGCAAATGCAAACCACTGACATCAAATTGCAATCTCACCGTGTTAATGTGTAGCTTATCTGCGGCATCCAACCCAAACTGGGTGAGGAATTTTAAAAGAAGGGCTGCAGTGCGCCTCTGCTATCCAGCTGCAGATGCCCCCGTACCACGTGACGTGACGCTTGATACAGTGATAGGAATCATATTAATACGCAAACAGAAACTTGTGTTCAGATTATTTTGTGTTGTTGATAGCTCGTAACAATACGCAAACACACGGAAACTTGTGCTCAGAATAACTTGCGTTCTTGGTGGCTCGTACTCAGTTCTTTACTGCATTTGTTTTTGGAGAAAAAAGAAAAATATATATAAATAATTTTAGAAATCTGCCAAAAAAAGGGTGGCTTTGTCACAAAATAGAGTGGCTCAAACCACCCTAAAATGGGTCTAACGACGTCGCTGGATCTCATGTAGAAATGTACAGATGTAAAGCATTTTGCACATGCTCAAGTAAGGCATTCCGCACCAAATGTGCACTATGTGCATCTGCTGCTGGAAATTCATCCTCACATGGCTGACCAGGTGGCTGACTGTCAGAGGCAGGAGGTAGGCCTACATATTCAGTGTGGTGTACCACTTCACACATGTTGTGCAGAACACAGCAAGCGGCTATGACTGTGGGCATGAAGCTCTGGTGAATGTCACTTCTTTTGTTTAGGACCCTGCATCTTCCCTTCAGTCTCCCAAAACTGTGCTCCACAGACACTCTGATGGAATTGAGGTTCTCGTTAAACGCTTCCTGTGCTGGTGTTAGCTGGGGGCCATTGTATGCTTTTATCAGCCAGGGAAGGAGGGGATAGGCAGGGTCACCTACAATCATCAGGGGAATGTCAAGGCCATCAATGGCTTTACTGGCCTGGGGAAGAAGTGCTGGGTTGTTGAACAGGCTGGACTGTTTAAGCACAGTGGCATCGTGGTTGCTCCCTGGAATACCTGCAAATATATTGCGGAACAGTCCACGATCGTCCACCACTGCCTGCAGGATCACAGAGACCCAGCGCTTTCGGTTTATGTAGTCTCTGTATCCGTCCAGGGGGGGGACAATGGGGATATGACACCCATCTATTGCTCCATAGATCTACAGAGAGGGAAAAATATTACATACTGTTTTGCATAATGTTCTAACATTGTGGTTTGCAATGTAATCTAATGTCCACAAGGTTCCACCATGGCTGCCCCAAATCAATAGTTTGTAATGTGTTGTGTTGTCGTTACTGCGATAGGCTACTGCATAATTCCCCGACGCCAATAGGAGGCGTACCTACAATGTTGATAGGCCTACTTTGTATAAATTCGGTAGGCCTAGCCTACTACATGACAGAGAGGAGGAGTTGAAGTGATGAACAGATTATATACTGCGTCCGGTTACTTTTTATTATTTTATAATAGTAGTAAGTCCAATTCTGGTAGGCTACAGAACAGAATGACAACGTTGACTTACCTGTGGGATGTGGTGTTTCATGGCGTTTCTGTATGCGATTGGCTGAGCCTCGTCAGCTGATGGCATCTTCACATACTGATGAAGGAGCTTTGATGTGATTGCTGCGTTTACGCGGTGTGCCGTGGTGATACTAACACCAAATTTGCCCGCCACCACCCTGTACTCACAACAGCTGGCCAACTTGTAAATGGCAATAGCGACTCTCTGTTGGTGAGGTACTGGCGGCCTACGGCTGGATGGATCCGGTTGAAGTGATGGTAACGTTACAAAAGGCGCTTTCACACTGCCCAGTTTACAGGTAATTTCAGCCGAAATTAGTGGGTCGTCTGTTGCGTTCACAGTGCCGACATGGGGTGGCGTGTCCAAACAACACGCCAATTCGACCCACCTCGGACCCTACACTTTTTTGCGACATGGGGCGAGCGTGAACAGACGGGACGCAGAGTGTGGTATGCAGAGGCGGTTCTTATCAACAGGCAAGCCAGGCAGCTGCTTGGGGCCCCCACCAGTTGGCGACAGAGAGTCGAAATTTGCACAGCTGTTGATGGAGAAATTTGCGCGGCGAGAGTGAAGATTCGAAATTTGCGTTTTGAAAAGTCATCCGCTGAGTCTGACTCTCATGGGTTTCCCGTTTACAAATAAGCCTCCTGTTGGGATGAGCAAAATGCTAAGCAGCCAATTGCGTGACCACATTTTTTGAGTGACAAAAGCCTTCAAGCAATCAGCGCTTGCAGAGGGATCCCTTACTACGAATGTTTGCACAAATTGGAAACCCTGTATTAACGTGCACATTTTGCCTGTTGGTAGCGGTTGGTACGCCTCCATTGCTATGAAGAGAAACTATCCTTCGGGGAGTGAAAAAAGAAAGAAGAAAAAAGTAGAAGAGGGGAGAAGAAAGCAAGATGGTGGTCAGTAGAAGTCAGTCAGTACAAGTCAGTAGAAATAATAATGAACAGAGACTAATTCAGGGGCGGAGCTAGGGGGTGGCTTTTGGGGCTGAAGCCCCGAATCTCATGGCAAAAGCCCGAATCTTTTTAAGCTTTAAAAATCATGACAACCCTGAGAATATGCTCCCTGTAAATTACATTAAAACTGATTAATGGGCAAATAGCCTACAACAAAACCTACATTTCCCTCATTCTTAAAAGTAAATGCTGTTATTCTAACGTGACCCAACTAGAAAAATAGAATCCCACTAAAACAAGGGCGTGCATGTGTTCTAATTCTAAACATTAACGTCTCCTTTGTACAGTCTATGCTCGTCTGTCAGAACTCGTCTTCCTTCAACCATGGACATAAGACATTTCTTTAAAAAAACTACTGGTACCTTGTCATGACCAGCAGCCAGTAAGTTGTCACACGTTTCAGGTCAGTGATTAAAACGTTATTTTGGGTTAGCACGGCAGTCTTGACGTTTGGTAGGCTACTAGCCACAGCTCGGCTGTCTACATCGGCTAGCTAGGTTAGGCTGCTATAAGAATTCTAGTCTGGTAAACCAGCCCCTTGTACTTCTTTTTATTTCGTACAGAATTCTGAAATGAAGTACGAGGAAAAAGTTAATGAGTTAATGAAATTAACACGTGAAGAATAACTTTAAAGGTGTTATGATACATTAACTAGTAATTTTCTCCATTCCTGAGCTTTGATTGCCATGTAGTGGAAAGTATATGCAACAGCATACTTAGCTACAAAATCATGGGCCTATTGTTCACTAAGCACAGTGAGGATATTTTAATGTCACATGCATAGGTCTATAGTGACAGTGTAGAAAATGCAGTGAAATTGTGTCTGTCAGTCTATTTATACCACTTCTAACATACAAAGCAAACAAGTAATCCATCTCTGCAGTCCCAGTTTGAATCTACTGAAAGTTAGTATAACATGAGCCTCAATTTTGCTATTGTTTACATAAGAATCTCTAGAAGTCATTAATGAAGTGGTTATTGTTTCTTTCCATATTGTCTTGTGCAGGCCATGCAACTGAGAATATAGGCTATGAATTAGAAGGGATTTAGGTTTTGACACGTCTAACAGATCCTTCTAAAATGGACTAGAATGCAGGAAATTGCTCTAATCCAAAATTTCTTACCCCAGAACACCCCCCCCCCCTCCCCCCCGGGCTAAGCCCCGGATGTTCACATCCTCTCTGGCTCCGCCTCTGCTAATAGTATTTTTTTTTTATCGTTGATAATAAACGATGTAGTGCTAATGGTGCTAGTCTAGTTTCACTCGCGCTAGCATGACCATACTTTATTTAATAATGACTGTACTACAGTGATGGGCAGTAGCGCCACTTTCACTGAAAATGTGAAGACTTACACTACATTACTTACACTACACTACACTACACTTACACTATTGTTTGTATATGTAATATTTGTAACTTGTGAAATAAAAAAAACTATACTTGCTACAATTTGTTGGTTATTTATTAAAATTACAAAGTCCCAGAGTTTGTCCTAGTGAAATTCTGTTGTGTGGGGGGGTCGGGCGGTGGTTGGGGCCCCCCAATGAATTTCTGCTTGGGGCCCCACTAGACCCTAGAGTCGCCACTGGTGGTATGGTGACGTTTCACAACTGCCACCACCCACCGTCGGGACTTTTAAAATAGGGGAAACAGCTTAGCAGAACTACAAAAACACCAACAAGGAGTTCAGAGGCAAACTGCTAACTGTCTTTCAAAACATGCTGTTTATTTGGCCTAAATCATATATAACTCACCCAACGTGAGTGCGTAATTTGTTTTTAATTTAGATGCTGTACATATTTGTTGGTCAACAGCTTTATCATGTAGCCTAAATGTGCAAGGAATAATATCCCCCATTCCGGTGTTGTTTGGAAGTGCATGATTTCGAATTTTAAAAAATGCGAGTTCACTTCCTGTTACCCCGGTAGTCGTAGCGTCATTTTAAACTCCGTGGTCGCGGGAAAGATTTTTTTAGAAATACAAAACAATGACATGACAATGGAAACGGTAGGGTAAAAGCTATGCCGAACATTTTATGCTAAATAAACAGCATATTTTGAGAGACAATTCCAGATAGCAAAGTTTATCTGGCCCACTGCTGGGCCACTACTTTTTTGTGAGTGTCTAGCAGTTGGCCCAATTCTGGCTTGGTCCTCGGCCCAAAAGTGGCCCACTTACTGAAAACTTACAGTTATTGTCAGTGTTGGTCCAGTGTTGGCCCACATACTGTGATATGACTGTTGGCCCAGATACATTAATTTGATAGCTGAGTTCTGGCTGAGTGCTGGCTGGGTCCCCGGGCCTGTACTGGCCCACATACTGTGATATGACTCTCATTGTTTGTTGGCCCAGATACATTAATTTGATAGCTGAGTTCTGGCTGAGTGCTGGCTGGGTCCCCGGGCCTGTACTGGCCCACATACTGTGATATGACTCTCATTGTTTCTGTTGGCCCAGTGCTGGCCCAGATACATTAATTTGATAGCTGAGTGCTGGCTGGGTCCCCGGGCCTGTACTGGCCCACATACTGTGATATGACTCTAATTGTTTCTGTTGGCCCAGTGCTGGCCCAGATACATTAATTTGATAGCTGAGTGCTGGCTGAGTGCTGGCTGGGTCCCCGGACCTGTACTGGCCCACATACTAATAGCTGATAGCCAAGTCCTGCATGACTGGGGGCCTATATTGACCCCCTTTTCATGTCAAATCCCACATTTCACTATTATACACTGCTGTAATTACGTATGTGACAAATGAAATGAATGAAACTTTGAACATTCATAAATATTTCATAATTCACCAGTAAGATGTGACCCAAAAGCTGTCAAAACTACATAAAAGGCAGAGATCCTTATTAATTGAATTTATCTGAACATTTATTTAACAAAGAACAAATTAACACATAGAAACAAATATAAACACCCAAACACACACACAACAACAACAAACATTAGGCTATATAACAAAGACAAACAGCAAAGATAAAAACAGAAAACTATAAAAAAAAGAAAACTGAACATACAAACACACACTGGCTTTCTGGCCCTGCTCTCAAAAGCTGGTGCTTCCTGCCACCCTCTCTGTCCCCGGACAGCTGCAGCCATCTTTTTATCAGGGCCTCCAATTCTGCCTCACTGGCACCACTGGTCAGTGGGTTCTTCCTTACAGCAGCTTTGGTAGAAATTGAGAGATGGAAAGAAACATGGACAATGAATACATCCATAATGTCTTTATCTTTATGCACAATAATAATTAAAAATGTAATCATAACCCAAAAATAAATATTAATGTGTCCCACAGACACACTTACAAATTTTTATGGCGCAGAGCTTCTGTTTGGAGAGGGTCATTTTGCCATTCACTCCTGTCCAATTGAGCTGCCTCACAAGGTTGTTAGTGAGGACCTTTTTGAAGGACCCTGGGGAGAATACAGAATACACAGGCATAACAAGGTCAGTACAGATGAGTACAGTTAGTTTTGTTATGAAGGGAAACTGTCTCGGAAGAGACATACATAATGAGATGTCATCGTATTTGTATTATAATACATTGCATTTCTAATAAAGGCATAACAGGTAAACTTGCATGATGGCTTTTTTTATCTATGATAATAAATGCAGCCTTACAAACATCACAGGATGACTACAGGAGGATTTCACACAAATTGAAGTGACCAGTGAGTGAAAGACAAAAACAGTTTAAAACAGTAAAAGTTATAATTTCAGACCTACCCGTCCGGTAGAGCTCCCTCTTCTCCCACTGCTTCCAGGTGGCCTCAGCGGGCTACCAAGATTTAATCACCACCTTTAGGGCCTTGCCCCGGAGCCGGTCAGGGCACGCACAATAGGCAATAGGCTCCTGTGTCCCTCAACAACACAATAGTACATCTATGGGAAAAGCATAATAAAAGTTAACATGCAATATAACAACTGTTATGAAATCAAGTTAACTTAAGAAGTTATGATGAAGTCAAGACTCATTTGAGCCAAGAAGGTCCCACCATTTTTAAAGCTCTATTCTATTTCACAGTACATGAAATGCTTGGCCATTTTACATCGAAATCTGTAGGTTTTAAGATATAAGTACAGCTTATGCCATTCATACTTGTTACTTGCTCTTAAAGGGGCAAGTGGTGAGCTAAATCCAGTGCTCTTGGTCTTGGTAAGCTCTTGGTAAGGCAGTTGTCCACTGCCTGCACCCTTAACAAAAACCACGACAGACAGCTCTGCACGGCGTCTCCCGGATCCATACAGGTCCTCCAGACAGAGATCCCAGCGCGTGCACTAGCGCCCATTACATTACATTACACTTAGCAGACGCTTTTATCCAAAGCTACTTACAAAGTAGGGCGTAATAAGCTAACAGAGGTGTAGAGAAACACAGAGTAATATGACCACACACATGCACACAAGGAGATAGGGGCTATATGTGTTTTAAATACGTTTCCCAGAGCAGGAACACTTCAGACACACACCCTACACACAGAGACTCATACCTAGGCGTCCCTCACCTAAACGGAACCTAACCTGCAACACAAGGGGCAAAGACAAGCCCACAGCACAGACTTTCTTCTGTAGCCTGTGTTTCACTGTAGTTACGGTCAGCGCTCTCTATATGGAAAACACGAATAGCCTACACTTTACCCGTAGTATTCGGATTTCAGCTCTGATGTTTAGAGGGTTTAAACAGACTTTTATGATAAGTTTGGTGATGACTGATCCATGTTTTTCACCATTAAACTTGGTTCGTGATTAGCACAACCCGGCTAACGGTCTATCTGCTGCACCGACTAATATCTCTGCTGCAGTTTACAGATTAACACTAATACTTGTTTTTAAAAGTAAAGTCCGGTTCAAAAACGATTTCGCTTAACCACATAATGTAATCTGGAGAAAGAAAGTCGTGCACTGGTTTTAAATGTCAAATGATTGTGCACAGTGCTGTGGGATTTGACAACTGGCTTTCTAAATTATTCATTGAAATTACGCTAGCCTACCATACCGGGGCTGTGGCTAAAAAGCAGATTTATTGTTTGTAGTAAATCATAGTAACAAATCCTTGCAAAAATATGGATCATTAGGCCTACCGACTTCTGCCGGCTCTTTAGGCTACGTGAACTCGCTGTTGACAGCTAGATGTAACAGAAACCTACAAATTGTTGTATTTTATCCCTAAAACAAGATAAAACAATTTTGTCCCATTATGCTTAGTCTTTCGTTAAGCATCCGAAGAATGTATTGCTATGGCTATCTAATAAGCCTAACTGACACTGACAAGAAAAAAGTCAGAGCTGTCACTTACCAGATCGGTGTGGTGTCAGAAAAGCGACGGTTTGCACTGCCTTGGCTCCTTTCCTCCGATGACAGCCCGTATTTAACTTTATACATTTTCGCGCTGCCTTGGCGGGTTTGGGCCCGATGAAAGTCGGCCCATGATCGTTACATGTGTAGTGGGCCAACAGCCGCTTGAAGGAATCATGATGCAAGTCTGCCATAACCATTAAATTTTTAGCGCGAATCAATGCGATGCTAATCCGCGCTGCTCATGATAATATTTATCTATCACAGTTATACAAGTATAACCCGCAGTGAAATAAGGACTGTTTAACTCAACTGTGAAGAGGGAAAAAGCTACCCAGATAGCAAAGGCGCGTCGAATCATAGCCGATTGTTGGTCAGAACAGTCGGTTTCCGTCGTTGGTCGGAAATTCGTCGTCGAAACGGAGCCGCGAAAAGTCAATCTCTCGACCGTAGGAGAAGGTCGAATGTACGACGTCGAATCACCGTGGGGAAAGGTCGAACTCCCGACTGTCTGAGAAAGTCGAATAGCGGACGTTGAATCATACTCCGTTTTGCCGACTAGTTTTCAACATGTGTACAGAAAATAAAATACCAACCTGTCAGCCGTCTTAACCTTCCTATGACACTTGCTTACACATGAACATATTGCATAGGTAAGAGTCAATTTCTGTGCAATCCAATTACAATTATAGTAGCCTAATAACATAATATTACAAGTAAGCCTGCACTTGGATTACCCATAATTCATATAAAACAGCACTGACAAACCAGCAAGCTGCGTCAGCAACCAAACAGCTTCTGTGTTTAATTCACCCCCCTTCTTTGACCATGTTTTCTCTCAATGTAAAGGCAGAGCTATGTTTGTAAGTGTACTCACTTTTCATAAATATACAATACCGATAGAAATGTTAATCCTACGACACTACTGCTTAGACATGAACACATTGCATATGTAATTGACAATAATTCCTGTGCAATCCAATTACAATTATAGTAATAACATGACAATATTATAAGTAGGCCTGCACTTGGATTGCCCATAATTAATGTAATGCAGCCAATTTCTTGAGACAGTAGGCCTACTGATAAACCAGCAAGCTGCTGTGTTTAATTGACCCCCCTTTGATCAAGTTTCTTTGGTCAAACTGAACCTAATACATTACAACTTGGCCAGATGGTTGTATTGTGGCATTAGTTCACAAAATAAAACACACACACTACAGTGGCAAGATTTAGCCTTGGTGATTTATTAACACATACACATTGACATTGAGCATTCTGTATTAGTTATATTGCGACACATTTGTAAGACACCAACTAATCAATACTGGGTAAAGGATAGAAATATTCTGATGGAACACAGGATCACACAAAAGTGTGGACACCCCTCCTATTTCTTAAAATATTTCACTTTATCTTTTCATGGGACTACTAACTAACACTAAAGTGACACGTTGACACAATGACAAGTATTAAATGTACTGCTTCTGAAGCTAAATTTACTGTTTCCTAAAATTAACTCAATATTAAGGCATTAATGTTTAAACCACTGGCAGCAGAAGTGAGTATAAGCCATTATATGGTAATGGGGTAAGAAAGTCTTTGAGAGGAATGAAGCATATCCAAAGGAGCTTGGGGGAAGCAGACCCGACAAACTGCACTGATTGTCCCCGTGGAGCTCCCTACTGTAACAGTCATAGACCCAACTCAAGAGGAACAGATCCCAAGGAAGGAGTTTCAGATCATTTGCTGAGAAGGAAAGCAGAAATCCAGGTAAGACACAATCAGAAAATAACTTGAAATGCACTTCCATGTTGCAGTGTATTTAAGATATTTTTATATATTCCTGTGTTTTTGATATTCACGGCATTGTGATAGCGGAGGGCAGTGAGGTCCATGTCAGTGTTTGCTGTGAGCATGACAAGAAACATTCATTTAGTCACACATGTATATTTAAGTGTTTCTCACGACCCTCAGGTGGGTATTCTATAAGGCGATGTGATTCACAATTGTGTAGCAAGTGCGTGGCCATATTAAATTATGAAAATGTAAATTTACATTGCGCCTATAGGAGGAAAGCACTTTAATTTCACTTAATGTCAGTAAACAGCTAGACAGCAGCACCAAACTTTCCACCTCATGAAATATCAAAGTTATATAATAAAGTGTGGTGCTCATCATGTCCAAACTTACCTTTGTATTCATTGCTACTTCAGACAGTTTCACATCAAACTAAGACATTCTCTCAAACTGTGGGCAGTCTTTTAAGATAGGTCAATAAAACGAGGAACAGTTCAATCTGAGCTTTAAAAGTCTCCACACAGTTAACATGACTGACCTCTGATCTCCATTATGCTTGGCAAAGCTGCTTCTCAATATGCCTGCTGTAGCTCCTTTTCTCCCTCTCCGTTGTAGGCATTATGCTGCAATAGGCATACAGAGAGACAAAAGTATGTATAATAAACGTTTGCAACATGTTAAATTGAAAAGAAACGAGGCACGCTGAACACTCTGTAGGTGTATCACAAGTTGTGAGCCTATGGCAGATCACATGGAGATAATTTAATAGGGAGCAGGTATGGTAGGGATGAGGTTGAATTTAGCATTACAGAACTCACATTCTCTCAAACTGTGGACAACCATTTAAAAAATGTCAGTAATATGAGAAACAGTTCAAACTGAGCTTTAGAAGGCTCTACACAGTTAACTTGACAAGAAAACAGCACCACACTTCCCACCTCATGAAATACCAAAGCTGAGGAACCTGTATTTTGGTCATACTCTGTACATGTGTGTATTCATACATGCTACTTCAGACAGTTTAACATCACAACATTCAACCTTACATATTCGCTCAAAACTGTGGATAGCCTTGTAAGATAGTTCAATAAAATGAGAAAATTTTCAATCTGAACTTTCAAAAGCCACTATACACTTCACATGGCTTTGGTCTTCACTGACCTCTGATCTCTGATTATGCTGCAATAGACATAACAAGAGACAAAAACATATGTATAAAAAGCATAAACACTTATGACCTTACAAGGTAATTTGCCTCAGAGGAAAACAGAAATCCAGTATTTATTAGAATAAAAAGTATTAGAAAAATATTAGAATAAAAACTTGAAATGCATTTCCATATTGTACATGTTCTCATAAGTGTATTTAAGTTTCTTTTTACATATCCCTGTGGTTTTATTGATATTGACGGCTTCATTGAGAAGCATTGTGGTAAGCAGAGGGCAGTGAAGTCCATGTCAAATTTTGTGTGGTAATTGTGAGGCTATACCAACAGCAGTGGAGAGTAACCTATGTGCTGTAGTGAGGTCAATGCATAGTGGGCCCTCCTAGAGAACTTGAATCCCCCTGAATGTTTCCAGCAAAACATATTTGGCAGACAGCAATGATTTCAATATCAAATTTCTACAGTAATAGTCTGTGTGGCCCAATGAGTCACACATTGGTGCGGACTATTGCATTGGCAAACAAGTTTCAACATACTTTCTTCTTTTAGTGTTGTGCAGCACCTGGCATGAGGCTCAAAGCTGCAGCTCCCGGCAGGAGGGTCACACACACACATACAGCAGCCCTCACGGCTCAAGGCCCACTCACCCCACACACACACTAAGCATGCAGAATACAGCCCTTATGCCCCCAACTCATGCCGCCCCTCACACATAGCCCCCCCACACACACACACACACACAGCCCTTGCCCACCCCCCTTCACCTTTTTTCTACCTCTGCCCTTCTTATGGTAGTCATCCCCCCCAAATGCATTCTACGCACTTTACTCCCCACTCCCCATGCACAGTCTAGACTCATAATCAACAGTTTCACTGCATGTCCTACTACCCAGTATGTCTATGCATGTGACAAATAAAACTCCTTGTATCCTTGTAATGTTGCGCTTATAGACTATTCAACACATTTAATGCCACCTATGCCCAAAAGCGCACATCAAAACCACACTATTCCTTGTTGCCAAATAGTACATGTATGTGCTTACAGCACACTGTGTGTGTCATGAAACTGGCCATGTATGTAGCTAGTAATAAATTGCCTTGCAATTACCTGTAGCTTGAAGCATCAAGGCCTTCACTTGACTTCACCAGGTCAATGAACGTCTTCATCAGCTGACCCATTCTTAGAACTTCCTGGTTGATGAGCAGTCTTTGCCAGATGATCCTCTCACAGAAGACCTTATAGCTGATGTCAAATGTTGGCTCATTCGAATGAATACATTTTAGATTGGATTAGATTCAACTGTATTGTCATTACACATGATATGAGTTATAGTCTTATACTTACCTTCTCTTTACACAACAGCCTACTATGTACCTATATATACACACATTTTCTTTCTCTTTTTCTCTCTCCTTCTCAAGCACATTGAATGACGATCCCGCAGTAAATATTTGATAATGGCACTTCTACCAACTCCTGCCATCTCCGCCTACCCCTATACACACATTGGAAAGGAGGTAGAATTGGGAATACTTTAACATTACAGTACAAAATAGGTTAGTTTATACAAGTTAGGTCTGGTCAAACTACTTATGAATTTTTGATTGGTCGCGAGGCATTCCACACATCACATCACACCAAACTCTCTGCGTATTCAGCGCGTGGCCGTATTCTGAGCGTATTCTGTCCGTATTCATTTAGAATGCACGTTGGCAGATGAGACCATTCCCACCGCAACCGTGTTCTGAGCGTATTCTAAGGGCCCATTTCCACCGCACTCTCTGCGTATTCAGCGCGTGGCCGTATTCTGTCCGTATTCGTTTAGAATGCACGTTAACAGATTAGACCATTTCCACCGCAAGCGTGTTCTGAGCGTATTCTGTCCCTATTGACCTTATTCTGACACGCCCATTTTCAAAGTTGCTCGTCTTCCGCGATTGTAACATTACTTCCGGTCGGTTTGCTACAGCAAGTCAGCTACGTTGGAAAACCTTGCAAATAAAGATGGATAGCTTACTCAGAAAGACACCTAAAAAGATTGGATGGAGAGATTGTGCCTCATCACTCGAGGTTAATGAACTCCACTGGGTGGCTGGATAGCATGCATAGCATGCAGCGGTGGGCTGTAGTGATGGGCAATAAAGCCCCAAACAAAGCTCCAAACCAATTTCCTTATTGTGCCGAATCATGGTTCGCAGCCTCGAACCACGAGAGACCAAAAAAAAAAAAATGCAAAATCTGTGTTTTTGCATTCCTTATTCAAGTGTCAATAAGCTATCATTGCTGCGTGTTGACTTCCTCATTTCTTGAATTAAAGGTGATACGATAAATGTATATTTTTTGCGTCTTAGTTTACTATATTATGCCTAAAATGGGTCTCGCGCTGCATTGTCTCACTTTAGCAAACACGTTAGAGGGAAAGGTCGCACAGTAGAGAGCTTCTTAGACACGTCGTTCTGGCGCAACTTGTCTCCCATCCACATATCAACCACACCTGTCGCTGCTTAGCTAGAATATCGTCAGTAGCCAGCCTATGCACCTATTCTACAGGCAGTTGTGGTCAGCACCTGATCAAGTTGCCACTTAAACCACATTCCTTTGTAAGCTTAATGATTTATAAATTTAGGTTTAATAACATTATATCAAGACTGTCAACTTTAGACTTCTTTAAGAAATTAGCCACACCGTTTTGAAAATGCTTTGCTGAAAAAATGACAAGTTTGCAACACAAACACATGAGGTAGCCTACTATTCTATTTAAAGATTTACTTCATGGTCAGAGTGTAATTATTATTAGGCTATTATTATTATTATTATTATAAATGTCTTTTTATTGTGCATTTGTGACCTCATGCTAAATGAAAATATGGTGATCTCCTGATTGGAAATCGCTATTAGAAGAAGCATCCCGTCAAAAAACACACGTTTCAGACAGTTTTGCAAGGCTACAACAACCCATTAAGCGCTGCGGTGGTTGGAGGAGTTGAATCAGGTTCCAACGCAGTCACGTGGTATGTTCAAAAATGAAGCTTCATTTGTCATCAGTCACGTGATTTTATTGTAACAACACAAGCCCCAACACCGTGGCTTCATCTGGCACGCCCTCTTTGCTCGACGCAAGCTCCAACGCCTTACTTCAGATGTCCCATCACTAGTGGGCTGAGGCAAGGGGCAATTTGTCAAAAAATAAATAAACGTGTGTGCAGAAAGGGATTTTTTTTTTATTCATGGAAATGGCCATTGTATTTTTAATTTCCCTAACTATGCAGACGTTGCTTAGGATACTATTTTTCCAGCAGCATCTTACGTTTAGCTTCTGCAAGCCACCAATACAATAATTTCACCTTAGGCAATGCTGATTAAGATGCTAGACAACACACACGCATACAACTGCACTTGACTGAGCCGCCTGCACTGACAGCAAGCCACTGACGACGCAGCTCTCTCCGCTTCACGTGAGCCAAGTTCCTACACGAAAATCTTACAATGTTTAATGTTGTGTTTGGTGATGTTCAGAAACATTAAATGTAGAAGCGTGGAGCAGTAGGGAGATTTGAGAAAAAAAAAAACGAACGAACAGAAATGGGTTGTTTCTTTATTAATAAAACGTCCATTGTAATTTTTACTTCCCTAACTGCAGACCACGTTGCTTAAGCTACTGTTTTCCTAGCAACATCTCACGTTTAGCTTCTGCAAGCCACCAATAGATTAATTTCACTTTAGGTAATGTATAGCAGCCTGTCGCGCTGTTTCATAGATAGCTACACCTGCACTTGACTGACCCGTCTGCGCCGACAGCAAGTCACTGACGACCCAGCTCTCTACATTTGGCAAAGCGCACGGATTCACTGCACTCTCCCAACATCATAATTTCCTGTGCTATCATTCCCATTTGTTAATCTAGTTGTTCTGTGTGCGGATCCTGTGGAATGCGATGTTATTTTGCTCTAAGGCGTTGTATATTTAGTTCGGTCCCGGTTTGCCTATCCTCTGGCTGAGCCAAGTTCCCACACTAAAATGTTACAATGTTTTATATCGTGTTTCATGACGTTCAGAAATATTACATTTAGAAGCATGGAGCAGTAGTCTAATTGCATAGCTTACTCCGATACTAGATATGGACCGGTATTTTAGATCGTTAAATTTCAAATAACATCAGCTGAGTTTCATCCATAGACAGTAGAAGGTTGCATTAGGGCGCATAGTACCCGGAAATAGCGTTACAATACGGAAGCGCGTCACGCCGCCCATGGTCGGTTCCAGAATAAGGTCAATACAAACCTATTGTATACGCCCACGCGCTGAACACGGCTACGCGCTGAACAAGGCGGTGGAAATGAGCCCTGAGGGCTCATTCACACCAAACTCTCTGCGTATTCAGCGCGTGGCCGTATTCTGAGCGTATTCTGAGCGTATTCATTTAGAATGCACGTTAGCGGATGAGACCATTCCCACCGCCACCGTGTTCTGAGCGTATTCTGAGCGTAGAATACGCTCAGAATACGGACTGCAGCTAGAAAATAGAAACCAAGTCTATTTTTCTGCGCGTATTCTGAGCGTATTCAGCCAAAATCCCATTGAAAGCTATAGCTCTGCTGTACAATTCATGTCAACTGTGCTATCAATGCATGTGTTGACAGGGAATACCTCAAAAACCCCGCGACTGTCTGCAAAATATTACCACTCGCTTACAACTGCATGAAACAAACGCTGGAAAGCTATCAATAGTGGGGTTATCATCAGATCTGTACTACAAGGGCATTGACTATCCTACATAAACACACAAACTGAAATACCTTTGAAGTTGTCACGCTGTCCAGTCAAACATGTTGTAGGTATAGTGGTGGAGCTTTTATGTTCTTAATAGGAAGAAGCAAGATATCGCTTTAGATTTCTTCGTCGGAGTCTTAATGCAAGAAGAGCCTCAATCGGTCTTCTGTCGACCACTCGAGCTATAAAAAAATAGTAACCTCG
This sequence comes from Coilia nasus, assembly GCA_027475355.1. NCBI lineage: Eukaryota > Metazoa > Chordata > Actinopteri > Clupeiformes > Engraulidae > Coilia > Coilia nasus. Next base: position 414,245 of record CM050211.1, read on the forward strand.
TTCTTGTCATTCAGTGTTTCCTACTTGGTTTGATAAATCTAGTCAACAAGCCACTAGGCAAAACTGAGGTCCATAAGTCACTACATTTAATAATTTATTTACCCGATGTAGGCAAAGTGACTGTTGGCAAAGAGGTAGAGTTTATCATAACTTTTTGGAAGGGGTTAAAACGCGTTCGTTTTTCTTGTACCGGGAGTGAATAAAGGCTTTGACAATGATCAGCCTACATGATTTAGAACGATGTCAAATATTCCACTGGCCTTATCAAAGTGTCAAGTTGCACTATAGGTGCAGTGCTGCTTTCTAAACAACGTTTAAAGTAAGGAAATAAAACCAGAGAAGCACATATTGTGTTTACTAAAGTGAGAGATAGGGAAACATGGCTATGTGAACCTAAAGACATTGGCCAAGTGCATTTAAAGACGGGGCTTCCCGCTCCGGCGCTGAATACGCTGACATGTCCGGTGTGAATGGTCATACGCTCAGAATACGCCCACGCGCTGAATACGCTCAAGGCGGTGTGAATGAGCCCTGAGCGTGGACTACGCTCAGAATACGGACTGCAGCTAGAAAATAGAAACCAAGTCTATTTTTCTGCGCGTATTCTGCGCGTATTCAGCCAAAATCCCATTGAAAGCTATAGGCACAGCTATACAATTCATGTAAACTGTGCTATCAATGCCTGTATTGACACAGGGAATACCTCAAAAACCTAGCGACTGTCTGCAAAATATTACCACTCGCTTACAACTGCATCAAACAAACGCTGGAAAGCTATCAATATTGGGGTTATCAGATCTGCACTACAAGGGCATTGACTATCCTACATAAACACACAAACTGAAATACCTTTGAAGTTGTCACGCTGTCCAGTCAAACATGTTGTAGGTAATAGTGGTGGAGCTTTTATGTTCTTAATACGAAGAAGCAAGATATCGCTTTAGATTTCTTCGTCGGAGTATTCTTAATGCAAGAAGAGCCTTAATCGGTCTTCTGTCGACCACTCGAGCTATAAAAAAAATAGTAACCTGTCATTCAGTGTTTCCTACTTGGTTTGATAAATCTAGTCAACAAGCCACTAGGCAAAACTGAGGTCCATAATTTATTTACCCGATGTAGGCAAAGTGACTGTTGGCAAAGAGGTAGAGTTTATCATAACTTTATGGAAGGGGTTAAAACGCGTTCGCTTTTCTTGTACCAGGAGTGAATAAAGGCTTTGACAATGACCAGCCTACATGATTTAGAACGATGTCAAATATTTCACTGGCCTTATCAAAGTGTCAAGTTGCACTATAGGTGCAGTGCTGCTTTCTAAACAACGTTTAAAGTAAGGAAATAAAACCAGAGAAACACATATTGTGTTTACTAAAGTGAGAGATAGGGAAGCATGGCTATGTGCCCCTAAAGACATTGGCCAAGTGCATTTAAAGAAGGGGCTGGCAGCTGAATTCCCGCTCCCGCGCTGAATACGCTGACATGTCCGGTGTGAATGGTCATACGCTCAGAATATGCCCACGCGCTGAATACGCCCACGCGCTGAATACGCTCAAGGCGGTGTGAATGAGGGCCCATTTCCACCGCCTTGACCGTGTTCAGCGCGTAGCCGTGTTCAGCGCGTGGCCGTATTCTGAGCGTATGACCATTTCCACCGGCCATCTCTGCGTATTCAGCGCGGGAGCGGGAATTCAGCTGCCAGCCCCTTCTTTAAATGCACTTGGCCAATGTCTTTAAGTGCACATAGCCACGTTTCCCTATCTCTCACTTTAGTAAACACAATATGTGTTTCTCTGGTTTTATTTCCTTATGTTAAACGTTGTTCAGAAAGCATAACTGCACAAATAGTAGCCTACAACTTGGCACTTCGATAAGACGAAGGGAATATTTGACATTGTTCTAAATCATGTAGGCTGATTGTTGTCAAAGCCTTTATTCACTCCCGGTACAAAACAGCGAACTTATTTTTAACCCCTTCCATAAAGTTATGATAAAGTCTGCCTCTTTGGCAACAGCCACTTTTTCCTACCTCGGATAAATAAATGTATTTATTAAATGTAGTGACGTAATGACCTCAACTTTGCCCAGTGGCTTACTGACGTTAGATTTATTTAACCAAATAGGAAACACTGAATGACAAGAACGAGGTTACTATTTTTATAGTTCGAGTCGTCGACAGAAGACCGATTGAGGCTCTTCTTGCATTGAGAATACTCCGAAGAAAATCGTGCCTCTTCTTATTAAGAACAAAAAAGCTCCACTATTAGGGCCCATTTCCACCGCACTCTCTGCGTATTCAGCGCGTGGCCGTATTCTGTCCGTATTCATTTAGAATGCACGTTAGCGGATGAGACCATTCCCACCGCCACCGTGTTCTGAGCGTATTCTGAGCGTAGACTACGCTCAGAATATGGACTGCAGCTAGAGAATAGAAACCGAGTCTATTTTTCTGCGCGTATTCTGAGCGTATTCAGCCAAAATCCCATTGAGGCCAATGCAATTCATGTCAACTGTGCTATCAATGCATGTATTGACACAGGGAATACCTCAAAAACCTAGCGACTGTCTGCAAAATATTACCACTCAATTACAACTGCATGAAACAAACGCTGGAAAGTTATCAATATTGGCCATCATATCAGATCTGCACTACAAGGGCATTGACTAGCCTACATAAACACAGAAATTGAAATACCTGTGAAGTTGTCACGCTGTCCAGTCAAACATGTTGTAGGTATAATAGTGGAGCCAGGGCCGGCCCGAGGCATAAGCGAACTATGCGACGGCTTAGGGCCCCCGACCCACCTCTGGGGCCCCCTGACCACGCTACCTTGATGTGTCATTGAACCGCACGCATTGCGCTTCCCCGCGATGTCACTCACGCAACCGAACACAACATGTTAGCAGCCTTTATATAGAGAGAATGTTGCCCTATACTCCTTTATGATGGTGGGTGTTCTTTTTGTGCCACTTTTAATTTAAAAAAAACCCTTCAATAGGCGGAGAACATGACTGTGTATAATATTTTGAAGTCAAACTTAATATAGGAGCACTTATAAGTGCATTCTGTTCGAGAAATGATGTTGCAAAAAGTGCAGTGCATGATGGGAAGAAAACAACAGACAGTCCTCAGCGCCACCCAAGGGGGTAGGAATATATCCGGAAGTTGAAGCTTTAGTTTACATGCTAACTAGCTAGCTCCCTTGACATGCTGGCTTGCAAGACTGCCTGGAACCAAAGTTAGTTGACGAAGAATCAAGTCCCCACATACAATATTAGCCCCCCATTCCACTAAGTGATTGCAGCTATAACGGTAGAAGAATACTTATTAAGAAAATTATCGTACGCGGTATGATTTGTGATTGAGCATCTACCACTCAATTTATAGTATTTGGGTTCGCTGGCCGACGTGACCGTACGTCACCCCGCGCTTGCGCAGTTGCAAAGTGACCAATTAAAAATCTCAAAATCGTGCTCCAACGGCTCCCATTGAAAACGACGCCATCCCTCAGTCCATTATCTTCTACTGTCTATGGCGCCACCACCTTCTGGCAAAAAAGTTTAAAACTTCAGCACCGTTCCATATCAATACCCAATAGAATGTACGTACCTACTGTAACCGTTTCTATCAAACTTCACAATTAATGGCAATGTCGAGTTCAATTTCCATGAACTTAAAAAAAATAGTAAACAGAAAATAACAACTAAATCAACGTTTTGGAATAAGTATTGCATGTGTCGCGTTGCTCAATCCAAGCTAGCTAACATAGCAGTAGTAGAGCAGTAGCAATCACCTTACCAAATGAAAGGTAACCTTGACAACCAATTTGGCTAGTGACTGAGGGCTGCGTAGCACTCTACTTAACGTTACAAATATTAGGCTACATTGTAGGCCACATTGTAGCGAAACTGAGTCTAAGTCAACCCTCTAAGTTAATTGAGAATTATTTTAAATACATTCTACATAATTGAGTGGCATTAACCGGGTCATAAGCGGGGTAACATCCTCCGAGGCGTGCATTATACAGTTTTAAGTCAACTTGGCGGAGCAAACTTCCCTCCACTTCGTGTCAGGAAGTTCTTAGGCTCCACCTCGTTGACTTAAAAATGTATAATGCACGCCTCGTCGGATGTTACCCCTTACTTACTGTTCGATTTTAACAAAATGAGCATTGTTTTCGGGACACAGCATGCCACTGCTTAGCTAAATGTGTAGCGCGCTAATTTAGAACTGCTTTTCACAATGGCTTTTCATTACGTTTGGGTGGATGTTTGGCTGCCACTTGCTAACACCCACTTATAATTTGTATTAGTTCAAGTGGACAACACGTGTTTATTTATTCGAATGGGATCTGTTTGTACACTTAAAGGTAGCTCCAATTTTGTTGGTGCCTAGCACAGTTGCTAGTGGTCATTTCTAGATATTTCCATCCAAATTGAGAAGCTGCAAAGTTGGGGATGCGGATAACTGCTTGTCTTGACATGTTTTAAATATTAACTTCTCAAAGTCTCCTTCTTGATAATTGTTGTGAGATCGCTAACAATGGTTGATTGATTTCAATTTGAATGTTAATAAATTTGACGACCTGATAATGTGCCTTTCCTGCCTGCAGCAGAGTAATGGTCATAGACAATACATGACTGTTCTCTGGTGGACAGATTTAGTAAACTTCGAATTTGAATGCTGAGCAGAAGTGATGAAAGCTCGTCTTGCAGTCAGATTCACAGAATAACGAAATACATTAAGAATGACTGCCAATCTGGGTTTGCTTCAGTTAAAACAGTCAGAATGACACTGGTGTATTTTAAATGCATTACATATTGCGACAATGATGGTGGATAAACTACACACATAGTATGTAGGCTATAGGAAAATTAACCATCTGTTGCTGAGGAGGTGGTATGGGGGCCCAGAATACGGCCACGCGCTGAACACGGCTACGCGCTGAACACGGTCAAGGCGGTGGAAATGAGCCCTTATACCTACAACATGTTTGACTGGACAGCGTGACAACTTCACAGGTATTTCAGTTTCTGTGTTTATGTAGGCTAGTCAATGCCCTGAGTGCAGATCTGATGATGGCCAATATTGATAGCTTTCCAGCGTTTGTTTCATGCAGTTGTAATCGAGTGGTAATATTTTGCAGACAGTCGCTAGGTTTTTGAGGTATTCCCTGTGTCAATACATGCATTGATAGCACAGTTGACATGAATTGCATTGGCTTCAATGGGTTTTTGGCTGAATACGCGCAGAATACGCGCAGAAAAATAGACTCGGTTTCTATTCTCTAGCTGCAGTCCGTATTCTGAGCGTGGTCTCATTTCCACCGCACTCTGCGTGTTCAGCGCGTGGCCGTATTCTGGCCGTATTCTGTCCGTATTCATTTAGAATGCACGTTAGCGGATGAGACCATTCCCACCGCCACCGTGTTCTGAGCGTATTCTGAGCGTAGACTACGCTCAGAATACGGACTGCAGCTAGAGAATAGAAACCGAGTCTATTTTTCTGCGCGTATTCTGCGCGTATTCAGCCAAAATCCCATTGAAGCCAATGCAATTCATGTCAACTGTGCTATCAATGCATGTATTGACACAGGGAATACCTCAAAAACCTAGCGACTGTCTGCAAAATATTACCACTCGATTACAACTGCATGAAACAAACGCTGGAAAGCTATCAATATTGGCCATCATATCAGATCTGCACTACAAGGGCATTGACTAGCCTACATAAACACAGAAACTGAAATACCTGTGAAGTTGTCACGCTGTCCAGTCAAACATGTTGTAGGTATAATAGTGGAGCTTTTATGTTCTTAATAGGAAGAAGCACGATTTTCTTCGGAGTATTCTCAATGCAAGAAGAGCCTCAATCGGTCTTCTGTCGACGACTCGAGCTATAAAAATAGTAACCTCGTTCTTGTCATTCAGTGTTTCCAATTTGGTTAAATAAATCTAACGTCAATAAGCCACTGGGCAAAATTGAGGTCCATACGTCACTACATTTAATAAATACATTTATTTATCCGAGGTAGGAAAAAGTGGCTGTTGCCAAAGAGGCAGACTTTATCATAACTTTATGGAAGGGGTTAAAAATAAGTTTGTTTTTTGTACCGGGAGTGAATAAAGGCTTTGACAACAATCAGCCTACATGATTTAGAACATATTCCGTTCGTCTTATCGAAGTGCCAAGTTGTAGGCTACTATTTGTGCAGTTATGCTTTCTAAACAACGCTTAACATAAGGAAATAAAACCAGAGAAACACATGTGTTTTCTAAAGTGAGAGATGGGGAAACATGGCTATGTGCACCTAAAGACATTGGCCAAGTGCATTTAAAGAGGGGGCTGGCAGCTGAATTCCCGCTCCTGCGCTGAATACGCAGAGATGACCGGTGGAAATGCTCATACGCTCAGAATACGGCCACGCGCTGAACACGGCTACGCGCTGAACACGGTCAAGGCGGTGGAAATGAGCCCCAAGTGTTGTGGGCTTTTTCGACGTGGGCGAAAATGTGTGGATAGAGTAAATTATTTAATGATAGCGCTATAGTTCACCTGATGGTGCCGTGTACAAATAGCTACAGTAAATCGGCATCAAATGTATTCTTTGCAAATATTTGCAATCCCATGTAAGCATCTAGGTGCAGTACAGTACCATGTCATTTGCCCTTGAATGGTTGTGCAAAGAGCCAGCAACAACTCTGTGTGTCTCGCCATGGTTGTTTTAAAAAACTGAATGAAAACTTTGCAGACTTTACTACGATGCACTGGTCATTCACGTCATTGTACACGCCCAGCAATATGCATGGCGTAATGTTACAGTGCCACTGGGCTACGCCTTCTCAACCCACCTTTTCAGAAGAGGGTTCAAAAACACGCCGTGCATTCACACTGCCGTTCTGGGGTAAATTAGCGTGTTGTACTGTGTCGCCACCCCGTGTCGTGCAGTGTGAAAGCGCCTAAAGGCGCTCAAATGTCTGCCTTGTCATTCGAAATGAAGTCAACCACTCACGGTCTGTAAAATTTCCCAAAACGTAATTTTCCCACCATAAACTCGATCTAGGTCGCTGCCATGTTTGTGGTGAGGCTCGGTAAGGTGTGTCAAGGTCCTGAATGAGCATCATTAGCTCCAGCCGTCTTCTCGCACTCACCCTTCTTCTCAAACTGATGACAGCTGACAAAGCACGATCAACATGTTCAATATACGATCCATACTTCCGTAAATAAAATCAAACGCGGTGAATAAAACTCGGTAGCAAGTGACAAAGTTAATGTGACCTTACTATTCCGAGAAGCTGACAACAGCGCAAGCTCAATTAAGTTCCCGCTAATGAACGTTCTAATTCGCTACTTTTTGTTACGGAAAATCATCTGTCGATGTTTATTGTGATGTCATTTTATTTCGCTAGAATCGTCTTGTTTGATGGAAAACCAAGCGAACGCATCTTATATCGCTACAAAATAATGCAATATAACTTTTAATTCGCTACAGAATCTGATGGAAAAAGGACTTTTGTTAATCATAGCACTACATTAATGTTAATATTAAAAAAAGAACTCTGAAACGCATGCTTTATGGTGCTGCTTGCAGATAGATTTATTATAGACCTGCTTAGCCGAATAGGGTTTTTAATAGGCCTGTCAGTATACATTATTCTATAACATTTGGTCAGGGTAGTGATTTAGACAGGAGTCAGTGTCTGCCCCACCAATATTGCTCAGAAGCCGCTACTGCTGTTATTTGCATCTTGATGTGCAAAAGAAGGAACTTAAAATTCTCATTCAGCTGTCTGCTTCTTGTAGCACATAACTACTGCAAGGACTGATCATTCGAAAGCACCAATTTGTATAAATACAAGGTTCAAAAGTGATAGCAATAGGTCAGCGGCCCACTGGCGGCCCACCAGTGGCAGAGTTGTCGGTCCAACGGCGGCTTCCACCAGTGGCCCAACTGGCGTTTTGCTCATCGGTTCTTTGGCGGTCCACCGGTGGCTCAAAAGCGATTTCAGATAAAGGGCCGCCCTTTTGCCGCTTGTTACCCACCATATTTTCTTTAGCCTTATTATGGCTATATAATTCAAACAAGGCATGAAAATGAATGTAAATGCAATTCAATTTATGATTTAAAAGAATATAAATGTATTCATGTAAATATTATCCCACAGACTGACCACACATAGTATAAGGTTCAATACATTTTTGTTTATTTTGAACGTGTTGACATTTTTTTTTAAAATAAAATATAAATAAATAAATAAATATAAATATAAATAAATAAATATTAATAAATAACATCAATCTATATTCATCAATCATATATATATAAAATATAAATAAATAAATATTAATAAATAACATCATCAATCTATATTCATCAATCAATCATATACATCATCAATATTAAATAAATAAATAAATAAATAAATAAATAAATTACATCATCACATTTAAAGATCACCTTTTTTTAAATGAATAAATAACAATTAACAATTTACACACACATTTCACGTAAATAAATACAGAATGAACAATAAATATAAAATAACTCACAAACTCTCACAAACAATCTCCCCATAGCCCACTTTCTTCCGCCTGTCTTTTCTCCCTCCCTCTCTGTCAGCCGCCCCCTTTAGGTAGGCTGCAACTTCTTTTTGGAGTTCCTCTTCTGTTGCTGTGTGCACCACTCTCCTAACAGCTCCTGTTGTAAAACAAAGAGTAAGTCAGAAAAAATGCTTTTGCCAGGGATTTTAAACACTTTGGGTTGTAAACACTTCACAATAATGATTCAAAATGTTTTTTTTTAACTTACTGTGCAACACATTCTTCAATTGCAAAGATTTGAAGGCCACCTTCCCTCCAGCACCAGTCCAATTAATTTTAAGTGCTAGGGACTTCTTCAAAGAACGGCCCAACATTATTTTCACTGCGTCTTTGGTCGTTTTCCCCCCCACAACAGCAAGTATGTTCACCTGGAGTACAAAGACCAAAATTACAATGGCATAACATTCAGTCAGACATCTTTGCTGTTTGATATTTCATCTGTACCCTTTAAATACAGCGGGTATGATGTTGACATGTACATATACAGTTGAAGACAATATTATAAGGCCCCTTTAGACATCTCTCTTGATGTCTCAGTGAGAATGACAATTATTGCCAAGTTTATGTTATTCTGGAAACAAGTACACTATGGAGATAATGTTCAATAACTTGAATTTGAAATTTGGGATTGTTACAACCAGTTTAAACAAATAAGGGCAAAAATGACAAGAACAAAATTATTAGCCCCCTGATCATTAATAGTCAATACGGTGCCCTTTATGACCCAAAACTGACAACATGGCTCTTTTATTAGTTGTTAACTAAGTTGGTTCATGTCCTCCTGGGATTTTGGCCCATTTTCCCATTGCAAATGGTTCTAGCTGGTCGAAATTGCATGGATGATAAGTATGTGCATTACTTTCAATACTCATGGATCTGGGTGGATTTTCAGATTTACCCAGGCAGCCTGACCAATCCAGCTCGCAGGGCTTTCATAGATGTAACGTTGTCGACAAATCACTTTCAAAATCCAGACTTACTAATTGGTTTTTAAGGTCAATGTCAGACCCAAGCTGCCTCTCCAGCTCCTCCAGCTCCTCCAGGTTACTGAGGGGCATGTTTGTTTCGTGGGCAAGGCAAAGGTCTGCCCCAACACCACCCCCTAGCTTCTGCAGGATAGCAGTGTTAGTCGCCACCTGCTCTTTAACCTCCTTCACCTCCTCCTCAATCCTCAGAAGGTGCTGCAGCACAAGTCTGCAAAAATCTATGAATCAAACACAATAGATTAGAAATGGTATGACACAAAGTATAATTTAAGCCACAAAGAGACGGTTTTGATACTGTTCGAAAGTTTTTTTTCTGGCTCTACAAAGTACACAAAAAACATTGAACACAATAGTTAGCCAAGAATATTTTATGAGATATTAAAATATTAAAAATTGAATATAAAAAAAAATATATTTTTTAAAATGGCCAATATCTTTTCTACACCTAGCCTGCAATGTCAAAATAACTCCTGAAATTTTGGTGTTTGGTTCTCAAGTCATTTCAGAGATAACGTTAAAGGTTGAAATGAGTTGTATTAAAGTAGTAATGACATAGTGTTACAGAAGCGTTAGCCCATCTGACAGGAGTACCAGGGTGTCAGGTGGGCAGGGTGTCAGGTGGAGTAACACATGTCAGAGGGGCTAACTCTTCTCAAACACTACTCTAATACTACTTTATTACAACCTATTAAGTCACATTTTCTGGAACCAGACACCAAAATTTCAGGAGTTGTTCATGACATTGCAGGCTAGGTGTGGAAAAGATACTGGCCATTTTAAAATATATATATTTTTTATATTCAATTTTTAATATTTTAATATCTCATAATGCATACTCTGCTAACAATTATGTTCAATGTTGTTTGTGCTCAATATCTCTTTGTGACTAAAATTGACTGACATAATCAAAGTTCAATGTGTAGTGTCCTACCCTCTTACTTAAAACATTCTTAGTCCCTTTCTCTCTGAATATTAGTGCCATATTCATGCAAATGCAGTTCTAGGGTTTTACCTTGGCACTAAAGAGGCATAGGGACTGTATCTTAAGGGGTTAGTCTGTGTCTCCTTTAATATTGGTGCCAGATGAATGAAAATGCAGTACCGCTGTCACGGATCCCGGACAGACAGACAGAGAAACCCAATTGCGTAACCTCGAATAACAGTTTATTAAGGGTTGGGGGGAAAGGGACAAAGTCAATAGCTCCGGAGAGCCGGTAGGTATCCACCAGGACGCGGTGAAACACCCTGGCAGACGGGCGGTCAGAACCCACTCCCGGAAGCAGGCGAAGAGTCGTGGGCAGGCGAAGATCGATACCAGGGGCAGAAGAGCAGGGCAGAGTCGAAGACAGGCGGAGGTCGAGAGCAGAAGCAGGTGAGTCAGCCGGGCAGGAGTCGTTACCGGGGCAGTAGAGCAGAGCAGAGTCGAGGGCAGGCGGAGGTCGAGACAGGAGCAGGTGAGTCAGCCGGACAGGAGTCGTTACCAGGGCAGTTGAGCAGAGCAGAGTCGAGGGCAGGCGGAGGTCGAGACAGGAGCAGGTGAGTCAGCCGGACAGGAGTCGTTACCAGGGCAGTAGAGCAGAGCAGAGTCAGGGACAGGCGGAGATCGATGCCGGGGAGCAGAAGAGTCAGGAAGAGCCAGGGACGGACCGGGGTCGAAACCAGGGGCTGGAGAGTCAGGCGGAGTCAGGCAGGCAGGAGTCGTCACCGGAGGACTGGAGATACTGACAGACAGACAGGGGAAAACAGAGGCACAGACGGAAAACGAGCAACACCGGGAAGTACACAGCCAAACAGACGCAGAGAAGTCAGGAGTCGAAATAGCTTGCCGAGGGAATACACCGTGGTTCGCAGACGGACTGACAAAGAGTGAGTGAACGAGGCGAGTATAAGTAGGGAAAACCCCGGGAACTAAAATGAGCGTAAACGAGGAGTGTAGGTGAGAAGACTGATTGAATAACTGGTGATTGTCACAAACCAGGAAGTGCAGGTGAGACGGATGATTACAGCGAGCGTGAAGCGAGAAGGACGAGTGAAACGGATAATCTAATGAGTGTCTAAACAAGGAAATACAGGTGCCGTGAACTAGCAGATAACCCGGGGAGTGAACCTAATAGACTAACAGGTGAGAAACAGTGACAAGGAAACATGAACATATCCAACGCCCAGCGTAACACCGTAACAACCGCCTGCCATCTGAGCCCAGAAAAATGACATTGACCCATTTACCTTCATGGCTGGATGGGCGCTGCGATAGAGGTGGGAGCTGGGGTGGTGGTGGTAAAGGCAGGGTGGTTGAGAGCTGTGGTAGTGGTGGTAGAGGCAGGTGGTTGAGGGCTGTGGTGCCTGACTGGTAAACTCTGTTGAACAGATTGGAAATGGAAAGGCGTGTTTAGTGAGATTATTACTGCAATGATTATTACTGAGTTTACATACCCCTGTTCAAATGCCAGGTTTTCATGATGTGAAAAAGTTGGTCTTTTTATCTTTTTTACATCATGAACACCTGGTATTTGAACAGGGATGTGTACTCTTTCAATAGCCAATGTATTATGTATGTACCTCCATGGTTGGATGTCAAAAAAAGATGTGAGGTTTCCAACAGGGGACTGGCTGCTTGGTTGGACAACACTGCAAACAGTGAAAAGAGACATGAAATACAAGTATTCATGGTAATAAGAAGACCAAATCCTGGTACTAAGTACACAGTGGCTGTCCTGGAGACAGAATGGATTCTGTGTGATTGACTGTACACTGTTTGAAAGAGTGTGGCACGGGTCACCAAGGCCCGTTGGATATACTTACCCTAATCAGTTTTAACATGTCTCTCATGCCTTGCGGAACCCAGAGCAGGAAGGACCAAAATTGGTTAAAAGAGGAACTTAAGTAAAGGTTAAAAAAGGACAAAAGGGCAATCAAGAGACAGCAGAAGATTCGAGACAGAAGCTAGTATTAACAAGTTTCTTATGTCCAGAGGAAACTCACAGCTGGAAAGACCAAATATGGTTTGATGAACTTCAGTAAAGGTTAATATGAGTGCAAAAGAGTCATAAAATAGCAGCCAGTTTAAACTGTTTTTTTATGCCAAGCGGAACTAAGGGCAGGATGTGAATAAACACTGTGACTAATACGTGTGGTCAAAATGATATAAAAGCACGCTGAATAAACTATTTGTTGGCTTACACATATCTCAACACACTGAGAGAGAAACAAGCTCCATTTAACTTTATTTTTTCTTTTCTTTAATTCGTATACTGAAGATACCTGTATTTCTGTATACTGTTTGGAGTCTCATCTCCATTTTATTTTAAAAACTTAAAATAAAAAATTAATTGGCAACTTCATCTTTGAAGAACTGATTCCTACCTTCTGCTGAGGGCAACTACGAGATAAGGTAAGGTCCCAGGCCTGTTATCTGCCTCCAGATTTACCCTGCAGGATTTGTATTTCTCTAAGTAATTCGAGGTTCAATGCATGGGGCGGTAGAGTGCTATAGAGGTAAAATAAATACAAAAGCAGTACGAGTTTGGAATAGTCAAAAAAGTGGTAAACATTAGAAAGGAGATAGTGAAGTTTCAGAGTCCTTTCTGGGGGCGTTAACTTTTCCCAGTCAACAATTAACATGGGCTACCTTCCACAGAGGAGATAGCTAAGTGAAACGGGACAGTAGCCAAAATCAACTAGTCTGTATTCCAGATAGGCGGGAGCCCTCCCTGCTTAGTTTTCTTCTAGTAAAAGAACTGGGATCGTAGTTGGGCCAGGAGCTGAACGTCTTTGGTTACAAGCAGCGAGGTAAAAAAGAAACAGGCCTAAATAAATAGAAACTCTCGTTCACCATTAGTCTTTCCAGCTCCCTCGTTTCTCATGGCGTTGTCGGCAGCAGGATGCTTTCTATAGTAAAACGCTTTAGAAAGATAAAAGAACTTGTTGGGAAAAGTTATATTCTAGTGTTAAAAAATTAATAAGTCATGGTTTAAGTCTGGAGGTAAGGGAAAAAATGGGGACCATCCCTTATGATCTCATCGTCCTCTTTATAAGGAGGAACTAAGGTTTGAAAAATCCAAGAAAAAGTAAAAGAACTAGGTCCAATTCAGACCTGAAGATGACATTGTTGATTCCACCCCCTGGTGCATCACCGAAAATAAGAAGATGGGATGCTCTTGATTGGTTTACCTCGTCATGCAAAATGAATCATCGATGAATGTGAAGAGGATGACCTGTGAGACCTTCGAGAGGAAGAGCTAGGGGGGAGGCAAATGGTCTGAGAGTGCCTGGTTCCGCTCGGCATAGGGGGGTGTGGAACGTGTCACCCAGGCCCAGGCCTGGCTGGGTATATGCCCTAACATGTTTTAACATGTCTGTCATGCCTTGTGGAACCCAGAGCAGGAAGGACCAAATTTGGTTAAAAGAAGAACTTAAGTAAAGGTTAAATTAGTGCAAGAAGATTCGAGAAACAGGAAGGTGAATAATGCATTGACGTAAATGTGTGGGAGTAAAATGGTATAAAGAGGCACAGTAAATGAAGGAAAAAAAAGGGGATACACATATAGAGAGAGAGATGATGATGAAGACATGAAGATGGAGATGAAGAGAGCTTGCTTGCACTCAACTTAACCCAACGCAACGAGAAGAAGAGATGGACGGAGACGAACAAACATGAGCAGAGATGAACAGACGACAAAGAAGAAAAAGCCTTGAGAGACGGAGTTCAGCCTGGCCACAGAGTCGAAGAACAAATCGGGCAACACTCTCTCTCTCTCTGAGCGGAGAAAAGAAGGAACCAAAAGACACGAAAAGAGGAAGGTGTGTGCTCACACACACACGCACAGGAAGGAGCCTTCTGCTTGGACACTCACAGAGAGAGATAAGCTCCGTTCATTCAAGATTTAACCTAAATATCTGTAATTCTGTATCTTTGTTTGGAGTCTCATTCTCCTTTTCTTTTAAATTTAAAAATAAAAAATAATTGGGAATTCTATTCTCAAATACTTGTTTCTTCTTTATTCTGAGGTTGATGACGATGTAAGGTAGGCCCCCAGGCCTTTTACTTGCCTCCAGACTTACTCTATAGGCTTTGTATTGGATAACATTAGAAAGGAGATAGTGAAGTTTCAGAGTCCTATCTGAGGGTGATAACTTTTTTCAGTCAACAACAAAATGGGCTAACTTCCACAGAGAGGATAGCTAAGTGAAACGGGATAGTAGCCAAAATCAACTAGTCTGTATTCCAGATAGGCGGGAGCCCTCCCTGTCTAGTTTCTTCTAGTAAAAGAACTGGGATCGTAGTTGGGCCAGGAGCTGAACGTCTTTGGTTACAAGCAGCGGGGTAAAAATAAATAAATAAATAAATAAATAAATACTCTCGTTCACCACTAGTCTTTCCAGCTCCCTCGTTTCTCAAAGAGATTAAGACTTAAATGGTTATCTAAGAAGCATATTCATTACAGTACATTCATTACCAATTAATTTAGGAGCATTAGCAGTGGTTTTACAACCTGACATCTGAGCCCAAAAAAATTACATTGACAATGACATTGACCCATTTACCTTCATGGCTGGATGGGCGCTGTCATAGAGGTGGGAGCTGTGGTGGTGGTGGGAGCTGTAGTGGTGGTGGTAGAGGCAGGGTGGTTGAGGGCTGTGGTGCCTGACTGGTAAACTCTGTTGAAAAAAGTACAAAGGAAGATATGCAGAAGGCCTCTGTCAAATGTGGGTGCACGAAATGTAAGGCAACAGAAAACGAAAAGTAACAGAGACCATGAAAAATGAAAAATATAGATGTATCACTAACCTAAATTTGGTACAGAAATTTTCTTGGCAGTTGGCAGTCGATGAATTTTTGGAGCCGGGGGAAAATGGGGACAATCATCTTCTTCATCACTGCATTCATTTGTTGGGATAAATTTCATGTTTGGCCTACAGATTACAGAAGTTACAAAAAGTTAAAGAATGTGACATTGAGGGCAATATCATTGGTACAAATACTATTGATTTTTGTTAGTTAAAATTATAGAAAAGGCTATGTACTTTTATTATGACAAGTAGTCTGGTTTATATAGTCCACTTCCTTAGTTCACCTTTAAGGATCCTATTGTGGAGGCTGTCCACAAGGTTGGGGAGTATCTTTATATGAATTTTGACCAATTTTCCAAATGTACATTGGTGAGGTCACACACTGATGTTGGCTGAGAGGGACCGACTTTTAATCTCTGCTCTCAGTCTCAATGTGTGACCTCACCGATGTGCAATTTGGAAAAATGGTCAAAATTCCCATAAAGACACTCCCCAACCTTGTGGACAGCCTTCACAGAAGAGTTGAAGTTGTGATCCATCTGGAAAAGATGGACCCACATCATATTGAACCCTATGTGTTTGGAATGGAATGCCACTAAAGTTCATATGTGAGTCAAGGCAGTTGAGCAAGTACTTTTGGCAATATAGTGTATTAGTGACTAGTATGATGCAAATATTATCTTACTTTCTTTTTCTTTTCATAGTCTCGTCATCAGTCTCCAGCTTCTCTCCTTTTTTTGCTTTCATATAGTAGCTGTGGGCCTTTTCGTATGTATCTATATAAAAAACAACAACAATTGCAAACAAGCAAAATTCAAATAGTTGAACTGTCTCCTTTTCTCCCAAATCAAAATGCTGCATTATGATATTTAAATATACAACCGAGCCTACCTTTGACTTTAAGAACTTCAACAGGATGAAGTGTCCAACAACTGGGGTCAGGCTTTTCATTTTGTAGGGCAGCCCTTTTCACTTTATCCAGTGTTTTAAAAGGAGTAACATTTTTCTTCATTAATCCAAGAACCAGGAACCACCAAAAACAAGTCCTCCGCGGGGAAGCAAACGACTACACACATTTCTGTGAAAAGGAAGAAGTTGTTACACTTCAGTGGGCTTGCCAAGGCATCTTAATAATCTATTCCTACAGCTACAGCATTTCCAAACTGAGATGGGAAACCTGAATATGTCATCTGAACAAAGTTGGGATTTTAACACTCACACAAACATAAAAAAACAGCAATCCTACTGATGCAGCATCGGTAGCCCAGCAAACCCATGCTTAATTGGAAGGAGGACATATTTTTTTTGTATGTGTGCAGCTAGAGTGTGATGCAGTTGGGGTGACAGGGCAGACAGGTGGTAGATGCCAACTTCAGATGATTTAAGTGGGTATTCAAAGAGGTTGCAGAGCTTTAAGAAGGACCTAAATACTATGTGCACTTCTCCCTTGTTGTCAACTATGATATTTTGGATGACCACTATCCTTCTCCCCGCTAGCTCCACACAACTGTCACTTGCTGAGACCTGAAGGATGACCCTCTGAACACACATTCTTCTAAATTGTTTTATGGCAGTAAGATGCGGTGGTACAGGGCCACTGAAATGTTCCATTGTCAGGCTTGACTCAGTGCTTAGAGACTCACTGGACTTAAATCTTTTTTCTGACAAGCGGCGAATGATTTGCTCTAGGGGCTTGTTTGGTTTCCGGATCATTGTTTTTAGCTGGCCGAGGAAATTTTCAAAAGGGAAGCAGGATATGTCGTCTAACGCTCCATATGTCGTTGTTTGCTCACTGAGGTGGAGTAATGCATGCATGTTGTATCCATTGTACTCTCTACCATACAATTGGCTGCAATGTTTGACAAATGCCAAGAGTAGAGTGTGTGCATAGTCAGTGTAATCTCCACTTAAGATACACTAAGTAAAATAGTCATGGCCACAGACAGCAACATAAAGTTATTGCAAATTTCTGTTGATACTCTGCCCTTTAAGGAGGCTGGCCCAGGGTATAACAGGAATGAGCGAAGCTCAGTTACTTTCCATCTCTCAAACTCAGTAAGAGCTCGGGGCTTCCGGTTGAATTCAGTTGGGAAATGTGAGCGGTAACCCAAAAGCGCAGTTGACACCTCCTGAACGACAGCTGTACCTACTCGAGTGTGCAAAGGCTTCCTCATCCATAAGTATAACAGTTTCCGCACTACACCTAAGCACACCACATGCATATAGTCATGTGGAAACTGTGTGACTATTCCAACTGTCAAAACATTGAATGGACTAAATCCTGTGAAATGCTGTTCATCACTAAATTCATCGAATGTTTCACTGTCCAGTCTAGGTGGTGCATCGGATTGTGGAAAGGTCATCCTCCCTTGATAGGTCACTCCCTTTACATGGCATTTGTGACAACTGTAAAATCCAGTGTGTCCCTTTGACCTTCGGATAAATGCCCGTGCAGGCGCGTCACAAACCACTGCTGACAGCGCTATAGCGATAGAAGCACCCTGGTAAAAAAAGCCATCTCTCTCATTGATAAACTCATCTAGAAACTCAAGTGTTGTCGGTTTCTGATTGCCAAAGTAGATCCCAATAACAAATGGCTCCCTGTTTGTCTGTACCCGATTCTCGAAACACTCAATGAGCCCTAAAATTGGCCAAAACTGTGCATTTGAGCTTTTATAGAGGGGCAGGCCATCTATGTTCACCTGGATTCTTAGAGAGGGGCAAGGCAAAGGAGTTTTTTTGTTATCAAGATGACAGGAAATGCCATGATGGAAGCCAAAATGGTAATAACTCCCACCAGAAATATGTTTAATATCATGCCTCGTTCTTGTCTGTAATAATGTTCTGGGGTCTTTTGGCAAGCCATGCATTTTTCCAGAGAGAATTGATAATAAATCTGCCAAAGCAGCATGGCTGATTTGTCTCTTAACTGCCCATTGAGAAAGTCGACTTCGTGTGTCTTCGCCTGAAGAACAACTGCCATCACTGTTATCTGCATGCTCACTAGACCGCTCATCCTCACTCTCTCCCCCACTGCTCTGTTCTGAATGGACCTGTTCACTCACTCCCCCACTACTCTGTCCTGAATGTCCACTCACTCCCCCACTGCTCTGTCCAGGATGGGCACTATGTCCTGGTAGGGGTTCTGCCCCACTGCCCCCCTGAGTACATTGGACCTCAGTCACTTCATATGACACCCCTTTCCCCCCACACTCTGCTGAAGAAGAAGCTAGGCCTAAACTCAGTAAGTCTGATTCCACCCCTTTAGCAATCCTTCTTCGCTTACTCCAGTAACTAGACATTGTACCATAAGAATTAAATTACCCCAAATTACCTTACAAACTTTTACTCGTGGTTACCTATAAAGAGAAGAGAGACAACATATCACCATCTGTCTTATGACACAGCTGCATCAACGTTCTCTCTCTCCCTTTCTTTCTCTCTCTCTCTCACACACACACACACACACACACACACACACCACCTAGATTCACAAAATGTGTTTTATACTTTTCTTTTTACTACGTTCATAAACATTAAATATGTGAATCAGCATTTGGGATCATGTTGAGTGAGGTATATATTTTTTAATTCTGTCAAATATGTAAATAAATAGTTGTGTTTCGCTTACTGCATAACTACCGGTAGGAGGCGTAATCCTACCTAAAATATTGATACTGTGATACTGCCCTATAAGTTCGGTGCATGGCATTAAAGAAGAGTTGGTGTAAGGAAGTAAGGAGTGAGTAAAGTCACAGCCCTTTTATTCCTTGAAATGGCTGTGGTTAAGTGAACATGTTGGTTTACATGCCTACTCATTCTTTATTATTTTATAGGCTACTCGTTCAAGTCTAGTATAGAGTAAGTCACTGCTGACAATACAAAAGGGTTTTAAAAGACCCCGCGGGAACCCCGATGTTGTCAAGGGGGTAGGAATATATCCGGAAGTTGAAGCACCCATGGGGAAATCTCAACCCGAAAAATGACCAATAGCATGTAGCATTCCGTTGACTTCCATTCATTTTAGCGTCACTTTGAAATCAAACAACTTTACATGAGAAGCCATCCGTACCTTGATATTGGCATTGTTGTAAACCGGAGAGGGCACAGCAAAACATATTTGCTTCGATCAGAAATCTGTCATGTTATTGCCTTGTAAGAAACGTTTATCTGAAATTATGCTAAAAATGACGCCATAAATCATGCGACGGCTAGTGAGTTTCTGTCGCACAGGAGAAAATTTACCGTACTGGTTGGATAACAAGCTGTAGCCACAGTCATGCTCGTTTACTTTTCTATTCATGTTGGGGAAACATTTACATCACTATTTCCCAAAAAATAAGCGTAGAACTTGGTATTTGTTTGTAAGCAGAATCGCTATCTTTATGGATTTTACTATTCGATGCAAGTGAATTGAGAAAGACTGCTAAGCTAAGCTACACGCTATAGCTTGTAGTTTACATGCTAACTAGCTAGCTCCCTTGACATGCTGGCTTGCAAGACTGCCTGGAACCAAAGTTAGTTGACGAAGAATCAAGTCCCCACATACAATATTAGCCCCCCATTCCACTAAGTGATTGCAGCTATAACGGTAGAAGAATACTTATTAACAAAATTATCGTACGCGGTATGATTTGTGATTGAGCATCTACCACTCAATTTATAGTATTTGGGTTCGCTGGGCGACATGACCGTACGTCACCCCGCGCTTGCGCAGTTGCAAAGTGACCAATTAAAAATCTCAAAATCGTGCTTCAACGGCTCCCATTGAAAACGACGCCATCCCTCAGTCCATTATCTTCTACTGTCTATGGATGTTGTGTATGTCCTCGATTGTAAGTCGCTGCGTCTGCCAAATGCTATGTAATGTAATGTCTACATCAGTTGCAGTAGCTGCCTCAAAACAGGGCACAATATCGGTGCGATAGCTAGCTAGACTAACAAACATGGACAGCCAAGGCAAGGACAGTGGCTGTGTTGACCCTGAAACTTTTTTTTGTCACAGGACAAATGTTAAACCCCATCTGTCATCTATTAACCAATAAAGTTGCTTTTATTTTTAAAAAGTCGGACTGGTTTGCCTGGCAAAGGCTACCAATCTAGCAAAACTTGTTGCTACTAGTGGAGTAGCCTACACTTTCATATAGCCGAAGTAAATTTCCCCCTTTTCTCAAATGTGAATAAAAACATTTCAGCAGTTATATAAGAGGGTGATATGTACTTTGTCTATCCCTTGTTGACTAAGTATGTCAAACTAGCCACCATGCCCGTTTTCTTGTAATGAAAGAGTAATGAATGAGCTAGGCTAGCATTACGTTTACAATATTTTTTGAATAATTTTAGAAGAGATAGTGAAGAAGATGTTGTACTTACCTAGTCCTATTAAATTGTGGCTGGTTCTTCGGCCGCGACGTTAACGCTCGTGCGTTGCTGTCAACAAATGGATGGCAGTCCTCCAGCGGTCCACGGATGGCGAGCCGCCACTATCTTGCGCACTTGTGGAATTCGAATCCTCGCGCACCATGACGGGGCGCCGACCAAAAGCCACTCACACCCCGAGCTGTGATTTGTGCTAGGCAGCAGTCCGACTTCGGGCCACGGCTGGCATACCACCGACGGCTTGCCGTCCAAAAGCCACCAGTGGTCCACTATATACATGCTAGCTGGGCGCCTTGTGTCAACTGGGCTTTTAAAATGCAGAAATCTAACTATTTACAGTATACTAGCACATATTCAATGTATGTCCGGCTACATGACAAGACAAACTGGGAGCTAAGGCAAAACATCTGGCAAAAAAAAAAACACACACACCTTCAAATCGTGAAAGCAATACTGCAGTGTGTTTGGTAAGTGAAGTGTTATTAGTATTAAAACACTGGTATACAATGATGAGGAATCGGAGATAAGGATGACGTTTGTTTACTTGGGTAACCGACAACTGATGTATCCGAATACATTGTTGCCACGCGAGCCCAGTTCTCATATAGATCACTCCGCGTTAGGGTAATATAGTTCCATAACACATATCACAACATACCCCCTGTTTAGCTTAAGAAACAGTCCTAGGATCAGAACAGATAAATAGCTGCATATCAACATAACCCTGAACTACATAAAATTAACCTCATAAGATTAAGCTTTGGTTATCATTACATATTTAAAATATAACACATCAACATACTGTTTTTTTTCATTCAGTTATAGTTACATGTACTTCTGCAGGCTAAACATTTATATTATTCACATTCATACTTTCATTCACACATTACAATTACCTTTTTTTTCTTCACTCTAGGCAAACGGGCAAATTATAGACATTCACATGACAGCAGTCATTCATTCACATGTTATATAATTACTTTTCTTTTTTCACTCTCTCTCTCATATTTTCTTTCTCTCTCTCTCTTTTTTTTATATCACTTAGTGATTTAAGGCATACCGAATCACTCAAGGTACTGATGTAAACATATTAGTGCAAAGTTGTAAACAGTATATTAATATTTGAAACCTATAATTTAAGGTTTCAGATAGACTAACTCAAAGTTGTAAACAGATCAATTCGAGGTTGTACACATCTTTCCTTTTTTCCTTTTTTTTTTTTTTTAATAAAGGAAGTCTCTGAAGATGAGCAATATACTTGCTATTGGACGTAGTCCTTGAAGTGCGCTGGCTTGACCACAGCCCTTCCGAAGCGTGTACGGAATGGCTGACGGTTGTTGGGGTCAGGTGGTTGACTTACAGGTTCGCAGGATGGTGCAGTCCCTTTTGGTTCACTATGACCCTCTCAGCGTTCACCCAGCATTTGTGGCATAGCCAGGTGTGTTCTGCTCAGCGACGTCGTTAGACCCATTTTAGGGTGGCTTGAGCCACTCTATTTTGTGTCAAAGCCACCCTATTTTTTTTTTGCAGATTTCTAAAATTATTTATATAGGCTATATTTTTCTTTTTTCTCCAAAAACAAATGCAGTAAAGAACTGAGTACGAGCCACCAAGAACGCAAGTTATTCTGAGCACAAGTTTCCGTGTGTTTGCGTATTGTTACGAGCTATCAACAACGCAAAATAATCTGAACACAAGTTTCTGTTTGCGTATTAATATGATTCCTACTGTATCAAGCGTCACGTCACGTGGTACGGGGGCATCTGCAGCTGGATAGCAGAGGCGCGGTGCAGCCCTTCTTTTAAAATTCCTCACCCAGTTTGGGTTGGATGCCGCAGATAGGCTACACATTAACACGGTGAGATTGCAATTTGATGTCAGTGGTTTGCATTTGCTTGACCTAGACTACACTGAGCTATGGGGAGTGAGGAAAGACGATATTGTAGCTTTTCTATTTCAACTGTAAATCTGGCACATTACCATGGTGAACAAACCTGTGTGTGTGGGTTGTACTAGCATTAGTTTTGTCATGGGAAACGATAATGTTTCATTCTGTCTATTCGTTGGCTAGATGGATATACGAAGATATTTTAAGAAAGTGGGTCAGCAAGAGGAGAGGCGAAGGAGCAGCTGATGCTGAGGCGGTCTCGGTTGAGGTAAAGGTCGAACAACACGAAAACCAATGTATTTTGGCCACAGCATTGTGCAACGCATTCCTCGAGTTAAAGACGTTGCAAATGTCGAATTATATTGGGAAAGTTTCCGAACGTTGTGGCCGCCGAACTTTTTTTCCAACAGGCATCTTAGTCTATTTAATTTTGTTGGGCGTCTCAATGTCTGATGTGTCATGCTCATCAGCATGACATGCCTGATTAGAACGTGTCTAACATGAACCCTCTGTTAAATGACAAGTTAAAGGTCGAAAATCAAGTATGCATTTGCAACCTGTGAAAACACAACACAAATGGCAAGTGAGGGTGATGACCCATGTGGAATGCATCCCAAACTCAGTATTTTCCCTCTTAGAGTGTCTTGCCCTTATTCTGACCAACTCAACATGAGCACATTGTGATGTGGAAATTGGCCTATGCTACATACAGTGCACAACAAAATATGAACTTCATTTATTAAAACATAATTTCATTAAACAGCCATACAATTACTTTCTTTTATGCTGTAATACTAATAGTACTTTTGGGAAAATATGGCATACATTATATTGATATGATCTGATATAAAATTAAGTGTAGTGTGGTGGTTAGAGCACAGAGTCTTCTGTATAATGTTTACATGATGAGTTATGAAGCACTTGCCCTCTTCATTTTGCGCAGGAATGTATGGCACCTACCATTGTTTTTATTTGTATTTTAGCACAATTTAGCTGGTATAGTTTAGCTGGTGAAGCAGCTGAAGGGGTCATGGTCTTAAAATAATGAATTGACTGACGAAGCCTTAGTTGGTGCTCTGAAAATGTTAGCATAGCGCGCGGGCAACACCTTTTGTCCTCAGGGGGCTAAGCCACCCCTGTTTCTCAAACCTAGTGACGTCCCTGCATATCCGTATCTAACAACACGGTATGCAGTCTGTGCACTTGTCTGGGAATAACTTTATATAAAATGCACATCAAGAAAAAAAGCAGAACAGAGCTTTCAGATGGTACTAAACACAACCTGTGCACTAAAGTGATGATGAGACAAACGAAGATTAAACAAATATTATTATTATTATTATTATTATTTCAGTTATGCACAAACCTGGCATTCCACAGATGCAGCACTTGTAACCCTCTGCACTGTATGTATTTATATTTATTTCTTCTTGGACTGAGCTACCTTACCAACAATTACCAGCAACTTTGTTGTGTGGCAGTAAAGCATTATCCATCTATATTGCCAAATGTATGTATTAACAAACAACAAACATTAGATAAAAAATTCTGATAAATAAGCAAGTTACATGTTTATTCAAGTATACATTTTAAAAAGTCTTAAAATAGATCAGTCATTGTAATAATTTTATACATTCTATTTTGTTTACACAACAAACAATTTAACAAGAGCTAAATTCCAGCAGTAACAGAAAAAGGATGAAACTCGCAGGTTTTAATCACCTAACACATTTAAAATTAGGACAGGGTTATTTTACCTTAGACTTTTTACTGTTCAATACATCATGGGTTTCTGTGCATTGTCTTGACTACATTGTTTCTGTGATCACAAACTAAATGCATAGCAAATCTGTGTACATCTCCAATACACACTAAATGAAACAAGTGATATGTGTCTGGACGGTCAGACAGAAGACTACATGATAAATTTATTGAACAAATCAAAAAGCAGGTACTTACATGTCAGATGGCAAGTCTTGGGTCTAAAATGGCATCCTCTAATGCTAAAGTTGTGTCCATGTAAGTAGAGCATCCTTGGAGGTCTGCAGTTGAATTCGGATTTTTGCTATACTGAACACGTCCTTTGCCTTGATGTTCTAAAATAACATTACACCCAGTGCACTATCATGACTTTTGTACCCAATTTATGTTTTTCAGGGAATCACCCTTTTCAGGACCCCTCAAAGAAGTGACATTTGGGCTGATGTCATTTCCTGCAGTGGAGGCATGACACCCACCCAATACACTCCTTGTATGTTTTACTAACAGTCTCTCTACTGTCTTACTAACTTGCTACATACACCCCTTACCCCAGAAGCTTAGTTGTTGTAATGCTACGTTAATTTAAGATGATGGTGTAAATTACAAAAAAATGTGTACTGGGGAAGCTCCATAGTTCTAACAAAATCTTTGGTGGACCATCATTTCTGACACATCAAACTTTTATGTGATCTATCTCATTATCTAAGGCATAACGGTTGATGAGGTGACCAGTAGCCTACTTTTGACAGACAAGATTTAAGGCTTCTTGACTACAAACCTTATTTTAACACAACAGTGCTCCTTCGTTATGAGCAGTGGAGACAAGGAATACTGCTGAACAGTCAACATTTCCACCATAGCACTCCAGCTGCCAACCATCCGCGCCACTGGATATGTGATGAGCCACCAAACCAGACAACTGAAAGTGAGAAGCTGCCCAAACCCCAACTGAACAGCCTCACCCTCCAATCAGGCAACCTGTGAGCCATGCTTAGTCTCGGCCCGGCAAACTGTACATCACCAGGCAAGGCAGAGCTGTCAAGCCACCTAACTGAGTCATGCAAAACGGTAAAGACACCTATGGAAGTGAAGTGCTGCTAACCTCTCCTTCTAAGTTATTGTTGCAAGGTTACTGAATGTTTGTTAGTTTACTTGTTTACTTAAAGCACTGAATAATAAATACATGTCAAATTTATAAATGTACAGTAATGTGCAAAAGTTTTAGGCAGGTGTGAAAAAATGCTGTAAACTAGGAATGCTTTCAAAAATGCGGCCCTCATCCAGTCTCTTATGCAGTCCCTCAATGTCCAGAGAGGAGAAGACAACCATGAGTACAACACAAAGCTTTCCATCACTAGCATCCAAGACCTTGATTAAGTTGATAGACTACTCCAGTCTGATGCGAGGTTTAATAAATACATGGTATGAAAATGTTTTATCATTGCACACAGGAAGTACACCGAGATGTATTGTCCATAACCTTTTTATGAGAGTGTCCATTTACTTGAAAACATTAGGGGGAGCTCCGTTAAGAAAAAGTTCCATAGTATCTCTTTAAGTGGTTTACTAATAGCAACTTCTAACATGGCAGGTTGATCAGTTACATTCCTGATTCTTTCATAACAGATCACCAAGTTGGCTGCTACAGGAGGGAAGACTGTAAAGACGACAGTGTGGCGGGTGTGCAAAAAAGTCTTCTCTCCTGAACTTGCCACACAATTAAATTGGTGTGGGAGAGGTTCTAAGACCGGAATAAAGTTCCGACCTGTGTAAACTTTTGCAGAGTACTGTATCTTTTTATCCATCCACGTTTACTGTTAAAACACAAATGAGACTGAAAGGACTTGATGGGCATACGTTTACAAGGTTGACAAGGTTTATTTTGCAGAAGGTAAGGACATTAAAGATGCTAACAATGTTTTGAGTTATTACTGTATTCTTATAGGGAGATGTGCAATTGTTTTACTGCTGTGGCTTCTGTCAGTTGTGTCCCCATGCACGTAATAATGTTACCACACATGAGCGTGACAAAATGTTGCAGATAGTTCCAAGAACGTGTGGTGTGAGCTGACTGGAATGTATTACAAATGCCAGTTATTTGCATTCTTCAGTGTGCCATCATGTGAGGCAGTACTATATGTATTACGTACTATCTAAGAGGTTTATATTAGGAATGTGGGGCACAGAGAGTGATTTCGTAGCCCATTGCCATAATATTCCCTATTTTCTCTCCTGTAGGGATTGATCTAGCAATAGACACCCTATGAAATAATAAGAAAATCAAATAAAGTTTCTGACATTAAACCCTTTGTCCTCATTTGTGAAATATATAAGATTGATGAAGCTAATACAAATCAGAAGACGTAATATAACGGTTAGATCCCAGTAGAGGGTGAAAGCATTAAGATGAGTTGCCCCCTTCGACTTTGGAAGAGTAGATTTTCAAGCATGCTCAGGTGTTTCGAGCTCTGCCGCCGAAAATCATCTGTTTCTGTGTTAAGTCAATGGGGTGAGGCGTCCGAATGCTCAGGTCATAATTATTTAACGTCAGCTCGTGGTCGGCCTTCATTCTAATGCCAACGTCTCTCCGATATACGGGCGATCTTCACAATGGTAGTTAAACGTTCATCCTGGGTTATGGACGATGGTTTGCCGATCTAAAACCAATCAAAGTGCTATGTGACGCACGATGGAAAAAACCTTCCGCTGCTTTACCGACGTCGGTAAGACATATGTGTGCTGTCTGGGTATGGTCTCGAGCTTAAACCGTAAACAAGTTAGCCACTTAGCTTGATCCGCTGAAGTTCTTTCACCCGTCAGGCGAAACAAAATTATCCACGGACAATTTTACTTGGAACATCCGTCGGAAAAAAACAGTGTTAGGCGTAGTAGTCGCTTGTTTTTTTCGCTGTCACCATGAAGTGTTATTAGTATTAAAACACTGGTATACAATGATGAGGAGTCGGAGATAAGGATGACGTTTGAAGTGTTTACTTGGGTAACCGACAACTGACACATCCGAATACATTGTTGCCACGCGAGCCCAGTTCTCATTACCCTGGCTATCGCGACTTGTCAATGCTCTGCGAGCATTGGTCTGGTCAAGCTGTGTTGTAAACCCATTTCTCAGAAGGCGGGCTTAACCCGCCTCTTTCAAATGCCTGTTTGCTGCTGGACGAAGCTTCAACCAATCACACCCCTCTGCCCTCTGACGTATACCCAGCGAAAGAAACTGCTTGATCCAAACAAAAAGTAGTAGTAGCCTGTAGTCATATAGAAATGGCGTTAAATGATTTTTGTCGGACTTGTGAGGTTAACATGAGAGTGGCTGATGTTGGCCATTTAACTCATTCGATGCCAATGACGCGAAAACGCGTCTTTTACGATAGTAACGCCCAGTGCCAATGACGCGTTATCGCGTCAATTGCGTTTTTTTACAGGGGAGGTGGGGTAATCATCTGATCTAGCTTGTGTACAAAAATCAAAGTTGTAATCACAAGGGAACCCATTCTGTGGGTAGTACCAGTATCATGGATACTGTGGATATGTGATCATCTAACATTGTCTCAAAGAACTGGACCTGGCCTGCTCAGTTGCTCACAGTTTTGCACACTGCTAGCTTGATCAAAATAAATCCTGTCAGCACGTATGTTGAAGCTACTGTTTTCCTAGCAACATCTCACGTTTAGCTTCTGCAAGCCACCAATAGATTAATTTCACTTTAGGTAATGCATAATGAGCAGCCTGTCGCGCTGTTTCATAGATAGCTACACCTGCACTTGACTGACCCGTCTGCGACGACAGCAAGTCACTGACGACCCAGCTCTCTACATTTGGTAAAGCGCACGGATTCACTGCACTCTCCCAACATCATAATTTTCTGTGCCATCATTCTCATGTGTTAATCTAGTTGTTCTGTGTGCGGATCCTGTGGAATACAATGTTATTTTGCTCTGAAGGCGGTGTATATTTAGTTCGGTTTCGGTTTGCCTATCCCCTCTCTGAGCCAAGTTCCCACACTAAAATGTTACAATGTTTTATATCGTGTTTGGTGACGTTCAGAAATATTACATTTACAAGCATGGAGCAGTAGTCTAATTGCATAGCTTACTCCGATACTAGATGTATGGACCGGTATTTTAGATCGTGTTTATAGGTCTTCTCTGCTCTGCTTCTCTGCTCTGCTTCTCATGCACACACATGCATACACACGCGCGCACACAGAGGGGCAGAGCTAGAAGTACTACAGTTATAACATAGTGTGCTGTACATAAATAGCTGCTAGAAAGTCTAATTTTTGAAATGTTTACGCACAAAGTGTTTCCCATGAAGTGTTGCTTTTAGCTGTGCTTCAAAGAATCTATGAAATGTGCCTACATGGTTTTATAAATAAATTTGTATTTTTTTAATTTATAAATAATGTTGCCAGCGTTATTTTTGGTGCAGTATACAATGGGATCACTTTTCATAATGTTTGAGATGTCTCTGAAGCAAAAACAATTGTAATCAAAGACATGTTCTGCTTGAAATGTTGCTCGTTACAAAAAGCCATTTTTCTCAGTATTTTGGTCAGAAATCAGCATTTTTAGTTACACCCACCCATGTTCTCCAGACAATTGCTAAGGAATGGAAAGAGGTACAAACAAATTTTTTTTTTCTGATGATAAAGGAAAGTCTGGAGTTTCTTTTGGTATGTTTTTTGTTGACACAGACATAGAACTCAATTTTCTGTGGGTCTTGAAAAAACACTGAAATGTTCAAAAAATCCTGGCACTGGGACGTGACCAACTTTGAAAATGGCTGGCACTGAATGAGTTAATATTGATATTCGAAAAAACAAATCAGTGTGATCAAAGGCGAAATGACAACAACAGCATTCTCGCAAAGCCCAATCGACTTAGCTACCAGCGGGGCTAACTGCTAAATTAAACTTTTACTGAAGCCGGTCGGTAGCATTGCGAAAACGTCCTTTCCCGCAACAAATGCTTAGGGCTGCCCTTTGCTGTATTTTACTTCCCTTTGAATTCCTTCAAAACAGCAGCTACAGCTGCATTGAAATCTTGCGTTTGCTCCACGTTCGCCATGTTGACAGTGACCGAGATAGATTTCCGGTCGCCAAACTACCGCGTCATTGCCATTTTGAAATGCTCGATTTTCATTGGCCCCATATTCCTGCTGGAGCAGAAACGGTGTAGACAGGCAGCTTGGCCAGACTGACTTGCTCGCGAAATGCAAATGCAGCGTCACAGGCAGTATGGGCACACCCAGGCTAAGTTCTCATATAGATCACTCCGCGTTAAGGTAATATAGTTCCATAACACATATCACAACAGTAAGAGGTAACATTTCGTTGCTAAGCACTTTGCTTACATGAGAGTAAGCTAAGCATGAGGGTGACATTTTTTTTACATTCGAACCGACACTGTATTACTAAGAACACAAATATGACTGTTTAATGAACAGGGGTTGAAGTGGGTATCAAAGGTGACACAGCACATGCAAGGACCCTGGTGGACATCTGAAATATTTCAACCAATCACATTGCTTAAATTATTTCCGTTTCATAAAAGTCAACCTATCCAACAGAAGTCAACTCGTTAGGTATCCCAAGCTGAATGTCTACAAAAAGAAGCTCTCTCCTAACATGAAGTGCACTCTCTTCAAGACTTTCTATCTCTGTAGTCTGCCAAGATAAAACTAAACTTGTGTCTTACCAATTAAAATTCGGCGGGGTGTGGTTAGCGTTACGTCATGCCAGAAGCTCGTTGTGAAAAAAAGATGATGCTGTCTGGAGACTTGTGCTAACAGTACGACACTGGATTATAGCTTTTGAAGACAGATTGCCTATCAGCCATTACATGTTTCTCTGACTTTAAGGATATTGCTTATATAAATCAAAGCACAGCCAAATAGTAAAATGTCACATGTCAAGACAAAATGATCTTATAAAAGCTTTTCATCCCTAGCTTCAAGTGTGATTTAATTTTGTTTCTTGTTGATTACAATGGCATTTAGATCCTTACAATACACAAGTTTATATGACAATATAAATAAACATTCCCGCAAAAGAGTTTGAGGAGATGCAGCAGATGAAGACAAACAGTCCCATACAAACCCCAATGATGTAACAGAATGAGAGAAGCTTAGAGTCTGCTATGTTCATGGCTGCTATTTAAATATGTCAATGTAT
Organism: Coilia nasus; assembly: GCA_027475355.1. Taxonomy (NCBI): domain Eukaryota; kingdom Metazoa; phylum Chordata; class Actinopteri; order Clupeiformes; family Engraulidae; genus Coilia; species Coilia nasus. The sequence goes on from CM050211.1 coordinate 444,835, forward strand.
GTTTAAAGTAATAAGAGGAGGGTCGAGGAGAGTTATGTTATCAGAGAGTGAACACATGTGATGGGAAAGAAATTAGACATTCAGTGTCTTTTTGACAGAGAAGATGATGTCCTTAATCTGAGGTACACTGTTATCCTCCAAAATCTTGGCATAGGGCATGGGGATATCGACACCGGTTACTCTTATAGCTGGGGCATCCAAATAGTTAAAAGCCGGACCTGGAAGTCACAAGAAAAGGAGATTAAAATCACAATAGCTCATGCTGGGACTTTAAAAGTAAAAAGATGTTTTAGTCTAGCGGTTAAAAAAGAGACTTACCCTCCATGATTCTGGCACAAATCTCAGCTCCAACACCAAACTGTGGCCAGCCACCCTCAACGGTCACTAGGTGATTAGTCTTCATCACACTGGCCTCAACAGTCTCCACATCCAGGGGTCTGATGGTGCGCAAGTTTATGACCTGGGGACATGAGTTATGATGGATTAAAGCAACTTATCCATTTAGCTTCTCTAAATCACTGAACGTCCAGGCATGTCTTCCTATTTACACTTTACAATGCCTACCAATCGACCTTGCATTTTACTTTTTATTCTATTGCCTTTCTTTGCTGTGGTAAATAGAACTATTGGTAAATAAAATACAATTCTAGGGGTGCCTACACTTTACATTTTGTAGGATGTATGAACAAAAATGCTTTACGATTGTCAGACCATCCTTTTTCACTGCAGGCAAACTTTTATTTAAAGATCCCACAAGGTGGTAGAGACTTACTTTTTGGTCACATTTAATGAAGACAGCCTGTATATTTTTCTGGATTTACCATACGCACCAAATAACTGTGTCCATGTTTGAAACATTGGCTTTACTGAAGTTCTATTTTAGAAAGACCATTACTTGGTCACTTGATATAACTCTTGTTGACATTGTAAGAATGTCTACACTATGTGTATTATACTCAAAGCTTTTCTACATCTGCCGCCACACCCATTCTTTATTTCTCATGTTAGCAGTTACATATGAGTGGCTCACCTCACATTCGATACCCTCTTTGGCCAGGACTGCTGCAGCATCAAGACAATGGCTGACCATACGGGAATGTGACACGAGACTGATGTGATTACCTATGTATGCATAAAAGCCATATACATTCACAATGACTCAGATCGCACTCTGTCTTACAAGCAAATATTTAATGGTTAGCAGCATGCATCAACCATATCACAGGAATGTAATGCACAAAAGACTGCTTTGTGCTCTATGAGGTTTGGTCATCAGTCTCATGAACACAGAAACTTAGGTCAATTAACTATTCCTTTTGTGCAAAGATAAGTATAGCTGTGTCGCATGCATCAAAAAAGCTCTGGCATTTGGTCTGGTCTGGACATGAACTGAGGTTTTCCTATTACTGACCTTGTAAACATATTGGGTCTCAAATGTTTAGGCAAATGCACTTTCTTTCAGTTGTAGGCAACAAATGATAAAAAATGTCAACACAAAAACAGGAGTTATTCTCAGCATCCAGCTAACAGGACTGCATGTTACATAACAGAAGCTAACCATGGCGTCAAAAAACAAAGCCAAAAACACAGCCGCAAAACAGTGATAATGGGCCTGAGCACCTGCGGCGCAGGGACTTGGCATGCTGCCTCTCTAAACTGCACCTACAATGTGACAAACAGATTTATTGTAAAGATCTGATATGTGCATACTAAATTACATGACCTTTATATTGTATATTGGGAGTACACTGCAACTCAACTGACACAGCTATTACTTGGCGGTGCTATCTTTGCAATGCAGAGGAAATGTGCTTTAGGAGAAGAGGTGTAGTGGGATGATCTGTGCACATGCATATCATCATAGTCATGATATCCAGTATTTTATAAAGATTCAGTCCAACTCCGCAAGGAGTACTATGGTAAAATTGATCATGTGTCCAAACACAAAATCTGTATCTCTATGTGGGACATAAAATCTGTATTACCTCATTTCCTGTTGGGTGTGGCTAATACAATGTATATATGAAAAGTGCTTATCTCTTTGACATGCACACCCCAACTAACTATGGTAAGTGTATAAAGCCAACCATGACCACAAGATATTCTTAGTACAACCACATGATGGCACTGTAGCAGACTTCCATTGTACACTTATTGTTCTTATTGAGTGTGTTCATATTAATGATAAGCCATAAAATGTGAAGTTTCATTCATGTCAAGCAATGCATGGTGAATTTATGAGCGATTTCATGTTCACCTGTGGTGTAGTGAAATTCATTGTAATGCTATTTCCCTGTTTTACAACATTTGTAAAAACCCTTTGTAATTTAACATCAGCACCATCTTCACATCATGTATACCAAATCTCACATAAATCTAATGTACGGTCTGTAGTGCATTACAAAGCAGTTCATTCTGCTATCACATGGTGGCACTATGTCAGATTGCCATTTCACTCACATTGATATGTTTGTAGTCATGATACACAATAACCTGTTTAGTTTCACTCTTATCAAACACTACATAATGGATTGGTGACACATTTCCTGTTTACGTGGCTACTTATAATTACTTATAATTACTTAGAATATAAACTTACATTCATCATACTGCTATTTCATTATCTTAACATCCACAACATCTTGAGATCATGTATACCAAAACTAGTTTCTCACAAGTGTGCCAAATTTCATAAGTTTTCGTACATGGCAACCACCTCAAAGAAGGCCAAACAGTGCTGAAAGAAAATAATAATAATGATAAATATAACTGCAAGCGGTGATTATCAGGGTCCAAGCAGTTATGCAGCCGTCTCAAATGACATGAGATATGGACATTTTCCCACTAAATGATTGGCAGCCATTTTGTCAAAGCAGCCACTTGTCACACTAGATGATGTATTATAATGTTATGTATGGCATAGCAAATTTCAGATTTTTAGCTTTTGTGGTTTTTGAGATATTAACATTTGGCATTTATAGCACCCCCTATAGTCAGAATTTTTCAAAATTTAGGGGTGCATCCAAAGTTCAGTTTTGGAAAAATTCCACATGGTTTATGAGATATGACCCAAAAGGCAAATGGGCTTATTGTAACGCCACCTACAGGTTTAAAAGGTAATAGCACTATGGCAAAGGCCGGACACAGGATTTCTACACATTTGCCAAGTTTGGTGGCTATGCGATTTGTAGTTTGGGTTACACAAACACTTTTACCGGAGAATAGCTTCGCTGCTTGGACCCCCAACAACCCTTACAGAATCAGCAGGGCTTTGTGTTGGTCTACTTCCTACGGGTTTTGGTAAAAGCTTAATGTAACAAGCAGGAGCGATTGTTTAAAGCGAACAAATGCCAATGCAGAGGTTTTTAGATGCTTTGCGCGAAGTGAAACGATGTGAAAGTGGCTGATGCATCAGGCTACGGTTTGATCCGCCCCGACAGCTACAAAAACTGGGTGGGGTGGTGTGGTGTTTGTGCAGCACTCTCCACACAGCCACAGATGGAGCAAGGCACCTAACCCTCAAAGGCTCCCTGGGCACCGGATTGATGGCAGCTCGCTCCTCTGGTTATGTGTGCTCTGAATGTGGGACAGCCCACTGCTCCATTGTGTGCATGTGTGTATACTACCCCCCAAGATGGGTAAAATGCAGAAGCCAAATCTCCTCCCCCAAAGATAATCATAAAGAATAAAATGAAGAAAGGTTTATTTTACATTTTGATGCCCTTATCCGACTGGAAGTGTGAGTTTTAGCTGCTGTAGAGATTAATTATGTTATTGTTGTGTTGTCACAAAGACAAGACTGGTACTTTTACATCTTATTACATCACTCTTACAAACAACAACAGTTGACCAAAGTGCTGTAAAGCAAAACAAACAAAAACAGAAACAAAGAGCAAAGAAACAAATATAAAAAATATTGATATATTAATATAACTTAATATTTTTAACTGATGTATGTACAAAGATCAGGAAGGGGAAAATCAATTAAAATGGAAATGGAAAGTAGGATAAAATAAATAAACAAGACAGTGAATCCAAAATAAGAAAAAGAACAAGGGGTACATAAAGTACGGTACATAGAAATGTGTTTTAAGATAAGATCTGAAGATAGATAGTGAGTGGGCTATCCTAATATGAGCGGGAAGATTGTTCCAAAGTTCCAAAGCTACAGCTGCAAAGGCATGATCTCTATGACATTTGGTTTTAGGAATCATTAGTATATAACTGTACACAATAACTACTCTGATGATCTAAGTAGTGATCCAGTGATCCTACCTTGTCGTTCAATCTTGGCCTTTCCGATGGGTATGGTGAATTCTTTAGACAGGACCTCCTCTGACATTTCAAAGGCCACACCATACATCAGTTCATTCTCAAGGAAAACAACTAGAAAATAAACCATAAAAAATTAGAGGCAATGACAAAGAAAATTTCTAAGATACTAATGCTATACCTGCAGAGGCAATTTTTATGAACAGCTTGAACTCAGAAAATATCAAACCAGACACCATACGGCAGCTTATCATAGTACAATGTATTAATCACAATGTATCTATGCAGATCTTTACATGCTTTATTCTCAGTCAAAATATTGTTTCATGCTAGTCTGTTACTTCAGATGGTCCCAGTTCAAAATGCTCGTTTCACTCGCGCAATCCATGATTCACACAGTCACGTGAAATGTCAGTACAACTGCAGCCACTAGGGGCAGCATTTGACCACAGAAGTTTTCGCTGAACTAAAGATCTGATTTCGACGGTTGACCCACCAACGTCAAAACTTGCAGTATTTAGTTGACTGTAAAACGTGCCAATATTTCGTAATCCTGCGGTTCAAACACAGTGAAATTAAATCCATGTGCAGAGATGACTAACACAGCTGTCTAAAGCAAATTCAAATAATTTCATTTTCCTTTTTAAAACCGTATGCCATGACTTCAAAGTTTAACAGTTTCAACAGCAGTATTAACCGATTGAGTTTCGCTGAGTTTGGAAGGCACAACTGTAAGATATCTGCACTAAAAGTTGGCCATGAAATGGAACATTTACCGCGCTAACAACGGGAATGTTTTGTCATGAGACAAACAACGGCTGTAAGAATATCGATTAGTGGAGAGCTGCTCAGCTGTGCACTTGTGGTCTAGTGGTTAGAGAGTTGGTATTGCAATAGAAGAGTCGTAGGTTTGAATTCCACCTTATCCACACTGATGTTTTACTCGTTTATTGGCTGTGTAGATTCTCATTTATCCAGGTCATGGTAGTCAAAGGAGCTAAGTTGTAAGTAACTTGACTTCTTGGAGCTTTTAAACTTACAACTTAGCTCCCTTGATTACTCGTTTATTGCACTTCCTTGTAAAAGTTATGGATTTATAAGAACATAATTTCTTCCACTGCATCGGCTTTGCCAAATGCCCACGTTTTCACACGTTAGTTGGTTTTACCAGATGTTTACCATACCTTTATTATCACCATCATATAATTTCAACAAGGATAGATAGGCTGCATTTCTGTACCTGCGTGTCCACTGAGCAAAAGGGGGGAGGGGAGGGTTACAGACACACACAGCGGTGAGCACACATACACAGGAGTGAGCCAGAGAGAGGCTAATTAGGCTATGCCACCAGCACAATGTGATATCACACGCCGCCTTGTTCAGCTCACTAAAAGCCATGGAGTGAAAGTGTGTGCGATGTGTATTTGTGTGCGTTGTGGGCACTGAATCTGCGGGACGGATCTGCATACTGGATCAATGGCAGTGTCATTTGACAGATTTTGCAAGATATTTGGTATTCACCTTATTCTGGCACGCCCATTTTCAAAGGTGAAAATCTTCCGCATTGGTTTACAACTTCCGGCCGGCTTGCCACAGCCATAGACATGCTGCATATGTATAGGATGTCTATAGCTACAGCAAGTCAGCTACATCGGAAAACCCTGCAAATTTAGATGGATAAGCTAACTTAAAAAGACACAAAAACAAGATTATACGGTCGGATGGAGAGATTGTACTTCGTCACCCTAGGTTAATGAATTCCACTGAGTGACTGGATGATGTAGCGGTGGGCTGAGGCAGGCGGTGATTTGTCAGAAAAGACACATTCATGGAAATGACCATTGTATTTGTAACTTCCCTAGCTATGCAGACCGTTGGTTATGCTACTGCTTTTCCAGCAACATTTTCCGTTTAGCTTCTGCAAGCCATGAATACAATAATTTCACCTTTAGCATCTCAATCAGCGTTGCCAAACAACAAAAGAGTCTGCCACGCCATTTCAAACACATACACCGCTTGCTACCCGTCTGTGCTGACAGAAAGCCACTCACAACTCGTTGCACCCTCCTCGCATCGCAACATTTCTTGTGCCATCATTCTCACGTGTTAATATAATTGTTTTGTGTGCGGATCCTATGAAATAGGACGATATTCTGCTCTGAACGCTTCGGCTCGGCTCGGCCCTGGTTTGCCTGCTGCTCTGGCTCTGGCTCGAGCAGAGTTCCCACACGAAAATGTTACAATGTTTAATATTGTGTTTGGTGACGTTCAGTAACATTAAATGTAGAAGCGTGGAGCAGTAGTCTAATTGCATAGCTTACTTAAATACTAGATATATGTGCCGATGTTTTACATCGGATTTCAAGTAACATCAGTTGAGTTGCATGAGGGGAGATAGACCCGCTTACCCGCTTAAAAACCTTACGTTGGGGCCATATTTAAACAGTAGGTGAGCGCCAGAGGAGGGTCTGCTGATAGCTATGCTAATTGGGCAGGACAATAGAATGACAACGAGTCACGGATTTGAGTTGTTAGAGTTGTCGGGTGCACGCGTTTGATTGCCGCTGTCCTAAACACACCTAGTGATTGGTGGATCTCCCTGAAAGAGGTCGCAGGTCGATAGCCCGCGGTTGGTGGTTCTCTGCCTGGGTGAAGTGTGGTAAGAAAACTTGTTCTGCAAGTTGAAACTGCGCCAAATACAGTTGACCAACTGGCGGGGCAAAAGAAAATTCTGGAGGGGCTTTGCCCCACCCAGCCCCACCGTAGATCCGGCCCTGCTGTTATACCAATAGAATACGCATTCCTCCTACATGTAGTCATTTAATATTCACCAAAACTACAGAACAGAGCAATATAAATCCACATTAATGTGCTTGAGAGGCCACGCACGTTTTAGCCACACCACAGATTGCCAGTTCTGGTGACGACGTGCAGCAGAAAATCAACAGGATTTGCAGAAATGAGTAAGTCATGAAGCGGCATAGCTGGCCAAGTTGGGCATTCAGCGAACAACCCAGCAAATTCGCGAGAAGCATAAAAAAAAACTATGGCTCAAAAGTCATGGTTTAACAAACCAATCCCCTTTCCCCACCAATCCAAATTGCTTTTACTCAAACTTAATTCTTCAAACTTAATTTAAGTTGCCCACAATGATGCTGTGGATTAAATGACTCCTTGTCAATTTAATTGAAACAAAAAAATGACTCGGCCTATAACAGGCTCCTTTTTATGCAGTTTTGCAGTGCTTAAGTCTGCAACTGTTGACATAAATCAAAACTTTCCAGGGTCTCTCCTTAACTTGCGCACCGTAATGTTGACTTCGGTGACTTCGCAGTTAACTGTTGTAAACCTGTGTGTCAAGCCAATAGGTCAAAATCACTTGGTTTTCTATCAAATTCATATATTTCATATATACTTGCTATTTCCGACCGTTTGGGCTGAAGTTGAAGTTGGGCTAGTAGTTAGCAATTGCTGCCATTGGTAAACAAAAGTAATGAAAAAACAGAAGAGGCCGCACTTTGCATAACTTCGACTTTTTGAGTGAAGCCTGCTCCTGCACGTTCGAGGTGGTAATGCGGCCATGCCGCGAATTGGAGCCGTTACACCTCAAAGTGTATTAACTTTCTGATATCCAAACACTGTGAAGTCTATTATCCCGCTTATACCACAGTTACCACACTTGTCTGATGTTAATTTCAGGTAATCATTTCCACATTTTAATTGCTAAAACAAACTTATTTGTAGAACTACTTCCATCCGCCACAACATGTGTTTTTTCATAACTTACTGGACAAACTGAAGGTTGCTATGGCCAAGACCCAGTCGTTAGTTCCATGACTTTGGTTGTCAAGGTAGCTATTCCAAAGTTCTGCTAAGCCTTCCTTAGCAAAATCACGTTAGTAGAGAGTCCAGATGCAGCATGACAGCAAGCAGTAAAAGACGATCTTAGAGGCATATAGCATGTCTATTTACAGTAGCTGTTTATTTACAGTTCATCATGAACTTGGCGCATTGATACATAAACATGATACGGTCGGAAAGCAGGGACTACTTCATAGGTGTGCGTATATAGAAAGTTAATAACCGTTCTAAAGGACGCATCACAATGTGAAATTGAAGAAAGCCATAGTGTAAACAAATGTAATGCAATATAGATGCCATAGCTCATATTTGGCTGATAAAATAGCAATTTAATGTCCACAAAGCCTTTGTTGATCTAAATAGTATTAAAATCATTGTTAGTCATTGTTATGCCTTAAAGTAGCGGTAAGTTGTGTCATTTTTCTACATTTTGTTGGCATCACTGTGTGGAAATACCAGAATGTATGATGCATTGTTATAAAGGCAGAGCTCCCAGGTGCCAAGTGGTGGTTGTTTGGGTACATTGCAGGTTTTCACAGAAAATACTGTGTGAATCTGGTGTGATTCATGCGAGTTTCATGCGTGAAACTGAGCAAACCGAAGTGGCACCATCTGTACTATTGTTGCCTGAGGTCTTCTAAAGTGATTGGGCAGTTACTGGTGTGTGAAATTCATCAACAAAGGACTAGTCTCCAACCTGGGTTATCATCGCGGATTGCTGATTTCAAGAGGCCCTTGGCATCCTCTGAGTTCCATGGGCTTACCACCTTGAGCCCTGGGCAATGACCATACCAGGCTGCAAAGCACTGGGAGTGCTGGGCGGCCACACCAGCTGAAGCACCATTCGGACCTCTGAATACAATTGGGACAGGCTGTAGTCCCGCAGACATGTAGTAGGTTTTCGCAGCAGAGTTGATTACTTGGTCAATAGCTTGCATTGAGAAGTTGAAGGTCATGAATTCGCAGATGGGTCTCAGGCCAGCCTGGAAACATTATTAAGTTATTGTAGTCAATAATTACATGGCAACAACTTAAAATAGAGCTGCAAGCAGCAATATGGGGGTCTATCAGCAAAGCCTGCACCCTCTTTGGGTCATGCACACCAATTACACAGAATGGGGTAATGAGCCCACTTACCAAATACTTGAATATTGGAAGCACTAGGGTTGCAAAATTCCGGGATTTTTCAAAGTTGGAAACTTTCAATGGGAAATTTCGGGAATTAACGGGGCTTTTCTAGAATTAACGGGAATAAACTGGAAATTATCAAAAGTTAAAGGTAAGGGCATTAATATAATTGGTAGAAAAAAACATTGTAACAATCTTGGCTAAAATAATCAGATTTATGTGAATAAAGTTGTGTATAGCATGCTGTTCCTCACTCATATGGACATAGAACACTATTTTGTGCAGAGCCATTGAGGCCACACATTTCAGTCAAAGTACTACATGCAGTCAAGTAAGTTTTGAGGAGATCATGAGGAACAAATAAATCAGTCATGTGTTTTAACTGTCTCCCTTTTCCAATAATGGCTGCTGGTGACAAAAAAAAATGTTTATATTTATGTTGGTATATGACTCACAATGATTCCATAAATTCCCCAAATTCCTGTGCAAAGTTATCAATTTGAAAATTCCCATGGAAATTTTCCGGAAACTTTCCGGGAATCTTCCACCCCTTTGCAACCCTAGGAAGCACTGTCTACATATACGCCACTTTGCAAAATACAGCGCCACCCAGAGGTCGAAGGTCACCATAAACACATTTTGTGAAGAATGGTCCGAAGGCTATTCATGCGAATTTTCATGACTATCGAGCAAAATTTCTCACTGCTGACTAATTAAATTTCCTTTTGATAATTAATGATGAAAATTGGTGACACCTCGAAGACAAATGCCATCAAATTACTGCTACATCCTCAGAAAGGGGTCATGACCCCATGTACCAAATTTTGTTACATGAAAGCCTTGCTGAGCTATAAGCTATTTTTACAAATTAGATCAACCCCCACGGTCATATTTATTGTGCCTACTTAGGTTGGTGTGAAGTCAATGCACCAAGTTTGAAGTTGACATGTCAAAGCATTCCTGAAATATGACATCACTTACTGTTTGGTGGCTTTGCTGCCAATTGAATGACTGCCTCTGGCGGGTTAATGCTTTGCATTTTCTTAATGCCTATGAGCAAACTTTGTGGGAAATGACCATCTGTGCTAATGTTCAGGAAGATTGGACAAAACATGTGACTGGATTATATCGAAAGAAAACCTTAATTTTCAGCAACCCTGTAAAAATACAGTGTGGAGGAAATCTCTGTCATGTGTTGAACTTGGCTGGACCCAAAGATTCCAATGGCATCTAATTTTTGAAAATCAGACATGCAGTTCAAAAGTTGTGTGCGTAAATACACCTCTAACTTTGACTCATTGGTGGTGCTAAAGCACTTGCCTTGCTTACATGACTCATGAGAGGCCAATCCCCAGTTTTTGTACAAAAATTCCCAACTTTCCTTTTTTGGTTCTATAGGCTCAAAGGGTAGAGTATAACTAGATGCACCACACAGCAGTACATGGTATCACCGCCGCAATGTGCGATGAAGTTCAGCACAAAGGGAACTACAACATTTAATTACAGGAATTACCAGTGCATGAAAATGCTAAATTTTATTTTGAAACAGGTGTGGGCAGAGGAAACAGTTTGCTGGAGGCATAGTTGGTGACAACTGACAGTTGGAATGGCAGAACAGTTAAACAATTAAGCAGTTGAAATGGGTAAATTATTTAATAGTGATTTATTGTGGTGAGGACTTTCATTCTGAAACAGTTGTAGGCAGAGGAAAAGTTGGCTTGAGACATAAACTGCCGTCACACTATCGAGCCAGACAAGGTCAAGTCCATTACTGGGCTAGTTGGTGCCAACGGCCCAGGACCACTAGGCTCTACCAGTGGGTCCAGACTGTCGGGCTACTGTCCCCTAATGATTACATTTACACCCGCCCCTATCTGTGAAACCATCACAGTTGTACCTCCTAATTTAAACAGTGTGGGAGGTTAAAAAAAAAAACACTGCCTTTCAAAATGTATGTACTGTTTCTTTAATGTAAAATCATGTCACTCACTGGACCTAAGTTTGCAATTTCTTTTCTGGTTTCTGGTGGCTAAGGCTTCACCATACAAAAGTGCAAGGAATTATACTCCGCATTTTTTAGTTGTTTGGAATGTGTTTGAATGATAAAGGCTGAGCCAAAAGTCCAAATGATCATTTTAGTTCCCGGAAACGTTCTTATAGAAACAAAACAACAATAACGGACATGGTAAGAAAACGCTATGCTGATGGATCATTTTATATCAAATGAACAGCACGTTTTGAGAGACAAGTCATTGTGTTGTGTGCTTTGCAACCATAGAGGAGTTAAATGTTTGATGATAGCGCTGGTGTTGACAAAATATATCCAAAGAGTAGCCAATATATCTCTGTATCTTATAAATATCCAGAAATATGTCACTACAAATATCCCCAGAATAGGCACTTTTGCCCAGCGCATCTTCACCTTATGTCGATTTCAAGAGAGAAACAGGAACAAAAATCAGTCATATCATGAATGGCTAAACAGTTAAATCGCTCGTCAAATACTTAAATTATTTAATAGTGAATTATTGTATTCAGGACTTTTATTTTGAGGCAAAAAAATGTTGGCTGGACACATAAATACTGACAACTGAGTTTGAATGGCTGAGTAGTTAAATAGTTGAGTAGTTTAAATAGTGAGATTATTGAATAGTGAATTATTGTAGTAAGTGCTTTTATTTTGAAACAGTTGAGGAAACTGCTGAACAGGATATGTAGTTCTAGAAAGTCAGCTTGTATGCTTAAAGCCTGTGACAGTCTTGAAGCTACAAGACTTCCAGTTGCTTACAACTTAGCTCCTCTGACCCCTGTGACAGTTACATTGTTGCAGCTGGTCTGAACTCCTTATTCTTCTAACCAGGCACGCACGCACGCACGCACGCACGCACACACGCACACACACACACACACACAGCTACACGTGTACACAAGACATCCACAATAAATAGACATAAGACATGACAGGTAAACATATACGCTTCCAACAAGAAGGAAAGTTCGAGGTAGCTCTTCTTGGTAGCTGGTGTAGGTGAAAAAAAAAAAAGTGATGTGCAATAAGTGAAGGTGCAATTGGTAAAGTGCAAGTGTGCAAGTGCAAGCAGCATGGACATGGACATAAGATTGTTTTTTTGGATGTCAGTAACATGTTCTTGGAATGTTCATGGAATCTTCTTCATTGTGCCTGATGGCCTGTGGAAAGAAGCTGTTTCTCAGTCTATTTGTGTCACAGCATGCTGCGGTAGTGCTTTCAAGATGGTAAGAGGAAGAACAGTTTGTGTGTTGGGTAGGTGGTGTCCTTGATGATATTGTTGGCTCTCTTGGAACAGTGTGAAGTGTATAGGTCCTGAATGGCTGGTTGGGGTGATCTGATGATATTTTCTGCAGTCCTCACCACCCTCTGTAGAGCCTTCCTGTCTGCAGCTGAGCAGCTGCCGTGCCAGACAGAGAGGCTACTGGTAAGGATGCTCTCAATAGAACCCCTGTAGAAGGTGCTGAGTGCAGAAGTGGGGAGGTCAGCTCTCCTCATCCTGCGCAGAAAGTGGAGGCATGTCTGTGACCAGAGAGGTGGTGTTGGTGGTCCATGTGAGGTCATCTGTGATATGCACTCCCAGAAACTTTGTGATTTTCACAGACTCCACAGCACTTCCATTGATTGTGAGTGGGGTGTGTGTTGGGAGTTGTTTCCTGAAGTCCACAGTTATTTCTTTTATTTTGTTGACTAAAAGTCCTCACTGAAATAATTTGCTAATAAATTAATTATATAATAATTCAAAAATAAAAGTCCTCACTAGAATAATTCACTATTAAATAATTCAACATTTTAACTACTCAACTATTCAACCATTCAAACTGTCAGTTGTCATTAACTATCTGTCCATCCGAATAACCTTATCAGCCGCTTGCATAGTAGGCAAAAATGAGGAAGCCATGATCTAGAACAGGGGTGCCCACTATATTTCGGCCCGTGAGCTACTTTTACAATGACCATGTCACAGTGATCTAATACTACCACACTACTACTACTACTACCACTACTACTGCTGCTAACAATAATAATAATAATAATAATAATAATAATAATAATAATAATACATCACTCAGTATGTGTTTCATATGCATGTTTACGTTATGAACCTCTACAGCACAATTCTAATACATTTGTATTACTTTGTAATGAACCTTTACAGCACAACTGTAATACATTTGCAATTATCTATTGGGTCATTCCGTGTCAAATCGAACAATGGCCGACAGTCACCCTTTCCAAAAAATCTGAAAAAAATCACAGCTGTTTGTACATCCAACCTATGTATAAATCTTTAATATTAAGTCTGTATCACTAATAGCTCCAAAACTACAGCCCTTTGAAATTTCAGGTCATTTTGGGAATTCTGGTGAACGAGCCTTTTGCTCAACTTCCGACATTGCTGGCTCTTTTAGTATTCCACACACATTAGTGTAACTATGTGAAAAGAAATGCATTTTCCTGTAGAATTCAAAAATCAAATCAGATCAGATGTACCTTGTGTAATTCTTCCTCTCCAAAGCTGTGAAAATGGCTATAGATTCAATATGTGAAATGACCACCACTTTTGAGGGCTTCTCGTTCAAAAAGTATGGCACACAAATTTATCAGATTATTTTTCCCAGTCATATACGGATTATAATGTCATGCCTATGCATTAACCTTTGTTGATATTGTTTTCATATGGTCAGTGTATTTTCTTGAAGTTAGGCTTGATTTTCAAAAAGGCTGTTTTCATCTTGTCATTTCACCATGTGGACAGTTCACAGGATTTTTTAAACAAAGAATGTGAAAACTAAGATCTCATATTTTCAAAGTAATGAAACGCAAGACACAGACATTCACACTCATGATCACAAAATATTATGCACATCTTAAATTTAAACATTGAAAAATATGAGATCTTAGTTTTCACATTCTTGATGTTTGCATAGTATATTGGAGCTATTAGTGATACAGACTTAATATTTAAGATTTATACATAGGTTGGATGTACAAACAGCTGTGATTTTTTTCAGATTTTTTGGAGAGGGTGACTGTCGGCCATCGTTCGATTTGACACGGAATGACCCTATTACCATCTTAATCTGAGTCTGACTGCACTTTTATTTCTGTCACATTTCTCAAGTTAGTCTTCATACAAGTAAGACAACTAGCTAGGACTACTTTGCTGCAGTTTTCCAGTAGCCTTTCTAGTTGTTATGGTAACCTAACAAAAAGTTTTAGACTTCACACTCCATCGTTAGTATAACAAAGGCCCTGGCATTCAAAATGATGCACTGAGAACTCTTACATGCAGTAGCTTGCAGTTGTTTCTCATCGCCGCCATGATGAAAGTCCAAACAAGTCGATTGTACTCTCTCTCCTCCTATTCTGCCCGCTGGTTCATGTTCGTCAATCGACTTGTGTGGACTGTCCTCATGATAGTGACGAGAAACAACTGTAAACTACTGCATGTAAAAAATTGTTTTCTTAAAGGAGTACTTCCATGAGAAACCGTTTAGTACTTGCTCTTTTGAAATACGACAGGTCACCCTGAGTTGCATATGCATGCTGCACGTGAAAATGTTCTTCTAACCCGATTGCCTCCATTAGTCAGTGAAAAAAAGTAGGCGGAAAAACAAGTGGCCAACAAAGTGGCCAACAAAGTGATTTAGGTTTGTAAATTAGAAAAAGCTATGCCACAGTTGTGATTACTGGAGAAGTTTTGTTGCAGCACACATTCACTTAGCGAAGTATAGGTAAGTATGTGTGTTTGTGTAGAACGTTTAGATCTTCTATTTGGTTCACTATGACCGAATGGGCTTCGAATGATTGTAGCCTGTGACTAGTATAGCCAAGAACCTGTCATTCTCCCTCCTCCATCTCCTCCACCAAACTAGAACAGCCTGAAACAGAACCACTAAAGCATTTTTTCACCAAAACCGGCTCACAGGGCATTCATTAATACTAGAGACCACCGCAAAATTAATGAAAACACGATGGAAGTACACTTTTAAAGTTGTCAGTGCCTCGTTCTGAATGCCGGGGCCTTTGTTATACTACTGATATATAATTATGAGAATGAGAATTTTTCAAGCTGTGGTCTGGAGAATACGTACAAAAAAAATCTTGATATATGCCCTCAGAGGAGTTAGTTCACTTCCAGCTGATCGAAAAATTGTTTAAGGCCATGTTTTAATGGGTTTAATGCGGGTCTCACCAGGGACTTGGAGGGTAAAAGAAATGTGTTTTTATACCTAATCGTTTTGTAGTTATAAGCCAAAGTCTGATTTTTGGGAATTATAGCACCCCTCATGAAACAAAGTTTACAAAACATAATGTGCTAAACAACTTCTTCATAGATGACCATTTATGAACTGAGTTTATTCACCCTGTTGAGCCCAATGTATGAAAAATGTTTGGTTTTCTTGGTTGCAATGGTTGGCGAGTTATTCCTCAAAAACTGATTTTTGCTTCACATTTTGTAAGAGAACGGCAGCCCCTACACACAAAATGTAACAAAATATGGTGTGGTCTTAAATAATATTATGCCCATTGAGTATGTGACGTTAAATGAAATGTGGACAACTACAAAACAAGACATTAAGTATAGCGTAATCATAAGCTATGTATTAAATATTAATTGGTTTGTGACTTCGTAACGTAGTAACTTTTTTTTTAAGTTGTATAAGATTTTTTCAAGGTGTTGTCTGCAGATGATGTACTTCGAATTTCTTGACAATCGGATGAACACTCTCAAAGGAGTTTAGTTTCGCTGTCAATTTAAAAAAATTGAAAATTCTGGCACCATACAGTCCAAAACTTCAGAAAATGGACTCACCATTGCAGCACCAACAGCAATACCAGCAAATCCCATCTGACCAGACAGCATAGAAAATAATTAACATTCCAGCTGTTCACCACATAAATCGAAAAGGTAATCTGTTCATAAATCAATGTACTACAGACAAAACTCTCACCTCGGTAATAGGGGTGTCGATGATGCGTTTATCTCCATACTTCTTCCAAAGACCTCTACTTACCTAAAAATAGTCCAACAAATGAAACTGGATGAAAGTGTATTCAAACACAGATAATCACTACATCATGGACAATTATGCATACCTGCAAACTCATAACTAATCCCCCCCCACAGACATCTTGTGAATTTAACATGTAAATTAAGCATTGTGGTATACTCCAAGAAGAAAATAAAGGGAAAAGACAACATTTTCCTCAGGTAAAAAGGACATGTTAACATCAGCTGATTTGCAATAACTCTACCAGGACAAATTGTACATGGTGTGAGTCAATGTAATGTCGTCTATGACACACGAATACTATTAAAAAAAAAAGAGAAAAATAGTAATTTCAATTTGGTTAGCCTATTTTATTTGTACACACCACAAGGGTGCGATTTGTCAAAAAAAAAATGGGAAGGTTTTTTTTTTTTTTTTTAGTATTCACAGGAATGAATATTGTGTTTAGGGCTGGGCAATATGGCTGAAATCTGTATCACAATATAAGTATTTCATATCGGTCGATATCGATAATTATTGAAACATTGTATGACCTATTTAAAATTAGGACCAGGAGGGAAAAATAATACATTTAAACATTTTTATTTTAAACTTGCAATGAGGCAATGAGCATTCAGGGAAAAGGAATGTCAACACACATGTTCAACGTTATTACCAAAAAAAAAAGAACAATTAACAATAATAAAGTGCTTAACAAAACTAGACTGTTATAAAAGCATGTGCAAAGTGTTAAATGTGAACATAGCAAAAACTGATATCTGTCTACCTAGAAGAACTATCATATATATATATTTTACTGCAAGTTTGGTGCAAAAAAGTTCACCTTCTGGTGAATAACATTTTTTCAAATAAATAAATAAAAATATGCAGTGTTTTATAAACATAGAAGAAATTAAAGTAAAACTGAGGTAGACTTAGGCTTTACATCTGTAACATCTGAACTATTCAAGTAGCCTATATTTTCACTCAAGGTTTTGTGCTAGGAACACCAGCTGCTTTACCTTCTCTGGTTTTAAAGCTGCCCTGGTTTATGTAACAACTACCCCCAGTACTAAAAATTATCTCTAAGGGGTACTGGTGGCTGGGATGCACAAGTACTTTTTTGCAAGTTGAGACAATCTGGGGAAGTTGTGTTCATGGAGCCTCCACCAGTCCAGGGGATCAGACTCACTGTCTACATCAGAAAACCTCAGGTACCTTTCCAGCTCACTCTCCACTCTTTGTTCATCAGTGAGAGGCAAGTCAACCTCTTCTTGACCTCTTCTTGCTTTTTGAAGAAGCTCCCCAATGACTTGCGTTATTTCTTCACGCCCAGTGGTAGAGGTGGTGCAGCGGCAGCTGCAGCTCCGCCCTCTGCACCTTCATTCGCTGCTCCCTCAGAATGCCCTGCCTGTGACTGGCCCTGGCCTTCATTAGCCGCATTCACATTCCGGAGCCAGGCCAGCCCGGGCCTTTAGGGGCCACCCTCGGTGCTTGTAGCCCCAGGGCACTAGCCCCATGACCTGAGAGCTATTGTCTTCACACTCCCTGGTTACTAGACCCTCTGAGTTACGCCCTCGTTTGCGAAAACGTCACTGATACAGCCCATTTTCAAGCAGGATAGGCGGGCAATTCAGTAGCAGCAGTAGAAGAAAGTAGAAGACGATTATACAACTACTGCCGATATCTCTGACTGCAAATACTTCTTTGGACGATAATAGACGCCATGGAACCTCTGCTGGCGCAGATTGTCCTCCGTGTTGTTCCAATATATTTCTATATATTACTATAGGCTATAAAGCAAAAATACACCGTCCTTATGTTTTAATGGAACAAGACCGACGGCCACGGAGCGTCAAATGCTTGTTCGGATATTTCCACACAGTGCTGCCAACAAAACGTAGCCAAATGACACAATTTACTGCTACTTTAAGGTATAACAATGACCGAAACAGTTAATTTTAATACTAATTAGATCAACAACTTGCAATTTTTATCAGCCAAATATGAGGTAGGTCATCTATATTGCATTACTTTTGTTTACCGATGGCAACGGTTGCTAAAGGAAGAAAAGTCTTGTTTTAAACCAACGGTACCACTACCGTCAGCCCAAACGGTCGGAAATGGCAAATATATATGAATTTAATAAAAAAACAAGTGATTTTGACCTATTGGCTTGACACACACGTTTAGAACAGTTAACTGCGAAGTCACCGCGGAGAACCATGTTACAATGCACAAGGCATGTAAAGGAGAGACACTGGCAAGTTGGGATTTTATGTCGGCAGCTGCACACTTCAGCACTGCGAAACTGCATTAAAAAAGTAGCCTAAAATGACACAAGGCAATGTTATAGGCCTAGTCATTTGTTTGTTCCAATTAATTTGACAAGGAGTCATTTAATCCACCGCATCACGGTGGGCAATTGAAATGTTACCAGCCAAGCATTCACCACCAGCCACGAGACATACAGAGAATGTAGGATTAAGCTCGCTTGAGTAAAAGCAGTTCAGATTTATTTTATGTGGGGAAGGGGGGTTGGTTTGTTATACCATGTCTTTATATCCGTAGTTTTTTATGCTTCTCGCGAATTTGCCGGGCTGTTGTTCGCTGAATGTCCAATTTCCTAGTTTCTGCAAACCTCGTCGTTTCGGGCTTAACCCGCCTCTTTCAAATGCCTGTTTGCTACTGGACGAAGCTTCAACCAATCACACTCCTCTGCCCTCTGACGTATACCCAGCGAAAGAAACTGCTTGATCCAAACAAAAAGTAGTAGCAGCATGTAGTCATATAGAAAAGGCGTTAAATGATTTTTGTCGGACTTGTGAGGTGAACATGAGAGTGGCTGGTGTTGGTCATTTAATATTGATATTCGAAAAACGAATCAGTGCGATCAAAGGCGAAATGACCACAACAACAGCATTCTCGCAAAGCCCAATCGACTCGGCTACCAGCGGGGCTAACTGCTAAATTAAACTTTTACCCAAGCCGGTCGGTACCATTGCGAAAACGTCCTTTCCCGCAAAAATGCTTCAAGGGCTGCCCTTTGCTGTATTTTCAGAGAGAACTTCGCTTTGAATTCGTCCAAAACAGCAGCTACAGCTGCATTGAAATCTTGCGTTTGCTCCACGTTCGCCATGTTGACAGTGACTGAGATAGATTTCCTGTCGCCAAACTACCGCGTCATTGCCATTTTGAAGTGCTCGATTTTCATTGGCCCATATTCTTGCCGGAGCAGCAACGGTGTAGACAGGCAGCTTGGCCAGACTGACTTGTTCGCGAAATGAAAATGCAGCGTCATAGGCAGTATGGGCACACCCAAGCTACCCAGGACAGCCCCTGTAGGCCCGTGTTAGCACCTCCCCCTGAAGATGTGAAGCCACTTAGCACCGGTACACCCGTGTCGGCTCGGGTTTGGCCCGGTAATGGGAACCCCGCTATTCACTACCTCAGACACCGCTCTCATTTTAATGGCCCCTACCTTCCCTGGTCTGATGTACTGAACTTTAAACCTGGGGTCCATCAAGGTAGCCATGTCAAGGAGATCGTCTGTGTCAGGGCCTGCATACTTCTCATCAAGATAGGCCATTATTTTTGTCTTCATCTCTTTTGTGAGCTCAGTGTCCCCCTCATTTACTTGAAGCAATTGGAGCGGAACAGGTGGAGCACAGGCTTCACATAAGAGACGGCCACATATGATTCACCAAAAAGGGAGTCTGTAAACTCCAGGAGAGGAGCCAAGGCCGCATTCATAGACTCAAGCACATCGATGTCCTGCCAAGTTGGGATCAGATGCCTGGTGTTTTTGTCAGCAGACAGAACTTCAGTAATGGCCTTTTGTTGCTCTAGGACCCTTGCCACCATCTTCTGCCTTGAGCCCCACCTGGTTGGTGACTCTGTGATCAGCTGGTGTGTGGGAAGATGGAGGCGCTGCTGTGCTCTGGAGAGTGCACTCTTTTTCTTGCACGAGCAAGAAAAAGTAGAGACCACTTTCTTGCAAACACCTACAGCCCTGTCCACTTTCCTGTCCTTTCCTGCAGCACCTGTAGAAAAACAATGACAGCATAAATTAAAGATAATAGACTTAGTTTAGTTTAGTAAGTTAGTGTAATGCTGCTTTCATGAATAATAATAATAATGATAATAATAATAATAATAATAATAATAATAAATTAGCTAATAAAATCAATCCAGTAACCAACATGGATGATACCATCCAAATGACAATGCTACTCACCAATTGCAGAATGCAAACAATGCCCAAAACATTGTAGCCTGGTCCAGTTGTTAAGTGAAGTAGCCTTCACCACATTTGCCCCAATGTCTGTGGTGATGCACACCATTTTGTGCTCAATTAGACTCCAGGACAGCAGTGCCTCCTTCAACCCTTCTGCAATAACTTCTCCTGTATGGTCATCAAGGAAATATGCTGTTTCGAGGCATCTGGTTCTTAGGTTCCATTCCTCGTCTATGAAATGAACGGTCAAGCTAATGTATGGTTCTGACATACGGCTTGACCACAGGTCAGAGGTTGTGGCAAAGTACTTGGCTGACAATATTTCCTGTTGCATAGATTCTTCGCACACCAGGTAAAGTTTAGGTATGGCAGTTTTGGAAAAGTACTTCCGCCCTGGAAGTACATACCGTGGGTCGAGCACGTTGAGTAGATTTTTAAAACCGGGCTTCTCTACTGTACTGAGAGGAAGCATGTCCTTGGCTATGTAATATGCCACTGCCTGAGTTATGTCTGTATGTCGTTTAGATGATTTGTCATAAGGCTGTAATGTCGAGTACCTCTCCATGGTGGTCTGCTTTTTTTGCTGTGCTGGTTGTGGTTGTTTGATGCGGCTGTGCTCCAAAGGGTGAGCGCGGCTAAGATGGTGAAACAAATTGGTGGTATTACCACCCTTGGTGAGGACCACGGTGTTGCATAGTTTGCAGACAACATTTGTCTGACTACGATCCGACTTATAAAATCCAAAAAATTCCCATACTGGCAAGCTGACCTCATCTTTCTTCATCACGCTGTTTTTTGGAAAAAAAAAAACATAACCACAAGACAAGGAGATGACGCAACCAAACATATTGCTGTTACATGATTGGCTATTAGCGTGTGTCTCCGGTGTCTCTCCATAGGTTGCTAGGCACCAGAGGACGAGTGCCTTTGCTCATGCAACCAAGCTTGCTTCGCAACAAAGCGGAACTAAACCAGAGAGGGCTCTGGCTAAACTTATGCCGGTTTCTTAAAAAGAAAAAAAGAAAAAAAAACACTCATATCGAAACGCATTTTGTAGTGATATATAGTACGTGTCTATCGCGATACATATCGTTATCGTTTTATCGCCCAGCCCTAATTGTGTTTTTAACTAATTTAAGCATACCATGTTGTTTAGGCTATTTTATTTTCAGAAACATTTTACTTTTAGCTTCTGCAATCCATCAGTACAATATTTTTACTGTAGGCAGTGTTGATTGCAATGCTATACAGCATAAAAAATTAAATAACTCTGCCTGCCCCATTGTCTAATACACACACACACACACCTGCACTTGACTGACCCATCTGTGCTGACAGACAACCACTCACAACCCTTTTTCTAATTGGCAAAGTGCACAGGTTCAATGCACCCTTCTATGTCTCAGATGAGTCAATAACAAGCAGGTCTACATGAGCCCACTTTTGAAACCCAGTTTTGCTTTTGATACTACGTCTAACAAATTTGCACCAGTGCATAACACACAAGACAGTGCTTGGGTCAGTATTGAAGGGTGTCAAATTCAGGTTAGGTTATTCCTTGGACTTAAAGGAGAACTTCGGTGTAAAATGAAAATTGGCATGTTAAAACATCATACCGAGTTGGTATGTTTGCTGAGAAGCAAAATTGAGTTAGCCTGTTGCATTCAGAACGTAACTATTTTTTACACTTGTCCCAGAAGGCTTAACAATGGAAGTGGTAGGCGCCCTTAGACGAAGCATTAAGATTACGCTATTATTAAACCAATAAAACGGCTCAAAAAAACTCCACACTCCATCAGTAGCACAACTAAGACCCTGGCATTCAAAACAAGGCACTGAGAACTTTGTAAGTGTACACAACGTTTATTAATAAAACTGTTTTAACAGACAGTACCTTGCTGTAGTTTCCCCGCGCCGCCATGATGAAAGTCCACACGAGTCGATTGACGAACACGAACCAGCAGGAAGAATAGGAGGAGCGGTAGTACAATCAACTTGTTTGGACTTTCATCATGGCGGCGACGAGAAACTACAGCAAGGTACTGCCTGTCAAAACTGTTTTATTAATAAACGTTGTGTACACTTAGTTCTCAGTGCCTCATTTTGAATGCCAGAGCCTTTGTTGTACTACCGATGGAGTGTGGAATTTCTGCGAGCTGTTTTACTGGTTTAATAATAGCGTAATCTAAATGCTTCGTCTAAGAGTGCCTACCACTTCCATTGTTAGCCTTCTGGGACAAACAGTAAAAATTTGTTAAATTCTAAACGCAACAGGCTACCTCAATTTTGCTCCTCAGCAAACATACCAACTCGGTATGATGTTTTAACATGCCAATTTTCATTTTACACCGAATTTCCCGTTTAAATAGAGAGACTAGATTTGAATAGAAGATTAGATTTGAATGTGTTAGCTTTATGCAGTGCCTGTTTGACAGGATTCTTTGCTTTAGTTGCCAATGTTTTGTAAGTTGAGTGGGGTGCAGTTTATGTCATGTTTATGTAAGAATTACTCAAGACTTGAAATAGTTGTTAAACCAGTGGTTAGTTTAAGACTAATCTACAACTGCTATTATTTTCCAAAAAAATGTTTTGGGCGTGATGAGAGCGTATTCAGCCAAAATCCTATTGAAAGCTAGAGCACAACTACATTCTGCACAACATACATGTCAACTATGTTGCCAATGTATATTATCACAGAGACAACTCAAAAACCTCCAGACAGTGTAAAAAATATGACCACTCACCTACAATTGCATGAAACAAATGCTGGAAGGCTATCAATGTTGACATTGTCAATACCAAATCTGCCCTACAAGTGCAGTACTTGAACAGAAACTGAAATGCCTTTCATGTTGTCACACTGCCCAGTCAAACATGTTGTGGGTATAAACAGTTGGGCAGCTGTGGACTAATGGTAAAGGAGTTGGTCCTGGGATCAGAGGGTTGCAGGTTCCAATCCCATACTAGTAGGAAGAATGTGTGTAGGAAAGTAAATCTTTAGCCCTCTCCTGTACTCTCACCCATGGAAGAAGTGCCCTTGAGCAAGGCACCTAACCCCCAAATTGCTCCAGGGACTGTCCCTGTACCTAACTGTAAGTCGCTCTGGATAAGAGTGTCAGCTAAATGCAATGTAATAATAATAGTGGTGGTGCTTTTGTGTTCTTAATAAGAAGAAGCAAGGTTCTGTGATAGTTTCTTCTTCACAGAATTCTCAATAAAAGAGCATCAGTGGCTATTCTTCTGTCGACCACAAATAGCAAACTCGTTCTTGTCATTTGGTTTGGTAAATCTAACGTCAACAAGCCAGTGGGCAAAATTGAGGTCCCTGTCTCACTAAATTTATTTATTTATTTATTTTACCTGAGGTAGGACAGACTGATGATAAAGAGGCAGAGTTTATCACAACTTTACGGAAGGTGTGAGAAAATGCGTGTTTTGTGTACAGGGAGTGAATAAACGTTTTGACAACAGTCAGCCTACGTGTTTGGGAACGATATTCCGTCGGCCTTAAAGTTATGAAGTTGTACTATGTGCAGTTCTGCTTTCTAAACACCATTTAAACAAGAAAAGAAAAACAGAGAAACACACACATTGCGATACCAACGAGAAACAGGGCAATACGCACAATACGCGCAAGAGCAGCTGATGCCCCGTGCAAACACCGTTTACACACAGATGCCCAATGTGAATATAAATACGCTCACTGGCCTTTCACGCCTTCGCCCCGTTAACGCGCATGGCTATATTACGCAACAATAACGAGTTTTCTAAGAGCACACCAACCTTGTAGGCACCGTCATATTGGGCCACTTCCTCACCCAGTAAGAACACCCTGTCATCTCGCTCCAGCTCCTCATCCATGGCCTGGTTAAGGGCATCTCGAACTGTCACCTGAAAAAATGATAAAGGTAACGAAACATTACCACCACGTCAGTTTCCAAAAAAGATTAGCTATAAACACGGCAAATGTTGACCTCTAGCAACTGTTGCTTTTTATTCAGAAGCTGTCACACTTGTAACTTTAAGTTATTTAGCAAAATAGCAACTGGAACGAATCAGGCAACTGAGAACATTGCATTGCCTACATAAGGGTTAGCACGCTGGACCTCCAGACAAGCTTTAATGGCAATAATTTAGTAGTCCGTTACAACTTTAAGCAAGAACAACTGTTAATTATGATCACAGATTCAGTTTTCCAATGATGTGTTGTAGCGGTATAACAAAAATTAACAGCTCAGATGAAGGTTATACTTTTCCATTGCAAACCTGCAAAGAGGCCGACGCCGTTCTGTGGATCTCTCTTCGCAAAACCACCGATACAGCATTCTGTATCCACACCACAAAAACAACCAAATATTAGTTGATGTAATGTGACCAGTTACAACCGCTAAATATTTCCGAAAGAATTACCTTTCCGGAGCGAACAATCCACCTCAGCGACGCCATGTTGACCCTGTCCTCTATTCGAAGGAGTGGTTGTAGTTGATGACTTGTTCCAATAGGAATGGCCGTTGCTCTACCAGGCAATGTCAGTGTCGTTGATAGGACCACACAGTACTGTGCGGTTGCCAGAGGTGGACAAAGTACACAATTCCTTTACTTACGCCAAAGCAGTGGCGGTTCTACATTGAATTACTCCCCCCCAGGGAAAAAAATCATAATTTTGCACGTGGTATTATGACCCCACAGTGTTTCTCATTATCAGAACTTTCAAAAAATTACAATGAAATAAACATAGTGCCAAAAATATATACAATCAGATATATAAATACAACAAATAATATAGTGGCAGAGGATGCTCCAAAATATTTTAAGGGAGCCCCTGAATTGCAATTGAAATTAACATCGAAATACTGTATGCTACAAAACTCAACCCAAATTAACCCAAATTATGTAAATCAATAATAACTGAACTTGTAACAGTTTTGTTGCAAAGCCAAATCTTATGGTGAAATTAGATCTTGTGTTTGTTCAGCTAAGACCGAATTATTGTTGAGTATAGCAATCGTAGCATCATAGCTAGGAGGCATAAGAGTGCCTCGTTTTTAATGTCAGGGCCTTTGTTGTACTACCGATGGAGTGTGGAGTTTCTTCGAGCTGTTTTAATGGTTTAAAAATAATGTAGTCATCATGCTTCGTCTAAGGGCACCTACTATTTCCATTGTTAGCCTTCTGGGACAAACGTTAAAAAATAGTTAAACTCTGAATGCAACAGGCTAAAGCAATTTTGCTCCTCAGTACACATACCAACTCGGTGTGATGTTTTAAAATGCCAATTTTCATTTTACACCAAAGTTCTCCTTTAAGTATTAAAAGTACAAGTATCTTTTTTCTTTCTTTTTTGATAATGTGGGGCCACAGACAGGTCACTAAACCTTGACCTGACCTTAAGTTCTTTATACACAACATGACTATTTTCATATTATGTTATTATATTCACACTATATTCATATTTTGGGCCTAACTGACATTGTAATTTGTTTAACTATACAAGGTTTTTACATTTTAGCCTAACCCTGTACTGCATGAATTTTTAATTTTGGGAGAAAAAATTTTTGCTCCCTATTTCAGGGGAGCTTTGGGGTCCCTAACTATAGATCAACAATAAAATCCCCCCCCCCCCCACCACCCCCCCAATAAGATATTGGTTTGTTGCTTCAAGGCAACACTGTGCGTTAAGGGTACAAAAATACCAAGTTTTTCCATAATAAGTATTATTATTCAAACAAGGAAAATACACAATATTATCCATGTTTTTAAGATTTTATTTGTTTATTCCATGTGAAACTTGAGGAAGCAGTTGCGTTCAGGAGTAAAGCAAAGGTGGACATTGCATTTTCGGCACATTGCTTTTGGTGTACCATTACACCCTGGCACCCTGCATCGCCCCTTGCCTCCAGTTATAATGAGCCAGTGGGCTGTTTGATCCAGGCAGATATTGAGGCTGGATTTCTTCTGAATAGAGACAAAGGAAGTACATATTAGGAACACACAACTACGCAGTCACTCATATGCATGCATAGAAACCTAGACCCGCACACGTGCACACACATGCACACACACACACACACACAGAGCTACTCTTCCAAATGACCCCTAACTGACAGCTGAGCTATAAAGTGTCCCTCAAACCTGACTCAGGGATGCATTCCTCCTGGTCCTCACTGTCACTGCCAAGCTCACTGTCTTCGCTGTCAGTGGGAATGGCCCTAACCTGAACATCCTTTTTTCTACCCAAAAATGTATTAACATCCATGTCCTGCATAAACATCAATAAATATTAATAATTTCAAAAGATTTGCAAGTAAAAACATTGACTATGGTCATTTAACCATACACATATGAAGACTTATACACACCAATGCATTACATTGCCTGAATAAAGTAGGACTAACTGCACAGTGTTGCCTTGAGGCAACGTTTGAAAAAATACTGTTTTGACATATAAATAAACACAAAATAGGTATTTAATTGATCAAATGAGCTTCCCTGCATATTTATGCACATGCATGTTTTTTTTGGTGTTAAATTGTTCAATTTAAACATGTTTAAAAGAGAATAAAATCTTACCAATTTGTGGCATGTGTCCCATGCGGCTTGACTTCCTGAAAGGACTGCTCCGCCCCCTCAAAAAAGCTCACACCCACTTTAAATCGTCATTTTATTGGACAGAGATGTGTCTGGTCATAGTTTATGAAAAAAAAATGATATATTATTTTAAAGGGCTAGTGTGGGGGTTAAAAATGTGGTTTGTTGCCTCAAGGCAACGCTATGCGGTACAGGGCTAATATAAAATAATTTAGATGCAAATAAACTTCAATAAGGATAATTGCAGTCAACATAGCCTACCTAGGTCTTTGAAAATGATCATTGCTGGTTTTTATCTTTTGCCTTGTAAGTAGGTCCATGTATAGTTGCAGGGATTTAAGATAATGGTGTAAATTGCAAAACAACATGTACTTGGGGAAGCTCTGTAGTTTAAAAAATTCTTTGAGACAGTGTAATTCCTTGTCCATGTTTAAAACCATCTATTGTATTATAACCACTATTGTTATTTATTCTCTACTAACAAATCTGAAACACCTGATCACAGACAGAATAACTCAATTGGAGGGGTAAATGTAATGTTTAGTTGCAAAGATGTGCGGTGAATGTCAAGTGATTGTCTTTTTTCATTCCAACTTTATCATAGTCACCAATGTTTTGATAAAGATTTGTCATTATCTGCCATTGCCATCATGATCATTACCAAGTTCAAATTCAGTGACTGAAAGTAAAGACAATTCAGACTTCGATATTATCTATCACATCATTGCAAAATCATTTCAAAGCCATGTTTCAATGTAACTTGTACTGGAACTGTACTGATCACACTTTTTAAACAGGGGTTGATCCACCTCTCATCAATGTAATGAATGTACTTCATGCACATTTCAAATGTAGTGGAGTAAAAAGTACAATATTTGTCTTGAAAATGTAGTGAAGTGAAAGTCACAAGTTGCCAAAATGTTTCATACTCAAGTAAAGTACAGATACTTGAAAATTTACTCAATTACTGTCCACCTCTGGCAGTTGCGTTGGACGTAACACTGCATTCAGTAACCATTGGAGATGGGAAATCCGGGTCCTTGAAGGGATTCAGTTCATTTTGAGTCACTCAGTGATATGAGTCGGGTTGTGTGAGTCACTTGAGTCACATGAAAAATTACCTGACATGAAAAAGCATGTACGGTTGTCGTTTTGGGTATTTTCTCCTACCTGTCTTTAGGCATTTTACGAGTCACAAGTAGGCCAGATAATCAGAATGGTAATAACCAGGTAGTGAAACCAGCCTAATAATAGTTGGATCATTATTCAATTTTATTGAATATGGCAAATAAATGTGCAATAAATTGGACAATTTGTGCAAATGAGGTAAGTAATTTATTAACACACAAGAAATGCCAGAAGAATGTGAAATTGCTATAGCATTGCTTTTAAGCTATGCTATTTACAAAGTATGTAACATACTAGTGCAATGTGTGGTAGTTGGCTAAGAATAATGCACTGTACAGTAGACTACACAGAACCATTTTAAATATAAAAGAATACCAAACAGTATCAACTACAAATAAAATTTGAGATGTGCAAAATAAAATCTTACATTATATTAAGAATATGATAACAGGAATGAAGGGTCAGATATGCGATGAATTAGTTGTTCCCACACAACCTCAAGCAAGGCCGCAGCTTGGGGGTTCTGCACATCTGGCCTTAGGCTTGTCACTCTCTCTGCAAAGTCAGCCCAAAACATTGTACAACAACAAATGGTCTTGCTGTGTTTTGATACCAATCGAACATCGAGCCTATAGTTGCCCTGGTTAGTGGCTACTAGCTGTACAGACACCCCAACCTGCAAAACCCCCCACCCCCAGGAGAAAAGAAATCTAGAAATAAAACATTATTATATTACATTATATTATGTTACATTAAGTTACAGGATTTAAAGTTTCTGAGGAATTCGACATTATCATAGGCCCAGATGCAGAATGCAGTCGCTGTAAGCAGTTGAGCAGTTAGATATACTACTTTAAAATACAAAGAAGAACTGAATTGTAAGCCTGCTGTCAGCTGTCGTTCAGCCAATTCGTAGCAATAACCCAGGCAAAGTCATGGAACTCAGTTGTTGACAAAAAACCTTTATTCACCTCAGCTCACACAAGTGCATACAGGCAAAAGACCCAAAAATACACTAAGTGTATAGCAAAGTGAACCCACTGCAGCTGGCTGTTTAGTCTCCGGAGACAATAGAGTTGATCAACCCGGAGAGTCACCTAAGAAGCATCCCAGAAGAATCTCCTAGGGATGCCTCCGAGATGAGTCTCTCAGTGCTGCTCTGAGTCTCCACTTTTTAGGCCCTCTTACACCCCCGCAGTGTATTAATAGCAATTCCACTGTACTTTCCAAAAAACTCAAAGGGTGCTTACGTTACATTTCCAACCACCCATACTTGATCGTTAACAACCCACATTTCATTTAAATAATCCAGTTTTAACATCTTCCATTAACTTCAAGAAAAGTCCCTTATTGTTTTTAATTCAGTGTCTCTGATCTATCAAACCAGTGTGTTTGTGTGTGTGTGTGCGTGTGTGTGTGTGTGCAGGCATCTGCAGCATCTCCTATGTATGTGCATGTATGTTTGTAATTACTTTCCTTAGACTCATTTGCCCCCTCTCTGTGTCTCCAAAACAGGTGTCTGTGTCTGTGGGCCCATGTGTGCATGTGTGTGTGTGTGCATGCGTGGGTGCGTGGATCCCCTTGGCTGCTTGCCAGTGCACTTGCTCTCTGGTTTCCGGTCCCCTTGCACTGCTGCGTGTCACAACAACCTTGTTTATGCTCAAGCTACAGACTAATATGACAGATTAATCTAACACATTAAGTTTGAATATTCACCTTAAGTTTAGATATTCACCACACATTGCACGCATTACTTGTGGAAATGTGTAATGTACTGTAGACATGAGGAAATGTTTTTTTCCTTTACGCTGGAATACGTTTTCATTTAGCCTCAC
Organism: Coilia nasus; assembly: GCA_027475355.1. Taxonomy (NCBI): domain Eukaryota; kingdom Metazoa; phylum Chordata; class Actinopteri; order Clupeiformes; family Engraulidae; genus Coilia; species Coilia nasus. The sequence continues at coordinate 474,910 of CM050211.1, forward strand.
TCCGCCTGTCTCCCTGTCAATGCTGCATCCGTCAAATAGTAATAATAACAATAATGAAACATAGCTCCGTAGAGGAAACGTTTGGATGGTTGCATTAATAGCAGACACAAATCCAAATTGTAGCCAGAAAACAATGACTCACACATTTCACGCAAAATGTTACAATGTCGGTATTCTTTATTCTCTATGCATATGGCTTGATCACGTTGCTGTACAGTGCGTGCTATGTTTCTAGCGATTCACATTGTGTAGTGGCATAGTGTTTATTAGGCTAGACTTTTTAATGTCACATTTGGCTGCTGATGTACTGGCAGAGACGCTTCCTCAGGTCTTTATGTAAACATCAAACTACTCGGCATGCCCCAGCCTTTCATTCTCAAACTATGTTAAAATTGCATGTTTATCTCATCAGCCTGAATTAAAGAACTCCTCTAGAGAAACCCCTCAACCACCACGTATAAAAAGGACTGTAACTTTTGAAGAGCACTGAAAGTTGTTGCGACGTCCCCGGGGTAACCATATGAAGAAATATTTTATTTTATTTTTTGTACTATTATTTTATTTTCTTATGGTCACACGCTATCTTTAATGTAAACATCTAACTACTCTGCATGCCCGTCATGACGATTGGCCTCTCCTTTCATTCATTCAAACTACGATAAAATGGCATGTTCATCTCATCAGCCCAAATTAAAGAAATCCTCGAGAAAAAAACCCTCAACCATCCTGCATAAAAAGGACTGTAACGTTTGGGCTATAGCCCCGAAAGTTTTAAATGGTGACGTCCCCGGGGTACACTACGAAATAATATTTTATTTTGTAGTATGATTTTATTTCCTTATATGGTAAGAGGCTCTCTTAAATGTAAACATCAAACTACTCCGCATGACGACTGGCCTTTCCTTTCATTCATTCAAAATTGCATGTTCATCTCATCAGCCCAAATTAAAGAAATCCTCGAGAGAAAAACCCTCAATCACCCCGCATCAAAACGGACTGTAACATGGTTAGTCAGGTACTCACACACTGGGCAGAGAAACGAAACTCATGACGGGATCTGAGTAAGCAGAGATCCACAAACAGTTGGATCCTTGCAGTCAAGTCGGGTAAGTTAAGTTTCGTTTCTCTGCGAGTAGTGAGTGGCTAAGTGCCTCTGCTTGCACTGCGTGCTTTGATCCACTAGTACTGCTAAAGTTACAAGTCACGTACGTTTCATTTCTCTGTCAAATGAGATGTAAGATGTTTGAATTGTACCGTTTATTGATGGTATATCAATCAAATGTTGTAGGACTCAACTAAGCCGGTTAAATAGACGTCTAGATCCATGGGTTCATACGTTTTCATGATGGACCAGACAAGTGATGAAAAAGTTTGCATTCGTTTGCAGCCTGACGGTACAAATCCACTTGCTCCGTCTGGTCCGTTATGAAAATGTACTGCCTCCCCTTGTGTTGCCGGATAGGGACTGCATGTACATTTTCAAAATGTTTGGGCATGGGCGTGTCTTTGGAATCTACGAGGCTATCTGTCTACCTGTATCTATCGATATAGCAAGCTAGCAAACCATAATAACTGACAACTGTGCCCTTACCAAACTTTACACATGTGTTTTGTTACATGCACACAGACATAAAACCTACCAGACGATAACTGTAACAAGATAAATACACCTTCACGAGAACCGCGGGTGTCATGGGATATCTCCGTGTGCTCTACTTTTATTGGATAACGCAGACACGGTCAACGGATAAATTTGCATAAAGTTGAGCAGAGCCCAACTTCTTGACGTGCCTGAGCTATCCAAACGGCCGTGTCGCATTCCCGGCAACCTTTGCGGGAGCAGCCGTGAGGACGTGCTGGACTCAATTGAAATTGAATTGAATGCGTGCAGCACGGTGAATGTGACGGAGCAAGTGGATCACCGCTGTAACGCTGAAAATGTTGCATGATGGTTAGAAATTGTAGCCGTATTCGACTTGATGAAAACTTTTGCATCCGTTTGCAGTCTGACACTGAAAATGTTGCATGATGGTTAGAAATTGTGTCAGACTTGCCCGAAATGTGTGAGGAAGTCACAAAAATGCGACCATGTCACATGACCCGAAAACTCGCGGGAGCAAGACGCTTACAGACAAATCTTAAAGGGCGTGTTACAGCGTTCAAAAAAATAACAAACTTTCTTGTTGATAATACAAATTTAAAAATCCATTGTATTTGATTTTGATGGGTATTACAAAACAGAATATAATATGAAAAAGAGCTGCAATTTGCTAGCCTGGGTGTGCCCATACTGCCTATGACGCTGCATTTTCATTTCGCGAGCAAGTCAGTCTGGCCAAGCTGCCTTTCTACACTGTTTTTGCTCCGGCAGGAATATGGGGCCAATGAAAATCGAGCATTTCAAAATGGCAATGACACGGTAGTTTGGCGACCGGAAATCTACATGTATCTTAGTCACTGTCAACATGGCGAACGTGGAGAAAACGCAAGATTTCAATGCAGCTGTAGCTGCTGTTTTGGACGAATTCAAAGGGAAGTTCTCTCTGAAAATACAGCAAAGGGCAGCCCTTGAAGCATTTGTTGCGGGAAAGGACGTTTTCGCAATGCTACCGACTGGCTTCGGTAAAAGTTTAATTTAGCAGTTAGCCCCGCTGGTAGCCAAGTCAGTTGGGCTTTGCGAGAACGCTGTTGTTGTGGTCACTTCGCCTTTGATCGCACTGATTCATTTTTCGAATATCAATATTAAATGGCCAACACCAGCCACTCTCATGTTCACCTCACAAGTCCGACAAAAATCATTTAACGCCATTTCTATATGATTACAGGCTACTACTACTTTTTGTTTGGATCAAGCAGTTTCTTTCGCTGGGTATACGTCAGAGAGCAGAGGGGTGTGATTGGTTGAAGCTTCGTCCAATAGCAAACAGAGGCATTTGAAAGAGGCGGGTTAAGCCCGCCTTCTAAAAAATGGGTTTACAACACAGCTTGGCCAGACCAAATGCTCACAGAGCATTGACAAGTCGCGATAGCCAGGCTAGCAATTCGCAGCCCCTCAAAACATTCTGTGACGTCACGTTGGGGAGACGACCTGTAGATGACAGACTGAAAGCCATAGAGAGCAAGAGTCAAGCCAGCGTGTTTAGCAGCAGTAGATAGATAAATCCATACATATATGTACATAGATATACAGATAGACAGATAGCCTAGATAGATACATATTTATATAGAGAGAGGAAGAGCAATAGGAGATCGCTAGATAGCATAGTGTGGATAGCTAGATACACATTTTTATAGGCAGGTGGGTTGGTAGGATTCATATTAAATGGTCAACTGTTGAGTTTATGCTGGCTGTAAAAACACAAATCTAACAGGGCACAGGGTCCATGACTCGACCAGCGACCAAAACGCACTCACTTTCCTACAACAAGCTTTCCACAGCAGTGTCCATAGGGCAGCACCGGCCATACAAACACCTGCGCGAAACACAGCAACACGGACGCTTATTCACTCGTTGTCAGTAAGCGGTGTTGATGATGAGGAGTGTATGAAACATGTGCTATATAAATAAACTTGTCTTGCCTTACCAAATTAACCATACTAAAGAAACATTGTGAAGATATGAACAGCCTATTCGGTGGCGGCAAAGTTTGCAACATTTAGCTAAACTCTAGTAGATGAAGATGTTGGAGCTAGTGGGCTGTCATTGAAAAGTGAGACAACTACTCGGATATTCCAAGTAGAGTATACCGGCACTTATCTGAACTAATGACATAACCACTGTCACTAGATATAAAGAAAATGTTGAAAAAATGTTACTCAGTAAAACATTTTATTGTATGCACTGCTGATCGTACACTAGGTCCAGCGTTCATTGCTGTTTTGCTACATGATAGCAACTCACCTCAGCTTCACCAACTCTTCACTCATTCTCTGACCACAAATTTAATTGGCTTTGATGACCATCAATTCTTGGCAATTGCTCATTTAGACACTCACGGCTAACAGGTTCAAAACTGTATGTTGGCTGCGGGCCAACATAAATACTATTTATGGTTCTTGCAACCTCTTCCTCATTCCAGCTAGTTGCAGTTCTAGCAAACATCATATTGATTAGAATCCCTCTCTGCTGAGGCTCAACGTCCCCAACGTGATCACCAATTTGCGTTAAAAAACAAAAAGGCCAATAAATGGCCTTAAACGGATTTTAGAGCCATTTTTTAAATGGAATACATATCTTGAGTGCTTTAATTACCTACTAATCGACAGTGGTGGTTAACCCTGTTTGTGCAGATAGGAATTCAGCAACATTTGGAAACGTTTAGACATAGACTTCAGCATTTATTATATCATGTTACACATGTGGCACATAGCTAAATGGGGGCTTAAATTAAAGAACACAGACGGACCAAGACATATATTGATGTCTAGCTGTTTATTTTATTCATAAAAATATCCATTTCAGAACATTATATATGAAATAAAATGTCAAAAAAGTAGAAAACGCCTAATTTTTTTTAAGTTTTCACTAAGTCCAAGGCTGATGAGTAAGAATTGCAGGTCATACTATACATGCCCTGATTCTAGATGGTTTTGGAAAGTAAAATCCAAAATTTGAAGTAGATAAATAATATTGCATAGGTGCAACACAACTATTTGCATAGTGTACAAATAGGCGTCTCCAAGCTCTCCAAAAAAGAAATGCACCATGCAAAAGGGGGTGATTGTAATATTTTTTGTTTGTTTGTTTTGGCATTGTGCAAATATATTTTACTGCATTTCAGACTAAAATTCACAAGAACTTCAGTACCTATATAACACCTAAATACTCTTAGCCACCGATTGAAAATGTTGTGTTTTGAAGTGATTGTGAGGCTATATGTGAAAGCAGTCCATACCAGAGCCACGTTTGCCAGCACACCCAGTGGGCAATTGATGTCAAAATGACATCAAATTGATATCAAAGACCGAGATCAAAATGACGTCAAAAACGAGTTGAATTTGTAAATCAAATTGACATACAAAAATTGGCGTCAATTTGACATCCCAGTTTTGACATCATTTCAACGTCAATCTGACATCAAAGATTGATGTCAAAAACTAGTCGAATTTGTAAATCAAATTGACGTCAAAAATCGACATATATATATGACATCCAGATTTTGACCTTATTTTAACACCATATTTATCTACCAGAATACCCATAAAAGACTGACAACAGAAGTTTAAAGTTCAATATTTTATTATTAAATTTATGGCGATGAACAAAATGCATTTCATCAGTCTCCACGTCAGCTTCATAGCACCAGCTTTGTTCACAGTTCTTGGATCTGAAAAAGAAGATTTTTACATAGAGCTATATACACTTGATCTATATTGCACTAATTTTATTTCTATCCAGATAAAACTGTGAAAGTTAAAAGCAACATTACCGTAGTTAGAATGTCAATCAGATTTACAATGAGTTATAATCATGTCACGTACCGTACTCCCCATGTACACATTAAATACATGGGCAAAGTATCAAATTTAATTGTAAACATATATCAAAATGCAAATGTGTAGATACCTATTCAGCTTCGGAATCAGACGCAAGGTCGACAGCAGTCTGGCCCTTCTTCCTGCTGCCACCTCCCTTCCTGTCTGGTGCAGATCGCAGGTAGTTTCCCATATATGTGATAATTTTCTTTTCTGTCGCCTCAGGATTGGACTCCTGAATAGCACCTGAATTCAAAAAGCAACTAGGATTATCCATGCTCTGCACAGCAAAAGAAGAAGGCCTATAACCACAATGGCTTAGAGCTATAAGAAAACAAAATATTTGGGGAAGACACGGGTGTGGTAGTTAAAAAGGATTAATCACCCAGCACTGAACAATTCTGTCATAAAGATTCGCTGCGACAGTTTGACAATACGCTTTAGAGACCCCTTAGAATAATATATATAAATTGCTTGGCGCTGTTATAAACAAAACAAAAGTAGGCCTAACTTAAAGGAGAACTTCGGTGTAAAATGAAAATTGGCATGTTAAAACATCATACCGAGTTGGTATGTGTACGGAGGAGCAAAATTGATTTAGCCTGTTGCATTCAGAGTTTAACTATTTTTTATCGTTTGTCCCAGAAGGCTAACAATGGAAGTGGTAGGTGCCCTTAGACGAAGCATGACGGCTACGCTATTTTTAAGCCATTAAAACAGCTCGAAGAAACTCCACACTCCATCGGTAGTACAACAAAGGCCCTGACATTAAAAACGAGGCACTGAGAACTTTGTAAGTGTACACAACATTTATTAATAAAACAGTTTTGACAAGCAGTACCTTGCTGTAGTTTCTCGTCGCCGCCATGATGAAAGTCTGCACAGGTCGATTGACGAACACGAACCAGCAGGAAGAATAGGAGCAGAGGTAGTACAATCAACTTGTTTGGACTTTCATCATGGCGGCAACGAGAAACAACTGCAAACGACTGCATGTAAGAACAGCTTTTTAAATAAACGTTGTGTACATTTACAATATTCTCAGTGGTTCGTTTTGAATGCCAGAGCCTTTGTTGTACTACCAATGGAATGTGGAGTTTCTTCAAGCTGTTTTAATGGTTTAAAAATAGCGTAGTCGTCATGCTTCGTCTAATGACACCTACCACTTCTATTGTTAGCCTTCTGGGTCGAACTATAAAAAATAGTTAAACTCTAAATGCAACAGGCTAAATCAATTTTGCTCTTCAGTACACATACCAACTCGGTATGATGTTTTAACATGCCAATTTTCATTTTACACCGAAGTTCTCCTTTAATTAGCTAAACTGCTTTGGCTCAGGCCGCTATGATAGGCCGCTGATAAGATGCGGTGAATGTCATTTCTAGAGCGCCTATATATAGATACGGACAGTAATATCAAAACACAAGTCCATTTTTGTGGCCATGTCAACACCAAGTTAGTCTGGGGCCCAGAGGAGTCATGTAGGGAAAGCCTGTTCAAACGCAGAAACTGGCCCCACCTATCTTCACCAAATTCCATCATTTCATCACGTTCTTCACAGCTGCTATCAGTGGTGTCGGGCAATTGAATTTAATCTCGTCCTTCCCAAATTATATCATTGTAATGTTAATGCGTATATCCAATGGTGAATAATATATCACAGCTGGTATTCTTGGAAGTTGCGATAATCTTGACCAACTCGTAGTGATCTGACAGATCCGTAGGAACTATACTAAGAACTTATCACAACCTTTGAGAATATTGATAATGCTTGTGTATGTCTACTTACGTATCATAATTTTGCAAAGATTTGTTGTTCGAAAACTCTTCTTTGGAGGTGACCCATCCATATTCATCTGGGCCATCAGCCAATTGGTCAGTACTCTGCAGATACAAAAAAACAAACAAATAAATAAATGAGTATCTTTCTATAAGAAATTAAATTTCCTGGATATCATAAATTATGGTTCAGGAATAAAACTAAACGTAAAATCACATGACTTTTCCATGACCACGTTTTCAGAATTCCTTGACCCACTAATGATTAGTCATTTCCTAAATTCAAAATTCCTGGCCTGCATTTTTGTTCATTCCCCAGTCACCATAGCCATGGGAACCCTGAGAATAATTTATGGCCTCAAGAATTGCATGCACTTCCCAATTTGACATGTTTGATGCCAAGGGTTGTAGAGTATATTCATTGACCTACCGTTTCATCACGTTCTTCACAGTGTCCTCCAGGTCTGAACCACCTATCTTCACCAAGCGAGATTTCTGAAAATATATTTAAATTGAATATATTTCGAAACATGCCCGTTTTCCACTGGCTCACATAATTCAGCACCGTAGCCTGCGGGAGGGGGCGGCAACCCCCCCCCAGGAATTTTCATATTTGTTTAAAATCCTAGGGAAATTCGTAAAAAAAACCCTGGTACTGGTCGACGGACACCTGACAGCGCCCTTGAATTTTTCCAAGGCTACGCAGCCCTGTAACTATAATACTAAAAACTGCATACGTATATAACACAAATAATATACAACACGCCAGCAGTCCTACGTGTAATGGATATACAATATTGATAACTAACTGACTATTAAAGTTATGATCTAGGCAAGTTGACTGTTGATGCAGGTATTCTGAGTTGTGGAAACCATATGGGGCTAGAAAGTTGAAATGCAAAAGGGATTGGGTTAAAATTACAACATATATGACACAAAAGTTCCAGAAACAGAGACAAAGATAGATGGAGGTTTTCTATGTCCCGTACTTTGTGAAGTGGGGTACAAAATCATCCCAGGCACGTAAATTTTGAATAATATGTATGCCTTGTATTAGCCCTACTGAAAGAAATCATCCCTGACATAGATGCTCACCAGAAGTTGTTTTTCTTCCTCATCCCTCAGCTTCCTCTCCAGGGCTCTCAGCTCACACCTTCTGTTTATTGTTTCAATGTGAAACTGGGAGTCTGCTGGCTCATATCTTCGGCCAAGCTCAATGACCTTTGCCCTCGTGTCCGTGAGTAGGTAAAAGAGTCGTTTCTGGAACTCTGAAATTTAGAGTAAAATGAAAGTTTAAAAAGTTTGCTAAAAATCGGTGACTTGTGCATTTAGCTTTATATGACCGTCTATAAGTGAATGGACCATTTTTTAACACCGGTAGATCAAATAGGTTATTTACAAGTTATGTAATTTCGTCTAACAAAATATTCAATACTCACTAGCATTGTCTAACGGGAAAACGTCATCCCTGTATTCTTTTGTTGAACTTGTGTTGTTTGCTTTGTTCTTCTTGGGCCTGGACCTGGACCTGGACCTCGACTGGTTTCTTCCCATTGCATGTCTCCTGTCCCTAGAGCTTCTCGACCTGGACCTCGACTGGTTTCTTTCCATTGCATGTCTCCTGTCCCTAGAGCTTCTCGACCTGGACCTCGACTGGTTTCTTTCCATTGCATGTCTCCTGTCCCTAGAGCTTCTCGACCTGGACCTTGACTGGTTTCTGTCCATTGCATGTCTCCTGTACCTAGAGCTTCTCGACCTGGACCTCGACTGGTTTCTTTCCATTGCATGTCTCCTGTCCCTAGAGCTTCTCGACCTGGACCTCGACTGGTTTCTGGACCTGTATCTTGGCCTACCCCACCCCCTTGTCCTTGATCTCGACCTTGAGTGAGATCTTAATTGTGACCTTGATGGAGATCTGATGATTGCCTGTGAACTTGACCTTGACCTTATCATTGACCTGGACCTGGATCTGGTACTTGACCTGGACCTCACTACACTGGGTCTACCCTTCCAACTACCAGACTTTTGTTGTGGTGGTGGCGGTAATGACGGACCTTGAAAGTGAACAAAAGCCAGAAATAGAATTGAGTCATATGTTTAAATTTACAAGTTAAATAATACTGCCAATGAACACTATAAAATGTCTCATGTACATGTACTTACTGCGTCTAGAAAGGACATCTTCCATGTCTTGGCTACGTCCAGCAGGGGCATCGGCATCATCTGCATACCACACGAAAACAACAACCAATTAATAAATAGATTCGGCACTCACAATATTTTTGCATGCAGGGCCAAAACGAGGTAAACAGGGGGCCATTACCATATGTCATTGAAGACAGTGTTAATTAAATAGCACCGTTACGGCGAGGAATGTGATCCCATCATGAGTGGTGCATAGTAAACCCCTTTTCCGACGCTGTTTTATGTTTAGCGCATTTAATTTAGGAAAGGCCTATGGGGCGCTGTGATTCCAAGTATAGGCCTATGCATGCTGCTAGCACCTGTGATAGTGCAGCTGACTATAGTCGTGTACATATGGCCTGAAATCTACAATAAGCTTATTTGATTGTATATGGTTTAGGTCATCACATGTGCATACAAATAAAAGACCCATTAGTGCATCATTTTGAGGTTAATACATCTCATTTTCTCAACTATTAGATCTATTAATAAACCATTGAGCAAACGCCAAAATTATACACTTACTGGTAATAAAATCGCTGTAGATCTTCTTCTTCCTTTTCCTTCTTTCTTTACATGCTTCAGTGTCTCCTCCTTCCTCCTCAGTGAGCTCATGGGTGGTTGTATGATCATAGTTCTCACATTCTTCCTTTTTCTCTTAAATGATATAAATATTCATCATAACTGATCGATCATGTTAGGCAAGATGACACTGTCAAAACAGTTTTTTACGGCCACACTCAATGTCCCAAACCTGGGGCATCAATCTAGTTAGGCCTGTATATATTAGTGTTATCAGCTTGCCTACGAGTTCATTTGATTGTACAGGGAATAGTATCATTAATAGGCCCTACTGGCTAGCAATTTTGCTTTTGAAGAACCCCCTTCAATTCATAGTTCTATATCATTTAAGTGCTATTGTTGGAATTCGGTTAAAGGAGAACTTCGGTGTAAAATGAAAATTGGCATGTTCAAACATCATACCGAGTTGGTATGTGTACTGAGGAGAAAAAATGATTTAGCCTGTTGCGTTCAGAGTTTAACTATTTTTTATCGTTTGTCCCAGAAGGCTAACAATGGAAGTGGTAGGTGCCCTTAGACGAAGCATGATGACTACGCTATTTTTAAACCATTAAAACAAACCAACAAAGGCTCTGGCATTCAAAACAAAGCACTGAGAATATTGTAAATGTACACAACGTTTATTTAAAAAACTGTTCTTACATGCAGTAGTTTGCAGTTGTTTCTCGTCGCCGCCATGATTAAAGTCCAAACAAGTCGATTGTACTACCTCTCCTCCTATTCTTCCTGCTGGTTTGTGTTCGTCAATCGACTTGTGCGGACATTAATCATGGCGACGACAAGAAACTACAGCAAGGTACTGCCTGTCAAAACAGTTTTATTAATAAATGTTGTGTACACTTACAAAGTTATCAGTGCCTCGTTTTTAATGTCAGGGCCTTTGTTGTACTACCGATGGAGTGTGGAGTTTCTTCTAGCTGTTTTAATGGTTTAAAAATAGCGTAATCGTCATGCTTCGTCTAAGGGCACCTACCACTTCCATTGTTAGTCTTCTGGGACAAACGATAAAAAATGGCTAAACTCTGAATGCAACAGGCTAAATCAATTTTGCACCTCAGTACACATACCAACTCGGTATGATGTTTTAACATGCCATTTTTCATTTTACACCGAAGTTCTCCTTTAAAACATTACATTGTAACAAAAAAAAAGTTTGTTGTAGGGCCTACACTTGTGCAATTGCTGACAGCTTATATGTTTTGGAGAGCTGTACCTACCTGAAGTAAATTTTATTTTAACAAGGGGAAACTTTCTCCAAGTGGCAGCTGGTTCCCTCATTTCTTGGAGTGCTTTCATGGCATTAACCACATTCGGCCACAAGACACTTCTTCCAACAACCCACAACTTTGGGATAACTCCCTCTTCCTCCTTGTCTTGCTCCATCCAAACAGCACGGGCCCACAGTTTAACTGTTTTGGTACACATGATGTCAACCTGAGGAGTACAAAACGGTACGTGTGAACTAATCACATTGCATGATGACATAAGATCATTTGGATTTGTCAGTGCATGAATTACTAAAAACAGGCCTAAGCAGTTGAGAGTTAACCATGTGAAAAGTGCCTTGCGGGGTCAATTTTCAGGTTCATAACTACCATGCAGTCCACCCACATTTATAAAGTACATGTAGGAGTTGATAATTTTGCAAATTAACTGTAGGCCTACCAGCGTGCTGCTTGATTTCGCATAAAATACTCGGCTTTGAAGAATACAAATGTAATAATAACCATCATACAATAATCTAGTTATTAGATCTATGTACCGGTATATTAAGGTCGTTCTACTCCATGCAGCATGGGAAATAGGACGTATCCTCGACCTACTGGTAAGGCCACTACTTTCCGAAGCAGCTCCTGTCTTTTGACCAAACGGCGGCGTTTCCTCCCCATGTCTCTAATGTGTACAATATTTAACAGTTTTGAGTCACATGGAGAATTAAAGAAGCTCTCTGTATCACGCTGGTATAGAATATCACACACAAGAGTACCATCTTGGTATTTCTCCTTCACAAAAGCAAAGTCCTTGTTATGTAGAAGGAAACACCCATCCCGTGTTGTGATGGAGATGCGAGTGTATCTGTCTTTGGTGATGCAAGGTATTTTTGATGATTTTTCCAATTCTGCAAGACGCTTGGAAACTTGTGCAATTGGATTTTTAGATTGTCTGACCATTCTCTTCAAAGTCTGGAGATAATTCTCAAACGGAAAGCTAGAAATGCCATTCAGGGAACAACCAAAGTGCTCCACGTCATCTGGAAGATGACTCAGCGAGTGTACATTGTACACAGTGAAGGCTTTTCCATATATTGTCTTACACTTGCTGACAAAAGATATGATCAACTCTCTGGCATAATCCAAATATTCTGTCCGCACCTTGTCTTCAGAATTTAACATGATGGACATAGCAACCACCAGTCGAAGGAAATGCCTGTACACAGTGCCTGACATCACTTTTTTCAAAACTACTGGCCCTGTGTACAGAAGAAACTGTCTGAGTTCAGTAGCCTTCCACCGATCTAGTTCTAACAAGCTCCTAGGCTGTCGAGCAAATTCACTCGGTAGGTGTCCTTTCAGTTCTTCTAGATGGTTTGAAACTTCATTTCGTTGCTGGAAGGATAACCTGCATGTCAAAGGTCCACTCTTCAGCCAGTGCAGCATTCTCCGGACTACGCCCAAGCACACCAGGTGCATGTAGTCCAGTGCAAATGGTCGAATGCATGGAATTCCTGCACTGGACAGTGGGGATTTTGCAATCTGATGGTCCTTATATCCCATTCTGCTGAACTCTGCCTCCGACCTTAAAACGACTCCTGGTTCTGTAGCACCCAGAACAACACGTCCTTCAGTGTAAGTCCCTTTGATTGTACAACGCTCACAAGCATAGTAACTGTTGTGGTTCTTTATGCATTTCAAAAATGCTCTGGCGGGGGCATCACAAACAAAGGCCTTGACTGTTAGCTGAAGCTTTTTTTCTCCATGAACAATACCATCCAATTTCAACTGCTGCAACTCCCTGAGGAAATCAAACAGATATTCTTGTGTTGATTTAGGTTTTGTATAGCCACAGTACAGGGCAACAATGAAGGGTGCAAAGTCATGAAAACTACACAGGATTGGCCACATCTGCATACAGCTTGATTTGAACAGTGGTACGCCGTCAATATTGCAGGATATACGAATGTCATCACTCGTATATGCAGGGTTCTGGGCTAGAATTTTTGTGATACCAGATGCAATGCCAAAGTAGGCATAATGCCCGCCACATTTCTCAACTGTTGTCACTTTTTTTGGTGTTTGTAATAGTGTTCTGGCATCCTTGGGCAGACGATGTCCTTGTCTTCTCAGTATTTCAAGCATTTCGTTCAATGCAGACCTCTTGCACTTGTTTCTGGTGGCCCAGCCTGCAAGTTCCTCACCGAGATCAGGATGAACGTCCTCTGCAGATTCATCAGACAGACAATCATAAACCTCTGACTCCGTATCGATATCAGAAGTTAATGGTATTGCATCAGAATCAAAGTCGGAGACATTGCCAATGTCATCAGTTGACAAAGATGCAGCGTCCTCCTCACTGGATAAAGTCTCCAGTACTTCTCTGGCAATGTTATCCTCACTACTACTTGTATCTCTAGCGAGAGCCTGGACTTCAGCCTTGCGCTTCCTCCAGTTCTTGTGGTATGCCATCAGTAAAGGACAATGCTTAACAAGCTGAAAAATAAAAGAATCATGCACATATATGTATCTTAGGCTATATACTACTACATGAGTCACATATATTCTGGCAATATACTACTAGATGAGTCACAGATATTTTAGCCTTGGGGATATGACTGCTAGCCCCATTCCCTATGGGGTTTTCTAGGCAATGACCACTTCATCTTGTTTATTGTTACTAGACTAAAATAATATAGGTTATTGTTCAACCAAAGATGGTTGAGTGATCGAAAAAAATTGCCACCAGTCACGCGAGCCAGAACAGGATGCTGTAGATTATTGCACACATGTAAATAATGGGGGCACCATACTAGTATAGCTATATATATCTATCAATAATAAACAGATGGGCATGTTTAAACTTAGTTTGAACGCACTGGGTATTTAAACTGGACTGTATTAAATAGTAAACTGTAACTCACACCGCTGTGTAGATATAGCCAATAATGTTAGCTATAACTAATAATTTTCCTCCTACAGGATAATTTTCTTATTGGGTCATTCCGTGTCAAATCGAACGATGGCCGACAGTCACCCTCTCCAAAAAATCTGAAAAAAAATCACAGCGGTTTGTACATCCAACCTATGTATAAATCTGAAATATTAAGTCTGTATCACTAATAGCTCCAAAACTACAGCCCTTTGAAATTTCAGGTCATTTTGGGAATTCTGGTGAACAAGCCTTTTGCTCAACTTCTGACATTGCTGGCTCTTTTAGTATTCCACACACATTAGTGTAACTATGTGAAAAGAAATGCATTTTCCTGTAGAATTCAAAAATCCAATCAGATCAGATGTACCTTGTGTAATTCTTCCTCTCCAAAGCTGTGAAAATGGCTATAGATTCAATATGTGAAATGACACCATCAAGAATGTGAAAACTAAGATCTCATATTTTTAAAGTAATGAAACGCAAGACACAGACATTCACACTCATGATCACAAAATATTATGCACATCTTAAATTTAAACATTGAAAAATATGAGATCTTAGTTTTCACATTCTTGATGTTTGCATAGCATATTGTTACTGTTTATGATCTTTAAATTGATAGCATTCCTGTTTATGGTCCTTTTGTGTTTGTATTATAATGCCATTTTTTTCAGTTTTGCCTTGCTTTTTGTGTGCTGTACAACAAAACCCTGCTCAAAAATGACCTCGACAGTGCAATTGGTTTAATTGTAACACAAAGTTTGTTTGACAGCTTTTCCTGTAAATGACATGCTACCCTATCATTGACTTCCATTGTATTAAAAGAGCACAACATGTGGTGGAAAGAGGTACTGCTGATCAATCCAACTCCATGGAATTACTGACATTTTTTTCTCAAACATCATATCTCAATAAAGAGGCTCAGCAACAAATCCAAATTTTGGACAAATGATTCTACAGGATGATTGTGGAAAAATGTTTAAAAAATCCTGTGAACTGTCCACATGGTGAAATGACAAGATGAAAACAGCCTTTTTGAAAATCAAGCCTAACTTCAAGAAAATACACTGACCATATGAAAACAATATCAACAAAGGTTAATGCATAGGCATGACATTATAATCCGTATATGACTGGGAAAAATAATCTGATAAATTTGTGTGCCATACTTTTTGAACGAGAAGCCCTCAAAAGTGGTGGTGTCATTTCACATATTGAATCTATAGCCATTTTCACAGCTTTGGAGAGGAAGAATTACACAAGGTACATCTGATCTGATTTGATTTTTGAATTCTACAGGAAAATGCATTTCTTTTCACATAGTTACACTAATGTGTGTGGAATACTAAAAGAGCCAGCAATGTCAGAAGTTGAGCAAAAGGCTTGTTCACCAGAATTCCCAAAATGACCTGAAATTTCAAAGGGCTGTAGTTTTGGAGCTATTAGTGATACAGACTTAATATTTCAGATTTATACATAGGTTGGATGTACAAACAGCTGTGATTTTTTTCAGATTTTTTGGAGAGGGTGACTGTCGGCCATCGTTCGATTTGACACGGAATGACCCTATTTCATTTCAAGTTATATGGGTTGAAAGCAATCCACAACAGCATTTCAGAGATTTTAGCCACTCTAAGCATTTCGTTGAACATGAATGGTCCAATCTGCCAATGCTATGAACAGGTGTTTGGTAGTCAATTATCAGTATCGCAGATAGGCCTATAGAATAGATAACAGTCATAATAGTGTGCAGTGTCGGGCAAACTTTGCGGTTAGGGATTCACCGCTGGGTCTACAAATTTAAACAAAGATAGTACAGTGTAGGCTTACTATTACAATTACACTGGGGCCTACCAGGATATAAGGCTATTAAATTGTTACCGGTAGCTATTTTTTCATGTTATGTTACCAATATTTTGTCGACAAAAACGAAAAGTTCTTAGATAACCCTATGTAAAGTAGGCCTAGTCCACTTGTGACAGCTGTCAAAATCACCCCACCATTCTTGCAGTGAAACCATCGGGATTTTTGCCTTTGTATGTACAGCGGTAAAGTTAGCTTGAAATTCGACATTCGCCTGACATTCAAACTGTTCACCTTCTTGAAAATGGACTGGCAACTTTTATTCAATTGTGAAATACTTGCATTTAGATGTGAAATCATAAATACTTTTCAAATAGGAAATCAATAAAAATAAAAAATACATTTTCTATTGTCTCATTGTATCCGCGATTTCTCCATAGACTGTAAACAAGGGAGTTTTCCGAGTTGAAGTAGGTGTTTCAAAATAAAAGTCGGGTATAGCGCTGATGACCAAGAAAAGCTTGCGGACATGAATACAATCAACCGTGACAGTTGTCATATTTGTGAAAACAGAAACAACTTTAAAAAGGTAATGGGTAGGTATTAAGTGTAAGGTCCTCAGGCCTAGTCCTAGTGATCAGACAAATGATTGGCACCTTTCATTGTAGCTCCTATGTCAAAATCACATTGGTAATAACAAAATCAAGTGATAGTGGCAGCTGTGAAAGGTCAGGTCATGTGTCAAAAGAACACTGGGGTTAACAAAACCAAGTCATAATACTGGCTGTGAAAGCTGTCAGACATTTGTGAAAACATAAATTAGTGTAATAAGGCGATTAATGGGTTTTACCTGTAGGGTCCTTGGGCCTAGTCCTAGTGACCAGCCAAAAGATGTGAAACATTCATTTCAAGTCATATGTCAAGACAACACTGGGATTAACAAAATCAAGTCATAATGACAGCTGTGAAAGCTGGGGTGTTCCGGGGTAAGAAATTTTGGATTTCTTAGATGCAATTTCCTGCATTCTAGTCCATTTTAGAGGGATCTGTTAGACATGTCAAATCCTAAATCCCTTCTAATTCATAGCCTATATTCTCAGTTGCATGGCCTGCACAAGACAATATGGAAAGAAACAATAACCACTTCATTACTGACTTCTAGAGATTCTTATGTAAACAATAGCAAAATTGAGACTCATGTTATACTAACTTTCAGTAGATTCAAAATGGGATTACTTGTTTGCTTTTTGTATGTTAGAAGTGGTATAAATAGACTGACAGACACAATTTCGCTGCATTTTCTACACTCTGTCACTGTAGACCTATGCACGTGACATTAAAATATCCTCACTGTGCTTGGTGAACAATAGGCCCATGATTTTGTACCTGAGTATGCTGTTGCATATACTTTCCACTAGATGGCAATCAAAGCTCAGGAATGGAGAAAATTACTAGTTAATGTATCATAACACCTTTAAAGTTATTCTTCACGTCCCAATTTCATTAACTCATTAACTTTTTCCTCGTACTTCATTCAGAGACTATTGAAGAACCAGATCTTTGCTTCATTTCAGAATTCTGTATAAAATAAAAAGAAGTACGAGGGGCTGGTTTACCAGGCTAGAATTCTTATAGCAGCCTAACCTAGCCGATATAGACAGCCAAGCTGTGGCTAGTAGCCTACCAAACGTCAAGACTGCCGTGCTAACCCAAAAAACGTTTTAATCACTGACCTGAAACGTGTGACAGACGAGTTCTGACAGACGAGCATAGACTGTACAAAGGAGACGTTAATGTTTAGAATTAGAACACATGCACGCCCTTGTTTTAGTGGGATTCTATTTTTCTAGTTGGGTCACGTTAGAATAACAGCATTTAGTTTTAAGAATGAGGGAAATGTGGGTTTTGTTGTAGGCTATTTGCCCATTAATCAGTTTTAATGTAATTTACAGGGAGCATATTCTCAGGGCTGTCATGATTTTCTAAAGTTTAAAAAGATTCGGGGCTTCAGCCCCAAAAGCCACCCTCCGCCCCTGAGTAAGACTATAGAAATTGTGCACAGTGCAAGACAACATTTTAATGATTTGGTTCGGGGAAATAAATATAATGGTCAATAAAATAATTTTAATAACAATTCATTTGCAGCTGAAATAGTCATCATCTCGTCGGTCAGCCGTTGGCGGCAGGCAGACGTCAAACATCCACATCCAGCAAGATAGCATACAGCTTGTTTACAGTCTATGAAGAAATCGCGGATACAATGAGAGGATAGAACATGTATTTTTTATTTATTGATTTCTATTTTGAACAGTATTTATGATTTCACATCTAAATGCAAGTATTTCACAATTGAATAAAAGTTGCCAGTCCTTTTTCAAGAAGGTGAACAGTTTGAATGTCAGGCGAATGTCGAATTTCAAGCTAACTTTACCGCGGTTTTGTATGTTAGCTTAACCGCCATTATTGGCGAGATGCAATTTAGATACCTTTGTGAGGTACACACTTAGAAAAGACATCATCCACGTGATGAGCACATAATCAGGATAATGATTACAGCCATCGTTAAGCATCAATTGGGACAGACACGCTGCATTATAAGCTAAATAGCCCCGCATTTAATTGGCTTCCCGCTAGGAACACTTAACGAGAACACCCGACACTGATAGCATGCTGGTGGGGGTTCATCTACCATATAGCACAGAATACTGTTGAAACTGTGAAAAATAACATCTTTTTATCAAAGTTACGTGTGTTGACTTAGCCATCGGTGTCTTAATTAAATAAAGGATAAGACATAGGTATATATACTTACTGTAGACTTCAGCCAGCAGTCCTCTGAAATGGTGAATTATGTGGTTCCAACTTCCAGCTTGAACTACTTGATCTGTGATGCTGCAAAATGGCGTGCGTGTGGGAAAAGGGAACATCCTGATTCAAACAGGTCTGGAGTTTTTTTGAGTTTCAATCATGTTGTAGGCCTATTTTGGGGAGAATAATAGCCTTGGGGCCCCTTTTATTTGGATTCACATTCTTTCCCGTTTAAAACTCCTTCTTGAAATCCTGGATCCGCCCCTGTTACAAGTACGCCCTACTTTTTGCGACTGTCATTTTATATAATATATAGGCAGGATTTACTCCATACACGTCAATTTGACATCATGTATTTGACATCAATTTGATGTCCACAGCCAGACATCAAATTGATGTCAATTAAGTGTCAAATAAAAACACCATAATCTAATAATTTATTTTCCTACAGACAGAAATACTTATTTTCGCACACAATTGTCACCTGAAAAAATTGTGGGTGTGTCCCTTAAAATCAAATCATGCTATAGCCTAGTGATCAATTATTGACTAGTGCCTGACGTCAATTTGACATCAAGGTGCCCGCTGGGCAGTTAAGCTTGTACTCTACGTGATCGTTAGTCAGTGTACTATTCGTTGAGAGAGGTGTCAATCACTTCAGGCGAGCCTGACGCATACAACAAGGAAGAGAGCTGGACCATGCTTTTGTGTTTACAACTGTGATCCACGGTGCACACGTGAAAAACAGCGTCCGTTGTAGAAATTAGTTGTCGGATTGCAAATAAACAATGTTTGAATTTTGTAGAGGACATCTTCACGTTTCAATACATGTATAACATTACGTGTAAATTTGCATTTGATGGTCAGGACGAGTTACAGAAGACCACGATGATTTTATATGGGGAAAATACTACTATTTTTCACGATCACATTACTAAGGATATAAAGCATTGTTTTACCATTCCCTTGCAATAAAGACCAGTTTCCAGATGACTGAAAGGTAAATAATGGTATTATGACTTTATTTGAGCTTACCGAATATGTTAAACATATACAAAGAGCAATGTTTTAGACGGACGCCACTTCCTGTGTTAGTGAATGGGAATTGCTATGCTAAGCTAATGTGGCTATTTCTCACTAACGTTTTTACAACGGAGACCAATTTTCTTTTAGCACACAGCTCTGACATGACATAAGATAGATATTTATGGCTTATGGCCTTTATTTTATGGTTTTGCTGTCTTAGTTTTCATGTTTGTGTTGTGGAGCACTTTGGGGCAACTCATTTTGTTTCGATGTGAATCTAAAAAATGAGAAAGACTCGATTTGAATTGAACTCTCAGTGCACCCCACTACAACCATAGACAGTAGATGACTACAACCCCCGCCCTTCCTTCCCACACCACTTGTGTGTCATCTGCTACGGAGATCAGGGAGGTGCGAGTTCAGTCTCATTTAAAATTTGAGTTCAACGTTACCTTCCGCATTTTAATGCCCACCCCTGCTGTGACCAGCAATTCTCATTGACGTATGTAGACAGTGACAGACAGACGGCTGAAAACTCGAACATGCCTACTAGCCGTGTTTGACTTCAATAAAAACGTTAGCAGTTTTGATGCTGAAAATGTTGCATGATGGTTAGAAATTGTGTCAGACTTGCCCAAAATGTGAGGATGTCACAAAAATGTGACCATGTATTATACATTTTAACATAATTTATTATGACAAACGATAAATGTTAAAACAAACATGCAAGTTGGCACAAATAAATAACATAATTGCCAGAGGCTAGCCTCCTTTTCACCTCTGCAGCATCCATTTTTGCATCTGTCTCGAGCTCATCGAAACCAATGACCTGACCTTTCAAGAGCACTGAACCCTGTCCGAGCCTGTGTAAAATGACAGAAACTAAGCCCGAACCTGATCGAACTCGTCAGGTCCTGTTGGGTCCCGTCGGGCTCAGGCAAAAACCTTCAGCTCTGTCACATGACCCGAAAACTTGCGGGAGCAAGACGATTACAGACAAATCTTACAAATTCTTGTAGTTGCTCCGACACAACTACAAGTGACTAGCTAAGGCCTCCATGGTGACGCAGCGTTGCTGTGGTTGGTTAAAAGTTCACTGACGTCTGAGCAGGTGCGATATCCGGTGCTCCCAGGATAATCTCAGGTGGGATTGTAAGTCGAATTCACCTAAATTGGACTCTTTAGACATGACGAGACTTGGCTGGATCGATTCTAGGTCGCCGTCTTGTGGAATGTAATTATTACTACAGGAATTACAACTAGAACTGCAACTTCGCGACCTACAAAGCTATGGAGTAAGGTTACTTCCAAAAAGACGTATCCATGATTCTAACCATTCGTACTCGTGAGGTTAAACATTTGTACGTCAGTAAAAACAGTTGTACACAAAATTCTGCTGTCATACACATAATTGTTAGATGTTGTGGAGGTTAGGCCTGTATTTATGTGGGTATGAATCTAAAAGCTGTGAGTGCAAAGTCTTGTGAATACGACTGTAATTTCTACGACTACGAATTCTTCCTTGTGAACACGAATTCAGATTTATGGGTACAAAGAAAAAAGTGGTGAAATGACGTCAGAGACAGGCTACAGGGGAAAGCAATCGATTCCCGATTGTTGGAAACGCGCATGCGCCAATTAAAAAAACCATAGACCATAGACGGAGCATTGGTTGCTGGGACACGAGAAATACGGCCGCCATCTTGGAGCGGGGATCAGACTGTCTAAGCATACAGCGAAGCCTATTTGTGATCATGAATAAGTCATTCAAGTAACAATATTCAAATATTTATGTTGTTGGGCAGGATAGAATTTGTTTTTAATCTCTATGCATTGAACGAGATTGGTGGTTTCAGCTGATATAAAAGCGCTCAGGTGTTTATATATACTAGATATGTAATGTATTATGCCCAATTGGCTCAGAGCGGAGATAACGTAAGGGAGACCACACCGAATGTAATGTTAACAATGAACATTTATTAAAACAAGTTTCAAACGAGAACTAGGATGACTACATACTGAACAACAGCACAATAGCAGTTTTGCTTGTTGTGCTAACTTCAATATGAAGCTATAGGCCTATAGCAGGTGGATGGAATGCAGAAAGACAACACGAACGACGTCAAACGTTTGAACAAGGACTATTGCAACAATATCTACAAAACATTTCAGCCAGTGTTAGTCAGCAAACTAAAACGCAACGTAAAGTAGTTTAGCAACTCAATTGTAACCTTATGGAAAAGCAACGTTAGTCAACCAATGCTGCCCTCAACCTGTCAGAGAAAAAATGCATCCTATACTTGCAGTGTTTCCAAGCGCAACTTCTTCCTTATTCTATCTGCCATTTTCTCTTTCCCTCTTGTCTTTTTTTAATACCATGAATGTGGCCCAGAATTTTTTTTCATGGTTTTTTTCTCCATTGTGACTATGCGAGAGTGGAGAGCAGATCTGTACATAAAACGAGTCGTTTGACAGGGAAGCGTAGCCTATCTATGTTCCCCGATACCCTCTTTCCAAAAAAGGGTCTGATGTTCCCCGTTCAATCCAAATAGGCTACTGTGGCCACGCATAGGCGTTGCTTGTTGTTGTTGTTCTGTTTGTTCGCCACTGTTTCGTCACATGCCTAAATTTTATTCAGACAATATGGGCCCTATTTTGCCGCAGCGCATTGTGTATTCGCGACATGCCCATGCTGTCATTGCTATTCTGTGCCAGCGCAACGTTCATTTTTTCAGGCAAAAAATCACGTTGTCTAGATAGCAGATGACATTGCGCCGTGACGGGCGGGTCAGCGAGTCTGGCGCAAAGCGCACCAGATGCTATTATGAGGAGGCATAAACCATTTACGCCTTTGATCAATAAAAAGGTCCTTTTTTCGTCACTGGCGCATTGTTGAAAAGCTATTTTAGAGGCGCACAACGCTTTGAACCCCGATGTACCTGCTGCTGTGCCAGAGAGGCGAGCTGAACTGGCAGAAAAATTGCAACATGTATAGCCTGTATAGCGAAAGGGGGTGAGACCGTGTTGTATAGCCATGTATTTTTATGTTTTAGTAAGCAAACAGGCACAAATAATGAGAACATAATGTTGTGCAGTTTATAGCAATGTTCTGTAGTTTATTTACAATTTCTTTTGTCGTTTTAGATAAACAGCGATTGCAATGTTCTGCAGTTTATTTACGATTTCTTTTGTCGTTTTAAATAAACAGCGTGGCAAGTTGTAAGAAATAATATGGACAAATCATCAAAAAGAAAACTAGTAGACTAATGGTTTGATGGACCTATACCTTCCGTTTATTTTTGATGTTTCCTTTGAGTTTGTTGGCTTTTGCTTGGCTTTTGTTTCCCGTCTTCTGACGTTGTTGTACCGCTTTCGGCGCACAACGCGTTGAACCCCGATGTACCTGCTGCTGCAGCAGAGGCGAGCTGAACTGGCAGAAAAGTTGCAATATGTATAGCCTGTATAGCCATGTATGTTTATGTTTTAGTAAGCAAACAGGCACAAATAATAAGAGTATAGCAATGTTTTGCAGTTTATAGCAATGTTCTGCAGTTTCTTTTGTCGTTTTAAATAAACAGCGATTGCAATGTTCTGCAGTTTATTTAATAAACAGCGTGGCAAGTTGTTAAAAAATAATATGGACTAATCATCAAAAAGAAAACTAGTGCATATTGCAACGCTTAAAAGTAGCCATTGTTAGGCATGTGACGAAACAGTGGCGAACAAACAGAACAACAGCAACAAGCAACGCCTATGCGTGGCCACAGTATATTTGGATTGAGCGGGGAACATCGGACCCTTGTTCCCCGATACCGGGGAACATAGGACCCGGGGAACATAGGGATGACCCCGTTTGGCAGCCAGCGCGCCCAACCCCACCGTCTCAACTTTTCAAAACAGAACCGCTAACCAAAACTGTAGCCTACAAGAAGCCGTGAATCGCTGTCTAAATTCCATAACCATAACCATTACATAACCATGTTTAACCAATAAACACAAAGGTAATATAAACAAACAGGCATTTATCTGTCATTTGTCAGTCTCTCTATGCGCCGTAAGTTGCCCTTCTTTTGCACCACGGCCCTCTCTATAAGCTGAACACTAACAGCGCCTATGAATAGCCTACAAAAAAAAAAAAAAAACAGATTTGATTTTTATTTTGTTCTTAGTTTCACCTGGCGAAATAACATGCTAAAATAATTTGGCGACCAGAATCACTGATTCAGGCTACATTAAACAGGTGTATGTTGATTTTAGCAATAGGCTGTGTGACGTCGTTTAGGTGGGTCGGATGCAGTCACAGATTTATTTAATAAACATGACGAAAAGTCTTGGGCTGAACTACCGATATATACAAAAAACAGCCTGTAGTTCAATGTCAGAAGGTAGAAACAGTTGCACCAAGCCTACACTGCAGGCGATTTATCCCACAACAACCTGATTGTAAAAGTTTGATGCTGTTGTGAGTCAAGTCTTTAAATTAACCCACCAAGCTATACGGAGCAGAAAATGAAAAAAAAATAGAAGGGGCTGCAAATAAACTTGAGACAACTGCTCAATTATTCGTATGTCATATGTTTATTTTATCAATGTGTGTTGTTACTGAGGGGATTTGGGAGCAGAGACAGTTGCTCTTTAATTAATTAAGAATAATGAAAGCCTTCAAGAAGCCTTTGTTATAGCCTACTATAACCTACTAGCGATATAGACAGTTTAAAATTAGTGGTGTTTAGCGAGGTACTGTTAATAAAATGCGCTAACAGTTCATTTGTCCTGTCAAACGGATTAAGCTTTGGCGGCTCCGCGTCTCGTCAGCGCCTATTGGCAGTAACGCCCCATGCTCCTAGTATGTCTATGGATGAAACATCACAGGTAAAGACCACAGAATGTCTAATGACAAGTCAACGACACATCCCACATCTGTTTATATTTATTTAATGAAATTGCACTGTTTTATATAACAAACAGCTTATGAAGGTAGAGACTTATTTCGTGTACAAATATGTCCATGTATAAGTCCGGTTTCTATTCATCTTTGCTGACGCTGACTTGGACTAGTGCATTTGTTTACAACGACGCTAGCAGTCAGTCAGTTAGATCATTGAGAGTAAATA
Organism: Coilia nasus; assembly: GCA_027475355.1. Lineage (NCBI taxonomy): Eukaryota > Metazoa > Chordata > Actinopteri > Clupeiformes > Engraulidae > Coilia > Coilia nasus. Next base: position 499,828 of record CM050211.1, read on the forward strand.
TAGTTAATCAGTGCCATCAAGTCCCGTACCATTTTATGCAGACAGTTTTTACAGACCGCTGAACCGGAACCCGTGTGTGAAACCGGCTGGGTCAGATGGATTGTCATAATATGACGACGAATAATTTGTCTAGTCTTATTGGTCATAAACAAGAGATTATGGCTAACGGGGCGCGTTTGTGTCGCGGTGCTACAGAGAGGGGAGTTTGGAAACAGTGCGGTTATTCTTAATAGAGTAGCCTGCTCGCTTTCTGTAGTTAGAGAAGAGTTAACCCAGTAGTGGCAAAAGAGATAAAAGAAGAGCCTGGAATCCTCTTCTCTAACTACAGAAAGCGAGCAGGCTACTCTCTAAGAGATTTACAACTTCATCTGGCTTGATTTACTGACGTCTATCCCTAACCCACCTACTTAGAGTTGGAATAACCATTGTATCCAAACTCCCCTCTCTGTAGCACCGCGACACAAACGCGCCCCGTTAGCCATATTCTCTTGGTTATGACCAATAAGACTACACAAATATACTCGTCATATTATGACAATCCATCTGGCCCAATAGCCGGTTTCACACGGGTTCCGGTTCAGCGGTCTGTAAAAACTGTCTACATAAATGGTACGGGACTTGATGGCACTCATGAACTGTATTTACTAGCAATGATCTACTGACTGACTGACTGACTTGACTTGACTTGACTTCCCGCTAGCTGCTAGCGTCGTTGTAAACGAATGCACTAGAGACCAAGTCAGCGTCAGCAAAGAATTAAGTCTGTACCTTCATAAGCTGTTTATTATATAAAACAGTGCAATTCCATTAAATAAATATAAACATGTGGGATGTGTCGTTGACTTATCATTAAACATTCTGTGGTCTTTACCTTTGATTTTTCACCGGTAGCTTCGCTGCTTTCCACGCCGTCCGCCTTTTTTTGAATTGGCGCATGCGCGTTTCCAACAATCGGGAATCGATTGCTTTCCCCTGTGGCCTGTCTCTGACGTCATTTCACCACTTTTTTCTTCGTACCCATAAATCTGAATTCGTGTTCACAAGGAAGAATTCGTAGTCGTAGAAATTACAGTCGTATTCACAAGACTTTGCACTCACAGCTTTTAGATTCATACCCACATAAATACAGTCCTAACCTCCACAACATCTAACAATTATGTGTATGACAGCAGAATTTTGTGTACAACTGTTTTTACTGACGTACAAATGTTTAACCTCACGAGTACGAATGGTTAGAATCATGGATACGTCTTTTTGGAAGTAATCTTACTCCATACAAAGCAATCAAATATTCAAGCGGAGTGTGTGTGCAAAATAATTGATTATTGCATAGTCAGTCCAACAATATGTAGTACGTTTTTAATATATCTTGTGAAATATAATACAATTGACTTACACAGCAGCTGCTAGTTCATGCAACTTATAGTGGAACACAATGTGGCTGTTGCATTTTTGACATGACAAAACAGACAACCTATCTTCAATTACACTTCATTTTAATCTGTATTTAGGAACACTGTGTCAGTACTAATAATATTGTATAATGTTGTTGCTAACCTATCACATTTAATTAATACTAAATCAGATGAACTAAAAAAGGTAGTCGAAAAAAACACTAGCCACATTGGCCGGGTTTCCCAGTTAAGAACCTTCTTAACGAGTTAAGAAGGCTCTTAAGAAGAGGTCGGCCAAGAGGAAGCGTTAAGATAAGAGTGTTTCGCAGCCGCCTTCTTAACGCCCTTCTTACCAACGTCTTAAGAACCTTCTTATCTGCCTTCTTAACTGGAGCGCAATAAGCAATCGATCCCAGAATGGCCGATTGGAGCGCATAGGTACCATAGTAAAATCAAAGATTTTAGAGCGCTACTCTAGAATCTTTGGTAAAATGCTCCCAACTGAAGTGGTGCGTCCGACTGAACTCATCAATAAAATACCGGCTAAAAATAAGACATTTGTCGTCGCGCGCACAAAAACAAATTGACACATGTAATAATTATCGAAACACACAAAAACCAGGGAAATAAAAATGAAAACATAAAAGGAAATCAGTACGTCATTTCGTTTAATGTGTAGCCTATATTCTGATCTGTCTGATATAAATCTGCAATATGAGGAGTAAATATGTGAAAAACTGAGAAATTGGCATCCCCTTGTCATGAACAACAGGGAAATGAGGGAAAGCACGATCAGGAGAAATGGACGTACTGCATTAATATTTCCTTGCTTAGTGTCACATTGCTTTACCGGCCTGAGGGGGGGCTGTTTTCACTGTTTTGTCGCTAAGAAGGGTGTTAAGAAGGCTCCAGAAACTTCTTAGAGATCCTTCTTAACGACTTCCTTCTTAATTTAAGAACTTCTTAACTGCATCTGGGAAACCCAGCCATTACCAGCTTGATGGGAACGTGGAGATAATTTGCCAGCAAATGTGTGAAGTAAAAGATAAAGTCGCCCAACTTGAGGTCACAGTTGAGGGAGGAAAAGAGCATGTTAGCAGGTAAAAAAAAGGCATGTTAGTGTAGAGCTTGTAGACCAGGACCAGTAAAATAAGCACTAACATCCACCTAGGCAAGGAAGAGAGGTAGATAACTTACAAAATAGTAAATAACTAGAATAAAACTGTAAGTTGAGTTGAACAGTTGACAAATGTACTAATAACACAGTGGCTGTGCAATCCTACACAGCATTTACCTTTGGTAGAGTGGAATGAACTGAAAGAAAAAAGAAGGAAGAGCTCTTCAAAATAACAACCAAAAGAACCAAAAGAATTCAGTCTTTAAACCTTTTTTTTTTTCACAAATTGTTTTAGAGTCAGTTCCTCGGAATTGGAGTGTGTTGATCCAAAATGTGTGGATGTGTGTGTGTTAGTGATCCAATGACTGCTTGTGAAGCATCTTATCTGGTGTCAAAATGATCAGGACACCCAGGTCTTTCGTTGTTTTAGTGCTCAGATAAAAACAAATATGGTAATGCCACATACTGTTGGAAAGCTAGATCGTCAGGATTCATTTAAGCCCATTTTCGAAGAACAAAGGTTATTTACAGTGCTAAAAGTGATCTGATCTTCTCGGTATGCCGCCGAACTCCAGTATAGGCTGACAAAATGCCTACGTACCTTCAAAACCTTCTCTTTATCCACAGCGACCATATTACTGCACAAGATTTTTATGCAAAGCCATGAAGTGTCCATGGATATGAAATATTCAAGCCATTTTTTCGAAAACAATGTATTTCTGTTATAATCCGCATGTCTCGTGACTTCCGCGTTACCAGCCCAACGCGAAAACCGAATAATACTTCATCTACGCTTTACATGAAGGTTTTCTGATTGTTGATTGGACGTTAGGGATGTTCTTCAAGCTGTTCTGCGTCATTCAAGACCATCCACGAGCCAATTGATGCATGGGGTGGGGAGATAGCCAGCTTGAAAGCCAATGAGCACCGACTACGTGAGTTTGACCTCCTGTGGTTTGACTGACAGCACTTCGAGACAATGGAAATTTCCAGTGACAAGACCCTCCTATTCTGATAGCCAATAGTCAGGGCTTTCGAACGATATATGACACCACGTTATCAGGTTTGGTTGTCGAAAGTTAGTGCCGTGCGCACTCGGGTGCGTCAAGTTTTAGGCGACCCCACTAAGTGAGACGGAGCAGAGCAGATTACAATAATAATACTAATACTAATAATTATAATAATAAAACAAGTAAAAAAGTGAGCAAGAAGGCAAGTAGCTTGCCAAGTAAAGGGAAATTTACTGCACAGGAGGCAGTGCAGTGGATTATTGAATCGTTTTGTTTTGGACAGGGTTTTTTTGTACACTTTAGTGACTGCACTGTTTGTATAATACAGTGTAACACTGTAGTTTGCTTCTGTATAATAGTTTCCTTGTTGAATATCTGTATTTGTATTTGTATTTTCTAATATTTCTATAAAGAAAGTTTGTTTGTCAATGCACTTTTTGCCCTTTTTTATCAATATCCCATAGGTGGAATATGAATATGGAATATGAATATGATGTTTACTGTGTTTATGCTTCTGTCATTCTATTCCAGAATGACTGACATCCAATCCAATCCGTCCAAGCAAGAATCCTCAAAGTCTTGGCTTTCAGTAGAGACCAAGATTTTGTTTCTAGGCAAAGGGGTTCTCAAGTTATAGGCCTAGAGGTTATATAGCTTTGGTAACCAAATGTCCTTTTGGAGTTTCCAAAAGAAAAACGCATGGACATACCTATTGAAAAAAATGTGTAAAAAAATCAGGCCTTGATCTTTTGCCTCCATTTTTTTACTGTATGAGGGTAAGACCTGTGTCTGTGGCCTCATTATACCTATGTTTTCACAACAGGTTCCTGAAGTTATAGGTCTCAGTTCCTTTATAGGCTCAAATGTTGGACGGAAAGTAAAACCTTCATTCTAACCTCTGTACCTCTCTAATAGTGCATCACAGAATCACCCAGATACTTTAGAAATAAACCTGAGAGTGTTACCTTTCCAATGATACCAAGAACACATCTGAGTCTAAAACTATGTAGGAACTGTGCTACTTATAACTTGGGCATTCCATGTTCGCAAAAAAACTTGAAATAGGGCTGGAATTTTAAGAGGTTAACAATGACATGAATTTCCACATCACATTAACCCGTAATACTGTAATATAAACATTGACATTACTTATAAGCGCTCCAGTATAAGAAAATATATATTGCATAAATCAATAATAAAGTATACTTTTATTAAACAGAGTGTTTATCTTTTTTATACATTAGTCATTACTATATCAACATTTTTTTTTACCTTTTAAACCATTACAGTAGTATTACAACATGTTAACATTACTAGGGTTTGCCTATCCTTATTACAAAATATACACAAGAATTCAAAATGATTGCATATGCAATGCAGTTATAGTAAGAAAAACAGTACAACTCGCTAATTTGCATAATGCAACAAAACAAGTGCCACGCTGCCCAACGTTCAGGGTGACCTTCTGTACTCTGCGGTCCACGCTGTCATGCAGCGCCAGCAAACTACAGCATTCGCTACTTCTATTCAGATTAACACAATGATACGGAATGTAGCAAAGTGGCTTAAAACATTAAATGCATTTGTAACTGTGATAATCCATACTAGAATTCATAATGAACATAACAATTCTCAATACTCCGACTGTTTTTTTTTTATAGGATCTTTCTTCTCAGTAAGCTTAAAGAGCGTGTTGCAGGTTAACCACCACTGTCGATTAGTAGGTACTTAAAGCAACTCGAGATATGTATACCATTTAAAAAATCCCTCTAAAATCTGTTTAAGGCCATTTGTTGTCCTTTTTGTTTTTTAACGCAATTTGGCGATGACGTCACGTTGAGGACTTGTGAAGGTAGCCTCAGCAGAGAGTGGTTCTAATCTATACGATCTTTGCTAGAACTGCTAGGATGAGGAAGAGGTTGCAAGAACCATAAATAGTATTTATGTTGGCCCACAGCCAACATACAGTTTTGAACCTGTTAGATGTGAGTGTCTAAATGAGCAATTGCCAAGAACTAATGGTCATCAAAGCTAAATAAATTTGTGGTCAGAGAATGAGTGGAGAGTTGGTCAAGTGTCCTGGTGAGTTGCTATTATATAGCAACGCAGCAATGAATGCTGGACCTAGTGTACGATCACTAGTGCATACAATAAAATGTTTTACTGAGTGAGTAGCAAGTTTTCTTTCTATCTAGTGACAGTGGTTATGTCGTTAGTTCAGATAAGTGCCGGTATACTCCAAGATTATAATAGTTTTGGATTTTTCATTATAGTTTAGTTTTAGTTAGTGTTAGGATTTGTTACTTGCATTGTAGATAGACAGTACACGTACACGAACACACTTTATTCACAAGGGGGCGCCGGCTGACGTTTGGGTCTCTGGGCCTATTTAAGGCGACGAGGAAGATTCCAATGGAGAACGAATTGTTTGAGCGTGGGTGACTGAAGACGCGGCCTTCGAAAGCCTAAAGTTTTGGATTGCCATTGTTTCCGCTGATAACGCCGTTTTGTGCCTTTTCCTTGTGGATTAATTGTTTCCGACCTCCTTTTTGATTTATATTGGTGCACTGATATCGTTTGTTTGGTATTATTTGGGGTTTTCCCCATTTTGTGAACTGTTGGAGGGGAGCTGGGTAGACAGAGCTCCGAGAACGAGTTCGTCGCCTACGAGAGGCACTGCGCGTGCTGGTCCTGAGGCCTGGAGGTAAGTTGGCGTCCCTTTGAACATACATCCATCATAGCTTCTTACACGCTGACTGCCACGTTACTGCACACATTTGAGTGAGGGACTTTAAGGTTACGTGCGACATCGTAACAGTGTGGGGGCTCTTGTCCGGGATCTGAATATTGTGTTGTAATTAGAAATTGACTGTTTAGTTGGCAGTTTTTGGTGTAAAGTGTAATCGTGTGTCCTGTATCGCGTTTGCAATTGGACAACCTGTGTTTGTATGGTATAGCGTAAGCTGCAGTTTAGGTTTGACCGTAGGCTTTGTTTGCTGACGTTTGTGTGTACGGTAGACTACATTGGCCTTTTGTTAATAGTAATAGTAGCGTTTTGTGAAGGCATTTTTTTAAGCTGCCATTTGGTGGTTTGTAAGTAGGCCAGCGTTTTTCCCTTTGGGAGGCTGCATTCAATTAAATACACCTGCAGGTTAGTGCGGTGCTTGACGCTGTAAGTTGCTGCGTTTTGGTAACATCGCTAGTAATTTTCTTTTCTCGTTTTCTTCGGTCATTGACTGCTGTTTGGTAAATAAGTTGGTTTTCTAAATATATTGTGAAAATGTCTGAGTTTGAAGTTGAGGAATTTATAAAACAGGAGGTTACCCGTGCGCGTTTAGTTCGGCTTACTAAGCCTAATTTGTTTACCTTGGTTGAATTTTGTGAAGCAGAGGTCTCATCAGATGCCAAGAAAAGTGACATTAATAATGTGTTGCTATTGTGTTTAGGTGTTGCCGATTTAGAGGCTGAAGCCGCAAAAAGAAAACAGCTCAACGAAGAGGAGGAGAGTAGAAAGGAAAGGGATTTGGAGAGGAGAGCCAGGGAAATTGAAATGCTTCAGAAGGACAGAGTTGGTGTTGCAGCAGGTTCATTACGTCAGGTTAGTGAAGAGAGGAAAGTAGACAGTCGTTCCAGAAGTGATCAGACGGGGTTTGCTAGAAGTCAGCCTAGCACTGGGCCTGTTGGGAAGGTTTTTGCCTCAGATGAAGTCAGGTGTCACTATTGCAAAAAGCTTGGACACATTAAGTCACGCTGTCCAGTTCTACAGAGAAAAGGGCGTTTTGAGAATGGTAATAGTAGGCCGGTCACTCTTGTTCTGCCTGGTCCAATGTGGGGGTGTCAGGCAGAGAAGGGTAGTGCCGTATCAGCTGTAACTGATCCACTCTTTAAGGAGTTTGTCTCTGAGGGCTCTGTGTCAGTTGCGGACGGGGAGCCTGAAGTGGTGGTAACCATCTTAAGAGACACGGGGGCGGCACAGTCATTGCTGCTTGCTGGGGTTTTAGATCTGCCTGAGAGTTCTTCACTGAGAACATCTGTGCTGGTTGAGGATGTTGGTGGAGAGTATGGTTCTGTTCCGCTCCACAGTGTGTTTCTAAAATCTAACTTGGTTACTGGTTTTGTCACTGTAGGGGTGATGCCCTCACTGCCTATTAAGGGTGTTGGTTTGCTATTGGGTAATGACCTAGCTGGTGGTCTGGTTTGTATATCTCCTGTGGTTTGTGCTGCACCTTGTGTGAGTCCTGAGATTGAGGCCTTAGAGACTCAGTTTCCTGCAGTGTTTCCTGCCTGTGTTGTTACGCGGTCAATGTCTAAGCATGTGTCTAAAGGTGAAACCTCTAAGGAGCATTTCAGTCTGTCTGAGGCTTTGCCGGTTTGTGCTGAATTTAGTCCGGCTGCTCTAATTGAGGCACAGAGAAAGGATGGTGAGCTTTCTCTCCTTAGAGAGGCTGCAGCCGATGTTGAGGAAAGTAGGGTGATGGCTGAAGGGTTTTACTTGCAGAATGATGTGCTGATGCGCAAGTGGAGGCCACCAGAGCGACCAGCCACTGAGGACTGGGCAGTGGTTGAGCAGGTGGTGCTCCCTCCTTGTTTTCGACCAGAAGTGTTGCGTTTGGCCCATGAAGCTGCTATGGCTGGACATCTTGGAGTGCGTAAAACTCAAGCCAAACTAATGAGGCATTTTTATTGGCCACGCTTGCACCAAGATGTGGTCAATTTTGTTCGTTCATGTCATGCTTGTCAGGTGTCTGGAAAACCTAACCAGAAGATTCCTGTTGCACCTCTTAGTCCTCCACCGATTGTTGCTGAACCTTTTTCTCGTGTTGTCATTGACTGTGTTGGTCCGTTACCTAAAGCCAAAAAGGGTAATGAGTATATGCTTACTGTTATGGATGTGACCACGCGTTTTCCTGAGGCGGTGCCTCTTCGTAGTATAAAGCCTCGTCCTGTTGTAGATGCCTTGCTCCAGTTTTTCTCTTGCTTTGGCTTGCCTAAAGAAGTTCAGTCAGATCGGGGCACCAATTTTGCCTCTGGTGTTTTTCAACAGGAAATGGTTGAGTTAGGAATGGCGCAAGTGGTATCTTCCGCTTACCATCCCCAATCCCAGGGAACAATTGAGCGGTATCATCAGACGTTAAAGTCTATGATACGGGCTTATTGTGTTCAGTTCCCAGGTGACTGGGATTGTGCCATTCCTTTTCTTCTCTTTGCTATTAGAGATTCTGTTAATGACTCTACGGGGTTTACTCCATTTGAATTGGTCTATGGGCATGAGGTGCGAGGTCCCCTGAAGATTGTAAAGGAGCAGTTCATGACACAGGAAGAGGAGGGCAGCCTGTTGCAGTATGTGTCCTGTTTTAAGGAGCGCTTGGTCGCTGCTTGTGAGGTAGCACGGAGGAATCTGGTGGCAGCTCAGGGTCGCATGAAAAAATAGCATGACAAGAAGGCAGTGTGTCGGTCATTTGCAGTTGGTGAGAAGGTTTTGATATTAAAGCCAATGAGAGGTGGTGGCCTGGGGGCATCATTTACTGGCCCATATAGCGTCTTAAAGGTGGGTGATCGCAATTATGTGATTAGCACTCCTGACTGTAGGAGGAAGACGAGGCTCTGTCATGTGAATCTCATGAAGCCATATTATGGCTGTTCAGCTCCGATCCTGGTTGTGTGTGGGTCCCCTGACCTTGAGGGGGAGGGGGAGGATGACTTGGCAGGGGTAGAGCCTGTAACTGCACATTTGGGAAATGTTGCAGCGTTAAGTAAGCTTAAGGAAAACCTTGCTCATTTGTCTTCTGAGCAAAGAGTTGATGTGTGTAGCCTTTTTAGTGAGTTTTGTGAAGTCTTTAGGGATCGCCCAGGTCTTACCACAATGGTTGTTCATGATGTCCAGGTTGGGGAAGCAGTTCCTATAAAACAGCATCCATATCGTCTTTCTCCTTTTAAAATGTCTTTGGTCAAGTAGGTGCTGGCTCTGGTGTTGGCTGTACAGCATTTTGAAGTCTATCTGTCTGGGTCACGGGGAGATGTGGTGGTCTATACAGACCACAACCCTCTGACTTTCCTTGCAAAATTTAGGACTGCCAATCAGAGAGTGTTTAGGTGGGGCCTGGTGCTCCAACCATATAGTTTGGTAGTCAGGCATGTGGCTGGCAGGAATAATGTGGTGGCTGATGTTTTGTCTAGACTACACAAAGGATGAGACTTCATGTGTGAAGGGTTGTAGGTAAATGGGTGCTCTAGTGGTGCATTGTGCTTGACCAGGAAATTTTAGTGTGAACATTGTTTAAAAAAAAAAAAAAAGATATTTTGAAAATATGGGAAAAGTGTAACAGATCTAGTATTTTTCTTTTTCTTTTTTTGTTGTAAGGGGGGAGGGATGTTAGGATTTGTTACTTGCATTGTAGATAGACAGTACACGTACACGAACACACTTTATTCACAAGGGGGCGCCGGCTGACGTTTGGGTCTCTGGGCCTATTTAAGGCGACGAGGAAGATTCCAATGGAGAACGCCGTTTTGTGCCTTTTCCTTGTGGATTAATTGTTTCCGACCTCCTTTTTGATTTATATTGGTGCACTGATATCGTTTGTTTGGTATTATTTGGGGTTTTCCCCATTTTGTGAACTGTTGGAGGGGAGCTGGGACAGAGCTCCGAGAGCGAGTTCGTCGACTACGAGAGGCACTGCGCGTGCTGGTCCTGAGGCCTGGAGGTAAGTTGGCGTCCCTTTGAACATACATCCATCATAGCTTCTTACACGCTGACTGCCACGTTACTGCACACATTTGAGTGAGGGACTTTAAGGTTACGTGCGACATCGTAACAGTTAGTTTTGACTTTTTTTTTCTAATTTAGTTAGTTTTAATTCGTTTTTAGAGGGGGTCTGATAGTTTTAGTTAGTTTTAGTTTTTTTTTTCTAAATACCTAGTTTTAGTTTCATTTTATTAGTTTTAGTATTAGTTTTAGTTTTTTTTATACTTTGGGTTATTTGTCAGGAGTAGGATTAAAAAAAATAGTAAGCATTGTTAGATTTTACCAGTACTACTACTACTATTGTTATTACATTACATCACACTTAGCACTTATATGCTCTTATCCAGAGCCACTTACATTTATTTACAGGGTTTCAGTTACAGTCCCTGGAGCAGTGTGGGGTGAGATGCCTTGCTCAAGGGCAACTTATACTTTGGAAAGAGATATATCAAAGAATTTGGTTTGACAGAAGAGGCATGCATTGCATTTTTATGCATACATGATAATTTTGTTAGTGTCTGGGCATCTACACTGCATTACATGTTGCATTACCCAAGACCGGCACTGCAAAGTCAGCCCGGCATCCATAGCTGGGTCCTTTCACCAGAAACTAGGAAGTGCTGCAGATTCCGCAGCAGAATGTACTGCTCCCACTCATCACACTCAAAGATAAGCCAATAAAATAGTTATTAAACATGTTTGTGTGAGGTGCATCATAATTACAACGGATAAAGGGATGAAAACCTGATACACAAACTTCTGTGTGAATAAACTACCGTTACAAACTACCGTGTGCACCCACAAACTTAAACACAAATCTAACAGGGCACAGGGTCCATGACTCTCGACCAGCGATCAAAACGCACTCACTTTCCTACAACACAAGCTTTCCACAGCAGTTTCCATGGGGCAGCAAACGTGAAACACACGTGAAACACAGCAACACGGCCGCTTATTCTCCTCGTTGTCGGTAAGCGGTGTTGATGATAGTGATGAGGAATGTATGAAACGTGCTATATAAATAAACTTGTCTTGCCTTACGAAATTAATCATACTGAAGAAACATTGTGAAGATATGAACAGCCTATTCGGGGGCGGCAAAGTTTGCAACATTTAGCTAAACTCTACTAGATGAAGATGTTGGAGCTAGTAGGCTGTCACTGCAACGTGAGAAACTAAGTGGATCTTCCAAGTAGAGTATACCGGCACTTATCTGAACTAACAACATAACAACTGTCACTAGATATTAAGACAACTTGTTACTCACTCAGTAAAACATTTTATTGTATGCACTGCTGATCGTACACTAGGTCCAGTGTTCATTGCTGCGTTGCTAAATGATAGCAACTCACCAGGAGGCTTCACCAACTCTCCACTCATTCTCTGACCACGAACTGAATTGGCTTTGATGACCACCAGTTCTTGGCAATTGCTGATTTAGACACTCACATCTAACAGGTTCAAAACTGTGTGGCTGCGTAAATACTATTTATGGTTCTTGCAACCTCTTCCTCATCCCAGCTAGTCGCAGTTCTAGCTAAGATCGTATAGATTAGAACCAGTCTCTGCTGAGGCTACCTTCTCAAGTCCCCAATGTGACGTCATCACCAAATTCGTTAAAAAACAAAAAGGACAATAAATGGTCTCAAACAGATTTTAGAGACATTTTTTAAATGATATACATTTCTTGAGTGCTTTAAGTACCTACTAATCGACAGTGGTGGTTAACCTGCAACATGCCCTTTAAGTTTGTTTCTCAAACACACCATCAATAAACAAACAATTTCAAATAGGTCTTCGCACTGGTCCTTAATTCTCTACCCAAGTTTCTCTGTAACGGACTGACTGTACTAAAACCTTGCAGTAAACTTCCTGTGAAGAACATATTGTAACTTATTCCATAGTATTGCTTTTAACTACAACTTAAAATGGTACATTTCTCTAAAATGGTACATCTATCTACATTTCACTATAAACTGACACTTTCAAGGGAGGACCCCCACCTGTTACATGCCTCTTTTTGTCATACACATCCTTCCTTGCTTTGCTTGAGAGATCTTTCCATTTCTTTTTTATGTCCTTTATGGAACGGAGGCAGTCGGAGCAGTCATTAATTGCCTCCGTTATCTTCGTCCAAATTAAAAGTTTCCGCTTATTGGTAACGCTATTCGAGTGCTTGGAAGTCAGCGCGTCCTTGTGCTGGCTGTACATGTCAATGAATTTTCTGATTTCACTATCTGTAAAATTTAATTTTCTCTTTTTTGTTGGTGTCGACATTGTCAATTTGTCGATTAGCTTTGATCTGACGGAGATCGTTAATGTATCCTGGCAACGTCAGTTCTGAATTCTAAGTTGGAATTCTCACATGGACTGGCCGTAGTTAAGACCAGGCTTAAGTTCTGCTAGTGCAACCGACTTAAAGTCTGTCCCGAAGACTGGTCTTAACAAAGACCAATTTAGCAGTTAAGACCAGGCCTAACAAAGACCAGTTGGTGCAACCGGCCCCTGGCGTTGAGAGAGACTATGGATAGAGAAATAGTATTGAATGCAGAAGAAAAAAGTGAACTGCTAAGTACAGCTTCAAAGTTGGAACTAGTAACTTGGTGAGATGCCTGAGAACAGCATCATATGAATCAATATTCTAGTAAAAACCCACAAAAATAGCCTACATATAGGCACAACTTTTTTTTTTTTTTTTACTAAGCATTTATCGAACAAAGTCCTTGAACTTCACGGGAGTCTTGATAGTTCTCCCTGATGACCTCTTGACCATGGGAACTGGTGTAGACGGCAACTGGACCGGCACTCCCTGTTGTGATGCTTGGTCTGGAGCTTTTGGTGATGATGCGGGCTGCGCTGGCTCACTTGTGGTCACACCAGCTGGTTGGGCATGGTCCTCTGGTGGTGTCTGCCTCTCCAGGCAGGGTTGCTCTGGCACGAGCTGCAGGTGATGTCGATTTCGACGTGTGACTGTGCCTTGCTCCGTCTTCACTATGTATGACCGTGGCTCTGGTGCATTTGAGATGATCACACCAGGAGTCGTCCATCTCTTTTCCCCATCCAGCTTGACTTTTACGTGCTGACCAGGGTGTAGAGCTGGAAGGTCACGCGCAGAGTGTCTCCTGTTGTAGAAGAATCTGTAGGCCTGCTTCGTCTGTCCATCTTTCGCTTTCAGCTGCTTAAGACTGACATTGCGGGGCTGCAGATGTTTTGTGAGAGTGGGGACCCTCGTTCTGATCTGGCGACCAACTGCAAGCTGGGCAGGGCTCTGTCCTGTAGACTGGATTGGGGTGGCTCTGTAATTCATCCACGCCAAGTGTGGGTCTGGTTGGCGCAAGATACGTTTAGCTGTCTGTACTGCTTGCTCCACAGCGCCGTTTGCTTGCAGGTAGTGCGGGCTTGATGTTGTATGCTGGAAGTCATAAGCGTTCTTGAACTCACTGAACTCAGCTGAAACAAACTGTCTGCCGTTATCAGTGATGATCTCGAGGGGAATACCCCAGCGTACAAACATGCTCTTGAGGCAGCTGATCACTTGTTTGCTGGTTGTACTGGAAAGGTGGGCAATCTCTATATCACGGAAATAATAGTCTACTGCGACTAGGTACTGTTTCCCGTCTAACTCGAACAGATCAGCAGCTATCTTCTGCCATGGCCCATCGGGTAATGGAGTAGTCATTAATGTCTCTCTGTTCTGAGTAGGTTTGTGCATAATACAGAACTCACAGGTAGTAACGCACCTGGTAATGTCTGTTCCAATGCCCGGCCACCACACTGACATCTTGGCTCTCTCTCCGCTCTTGGTCAAGCTGAAGTGACCCTCATGGAGCTTGGACAGCACTTCCATGCGCTGTGGCCCCGGGATGACGATTCTGTCGTCGTACAGCAGCAAGCCGTCAGCTTCGGACAGATGAGCTCTCGCTGTGTGGTAGCCCTGGAGTGTGTATGGCACCTGTAACTTTGAAGTTGGCCAGCTGTGATGGATGTAGTGGATGACTCTCTGGAGTTCCTCATCCTGGACAGTCGCCGCTCGGATTTTCTCCAGTCTGTCGTCCGACACTGGACGGGTAGCCATCACTGCCTGAACATAAGCTTTCACATCCTCGTCGGTATCTGTTGCTTCACTGACATTGAGTGGGTTTCGGGACAGCGTGTCAGCAATTATGAGTTGTTTGCCTGGCACATGTACTGCCTTCACATTGAATCTCATGAGGCGCATTAGCAAATGCTGGCATCTCAGCGGTGCTTTGTCTAAGTCATATGTGTTGATCAAAGGTACTAACGGCTTATGGTCTGTTTCAAGACAAAAGCTCTCCATGCCGTGTAGGTAACGTGAGAATTGTTCACATGCCCAAACTCCCGCCAGACACTCCTTCTCGATCTGAGAGTATCTGCGTTCGGTCTCTGTCAATGTGCGTGAGCAGAATGCCACTGGACGTAGAGTATCTCCTTGGTCTTGGAGAAGGGTGGCTCCTAAGCCGTAGCTACTCGCATCGGCACTCACCACTGTCCGCTTGCTGGGGCCATTCTTGGCGGCACCCCACACCCACTGGACATCACCCCTCAGCAGGGAGGTGACCGGATGCAGAACGGTGGCCAGGTGAGGCAAGAACTTGGCCAAGTAATTCACCATACCCAGCATTTGGCGGAGTTCACCGACATTCTGGGGGCTTGACATGTTAGTTATGGCTTTGACTTTGTTGCCATCAGGCTTAATTCCATCAGCTCCAATGACGTGCCCGAAGTACTGTAGCTCCGGCTGTGTGAAGTGGCACTTGTCTTTGTTGAGCTTAAGCCCTGATGCCTTGATTGTCTGCATCACCACTTTCAGGTTGCTGTCATGTTCTGCTTTAGTCTTACCTGACACTAATATATCGTCCATCACCACGACTGTGCATTTGTGCTCACGTAGCAGGGGGCTCATTTCTCTCTGAAATATTTCAGGAGCAGAGGTGATTCCGAAGGGCAGTCTTTTGAAACAGAATCGGCCTATTGGAGTAACGAAGGTAGTCAGCCTCTGGCTGGCTGGGTCCAGGGGTAACTGCCAGAAACCGCTGGACGCGTCAAGGGTCAAGAAAACAGCGGCCCCTGACAACTTTAGTATCACATCCTCCAGAGTAGGCAAGATGAACCTTTCTCTCTTGACTGCTTCGTTTAGTCGCTTTAGGTCCACACATATTCGGACTTTGCCGTTCTTCTTGACCACCGGAACCATCGGCGCACACCACTCTGTGGCCTCTCTCACCTCTTCAATAATCCCCAATGACTGCATACGGGCCAGCTCCTGCTCCACCTTTGTGAGCAGTGGGAAGGGGACATGCCTTGGGGTTGTGACACTGTAGGGTTGAGCATCCTCTCTCAGCTCTATTTTGACTGGCTTGCAATTTAAACGTCCAATGTCACCAAACACACTGCCACACTCAGCACAAGTCCCATCTTGCATGCAACTGCACGGCTGAGCAGATTGTTTGCACATGTGCCACCGACAACAAAAATCCAAAAACCTTTTGTTCGGTGGTAGCCAAGAACTTTCCAGTGCACTGAAGCTTGCCACCTGGACTGAGCACATCTGCTGTTGTGTGGCACAGGGCTGGTCGCATAGGGAGGCTAAGATACGAGTTGTGTGACATGACTGTAATATCTGCCCCAGTGTCTATTTTGAAGCGTAGCATTTTGCCACAGATTGGGAGATCAATGTGCCATTTTTCATCTGCACTAGTCTCATTGCAGACAGACCCTAAGAAGAATGCACCCACTGACTCGTCATCTTCGTTTTGTGTGGTGATTTCCTTTACAGTCTTTGTTTTGCACACAATCTCAAAATGCCCCATCTTGTTGCATTTTCTGCACCTTTTACCATGTGCGGGGCACGCACCCATCTCGTTTTCGCCGGGGCGTGGTCACCAATAGTTCAAGCAAGTTATCTAGCGGGACCGCTGTGTGGATCTTAGTAGTCAGCTAGTCTCAAGCTAACTCTGCTAGCTTAAAACTTCGAGTGCTTAATAGCAATCTATAGTAGTCTGGTTGTCTTAAATTAGTTCGTGTTACAGTTGAACAACAATCCATGATGTCACCATCACGTTTGGTCACCCAGAGACTTTAAATCATATAAACACTTTGACGTTTGCCTCCTCTAGATGAGTTTGCTGCAGTATTTTAAAAAGAGGCAAACCTGGAGAATCTCACCAGGAGGTAAGCTAATTGGTTTCAAACATGACTATTTGTTACACTATTTTGCAGAGTGGCTGTCTATAAGTGGCTATTGTATCATGAGTAATTGTGTAATTTGAGATGGATGCCATGTGATTATGTAGATTATTAACCCTGCCTTTTAGATAGAGACAAGGGTGGAAGAGGGACATGATAGTCAGAATGATGATGGGAAGGATGCCAGTCAAAATCCACACAAGAAAAGGGCCAGAACAGGAGCTGCAAAGTACAGTACGAAATTCAGTAATGTCTGGAGTACAGAGTGGCCTTTTATAAAACCTGGAACCACCCAGCACCATTTCTGGTGCGACATCTGCAGGCGTGAGCTGGATTGTGGCCATCAAGGGAGAGCAGATGTGCAGAGGCATCTCACCACTGACGGTCATATAAAAAAAACTGAAAACTCTTGAAAGCTCCAAGAAAATAGACAGTTTTGTTTGTTCAAGAAACGATGAACTAAATCTCGAGACTCAGGTGATTTACTTAATTATCTTAATTTAATTTAGATTAACAATCAGTTTCACTGCATGTCCTACTCTACCCAGTAGGTCTATGCATGTGACAAACAAATATCCTTGTATCCATGTAATAAACATAGGCTCACATTCAACTTCAGATGTTAAATTGCTTCTTCTTATGTATTATGTATTTTATGTACTAAAGATATCTCTGTTTCTCATTTTGCAGACTAGGAGGGCAGAAATCAAGGTTGCTGTGGCATTTGCTGATCATCTTAGTCCTCTTTTGAAGAAATGCTTTCCAGACTCAAAAATTGCAAAGAAATATTCTTCAGCAAGAACCAAGACATCAGCCATCATTAACAGAGCAGTCAGTCCCTATCTCTTGTCTGAGCTTGTGAAACTCTTGAGGGAGAAGCCGTTCAGTCTCTCAACAGATGGGTCCGATGACACAGATGACATTTTAATTCATTCTCTTGGGTAGCTTTTGCAACTAACTTTGCCCTGACTTTTTACTCTATTATAATGCATAAATATATAAAATTGAGTTACTATATTCTTGTGAATTCAGGGAAGGAGAAAATGAATCCCATTACTGTAAAGACCTTTGACAAGGATGGGGTGGTCCACCGATTCCTGGACATGGGGGTAACAGAAGGAGAGCATTGTGGCACTGCGGAAACAATTTTTGCCAAGATGGACGCAGTGTTAAAGAAGCACTCCATACCGTGGACGAATTGCATTTCCCTTTCTGTGGACAATGCCAGTGTGAATGTGGGAGACAGAAACTAAATAAAAACAAGGGTTCTGAAAGAGCACCTCTCCTTGTTCATTCTGGGCTGCCCGTGCCACATAGTGCACAATAATGCATCTGCTGCTGGAGCAGTATACACCGAGGTAAATACTTAAATTACACCCACATATGTATGACAAAACTGTACTCCAAAGGAAAATATTTATTTAACTTGTATGACAGACATTTTTTTATGCTTTCTGGGAACTGTGAATATTTGCTTGTAAAAAAACTAGATCACAGGATTCGATATTGAAGAGATGGCTGTGGATGTGGGCTATTGGTTCAAGAGCAGCACCAAACGGAAAAATAAGCTTGATGGTAATTCAGCAACCTCATTTATGACTAATTTTAACTACATTTCAGTGATTTTGTTGTAAGAGGAGCTATTTGGCCAAAACGGACCATTCAATACCCAGCTTAAGGGCTAATAGGGCTGTAAAATTCTATTTGAGCTTATCAATTAATCAAAATGGAATACATTTATTTTAAACATCAAATAAGGTATACCATGTAATTCATACAACCTACAATCCCCTTAAATACATTGAACTGCTCATTTGCATTAATCAATGACTTATCATTTCAGAGTTTTGTGTTTTCTGTGACACACATTACATGGAGACGCTGCTTCATGTGAGCACACAATGGCTGAGTCTGGAGCAGGTTGTGACCCGTGTTCTACGCCTCTATGCTGCACTCAGGAGTTATTTTGCAAGCTGCAGTAAGTACTGACCTAGTGTATGCTTCATAAACCTATTGGCTGAATATCACTTGCTACGGAACCCTATCCTGAGTAAAGTCTAACATTACAAGATGCGTCATTGCGTCTTTCACATGCCACTGGACTACACTCAAGAGCCCGCACCAACGGGGCATTGCGTCATTGTGTTCTTGCCTACAAGAAATGTTGTCTTGTGTTTTCTTGCCAAACTGTGAAGCAGTTTGAGTTGCATCTTGTATGAATTGTGCTATACAAGTAAAGGTTAATAATAATATCATTATTATTAAGATGTACAAGTAGGGATCAGTGAATTACATTGACAGGTTTATTTGATTTCAAGTATGATTAGACTTTAATATTAACTATTTAATGTATGATTAGACTAAATTTTCATCAATATTCTAATTCGTTAATCGTTGTTTCCTATTGATATTTTGCTTTTGCCTGTTATTTCTACTTTCAGATGAGAAACAAGTGAGATGTGTCTGATTGTGTGTGCTTTTTGAGGATCCAATGACTGAAATTCACCTGCTGTTTTATCAGTCCACGCTGATCATCTTTACCCACTTCAACCTGCTCTTCTAACGTCAAGACCCCTGCGTCTACCTCCTACATGACCAAGTACGCAACACTCAATGTTGCAATATTGCAGATTACTACATGAGGTCATAAATCCTCATTTCTGGGCCAACCCAGTGTTGCTTTGTATAACAGTAAGTAGAATAACATTTTTGTGTTATTTGTGTACTAAAGATCAGGTTTTTCATCAAGAAACTGATGTCAAAGTTCCTGAAGCCAGGAGCTTTCAGAGATGTTGACGTGGAAAGTGTGGACAGTGTGGACGAAGACAACCAACTCCCAGGTTAGTCTGGGTTTTCCTATTAGGCACAGTTTTCTTAATACTTTGTTGGATGGTCTTAAGTTCCTCTTGGTGATCAATTGTGCATTCTGTGATGCCTGTAGATGCACATCTTGGCATTGGCTTCACAACAAGAACCACCTTGAACAGACTTGTTGAAGCTGGTCATGTTTCCCCTGAGGCTGTTAAGAAGTTCCACATGGCAGCAAGAAGTTTCTTCAAAACAGCAGTGGAGTATGCCTTAGCCCAAGCTACCTCTGAATGACCAAGTGCTGCAGTATTCCAAGTTTGTGGACTTCAAGCAGAAAATGGATGTTTCTGTGGATTATGTGCAGTACTTCGTTCAAAGATATCCATCCTACCATCATTATAGTGGAGAAAAGGTGGAGGATGGAATAAGCTTAGGACTTGGTATACGAGTGTTCATTCTGTTTCTGTAATGTTTAGGTTCAACCATCTCCTGCCATATGATGAGCCGAAGGAACAGGACCAGTTAAATGATGAATTCCTGGAGTACCAGATGATGGAAGAAACACACATCCCTGATGCCATCTGGAGAGATGCTGTTGTCAGACAGAGTGAGGATGGAGAGTACCACAGGATGGATCGCCTTTGGGCCCATCTCAGTACTGTCAAGAACCGTATAGAATAGAATAGAATAGAATAGAATGCCTTTATTGTCATTATACAAGTATAATGAGATTGCAAGCTTCCCCATAATGTGCACACATAAATAAACAAGGAGAGATACAATAACAATAAAAACTACTATAAAAACTACTAAGTACAAGAATTAAGTACACGAATTAACATAGACTGTACAATAACTAATATGATCTACTGTCTGTAAAAAGTTGCATGGACTGTGCATAGACTTGTGCAAAGCCTGGAGATAAACAGGCACATATCAGCAGCAGGTATGGCAATAAAGTGACTGGTGTGACTGACAGCATAAATAGATGGAGGTATCAAGGCATTTTCACCCACCTATTCCAATATGTGCAGTAGGCAGCTAAAGAAACAGATGGACTGTCTTGATATTATAGTGCAATTGATAATTAACAGATAACAATAAAACAGATAGAGTGCATTTAGCAGTAACATAATGGTGCAAATGATTACAGTGATAATATAAAATAAATAAATGATAATTACAGTACGCAGAGTTGTGCCTGTCAGGTTGGCTGTCTTAGAACGTAGTGCAGTGTTACAGTGTTATGTTCAAGCAAGTCAGTTCCTCAGTGTAGGTTGGAGTTGAGTATGGTGACTGCCCTTGGGAAGAAGCTGTCTCTAAGTCTGTTTGTTTTGGCTGGTATGGCCCTGTAGCGTCTGCCAGAGGGCAGCAGGTTGAAGAGGTGGTAGCCAGGATGTGTGTAGTCCTTGATGATGCTTCTGGCTCTGCCAAGGCACCGGGAGTTGTAAATGGTGGTCAGGGGGGGTAGGGGGCAACCGATGATCTTTTGCGCAGTGTTGGTTACCCTCTGCAGTCTTTTCCTGTCAGCTTCTGTGCAGTTTGAGTGCCACACTGACACAGCGTAAGTCAGCAGGCTCTCGATCGCTGTTCGGTAAAAGGACACCAGCAGGTTGGTGTTGAGTTGCTCCTTCCTGAGCACTCTCAGGAAGTGAAGTCGCTGCTGTGCCTTTTTGACCAGTGCAGTGGTGTTAGCTGACCAGGACAGGTCGGCAGAGATATGGACCCCTAGGAATTTGAAGGTCTCCACTCTTTCCACACTCTCGCCGTTGATGTACAGGGGGGCAGGGGCGACCTTGTTCCGTCTGAAGTCCAGGATGAGTTCCTTAGTCTTAGCGATGTTCAGTGCCAGGTTGTTGACTGCACACCACTCGCTGAGTCTAAGGACCTCATCTCTGTAGGCCGTATAAGTGGAACCCTACAATTCCCAAGACTGGTAAAGATTGCACAGCTAGTGTTGAGTCTGCCACATTCGAACGCTGATGCTGAACGGACTTTCTCTGTGGTTGGACTTAACAAGACAGACACACGGAATAGACTGTCTCTTGATGGCACACTTTCCTCAATAATGACTATAAAAATGAATGACACTGAGCCCTGCTACAAATATGAGCCCCCTGCTCAGATTGTAAAAGATGCAAAGTCTGCCACAACCCGTTACAACAGGCCAAACCTGAGCACCTTTTGAGTACTGAGTACTTTCTACATCCTGTTACAGCAGGCCAAACCTTTTTGTGAGTACTTATCTATTGTAAATAAACTGCAGAATGTCAAAGTCAGTCAGCTTTATTGTCAATTTGTTCACATGTACCAGACATACAAAGGAATAGAAATTAAATTTCTCACTGTCCCATGCGTAGAGAAGACGGGATAAACAACACGACAAGACAACATGCACACGCACTACAACTAATGTTCTAACCTATCCTAACTGCACAACAGTAACTTAATCCCTACAGTAGGCAGGTAGTACAGAAGGCAGGTATTGGCAGCAGTAATAAAGCAATTGGCAATTGTAAGTACTGAGGGCGGCGCATGCGCATGTTTGCGGAGAACTCTCACTCCAGGAAAATGACCAGTGTTGGCAACCCTGGGAAAGTGAGCACATTTTGGTCACTGGTCGAGTCATGGGCCCTATGCCCTGTTAGATTTGTGTTTTTACAGCCAGCATAAACTCAATAGTTGACCATATGAGTCTTACCAACCCACCTGCCTATAAAAGTGTGTATCTAGCTATCTGGCTAACTATCTACTATGCTATCTAGCGATGTCCTATCGCCCTCCTTCTCTATATAAATATGTATCTGTCTATCTAGGCTATCTGTCCATCTGTATATCTATCTACATATATATATATATGGATTTATCTATGAATCTATCTACTGCTGCTAAACACGCTGGCTTATCTCTTGCTCTCGTCTGTCTCTATGGCTTTCGGTCTGTCTTTTTTTTTTTTTTTTTAATTAGAAAACATACAAGTACATAGTTGAAGAAAAGAAGAAAAATACACTAACTACGCCAGGGGTTATACAGTACAAATACACAAACAAAGCAAAAAAGAAAAAAAAAACATATTCACAACACAATATTGAATTTTGTACAGAGGTTCACAGTTTTAGAGGCTTTTTTGTTCAGCGAGGCAGAAACAGTATTAACATAAATTTCCAGTTCTTTGTAGAAATAAGTAAAAGACGGTTTAATTTTCATTACTTTGCATTTATGTATATGGAATTTAGCTAAAATAATAATTAGATTACAGAGAACATATTCCTCCTCCAGCTCCCTTTTATAAGTGGTAAAACCAAATAAAACATCTTGCAAACGTAACTGAAAAGTATCATAAATATGTTCAATT
Source organism: Coilia nasus (assembly GCA_027475355.1). Lineage (NCBI taxonomy): Eukaryota > Metazoa > Chordata > Actinopteri > Clupeiformes > Engraulidae > Coilia > Coilia nasus. The sequence goes on from CM050211.1 coordinate 522,464, forward strand.
ATGAAACCACAGATCTTACGCAATGCCTTAGCTCCGCACACGCACATTACGCACAGAGCGTAGGGCACTAAGTGCTTGGGGGGCACCATCAAAAAATCAGGCTTGTGAAAAAATCATCACAATAAGCTACGTACGATATATAAAATATGTGTAAAACATGTTCATATTTATAAGTAATACAAAAGCAACGTAGGCCAATTTGCTCCAGAAAAGGCGAATCTCCTTTGCGGCCCTCTCTCCATTCTCTTCCTGGTGCCCCCCTCCCAGTGGCCTGTTCGATTATGGCTCAGTCTCAATTTAAGTTTGGCAGACACCTGTTTAGACATGGCCTCGAAAAGCCATCAAGAGTCGGGAGCAGAAAAAAGAAGAGAGAGTGAAATGAAGTTCGGGCAAGGCAGTGTTTTAAATTAATAATAAAAAAATTGTAGCCCTTGCCAGGCAATAAACTTACAGTCAACAAACTTTGTAACGTTAGCTCCTAGGCTACTAGCCATGTTCAGACTATGTTAATTACAAGTGAATCAGTTAACACAGTTAACAGTTCAGACTGTGTTAACAAATGATTAAAGTTGTAAGTGACTGATGCTATCTAGCTAGTTTACGTTGTGGATATGAACATGAATTATGAATTACTGAAAGCAATTCATCATGGTCACTTGACTGTTTTGAGTTAACGTTCGGGTAAGACTAGCGCTTCCCTTCCTGAGGTTGCTAGCTAGCTATGCGATTTCTAATTAAGCTTAATTTTCTAGTGTTAATTTTGTCACCCTGTTTTAAATTTCGTCCTTGTCTTCGTCTCGTGACGAATGCTCTATTCGTTTTTGTTATTAGGCCTATATTATAGTCATTCAAAACCATTTTTGTTCAGTGTAAACAAAGATTCTGCCCTATAGAAACGTTGAATGTAACAAAGCATTTGTGCTTAGGGCACCCAAATGGCTAGAAACGGCCCTGATCTTACGCCAAAAGTCTCTTGAAAAATTGCAAAACCAGAAAAAATGAATGAGTGATTCTGGATCAGAATTACAAAAGGTACATTTGGTATCAATATCCTTTCGGAACTTGACTAAAAATGATTTAACTGGGTAGCAGCGAAGAATTATTTTAAAGGAAACTTCTTTTACTTTGTTGACTAATAGAAATCTGTTGGGGAGCGTCCAAGTCCTGGCCCAACAAATATTCTGAGCATATCCACTCCAAGCTGAGATTGCACAAGGTAGTGAAATAAAGTCCTTTAGAAATAGATTTCGCACAGTCCGGTTATTGTTACATGTAGTGGACATAAAACACATTTCACCAATATGGGTCTTAAGAGGATCAATCTGAGGAGTCACACAAGGACAACCTTTCAGGAGCATGATCATGCCCTGTGGAATTGCATCAAAAATAATGGCAAACTGCTTAGGAGTTACAGGTATTTTTACACGCTGCAGAAATTCTTGGTAGCTGAAAAGGTTACCCTGCTCATTAAGAAGTTGATTTACCAAAACAATTCCATTCCTAAACCAGTTATCAAAAAATATAGATTTCTTCTTATAACATATATCTTTATTGTTCCAAATAAAGTAAGTGTTTGGAGAAAAATTGTGCTTGTAGATAAGAGACCAAGACAAAAGAGCTTGCTTGTGAAAGTTTGACAGGGAAACTGGAAGCCTATCAATATTGTAATTGCAAAGTAATAAGAAGTTTAAACCACCCAGCTGAGAAAACACATGACTAGATATAAAATTCCATATGGAGGCAGGTTCTTTTAAGTGCTTTTTAATCCAATTAACTTTAAATGTATTATTCAGTATACTAAAGTCAATGAAGTTGAGGCCACCCTTGTAGTCATTCATCATAACATTTACGTTTAACATAATGTGTTTTGTTTTTCCAAATAAAGTTGAAGAGTAATTGGTCAATATTTTCACACATCTTTGTATCAACACCCAATGCTATTGCAGCATATGTCAATCTGGATATACCTTCTGCTTTTGAAAGTACCCTTCAAAGATAAATCTCTTTGTAGCCACATATTAAACTTTTTTTGGTCTTATCAATTATAGGCTTAGAAATGGGGGAAAGTGTACAGGCATCCCATGGGGGAGAGATCCCTGTGCCACCCCGGCACCCCTGTGCCACCCTCCGTCCTGAAAAAAACCTAAAAGTTACAGTCTCCAGTAAAGGACAGCAGGGGGCACCAAGCCATCAAAACATGTAAAACAAGGACAGAAAGTACAAATAAAACAGACAGGTAGGTCATTATAATTCAGCTGTTTGATAATATTCTTAAAATCTTAGCTTGATATACAAGTTCCTCCGTGGATTGAACCCCAGTCCTCTGTATAGTAGGTCAAGGGGAAACCCCTGAGCCACAGTTCCCTACCACCAGGACTCAAAATAATGTAAAACATGATTAGAATAAGGATCTAAAAGAGGTTACTGTATTAAAATGGGGAGAGGGATGTAGGCTAAAAAATAATAAAAAAGAAAGACAGGGAGGAGGGAGACCAGATACTTCTCCAGTCCCCTCGGGTCACGGACCCTGGTTGTCTGGGCGGTAATCCAGTGATCTTTCCATTGCTCTATTGTTTTTTAGGGGTAGCAGTTTAGTTCGGGTTAAATATATGTCCAAGTGGGGAGATAAATGTGGGCTGAAGTTTAAAAAGGAAGACACTTCACCAGTCCCATCAGGGTCCCGAACTCTGGTCGTCTGGGTAGCAGACCCACGTCTTCTCCGTTACTTTCTCCAGTCCCATCGGGCCTTGAACCCTGGTTGTCAGCTTGGCAGTCCTACTGCTTCTCCACTACTCTATTATTATTCCTAGCTTAGGAGTTGAGTTGGGGTTGAATATATATTCCAGTGGAGAAAAGAATGCAGGCTGAAGTTTAAAACAGAGAACAAATCTCCACTCCCATCAGGTCACGAACCCTGGTCATCTGGGTGGCAGTCCAGCAGTTTCTCCATTACTCTATTGACTAGTGTTAGTGTTTGACTAGAGATAAATTGGAGTTGGGTAAATGGAACTAGGGAGAATAAAAATCTGGGTCGGGGGGGGGTTTGGGTTTGGGGAAAACTTAGGGTTGGGGTAAGGGTCCAGGTTAGGGTTAATATATCTAGGGTTCAAATTAGGAATAAGATAGAAAAAAATGGTTAAGGTAGGGGTTGGCAGTTTAGGTTAAGGTTATGTTTAGGATTAGGGTAAGGGTTAAGGTTAAAAATAAAAAACAAAAAAGACAAAGAAAAGATTAGGCCAACTCAGAAAGCATCCCTGTAGCCAGATAAATCTGTATTGTTCACCGAGGGAGTTCAAATCATAGGAAGCCATCACACCCTAATAACACTGTAATGACTTTATAGTTACTGTGTAGTATCCTTACATTGTACAAAATCAGAAGAGTTCCCCCTGTGACAAGAAGCTTTGGTTAGGGCATAAAAGGGACACATTTTACCATTTTTTATTTAGGCCCCATGGTGTAATTGTATTTAATTTGAGAATCCAGGATCTTTCAACATTCAACCTTTGGGTTTTATCCCCAGAGGGGTTAGACTGGAGACCCACCATTCTAAGTCGGTCCGTGGGGTGCATCTGAAAATGATTATACAAGAGTCTATCCTTTTTTGTCCTTACACAATACTCATGTTGTTGGAAACTGGCCCTCATTGTGAGTTTAGTTTTGCCAATGTACAGGATGCCACAGACTAAACATTTGATGACATATACTACATTAGGTGTATCCGGAAGAATCCGCTGGCTGACTGGTGCTCCCTTGCCTGTAAGTGAATTTGTAATAAAATGGGTAAAAGAATAGGGAGGTGCTATCTTAGGGAGGGGGGGCTCAAAGCTGGTACGTACCAGTAGATCCTGCAGGTTTTTATTTCTCCGAAAGGCAGAAATCAGACGGAAATTTCCAAAATCTGGCATATCCAATTGTAGATGCGAAAAGTGATTTCTGATTTTTTTGTTCCAATTTGCTCTGTTTTTGTGGAATGTCTGGACAAAGAGTACTACGTTAAAATTTTCCGACCGTTGTCTATTCAATTCTCGACTTTGGAAAGAATGTTTAACTTGGGCCTTAATCCCCCTCAGAAATCTTTTAGCGTAACCACGGTTTCGGAGAGCTGTAAAGAGGATCTTAGTGGCCTTCTCTACGTCTTCTTCAAAAGTGCAGATGCGCCTAAAATGAATCAATTGTGATTTAACTATACCTTTAAAGGTATGCTTGGGGTGGTAAGAAGCTTTATGCAAAAGTGCATGTGTGTCTGTAGTTTTGAAGAAGACCCTGGTGGCCAGACCCCTCCCTAAAAAAAACCCTCTGTATCCAAAAACTCCACACTCTTGGACTGGATATTGCTGGTTACTTTAATGCTTTTGTGGTGACTGTTAAGTATCTCCAAAAAGTTCTGGAATGCAACCGTACCGTGAGACCATAGACCAAAGATGTCATCCAGGTATCTGAGGTAAACTAAGGGGCGTTGTGGGCATTTGGGTAGCACTGTAGCCTCCCAAGCGGCCATATAAATGTTGGCATATGATGGGGCAAAAGTTTTGCCCATCGCAGTGCCATGGACTTGTAAATAATATTTCCCATTGAAAATAAATCATTACGAGTAAGGTCCAGTTTGAGAAGTTTAAGTAAGGCCTCGTCTGGACGTTCCGAATCCAGATATCTCTGGAATGCCTCAGCCATTGCTTGGAGACCCAATTCTGTGTCAATGTTAGTATATAGAGAAACTAAACAAAAAAGTGTCATCGGGGACCTGGATGTTACGAATTTTCTCTATGAAATCATAAGTGTCCTTAATGTAGCTATGTAGACACTGGGATTTAAATAGAAATCAATACATTTGTCAATGTGATAGGATTCTTGATTATTACCATATTATTACCCTGTAATTCCTCTATGGCACGATGTTGCTCTTGGGAAATATTCCCTAAGAGAGGGGCTCTGGGAAAGATTCGAGGTCTGGAAAAGATTGTGAGATCTTGTGCACAATGTTCCCTGACCTCTAGTGAGATTTGGTCCTCAGGAGGTTCCCAATTGGAGGGCAACTGAAATGATTGGTGTTATCCAGGCCAAAAAAATCAAAACGTTTTAGTTTTCTGTGGTATGCGTGTACATCCTTAAGAAGTCTAGATCTATCAAAACTGAGCGGGGTTGGAATAAAACTGAGGCACCTAGAAAGAATTTCCAATTGTGGTGGGGTAAGCTAGACAAATCTGGACAGATTAATGACGTTATCTATTTGCGGTTTTGGAATACATGTTTGCCCGTTGTGGAATTTAAACAGCCCAGCCAAAAGTCAAACATAATTTCCACTGTACTTTTTAGCCACTGAATTCTATCTCTAGCATTAACTTGGAAATCCTTGTCATCCAGGGTAGGTAAAAAATTGCGACATTTCCTTTCCACGCGAGAATTGAAGTCCCTGATCCTATCTATAATGCCCTTGTCCAATTGGGGAGAAAAAGAGATCTGTGAGATAAAGATCAAAGCATTCGAAAATTTATTTTTACAATGCCTATTGAGTTCTGAAAATTGTTTCCAAATTGTGTCGGGTTCGTTTAATTTGATGCAGTTAATGATTCCTGCGGAGATCACCACCAGTTCGACTTGAGGGGTCGGTGTTATTGCCTTTACTAAGTCTGTGAGGTGGTGAAAGGCCGCACCTGGGAAACTGTCAATTTGGATATTCGGATTATAAAAACCAGGGATCCTACTCAAGTTTGAGTCCCCCAAAAACAAAATTGGTTTATTGACTGTCAGGGTCCAATCTGCATGTTGGTCATTGGCCCTGGTATGTCTCGTCGGAAACAGAATTGGATGGGCTGTGGGAGGCCCCTCAGGTTTAGCCTGGGTTGGGGTGGACTCAGACTGTAGCTCTATTGCGGTCTGATTATCGACCTGATTTTGTAGCTGTCAGGGCACACAGGAAACAGGTAATTAGAAGTAAGTCAGGTTGTTTAATATGAAAACGTGAACAGAGGCTGAACAAATGAGACAAAACTAAAGTCAACGCTCAGAAGATCACAAGTGGAGTATAATCGGAATCCAACGGAAAGGTTCCAGTCTCTCAGGAGGAAAAACGTCCAACAGAAAAAGTCCAACTAAGCGTCTCCGTTGAAGAGGCCAGACAGAGAGTGCTGGGTGAGAGGGGTTTTTAAAGGGAACAGGAGATGAGCTGCAGGTGCTGGTGAGTGGCAGAAAGGTGATTGGATGATTGAGGAATTGGATTGGATGATGGGGGAAATCAGTAGACCGGGGAGTTTGAGTAGGAGATTGTAGAGCCAGAGTGAGCAGGGGGACTGACTGGCCGTGCAACAGGTGGGAGCGTGACAGTACCCCCCCCTTCAGGAGCCGCTTCCTGGGACGGGGGGCCATGGCGTCGAGGTCGGCCACGCCTGCGTGACGCTGGTCGATTAAGATGGGTGCGATGGAACTCAGCGAGGAGATCCGGGTCTAGGACGTCTGCCCAGCGCACCCAGGAACGGTCCTCCAGACCGTAGCCCTCCCAATCGACCAGGTATTCCAATCGACCTCTGCGACGCCGGGAATCCAGGAGGTCACGGATGGCATAGACAGGACCCACATCCAGGAGAAGCGGCAAAGGGGGATCGACAGCAGCACCAGGTTCTGTGGAGGAAGGAGAGAGAGATGAGTGAAAGGGTTTGAGAAGAGAGACATGGAACACGGGATGGATTTTGTAGTCAGCAGGGAGCTGGAGGCGGTAGGTGACAGGGTTGATTCGGTGGGTTATTGCGAAGGGGCCAATGAACCGAGGACTCAGTTTCTTGCTCGGGAGGCGCAGTCTGATGTCTCGGGTGGACAACCACACCTTCTGACCCACTTCGTAATCGGGAGCTGAGGATCTTCTGATATTCGCATGGCGACTGTGCCGGTTAATGGCACGTTGCAGATGGTGATGCGCTTCGGTGGAGACCCTCTCGCTTTTACGAAACCAACTGTCAACTGCGGGGACATCAGAAGGCTCTACCGTCCATGGGAACAGCGGGGGTTGGTGGCCCAGGAAGCATTGGAACGAAGTCAGGCCAGTGGCGGGTTGACGGAGAGAGTTCTGTGCATACTCCGCCCAGGGTAAGAATTGACTCCAGGTGTTTTGGTGCCGGTGACAGTAAGTGCGGAGGAAATGACTGATCTCCTGAATTTTCCTTTACGTTTGTCCATTTGTTTGAGAGTGGTAGCCTGATGTCAAACTCACGGTTATATTCATCAGACGAAGGAAGGCTCGCCAGAAGCGAGAGATGAACTGGGGTCCTCGGTCTGAAACTACGTCTTCGGGGATGCCAAAGTTTTGGAATACGTGGGAAAAAAGGGCCTCAGCGGTCTCTGCTGCTGTAGGGAGGCTCTTGAGAGGGATGAGTTTACAGGCCTTGGAGAATCGGTCTACCACCACAAGGATGCAGGTGTTGTCATTGGACGGTGGGAGGTCTGTGACAAAGTCAACTCCAAGGTGTGACCAAGGTCTTTGTGGCACTGGTAAAGGGACCAATTTTCCCACAGGGAGATGGCGAGGAGTCTTCGCCATGGCGCAATCAGAACATCCTGCAACGAATCGGCGGACATCCCGAGCCATTCCCGGCCACCAGTAGCGATCCTGGAGCAGTGTAAGAGTGGCTTTGACCCCAGGATGACCTGTGCCAGGAGAGCAGTGTGCTGAGGTGAGGAGGTTAATTCTGAGCCGACGAGGAACATAGGCCCGACCCGGGGGTGTATTAGGTGGTGCTGCTCCTCCAGGGACCACAGGATGGGACACACAACGGTGTCTGCAGGTAGGATCGGTTCTGGCTGCTCATTGGATTCTTCGGGATGGTGGATTCTTGTTAGGGCATCCACCCGGGGATTGCGTGATCCAGGTCTGTAGCTGATGGTGAAGTCAAAGCGAGTAAAAAAGAGGGCCCATCTGGCTTGGCGAGGGTTGAGTCGTTTAGCTTCCTTGAGGTACTGGAGATTCTTGTGGTCAGTCAGAACTGAGAAGGGCTGTTCTGACCCCTCCAGCCAGTGCCTCCATTCCTCCAGGGCAAGCTTGATGGCAAGTAGCTCACGATTACCGATGTCGTCATTGCGCTCTGCTGGGTTTAGTTTCCTGGAAAAATAGGCACAGGGATGAAGGCGAGGAGGATCTCCTTGCTACTGGGAAAGGACAGCTCCGACCCCATTTGTGGATGCATCCACCTCCACAACGAATTTCTTTTCGGGGCTTGGGTGGCAGAGAATTGGAGCAGATGCAACGGCCTTCTTCAGCTTTTGGAAAGCCTCTGCTGCTTCGGGGTTCCAGGAGAGATTCTTGGGTTTCTTATGGAGTAGGGAAGTGAGGGGAGCTGCGATCTGGCTGAAACCATGGATGAAGCGCCGGTAGAAGTTGGCAAATCCTAGGAAGTGTTGAAGTGCCTTCACGGTGTGTGGAACCTCCCAGGACAGAACTGCTTTCACCTTCCCCTCATCCATGCTGACTCCCAGATGGCTGATGTTATAGCCTAGGAACTGGACAGAGGTTTGGTGGAAGAGGCACTTCTCGGATTTTATGTACAGTTGGAACTCTCGCAGCTTTGCCAGGACCTGAGAGACATACTTGACATGATCTGTGAGGTTAGACGAGTATATAAGAATGTCATCCATAAAAACAATCACAAACAGGTTGAGATAGTCACAGAAGATTTCATTCATAAACCCCTGGAACACTGAGGGGGCATTGGACAAACCGTATGGCATGACAAGGTACTCATAGTGACCCGTAGGAGTCTTGTAGGCACTTCTCAGGTCCAGTTTGGTGAAAATCTTGGCGCCGCGTAGTTGCGTAGCTGCTGGTACGAGAGGCAGGGGGTATCTGTACTTCACTGTGATCTTGTTCAGTGCTCAGTAATCCACACAGGGTCTAAGACCTCCATCCCTCTTAGTGACGAAAAAGAAGGAAGAAGCCGCTAGGGATTTGGAATGGCGTATGTACCCTTGTTGGAGAGCTTCTTCAATGTAGGTCTTCATCGCCTCTAGCTCAGGGACAGAGAGTGGGTAGACGCTTCCTCTTGGTAAGGGTTGACCTGGTATGAGGTCAATTGCGCAGTCCCACGGTCTGTACGGAGGTAGTTGAGCTGCACGGCGAGGACAGAAAACATCTCTGTAGACGGAGTATTCTGGTGGAACGACAGCAGGACGACTCTGCTCGGGGCTCTGAATGGTGGTCGTGTTGATGAGCATCGCAGGTGCCTGCTCACTGGGGCGAGGGAGCTCGGGGAAGCAGTTGGTGTGGCAGTTATTTCCCCATTGGAGAATTTCTCCTGTGGACCAGGAAATCACTGGGCCGTGTTGGATGAGCCATGGGCGTCCTAGAATCACATCAACCGTGGAGTCCTCCAGAAGAAAAAAGGGTAATTTCTCCACACGGACCCGTTTGCGGGTCAAGGGCTTACCCACTATTGAGTGGACATCGAGGGGGGTAGTGCAGCGGGTCCTCGGAAGCTGGAGACGTTGGACGAGCGACCCGGAAATGAAGTTCCCCGCGGACCCTGAATCAAGGAGAGCAGACACAGGATGGGTGAACACAGCATGAGACAGTACTACTTCAATGAGCAACGGTTTGCAGTGGACAGCAGGAGTACTCACTGTACCCACCATGAGTCTTGGTGGGCGTGTGGGACATTGAGCGATGAGGTGACCGGAAGTCCCACAGTACAGACACAGACCTTGTGTCAGGCGTCTGTGGCGCTCAGCAGGAGTGAGTCGTACGGTGTCTACCTGCATGGGTTCTGCCGCGACAGTGGCATTTCTGTCACCCATTTGCGGGACCAAAGCCGAGGTTTGACGAATTTCCTGGAAGCAGCACTCTCGGCGATTGGCTACTCGAACGGCGAGTTGAATAAACCTCTCCAGACCAATCACATCATCATATGGGGCTAGTTGGAGATGGAGTGAGGGCTCCAGCCCCTGCCTGAAGACTGTGAGAAGCGCTGGCTCATTCCACCCACTTACTGCCGCAAGGGTTCGAAATTGGATGGCATATTCTGTGACTGACCTTTTCCCCTGCTTTAAGGCATGTAGCTTCGCTTGGGTGGAGGAATCTCCTTCTGGTAAGTCAAAGACTTCCTGGAAATGAGCCACAAAACTATCCACCGAGGCTACGGTGGGTCCGTTCTGTCTCCAGATACTTTCTGCCCATTGCAAGGCACATCCAGAGAGAAGAGAGATGATGTAGGCCACCCGGGAGCGTTCAGTAGGGAATAGGTGCGGCTGCATCTCCCAGGCTAGTGAACATTGCAACAGGAATCCCTTACATGCCTCTGGAGTCCCCGAATACGGTGCTGGACTCACCACTGACCTTCCCTGACTCGTCGGTGGGTGCCTCGCTGGAGCTGGGGCTGCTGGGGCAGCGGCGGCTACGGTCACGGGGTTAGAAACAGTTCGACGTGCACTGTCCACCAATCCCTGGAATGGGTCCATGTTTTGTGCAGTCGATGGTTGAGGCTCCATTGCCTGGTCTGGCCTTCTGTCAGGGCACACAGACTCAGGAAACAGGTAATTAGAAGTAAGTCAGGTTGTTTAATATGAAAACGTGAACAGAGGCTGAACAAATGAGACAAAACTAAAGTCAACGCTCAGAAGATCAGAAGTGGAGTATAATCGGAATCCAACGGAAAGGTTCCAGTCTCTCAGGAGGAAAAACGTCCAACAGAAAAATTCCAACTAAGAAAAAACAAACTTTCAACAAGAGTTCGACGACCTGGTACTAGAGGCAACAAACACACAGCGCAGGAGAAACAAGGTGTCAGGGTCAGGACAAGAACGGACTCAATCGCAGGTATAAACAGGTAAGAGGTTTTTATTTAGGGATTGGGGAGATGGGAGCAGAGTAAAGGGCAGGCTGCAGGTCAGTGGCCGGGGCTGGAGAACTGAGCGTTGTCGAGGGCAGGCGGTGGTTCTGTAGCCGGGACTGGAGAGCAGAGCGTAGTCGGGGGCAGGCGGTGGGTCTGTAGCCGGGACTGGAGAGCAGAGCGTAGTCAGGGGCAGGCGGTGGGTCTGTAGCCGGGGCTGGAGAGCAGAGCGTAGTCAGGGGCAGGCGGTGGGTCTGTAGCCGGGACTGGAGAGAAGAGCGTAGTCAGGGGCAGGCAGTTGGTCAGAAGCCGGGGCTGGGGAGCAGAGCGGAGTCGCCGGTCCGGGGGTCTGTAAGCCAGGGAAGCAGTCCAGGGGAAAAACAGAACAGGAGGGCAAACGAGGAGAGCAGAGAAAAACAGGGACAGGAACAGGCAGGAGCAAAAACAGGCAGGCAAAAATGCAGAGAACAAACCGAGGCAGAGAAAAACAGGAGCAGGCAGGAGCAAAAAACAAGCAGGCAAAAATGCAAAAAAACAAAGCCGAGGCAGAGAAAAACAGGAGCGAAATCAAACGGACAGGAATCAAAAGAGCAAATTCTCAGGAGCAAAGACAAGGCTGTAAACGCGGGTAGGAGTGCAGACGAACTGACAACTACGAGGTGAAAAGGAAGGGACTATATCGTGCATGTAATCAATGAAGGAAACTAGTGACGGGAGGAGCAAACAGGTGAAGGCGATCATAGTGAAGGGAGCGAACAAGGAAGTGATGAGAATTAATTACGTGATGAGAAGCGGCAGGTGACACGAATAAAGACAACGACAAGTAAACGAAAAGGGCGAAGGAGTAATAATCTAATGAGGGCAGAGAATGACGTGCAGGTGTAGTGGAGAATCAGAGCGCGGAGAGGAGGAGTGACAAAGCAGGGAAAACAAAAGCGCGTGTGAGCGGGGGAAAACAAACCAAAACAAATGCACGTGGCAACACCGTGACACAAGGAGTCCATGTGTAGGAGTAAGCGTCTCCGTTGAAGAGGCCAGACAGAGAGTGCTGGGTGAGAGGGGTTTTTAAAGGGAACAGGAGATGAGCTGCAGGTGCAAGTGCGAGGGGATGATCACAATTACAGGAGAGTGAGTTAGTGAGGTACTGATCACCGGAACAGGCTCCACTAAAGCCCTAATTGTTTCTACTGAAGAGTCGGTACATTTTCCTTTGTATCTGGTTTTGGCGCTTCAAATTGTCTCTTAAACCCCTGGAGTGGGTTGCACCAACAGGCCTCACGCCTGGTCTTAGGAAAAGTCGGTCCTAACTCAACGTTCTAAGTCCAATTACAATGTTACGCCGGTTGCACCATCGGGGCTTAAGGCTTCTACTCGCTAAGACCGGGCGTAAATGTTACGCCTAGTCATGGGTTGGCGTAAATGTTAAGATATAGCCCAGTTTCTATAGTTACGAGGAAAACTGCAGCCAAATCATCCAAACATGGCACGGCTGAGAGTGTTTAGGCGAGAGAGGGTAATTAGGGACAGAAGTAATACCCTAGATATACATAATGATGAGGAGCTGATTGAGAGGTTCCGATTCAGCAGAAGAGACCTCTTTTCTTTAATAGATGAACTGTCGCCAGATCTCCACTTCACGTCTGATCGCAATGCAGCGTTAACTCCGACTTTACAGGTGCTCGTAACACTCAGGTTTTACGCCAATGGTGTTTGTCAAAACACCGTCGGGGACATGATTGCCGTCCACAAATCCACAGCATGTCGCGTAATTCGCAGGGTGTCCTTGGCACTGTGTCGCCGTCTTCCACGCTATGTACACCTCCCTACTGAAGCTGACTGTACAATTATTAAGCACAAATTTTGGCAGGCCATGCCAACTATAGCATCTTCAATTTGGTGGCAAGGTGGCCTGGGTCAACGCACGATGCTAGGATACTACAGAAAGTCAGCTGAGCAACATCTTTGAGGCTGGAGGAATAAACGGCATCCTTCTCGGTGACAGTGGCTAAAGGGTTAAAGCGCTGGCTCATGACACCCATTGTCGCTCCGAGGACGCAGCAAGAACGGCGGTACAACACCATCCACGCCACCACTAGGTCAACCGTGGAGCGTATTGGAGTGCTCAAGCGCAGGTGACTACATGGTCTATCCTCAGAATTATGACCGCCGCTAGCGAAAGCGGTCATTATAGTGTTGCCGCGACTTTTTTCCCTTTTTTTTAAATTTTTTTTCCCTGATTTTCCGTCAACGATTTCCGGGACACTGGAAGTACGGGGGACATGAATCTTTGTAGGCATGTAGCCCTAGAACTTTTTGAGCGACTAGAAGCTTTTGGTCCCCAAGGGCCACTCCCCCGCTGTGCCAGTGTCCGTCAAAGAGCGGGAGACCGGCAAAAGTTTTTGCTGAATAACTCAATGAACGTTTCACCCAATGACATGAAATTTTTGTGATATGTCGGTGTTACAGAGACGTATCGACTCAGCCCATAAGCACTCATTTGAAGCATAGCGCCACCTAGCGATATGGGTGAATGCAAAAATTGGTATTTTGAGTTGCCAATATCTTGGACCGAGAAGGTGGGAACTGCACAAAATATGTCATGCATGATCACCACAAAGACCTCTAACATCACAGCACATGCCATAAAATTTGGTCCATAGGGGGCGCTGTAATTGTAAAAAATATCATTTTGCCTATTATCTAGAGAATGCTAATGTTTACAACAACTTTTTTTATCGTGAAATCTATTGACCCTCACGCATTGAAAGCACTGGTCGACGCCCACTTCCAACGAAAACAATTTCCGTGAAATTTTAACATTGCGAAAACGAATTTGAACGAACTCGTCATAGGCCGTTCATGTGAATCTCACCAAATTTGGTATATGTCATCTACAGACAATGCTGACAAAAAGTTATCAAAGGATTTATCTTGAGATAAACCGTTTCGAAGTTACACGTCAATGAACATTTAACACGTAGCTTAAAATTCTTCAAAAGTGCATATCTTGGCTTTTAATTCCTCAAATTTGGTCAAATGCATGCCATCTCTAAACAGCCTTCTTTTGATGTGTACTAAATTTTGTGACATTTCATCGTAGGGGGCGATGTTTTTCGCCAAAGCAATTTTGCCCAAGACAACGATGCGTTGCGTTAGTATGTCGGTGTTACAGAGGCATATCGACCCAGCCCATAAACACTCACTTGAAGCATAGCGCCACCTAGTGACATGGGTAAATGCATTGCCAATATTTTGGACTAAGAAGGTAGGAACTGCATAAAATATCTCATGCACGATCAACACAAAGACCTCTAAAAGCACAGCACATGCCATAAAATTGGGCCTGTAGGGGCCGCTGTAATTGTACAAAATCTCATTTTGCCTATTCCTTTCAGAAATCACTCCTACACACTATACAAACACACACAATGTCATTCATTGAAAACCCACATTCATGCCCACTTCCAGGAAATCATTTCCACACAAATTCTCACCTCACAACACTGCTCTACCACACACTCATCATACCAACAGTTCCCACATTTCAATACACTGCGGCGGTCATACCATGTACCGCTATGCGGTACATCTAGTTTAAACTATCATTACACTCAAACAAGTCAAAACTTAATTGTTATGCAGGACATGTTAGCATATAGTAGGCCTAATGACGAACCGTTTTATTTTAGGTTCCACTGTCTGCACTGGGAGATACGGATGCACCCGGAGAGAGTGTGTACAGTAATAAGGCCTGGATATACTGGCCGCGCACATTGGTGTGCGCGCAAAAGTGACGTCAAAATGACATCAGTGTACATCTGGCGCGGCGTTCTCAAGCGCATATTTGCCGTGTCTGCACCTCCTATTTTTTGTAACTTGCGCGCGGCAGCCCCATTGAAAACAATAGGCAATGGCTAGTCTGGTTTCAGCTAACTTTAGCCTAGTAACTACCAGCCTAAACATGTATTTTCCATTGCTACAAATCAGCTAATATTACTGGAAACTCACAAGAAATACAAACACTGACTAAAAACTTTTAGGATTTTGTTCAGTTGTATCCACAAACCAACTTAGGTGCAAACCTGCAGTTCGTTTATTAAGCTAACTTTTTGCCTTATCCTATCATCACTCATAAGGTCTTATAAAGCTGAAAACACTGTAAATATACACACTGACCTTTTCGGATTTATCCAGTTTAATTCCCAAATCATGATGTAAACCTGCAATTCAGTCATGTTTCACTCCTCTGACACGCAAGGTTCCCGAACTACTGTGGCATTTGACACCTCTGACGAGGACAAGATTGCCGTGTGTGTCGAATGAAGTACATATTGGCGTGCGGCGCTGTGACGTCACTTTTGCGAGTATATCCCTAGCTATAGCAGCATGCATAGTACTGCACAACATGTGCATTACCAAGAGGATCCCCCTACCTAGGCAAAATCATATACCAATGCCAGAGGAGGATGTTCCTGTGGTTCCTCTTGGCCGTTTTGAGGATGTGTCTGGATGACTTGTCCGTGCTCACATTGTGGATAATTTATAGGGTGTTTGTGTGTGTGCGCAGTACATGCGCTATGAATAAATACACAATACGAACAGATTATATTAATTGTCGGTTATTTTTATTACTCTTCTTCTTTTAAATCTTAGTTGTATCGTTGTATGCCCAGGTCAATTGGCCTAGGGAATCGAAGGATCGCTCCTCCTCCTCAAAAATATGGGAAGTGCCGGTGGTGGTTATTCACTGCTGGAGCAACTGAATCTCAAGATGAAGTTTTTGCTTCTCCAGCTCTAGTTTTTCATGTTCCGTCTTTAATTTTAAAGTTTCAGTCTACACTCTCAGGATTTCCTCCCCCAAAAGAATCCTCTGTAAATCAACCTTCCTTCGTTTCACTGGTGGTGGATGGCTTGCAGAATCATTAGGAGGGCTAGCGTCAATTGAGTCTAGAAAAGTAGAGGATCGATTAGGTAATGACCTATCTTTAAACTATATGTAATTTTTAAAATTGTAAAGCAGTATTGTTTTTCTGTGTTATTGGCCTACCTTTATACACATCCAAACTCTCACTAGCGCAGCTGAGAGACAACTCTCCCTCTTCGTCTATGCAAGAGACGTCAGGGATGTCGCCGCTGTCTACACCGTCGAGACCAGTAAAGGCTGGGGAATCCTCCCCAAAGATGTCAATAATTATGTCACTTTAAACTGACACTTTTAAGGGAGGACCCCCACCTGTTACAAGCCTCTTTTTGTCATACGCATCCTTCCTTGCTTTGCTTGAGCGATCTTTCCATTTCTTTTTTATGTCCTTTACGGAACGGAGGCAGTCGGAGCAGTCATTAATTTCCTCCGTTATCTTCGTCCAAATTAAAAGTTTCCGCTTATTGGTAACGCTTTTCGAGTGCTTAGAAGTCAGCACGTCCTTGTGCTGGCTATACATGTCAATTAATTTTCTGATTTCACTATCTGTAAAATTTAATTTTCTCTTTTTTGTTGGTGTCGACATTGTCAATTAGCTTTGATCTGACGGAGATCGTTAATGTATCCTGGCAACGTTAGTTCTGAATTCTAAGTTGGAATTCTCACATGGACGCGTATAGTTAAGACTGGCCGTAGTTAAGACCAGGCTTAAGTTCTGCTGGTGCAACCGACTTAAAGTCTGTCCCGAAGACTGGTCTTAACAAAGACCAATTTAGCAGTTAAGACCAGGCCTAACAAAGACCAATTGGTGCAACCGGCCCCTGGCGTTGAGAGAGACTATGGATAGAGAAATAGTCCTTGAATGCAGAAGAAAAAAGTGAACTGCTAAGTACAGCTTCAAAGTTGGAACTAGTAACTTGGTGAGATGCCTGAGAACAGCATCATATGAATCAATGTTCTAGTAAAAACCCACAAAAATAGCCTACATATAGGCCCATAAAACTTTCACGTGTGAACAGTGAGGCGATGCACGGAATCAATGACGTGAGGAAGACGCTCACCCTCCTCTGGTGCCGCCGCCTGGCAAATACGGATGACTTCCTGACGTACGTTTTTGTCTTCCACTTGTTTGGTTACCCGATGTAACTTCAGATTCCACCGTCTTAAATACCTCTCTAGCTCTGTGACACGCGTCTCCAGCTTGCCAACACGTACCTTTTCTCCATCGAATGCAGCATCTAGTTGGTCGACTTTGTTCTTCACTTCACCCATTTGCTGGCAAATTGCTTCCACGTCTCCCTTCAGGCTAGTTATATACAGTGTTATCTTCCACTATTTTATTCAGTTCATCCGATCTCGTGTTGATCAAGTGTGACAGAGTGCCAATTATATCCGCAGTGGCTATTTCATTTTTTCCTTTTTTTACTGGAGGTTTCACTGGCGTCAAAGGCTCAGAGGGAAAGCCCTCACTCACCAGTGCAATCGCGCCCTTGCCATTAGCATAGTTGTGGAAATCGTCCATGTCGAAGAGAATATTAGCCATCCATCCATACCATCCATGTTGCGCTAAGGTTTTTTGCAGCGGTGGAATTTGGCATAACAACTATAAATGTCTCTTGTTAGGTTCAAAAAGTTAGTTTCAAATGAAGATAGTCTTTATATTGGTCAGATAGGCCAAAATTCAGTAATTAAAACAGGTTTTTACATGTTACAGTGATATTTTGATATTGCTGTTCTCATGGCTGCGACCGATTACAGCGCCATCTTGGAGCCACCCCCTGGCTTTCGGTTTGTTATCTACAGGTTGTCTCCCCAACGTGACGTCACGGAATGTTTTGAGGTGCTGCGAATTGCAACACTTTTTCGTATTATATTCTGTTTTGTGATACCCAGCAAAACTAGATGTACAGCATAGCGGTACATAGTATGACCGTCGCAGTGTATTGAAATGTGGGAACTGTTGGTATGATGAGTGTGTGGTAGAGCAGTGTTGTGAGGTGAGAATTTATGTGGAAATGATTTCCTGGAAGTGGGCATGGACGTGGGTTTTGAATGAATGACATTGTGTGTGTTTGTATAGTGTGTAGGAGTGATTTGTGAAAGGAATAGGCAAAATGAGATTTTGTACAATTACAGCGGCCCCTATGGGCCCAATTTTATGGCATGTACTGTGCTTTTGGAGGTCTTTGTGTTGATCGTGCATGACATATTTTATGCAGTTCCTACCTTCTTAGTCCAAGATATTGGCAATTCAAAATCCCAATTTTTGCATTTACCCATATCACTAGGTGGCGCTATGCTTCAAGTGAGTGTTTATGGGCTGGGTCTATACGCCTCTGTAACACCGACATACTAACACAAAATCGTTGTCTTGGGCAAAATTGTTGACGAATTATTTAACAAAAACTGTTTTTTGACACCTAGCTTCGGCGATAAACATGCCCCCCTATGACGAAATGTCACAAAATTTAGTACACATGAAAAGAAAGCTGTTTTGAGATGTGTAGCAACTCATAACGTAATAACGGCTCTTAACGTAATAACGGCTCTTAACGTAATAACTGAAATGTAATAAATGTTCATAACGTAATAATCGACTCTTAATGTAATAAAATCATGAGCGCATAACGTAATAACATCTTTGCGCATAACGTAATAATGTAATAACCTATTACGTTATGAGCTCCACTATATAGCAACTCATAATGTAATAAAACCTCATAATGTAATAATGTCTTATACTGTGAGAAAAGCTGCATTAACACTGTTTATCTAAAAAGGAATGGTTTTCAGTATATTATATGTAAATTAGAGAAACTGAGTAGCCTTTTATTTGATAGTTCTGTGTTCTTACATTTTGTATGTATGAAGTTACGCCACTAGGTGGCACCGATGAGCTTTGTTTTGGGTCATTGAGAATACTGCACTCACATCTACTGACTACTGCAGGTAAGCAGAACTTTTTGTAACCTCTAAAGTTGAATTAATTTTTAAATGAATCCATCCACCGTGTTTTTAATTGTGTGTTAAGATGCTTCTTTGCACAATGTTTTAGTGAGCCACTACTTGTTGTACAATTATTTGTATTTTATCTAACTATTTTAGCTAGCATGTATTATAGCTAGCAGCTACTGTGTATTTGCTAGCAAATATTTTAGCTAACAACTATTTGTTGTGTTTTAAGATGTTAGGTAGAATAATGTTGTATTTAGCTGTATTTCTCCTCTATGCGTTGTATGAGTAATTTAGTAAGCATCCTAAACACAAGTTTATAAATGGAAATGTTGGACTTTTTAATGCAGGAAGTTGTTTCTCTGTCTGTGTTACATTCTGAAGTTAAAGTAAAATCCACAAAAAAAACATTTGTTGATACGCTTCCCTACTTTAGAATGTGGCACCTTGTCTTGTGCGTGTGTGTGTGTGTTTGTGTGTGTGTGTGTGTGCTGTCTGCATACCTCACCCCAATGTTAATTGAATAGTTGTTAGCTAAAATAGTTGCTAGCAAATACACAGTAGCTGCTAGCTATAATACATGCTAGCTAAAATAGCTCCTAGTGAAGGCACAACAAAGAGCTGTTAGATAAAATACAAATAATAGTACAACAAGTAGTGGCTCACTAAAACATTGTGCAAAGAAGCATCTTAACACACAATTAAAAACATGGTGGATGGATTCATTTAACAATTAATTCAGCTTTAGAGGTTACAAAAAGTTCTGCTTACCTGCAGTAGTCAGTAGATGTGAGTGCAGTATTCTCAATGACCCAAAACAAAGCTCATCGGTGCCACCTAGTGGCTCAACTTCATACATACAAAATGTAAGAATACAGAACTATCAAATAAAAGGCTACTCAGTTTCTCTAATTTACATATCATATACTGAAAACCATTCCTTTTTTAGATAAACAGTGTTAATGCAGCTTTTCTCACAGTATAAGACATTATTACGTTATGAGGTTTTATTACATTATGAGTTGCTATATAGTGGAGCTCATAACGTAATAGGTTATTACATTATTACGTTATGCGCAAAGACGTTATTACGTTATGCGCTCATGATTTTATTACATTAAGAGTCGATTATTACGTTATGAACATTTATTACATTTCAGTTATTACGTTAAGAGCCGTTATTACGTTAAGAGCCGTTATTACGTTATGAGTTGCTACAAGATGGCATGTAAACTTTGACCAAATTTGAGCAATTAAAAGCCAAGGTATGGACTTTTGAAGAATTCTAAGCTACGTGTTAAATGTTCATTGACGTGTAACTTCGAAACGGTTTATCTCAAGATAAATCCTTTGATAACTTTTTGTCAACATTGTCAGTAGATGGCATATACCAAATTTGGTGAGATTCACATGAACGGCCTATGACAAGTTCGTTCAGATTTGTTTTCGCAATGTTAAAATTTCACGGAAATTGTTTTCATTAGAAGTGGGCGTCGACCAGTTTTTTCAAAGTGTGAGATTCAATAGATTTCACAATAAAAAAAAATTGGTTGTAAACATTAGCATTCTCTAGATAATAGGCAAAATTACATTTTGTACAATTACAGTGCCCCCTATGGACCAAATTGTATGGCACGTGCTGTGGTGTTAGAGGCCTTTGTGCTGATCGTGCATGACGTATTTTGTGCAGTTACCACCTTCTCGGGACAAGATATTGGCAACTCAAAATCCCAATTTTTGCATTTACCCTTATCACTAGGTGGCGCTATGCTTCAAGTGAGTGTTTATGGGCTGGGTCGATACGCCTCTGTAACACGACATACTATCACAAAATTTTTGTCTTGGGCAAAATTGTTGACGAATTATTTAACAAAAACTGTTTTTTGACACCTAGCTTCGCCAATAAACATTGCCCCCTATGTTGAAATGTCACAAAATTTAGTAAACATGAAAAGAATTCTGTTTAGAGATGGCATGTCAACTTTGACCAAATTTGAGCAATTAAAAGCCAAGATATGGACTTTTGAAGAATTTTAAGCTACGTGTTAAATGTTCATTGATGTGTAACTTCGAAACAGTTTATCTCAAGATAAATCCTTTGATAACTTTTTGTCAGTATTGTCTGTAGATGACATATACCAAATTTGGTGAGATTCACATGAACGGCCTATGACGAGTTCGTTCAGATTTGTTTTCGCAATGTTAAAATTTCACAGAAATTGTTTTCGTTGGAAGTGGGCGTCGACCAGTGTTTTCAATGCGTGAGGGTCAATAGATTTCACAATAAAAAAATGGTTGTGAACATTAGCATTCTCTAGATAATAGGCAAAAGGACATTTTGTACAATTACAGCGCCCCCTATGGACCAAATTGTATGGCACGTACTGTGGTGTTAGAGGTCTTTGTGCTGATCGTGCATGATGTATTTTGTGCAGTTTCCACCTTCTCGGTCCAAAATCCCAATTTTTGCATTTACCCATATAACTAGGTGGCGCTATGCTTTAAGTGAGTGTTTATGGTCTGGGTCGATATGCCTCTGTGACACCGAAATATCACACAAATTTCATGTTCTTGGGTGAAATGTTCATTGAGTTATTCAGCAAAAACTTTTCTCCTCCTCTTTGATGGACACTGGCACAGCAAGGGGAGGTGGCCCTTGCGGGCCAAAAGCTTCTAGTCGCTTGAAAAGTTCTAGGGCTACATGCCTAGAAAGATTCATGTCCCCCAGACTTCCAGTGTCATCATTGTCATCAATCATTGACGGACATTCACTGAAAAAAAAGAAAAAAAAAGGGAAAAAAGTCGCGGTAACTCTAGCTTCGCTAGCGGCGGTCATAATGAAATACAATGGATAACAGTTTAAATGTGTATTACCAACAAGAAAGTGGTGTAAATTTGTTATTAATTGTACCCTGCAACATGCCCTTTAATAAAACTCGATCTTATGGTCTTGTTTCTTGCATTAAACTTGGTTTCAGGTGTAGGGCGAAACTTAAAAGACTAATTGGATTGAAAACATTATGGTTGAAGAGTGTTAACTTTTCACAATTAAAAGTAAGTAGCTCAGAAAACTAATGTCCATCGCAGGAAAAAAAAAATTTGGTTGAAGAGTAAGAGTAGAAGAAGTGTTCAGTTGATCAACACTCTCCGGCTGTGTAATGCGCCATCTACAGGCAGTACTTATATTACATCCTAGCAAACCCATTTTCATAGGGGTTACATTAGGTTCAGTGAAGGTAGACCATTCTTGTTATCATAATGGGATTACCATTCAGGAAGCAACGTTCTTTAAATCAAATTAGCTGCTTCATTATTACCTCAGGCAGGGCAACTATAATTTCTTAAAATAGGCTTCCTATTTCTCTGTCAAACTTTCACAAGCAAACTCTTTTGTCTTAGTCCCTTATTTACAACAATTCCAATTTCTGAGGAAATCAGTTTGTTTTCAGATGAGCTGTGCCTGACTTCCTGCAGCAGTGAGATCTGCTTGCTGCTGGAGGGGCGGGGATACTAGTGTTGCGTGTGTTGGGTCTTTTAACACCCACCCCCACCCGATCTGTCAAGAGATCCAAACTGCCCCACCCAACCCGCAAAAACATGTGGAAAGAGTGACCCAAATCCGACTTGACCCCAGGGGCGAAACAAAATGTGCAATGTGCAAGATTCACATTAAAGATGATAATACAATTTTATGAACGATTGTGCCAAACAACAACAAAGAATTTTTTTACGCCATTCTTTATTGAAGGATTGTGAAAAATGGTATGAAACGTCTCTCTTACACATAGGCACGCACATAGACAGACACAAACAGATCTGAGAACTCTATCAGATTTGAATGAAGTTAATGTTGCCTAAAATGAAGTAGAGCAGAGCATATACTAATCAGTATAGCCTAATTCAAACTGGTAGGCCGTTTTTGAAAAAACAAAAAATATAGGCCGACTGCAGTTATGATAGCTGTTTGGAAGCACTGCTGAGAAAGAAGATGTTTAGCCGGGGTTTAGTCTATTTCGATGCGTTTCCAGTATGCAACCTGCTGAACTGAACGTGTGTGCGCTGCTCAATGTGCTGGTAGCAGGAATGCAAAGCCTGGAGGAATGGGATTAATGGTCACAACATGTTGTAGGCCTATGCGATTTAGAAAGTCTATAATACAAAATGTATTAATCCACTGCACCTAGTAGGCTATCTCTGAAAGTTCCTGAGTGAGAAATGTGCTTGTTGAGTTTTTTGACCAGCTCCGCCCACACCCGCAATATTTAAAAAAAAAATACTACTCAAATCCGCCCGATATCCGCGGGTCATGGGTCGACTTGGTTGGATCGATACTCCTCTGGAATCTTCCCTTTTCTGGAATATATTTATTTCTACAGAAGTTACAACTAGAATTCCAACTCTGGGACCTGCAAAGCAATCAGATGTTTGAGTGGTCTGTGTGCGCAAAATAATTGATTGTTGCATAGTCAATAGTTTGTACATGTTTGATATATCTTGTCAAATATAATCCAATTGACTTACACGGCAGCTGCTAGTTCATGCAACTTATAGTGGAACATAATGTGGCTGTTGCATTTTTGGAATGACAAAATAGACTACCTATCTTGAATTTCACTTAGCTTTAATCTGTATTTAGGAACACTGTGTCAATAGTAATAATCTACTAATAATCGACTATTGCCAATGGCATGTAAAAAACGACCGCACCGGGTATTGAACCCAGCTTTCCACATGGAACTACCGTGTACACCTTCAAATAGTTGTTGGAGGCATATAACACATAGTAGCTATCCAGCTATCATCACCACAAGCTGAATAAGAGAACCATATGGCTGCTACTTATCTGAAAGTATGTGACACTTGAGTAGAAAAGAGGCACAGACACTTGTGGACATGGAAGTTTATCAAACCACACGTCATATACTTCAGCGTAGATAAAAGCCAATTAGGGCATGTCATGGAAGCGGTTCCACGTCGGAGCAGCAAGTGGAGAACAACTGCTTAACTGCTCTGCAGAAACCTTGCTCTTGTGATGTGGTAAGGCCATGTGACATGGCATGCGGAGCAGTAAACACTCCCATCTACATCATCATAGACAATTTTTTTAACCAACTGAATCCAAAGGCTTATGGGTTTGATCCCCGACTAGAGCATGGCTGAAGTTAGCCTGGTAAACCCTCCCCTCGTACTTCATTTCATTTTGTACAGAGGGTCTGGACCGGAATCTCTTGAGGGTCATTTAGTCAGCCCCAGCAAGACCGATTCAATCAGCGAACAGAGGGTGTGTTCGTTAGCCATGACGTTGACCTTGTGTGCTACATTTAAATTGTAGTGTGTGTAGGTAGGCTAATTGCATACGTGATGACCAGGCGTTAGCGATTGGGTAAAGGCAGAGGCTTGTTTTAAACTTCAGCAGAGTCCACTCTTCCAGGAAGAAATCGTTTCTGACGGTGTCTGGTCCAGACCCTCTGTACAAAATGAAGTTAGTGTGTGCTTCAGTGTAATCGATTAATCCAGGAAATTCAGATAAATGCAGAGAACCAATTTCCATAAAGGGATCAATAAAGTAAATAAACTTAAAAAAAACAGTCAGTCAGTGCTATGCAGTGCTCTGATCATAATGAGGTCTGTGTCTGTCTGCATATGTCAACAAGAGCTGCTGGTTACAGAGGGGTGGACATTAAAGGTGTCATTGCATTGTTTTTTCATTAATTTTGCGGTGGTCTGTAGTAGCATTGATTTTGATGACAAAAATGCTTTAGTGCTCCTCTTTCAGGCTGTTCTAGTTGGGTGGAAGAGGTGGCATGTTCTTGGCTATGCTAATCACAGGCTACCATCATTCAAAGTCCATTCAGTCATAGCACACCAAATTGAAGATCTATACCTACCTGTATTTTGCTTGGTGAATGTGTGCTGCAACGAGACCCCAAAACCCAATGCCTGTGCTCCACTGGAGAATATTCGCACATCAGAGTGGGTCTGCATCGACTGCATCAAGCCTGTTGAGGTCAGTGATAGCAAGTCTGTGGATGTGCTGGTCGTGACTGGTCATTTTTCAAGATGGCTCATGCATTCCCATGCAAGAGTCAGTCTGCCAAGCAAGTAGCTCAAAAACTGTGTATCACTCCTTTCTCATCTATGGCTTTCCAAAGACTCTGACCAAGCAGCAAATTTCAAAAAGCAAGTTGAGGGAACTGTTGTGTCTGTCACATGTCGAAAAGTCACACACAACACCATATCACCCCATGGGCAATGACATTGCTGAAAAATTCAACAGGACCCTTGGACCCATGATTAGAACTTTGCCTCTAAAAGGAGAACTTCGGTGTAAAATTAAAATTGGCATGTTAAAACATCATACCGAGTTGGTATGTTTGCTGAGGAGCAAAATTGAGTTAGCCACTTGCATTCAGAACTTAACTATTTTTTAACGTTTGTCCCAGAAGGCTAACAATGGAAGTGGTAGGTGCCCTCAGACGAAGCATGAAGATTACGCTATTATTAAACCATTAAAACAGCTCGAAACTCCACACTCCATCGGTAGTACAACAAAGGCCCTGGCATTCAAAACAAGGCACTGAGAACTTTGTAAATGTAACGTTTATTTAAAAAACTGTTCTTACATGCAGTAGTTTGCAGTTGTTCCTCGTCGCCGCCATGATGAAAGTCCAAACAAGTCCATTGTACTACCTCTCCTCCTATTCTTCCTGCTGGTTCGTGTTCGTCATCGACTCGTGCAGACTTTTTATCATGGCGGCGACGAGAAACTACAGCAAGGTACTGCCTGTCAAAAGTGTTTTATTAATAAATATTGTGTATACTTACAAAGTTCTCAGTGCTTCATTTTGAATGTTGTGGCCTTTGTTGTGCTACTGATGGAATGTGGAGTTTATTTGAGCTGTTTTAATGGTTTAATAATAGCGTAATCTTCATGCTTCGTCTGAGGGCACCTACCACTTCCATTGTTAGCCTTCTGGAACAAACGGTAAAAAATAGTTAAGTTCTGAATGCAACAGGCTAACTCAATTTTGCTCCTCAGCAAACATACCAACTCGGTATATTGTTTTAACATGCCAATTTTCATTTTACAACGAAGTTCTCCTTTAAGTCTAGAGCAAAGTGGCCTCAGATGTTACAGCTTCTTACCTTCTGTTACAACTGAAGAGGCAGAACTGTCAAACCTCCTAATAGACTCATCTGAGATGAATGAACAAGTCCTTGACACTTCAGGGTTCACAGTAAACTGGTTTATTTCTCTAGTTGTTAGCTTGTTTTAGATTGAGCACTTAGTATTAGATGTCATTTTTAGTTAAATTAGTCAACATGAATGCAGTTAGAAGTATTAGACAAAGTTTTAGCAGTATTTAAGGTGTAGCAGGCATCTCTAGAGTCTACTCTTAGTCTGGGATATGGCGTGCCATCCCATTCTTTGAGTAGTTCTTACTTGACAGCTTTTAGTACTCTTTAGTGACATACAAGTCTTCCCTTTTCTCTCTTCAGCATTCTAAGATTTCTTTCTCGCTAACTTCTTAACATTATCTCATGGTATGTCCCCAATTTAGCAGGATTTAAGAGGGGTGAACAGAAAATGTTTATTGAATTTAATGTTAAAGCCTGTTTAGTTGAGACTTTCATTTAGCAATTTTGGTGTACAGTTCTGCATTGTGGGATTCCTGCAGCAGGAAGAACTTTTACTGCTGCAGGTAGGTTGGGCTGTCATATATCTGGAATAAAATTAAAAGTCATAAAAAGCCAAAAGTCATATTTGCACTATTACGTACGTCCTACATTTCCCTATTTAAGTTCAACGTCAACAAACATATGTCGCCTTGGGTGATGTTTTACAATGTTTTGTTGCTTTTATTTCATTTTATGTCTTTGTTTGACCTTGAGACCTGTTTGTATTTCAAAGTGCAACCTATAATATCCCCTCTTTCAATGCTTTGTTTTGTCAATATGCAGCTAGCCAGGAACTTAACTACAGCATAGTAATCTTTTTCTTGTAGGGTGCATGTCCAATTTGTGTATATTTGTATGTATGTAGGTACTACATTATACGATCAAAATGTGAGAATTTATACTTAGATAAAAATTTAACTATAAGTTTTTCCCACAGTGCATTTAGACTCACTCATATTTATGTTTGATAAAACACTTTTCCCTTTTCCCTTTTATTTAGTAGGCTATACTACAGTAGCGAGTAGGAAGAACTTTTATTGCTATTGTGTATTCCCATCATCAATGCTTTGCTTTATCAACCCATATGCATAAATAAATTGCTTTGTCCCCCTGGGAGTCTCATCTATTCTACATCACAACGCAGAGAGTCAACAAACCAGTAGTACAAACATTTTGCGAAAGCTGCTAACTAACAAACAAACAAAAGAGACAAACAAAAACATGAAAAACATGTTTAAATTGTTGACAACGATGACAAATGTTGACAACCACGGTTAAAAAAACGCGTTTTGTAAATAATGAATTCTGTCACCTTTGCTTTGCCGTATGCGTCACTTGTGCGTCTTTCAGGGAGGACATGCTCAGGTAACAGTAAGTTTCAGAAACTGCTTAATGTTCTACGAAGTGAAAGCGCTGTTGTGCAAAGTACACATTAGGCTGCTATCGTCGATTCGCCGATTGATTTGTCGACTTCACCTACTTCAGTCTGTTAATTCATCATGGCGGCGAATGCAAGTGTGCACTTGTCTTTGCACTGGATATGTTAGCAAACACAACCTTGATTAGCCTGTGCCCATTACGAAGCCCATGTGACTTGGTTTTGAGGTACGTTAATAAGACGTTGACTGTCAGACTGTTGAGAACAGTATGCATAGCCTACGTATGTATTGAACACTAATATTGCATGTCTAAAGCCACCGGAAGGACATTTGCAGGCCCCGTGACTAGCGTTAACAACACTCGTAAAACGCACGCTTGTTTGTCCTAAGCCATTACTATATTGGTTTGAAGGATATAATGGAGGATCTTGCGGCTTTCGAACGCCTTGTGTGCAAAAATGCTTCAGATTTCCACTATATGAAGATCTGTCTGTAAGTTTGAGTCCGTCTCTCTGTCTCTCTCACTGACTGAAACTGTTGGCCATTTAAAAAAATGCAATTAAAGGAGAACTTCGGTGTAAAACCATTCAAACCATTAAAACAGCTCGAAGAAACTCCACACTCCATCGGTAGTACAGATATGTGATATGTGGATATGTGGTTGCCTGTTTGATAGTTGTCTCGGATCCTTCAATATTCACTGTGCGGAGGGTTACTGGACGTATTTCTGTATTGATATCCAATTTGTTTTTCTTGTAATTAGAGTATTGGAGAAGGGGAGAAGAAACGTTGAGGCCGCACAGTTCAAACAGCTCATGATCTCTGGTCTGAGACAGCTGTATGGAGAGGTAAGAGTTACTGTACGTGTACACCAGAAGCGACCAGGTCGCCGAGGTCGCTGAAGAAGCTTCGCCGTTGAGTTCGCTTTGTTCGCGTTGTTCGCTCATGACGTTTCATTTGGAATGTTAGTCATTTAAAGGGCCGCAGCAAAAAAAAAACTCCCCGACCAACAGTTGTGAAAGCGGCAATACATGTATATGCGTAGGGCAAAACATAAATGTACTTAAACTTTGACATGTTTGGTTAATAAAGGAATAAAAGAGTATAAAATGTCTACATGCACTGACAGCTGAAAAATATTCATATTCATACAGTAATTCATGAATGATTTAAGCCGCTGACTGAGTACATCAATTTACTTTTTAGTTAGAATTGTTTGCATCCCTGTAGAAAAACAGGGCTGGGTCGTAGTGGACCGAAGAGCCTGCCACTGCTGTGATGAGCTTCTCCGTTGCCATTTTTAATACAAAGTAGGAACTAGGTACTAAAGTTACACCGTTTGTTTCCTCGAACCCACCTGATTGTCGGACGTTGGTAAATCAATGTATTCCGATTGGTATTCGCGGTATTCGCCAAACCGCGTCATAGCTCATTACCATAAAGTTAACTGACTTTTAACTTCTCTTTTTCGCTCTGGTCGCCCAGTTCGCTTCGCTGCCGGCGAATTCGCTTTGTTCGCCCAATTCGCCGACCCTCCATAGAGAAACAATGACTTCCGTCGCTCTGGTCGCTTTGGTCGCTTTTGGTGTGAACGTACAGTTAGGGCTGTTACGATACACCAACTCACGATTCTGTTTGCATCATTTTGACCCACGGTTCGATACACCCCACGATTTACAATACACGAAGTATTTACCGTTACCAATTGAATAATATGAAGTATAGCAAAAATTAACAAATACTCAAAGATTTTGCTAGTTTCTGTAAAAAAATACTATTGAAAAATAAATGGAATTCAACTGCACTGAGGAAAGGATTCATAAGACCATGTCCTAATTCCCATAATACAAAGTAAGAAAAGTAGCTTCCCTTTCATTCTTAAGTAGCAGACTTGAATGAGCCTAAAATATAGAAAAAACAGATAAATGAATAACCAAATATATATTCCTGTCTTTTCTACAACAAAATGCTACTCAATTGAGTACATTAAAATTAAATAGTGCCCTTTTATTTTGAGGTAGACTTTCACTGGTGCTGTAAACCAATAATCAAGTTAGTTCAACCAAATAAACAGCTTCCAACCAGATTGGCTGATTGAAGATATTTTAAAATTCTTTAAAAAAACACCACCATGTCCACATTGTCTGGTGAGAAGCTAGTTCTCTCTGCTGTGACAATGTCTCCAGGAGTTCAGAATACACTCACTGGGGACCGGTGTGGCAGGTATTCCTAGACAGTGCTTAGCCAGCTTGGCTAAGTGGGGAAACTGTTTTTAATTGTCTCTCCACCACACAGGATTTGACTCCACTGAGAGGTTTTGCACTGATGGGTCATTCCGTGTCAAATCGAACAATGGCCGACAGTCACCCTCCAAAAAATCTGAAAAAAAATCACAGCTGTTTGTACATCCAACCTATGTATAAATCTTTAATATTAAGTCTGTATCACTAATAGCTCCAAAACTACAGCCCTTTGAAATTTCAGGTCATTTTGGGAATTCTGGTGAACAAGCCTTTTGCTCAACTTCCGACATTGCTGGCTCTTTTAGTATTCCACACACATTAGTGTAACTATGTGAAAAGAAATGCATTTTCCTGTAGAATTCAAAAATCAAATCAGATCAGATGTACCTTGTGTAATTCTTCCTCTCCAAAGCTGTGAAAATGGCTATAGATTCAATATGTGAAATGACACCACCACTTTTGAGGGCTTCTCGTACTTCCAGACCTCTGCGTGTCAGAATGAGTGAGCACAGAAGTAACATCAGATGCGGTGATGAGCGCAATCCTGTGGCGGCGCACTTTAAAAGGGCCGGCCACAACCTGTGCTACTTTAAATACATCGGCATAGAGAAGGTTAATAAGCCCCCTAGAGGTGGCGACCATAAACGCCTTTTATTACAACGTGAGGCTTATTATATACACACATTAAACACTATGTCGCCAGCAGGCCCAAACGAAGAGTTTGACATTAGACCAGGGGTTCTCAACCTTTTTCAAGCTGGCCCCCCCCCCAAGAGCTGGTTTAATAAGGTTAGGGCCCCCCATTCCTCGCGCCCAACAATTACAGTATATCTATATACTTGGTTGTCACTTAAAGGCATAGTGATTTGGTGGAACTTACTAAAATGTCATACAACACCATTACAAAAACTAGAATTTTAAACTCCTCCCGCCCCCACCATTACAGCGCTGAGAGAAAAAGAACTTTGATGACAGGGCTACGGACTGAACAACAGCTCTGTCTTAGCAGTTCAGCTAGCTGGGCTAAGATCACATATGCAGCTATGCAGGTTGTGGATCGAAGTTGTTGAATGCCGAAAAAGACAACGTGGACGCCATTAAACGTTAAAACAACGACCATTGGCAACAGTATCTACAAAAACACTTCAGCCAGTGTTAGTTAGCAAACTTAAACGCAACGTGAACTAGTTTAGCAAGTCAGTGTAACCTTATGTTGCAAACCAATGCTACCCTCCTCAAACTGTCAAAGACCCACGCATCCTACCTAGTCTTTGATCCAAGCACACAACTTTTTCCTCATTCTATCCGCCACTTTCTCTTTTCCTCTTGCTTTTAACACTGTGAGTGCGCCCCAGAAAGTTCATTCATGGCTGTTTTCTCAGTCGTGACTATGCGGAACTACAGACTGTATATAAAACGATACACGTTGCTGGCAAGCCCTCCGTCTCAACATTCTAAAATAGAATATTGAAAAGGAGCAAGATCGCTAACTGTAAGAGTACAGGAAGCCGTGGATCGCTATTCTAATTCATTTTAACATACAAAGATGAATGACATAGGCATATTTAACCAATAAACACAAGGGTAGTATAAACAAACAGGTATTTCTCTCTGTCTCTCTCTTTCGGCGCCCCCATTGCGCCCCTATGCTGCATACTCCCTCTTTGCGCCCTGCACTGACATCGCGTCACGGTTCAGAATTTATTACCTTCTATTTTAATTAGATAGATAGATTTAAAATGAAACAGTGTGTTTGATTCATTTGTGTGTTATAACAGTCCAACCACTTGCATTTGGACATGGGGGAATCTGGTGCATCTCCCTTGTACTAATAGCAAGTGAGTGTGTGACTTTTTTTTTCTCCTCACGTCCCGTGCTCGCGCCCCCCCGGGGGAGTGTCCGCGCCCCCCTAGTTGAGAACCACTGCATTAGACCATTTTTGTAGGTCATCTCTTTGGGTATGTATTTGATACTCATGCCTGTTATGTATATCCTAGTTGATGGACTCTCTGTGTCATGTTTCCTCATAACTTCCGATCTCACTGAAACAGTGTATGATTGTGTAGTGTCCTATGTTGTTGAAATAGGCTACCTGTAAGGGCAATGTGTTTTTATGAGGCTAAATTGTTATATTAATGATCATGTAATGTGCAGACCAGGAGGCCCCTGGCTTCCATCTCTTGAGATTTTTTCTTATGACTTAAGTCAATTGACTGTATATACATATATATATTTATATATGTATATTTATTTTTTCATGTTGTGAAGGTACCTTCTGGTGCCCACTTTCTATATACCTCTCACGCCTACATATGACGTATCCCCTTTCAGGTATTTATACCCCACCCCCTACACCTGTTCCTTGTTGCACTGTAATGAAGGACTGAGCGTTGTGCCAATAAAACTTCTTGGGAGCTTTGATCAGTGTTGCGGACCTTTGTTGTTACTTTAATTTTCGTCTTTTTTGGTCCAGCACCTGCACTACGGATGTGCACGCATTTTCTGTTTTCTTGAATATGAAGCCGAGCATGTCATTGATTCCAACTACAATGAAAGTTTGAGGTAGCTCTTCTTGGTAGCTGGTGTAGGTGAAAAAATGAAATATGCAATATGTAAGGTGCAATAAGTGAAGGTACAATATGTAAGGTGCAATTGGTAAAGTGCAAGAGTGCTGAAAGCAGCATGGACATCAGTGTGTGTAAGATTGTTTTTTGGATGTCAGTAACATCATCATGGAATGTTCAATTCTGCGCGGGACAGAATATTTTGTCCCGCTCCCGCCCGCAAATCCCGCAAGATGGAGACATTCGCTTTCTTTGTTTCGAAAGGTCTTTTCATTGACTTGGAAAAAACACCAGCGCACATAATTCCTTAAGTGGTAACTTGGTAACATATTTATTACTCAGCCATACAATAACTGACATTTACAACATTTGTAAAACTATCAAACACGGAGAACTGATAAGGCATTGTCCAAAATGTGCGTGAGATTAGACCACATCTGCAAATTTAGGCTGCTTAAAATGTTTTATTAATAACAAATCAAATATCCAGCACAAATTATGTTTGGTAGGCATACATTAATCATTTTAAATGTTACTTTACACTCATATTTAGTTTGCGGGACTGCAGTTTATCATCCCACTCGCCCGCTCCCGCATTGTGCAGTCCCGCCCGCGCCAGCAATGAGCTTTCAAAATGTGTCCTGCGCCGCACTCTTTTGGGTCGGGTCCCGTGGGACTCCTGCGGGAGTGCAAGGCTGTACTAGCCTGATGGCTTGTGGAAAGAAGCTGTTACTGAGTCTATTTATGTGGCACCGCATGCTGCTGTAGCACTTTCCAGATGGTAGGAGGGAGAACAGTTTGTGTGCTGGGTGGGTGGTTTCCTTGATTATATTGATGGCTCTCTTGGAACAGTGTGATGTGTACAAGTCCTGAATGGCTGGTTGGGGTGATCTGATGATCTTTTCTGCAGTCCTCACCACCCCCTGTAGAGCCTTCTTGTCCGCAGCTGAGCAGCTGCCGTGCCAGACAGAGAGGCTGCTGGTAAGGATGCTCTCAATAGCATCCCTGTAGAAGGTGGTGAGTGCAGAAGTGGGGCGGTCAGCTCTCCTCATCCTGCGCTGGAAGTGAAGGCATGTGAGTCATGTGAGGTCATCTGTGATGTGCACTCCCAGAAACTTTGTGCTTTTCACAGACTCCACGGCACTGCCATTGATTGTGTGGGGTGTCTGTCGGGTGATTTTTCCTGAAGCCCACAGTTATATCTTTTGTTTTGTTGACATTGAGTTGGCTTGTTTTTGTCACACCAGCTGATGAGTTCATGTACCTCCTCTCTGTATGCCGAGTCAATCGTCGTCACTGATGAGGCCCACCACTGTTGTGTCATCAGCGAACTTGATGATGTGGTTCAATGTGAATCTGGCACAGCAGTCGTGGGTGAACAGCATCAGTGTGAACAGCAATGGAGACAGCACACATCCCTGGGGGACCCCGGTCTGTCATTAGGAGTCATTCGGGCTTGTACGGGTGAACGTGACAACATGTCAGCAGTCCAGAGTGACATTCCAGGAACATGTACACAATGTCATAGGAGTAGCGCATGAGTCTCATTGGAAAGCGCTGTATTCTTGGTGGCAATAGATCAAGTGCTTGTGCGACAAGTAAGGAAAGAAATGACTAAAGGCTTTCCTAAAAGGAATTCCCGGAGACCCAGGGCCTCCTTTTCAACTTGTGCATAGTGCTGTTCAGTTGGATTCGCTTTCTCATCTCTGGAGGAGCATGCCTCCCAATCCATAAGATGAAGCATTTGCCGATACTTTTGTGTCTCTGCTTGCATCATACATGACCGGTGGAGAGGTCAGTGCATCTTTCAGCACTTTGAATGCTTCGGCCTGGTCAGCACCCCACAACTAACAGTTTTTCTTTGAAAGAAGGTCACGAAGGTCCTTCTCCGCCAGCTGGGGAATGAATTTTCCCACTTGGTTTACCATGCCCAGGAAGCTCCTTAACTCGCTCTCATTTGTGGGCTCTGTCATGTCCCTGATGGCATTTGTTTTCTCTGGATCAGGTCTGATGCCTGAAGCTGTGATGACGTGACCAAGAAAGACCACCTCACTCTTGGACAGCTCACACTTGTCCATGTTCAAGGTTACCCCCGCTTTTTCAAGTTTTTGCAACAGGCCATGGAGACAAATGTTGTGCTGCTCTTGATCTCTGCCCCACACCAGAAGGTCATCGATGTGGCACACCACACCTTCAAGTCCATCTATGACCTCTGGCATGACACGCCGGAAATGGTGCAGAATTAATTCCAAATGGAAGTAGGTCTGTGTGATATGGGAAAAAAATGAATATTCCGATACATTTCCTTCATTTCACGATATACGATATATAAAGGACCCCATGAAATCACACTTTTACCCTTTACTGTTTTCACTACAATCCCTGCAGATTACATATCATTCTTGGTTAACTTCAAAGGGTGGTATCCAGGAAAACATTTTTTATTTTCATAGTGATTAACCACAATTGAGTTGAAATAAGACTATTTTTTTATTCAGAGCACAAAGTGCAAAAGCAATCACGGGGTGGCTTTGGAAAACGAGGCAGCTAAGGTCATCTGCCGGGCTGGTGGGGGGGTTTTAGCAGGTGTGCATGCTGTGTGGAGACTCGGGTGGGTTTTGAGGTGGTGAAACATGTTTGTGGTGCTGCTGCCTTTCCTTTTTTACACACTTTGCATATTGGGGTGACCTGCTCCACGTCCCCTTCTCGATATCTATACAACTTCCAGATTACTGATCTCTTATTGCCTTGTTTAGGGACAAGCTGCCTGTCCACTTCCATGTTGTACAGCATTAGGTCGGGTATATATACTGTACGATAGCTAGTGTTCGTGCTGCCTGCAAACCGAAAGAAATTACAAGTTCCCTCCCTTCCACACCTAGATGTCGCGCGGGGTTGGTAGGCGAGTGTTTGATGAGAGTGTGCGTTTTTTTTTACCCCTCACTCGCGTTACTGCCTGAGGGAGAAGGAGAAAGCCACCAGAATGTTTTTAACCTGAAAGCAAGGTGAGTCTCGGCTGCCGCTTGAAAAAAACAGATGACCATAAAATACTCGATACATATGATATAATAATTTTATGCATCTCACAAATCTATTTTGGAGATATATTTAGTATATTTGATATATCGCACAGCCCTAAATGGAAGACGCTGAAACTGAAACTGTTCAAAGGGTGTTATGAAAGTTGTATACTTAGCTTACTCCTCTGTTAAAGGAACCTGCCAGAATCTCATATTTTCATCGAATTTGCTAAATACTCTGGCTCCAGCAAACATTCCAAGGCTCTGATTGACTGATGGCAGAACGTATTTCTCGCGACACACATTTTGGATTTTTTGGTACAACAACAATGGCAGCGCACCACTCTGGTGGTGGACACCTCACCTCCACTAGTGGTGGACACCTCACCACTCCTCTATACGTCTGATGATGCCCAAGTCTTCCATCCATTGGAGCTCCTCTTTCACCTTTGCCATCAGTGACAGGGGAATTCTCCTTGGCGTTTTCAGAGAGAATGGCACAGCATGTGGATTGAGCTTAATATGGTACGCTTGTTGGATGTCGCCTAGGGCCTTGCATAGTTTTGGATAGGACACCTTTACAGAGTCCATTGTGATCCTGTCAACTCGTATGAGTAGGACCAGGGCAGTAATGGTTGGTAGTCTGAGCAAGGATGTGCTCAGATTCTTGACCACATAGACTTTCTCCTCAGTCTGCTTGGATATGTAAGTCAACTGGGTTTTGGTAAAACCTGCTACCTCTAATGGGATCTTTCCAGGACCCAGCAGGGGTTTTTCTGGCTTCTGGAGAACAGGCAGTGCCTTGGCAAATAATCCTTTGACATCGCATCAGAAATGGCGGTTATGTGTGCTCCAGTATCAAGTTAAGTTTTTTTTTTTTTTTTTTTTTAGCAATTTTAACATTTTTCCTTTTTTCCTTTAATCTCCACATCAGCAGTCCACATAGTGTTCTCCCATGACACGGAGCTGAGAATGAAACTTATTTCCTCTTTTTCCTCAATGCATTCAACTACTGCCTTATTGCGACAGACACAGCCTTTTTTTCCCCACAGCCACGACATTTTGTATCACTTGCAGGACATTCATGTTTGGGGTGACAAGGCCCTCCACATTTGTAACACTGAGAGGTATGCATGTCTTTGTTCTTATGTTGCACATGCTGGCGTGGCCTTGTTTCACTGTTTTTTTTTATATTAGTGTATCTCTGCTTTTCATTTTTCTGTCTTTTCTGTCGATCTGCATCATGCTGCTGGCTTCAGTCCTAAGTGTGTTCTGTTATCTTTTTATTTCTTCAGACTGTCTTGCCATGTTTATAGCTTTTTCCAAATTCAAATCTTTCTCCATCTGCATGCGTGTCTAGAAGCCCCACCACTCGGATGAGTTCATCATGTAGTGGTCCGTAAATCGGCACCTATTGCTCTGTATATCTCTTGCGCACTCTGTATCTGCAAGTGTTGTAAGCTGTGATTATGTCATCTATTGTAAGTTGCTTTGGATAAAAGCATCTGCCAAGTGTAATGTAATAGTCAAACTCATGACATTCCTGGATCTACATAATCGTATTTGTCACATACATATGCTATGTGTTCAGGTACACCACACTAGAAAAGTAATAAGTGCATTACTAGAAAAAAATGACAGAAATTGAAATAAAAGATCACAAACCTTTGCTTCTAACGTGATGACCTAACGTACAAACAGAAAGCTGTGTAGCCCTACATGAAAGGCTAGGTCTGTTTGGGTGCTGGTATGAATGGGGGGTGACGCCAATGTCTGTGATGTGTTCTGAATGACATACAAAACACCAAGTAAAGTCTAATCAATCAAATGAAACATATATAAGGCAAATGCAATAATGGCAAAAAGACTTAGCCTAAAATTAGACAGAAGTGTTAACACTTTGGCTGTGGTGTTAGCAACTGAACTTAGCCTAATAGCCCAGTGCATGGGATTAGATCTTGGTTTTCTCTGTTTAGACTCGAATAATGTCCATGCACTTTTAGGCCACGTCGAAAATAGGTATTGTTGCTACTATTAATATACATGTCAGTGATCATGTCACCGACCAGTTTACCATGGCAGCCTGGCAGCCAACATAATCACTCTGTGCAGCTAATCAAAACTGGTCAAATGTTTTTGGACTTGTGCAGCCCATAAAGTACTGACAGGATGGTCCTATTTTAGAACTGGAGTATTCAAAGCCAATCCAGAGACAAATGTATGTCCTCAAGCATTACAAGTGTTAACATGGAACTCTGAAGTATGGACGTAATATTTTTCTCTACATTTAGGTGGGGGCGGCCTTACCATTTGATGTGCTGAAGTTCGATCCAAATACACTGACAGGCATGGTCCGTGTCTGCAACAGGTATCCCACTATTTCATCACAATAGGCAGGCAGTTATTTAAGAGGAATCATTGCATTCCTTATCTGCACTGTCTAATGGAAGACTAAGCAAGTGGACATCTGGGGCCAGTGCTGAGTTCAGTCTGGCATTTAGTTGTTTCTCTAAAGAAACCTAAAATGCTTCTTAAAGAATATCCTTCTTTAAATCAGAGCTACCTAACGTTTGTCCATAGTGTTTGATTTCTATTATTCTAAGTGTGTCCCCAGTGTGTAATGCTGTTAAATTTTAGATTTTTATGTTGTGGGAAGGTGAAAGTCAAGTTAGGTGTTTTGTTGTTATTGTGATATTATGGCAGTGTGATATCAAGTGACTTTTATTTAATTTATTTTTATATACTACAGGGCCTAATTTTTGTTTAACATTTTTTATATACAGTAGTCTTGTGAAGTTGTGGAGTGCCATAACCCTTATTGGTTCCTACCAGAATGAACTGTGTGCATTCAGAGTCACTCAGGTAAATTAATACTGATTATCTTGCATTCTTGTACAGTAATTTAATAGTTTTTGCTACAGTTTTTTTTTCAAACCTCAAGGTGTATGTGGTTACAATCAGATTTGAAAATGACTTTCCAGGTGTTGTAAAAATATTTTAACAGTGTCGTCTCACATCAGATGGGAAAAGCAAATCATAGAAATTTTGTTACATGCATAATTGCAATTAATTACTTTAGTTTTCTATTTGGTCAGTCATATCATATTATACACTCCTGATCAAAATCTTAAGACCAGTTGAAAAGTTGCAAGAATTCACATTTTGCACTGTTGGATGTTAAGAAGGTTCTAGGTAGTGCTTCAAAATGCAAAAAGAAGAAATAGGAGTGAGACAAGAAAAACTTTTGAGTAAGCGATTTATAGCAAACAACCATTAAACTGAAATACGCTGTTCATCAGCTGATCAAAAGTTTAAGACCACATCTCAGAAAACCCCCCAAAATAGAAATAAAATGTTCAGAAAAGGACTCAGTAATGAGTAGCTGCGCCATTCTTGTTAATAATCTAAAAAATGTGATTCGGCATGCTTCATGCTAGTGTTTTCAGGAGGCTAGTGGGAATGTTGCTCCAAGTGGTGAAGATAGCATCCACTGTCTGGAACCGGTGTGCATTTTTTTGTAAACTTCACTTGCCATCCAACCTCGAATGTTCTCAATTGGATTTAGATCAGGGGAACATGCAGGATGCTTTAAAAGTGATGTTATTTCTCTGGAAGAGGTTCTTTGTCAGGCAGGAATTGTGAACTGCAGCACTGTCCTGTTGAAAACCCCAGTCATTACCACACAGACGATGGCCTTCAGTCATATGAGGGATGCCCTCTGCAACATCTCCACATAGCCAGCTGCCATTTGACGGCCCTGCACAACCTGAAGCGTCATCCTTCCATTGAAGGAAACCCCCCCCAAGATCATTATGGCGCCCCCTCCACTGTGCCGTGTAGAAAACATCTCAAGTGGGATCTCCTTGTCATGCCAGTAATGTTAGAAGCCATCAGGACCGTCAAGGTAATTTTTTTTCTCATCAGACCTTCCACCTTTCAGTGTTCCATGTTTGGTGCTCTTGTGCATACTCCAAACGGGCAATTTTGTGCCATTGAAGGAGAGGAGGTCTTTGAAGACGTTTTTTGTTCTTAAAACCTTTTTCTCGCAGATGCCGTCTAATGGTTTTGGGACTGCAGTTGGCACCAGTGACAAGCTTAATTTGGGCCGGGGATCATCCCGGGTCTTGACAGCAAATCGGATCCTTTGGCTCAGGGCTGGTGAATTTTCTTTGGGGTCTACCACTTGACTTTTTTCCCATAACCCTCAGGATCTTTTAAGGAGTTTAAAATGATTGTCTTACCGCGTCAAGCCTGATCAGCAATGGCACGCTGCAAGAGGCCTTGCTGATGCATCTTAACAACCCGACCGCATTCAAAGACACAAAGCTTTTTTGCCTTTGCCATCAGGATGTCATAACAATGTGGGTACCTGACAGGAAATGACACTGAATCCTCATTTGTGTGTCAATTTGGGCTTTTATACGTTGTGGTCCTAAACTTTTGATCAGCTGATAAACAGCCTATTTCAGTTTAATGGTTGTTTGCAATACATTTTTGCTTACTCAATTTTTTTTCCTGTCTCATTTCCATTTCTTCTTTTTGCATTTTGAAGCACTACATAGAACCTTCTTAACATCCAACAGTGCAAAATGTGAATTCTTGCAATTTTTCAACTGGTCTTAAGATTTTGATCAGGAGTGTACCCAGTAATGTCACAGTCATATCATATTATACGCAGTAATGTTACAGTCGTATCATAGTATACACAGTAATGTCAGCACATTTTATTTGCTGGTATATTGGATTATGAAAATGAGAGAGGGTAGTACCTAGTATATTTGTTACATAAATAATATACAGGAGTTTCACATATTATCTGTTGGTGACCCCTAAATTGTATTGCATGTTTTGCAAAAAATGCAGAAATCTAATTTTTTTTCTTTTGGAATACATGACATTATACTGGACCGTTTTTTTTTTTTAAATTACGCTACTGTATCTTCTTAATCCTTCAGGCTACCACAATTAAAATCCCGGCAAGTTAAAGCTCATAAAGCTCATATCATGGTTTGGACCAAAAACAGAAGCTGCGGCATCCTTTTTAACTTTTAATGGTGGAAAAGGGTTTAATGCGTCTTTCATCCCTTTCGACAATGACAACATCATAGTGAAGCAAAGGGGAGCTAATTATTTGAACAATCTTCCTGGCACACGAACACACCTGCATGCAACCCAAATGTGAACTTAGTCATATTTGGTGCTAAAATGAGGGTGAAGAATACCTGTGCCCTCGGCTGGCTGTTTACTTTTTTGTGATGCCCTCCTGAACTTTGTGGGAGAAGATGAACTACTTTTGCTTTTTTTGTTTTTCACCCATTTTAAGTGATGTAGTGAGCTTGAAAACTACAAACAAATGATCAGGGCTACGTTTCCTGAAAGCATCATAAGCGGTCTGAAGTAGTTTGTAAGCCTAAGTAGTTTGTAACTTGACACGTAGCACCATCTTAGAGTTTTCAGACCATTTCCCACAACCTCCTTTGCCTACGAACACTACAAAAAAGTAAATGGGATGTCATATTTGAAACTACTGTATCTTGACAACTGTTTAAGGTGTATTTTTGACCCAAGAAATCATTTTAAAATGTATCGTCTTTTCACTGGTTCCAAAATCTCCATTTTGAATGTTGGGTCACTGTGACTCATTTTGCCAGATCTGGTCACAAATGGTAAAGTTCATTACTAATACAAATCTATCAGGTCAAAGCCCCCTGACCTTAGCTTTTTTGGACTGTAATATGTAACAGTGCTAAACATGGTAAATTATATGTCGGTGCATACTCTTGTCTAGTGTAACATTAAATACTTAATATTGCTCTTTTTCTTCAGGTCTCTCCGTTTCTTATAGCATTGTCTGGAAACAGCCGTAAACTGGAACTGGATTAACCTTCACTGCCCTTCACCTTCATCAGAACAAGGGATCAACATGAACTTAATTTTAAGGAGAAATATGTTTGTCAAACAGATGTGCTACACAATGAACTTGGCTCGGTTTGAGAATATTAAACTTCCTCTGATTCAGGCTTGCAGTCAACGAACTCTCCATGTTGGAGACCGAGCATCCCTTGCCAAAGCTTTTAGTGCAAGGGATGTAGCTCTTTTTGCTGAACTAACTGGTGATACAAATCCCCTACACCTCGACCCTGATTATGCCAAAACCACCTCTTTTGAAACTCCTATTGTCCATGGTGTTCTCATCAATGGGCTGATTTCAGCAGTTCTAGGGACAAAAATGCCAGGAAAAGGCTGCATATTTCTCTACCAGGAAATTCGCTTCCCAGCACCCCTTTATATTGGAGAGGAAGTGGTAGCTGAGGCAGAGGTAAAAAAAATTAAAATGTCATTTGCTTTTATTTATGTTAAATGCGCTGTCAAAGATAAGGTTGTGATGGAAGGAGAAGTTATGATTATGATGCCAGAGCATGCACAAGGGCCATAGAAAATATAGTCATATATTTTGTTGATAAATTGCTGTGGTTGTGTTTATTATTTTGGCAAATGATGAATAAATACTTTTGTCTGCAGCATCACTGAACTCCCTGGGTAATTTGAGTGTATGTACGACTATGGGACGTATTCCCAAATTGGGATTTTGAGTTGCCAATATCTTGTCCCGAGAAGGTGGTAACTGCACAAAATACGTCATGCACGATCAGCACAAAGGCCTCTAAAACCACAGCACGTGCCATACAATTTGGTCCATAGGGAGCACTGTAATTGTACAAAATGTCATTTTGTCTATTATCTAGAGAATGGTAATGTTTACAACAACTTTTTTTTTATCGTGAAATTTATTGACCCTCACGCATTGAAAGCACTGGTCGACGCCCACTTCCAACAAAAACAATTTCCGTGAAATTTTAACATTACGAAAACGAACTTGAACGAACTCGTCATAGGCCGTTCATGTGAATCTCACCAAATTTGGTATATGTCATCTACAGACAATCCTGACAAAAAGTTATCAAAGGATTTATCTTCGAGATAAACCGTTTCGAAGTTACACGTCAATGAACATTTAACACGTAGCTTAAAATTCTTCAAAAGTCCATATCTTGGCTTTTAATTGCTCAAATTTGGTCAAAGTTGACATGCCATCTCTAAACAGCTTTCTTTTCATGTGTACTAAATTTTGTGACATTTCCTCATAGGGGGCGATGTTTATTGGCGAAGTTAGGTGTCAAAAAACTGTTTTTGTTAAATAATTTGTCAACAATTTTGCCCAAGACAACGATTTTGTGTTAGTATGTCGGTGTTACAGAGGCATATCGACCCAGCCCATAAACACTCACTTGAAGCATAACGCCACCTAGTGACATGGGCAAATGCAAAAATTGGGATTTTGAATTGCCAATATTTTGGACTAAGAAGGTAGGAACTGCATAAAATATCTCATGCACGATCAACACAAAGACCTCTAAAAGCACAGCACATGCCATAAAATTGGGCCTATAGGGGCCGCTTTAATTGTACAAAATCTCATTTTGCCTATTCTTTTCAGAAATCACTCCTACACACTATACAAACACACACAATGTCATTTATTGAAAACCCACATTCATGCCCACTTCCAGAAAATCATTTCCACACAAATTCTGACCTCACAACACTGCCCTACCACACACTCATCATACCAACAGTTCCCACATTTCAATACACTGCGACGGTCATACCATGTACCGTTATGCGGTACATCTAGTTGCCCAATTTTTTTCAAACTTGACACTCTTGAACTCTACATAGCTTTCTTTCAATGTGAACCAAGTTTTGTGACATTTTATCACAGAGGCCGCTGTTTCCCATCAAACATAGAAGTCTAAAAAAAAATTTTGCTACATAACTTGACAGAAAATTAGCCCAAGACGATGCCCAACGTTTTTTTAGTATGCCAGTGTTACAGAGGTGTATCAACACAGCCAAAAGGCACTTGTTTGTAGTGTAGCGCCACTTGGTGAAATGAGTAAGTGTAAAAATCCGAATTATGAACCGATCTTGAAACGAAAAGATATCACCTGTAGACGATGGCAACAAAAAGTTAGCAAAGAACGCTATGGTTTAAACCCAAAATTCTTTTTTTATTCAGTGTCCACTTGCAACAATGAAAATGAAATACAAAAACAAAATCAAGTGAGGAAAAGCGGCACAAACATCATTCAGGCGAAACAGCATTGTTTATAATAACCTCTTTATGTAGGGGGAATTATTGACAAAAAAGGGCCAAATCGTTATGCGGTGGATAGAAGCACCAAATTTGGTATAGATGTTCTTTAGGATGTATCTCATCATTTCTGAAGGGTTGCCCAAAATTTCCAGTCTCTTAAGGTCATTTTTAAAGGCAAAATTCAAGATGGCTGCCAAAACCGACTCAAGATTAACAAAATGTGACATAGCTTGGATATTATGGCTTATTACTCCATTTTATTTTTGTGCATGGTATGTACACAGACTGCCATCAAATAATATGTGCAATATATACCATAAAAATGTTACATTTTTTTATACAGCTTTAAAGCAAAGAAAATGCTAAGAGAGAGAAATTACTCTTTAAATAGATCCTTATTTGAAAGGAAATTATTTGCTAAATAAATACATAAATACTTTAAACTTTTACAAGAACCTAAGTATAACTTTCAAACAGTATATTATTGGTAAAATGCTAATGTGAGCAGAAATAAAGCCTTGAAGTGGGACACGAAAATTAATGCCAGTGTTAGCATTAGCATTAACAAGGGAAAGTAGAAGGGTAAAATTTGAAAGGAAATGATTTGCTAAATAAATACATAAATACTAAAGTTTTACAAGAACCTAAGTATAACTTTCAAACAGTATATTATTGGTAAAATGCTAATGTGAGCAGAAATAAAACCTTGAAGTGGTACACCCGAAAATGAATGCCAATG
Organism: Coilia nasus; assembly: GCA_027475355.1. Classification (NCBI taxonomy): domain Eukaryota; kingdom Metazoa; phylum Chordata; class Actinopteri; order Clupeiformes; family Engraulidae; genus Coilia; species Coilia nasus. The sequence goes on from CM050211.1 coordinate 566,427, forward strand.
TTAGCATTAGCATTAACAGGGGAAAGTAGAAGGGTAAAATTTGATATGTGTGTCCCTAAGACATCCTGGAAGGGGTGCCCAAACAAATTCTAACAGGAAGTGAGTTTTTGAAGAAATTCAAAATGGCTGTCTATACAATTGGTAGCTGATTCAGAACACGCCAAGAATAAACTCATAAAACCATGAAATTTGGTATACATGCTCTTGGGGTGACCGTACGACATCTTGGACAATTAGTCAAAAAAATCTTGAACAGGAAGTACTTTCATAAATTCAAAATAGCCGATCATGCCATTGGCATCTGATTCAGACCACATATAGGACATAACTCATAAAGGCATGAATTTTGATATATATATGCTCTTGATGTGATCCTAAGACATCCAGGAAATGAGTCCCAAAAATCTGAAACAGGAAGTGAGTTTTTTATTTTTTATTTTTTTATTTTTTTTTAATATTTAAGACCACTCGTATACGTACAATTGGCTTGACTGAAAACCTACCGAAAACACCTTATAAAATGTATAGAATATGAAATGCAACAAATGCAATCTGTCTCAAAGATCTATCAAACTGGCATAATGCTGTTCCCAACAACCCTTAAATCTGGCATTTGCACCTTTCATAGCAGAAATTCTATGTTTTGCAACCACATTTAAGTTCAACCAGAAAGACTCTGAATATATAATAACTTAATGACAATTTATTTGATGACAAGTAATGATATGGCACAACAAAACTTTGGCAGAGGTTCTGTCCTTTGTCCTGATCAGAAAACATGAAAACTGAACAGATGCTGACTGTAGTAGTAGAAGGGTATAATAATAAAACCCCTCTGACAAAAGGACAAGAACCCACTGGTGGTGGTCATAACGTAGATGACAGACTTTCAGAAGCATAAGATGCAGAACATGAACATTAAATGTAACGATATAGTACATCAAGAGAGGAAACTGGGGATTTCGAGAGCACAACCCTGGATCCCCCCGGAGCACCGGGGCAAGGAAAAACTCCCTAAATATTCTGGATGAGGAAGAAACCTTGGGCAGAACCACGTCTCTAGGGGGAAGCCTAACTGCCTGAGGCTAAAATGATGCTCAATGAGACGATAGAGTCCAGGTTGTCGCTCAGGTGACAGAAAATCCGACATCCGGGGACAGAGCAGAGTCACCCGATGAGGATGCGTCAGAGAGTTGTACATGGAGGGGCGTAGCAGGAAGCCAGAAGGGTATTGAGGAGCGATCCGGGAGCAAGAGGAGGAGACCATGGAATCCAGGGTCAATCATTGGAGATGCAGAGGCAGAGGGGACATCGGGAGGTCAGCGAAGAGGCAGCGGTAGATGAGACATCACGAGATTGGTCGAGAAGTGGGGGCGGATGAGACATCATCATCAGGACCCACTGGACGTAGACAGGAACCCATGGAAGGATGCTGGGGAGGGAGGTGGGCGACCGGCGGAATACACCTGTGAGCAGCAAAGCAGGAAGGTAAGATGACGTTTTAAAAGACAGGTGCTACGTGCTGATTGGACGATAGTTAATTGATGACGCGCATTACGTCTTCCTGGTAGAACCTCTCACTGCGCTTACATTTCAACCAGAAAGACTCTGAATATATAATAACTTAATGACAATTTATTTGATGACAAGTAATGATATGGCACAACAAAACTTTGGCATAGGTTCTTTCCTTTGTCCTGATCAGAAAACATGAAAACTGAACAGATGCTGACTGTAGTAGTAGAGGGGTATAATAATAAAACCCCCAAAAGAAAAGATAAATATTTAATTGATACTTACATAGATAAATTAAACTCTACCCCCAAAAGAAATGTAATACCTACCAATTTGTGAAGTGATACCCACCAACACCTTTAGTCGCCACCGTCTGCAAATAAGCATAATTATGCGAGAAAACACTGAAAGACTCATATACGCAATTTGAATTCCCCAACAGAATAAAGTACAGGTATTTTACTATACATGACACATAGCATACAATGACGGATTCCCCACAATAGCGCAGATAATGACAGATGCAGTGGGAACAAAGTGCCAGGTGCTTCCACTTCGCATAGTGAATGAAAGCAACGACCACCACCACACGTTGAAGCTTACCTTTAATTCTGGGGAGTGCCATTTGAATGACTGAACGACACAATCATCGGACCTGATGTAATACTCAAAAGCTGAGGACGACCATCTCCCCAGCCTTCGAATTGACAGCAGCAGCGCCAATACGAACGAATGGCTTGTATAGACAGAGAGGCGGGTGAGGCAGGCGAAAAAATTTAGCTCTGCTGAACTTTATGCAAATGAAGAGCGGTGTTTGCTGAGTTTGCTGACCAATACATTACAGATAGCAAACAATGACGATTCCTCCAGTAGGAACACAGACATTGAGATGTCACAGGTAACACCATGAACAGTGACGATATGAAAAGTGACGAAAACGACCACCACCAGACGTTGAAGCTTGCCTTGAATTCTGGGGAGTGCCAGTTGAATGACTGAACGACACGATCATCGGACCTGAAGTAATATTCAAAAGCTGAGGACGACCATCTCCCCAGCCTTTAAATTGACAGCAGCAGTGCCAATACGAAACGAATGGCTTGTATAAACAGAGAGGCGGGTGAGGCGGGCGAAAATTTGAGCTCTGCTGAACTTTATGCAAATGAGGAGCGGTGTTTGCTGAGCGGTAACCAATGACGTTTCAGTTGGAAGGCGGCAGGTGGAGAGATAAACATTAAAAAAAAAAAAAAAAAGCTACTCAGGGTTGGACAGCCAAGAGTGGACATGCTACACCACTGTTAAGATTACGAAGACGAAGATATAATGGCCAAACCACTGTTAAACTACCGCACCTGGGACAATTAGCCTGCAGAGATAAAATAAGTCAGTCAGTTAACCACGCTGGATGCATGAGTCATTAAATGAGTACCTCAATACGGAACGGAACCTGAGCGAAATGTTTGTGATGTACTGTAATGCTCAATAAATAACCCGTCAACCTAGTCAATAAGGGCTAAAACATGGCATCCGGTGCAAAGATTGCATTGGAAAATGAAAGGGAAAATTACTGCAAGAGCCCCATAAACACCACATTAAGCAGCTTCGAATGAGAATGCTTAATAAATGCTACACTGAATTATCGGGGAGTAAATAATTGGTTTCCATCAGTATGCAAAGAAAATTGCAGAGTTTTAATACAAAACATTCCCGTCATTTAACTATCAGCTTACCGAACTGGCAGCAGAACAAAATGCTAGTGCACACGGAAAGGTACATTTGACCTTGAAACAAAAGAATGACATCGGTCCATCCCACAAACTGAATTGATCCGTCCACAACAGAACAGTCACGTCAAGCACGATAGCTTCGGGGCAAACAGATTGGGCAAATTACGCGGATCATAGGTAACTGTTGATGCAGTTACGGCTTGTAAAGGTTGAACAGATTAACCAACAACAATAAAACCCACGAGACACCATCTATGTAAGCATGTCTCTCTGCAGATGAATTTAGACCTCATATTAGTGTGCCGATAGCACATTTTCCCAGCTAGCAAACGAAAGCATCAGGACTTCTACCGGGTAGAAACTAGCCCCCATAGAACTTGACTATGGTCAGAAAATTTATAGGAAGCTAACCTGGAAAACGGCACCTAAGTAGGCTACTGGTTACAACGAAATTCACCCACATGACAACTTTCACACTCTAACATGTTTGTAAGAGCTTACTTTAAACAAATACAGTCAACAAGTAATCCGTGGTAGACTGATATGCCCATTTTGACTGATAGGAAGCTAACCGGAGCCAAGTTGCATATTAGCAGCTATGTGAGTCAGCCTGCAATAGCAGGACATTGCAAACGAATTCGGCCGTCGATGTACATATCCCAAGCATCGATCAGTTATGTGAGAAGAAAACTTCGAAACCAGACGCTGAAAATACATTTGGTATCCCTCTACACAAGCAGACCTTGTCGAGTAGAAGCATAGTAGCATAGTAGCTAACAACGATAGCGAAATCTGCAAAGTAGCACCGACGAGGCAGGTAGTACAACGGCTAACGAAACACGAGATAATCGCTAGCAAACACTGTTAGCTGCTCAACATTTTAGCATAGTTATCATTTATCATTTATCAGACTGCCAAAAACATACGAGCACCACGATGAATGCGCTAACTATCCCAATAAACCCACTGAGGACGAGAAAATTGCGCGTACCATCGAGGAGGTACAAACTACGGACGCATAATACACATGTACGGCAAACAACATAAGAAGGTGTACGACCCATCATTCATATCTACGTCAACGGAATGATATTGTCAGATCGAATGAAATGAAAACCAAGGTTAGGTACTGAAACAAGCAAAGGGCAGGTGAGGTATAATTGGCACGGTTCCGGGGAAGGGAGACCTGAACCGGAACAGACTGGAACTCGGGAGAAAATCCAAAATAGCCGGGCGGCTTGAGGTTTGATAGGGAAAGTTGGCGTTGGCCATCAGGCAGCGAGTGGAGAAAATCCTTTAGGAGCAGTACGGGCAAATGCGAGCAGGAAGAAACGAACTGGTATTATATCCTCATGGAATCAGAGATGTCTGATGTTGCGCAAGGGACAATGAGTCGAACGACGGAATATACCTGTGAGCAGCCCGAACGGCGGAATACACCTGTGAGCAGCAAAGCAGGAAGGTAAGATGACTTTTTAAAAGACGGGTGCTACGTGCTGATTGGACGATAGTTAATTGATGACGCGCATTACATCTTCCTGGTAGAACCTCTCGCTGCGCTTACATTTCTCTACATTATGTGGCTGTCTCTGGTAAAAATGTCCTTAAAGGCTTGGCACACTGCTCGGTTACAATACCGTCTACCATTGCAAAAAATGTCTGATCTCTGGCTAAGCTGTTAAAAGCGACATATAGTCATGGGGATGAAGGCATCTGTTACCTCTGGAAACAATTTCCATGCAGCCTATGCCTTTTTGCCACATACCGATGTACTATGTCTACATCCATTGTCTTAACTATTTTCTGTGCGCTGCTTTGTAGAGTAACTGGCATATAATATTATACTATGACTAAATGCTTTTTCTTCCATAGAGCTAAGGTTCATGGATGGTATTCTCAGTAAACCTGCTGAGGAGGATCGCAGTGAACAGAGACAGGTGTAGAACTCTAGTAGAGCTGATTATATAAATATATCATTTGGGTATACATGTGGAGATATATTCTTGTCTTCCTCCTCATTGTCACACTCTGGCACTGAAAGTTGGTGCATGTCATCTGGTTTTCTGAAGAGCTGAAAGAATAAGGAGGAATTCTTTGAAATATTAGCTGAGAGCATCAGGTCAATACAATTTAAAGAAGAAAAGCAAGGATATGACAACAAGGGTTGACATGTCGTTTCATTTAGTCATCCCACTTCAGTGTCACAGTTTGACCATGAGGAGGTGTAACCAAGGTCTTCCTGCACAGTCAAGGCTCAGTCTCGAACCTGCAACCTCACAACAACTCCAGTATGGGAGACATACACGCTACCAAGTGAGCTAAAAGCAGGGTTATGAGCTCATTCAGTAGCGTATCTTTTTGAGGTGTTGGGAGGGAGGTTTAGTCACATTCTATGCTGAGCTGTGCAAGCTGGCATCCGTTACATAGACAGACAGAGATATTGTACTTAGGATTGAGAATTCTAATTAGAAGAGCTACCCATACATTGATATGTGGGTTGCCTTTTGTATGGGGCATCTTTTAAGAATTACATATCAACAGTATATTAAAGACCATTGGGAAGGAAACATGTTACCCCCAGGTTTCCACACACACACAGATTGAGATACAACAACATACGCCTTCATCCCCATGACTGCATGTCCTTTTCAACAGCTTAGCCAGAGATAAAACATTCTCAAAGGTGCAGATACAAGAATGCAGGGTTGCTGTGCACAGCATTTTGCCAATGTGCTGGAGAATGTAAATACAATGTGAATACATTTTATGGTTTAATAATGTCTGCATGAGGTGCACAAGGTCTTGAAGACACATGGCATATAGGTAGCCTTTTCAGCCCTTTATCTTGTAAAGTGTTTTGGTAGGCTCTCAATCACCTGGAAGTTGTAGGCCTTTGAGTGGCCATCTTGAATTTCTTGAAAATATTCACTTCCTGTTTCAGGAACTCAGGACTTTTAAGACTCATTTTTTTTCATAATGTCGTAGAGTCACCCCAAGAGCATATACTGTACAGTGATCCTTCGCTATAGTGCGGTTCACCTTTCGTGGCCTCACAGATTTTTTTTAGTGCATGCTTCTTTTTTTTTTTTTTACAGCCCATTGTGTTCTGCGCCCTGATTGGCTAAGGGACTGTAGAACATCGTCAATCAATCTCCTGCACAGTACAGAATGCGCTCAGCTTGTTAAATTTGCATAAGTCTTCCATCGCTAGCTGTGTGACTCTGAAGTGCTGTATGTTTGCGACTTTGAACTGTGAGAGTAGAAGAGAGAGAAATGTGAGAAAATGTCAATGCCTGTCTGAGAAAAGTGTATAAAGTGTGTAGTGAGGGGTTTTACATCCTTAAAACATCTATAATAATTGTAGAAAATAAAGCTGACTACTTCGCGGATTTCACTTATTGCGGGTTATGTGTAAAACGTAACTCCCGCAAATGACGAGGGAATACTGTATACCAAATGTCGTACTTTAATAAGGTTTGATGTTGGTGTGTTCTGTACCAGCTGGCAATTGCATGGGCGGCCATTTTGAATTTCTTCAAAAACTCACTTCCTGTTTAAATTTTTTTGGAATAGCTGCATTAAACTAGCCCAAATAACCGTGCATCCGAATACCCTTACCAGCCACCTGCATAGTAGCCAAAAATGAGGAAGCCACGATGTAGAATGTCCAAATACTTTAGTAGGCTTTCAGTAGTAGGCGAAGCCGGGCCAAAAGTACCCGGATGGCTTGCTATTTCCGGTAGTATTTTGCAGTGTGCAAACGAACGCTATCTAAGTCTATCTAAGGCCCTGTCCACATTAATGCGGATACATATGCAAACGCATAATAATGTATTCGTTTGCGCCTCCCGTCCACATTAACACGGCGAATTCGAACACGGCAAACGGAGCTTTTGGAAAACGACCGCTGAAGTGGAGAGATCCGAATACGCCGGCTTGGAGTGGAGGATAAAATATTGAGGTGCACTGGAGTTTGGCGGGACTGGAGTGACGTAACAATCACAACATTTCGGAATTTTTGATGGCAGACATTTCTAAAAACGACAGTGTGGACGGAGATTGTTTTTACTACGGATAAGCGAATTTGTATTTATCCGCATTAATGTGGACATAGCCTAAGTCACTGGGAGGTTGAAAACCGTAGAAGAAGAACCCAAAACTTCCCGCTTGCTAAAAGTAACCAAGATGGCGGAGACACCGGTCGTTGTCCGACGGTGTACAAATGTGCACTTCAGTAAATAAAAGCCATGTAAATAGTTGTTCACGTTAGGGCTGGACGATAAAACGATAACGATATGTATCTCGATAGACACCTACTCGATAACAATAGAAAGTGTGTTCGATAGAATGTTTCGATAGAATGTTTTTTTTTTTTTTTTTTTTTTTTTTTTTAAACGGCGTAAGTTTAGTCAGAGCCCTCTCTGATTTAGCGCTGCTTTAAATCTTTGTTGCGAAGCAAGCTTGGTTGCATGAGCAAAGGCACTGGTCCTCTGTAGCCTAGCAACATATGGAGAGTGACACGCTAATAGCCAATCATGTCACAGTATCGGTTTGGTTGCGCCATCTCTTGTCTCGTAGTCGTGTTTTTTTTCCAAAAACAGCATGGTCAAGAAAGGAAGATGAGTGCCACTGCGACGAGCGAGGAAAATGTGGTTAAGGGCTCATTCACACCAACTTGAGCGTGTACAGCGCGTATCAGTATACAAAATATGTTTGTATAGGGACAGAATACGCAAGATCACGCGTGCGGTGTGAAGAGTCTAATTTGTTAACATGCATTCTAAACGAGTACGGACAGAAAACGGCCACGCGCTGAAACACGCATAGTGTTTGGTATGAATGAGCCCTAAGAACAGAAAGGTCTGCTCACCAGTATGGGAGCTTTTTTGGAGTTTACAAATCTCATCGTAGTCAGACAAATGTTGTCTGCATATTATGCAGTAAAAAACTATATACATATATGATGGTTCTTCTCAGGTATCAGGTTTCGCTATGTTTACATTTAACACTTTGCACATGTCTTTATAACACTTCAGCTTTGTTAAGGACTTTATTAGCTTATTGATAATTGTTCAGTTTTCATTGTGATCGTAACATTGAACGTGTGTTGACAGTCATTTTGCCTGAATGCTTATTGCCTGTCAGAGGAAGGTTAAGTTAAAAATAAAAATGTTTAAATTTAGATTTTTCCCTCCTGTTACTTATTTTAAATAGGTCACACAATGTTTCAATAATTATCGATATCGACCGATATGAAACACTTATATCGTGATACAGATTTCAGCCATATCGCCCAGCCCTAGTTCACGTCACCAATGCACATAAATGTCAAGGTCACCTTCAGTATTAGCATGGACTCAGTGGAAGATCTTAAATGTTATGAGCATTAGGACATGTCAATCATGTTCCTGTGTTGGCACAGCCATTGAGAGGCATAGAAGGTTGTAAATTAGCAGAAAGTCTTCAGTCATTTAAACCTTACAAATTATATATGCAAATGTTGTCTAATGCTGACAAGGCGCCACTGTCTGCTTATAACAGATGTGGGAACATCAGTGGTGCACTGCGTAAAATTAAAGCGGAGTACAAGTCCAGCAAACTATTAGATGTGGATAAGGTGACAGCATTGCGAAAATTTAAAACAAAATCAGATGAATTCAAAACAATTAAGAGTTTCATTCAGGTAATTCAGGCAGTTCATGTTAGTCATTTGTTTCAATGAGGCAGGGGTGCGCTTGTGGCATGAGCTTACACGAACATGTGTAGCATATTGGGATGCCACAGGTGGTATAATACAATTAAAACTAACTAATAAGAGAGTGCTTTATTACGAGATAAGTGGGTGTAGTCCAACACCAAATCTGTCAGCACCAGATTGTGAGGAACACATACAAAGTGCAATAGAACATAGCCTCCAAGAATATGAGCATAAGATATTTACAAGAAACACTCTGCCTTGCCAGATTAGCAGTGATAGGTTTACAGTGTTGCTCCAGGCAGCAATAAAAGTGTTTAATAAGCTGTCAATGGAGGATTATTTATGCCGTTGCTTGCATATCGCTGAGGATACCAGTGTGGACGATTTGCAGCTCACAATAATCAGGGCTTGTAAAAGTAATTTAATGAAGCAGGCTAGCGAGTAAAAAAAGATTTTACAGGCGGGGACAGGTATAAGGTAGGAATGTACATTTTTAGTGCCTTGCTTAACTGCACAGGTATTGATGACACATCTAATTTAGTTAATCAGATATTATTCTTGGTAGTGAAAAAGTAAGTTAGTTACAGAGTGTATTTTAAAACTGAAGTAAAAGATTGCAAAACTAAATGGGTTTGGTGTAGATAACGAGGATGAAGTACGGGAAGGTATTAATGTAGGTTTAGAAGTCACCATTTTTGGGTAATTTCAACAAGATAACTTTGCCACAGCTCTTCTGGAAAAATATTTGACAGTTTTATCCCATCAATACCAATATGGTCAATATTTAGCGAAACCATTCATGTAAGTATAAATCGACTCAGTGCATAAAAACTGATACAACACACTGCCTAGCCTAGTATAGCCTGTCTGTGGTTCATGTCAGAAGTGTAGTAGCCTAGCAATACAAGTTAGTCCTACTGAAAACTGCTAAAAGCGAAGTGACTAATATTGACATTTGTTATTTGGCTATAAGAAACTTTCTTCTTCCTTTCAATGCTACTGCCCTGATTTCTTTATACAATGTATAGAAACATCTTGTCTGCTACAATATCTAACCTCATAGACAAGCTTCTCATAAATACAACACATTACGAAAGTCTAATGTCAGCTAATGGGCAGCTATAACTAAAATCAGAAATGCTGACATAGATCCATCAGTAGCCTAATGCTTTGAAATTGGTATCTAAACAGGCAATATTATCAGGTCAATATAGCAGGCTAATGGTGTTCCTTTTTTCCTATCATTAGGTAGGCCTGAGGCTTTTGGACAAGAACTGAACATAGGAATGACCTAGAACCTCATCCTTATTATTTACAAAAAAAGGCTGTATAGATTGTAATGATGACTTTATTTCTAATATCATTAAAAGGGATCAAATCTATTCAGCACTATGCCTACCTAGTAGAATATTCTATGGAATCCCATTGAAATGCGTGGCTATTCTGAATTTCTTCAAAAACTCAATTCCTTTTTAGATTTTTTGGCACCCCTTCTAGGATGTTTTAGAATCATCAAAGGGACATATGTACCAAATTTCACGCTTCTATCCACCGTGTAACGATTTTTCACATAATTCCCCTGACTATTTGACCTATTTGCTCTTTGGGTTATAACTTAGGCACTGTGTGGGATATATCAAAATTGGCCATTAAACAATTTTCAGCCATTATTTTGTCTTTGGAACATGCAAATGCAACAAAACGTGGTATAATTAATCTGCCATAAGCTTTGGATGCCCTTATAATTTTGTCCAATTCCCACAATAGGGAAAATGTCCATATCTCAAATGTAATTTGCAACAGCACAAAAACTGCTTGGACCCCGCTGATCACCGCTTGCGGTTATTTTGTTGTTGTGACGTGAGCGTTGTAGGCTACCAACGAAATGCGTCAAGTTCGTCTATCCGGGTAGGGGCGGGCTTAGAAAATCTATGCTCAGTGGTGTAGCACTTGGGTTGAGACATCCTGCTTCAGAGCCGGCCTCCTGTCATAATGATAGGAATGGCGCTCTGGGATTGTTAAATTGTCAGCACACATGTACGTCAACAGAAAAGTAAGTCACTGAACAACACAATGGCGTTCATGGAGAAAGAATCACCTGGGGAAGTACAGCTGGACGACACCGTTACACTGAAGGCAGTTATCGAAGCAAGTCAGAATCTAAACTCTCATACGGTAAGCGGTTGGGTCGATACACGATCACGGGATTTCATGCTGACGACAAAACGAGGTCGTCTTCAAAGACCAAACTGTCGGATATCATGACTTCTCTGCATTTCGTTAACCTTGCTTGGTGTGGTTCGATAAAGCTTTAGTGAAGACCATTACATTCGGCTAATAGGAAGTAATCAAGCTAGGGCTAGCTCAAACTGGTGATAATTTCAGTCCATTACAATCCAAAAGTTGCATGGTTGTGACCAATTACTGTATAGTATGGTTATGACAGCTGCTGGATGTGCAGCGGTTAGCATAAAGGCTACTCAACAATTGAGGTGCTGGCTTGTGACTTGCTTTGTATTCCTGAAACACAGCATTGACGTTCGTTAGCAATAAGATGCTTCATTCGGGCTGTTGGCTAAATCTCAACGTCTGTTGATGTTAGTGTAGCATTAACAACGAAGTGATATTTAGTCAATGTCACCCGCCTTGCCTAAAAAATACTTCTGTAGTCTGTCATAAAAAACACTTTGACCTTTTCCCTCGAAAAGCCAAGAAGTAACGCGTATAAATAAAATGATGTAAAGCTCACCTATGGTATATGCTACCTAGAATAGCTGTTTCGTTTTCATGAAAACTTCTCAAGTGACGTTATATTCTAACCTAGCGTGCCGCTTTGTTAAATCGTCATCAGAGTGCAGTGTTTTGAAGACAATCGCGGGCACGTTTGGAGATGAATGCGTTTCATGGAAATGAATTCGCACTGCCGTTTCAGAGCCCATATAGCAAAGCCTATTTGCAATATCAACTTTGACTTGCCTGGCATCTCGGTGGCAGGCGCGTTAACAGGTAAGTTAGAGGAGAGCTCTTCCCGTGGGCGGGTAAGGGCCCATTTCCACCGCACTCAATGCGTATTCAGCGCGTGGCCGTATTCTGTCCGTATTCCTTCAGAATGCACGTTAGCAGATGAGACCATTCCCACCGCAAGCGTGTTCTGAGCGTATTCTGAACTACTACGTACTACGCTCAGAATACGGACTGCAGCTAGAAAATAGAAACCGAGTCTATTTTTCTGCGCGTATTCTGCGCGTATTCAGCTAAAATCCCAGCTAAAGCTATAGGCACAGCTATTCACCTTAGGGCTCATTTCCACCGCCTCGTTCAGCGCGTAGCCGTGTTCAGCGCGTGGGCGTATACAATAGGTTTGTATGGGGACAGAATACGCTCAGAACACGCTTGCGGTGGGAATGGTCTCATCTGCTAACGTGCATTCTAAATGAATACGGACAGAATACGGCCACGCGCTGAACACGCAGAGAGTGCGGTGGAAATGGGCCCTTATTCTGACACGCCCATTTTAAAGGTGAAAATCTTCCGGTGAAAATGTTACAATGTTTAATATTGTGTTTGGCGACCTTCAGAAACATTACATGTAGAAGCGTGGAGCAGTAGTCTGATTTCATAGGTTACTTAAATACTAGATATATGTGCCGATGTTTTAGATCGCTAGATTTCAAGTAACATCAGTTGAGTTGCATGAGTGGAGATAGACCCGTATCGGGGATAGAAATAACTTCCTCATCGCTGGATGGCAGCAGATTATAAACCGGCCAAACAACATTATGCCCTGTCCCCGTGGACAATAACAGGGTTGTTCCAAGTACAGCCATGTTTTTTATGTAGTTAAGGGTAGCCCCCTCACCGAACAATTTAAGCTCGACATCTTTGTACTACTGTGCCAATGTTATCGACTGCAATAGACAGCGTTGTTCAACCGGAAATACTGAACCAACCGGAAGAATGTTTTGACGCCCGTGGTCTCTTCCAGAATAAGGTGAATACGATTTATGTCAACTGTGCTATCAATGCATGTAAGGGCTCATTCACACCGCCTTGAGCGTATTCAGTGCGTAGGCGTATTCAGCGCGTGGGCGTATTCTGAGCGTATGACCATTCACACCGGACATGTCAGCGTATTCAGCACGGTAGCGGGAAGCCCCGTCTTTAAATGCACTTGGCCAATGTCTTTAGGTGCACATAGCCATGTTTCCCTATCTCTCACTTTAGTAAACACAATATGTGTTTCTCTGGTTTTATTTCCTTACTTGAAACGTTGTTTAGAAAGCAGCACTGCACCTATAGTGCAACTTGACACTTTGATAAGGCCAGTGGAATATTTGACATCGTTCTAAATCATGCAGGCTGATCATTGTCAAAGCCTTTATTCACTCCCGGTACAAGAAAAGCGAACGCGTTTTAACCCCTTCCATAAAGTTATGATAAACTCTACCTCTTTGCCAACAGTCACTTTGCCTACATCGGGTAATATTAGGCTAAATGTAGTGACTTGGACCTCAGTTTTGCATAGTGGCTTGTTGACTAGATTTATCAAACCAAGTACTGAATGACAAGAACGAGGTTACTATTTTTTTAAAGCTCGAGTGGTCGACAGAAGACTGATTGAGGCTCTTCTTGCATTAAGAATACTCCGACGAAGAAGAAAGCGATATCTTGCTTCTTCCTATTAAGAACATAAAAGCTCCACCACTATTACCTACAACATGTTTGACTGGAAAGCTTGACAACTTCAAAGGTATTTCAGTTTGTGTGTTTATGTAGGATAGTCAATGCCCTTGTAGTGCAGATCTGATATGATAACCCCAATATTGATAGCTTTCCAGCGTTTTTTTCATGCAGTTGTAAGCGAGTGGTAATATTTTGCAGACAGTCGCTAGGTTTTTGAGGTATTCCCTGTGTTAACACATGCATTGATAGCACAGTTGACATGAATTGTACAGCGGTGCCTATAGCTTTCAATGGGATTTTGGCTGAATACGCGCAGAATACGCGCAGAAAAATAGACTCGGTTTCTATTCACTAGCTGCAGTCCGTATTCTGAGCGTACTCTACGCTCAGAATACGCTCAGAACACGGTTGCGGTGGGAATGGTCTCATCTGCTAACGTGCATTCTAAATGAATACGGACAGAATACGCTCAGAATACGGCCACGCGCTGAATACGCAGAGAGTTTGGTGTGAATGAGCCCTAAGACATTGGCCAAGTGCATTTAAAGAGGGGGCTGGCAGCTGAATTCCCGCTCCCACACGCTGAATACTCCCACGCGCTGAATAGCCTTAGCCTTAGGGCTCATTTCCACCGCCTTGTTCAGCGCGTAGCCGTGTTCAGCGCGTGGGCGTATACAATAGGTTTGTATAGAATACGGTCACGCGCTGAACACGCAGCTCGAGCTCGAGTGGCTGACAGCAGACTAGTGATTGATGCTTTTGTATTGAGAATACTTCGAAGAAGAAATCTTCAGCAAAATCTTGCTTCTTCCTATTAAGAACATAAAAGCTAAACCACTATTATACCTACAACATGTTTGACTGGACTGGAGAATAGAAACCGAGTCTATTTTTCTGCGCGTGTTCTGCGCGCATTCAGCCAAAATTCCATTGAAAGCTATAGGCACAGCTATACAATTTATGTCAATTGTGCTATCAATGCATGTATTGACACAGGGCATACCTCAAAAACATGGCTATGTGCACCTAAAGACATTGGCCAAGTGCATTTAAAGACGGGGCTTCCCGCTCCCGCGCTGAATATGCAGAGATGTCCGGTGGAAATGGTCATACGCTCAGAATACGCCCACGTGCTATGCGCTGAACATGGTCAAGGCGGTGGAAATGAGCCCTAATGGCTCATTCACACCAAACACTCTGCGTGTTCAGCGTGTGCCCGTATTCTGTCCGTATTCATTTAGAATGCACGTTAGCAGATTAGACCATTCCCACCGCAAGCGTGCTCTGAGCGTATTCTGAGCGTGGACTACATGGCTAGGGAAACATGGCTATGTGCACCTAAAGACATTGGCCAAGTGCATTTAAAGACGGGGCTTCCCGCTCCCGCGCTGAATACGCAGAGATGTTCGTTGTGAATGCTCATACCCTCAGAATACGCCCACGCGCTGAACTCGGCTACGCGCTGAATACGGTCAAGGCGGTGTGAATGAGGCCTAAGGCCTTATTTTCACCAACTTGAGCGAGTACAGCGCGTATCCGTATACAATAGGTTTGTATAGGGACAGAATACGCTCAGATCACGCGTGCGGTGGAAATGGTCTAATCTGTTAACGTGCATTCTAAACGAATACGGACAGAAAACGGGCACGCGCTGAACACGCAGAGAGTTTGGTGGAAATGAGTCCGAATGGCTGAATTATTCTGTAAGTCTGTGTAGGCTATTTTTTTTAATACTAAAACGCACTTAAACCTACTAGACATGTCAAAGTTATTGAGTAGCCTACGTTCAGTGGTTGAGCGTTATGTAGAGCACAGGAGTTCAGTTGAGTCTGTGTAAATTTTTTTTTTTCTGTGAATAATTTGTGTACATTTTTTGTAATGTACAAAACCAAAAAACATAGTTTGGTCCAAACCACATATTCCCAATTCTGATAGACGGAAGTTGAAGCACCCATGGGGAAATCTCAACCCGGAAAGGGCCCATTCATTCACTTCACGGACTTCCATTCATTTTAACGTCACTTTGATATCAAATAACTTGACATGACAAGCATGTACCTTGATATTGGCACTGTTGTGAACGGAGAGGACACAGCAAAACATGTTTGCTCCGATCGGAAATCTGACATGTTATTGCTTTGTAAGAAGCATTTATCTGAAATTCTGCTAAAAATGACGTCACAAACCATGCAACGGCTAGTGAGTTTCTGTCGCACAGGAAAAAATGTACCGTACTGTTTGGATAACAAGCCATAGCCATAGTCATCCCTGATTACTTTTCTATTCATGTTGGGGAAACATTTACAAAAGCATTTCTAGAAAAATAAGCTTAGAAATTGGTATTTGTTTGTAAGCGGAATCGCTATCTTTATGGATTTTACTATTTAATGCAAGTGAATTGAGAAAGATGGCTAAGCTAAGCTACACGCTATGGCTTGGTATGTACATATTAACTAGCTAGCTCGCTTGACATGCTGGCTTGCAAGACTGTCTGGAACCAGAGTTAGTTGACAAAGAATAAAGTCCCCACGTACAATATTAGCCTCCCTCTCCAGTAAGTGATTGCAGCTATAATGGGTAGAAAAATACTTTTAAAGAAAATTATTGTACGCTGTCTGATTTGTGATTGAGCATCTACTACTCAATTTATCGTATTCGGGTTCGTTGGCCGACATGACCGTATGTCACCACACGCTTGTGCAGTTACCTGGTGACTAGGGATGCAAACAATTAATCAACTATCGATTAATTGTCGATAAGAATTTGGTCGAATAAATTAAATTAACTGTCAGTTAATTGTCCTTTTCACTAGTGGTATTGCTAATAGAGGGCACCGCTGAGCGCAACGTGAAATGCTAATGCGAGAGACCCAGCTCAAAAAACATGAAGCGGTCAAGATGAAAAGAAGCCAAATGTACTCTGCGTGGTGCTACGTTTAAATACAACAGTTCAGTTACTTCACTGAGTTACCACCTCTACAGGGTGCATGCAGCTGTGCTTTATGGAACGAGTGCACCAGAACAACCAATCACAGGTTGGGAAGG
Source organism: Coilia nasus (assembly GCA_027475355.1). Classification (NCBI taxonomy): domain Eukaryota; kingdom Metazoa; phylum Chordata; class Actinopteri; order Clupeiformes; family Engraulidae; genus Coilia; species Coilia nasus. The sequence continues at coordinate 583,094 of CM050211.1, forward strand.
TGAACATGTGATGATAGGAGAGTAGAGGGCATTACTGACAGGATATGCACCATGATTGCTATGGCCATGACCCAGTCGTTAGTTCCACGCCTTTGGTAGTCAAGCTAGCTATTCCAAAGTTCTGTTAAGCCTTGCTTAGCAAAATCACATTCGTAGAGAGTCCAAATGCAGCATGATAACACTACAATCAAGACAATCTCAGAGGCATATAACGTTGCAACTCTGTGTTCTTCCATCTGCTTGTCATTTGCTAAAGCTGTCACACCACGAACTTCGCGCATTGATACATAAACGTGATATGGTCGGAAAGCAGGGACTACTTCATAGGTGTGCCTATATAGAAAATTAATAACCGTTCTAAAGAACGATTCACAATGTGAAATTGAAGGAAGCCGTGGTATAAAGCCAAATAATATTGTCTAGCTCTCTATTTACAATGTCCTCTGTTTCGTTTTATGTTTCTAATAAATATATGTTTTAAATGCAACAAATGAGCCAGTCTACAATTTAGTTTCATGTTAAAGTAACTGGAATTTCTATAAACAATGTATTTTGTTAATTTAGTATTTTTTTAGCTTATATTCTTATAGACTATTGAAACACTGAAATTTAGGTAGAAATCGCTGTTTATCAATTAATCGTTAATCGATCGACCAGGCCAGTCAACTAATGATTAATGAATTTAATGAATGAATCGATAATTTGCATCCCTACTGGTGACCAATCAAAAATTTCAGAATCTTGCTTCAACGGCTCCCATTGAAAATGACGCCATCCCACGGTTCATTCTCTTCTACTGTCTATGCTTCACCCCAAAGATTCGCCACAAGACTGTCTGCAACGTTCTGAAAACTTGCAACTCCTTGCAAAGTGGTGTTTTCAAACTGGCCATTTACACCGCTGCAGCAGCTTGCAACGTCTCCATAACAACCAAGCCAACATGGGGGCAGGCATAGTTTATTAACTAGATGTACCGCATAGCGGTGTATTGAAATGTGGGAACTTTTTTTGCCAATTTTATGGCATGTGCTGTGCTTTTAGAGGTCTTTGTGTTGATCGTGCATGACATATTTTATGCAGTTCCTACCTTCTTAGTCCAAGATATTGATAAAATCCCAATTTTTGCATTTACCCATATCACTAGGTGGCACTATGTTTCAAGTGTCTTCTTTCGTTGTCTTGGGCAAAATTGTTTATTTGTGAATTATTTCACAAAAGTTTTTCGTCACCTAGCTTCGGCGAAAAACATCGCCCCCTATGGCGAAATGTCACAAAATTTAGTACACATCAAAAGAGGGATGTTTAGAGTTGTCATGTCAAATTTGACCAAATTTGAGCAATTAAAAGCCAAGGTATGGACTTTTGAAGAATTATGACCGCCGCTAGCGAAGCTAGCGAAAGCGGTCATATTGGAGTTGCTGCAAAATTTTTCCCTTTTTTTTTTTATTTTTTATTTATTTTTTTTATTTTTTTTTTTCACCGATTTTTCGTCAACGATTCCCGGGACACTGAAACTCGGGGAGACATGAATGTTTGTAGGCATGTAGCCCAAGAACTTTGTGAGCGAATAACGCCTTTTGGTCCCCCAGGGCCACCCCCCCGCTGTGCCAGTGTCTGTTAAAGAGGGGGAGACCGGCAAAAGTTTTTGCTGAATAACTCAATGAACGTTTCACCCAACAACATGAAATTTTTGTGATATGTCGGTGTTACAGAGACGTATCGACCGAGCCCATAAACTCTCACTTGAAGCATAGCGCCACCTAGTGATATGGGTAAATGCAAAAATTGGGATTTGGAGTTGCCAATATCTTGGACCGAGAAGGTTGGAACTGCGCAAAATATGTCATGCACGATCACCACAAAGACCTCTAACACCACAGAACATACCATAAAATTTGGTCCATAGGGGGCGCTGTAATTGTAGAAAAAGTCATTTTGCCTATTATCTAGACAATGCTTACGTTTACAACAAATTTTTTTTTATCGTGAAATCTATTGACCCTCACGCATTGAAAACACTGGTCGACGCCCACTTCCAACGAACACAATTTCCGTGAAATTTTAATATTGCGAAAACGAATCTGAACGAACTCGTCATAGGCCGTTCATGTGAATCTCACAAAATTTGGTATATGTCATCTACAGACAATGCTGACAAAAAGTTATCAAAGGATTTATCTTGAGATAAACCGTTCCGAAGTTACACGTCAATGAACATTTAACACGTAGCTTAAAAATCTTCAAATGGCCGTATCTTGGCTTTGAATTGCTCAAATTTGGTCAAAGTTGACATGCCATCTCTAAACAGCTTTCTTTTCATGTGTACTAAATTTTGTGACATTTCATCATAGGGGGCGATGTTTATTGGCGAAGCTAGGTGTCAAAAAACTGTTTTTGTTAAATAACTTGTCAACAATTTTGCCCAAGACAACGATTTTGTGTTAGTATATCGGTGTTACAGAGATGTATCGACCCAGCCCATAAACTCTCACTTGAAGCATAGCGCCACCTAGTGATATGGGTAAATGTAAAAATTAGGATTTTGAGTTGCCAATATCTTTGACCGAGAAGGTGGAAACTGCACAAAATACGTCATGCACGATCACAACAAAGACCTCTAACACCACAGAACATGCCATAAAATGTAGTCCATAGGGGGCGCTGTAATTGTAGAAAATGTCATTTTGCCTATTATCTAGAGAATGCTTATGTTTACAACAATTTTTTTTTTATCGTGAAATCTATTGACCCTCATGCATTGAAAACACTGGTCGACGCCCACTTCCAACGAAAACAATTTCCGTGAAATTTTAATATTGCGAAAACGAATCTGAACGAACTCGTCATAGGCCGTTCATGTGAATCTCACCAAATTTGGTATATGTCATCTACAGACAATGCTGACAAAAAGTTATCAAAGGATTTATCTTGAGATAAACCGTTCCGAAGTTACACGTCAATGAACATTTAACACGTAGCTTAAAATTCTTTAAATGGCCGTATCTTGGCGTTTAATTGCTCAAATTTGGTCAAAGTTGACACGCCATCTCTAAACAGCTTTCTTTTCATGTGTACTAAATTTTGTGACATTTCATCATAGGGGGCGATGTTTATTGGCGAAGCTAGGTGTCAAAAAACAGTTTTTGTTAAATAACTTGTCAACAATTTTGCCCAAGACAACGATTTTGTGTTAGTATATCGGTGTTACAGAGATGTATCGACCCAGCCCATAAACTCTCACTTGAAGCATAGCGCCACCTAGTGATATGGGTAAATGTAAAAATTAGGATTTTGAGTTGCCAATATCTTTGACCGAGAAGGTGGGAACTGCACAAAATACGTCATGCACGATCACAACAAAGACCTCTAACACCACAGAACATGCCATAAAATGTAGTCCATAGGGGGCGCTGTAATTGTAGAAAATGTCATTTTGCCTATTATCTAGAGAATGCTTATGTTTACAACAATTTTTTTTTTATCGTGAAATCTATTGACCCTCATGCATTGAAAACACTGGTCGACGCCCACTTCCAACGAAAACAATTTCCGTGAAATTTTAATATTGCGAAAACGAATCTGAACGAACTCGTCATAGGCCGTTCATGTGAATCTCACCAAAATTGGTATATGTCATCTACAGACAATGCTGACAAAAAGTTATCAAAGGATTTATCTTGAGATAAACCGTTCCGAAGTTACACGTCAATGAACATTTAACACGTAGCTTAAAATTCTTTAAATGGCCGTATCTTGGCGTTTAATTGCTCAAATTTGGTCAAAGTTGACATGCCATCTCTAAACAGCTTTCTATTTATGTGTACTACATTTTGTGACATTTCGTCATAGGGGGCGATGTTTATTGGCGAAGCTAGGTGTCAAAAAACAGTTTTTGTTAAAAAACTTGTCAACAATTTTGCCCAAGACAACGATTTTGTGTTAGTTTGTTGGTGTTACAGAGATGTATCGACCCAGCCCATAAACTCTCACTTGAAGCATAGCGCCACCTAGTGATAAGGGTAAATGCAAAAATTTGGATTTTGAGTTGCTAATATCTTGGACCGAGAAGGTGGGAACTGCGCAAAATATGTCATGCACGATCACCACAAAGACCTCTAACACCACAGAACATGCCATAAAATTTGGTCCATAGGGGGCGCTGTAATTGTAGAAAATGTCATTTTGCCTATTATCTAGAGAATGCTTACGTTTACAACAATTTGTTTTTTATCATGAAATCTATTGACCCTCACGCATTGAAAACACTGGTCGACGCCCACTTCCAACGAGAACAATTTCCGGGAAATTTTAATATTGCGAAAACGAATCTGAACAAACTCGTCATAGGCCGTTCATGTGAATCTCACCAAATGTGGTATATGTCATCTACAGACAATGCTGACAAAAAGTTATCAAAGGATTTATCTTGAGATAAACCGTTTCGAAGTTACACGTCAATGAACATTTAACACGTAGCTTAAAATTCTTCAAATGGCCGTATCTTGGCTTTTAATTGCTCAAATTTGGTCAAAGTTGACATGCCATATGTAAACATCTTTCTTTTCATGTGTACTAAATTTTGTGACATTTCGTCATACGGGGCGATGTTTATCGCCGAAGCTAGGTGTTGAAAAACAGTTTTTGTTAAATAACTCGTCAACAATTTTGCCCAAGACAACGATTTTGTGTTAGTATGTAGGTGTTACAGAGGCATATTGACCCAGCCCATAAACTCTTACTTGAAGCACCTAGTGATAAGGGTAAATGCAAAAATTGGGATTTTGAGTTGCCAATATCTTGGACTGAGAAGGTGGGAATTGCACAAAATACATCATGCACGATCACCACAAAGACCTCTAACACCACAGAACATGCCATAAAATTTAGTCCATAGGGGGCGCTGTAATTGTACAAAATCTCATTTTGCCGACTCCTTGCCTTCACAAATCAGTCCTACACACTACACATTCAAAACCCACATCCATGCCCACTTCCAGGAAATCATTTCCACAGAAATTCTCACCTCACAACACTACTCTACCACACACTCATCACACCAACAGTTCCCACATTTCAATATACTGCGGCGGTCATACCATGTACCGCTATGCGGTACATCTAGTTTTAAGCTACATGTTAAATGTTCATTGATATGTAACTTCGAAACGGTTTATCTCAAGATAAATCCTTTGATAACTTTTTGTCAGCATTGTCTGTAGATGACATATACAAAATTTAGTGAGATTCACATGAACGGCCTATGACGAGTTCATTTGGATTAGTTTTCACAATGTTAAAATTTCACGGAAATTGTTCTCGGAAGAGGGCGTCGACCAGTGTTTTCAATGCGTGAGGGTCAGTAGATTTCACAATAATAAAAGTGGTTTTAAACATTAGCATTCTCTAGATAATAGGCAAAATGTCATTTTGTATAATTACAGCGCCTATGGACCAAATTGTATGGCACGTGCTGTGGTTTTAAAGGTCTTTGTGTTGATCATGCATGACGTATTTTGTGCAGTTCCCACCTTCTCGGTCCAAGGTATTGGCAACTCAAAATCCCAATTTTTGCATTTACCCTTATCACTAGGTGGCGCTACGCTTCAAGTGAGTGTTTATGGAATGGGTCTATATGCCTCTGTAACACTGACATACTAACAGAAAATCATTGTCTTGCGCAAAATTGTTGGCGAATTATTTAACAAAAACTGTTTTTTGACACCTAGCTTCGGCGATAAACATCGCCCCCTATGACGAAATGTCACAAAATTTTGTACACATGAACAGAAAGCTGTTTAGAGATGGCATGTCAACTTTGACCAAATTTGAGCAATTAAAAGCCAAGATATGGACTTTTGAAGAATTTTAAGCTACGTGTTAAATGTTTTTTTTTTTTTTTTTTTAACAAGTATTTTTATTGTTTTCAAAGGAATCTTAACAGTGAATACTGAGTAGTACAATTCTAAATTCCCTCATTAATTCCCCACCCACCCCAACACACTCATGCCAATATTAAACACATATGTACATACTTTACACACATCTACATAAAAAAAACAAATCCATACAAAAATAAAATAAAACAAATACAAATAAAATAAATAATAATAAAAATACCATCACCAATAATAAATTACCTAAAATATAAGTCTCAGTTGGATATAATACTCATTTGTGCTGTCTGTTATTCAGAAGGGAGAGAAGTAAGCCTATCAAAATAATTTAACAGAGGGTCCCAGGTTTTGTAAAATTTTCTGGCAGTGGATCCTTTTAGAAAGTATTTTATTTTTTCCAGCTTTAAAAACATCATAATGTCTGAGAGCCATACAGAAGCTTTGAGAGGAACTGTTGATTTCCATTCTATAAGTATTCTCCTGCGGGCTATCAGAGTCGCAAAGGCTATGACACTCTCTTTAGTGCTGGGCATTACCATATCTTCTCCTAGTACCCCAAATATCGCTGTTGCCGGGTTGGGCTGCAAACGTAAGCCAAAGGCCTCATTTAGTATATCAAATATTGATGTCCAGAACTGCCTCAACTTGGGACATGCCCAAAACATGTGAGTTAAATCTCCTTTGGCCATCCTACAGCGGTCGCAAATATCATCTACATCAGTGTATATTTGGGCTAGTTTCACCTTACTATAGTGCATACGATGAAGCACTTTGAACTGAATCAAGTTCAAACGTGCACAAGAAGAGGTTCCATTTACCCAACTCTGTGCTCTATCCCAAACAGCCTCCGATATGTCAGTGCCAAACTCGTCTTCCCATTTGGCTTTAATGCTATTCAGTGTCATGGGATGACATGATAGACTTGTATATAAAAGAAATCTGGTCCCTAAAGGCCAGAGGGGTGTGAAGTATATCATCTATAACTGACCGTTCAGGCATTTGTGGAAATGATGGGATTAGAGTTCGTATAAAATGACGAATTTGAAGGTATCTGAAGAAATTAGACTTAGAGATAGAGAACTTTTTTGCAAAATCAGTGAAGTTAGGAAAGACTTTGTTCATGAAAAAATCTTTGCAAGTTATAAGGCCATGCTGATGGCTGAAAGTCTGAAAGAATCATCCAAGTTTGCAGGGGGGAACAGATGATTATCGCAGATTGGGCTATGTATGGACAAACCAGATAAATTAAATGTTTGCCTAAACTGTATCCATATCCTCAATGTAGAAGTCACTACCAGGCTGGAGGAAAAGGAAGCAGGAGAGAGGGGGAGTTTTGAGGTAATTAAAGCAGCAAGTGATGTCTGTTTACAACTCCTTCCTTCTGCACTACACCAATCAGTTCCAGGAGCTTGGAACCAATAGACAATTTTTTGCAGGTTTGCTGCCCAATAGTAGCTCATAAGGTTTGGAAGTGCCAGACCACCCTCCTGTCTTGGTCTTTCTAGGAATGGCCTACGTAATCTAGAAGTTTTGCCCCCCCATAAAAAGTGTGAAAGTCGCTGATTTATTGAGCGAAAAAATGACTTGGGAAGAAAAATGGGCAAATTTTGAAATAGATACAAGAATCTAGGTAGCACATTTATTTTAATGCAATTAACTCTCCCTGCAAGTGTTAGATATAAAGTGTTCCAGCGTCGGAGATCAAGCTTCAATTTCTCAAATATGGGAGAGAAGTTAGCCTCAAATAACTCAAAGAAAGAAGGGGTTATGTTTATACCTAGGTACTTAAATCCTGTCTTGGACAAACAAAAGGGCAGGTCTGCCTCCTGGATCTTTAATGCCTGGTCATTTATAGGAAAACAAATGCTTTTTGAATAATTTATTTTATACCCAGCGAAGCTACTGAAGTTATTTAAAATTTTTAAAATTACTGGTGTGCATGCTTGTGGATCAGTTATATAAATTAAAAGATCATCGGCATATAACGAGATTTTGTATTCTATCCCCATTCTGTTTATCCCATGTATGGATTGTGTAGTTCTAAGCTTTATTGCTAAGGGTTCTATTGCAATAATGAATAACAGTGGGCTTAAAGGGCAGCCTTGGCGTGTCCCTCTGGATAAAGGGAAATATTTTGAGCGTACTGTATTTGTGATTACTGACGCTTTTGGAGAAGAGTACAATAATTGAATCCATGAAATGAATTTTGGACCAAATCTAAACCTATATAATGCAGAAAACAAATACCCCCATTCAACTCTATCAATTGCCTTCTCCGCATCCAGGGACACCACCACTTCTGGGGCGCCCCTAGATGCAGGAGAGTGTACAACACTTAAAAGTTTGCGAATGTTGACGAATGAGTGACGGCCTCTGACAAAGCCTGTTTGGTCTACTGATATTATATCCGATATTACCCTATTTATCCTGGCAGCTAAAACTTTTTAAAGTATCTTGACGTCTGCATTTAGTAAAGATATAGGCCTATAAGAGCCACAATCTGATGCATCTTTGCCTGGCTTCAACAAAACTGTTATTAGAGCTTCTGTGAGGCTCTGTGGCAAGCATGACTGTTCAAAAGAGTGATTAAACATATTAAGCATTAAAGGTGTCAGTTGTGAAATAATTTTTTTATAAAACTCGACCGGAAAGCCATCAGGCCCAGGAGTCTTTCCAGTTTGCATATCCTTTATTGCACTCTCTATTTCCTGTGCTTCCAGAGGTTTTTCCAAATGTTCCTTATCATTTTGTGTCACTGAAGGGATGTCAAGATCTGCTAAAAACTCTGTCATATGAGAGATATCTTGGGGGAATTCTGATGAATATAATTTTAAATAATAATCTCTAAATGTGTTGTTAATTTCTTGTGGGTTTATTGTCAGTTCCTGCTGAGTTTTCCTAATGGTTGGAATAAGTTTGGATGCAGACCTGCACTTTATCTGGTGGGCCAAGAGGCGCCCCGCCTTCTCCCCATTTTCATAGAAGAACGCACGTGATCTCAGCAGGTTTTGTTCTGTCTTCTCTGTAGACAAGAGCTCATATTGCGCTTTCAAGTTTAACTTCTGTTTGTATAATTCAGGAGTTGGTGTCACTGAGTACTGCTGATCAATTTTCAAAATACTGTTAATTAGTGTTTCTTGAGTCTGTTTTCTCAATTTATTTCTCGATGCCGTAAATGATATTATGTGTCCTCTGAGAACAACCTTTTGGTCTCCCATAATAAAGATGGGGATACTGAGTCTGTCTGGTTGGTTAAAAGGAAGTCGTCTATTGCTTTTGATATGTATTGACAAAAGTTTTCATCTGAAAGTAATATTGTATTCAGTTTCCATGTTGGCTTTGTAGATTAATTGAGTGCAAAGTTAACTTCAAGAGTGAGAGGTGCATGATCCGATTCAACTATAGCAGAGTAGTCTACAGTTTTTACAGCAGAAAGAAGACGTTTGTCTATAAAAAAGTAATCTATCCTGGAATAGGTCTGATGCACATGTGAAAAACAAGAGTATTCTCTTTTATTAGGATTGAAAAATCTCCATGGGTCAGCGCAGCCTAATTGATACATTATATTGGATAGTTCTCTGGACATCTTTGATGTTTGTGTAGTTTTGGGGTTAGAACGGTCCATAGTGGTATCTATCACACAGTTCATATCCCGGCAAATACTAAAAGATGTGTATTTAAGTTAGGTAGTAGTGTCAATATCTTTTGGAAAAAATCTGGATCGTCCCAATTGGGCGCATATACATTAACTAATACCACAGGTGTGTGGAAAAGTTGACCTGCTACCATAATGTAGCGCCCCTGGGGGTCAGAAATGATTTCTGAAGCAGTAAATATAATTTTCTTGTGGCTCAGTATGGCAGTTTGAGTGGTACACCTGTCCAACCCAGGTTTTTCTTAACAGACTATGGTCTTGAGAACGTAGGTGAGTTTCTTGTAAAAATGCTATCTCAGTATTCAGTCTTTTCAAATGACTAAATACTCTAGCTCGCTTTACAGGCCCATTTATACCTCTAACATTCCAGCTGATGAAACGTACTGATGACCCTCCTAACACTGTTTTACTTCCCATTACTTACTGGTGGCTATATACGCAATACAGACAGCAAAGTTTGCAATATTCTTATGTAAGCTAGTACTGAGACAAACTTTGGTGAAAAAAAAAAACATAAAAAAAACAATAACAGTAATAAAACTCTTGGCATTTTCCCATTATCCCTATTACAGAACAAAAAAAGAACACTAGGTTCACCCTCAAAACATGGATGAACCGCAGCCCCTCAATGCTTAAACTTCCAATAGTCCTTCTTCACGTTTTACCCTCACATCGCTCTCCATCAAAATAAGTTCACGTACACTGGCACTGCCTTGTACAGTTAGGTAGATCAGTCTTATTCAGTCCATTTTGCAATGACTTGGTTAATTAACTCCAAATTTAACTAAAAAACAATATATCTTATAAATCAAGTTTTGCCATAGTTACAAAAACAGCTAATGTTCAAAATAAAATAGAAAAATGCTATATGGGCAAAATGGATTTGTCTGGCATGTCAACATGAACATAGGCTGATTTAAAAAATAAGAAATAAAAATAATAATAACATTAGCCTAGGACATGTCTCACTCACTTCCAAGCATACATACCTCAGCCTGCGTATGTAACGGATTAAATCAGTCCACCAAGTGCTTTAATAGAACACACAGTTCAGCCTAGTCCTCACAACTTTGATCTTTTTGTCTCTCCAGAGTAGGTTTAATCTGGTTGTCGTAGAACTGCTGGGCCTCGTTAGGGGAGGTAAAGATCAACGTTTGCTTGTCGAATTCCACCCGGAGTCGTGCTGGATAAAGTAAACTGAATCGCACCTTTTTCTGATACAGCAGCTGTTTGACGTCTTTGAATTCTGCACGTCTTTTCGCCAGGGCTGCAGTCAAATCAGGGTAGATCCGAAGTTTGTTTCGACACAGCTGCACGTCATGTGACCGGGCCCACTGTAAAGCGCTTTCCTTCTCCTGAAATTTGTGGAAGCAAACCACGAGAGCCCTAGGTGGCTGTCCTTCAGCCGGCTTTCGAGCAAGGGAGCGATGCGCTCGTTCCAGTTCGGGAGGTGTATCAAAGACATCCGGCATAACTTCCATTAACATGTTGGATACAAACTTTACTGTAGACTGGCCTTTTTCGCTGTCCTCTGGGACGTTTAGTATCCTTAAGTTGGCCCTTGGCGATCGATTTTCTTGATCCTCCAAGCGGTCAAGCAGAGTCGCATTTTGCTCTTCAAGATATTGTATCTTCTTCTCCGCTATATTCAGAGCAGCGAAGTTATCTCCAGCTAGAGCTTCAGTGGCGTTTAGCCGTGTCTGGAAACCAGTTACAGTCTCTGTTAACGCGCTCACAGATACCTGGAGAGGGGCTATGGATTCTTTAATTAAGGCCGAAATGTCCTCTATCATGGAAGTTCGTTGTTTGCCAAGCTCCGCGACAAGTTGGGTCATAGAAACCGCATCAGAACTTCTTTCACTTGAAGCCTTGTTAGCCATGGCGGCTAATTTCCCAGCAGGAGTAACTTTGGGTTTTGGCATAGCTGTATTTGTTCTTCCTTTAACCATGCCAGTCGATACTGAGCGTATATTTTGACGAAAAAAATAACGACATATAACAGGTGACCGATATTAAAGATTGAAGTTGGCCTCAGTGGCGTTATTTAAAGTTATTGAGAAGTTAGGATGGGAGCTCTGTTTTCTTGCTGTCTATCCTCTCATGGCCAAACCGGAAGTCCTACGTGTTAAATGTTAATTGATGTGTAACTTCGAAACGGTTTATCTCAAGATAAATCCTTTGATAACTTTTTGTCAGCATTGTCTGTAGATGACATATACCAAATTTTGTGAGATTCACATTAACGGCCTATGACGAGTTCGTTCAGATTCGTTTTCGCAATGTTAAAATTTCATGGAAATTGTTTTCGTTAGAAGTGGGCGTCGACCAGTGTTTTCAATGCGTCAATAGATTTCACAATAAAAAAAATTGGTTGTAAACATTAGCCTCCTCTAGATAATAGGCAAAATGACATTTTGTACAATTACAGCGCCCCCTATGGACCAAATTTTATGGCATGTGCTGTGGTTTTAGAGGTCTTTGTGGTGATCATGCATGACGTATTTTGCGCAGTTTCCACCTTCTCGGCCCAAGATCTTGGCAACTCAAAATCCCAATTTTTGCATTTACCCATATCACTAGGTGGCGCTATGATTCAAGTGAGTGTTTATGGGCTGGGTCGATACGTCTGTAACACCGACATATGACAAAAATGTTATGTTATTGGGTAAAAAGTTCATTGAGTTATTCAGCAAAAACTTCTGCCGGTCTCCCCCTCTTTGACGGACACTGGCACAGTGGGTGGGTGGGCCTTGGGGGCCAAAAGCTTGTAGTCACTGAAAAAGTTCTAGGTAGTAGTAGGCTACATGCCTAGTTCTAGGTAGTAGTAGGCTACATGCCTACAAAGATTCATGTCCCCCAGACTTCCAGTGTCCTGGAAACCGTTGACGGAAAATTGCTGAAAAAAAATAAGAAAAAAAGGGGAAAAAGTCGCGTCAACACTATAATGACCGCTTTCGCTAGCTTTGCTAGCGTTGGTCATAATAAGTAAATAAGTCATTTTTTTATGTTATCTTAAATTACACTTTTATAAATATCAATGAATTATTATTATTTTTTGTCTTGGTTAGAAAATAATGTCCAGTTAGGTACACCCTCAGCTAGATAAAAGTTATGGAAGATTCCAATTCTTTCTGTGATCGGCAGTGATCGGCAATCGGCAGATCATAATTTTTGTAATCGGCAATCAGGCTGATTGGAGCATCTCTAGTAACTAGTTACTTTTTGAGTACTTTTTAAAGTTTTGAATAAATATTGACTAATGTTAACCATTTTCAAATTTTGAAAACTGGCAGTGTGAACTGGCAGTGTACTAAAAACTGAGGACTGAACTTCTTACAATACATGGGTTAACATCATTATAATTGATACATTTAATAAAGATAATTAATGATCACAAGGTAAGACTTTTAAGTCACATTTTACTGTAAGGTGGCATACAGGTGGCATACAAATATAAAGCACAAAAAAAAAAAAACACCCCAAAATCTTTGTAGACCCTGGCTAGGGCTGGGCGGTATACCGTTTCATACCGGATACCGGTGTTATTTTTTATTTTTTTCCAAATGATATGAATTTGTCATATACCCCAATACTGGTGAGTGTGTGCGTACAAAGCGTCGGGAACACAGAATTGGGTACGGCACGCCACGGGACATTGTTTGAGAGGGGGACTGTTTTGCAGTGGTACCAAACAAGCTGCATGTGGCTGCATGAGAGCGGTGGAAGTGTGTGTGTATATATATATATTTTTCCATATATCTACGAGGAGGTTCCGATGTAAGAGCGTGTCTCCACTACAACAGAACGTTTGTCGGACCTCACGAAAACAAAGGAAAACTTTGTATCTGAGAGCAGTAAACATGACTGATTGCAGGCTTGCATCCGTGTTGATTTATGGATTAAACTGGATAAATAGTAAAAGTTTGTGGTTAGTTTTCCTAGTTTCCAGCAGTATTAGCCCATTTATGTCTAATATTTATAACATAAGATGTTCTGAGTGACATTAGGACATCAGGATTAGCAGGCTAAAGTTAGCCAAGTAAACATGCTTTAAGAAGGTAATAAATTGTCTGAGGAAATAGTTGTGCACCACATAGCAAGTAGTCAAATGCTTTATCATGGAAACGGCCAAAACAAGCTCTCCTACAGCTCGGAGTTTGACAGACTCTAAGTTTTCCTCTAGCAGGCATATGAAAATACACCATAGGAAGCATATTAGTCTGCTAGCATGCTAAATTAGTTTGCGAATCTGAAGATAATACAAGTCACTCTTCAAACTAACCTCTAAGTTTAGAGAAAATATAGTTTCATGGGCAACTGTATTTGTAATGAACGTTGTTGTGAGAAATACATTTTTTTAACTATCGCAGGTATAACCCAAACACTGCGTGCACATGGACGAGTTGAATCCAATTGGAAATGGTTTGGGATCGTATCAAATTCATGTGCACAGGGTAAAGATTGTATAGGGATTGGTTTCGCGAATCCGATTGCAACCCCTGGCTTAAGCCGATGTTAATCCGCTTGGTGCTGCCTTGTGCACGCGATTGGTTTGGATTCGCGTACTGTGCATGAACTGGAATGGTAAGACTACTCGATCCCAGAAGCTTCTGTCCCTGATTTTCATCCATATTGAACGTCGAGGCTTTTTTAGTTGTAGCAGAGCGCCTGCTCTCAAGTAATTCTCGTTGTCCTCGATTGCTTGTAATATCAAACGCTGACGGCACAGTTCATGTCATGTTGGGTAGCAACACCCAATCCAGTCCCAATCCAATCCGATCCTACCATGTGCCCGTAGTGAAAGTCGACAGTGATGCAGTTCAGTGAAGTTCAGTTGATAAAGATGTCTTCACTTTGCGGTTATAGGGGACATATTGTTTACTCTGTAGACAGCTCAAAAAAGACATTTTCTTGCACAGTAAAGCATTCTGTATTTTGACTGCAACAGTCAAGCATTCTGATTTCTTCACCTCATTGCAATTATGAATGCCACTGTCACTTCTTTGTGAGCAGCGGCATTTTGTGGGATGATTCATACTTGGGTTAATACTAGTCTGGTCATTCTAAGCCAATTTACTGCAGTAATTATCCTCTAAATTAACACCTAGTAATGCATGAAAAAAAAAATACAGTGAAATACCTTGACACCGATATAATTATGACCGCCGCTAGCGAAGCTAGCGAAAGCGGTCATATTGGAGTTGCTGCAAAATTTTTCCCTTTTTTTTTTATTTTATTTTATTTTTTTTTCACCGATTTTTCGTCAACGATTCCCGGGACACTGAAACTCGGGGAGACATGAATGTTTGTAGGCATGTAGCCCAAGAACTTTGTGAGCGAATAACGCCTTTTGGTCCCCCAGGGCCACCCCCCCGCTGTGCCAGTGTCTGTTAAAGAGGGGGAGACCGGCAAAAGTTTTTGCTGAATAACTCAATGAACGTTTCACCCAACAACATGAAATTTTTGTGATATGTCGGTGTTACAGAGACGTATCGACCCAGCCCATAAACTCTCACTTGAAGCATAGCGCCACCTAGTGATATGGGTAAATGCAAAAATTGGGATTTGGAGTTGCCAATATCTTGGACCGAGAAGGTGGGAACTGCGCAAAATATGTCATGCACGATCACCACAAAGACCTCTAACACCACAGAACATACCATAAAATTTGGTCCATAGGGGGCGCTGTAATTGTAGAAAAAGTCATTTTGCCTATTATCTAGACAATGCTTACGTTTACAACAATTTTTTTTTTATCGTGAAATCTATTGACCCTCACGCATTGAAAACACTGGTCGACGCCCACTTCCAACGAACACAATTTCCGTGAAATTTTAATATTGCGAAAACGAATCTGAACGAACTCGTCATAGGCCGTTCATGTGAATCTCACCAAATTTGGTATATGTCATCTATAGACAATGCTGACAAAAAGTTATCAAAGGATTTATCTTGAGATAAACCGTTCCGAAGTTACACGTCAATGAACATTTAACAGGTAGCTTAAAAATCTTCAAATGGCCGTATCTTGGCTAATAATTGCTCAAATTTGGTCAAAGTTAACATGCCATCTCTAAACAGCTTTCTTTTCATGTGTACAAAATTTTGTGACATTTCGTCATAGGGGGCGATGTTTATTGGCAAAGCTAGGTGTCAAAAAACAGTTTTTGTTAAATAACTCGTCAACAATTTTGCCCAAGACAACGATTTTGTTTTAGTATGTCGGTGTTACAGAGACGTATCGACCCAGCCCATAAACTCTCACTTGAAGCATAGCGCCACCTAGTGATATGGGTAAATGCAAAAATTGGGATTTTGAGTTGCCAATATCTTTGACCGAGAAGGTGGGAACTGCACAAAATACGTCATGCACGATCACAACAAAGACCTCTAACACCACAGAACATGCCATAAAATGTAGTCCATAGGGGGCGCTGTAATTGTAGAAAATGTCATTTTGCCTATTATCTAGACAATGCTTATGTTTACAACATTTTTTTTTTATCGTGAAATCTATTGACCCTCATGCATTGAAAACACTGGTCGACGCCCACTTCCAACGAAAACAATTTCCGTGAAATTTTAATATTGCGAAAACGAATCTGAACGAACTCGTCATAGGCCGTTCATGTGAATCTCACCAAATTTGGTATATGTCATCTACAGACAATGCTGACAAAAAGTTATCAAAGGATTTATCTTGAGATAAACCGTTCCGAAGTTACACGTCAATGAACATTTAACACGTAGCTTAAAATTCTTTAAATGGCCGTATCTTGGCTTTTAATTGCTCAAATTTGGTCAAAGTTGACATGCCATCTCTAAACAGCTTTCTTTTTATGTGTACTAAATTTTGTGACATTTCGTCATAGGGGGCGATGTTTATTGGCGAAGCTAGGTGTCAAAAAACAGTTTTTGTTAAATAACTCGTCAACAATTTTGCCCAAGACAACGATTTTGTGTTAGTTTGTTGGTGTTACAGAGATGTATCGACCCAGCCCATAAACTCTCACTTGAAGCATAGCGCCACCTAGTGATAAGGGTAAATGCAAAAATTGGGATTTTGAGTTGCTAATATCTTGGACCGAGAAGGTGGGAACTGCGCAAAATATGTCATGCACGATCACCACAAAGACCTCTAACACCACAGAACATGCCATAAAATTTGGTCCATAGGGGGCGCTGTAATTGTAGAAAATGTCATTTTGCCTATTATACAGAGAATGCTTACGTTTACAACAATTTTTTTTTTATCATGAAATCTATTGACCCTCACGCATTGAAAACACTGGTCGACGCCCACTTCCAACGAGAACAATTTCCGGGAAATTTTAATATTGCGAAAACGAATCTGAACAAACTCGTCATAGGCCGTTCATGTGAATCTCACCAAATTTGGTATATGTCATCTACAGACAATGCTGACAAAAAGTTATCAAAGGATTTATCTTGAGATAAACCGTTTCGAAGTTACACGTCAATGAACATTTAACACGTAGCTTAAAATTCTTCAAATGGCTGTATCTTGGCTTTTAATTGCTCAAATTTGGTCAAAGTTGACATGCCATATCTAAACATCTTTCTTTTCATGTGTACTAAATTTTGTGACATTTCGTCATACGGGGCGATGTTTATCGCCGAAGCTAGGTGTTGAAAAACAGTTTTTGTTAAATAACTCGTCAACAATTTTGCCCAAGACAACGATTTTGTGTTAGTATGTAGGTGTTACAGAGGCATATTGACCCAGCCCATAAACTCTCACTTGAAGCATAGCGCCACCTAGTGATAAGGGTAAATGCAACAATTGGGATTTTGAGTTGCCAATGTCTTGGACTGAGAAGGTGGGAACTGCACAAAATTCATCATGCACGATCACCACAAAGACCTCTAACACCACAGAACATGCCATAAAATTTAGTCCATAGGGGGCGCTGTAATTTTACAAAATCTCATTTTGCCGACTCCTTGCCTTCACAAATCAGTCCTACACACTACACATTCAAAACCCACATCCATGCCCACTTCCAGGAAATCATTTCCACAGAAATTCTCACCTCACAACACTGCTCTACCACACACTCATCACACCAACAGTTCCCACATTTCAATATACTGCGGCGGTCATACCATGTACCGCTATGCGGTACATCTAGTTTTGAAATAATTTTGAAAAATACCGTGATATAAATTTTTGGTCATACCGCCCAGCTCTAACCTTTGCCTGCTAAATTAAACATTATAACAAGCATAATAGTAGCAAAGATCTTAAGGCCTTGAATAGGAAACTTGCAACCGTAGCGTGAAATGGCAAAGGATATTCGTACACAAAAAGACATGCAAAGCAATGAAAAAGATATTAAATATATCGCAAAGGTTTTTTCAGATGTAACTGAAATTGTAACTCGTAATATTTCCACAAGTAACTGTAATTGAATTACACATGTTCCTGCTGTGACTATAACGGATTCCATTTACATTTTTCTTGCAATGACCCTATTACATGTATCTCGTTACTCACCAACACTGGCTGTTCTTCACTTTGTTTTCATAATTCACTATTATACATAACATATTATTATTCACTACTAAATGTAAACTGTAAACGTGAATTTATACCATGTGAACAGGAAAATAACACTAACAGTTATCACACACACACAAATCACTCAAATTTTATAATTTATTTAGGCTACCCCAAAAGACTAAACAAATAACTTGCCTGCACTAATGTGATGGGGGGTACTGAGATTTAGATTGCAGCAAAAAGGCCAGATCTGGCTCAAAGACAGTGGTTTTGATGCGCAAGATGTCACACAAATGAGAGTCACTTAGTCTTGTCCTCACATGGTTCTGGGTTCATAAGTGAGAATGTCTTTGATAATAGCCTTTATCACTGGTTTCCTAACATGCTCATATTTCAGGTGTTTGGCACAAAGATCTTTTTGGTGTATGATACCGTGAAGTTTTATAGCTTGGCCACCTTCTTTGCTGACTTTGTTTACAGACAAGGGTTGATAATCCACTTCGCTCACCTGCCATGGTAGGTGCGCCATCCGTAATAATCCCAGTGACTTTATTCCACGGTAGTTTCATGTCATCTGAAACATCAACACATAATGTCATGTAACATCTACAGCGAAACCAAGAGAACCAAATTAATCTGTTGCTCTCGTTTGGCCCTTAAGGCTCTGGAGGTTGCTCTGGAGGAAGCTCTTCGCTCACGTTCATGTCACTGTCCACTCCTCTCAAAAAAAATCAGTAACTGAGCGGTGTTAGTTGCGTCCATGCTTTCGTTGCAGGCTAATGAAAAAAAAATCAAACCCGCCTTTGTCTCTAACTGTCTCTTCAGTGTTTCCCACAGACCAAGTAGTATTGTGTGGTGCTAGGGCAGACCTGCCAACCTTAGAGGATTTTTATGAGTACAAATCCCCCCCAAACCAACACACAGTCCACCACCAATGTGCGCTTCACTGTTGCCTACCCACCACTGAAATACCTAGCCTTATAGATTGCAGAAGTAAGGATAACACAAAATGTAGGTGGAGAAGGGGTAGATTATGACAGGCCACTATATGAGTAGGTAATATTCTTCCATGTTGTTAAATTAAATCTAAATTACATTATACATCCACACCTAATTCTAAAAACAAATGGATAGGCCTGAAGCAACCACTTACACAGCACAAGATTTAAGCTGGGCAAAGAAGATTATAATACATGCCATGACTCGTGTAATTTTTAGGTATTAAAAATGTCTATTGTGTCAGCTGCAATCACATTGGACAAGCCAATAGATCTATTGTAGGCTGTAGGCACAATTTGCTGTGCTGGAATCGCCTGTCACAGCTGCTGTGTGGCTGTGTTCGTTAACTGTTGCCCCTTAAGTTAAGAATGCTGTGTATTCATCTGCCCATCTTTTACAGTAAATGCACGTTTTCATTTGTCTGTGCATCTATTCCCTATATTAGATCTAGAATATGCCCTTCACTTATTTCGTGCTAGCTTAGTGGTAAACTAGATTTTACATTATATTACATTACTTAGCAGACGCTTTTATCCAAAGCAACTTACAAAAGGAGGACATAATGGCTAACAGATGTGTAGAAAACATCGAAGGCACCTATATAAGAAGATAGTTAGTAGAGATTAGTTTTGTTAGGAAGGAAAGCAGTCTCGGAAGAGAAGGGTTTTCACAAGCTTTTTGAAGGTCGAGAGGGATATTGCTAGCCTGGGCGTGCCCATACTGCCTGTGACGCTGCATTTGCATTTCTGCAAGTCAGTCTGGCCAAGCTGCCTGTCTACACCATTTCTGCTCGCACCTCGGAATGGGCGCCAATGAAATTCGAGCATTTCAAAAAGGCACTACTACTAGTTTCTGTTTGGATCAAGCCGTTTCCTTCGCTGCGTATACGTCAGAGGACAGAGGGGTGTGATTGGTTGAAGCTTCGTCCAGTAGCAAACAGGCATTTGAAAGAGGCGGGTTAAGCCCGCCTTCTGAGAAATGGGTTTACAACACAGCTTGGCCAGACCAATGCTCGCAGAGCATTGACAAGTCGCGATAGCCAGGCTAGGATATTGCTGCTTTTGAAGCGCCTGGTAGGTTGTTCCACCATTGAGGGACAACAACAGAGAAAAGTTTGGAATGACCTTGCTTTGTCTTCGGAGAGGGTACGGCCAGACGGTATTGTCGCAGCACTCTGGACAGGATGTAAGCCTTTAGTAAGACATTGAGATAGGCAGGGGCAGATCCGGAAGTGACTTTGTAGGCTAGAGTCAAAACATTTGTGTTGAATTCTGGCAGCCACCGGGGGCCAATGCAGGTTGATGAAGAGTGGAGTGACGTGCCCTTTTGGGTTGATTGAAAACCAGTCGTGCTGCTGCATTTTGGACCATTTGCGATGGTTTGATTGCACAAGCAGGAAGGCCAACCAGGAGGGTGTTGCAATGGTCGAGGCGAGAGATGACCATAGCATGTACCAGGAGCTGAGCAGCATATTGGGTCAGGTACGGTCTGATTTTTCGAGTGTTGCACAGCGCATAACGGCACGACCGCACTACGGAGGCAGTGTGGTCAGAAAAAGATAGCCGGTCATCAATGACACCCAGGTTTTTAGCAACCTTGTTCGGAGCAACCGTGACAGTGCCCATATTCAGGTTGATATCATAGTGGATTGACTCCTGGGCTGGGATTACCAGGAGTTCAGTCTTAGACAGATTAAGCTGGAGGTGGTGTTCCTTCATCCATGCGGACAGTTCGGAGAGACAGGCAGACATGCGTGCGGAGACCGTGGTGTCATCTGGTCGGAACGACAGGTACAGCTGTGTATCATAAGCATAGCAATGATAGGAGAAGTCGTGTGAGCGGATGACACGACCCAGCGAGGTGGTGTAAATGGCGAAGAGAAGGGGGTCCAGCACTGACCCTTGGGGCACCCCTGTGGAGAGGGTGCGAGTTGATGACAGTTGTCCTTGCCATGACACTTTAAAGGAGCGTCCAGTGAGGTAGGATTTAAACCAGGAGTGTGCTATGCCTGTGATGCCCATGTTTGAGAGTGTAGTTAGCAGTATGCTGTGGTTGACTGTATCGAAGGCCGCCGATAAGTCGAGTAGGATAAATACTAATGATTGTCCTTCAGTTCTGGCTACTCTTAGGGCTTCTATGACGGATAGTAGTGCTGTTTCAGTGGAGTGACCACTTCTAAAGCCAGACTGCTTCAGTTCAAGTAGGTCGTACTGGGTGAATTAACAACCTGTTTAGAGACCGCCCTCTCGATGGCTTTCGAAAAGAAGGGAAGCAGTGGCTGATAGCTCTCCACCTGGGCGGGGTTGAGTGTGGCCTTCTTGAGCAGTGGCGTGACCCTAGCCTGTTTGAAGCCTGCTGGAACTATACCTGATGACAGCGAAGCATTCATCACGGATGTGATCGATGGGACTTACTGGGGCGATGGCTTGCAGCAGATTCGAGGGGACAGAGTCTAGCGGGCAGGTAGTAGGACGGTTGCCAGTGATGAGTTTGGAGACATTGCTTTCAGAGAGAGGGTTGAATGAGGAGAGTGTTGTATCATTGACCAGAGAAGGTAGGAGGTTGTAGTTGGGTGGGTCACAGAATTGATTGCTGATAGCCGCTACCTCAAAGGAGTCATTCAATTTGATCTGGCATGTATGTGTAAACTCCATCCTTTTTGGTTTGTAGCAAGAGCATTCACTGGGTGTGAGGGACCTGGTTGGGCACCTCTATATCAGAATGTCGGCGGCTTGGAAGAAGGGGGGTGTAGGGTACGACAGACACCTCGACAGTCCAATATAGCAAAAATATGTTCCCTTTTTATTGTACGAAAATAAAGTGCATGTCTCACACACAAAAGAAAATAACTAAACCAAAATACTAATTCAAACGCAATACTGAACACGAAAATAAACTCTTACCAAGGCAAAATAAGTACTGACACAAGGCAACAATTCAGCTTTAAACTTACTGCTTTCTCTGGTAACAAACAGCACCTTCTCCAACTCTCTCCAACTGTGAAATAAGGCACCCCTTAAATACACAGTTCACTTTGCTCAAATTGGACCAATCATTACCCCCAATTAGGGCTGAACGATTTGAAAAAATTGAATTGCGATTTTTCTGGCAGATATTGCGATTTCGATTTCATCCACGATTTAAAAAAAAAAAATCAGTGCACATGATGATGATTTGCAAACATCACAGAAACCTACATCATTCAAACACTAAATTCAATAACTAATGCAAGAATGAAAACTAAACGTCTACTGTTTGAAGAATTGATTTCAAATGTAGTCATATTTATTAGCAAAAAAATATGCTGTACATAACTTTAAAAAAACGTAAACTTTTCCCATCTGCAAAATATGTAATAAATTAAAATAGGTAGGTCAGTCATCAGTGGCTCAGCTGCACCAAAATATTGCACTTAATATAGCAAAAACAGTGAACGCCTTTTGTAAACAAAAAAAAAAAAAATACACTACAAGTTAGGGTAAAGTGCAGAACAAACAAAATGAACAATACTACTTGCTTCCCTGACATCTCCACATCACTTCACAGAGTAATGCATTATAAATAAATAATTATAGCAAAAACAGAAAACCATAAAGATATAAACACATCTCATAACACACACAGTATTAATAATCTACGACTGATGACAATCTGTTATCTTGTATTTGCAAGGGCTTCAAAGAAAAACATTACTAGAAAAACTATGCTGATGTGTTATTGTGTTATGTCCCTCTAGGTTTGCCGTAGCTAAGCCCTTGCTTTGGAGACCACAAAGTTTAACTAGAGAGTATAACCATAACCGGGTGAAATTTACTCCTTATGTTTTTTGGTCTAATCACAACCTGTCTTAACATGCAGATGATCCTCGTCGACGAGTTACATCTTTGTATTGTTGCATTTTCTAACTAACGTATGTAAAATGAATGCAACTGAAATGTTAAATATAGCGATGCTAATCGCGTTAGCCTTTCTAAGGCGTTTGTAATGTTAAACTAGACAGTTTGTCACCTAACAACAGTTCGACAGCTAACTTATTTGTCGTTTTTTTAACAGTGTTTCAGTTTCACAAAATAAAGTAAAGACCTACCTAAGGCAAACTACTTCTGATTGGTTTAGTGAGGGCAGAGTACTACTGACTATAGGCAGAGACTAGAGACTTTCTACATAGAAGGACTTGCTAATAGCCTACAGAAGACAATACCCATTCATCATCATATTAAATTTGTATGAATTGGTTAATAAACAAACACACTCGCACAAATGCTTTGCTTTCGCACAACATGTTTTGCACAGTACCCGTGTTTGGTGTTCGTCTGCAGCAGAAAACCCAAAATACAGTACTGCCAAATGACAGACGTGCTGTTCCTCTTTGGGACCAAAACCCCGGACTCTGCTTCTACTCCCGCTGAAGCCATTTCTGAAATGCATGCCCAGCTACTCTGATTGGAGTAGAGAACACGTGACCTGTCCACGCACAGCATGACGCGTTGGTAGCATGACAGACAAGGAGGCGGCATACATGATATGCAATAGTTGACGAAACAAAACCTGGGTCAGTTAGGAGCACTAAAAAAACGTGGCTTTGACGATCCCAAAATCGTGTTGTCTGAGATTGCGATTTTCGGTCCAAAACGATAGATCGTTCAGCCCTACCCCCAATCATCAATTGGACCATTCCACAGGCATAGGGAAGTCACACACACATTTACACACACCTATAAACATATTTAACACATACACAACAATAACACCACCCATAAATACACCACAAGCATCATACAAGACATTATTTATACATTGGTAACACATAATACACAACAAATCCACATCAGCAAAATAAACACATTTAAACAACCCCTCCACCATGTTCCACACACCCAAGATCACGACGAGTTGTGAAATACTGCTACCATAGCGGTGCGCACTCCCGCACAGTAACAGCGTGATGTGTGACCGGGAATGGAGGAAGCATGTGAGTATGGCGGTATGTTTGAATGAACCAGGAATTTAAACAGTAATACGTGATAAATGGGGCATGAGACAGTGGCTACCTCACTGCATGCAAATTATATTAGCAATAAATGTTCTAAACAGTATTATTTGTGTTCTGACTGGTTTGTTTGGTTATCGGTGAACCTCGCTGTAAACAGAAATGGAGTTTAACACGCCAGCACTTCCGTGAACACTCAACATGAGTAGAATGCCTTGAGAAAACACATAGCCTACCTGAAGGCTGTCTGTTCATGTAGGTAACACATTTGGTGGCTGCAAACAATGTTTGAAAAACTTAGGGACATGTTCCGTGTGTGCGTGTGTGTGTGTGTGTGTGTGTGCGCAGGTGCACAATGTCTCTCCTGCTCGCTCCATGTCTCACAGTGCTACCGCGAGGCACCAACAGTTCAAGAGAGTGTAGCAAACAACCAAGCAGTTCAGTCTTTAAAAAAAGTGAAACGGTGAGAGGGTGAGACGGCAAAGTTCACCTTCTCACACTGGGATATGTGCAAAAACAACTTGGGTCTCTGTACTGCATCACTCCTGGAGATGACGACAGCACCTGGTGTGTGCTCAGGATTTCTTTGACTGGTTCAACAGACAAGGGAAACATTCAAAAAATTCATCAAGGCTCATTCACACCAAACACTCTGCGTATTCAGCGTGTGGCCGTTTTCTGTCCGTATTCGTTTAGAATGCATGTTAACAAATTAGATTCTTCACACCGCACGCGTGATCTGAGCGTATTCTGTCCCTATACAAACATATTGTATACTGATATGCGCTGTACACGCTCAAGTTGGTGTGAATGAGCCCTTATCCACATTTTCCTCGCTCGTTGCAGTGGCACTCATCTTCCTTTCTTGACCATGCTGTTTCTGGAAGAAAACACGACTACGAGACAAGAGATGGCGCAACCAAACACGATACTGTGATTGATACAGAGGATGAGTGCCTTTGCTCATGCAACCAAGCTTGCTTCACAACAAAGATTTAAAGCGGCGCTAAATCAGAGAGGGCTCTGACTAAACTTACGCTGTTTTCTTAAAATATAAAAAACATTCCCTCCAAACATTCTATCGAATGCATTTTCTATTGTTATCGAGTAGGTGTCTATCGAGATACATATCGTTATCGTTTTATCGCCCAGCCCTAATGTCAAGTTGTCACGATGAGGACACCCAAAACAATGTTAACTTGACATTACAACAACTGAATGACACTTTATGACAACAGTCAAACTTAAATTTAAATATAGCTGCAAGCAGCGATTAGGGGCAAAGCAGTGAATAAGGCCTATGTTGCCATGCCAACAGAATGAACTCAGGCCAGAGAGATGGTCATAAGCACCCACAAGAAGTTTCACATCAATTCAGCGAAATCTGGCTGAGGTATAAGGCCACATCCTGTTTGGCGGCTTTGCTATCAAATTCCATTGGCTGTAACAGCTGAACGCCTTGTGTGTCGGAACTCTTGCTATCAAACTCACGTGGCAAATTGACTTGAAATAGCCACTTCATCATCTGTATCAAGCTTTGTGGCGATACATCCGATGTTTTTTGTGTGGCTCGGTCGAAAGTTTCCATATACCATCATTTTACATCGAATTTTTCATTGAGCAAATGATGAACAAAGTGTTAACAGTTTACAAATTAATTTATATATGATTTAGTCTCTTGTGAAATACCTGCTATACTTCTCTAGCACCTGTGATTATATTTATTTAAATGTGCATACATCTTTTTTCCAACAGACAAGCAGACATAATATAAATATTATAATAATATTAAATATATAATGTAAATATAAATGATTCATTGATGGGAAATAACATACAATAATGGTTAAAGAAGAAATTTGGTGTAAAATGAAAATTGTACACAACGTTTATTAAGAAAACAGTTCTTATAGGCATTACCTGGCAGTAGTTTCTCGTCACCACCATGAGGAGTCTGTATAAGTCGATTGTGCCACCTCTCCTCCTATTCTTCCCACTGGTTCGTGTCACGGGAATCAGACAGATGGATACAGACCCAATAGCGACAGTTCACAACAGACTTTTTATTAAGGGATTCGGGGGTAAGGGGAAAGAGTCAATAGCCCAGCAGGGCAGAACAGTCACTGACGAGTCACTCGCCGAGGCACACAGGGAGACAGGCAGGGAGAGACCCGTGGCCGGGTCCCTGACGAAACCAGCAGAGTCGTGGACGAGCTGTGGTCGATACCGGGGGGCAGGAGAGCCGAGCGGAGTCGAGGGCAGGCAGGAGTCGTATACCGGGAACAGCAGAGCCGAGCAGAGCCAAGGGCAGTCCGGAGTTGAAACCAGGGACAGCAGAGCAGAGCAGAGTAGAGGACAATCAGGAGTCGATACCAGTGGGTTGGAGAACCAGGGACGGACCAGAGTCGAAGCCAAGGGCAGGGGAGTCAGGCAGGCAGGAGTCGGCAACGAAGGGCTGGAGAACCAGGGAGAACCAGGGATGGACCGGAGTCGAAGCCAAGGGCAGGGGAGTCAGGCAGGCAGGAGTCGGCAACGGAGGGCTGGAGAACCAGGGGAAACCAGGGACGGACCGGGGTCGAAGCCAGGGGCAGAGGAGTCAGCAGAGTCGGGCAGGCAGTAGTCGGTACCGGAGGACTGGAGAACCAGGGAGAGCCAGGGACGGACCGAGGTCGAAGCCAGGGGCAGAGGAGTCAGGCAGAGTCGGGCAGGCAGTAGTCGGCAACGAAGAACTGGAGCAGTAGACTGACGGACAGGGGAAACAAACAGGAACAGACAGGAGACGAGCAACACCGGGAATTCACAGCAAAACAGACGCAGAGAAGTCAGGAGTCAAAAATAGTTTGCCGAGGGAATACACCGTGGTTCGCAGACGGACTGACAAGGAGTGAGTGAGAGAGACGAGTATAAGTAGTGGAAACCCCGGGAACTAAACAAGCGTGAACGAGGAGTGCAGGTGAGTAGAATGATTGAATAAACTCGTGATTGTCGTAACCAGGAAGTGCAGGTGAGACGGATGATTACAGCGATCGTGAAGCGAGGAGGGTGAGTGAGAGAGATAATCTAATGAGGGTCTAAACAAGGAAGTACAGGTGCAGTGAATAAGCAGACAACGCGGGGCAGGAACAGTACAGCACGGTAGAGTGAACCTAATAGACTAACAGGTGGGTGACAACGAAAAATACACACAAAAAAATCCCAAGCCCAGAGCGACACCATGACAGGTTCGTATTTGTCAATCAACTTGTGTGGGCTGTCCTCATGACGGCGATGAGAAACTACTGCCTGCAAGAACTCTTTTGTTAATAAACATTGTGTACACTTAAAAAATTCTCAGTGCCTCTTTTTGAATGCCAGGGCCTTTGAGTGTGGAGTTTCTTCAAGCTGTTTTTAATGGTTTAAAAATAGCGTAATCTTCATGCTTGCTCTTGGGTACCTAGCACTTGCATTGTTAGCCTTCTGGACCAAAACGGTAAAAAATAGTGAAGTTCTAAATGCAACAGGCTAGCGCAATTTTGCTCCTCAGCAAACATACAAACTCGGAATGATGTTTTAACATGCCAATTTTTATTTTACACTGAATTTCTCATTCAACAAATGATGAACAGAGTGTTAATTAAGAGTTAACAAATGAATTTATATATGACTTATAGGGAGTAGTTATTCTAAAGTGTTAACAATTTTTATTGTTGTTTTCATTAGGAATACATAATTCGTGTGCAGAGGGGTGTAGTGACAGAAAACAGTTGGCAGGTGGGTGCAGTTTAATCAATGTACACATTTAACTTGTTTCACAAAAGTTACTCTCTTCTCAATCTTTTTCCCCTGATTTTAAAAATATAATTTTCAGGTAATTAGAAGATACAGTGACTTTGATATGCTGAATAACAGTCTAATGGTAAGTTTTTTTTAAACAAAATATTTTTGCTACAAACACTTAGGCTTCCACTTTATTCTTCTGATTTTGTACCTTCATGAGTACATTTAGGACTTGTAAATAACAGTGCAGGCCTGTCATATTAGCCTACACACAGGAAAAAACAAAAGAGGATGTTCTTTTGTGTGTCGTTTTTGCTGATTTTTTACTGGCCAACTTCCCGAAGACCATCCTTTGTCTGAACATAGTATTTCAAAGGCAACCATTTCACAATAAAACTTTTTTTCTGGTAGATCTCTGGCCTCAGCCTACCTCTCCCCCCTAAGAAGCTTATCGGGAATATGGACAGGGAGTTCATAGCTGAACGTCAGAAAGGACTTCAGAACTATTTGAACTTTATCACCCAGCACCATATCCTGTCCAGTTGTGAGCTGGTCAAAAAGTTCCTAGACACAAACAACTACTCCATAAACTACACTGGTAAGGGATAGAATAATTGATATATAGTATCTAGTGTATAGTAATTACATTGTTTGCGTGTACTGTTTATGTAATGTTTGTGTGTTGGCTAAGCTGTTTGTCTGACCTTAACTGATTTGTGTTTGTCTTCAGAAATAGCCTTACAGCAAGTGTCCATGTTCTTCAGGTCGGACCCAAAGTGGGAGGTGGTTGAGCCTCTGAAGGACATTGGTAAGTCACTGAGGATTCTTGATCTGGCCTTTCTTCTCCCATTATGAAGTAGAAATGCTATTTTTTTCCCTTTTTTCTCTCTCTTTTTTTTTTTGATCTTGTTGAAGTTTCTCACACGCACCCATAGTTTATTATGACTGCCGCTAGCGAAGCTAGCGAAAACATGCATTATACTGATTATAGTGTTGCCGCGACCCCCCCCCCCCCCGATTTTCCATCAACGATTGCCGGGACACTGGAAGTCTGGGGGACATGAATCTTTGTAGGCATGTAGCCCTAGAACTTTTTGAATTCATTTTATTCATTCATTTTTTTATGAAAAGCTTCATTCGAATAGAAGCTTTTGGCCCCCAAAGGCCACCCCCATGCTGTGCCAGTGTCCATCAAAGAGGGGGAGACGCCCAAAAGTTTTTGCTGAGTAACTCAATGAACGTTTCACCGAAGAACATGAAATGTTTGTGATATGTCGGTGTTACAGAGGCGTATCGGCCCAGGCCGTAAACACTCACTTGAAGCATAGCACCACCTAGTGATATGGGTAAATGCAAAAATGGGGATTTCGAGTTGCCAATATCTTGGACCGAGAAGGTGGGAACTGCACAAAATACGTCATGCATGATCAGCACAGAAACCTCTAAAAGCACTGCCCATGCCATAACATTTGGTCTATAGGGGCTGTAATTGTACAAAATGTAATTTTGCCTATTATCTAGAGAATGCTAACGTTTACAACCAATTTGTTTTTATCGTGAAATCTGATGACCCTCACCCTCGACGTCCACTTCCAATGAAAACAATTTCCGTGAAATTTCAACACTGCGAAAACGAATCCAAACGAACTCGTCATAGGCCGTTAATGTGGTTACACAAACACACACAATGTCATTTAAAACCCACATCCATGCCCACTTCCAGGAAATCATTTCCACACAATTTCTCACCTCACAACACTGCTCTACCACATATTCGTCATACCAACAGTTCCCTCATTTCAATACACTGCGGCGGTCATACCATGTACCGCTATGCGTTACATCTAGTTACTTAGTTAATATATAACCGTTAACCATCTCATCACTGTGAGAACGTAACACCAAAGAAAAAGAAGTGAGAAGAATTGTACGTTTAGGAAGAGTGCATAATTGGCTTTTTTTTCCAGAACAATATGTATAACATTATACAATTGAGGATGATATTATTAGCCCCCCTTCTGAAATTAGACATCTCTCTTGATTTCTCGTGGAAAACAAGTACACTATGGAGAATAATGTCCAATAAGTTGAAATTTGATTTGTTTTTCATTGTTACAACGATTTTAAACAAACAAGGCCAAAAATGACAAGGACAAAATTATTAGCCCCCTGATCATTATTGTCAATACGGTGCCCTTTATGACCCAAAACTGATAAAAGGCTCTTTGATTAGTTGTTAACTAGATGGCACATGTCCTCCTAGGGATTTTGGCTCATTTCTCCATTGCAATTTGTTTTAGCTGGTCCAAATTGCATGGATGTTGAGCATGGGCATTCATTTTCAACACTCATCAAATATTATCTAAAGGATTGAGGTCTGAACCACTCCAGGATCATGGTTTTAGTATCCTTGAAGAACATTTGGACTCATTTGGATATGCTTTGGGTTATTATCTTATTGGAAGACCTAGCAAAGATCTTAGCTTAATCTATGACCATATTTCTGCATGGTCTCCTTCCATATTCTATCACAGTCTTCTTGTTTCATGGTGCCGTAAACACAAACAAGGCTTCCTGTGCCTGAGGCTGCCACAGAATGATGTTAACATCACCATGTTTAACTGTGCAAACCGTGTTACCAAGGTTTAAGGCCTATCCCTTTCTTCACCTAACAGAAGCAGCATTCATGTGTCCAAGCAGGTCCAATTAAATCTCATCAAACCAAAGCACAGAGTTCCAAAACTCATTTTTGACTTTCAAATGTTCACAGGAAAACCTTAATCGGACTCTGATATGCAGCTCCTTTAGTAAAGGGGACCTACTGTGATGATGGCGCCAAAGCCCAATATGATGACAAGCCCTCACAACTGTCTTTCTTGAAAAGAAAACTCTAGATGAGGCCAGGTCAACAGCAGTCATCTAGGCAGGTGTCCAGGGCTTTTTTGGTATAATGAGACTAAGCACAGTTCCCACAGTTACACATGGTGGTGGGAGCATTAAGGTGTTCGGCAGCCTCAGACACAGGGAGCATGGGTCTGGATTTGGATTCCAGGGTCTTCCAGCAACATAATAACCCAAAGCATACATCTAAATTAGTTCAGAAGTTCTTCAAGGATACTAAAACCATGATACTGAAATGGTCCAGTCCACAATCCCATTGAGAGTCTGTGGCAAATGTCTATGCTCAGCATCCATGCAATTTGGACGAGCTAGAACAATTTCCAATATAGAAATGGGCCAAAATCCCTAGGAAGACACGTGCCAACCTATTTAACCAACTAATCAAAGAGGTTTTTGTCAGTTTTGATTCAGAAAGGGTACCGCATTGACTATTAATGATCAGGGGGCTAATCATTTTGTCCTTGTCATTTTAGTGGGGGAGCCTATGTATCTGATTTGGAGGCCCGTTGGCTTTGCATGTTAATTTTTGGACACCATTATATATTCATTCTAGGGGATCTAAGGAATTAAAAAAAAACATGTCTCCATTTTTTTCTTGCCACTTTTAGTGACTAGAAAAATGTGAGATTTGTAAACATACATTATCTATTGGCGATTCTACAGAATTGGTGCAAATTGCTGTCCCTGAACCAAAAATATAGTTTAAAACCCATTTTTGTAGGAAAATGTTTGATGATATAAAGATGCAAGCAAATAACAATCAAAACCCATTGTAATATTTGATGTAGCTTATTACAGAAAATATTTACGAAAATGAACCAAACTAACAAAAACGTGTTGAAATTTTGGTTGTGACGTCATTGTGTGGTAGAGACAAAATGGCTTTCTTCAATTTGAGAAATAAACAGAATATAAATACAATAGAAAAAATGGGATAAATACGTTGTTTCATGTTGGCGCTGTGGTGAAAGTCCATACAAGTCGATTGACGAAGTTTTGTTAACAGTTTGACTTCTTTGGACTTTCATCATGGAACCGACATGAAACAACACCAACATGTTACATGTAAACTGTAAACGTGAATTTATACCATACCAACAAGAAAATAGCACTAAAAGTTATCTTATGTACTGAGATCTCAATTGCACCAAAAATGCTAAGTCTGGTTCAAACGCAGTGGTTTTGATGCGCAAAATGTCACGCAAGTGAGAGTCACTTAGTCTTGTCCTCACACGTTCACAAGTTCAAAAGTGAGAATGTCTTCTCGCACAGGTATGTTGAGCCAAATAAGCTCAGCATTTTCTTTGCGAATGTCCGAATCGCTTGGAACCCGTCTTTATCCAGCTGGCGGTAAAAGTTCACAAGAGGGAGCTGTAGGTGTTGATTTCGACAGACTGTGTCACACTGCAGTTCAATGAGCTCCATCTGCAGGTGGCCTGGTGCGTCATCAGGGAGCACAGAGAAAGGAGAGGAAAAAAGCGCGACCTCCTTTTCAATAGCTGCAAAATCCCGAAAGCACTGTTGAAACTCCTCAGCCGGAGATGAGATGTCTGCTGCATAGTTCCTCATTTGCACACTGACATTGTTCTGTGGAAAGCGTGTCATTTCTTGCAGCAATGGGAAATGCGTGGTATGCGTTTGTAGCAGGTGTCTGTGGAAAAGTTGCAGCTTGGTCACAAACGCTTTAATGCGTGAATGCAGTTCGTTTATTATGGCATTTTGCCCCTGAAGGCTCGTGTTCAGTGCATTCAGAGCTCTTAGCTCACATTCATGTCACTGTCCGTCCCTCTCAAAAAAATCACTAACTGAGCTGTGTCAGTTGCGTCCGTGCTTTCGTCGCAGGCCAACGAAAGAAAATCAAGCCTGACACCCTTTGTCTCTAACCGTCTCTTAATGTCGGAAGAAATGTCTTCAACTCTCCGTGCTATAGTGTTGCGAGACATGCAAACATTGGCAAACTCTTGCTTCTTCTTGGGACAAATGGTCTCCACCGTTGTCATCATACAGTTTTTCACAAATTCAGCATCACTAAAAGCTTTGCAGCGCTAAAATGCATTAAACTCCTTCAAAACAGCCACAGTCTATTTGCACATTAGGCAGACACAGGCATTTTGCATTTCAGTAAAAAAATATTCCATTTTCCACTTGTCCTGGAAGCGGCGGCCCTCCCAGTGAATTTTCGTCTTCTTATTTGCCATTGCCATTTTCAGCGGTTTTCACACTGCAAGATACGACAGGTAAATTACCCCAGGAGTGTGTGAGGACGGCATGTTTTGGACCCGCCTTATGAACAGGTGTGTTGAGGAGGCGTAGCCTACAGGGTGTGTACAATAAGTGGATGGTCATGAAGAATGGCCTTGGGCGGCCCAAAGGCCGATGGAGCATTGCAACCGGTTCTGGGCCCGACGCGATTTAGCGTAACAAAAGAATCACCCTCATTCCTAGTGGGTAGTAATGGCTCTGTAGAAAGAAAGGCTATTAACATCTCTCCTAGACCTCTACTCTGCGTGGCCAAAGCAATTATGCACGCAACTTATAATAAAAGACGCACCTAAATTCCTCAACAGTACTTATCGCTGTCAAGGCTGCTAACAGCGGCGGCCCCCAAATTGATTTTCTGAGAGGTGCCACGGGCCGGATGGAATGAGCCCGCGGGCCGGACTTGTCTGGGCTAGTGAGTTTGTGTCGCACAGGAGAACATTTACCATACTCTTTGGATAAGGAAACAGTGTTTCCCACAGACCAAGTAGCATTGTGTGGTGCTAGACCACCAACCCACTAACCCCTAGTCTGTGCCTGACGGAAATAAGGGCCTGTTTTCCATATAATGAAGGATGTTATATCAGTATTATGCAGGATTATGAATATTATGCAGAAATTTGCAGTAATTTCAAAACAGTATGAAACGTGTCTTGACAGAAATGCACGATAGCAGTAGAATTGTTAAGTTCTGCTATTGTTTACATTATGCATTGACTGATAACCGCGAGTTAAAAATGGGTGAAGTAAAATTTTGTCAAATCATTACTTGGCAAATATTTGATCCCTTGTTTTAAAGTGATAAATTAATGTGATGGGACGGTGGAAAGCTGAAATTCGGTTCTTTCTTCTGATGTGCGTGCCTTATCTATCTGATCAGGGGTTCGCGAGTAATTTCAACGAGAGTAATGGCTGTGCAAAGTGCTAATTTTTAAATATTAATATCTTGCCGATACTTGATCACAAAAATGGGCGGGAGGTCACGTTGTAAAGCCCTGGTTCTGCTGTTTTGTGTGGTATAAGTGCCATCTCTCTACGATGTACCGCCCCGGAGTAATTCAACAGAGAAGAATGGGTGTAAATTTGGACGCATTTTGCGTCCACCAGGCCCATAAGGTTAATAATAGCTTGAGTTCTGAGTTGCGCTTGGGTTGGTTGAAAACGTCGGACCAGTGCAGGTGTTTTATAAGTGTACCCCCATTAACATGTATGCGCGGATGTTGATCTCTCTCTCTCGCTCTCACTCTCTGTGCGTGTGAGAGAGAATGACAGAATCGCGTTACAGAATGGTCTATGTATGGGAAACACTGGGAAACATTTCCATCAGTATTTCTCGCAAAATAAACTTAGGAATTGGTATTTGTTTGTAAGCGGAATCGCTGTCTTTTTGGATTTTACTATTCGATGCAATTGAAGCCCAAAGAAAGATGGCTAAGCTGAGCTACACACTATAGTTTGGTATGTACATGCCAACTAGCTAGATCCCTTGATGCTGGGTTGCAAGACTGCCTGGAACCAAAGTTAGTAGAAGAAGAATCAAGTCCCCACGTACAGTATTAGCCTCCCTCTCCAGTAAGGGATTGCAGCTACAGTGTCTGATTTGTGATTGAGCATCTACCACTCAATTTATGGTATTTGGGTTCGTTGGCCGACGTCACTGAACATCACCGCGAGCTTGCGCAGTAGCCTGGTGACCAATTCGAGAATTTAAAATCTGGTTTG
Organism: Coilia nasus; assembly: GCA_027475355.1. Classification (NCBI taxonomy): domain Eukaryota; kingdom Metazoa; phylum Chordata; class Actinopteri; order Clupeiformes; family Engraulidae; genus Coilia; species Coilia nasus. The sequence goes on from CM050211.1 coordinate 617,794, forward strand.
ATTGGCTCCCATTGAATATGGCACCATCCCTCAGTCCATTCTGTTCTACTGTCTATGAAAACACTCTTGCTAATAAACGATGTGTAGACTTACGAATCTCCGTCCCTCATTTTTAATGCCAGGACCTTTGTTAGCCGAGTTTCGAGTTTTTTCGAGCTAGTTTAATGGTTTAAAAACAACGTTATCTTCACTAGAAATAAAAACTCTGCATTATGTTTTAACGTGCCAATTTTCATTTTCCACTAAGCTATACCTTTAAGAAAGTTAACAGAAAGACATCAGAAACGAAAGGAAGAAGGGACATTAAAGAATTTTAGATAGTGACATTTTTACTTTTTTTTACACAAAATATAGACAGTAGTTATAGTTCAATATAGTCATCACTACTGAAACATTACTGTCAATAAGGAATATTTGACGTCACGACCGAAAAAATATGGATGTCTCAGGGTATCAACTGTTCTGAGATGTGCCTGTGTGGAGCAGATGAAGAGGTTTGTGGAAATGTCAGCCAGGGAGATATGGTGGGAATTGATGATGATGAGGATGGAGACTGTTTGGTGTGATTGCAATTGTAAAACTGTCATTGTAGACAGCAACACACAAGGAATGAAATGTTTCAATGGAAATGGTTTCAGTTGTTCAATTGTTGTTGCTTATCAGCTGTTTTTTTATTGTTGAAATATTACTGCTTTAAAAATAACTCTATAAAACAAAGTTTTGATGTTAAAATATGTTTAAAATTTAGCTTTTTAACATACAAAGCCTAGTGTTCTAATGTTCTAATATTCTCTTTTAAACTGTTACAAAATACTTAGATAAAAAAAGATAAAAATATACAAAATATATCTAAAATAATTACAAAAACAACCATACCTGAAAACAACATTATCTATGAACTGTTCTAATAAAAAATATTAATACAGGCCATATTTATAACGTCCATTGCAGCAACATATGAAACTTGAGGGGAAAAAGGTTAAAAAAAGGGGGGGGGGGAATGGAGACATAATTTTTCTCAAAGTTCAGGGACCCTAGAAGACAGTTCAACCACTCTCCAAAAAAATAACATTGAAATACCACGAAAATACATAGGCTCCCCCACTATTTTTTGCGTTTTTTGTTTAAACAGCTTATAACACTACCAAATTCCAAATTCAACTTTATCTCCATAGTATACTTGTTTCCAGAATAACATAAACTTGTTAATAATTGTGTGTGATTTCTCACTGAGAAATCAAGAGAGATGTCTAATTTCAGAAGGGGGGCTAATAATATCATCCTCAACTGTACATATATACAATATAACATTTTCTTGAAGAGCTAGGATACACAGCCTGACTACCACAGATATACTATAAGTTATTACTGTAAAAGAAACATTTACATTAAAAAAGTATGCCGTTATGCAGATGCTACATGATTGTGAGAACTAGTACTGACAGTTCTACCCACATGTATCATCACTATAATACAGTATTTCATCACTATAATACAGTTTTTCTTTTTCTTTTTTTTGATTTACAATGAATATTAGAACCATGTTTCTGTTTTGTGCTGTGAACTGTGTTCTGGATGCATTTAGATGAGTCGGGTGACATATGATAGCATATTGATTAATGTTTCTGTTTCAAGCATACATTAAGCAGACCCAGTGTTTCTCTGTAAGATAATTTAATATGATGGTTTCACATTGTTCAGTCCAGTAGTACTGGGCCCAAGATATTTCTGGTCCCTTTTCCAGCTCCCCCCAGATAGTGTCTCCTGTGGGTATCTGCGTGTTATTCACCCCCTTTTACATTTTCTACATTTGCAGTACATTTTAATACAATTTGTTTTCCGCAAGAAAAGCCTGCCTCACAATGACTAATTATGCGAAGGGTTTTGTTTAACTTCTAGTCTGTTGTAAGCTGTCATTTTTTAACTTCCCAACACTCAAACTGCCCTTATTACATTCGTCTCTAACTCCTCAACATTTTAAATTGCCCACACTATGTTCTTATCCACTTTGTTTCCTAGCTGTGAATTTTGAGTCCACTGCTAAAATTAGCCTCCATTTTCTTCACTCCATTCTTCTCTTTTGTTGTTTTTTTTTTTTTTGTTGTTGTGTATGTTTCTGCTTGCTCAGTTATTTTTTGTCTGAAAATGCAAAGCTAGTTCAACATGCATATTGTATAATTTTATAAATGTTATAATTCTATGTAACTGTTGAATTTATTTGCAGCCTTACGATCTGTGCCTGTTAATTTAGCGTGTGTGTGTTTGTAAGTTTGGTGGTGTAGAAGGTAGCCTGGAACAATAATTTTGACCTTTGCATTGCAGGACTAGGTGGAACCTGACATTGTAAAAGAAATGTGGTATACTTATGGTATCTGTAATGACAGCACTTTGGAGATGGGGGTTAAGTAGTTTTAGATTAGGTGGACACCTGTGAAATTGTGCCTTATTTTCCAATTTCTGTGAAAATATAATGTGTTCAATAGTCTTTGTATGTTTCAGGCTGGAGAATAAGAAAGAGGTATTTCCTCATCAAAAATAAAGAGCAGTCCAAAGAACGGCAGGTCTTAAGTTGGGTGAGTATGGTTGTTGTCTTATTGTTTAAATGCAAAACCTTGAGAAATACCAGGCAACTGTCTCGATTTCCAGTTCTAGATATGCACTACAGACTGCAAAATTTCCAGCAATTTTCATCAGTCAACAAAATGCAGTAACTGAACAAAAGACAAGCTCAAATCAAATCAATATTGTGTGACCACCCTTTGCCTTTTAACAGAGCATCAAGGTATACTTGCATAGATTTTTGAAGGAACTTGGCTGGTAGCTTGCACCAAACATCTTGAAGAACTAACCACAGATCTTCTGTGGATGTAGGCTTTCTGACATATACAACCAATTTGGAGTAATTGGTTGATCATACACCTGACTATAATCCTGAAATATCTCTGACTGTGTGTACCCCTGTGTGTGTACACTTTGTGTGCACCTGCCTAAAACTTGTCAAAAAACAACTTGTGCCCATCAAGGGCAGCTGTGGCCTAGTGGTTAGGGAGTTGGTCTTGCAATCGGAAGGTTGCCGTTCAAATCCCACCCTACCCATTGTTGAGATGCCCTTGAGCAAGGCATCTAACTCCACAATGCTCCAGGGACTGTAACTAAAAATCCTGTAAATATCTGTAAGTCGCTCTGGATAAGAGCGTCAGCTAAGTGTAATGTAATGTAATGTAATCAAGTCCTTTCATGGGTGTTTTAACAGTAAACATGTGGATGGCTAAAAAGATACAGTACTGTGCAAAGATTTAGGCATGTGCCTTCAAACCAGCATCAACTCACACAAAGGGGTACACACAAAGTCAAGGACTTTGCAGGATTATAGTCAAGTGTATGATCAACCAATTACACCAAATTGGTTGTATATGTCAGGAAGCCGACATCCACAGAAGATCTGTGGTTAGTTCTTCAAGATAATTGGCGCCAGCTACCGGCCGAGTTCCATCAAAAACTCAATGTAAGTATACCTACAAGAAGTGATGCTCTTTTGAAGGCAAAGGGTGGTCACACCAAATTGGAAGGCAAAGAGTGGTCACACCAAAAATATAATGTGTATATATATTTTTTTTCCTAATTTATTTTATTTATTTATTTTGTTAGTAAACATCAGTAAAGACCTTTCTCTCAATTAAGTACTGAGGTTATGAAAGGAAAGCTCATGCAGAACTCAGAACAGTTATAACAATAGAGTTCTCTGTTGGGTTGTTACAAATGATCTGACTAAGGTTTAGTCTCACCAAAATCTTTGAAGTATTTTTTGTAGTAAGATAAAATACTTTGTGAATACATACTGCTGATGGTCTTGATCAGATTAATGCATATGACCAAAAATGATCCTCACTTTCCAAATTCAAAATAAAGTGATTTTTTCATGAAATATGTAAATTAGGGCTGCAAGTAATTATTTTGATAATGGATTAATCTGACGATTATTTAATCATTTTTTCATTAACCAAACTGCATTTGTACAAAGGTTATTTCCGACAACTCACAAAAAGTGAATGTGTGCTACATTAAAGGTACAAATAATGTAATTGGAGCAGCTAAATTACTGTAAAAAATAAAATCCTTTTTAATAAAGTGTAACCAGCGTTATGGTGAACAGCTAAAATGGACAGTTATACTTTCATAAGTTGTCACTAGACAGAGTGTTGAAGGAGAATCTATGATCTGTTGTGTCAATTTGCGTCATCATGTAAGCTAAACCTTTATCTTTAATAAGTAAGTAATAAGTAATAAAATAAGATAAACGTATTTCTGTGAGCTATGTTTCTGTTCACAGTTGCATATTAATCATGCTCTCCTTTGGCCAATGTGCCCTTTAACTGAGCTAGTGCTAGTTAGTTAGAGGTAGTATCGCACCTAACACCTTTGATTAAACATGTATGGTGTCAAAAAAACTTGTGTAAAACGTCTATTTAATTTGTTTAACTACTTCTGCTATCAAAAAATAACAATTCTCAATTTAAAACAATACGTGAAGTTGCGTAGCTAGCTAGTCAGCAGGCAACCTGCAGAAAGTGAAGTAAGTAACATTAGCTGAATGGGCATCCAATTAAGATGTAACTTCAAACTTTTGCAAACAGAATATGGGATAAATTGTAGTGTAATTAACCTGGAATGTAGGCTAAATCTAGCCAGACCCATGTCCTGTTCAGAGTGAATCATTATGCAGTTGCCTTAGACGTACATGTCATGTCACAACAACTTAAAACTGTTGCAAACAGAACATCCGATCAATTGTTGTAAAATTAACCTGCAATGTAGGCTGTTTGTAATGCAGTTGTTTGCACCTCCTGCCATTGAGCTACAGGCCATTTTTTTTATATTGCTAGTAGTTTAATATTGCTAGTACACTTCGTAGACTATCATTATGCTGGTTTAGGAAAAGAGCAACTGTCGCTGTGTCTGACCCCTTAAATAACAAAACACATTGCTAAAATCAACATATAAGATGTTTAAACTGAATCACTGCGCACTTGTCTTCTCTCCCTTCCACTCAAGCTGCCTGGGATGTACACACTTTACCGGCAAAAAGCACTGTGTTGTACCCAACGAAGAGCTTTGAAAATTTTTCTTTCTGACGATCCATGTATCAAGAAATCATTTACTAAATTAGTTGCCAACTATTTTAATAATCAATTTTAATTGATTAGTTGCTGCAGCCCTAATGTAAATAATCCCTCATTTAATAATCTGGGTTTGAGAAGGTACAGGAATCTCTAAATTTAAAAAGTGTGTAAGCTACAGCTAGAAGCCCAGTCAGTAAACCTCACGCTTTATAATATGTCAAACTTTCTTCACAGGTTGGTTTTGGTCCTGATAAGTTTCTTTCTGACAAAGATTTGTTATCCACTATGAAGCTACTACCTTCACTGTCTGTAAGTTTAGTCACTTTCATATTGTACTTTATTTATTTATGTAAATGTCACTGCCAGACCCACAAGGCACATATGAACAATTACCTTAATCACATCTATTTCACTGTGTTGTATTTCAAAATCAGAAAGAAAAAAAGTGAAATGTAATCTAATTTAGCTTTGCCATTTTAATTGTGGGACATTTGGTCATCTTGAGTTAAAACACACCAGTGATAATGGTAGCTCTGAAATGATCTACTGTTCTTATGTTAAGTAAATTGCACAACACATGGTCAACACTGAAGTACAATTAAACGAGTATCCCCTGTATCTTCATCTGTCATTCTTCTTTTAGTCATTTCGCTAGCAGCAGCATTGTTTTTATTCACTAATGATAGGGAAGAAAGGAACATACAGAGATTAGTTCAGTCAGCAAAGTTGTATTTTAGGCTTCTATATAAAGTATTGTGGAACATAATGTATCTTTGTCAACAAGATTAGTGTCATCTCATATTTACAGATTTTTTTTTCCAGTGTCCCTTCATATACCCTGTCACCTTTGCCACCACGAATGAATCCTCAGCACTGATTATTAGAATGTTCAATGACAAAGGAACACTGCGAGACCACATTTGCAAGGTAAAAATCTTATCCTTTTATATAGTTTGTTGAAATTGCACTTCTGACTTCACCCACCTGTCCGTTCACATCTGTTCTAATAATGTTAGCAGGTCGACAGTGTTTATAGCAGGACATCGTAAAATGCTTAACATGAACAGTGTTAACATAGCTTAATGTCGAAAAACAACAATCAGTTATCACCAAACTTATCGTGGACATCTGTAATTATGCCTTCTCTCACCTCTCCAAAACTCCACACCAAAATCCCAATATTCTGGATGTTTTCAACATAAAAGCTCTTATAAGGAAGCACAAGAGACAATGGCTGTGTCGGTTGATACACCTTTAGTTTTGTTCTCAACAAAAGGAAGTAGCTAAAAAAAAAACAAGTCCATCCAATAGTAAGAAGTTTGAAAGTCAACAGGACACTAGGGCTGGGCGATATGGCTGAAATCTGTATCACGATATAAGTGTTTAATATCGGTCGATATGGATAATTATTGAAACATTGTGTGACCTATTTAAAATAAGTAACAGTAAATCTAAATTTAAACTTTTTATTTTAAGCATAACCTTCCTCTGACAGGCAATAAGCATTCAGGCAAAAGGACTATCAACACACGTTCAATGTTACGATCACAATGAAAACTGAACAATTATCAATAAGCTAATAAAGTGCTTAACAAAGCTGAAGTGTTATAAAGTGTTAAATGTAAACATAGCAAAACCTGATATCTGAGAAGAACTATCATATATCTATATATTTTTACTGCATAATTTGCAGACAACATTTGTCTGACTACGATCAGATTTGTAAAATCCAAAAAACTCCCATAATGGCGAGCTGACCTTTCCGTTCTTATTCACATTTTCCTCGCTCGTCGCGGTGGCACTTATCTTCCTTTCTTGACTTCCTTGACTTCCTACAGGACACAATCATAAGTCAAAACAATTAGCCCAGCTGGTCCACAGGGTGTGTTGTTTCTTTCGTCCTGTTTACACTGTAAACCAATGAATGTACTCACAGGTACTCAGGGAATTTTGTTTTTACGTTTTTTGATGATAGCCATCCTCTGCCTGCTACGCAAAGACACATGCACATCAATGCACTTCTCTGAAAAAGGCTACTTTGTACAGTGGTGCATTGCCAGCCAGATCATTTTAGATGTAGCCAAAACAAGAAAAAGAGAACATAAAAGAGGTTCAGTTTACAGTGGGTGACTCTGTAATATCTGCAAGTGGCAGAAGCTTGTACACTGTTCAACTAAAAACTAAGCTCTGCTGTCAGACCCATACCACTATGAAAGCGATGGCCAGGAAGTACTACCATTCAGTCCAGTCTTTAAATGACCAGTGTGTTCTTAGACAAGCTAAGAGAATGACCCACACATCACATCTCATATACACACAATACAAGTTCTGCCCTCCGACAGACGCTAGCCCCCCACTCTAAACAGAAGTCATTTGTGCCAACTTCAATTAAACTCTTAAATGATGGCTTAGACATTGTGCAATGGTCTCTTTTTTTTGTCTGCATTGTCAGTGCTGTTTTATTGTTCTTAAATTGTCTGCTCTGTGTCATTTATGCTGTACTCTTTGTTTTGTTCTTATTTGTATGTTGTGTTGTGTGGGTTTCATTAAGTTCTCACCTGTGCTGTCTTTACTGTTTTTAGAGTTAGTCTGCTATGTATTTGTTGATCATTGTATATCATCTTTTTCTAATGTGTGGGGCATTATGTGCACAGCAAATAAGTCCAAGACAAATTTCCCCTTTGGCTGATATATTCTGTTGTATCGTATCTGTTGTTTTTGTATCACTTCACCACCAATTTATCACTGTTTTACCAAACACTTTGTATAAGCATTACCATTTTTATAAAGTGTGGATGTTACTGTTGATATTTATTTTCTAACCCCAGGTAAAACCCAAAGAGCCCTTCATGAAGAAGTACTGCAACCCCAAGAAGATCCAAGGCCTGGAGCTCCAGCAGATCAGGACGTATGGGAGGCAGATCCTGGAGGTGAGTGACGGCACCCAATCTCATCAGCATTAACACCACTGCTGGGTGCAGTATTTTGTGTAAGAATACTGAAGTCTTAGCCTGGCTATTGCGACTTCTCAATGCCCTGCAAGCATTGGTCTGGCCAAGCTGTGTTGTAAACCCATTTCTCAGAAGGCGGGCTTAACCCGCCTCTTTCGAATGCCTCTGTTTGCTACTGGACTAAGCTTCAACCAATCACACCCCTCTGTCCTCTGACGTATACCCAGCGAAGGAAACTGCTTGATGCAAACAAAAAGTAGTAGTAGCCTGTAGTCATATAGAAATGGTGTTAAATGATTTTTTTTGGACTTGTGAGGTGAACATGAAAGTGGCTGGTGTTGGTCATTCAATATTGATATTCGAAAAACGAATCAGTGCGATCAAAGGCGAAATGACCACAACAACAGGGTTCTCGCAAAGCCCCATCGACTTGACTACCAGCGGGGTAACTGATAAATTAAACTTTTACCGAAGCCGGTCGGTAGCATTAATTTTCAGAGAGAACTTCCCTTTGAATTCGTCCAAAACAGCAGCTACAGCTGCATTGAAATCTTGCGGTTGCTCCAAGTTCGCCATGTTGACAGCAACTGAGATAGATTTCCGGTCGCTAAACTACCACGTCATTGCCTTTTTGAAATGCTCGATTCTATTTCGTGTCTTCTGACCGCCAGAGGCGGTGCTTTCAGCACATGGATGTCCATCGCACGAACGTGCAGGTCGAGTAATAATATCAACATAGTGACCTGGGTGACGTCACCCGTGACCCTGTGACCCCGTGACAGGGCACAAAAGACCGGGGAACCCAGGAAGTAAACCTCTTTCATCTTCTCTCGTCATTGCAGGTCGCAGGTTGTGAGAGTGTTCTTGGAAGTTTGTGCTAGCGTTTGTTTCGCTGCCTAATCGGCTGAGGCTGTGCCTTTTTGCACCCCTCAAGAAACGGTTTTCTCAGCGTTAGTTTCTACATTTACTTCGTCTTGGATTGTTTGCTGTGGAACCTCCGATAACGAGTGAGCTGGCTCGTGGACTTATCTAGCCACCGAGGTGGTGTCCTCGCCGCGGGAGGCATACAACACTTTAACCTGTGTTGTTTGGAGGTAAGCTATTATTTTGTTCCTTTTTTTTTTTTTTTACCGCTTGTCAACACGGTGCTCTCGCCGTTGTTTCCTTTGAGTTAGTGGTTTGTGGCGCACGGCGCCGTTTTGGTTTCTGCTACCCCTGTTTGTTTATTTACCTTCGGGCAGTCTCTGCTCACGGACGACTAGCCTTACTGCAGCGCAGTATTTGTTATTGCCGTCGCTTAAGTTTCTTTCTATTACGGGTGTTTTTGTTGCATCCGCAGGGTTTGCCTAAGTTCGCGAGTCCCGGTGTTCACGCTGGGTCCCTCGCGCTTGTAGTTCCAACTGCGAGTGAGTTTATTCGCTGTCCTTGCTTACCGCTTTTGTTATTTATTTATTTATTTATTTAGTTACTGGGGGTGTACCCGCCCCGTCTACTGTTGCCAGCCGGTGTTCTCACCTGGGGTAATTGTTTGCTTACCGCTTGTGTTTATTCTTACTATTTTCTACTGTTACTGGGGGTGTACCCGCCCCCATCTGCTGTTGCTAGCCGGTGTTCTCACCTAGGCTAATTGAGGTTTCATGTTGGAGATGTTCAACAGCTGCGTCAACTGCCGGGCCCCACTTCAGCCGGAGGACGGCCACCGCGAATGCCCCTCCTGCCTGGGGGTCGAGCACCTGCGGCAGGGACTAACTGAGCTGGCCTGCGCAGACTGCATGTGCCTAAATATGGCGGCCCGGACCGCCAGGCTGGCGATAGTGGGCCCTCTGCTGGACGCTCCCCTGGTCTCGGGGGGGCAGGCGGCGGGGACTACAGAGAGAGAGGTCTCTGCACTGCGCTGCCTCCTCGCATGCGCACACGGCAGGACTCCAGGCGTCGCTCCACCGCCTCCCGGGCCCGCCGTGCCGCCCCCTACGCCCAGCCCGCCTCTCGTCGGACCCCTGATGAGCGGCGGGGGTGGTCGGGGCAAAGAAGGATGGCGGTACCCGCCCAATCCTCGACCTGAGGTCTTTGAATTGCCACTTGAAGGTCCTGAGGTTTCACATGCTCCGCACTGTGGATGTGTTGCACCACGTCCACGTGGGCGATTGGTTCACTACAATCGATCTGGAGGATGGGTACTTCCACGTTCCGATCGCACCCCACCACAGACAGTTCCTCCGGTTTGCCTTCGAGGGCGTCCTGCCCTTTGGCATAGCCTTGGCTCCCCGTGTCTTCACCCAGTGTGTAGCGGCGGCACTGGCTCCGCTTCAGGCCCAGGGCTTGTGCATCTTGCCCTACCTGGATGACTGGCTGATATGCTCACGGTCAGAGGCTCTGGCCCGCTTGGACGTTGCGACTGTGCTGTCGCATGTTGCAGACCTGGGGCTGAGGGTCAATTACAAGAAGAGCTTGTTGGTGCCCTGCCAGGAGACCAACTGCTTGGCCGCTTCAGGAGGGGCAGATTGCTCACCCTGAAGTCTTTCCAGCGCCTGCTTGGCATGCTCACCGCTGCATCCTCTCTCATTCCGTTGGGACTCCTGGATCTACGTCCGCTTCAGCGGTGGCTGAACGACCTTTGCCTCGACCCGGCCCTGCACGGGCACAGGCTGGTCAAGGTCACCCACACCTGCCACAAACTCCTCCGTCCCGGCGGGAGGTCATCACTACGGACGCCTTCCTGGAAGGATGGGGGGCGGTGTGGCAGTGCTACTGGTGGCCCCTTGGCGTCCAGGGAGAGTGTGGTTCCCGCAGCTACTGCAGCTGCTGGACGGAGACCCCTGGCTCGCTTCCTGAAGGGTGCCCTTCGCAGAGCCAGGTGCCCACATGGGATCTGCCTTTGGTGCTGCAGGCTCTCTGCGACGCACCGTTTGAGCCCCTGCTGACGGTGGATGTTTCATGGCTGTCTATGAAGACAGCATTCCTTCTGGCCATCACGTCAGCGAAGCGCGTTGGGGAATTGCACGCGCTGTCGGTTAGTGGGGACTGCCTGCGCTGGCACCCTGGCGACAGTGGGGTCATTCTGTGGCCTAACCCCTCTTTCCTACCAAAGACCCTCTCCTCTGCCTTTGTTAATCAGCCTCTTAGCCTGGCAGCGTTTGAGGCGGATCAGGGGGAGAGGTCTGATCTTTTATGCCCTGTGCGTGCCCTACGAATGTATGTGTCCCGTATGGCGGGCGTCCGTTTGACTGACGCCCTGTTTCTGTGCCATACAGAGCCAAGATGGGGCTTGGCACTTTCCAAGCAGAGGCTGTCCAAGTGGGTAGTGGAGGCCATATTGCATGCCTATAGGCACAGTGGCTCCACGGTACCTCGGGGTGTTCGGGCGCACTCCACCCGCAGTATGGCGGCCTCATGGGCATCACTGAGGGGCGTGCCCCTGTGTGACATATGCAGCGCTGCCTCATGGGCATCTAGCTGCACTTTTACCAGGTTTTATCGGATCAATGTTGTCCCGCATAATCCTGTCCCAACGGCGGTGGTTCCTGGCCCGTCCCAGCAGCGCTGAGTACGGGTAGGCCCACCTCATGACTTGGTTGGTACGAGTCATCCATGTGCTGAAAGCACCGCCTCTGGCGGTCAGAAGACACGAAATAGAACGAGGGTTATGTATATAACCACTGTTCTATGAGTGTCGGATGACCGCCAGAGCTTGGCCGTCACTCGGAGTGTTCACGAGAAGATGTGCCAAGAGGTTTACCTCCTGGGTTCCCCGGTCTTTTGTGCCCCGTCACGGGGTCACAGGGTCACGGGTGACGTCACCCAGGTCACTATGTTGATATTATTACTCGACCTGCACGTTCGTGCGATGGACATCCATGGTCATCCGACACTCATAGAACCGTGGTTATATACATAACCCTCGTTTTCATTGGCACTCATTCCGAGGCCTGAGCAGAAATGTTTTACACAGGCAGCTTGGCCAGACTGACTTGCTTGCGAAATGCAAATGCAGCGTCACAGGCAACATGGGCACGCCCAGGCTACTGAAGTCTTGCACTTACTTTAGCTATTTGGCATTGCAATGTCTGCAGTGTCCTCCATCTGCAGTTTGCACTTGCACTTTATGTACTTTTTGTATTTATATGTGGAACTATTTGTTTGGTTGCGACCGTGTTGTTGTTTTTCTGTCTCCTTTGTCCTTATGTGGCACCAAGTCCTAAAGAAACACATTTTTACTAGTACTTTTTGTATATAGTTCATGAGGATAAATCACTCTGAACAAAAGTACACTTTAAACCTTCGTATGTTGAGCTGATCATATGTTATAATTTTCTTCTAGGCGCTGAAATTTCTCCATGACAAAGGATTTCCTTATGGTCACCTGCATGCTTCTAACGTCCTAATAGAAGATAACACATGCAAGCTGCTGGACATTGAGAATTCTCTTCTCGGTCTACCCTCTTACTACAGACCTTATGTAACACAGTTCAGAAAAATCAATGTAAGTGTTTAAGTGGTATCGACTCTCAGGTTCATAGACACCACCAACATTCTGTTTGGCCAGACACCATTTTTGTTGTCTGTGTGTCTAGTCACAGAAAAAAGTTTGTATGTATTTTGAATCATTTGCATGAATAGTCATGGTAAGCATCTAACATGTTGTTATGGTATAGCTCAACTGACAGCACTGCTGCTGCAACAAAATAGCAGGGGAAAGACAAATCATTTCAGATATTATCACCAAGTTCTTGATTTAACTTACCATGTTACTTATCTCCCCTTTCTTGTGTATTGTACATACAAACAATTATTTGTAAGATGCTTTGGTCATTGATTTTTGGTGCAGTTGACAGAGGCCATCGATGTGTACTCATTTGGACACTTGCTATTTGAAATGACGTATGGGAGACCACCAGATGCTGTTCCTATGGACCAGCTACCTCCAGCCCCCTTCACATCTGTGGGTAAGACGGCAACTTTCAGTGCCTGGTACAACTACAAACATTAATAAGGTGCCAGGCATGGCTTAGGAGTGTAGTGCATTTACTGAGCTTTTTGCACAGTATAGATATAAACAGACCTACTAGTAAGGATGTAAAAAGCTCATGTATGTTTTCCTGGTGGTTTTTCCCAGTGGAAAGTGAGCATATGCAGTAATAAGTATATAGGTCATACCTGAGTGCTAAACTCAGACTTTTCAGCCAGCCATCAACATCCAAGTGCTTATTTAAAGATTTGTACACACATTTACAGATCTTTAATTATATTAGTATATATAGTTATATTATTATATATATAGTTATATTATTATATACTATATATATATATATATATATATATATATATATATACACTCCTGATCAAAATCTTAAGACCAGTTGAAAAATTGCAAGAATTCACATTTTGCACTGTTGGATGTTAAGAAGGTTCTAGGTAGTGCTTCAAAATGCAAAAAGAAGAAACAGGAGTGAGATGAAAAAAAATTGAGTAAGCGATTTTTTGCAAACAACCATTAAACTGAAATACGCTGTTCATCAGCTGATCAAAAGTTTAAGACCACATCTCAGAAAACCCCCTAAAATAGAAATAAAATGTTCAAAAAAGGACTCAGTAATGAGTAGCTGCGCCATTCTTGTTAATAATCTCAAAAATTCGATTCGGCATGCTTGATGCTAGTGTTTTCAGGAGGCTAGAGGGAATGTTGCTCCAAGTGGTGGCTTCATGAAGGGCATCCACTGTCTAAGAACTGGTGTGCATTTTCCGTAAACTTCACTTGCCATCCAACCCCAAATGTTCTCAATTGGATTTAGACCAAGGGAACATGCTGGATGCTTTAAAAGTGATGTTATTTCTCTGGAAGAGGTTCTTTGTCAGGCGGGAATTTTGAACTGCAGCACTGTCCTGTTGAAAAACCCAGTCATTACCACCCAGACGATGGCCTTCAGTCATGAGGGATGCCCTCTGCAACATCTCCACATAGCCAACTGCCATTTGACGGCCCTGCACAACCTGAAGCTTCATTGTTCCATTGAAGGAACCCCCCCCCCCCCCCCCATCATTATGGCGCCCCCTCCACTGTGCCGTGTAGAAAACATCTCAGGTTGGATCTCCTTGTCATGCCAGTAATGTTAGAAGCCATCAGGACCGCCAAGGTAATTTTTTTTTCTAATCACAGAATAAAACTTTCTTCCACCTTTCAGTGTCCCATGTTTGGTGCTCTTGTGCAAACTCCAAACGGGCAATTTTTTCCAAACGGGCAGGATCTTTTCAGGAGTTTAAAATGATTGTCTTACTGCGTCCAACCTGATCAGCAATGGCACACTGCGAGAGGCCTTGCTGATGCATCTTTACAACCCAACCGCGTTCAAAGACACAAAGCTTCAGGAGGTCATGACAATGTGGATACCTGACAGGAAATGACACTGAATCCTCATTTTTGTGGCAATTTGGGCTTTTATAGGCTGTGGTCTTAAACATTTGATCAGCTGATGAACAGCCTGTTTCAATTTAATGGTTGTTTGCAATAAATTGCTTACTCAAATTTTTTTCTTGTCTCACTCCTATTTCTTCTTTTTGCATTTTGAAGCACTACCTAGAACCTTCTTAACATCCAACAGTGCAAAATGTGAATCCTTGCAATTTTTCAACTGGTCTTAAGAATTTGATCAGGAGGTAAGGACACTCAAACATTTTCTTGAAAAAAAAAAATCTTTATGGGCTGTATTTTCTCATTTGTGCGTAAGTCCTTTATTACACAGTTTCAGTTGCACACTTTCAGTTCTGGTTATTCACTGTGTAAAAATCTAAAACTACACTTAACTATTGTGCTTTTGTAATGATGCTTGAACATGTTCAACAAGGTATAGGCTATACTCGACCAACTGCCCACTTCAAGTGTAATAAACTGATTCGCCTGTAGTGGCACTAGAGCTGAAACAATTAATTGATTAATTCGATTAAAAAAACGATTCATTTTTTCACAAATCAGTGTGTTGTTTAATTCACTGTATTTAATTATTATGTTCAGTTAGCTTGTGTTTCACATGGACCACGAGAAGCAGGCAATTCAAAACAATAGGCAATGTTTGTTTTCAGCTAACTTTAGCCTAGTAACTACCAGCCTAAACATGTCTTTTCCATTGCTGCACACATAGGCTAATATTGCTGGAAACTCACAAAATACAAGCACTAACCAAAAAAAAAAAAATGTTTAAGATTTTGTTCAGTTTTATCCACAAACCAACATATTTTGCCTTATCCTAGGTCTAGGATTAGGGTCACTCATAATGTCTTCTACAGCTGAAAACACAGTAAATATACACGCTGACCCAAACCTTTTAGAATTTATCTAGTTTAATTCCCAAATCAAGATGTACATCTGCACTTCAGTCATGTTTCACTCCTCTGACATGCAAGGTTTTCCAAATTGTGGCATTTGCTACATAACTTAGCTAAACATGTCTTCTCCATTGCTACAAATCGGCTAATATTCCTGGGAACTCACAAGAAATACAAACACTGACCAAAAGCTTTAAGGATTTTGTTAAGCTTTATCCACAAACCAACATAGGTGCATGCTTGCAATTTGTTTATTAACCCTTTAGGCACTAGGGTTTTTTTTCCTAAAACATTCAATTTTGACATCTTAATTTCAAAAGGCTATAACTTAAAAATAAGAGATTGAGATTTACTGTAAATTAGAGAAATCTAATCCAAAGTTTATGTAGGATTAAATTTACCCATCTAATTTGCATATTATGACGTCACATGGTGGCGGCCATCTTGGATTATAGAATTTTTATAAATTGTCACGTTTGAAAGATAAAATGCAGTACTCCCTCCCCCAAAGAGTTGTGTATGCACCTTGTGTATGCTATACTGCACAATACTGAATGCTCAGACAAATAGTAAATAGCAAACAAACAGTGTAAATCTTTACTAATAAATGGCAGAACCAAACCGAATGCATGTAGCAGTAGGCTGACCTTTTGCTGTAGAGATTTTCCATTTACTACATAGGCACTCAGATTCCATATATGGGGCACGTATATATTATTCTATATATATATATATAGATATATATCATAACAAGACCTGTTTAGTTTAAAATCTCATGAGTGAGATGACAAGATGAGACGAGAGACAATGTTTTTTTTTTAGGTTTGTTTGTTTTTTTGGTTGGGCTTTTTTTTTTGAGCTGACAAAGGCTAAAAACTGATGGGCAAAGCGATTTGTCTCATTTGTAACATTTGTAAGATTTGTAAGAACATTCCAGAAATCATCAGAGAAAGAGTGACAGAAAATCTAGGGGCGAATTGGCATTGGAGATATCCAATTGGCTGATCAAAGGGCGTGAGCCAATTTTGATATCCCTCCTCATTGATCAACTCAAAGCAGGTGCGACAGTACATAGGCATTCCCATCATGCCTAGATAAACTAACGAGCATATTAGCTCCTCTGCCCCGTGCCACACCACCTCTGTTCCTGCTGCGAGCAGCACGCCCAGATCTGCTACGCACTCGTGCCGAGTGGAGAGAATTTTCATGGGTAGGACTCTCACTGCGTCTCCTCACCCTGCTTCTACGTTGTCCCCTAGCTCTCCTAGAAACATTTTGACCTCGTCTAACATACCCAGTGGCATTAGACAAAGGCTCCACCACGTTACTGTCCCCGCGATTAGGGAAAGGCACAGTCGGAAAACAAATTAGCTACATGGCTAGCGCAGTAAAAACACTGGACCCCGACTTCACTTCCAGCCTCGTTCCCCACACTACTAACACGCCTGCTTACTCCCTGATAAACATTCCCACCCCATGAAACACTGTTCCCATCGCTGACATTGAGCAAATGAGTATCTACTGTGGCCAAATGATCTGAAGATTATGCTTGGTGTAGGGCTAAACAATCACTTTGTCCAGCTTAAGTCGACAGTGGCACCTAGAGGGTTAAGCTAACTTATTTTAACTCATCCAGTTTAATTCCCTAATCAAGATGTACACCTGCACTTCAGTCATAATTCACTCATCTGACATGCAAGTTTTTCCAAACTAGCATTTGCTACGTAACTTAGCTAACCATATCTTTTCCATTGCTACAAATCAGCAAATATTGCTAGAAACTCACAAGAAATACAAACACTGATCAAAAAAAGATTTGTTCAGTTTTATCCACACAATCAAGATGTAAACCTGCAATTCAGTTATGTTTCACTCCTCTGACACGTGAGGTTTTTCTGTTTAACTGTTAAATGTGGCATTTAACACCTCTGACAAGGCGAAGATTGGTGTGTGTGTGTGTGTCGAGCACAAGCATGATGGGTTGGGCGCATCGGTGAAGTCACTTTCTCGTGCATAGAATAAAAGCCAGATGGTTGTTTACTTTCAGACTTGTCCTTTTTATCATTTTGCAAAGATATATATTTTTTTATTAGATTACTTGATTAATCGATGAAAAATGTACAGATTATTCAATTACAAAAATAATCGATAGCTGCAGCCTGACCTTACAACAGCCCTCTAATGCACATCAGCACAAGTGTCTTGTATTGATTTATTTATTTATTTATCTATTTATTTTAATTGTTAAGGAAATGTTGGAGGAAACTGCAAAGGCTTGCCAGTGGTCCTGGATGAGATGCATGTTGTTAGCATGGTGAAAGCCATGGGGGAAAGCGATAGGTAGGTGCTGCTGAGTGGATCATGTAAACGGCCCCAGCAGCCCCAGTCACTGTAACGGTAGCCGGCTGGTTCAGGTTAACCCTTGTTGAGCATCTGTCTGTACGGCTCCAGTTGGCCACCCCCTCAGCTGCTCTGTCCTGTACAGCTCACATGAGGTTGCGTGAATAGCTGTAGTCAGCGGCCAGTTGTGCGTGTTACACCTGGGAGTAGGGACTAACAGCCTGAACTATTTACTTGATTATAGATAATGTAGGGGTAGGTGTAATAGCCATAGTTTCTCCCTAAGGTGCTCTTCCTACATGCACAAGTACTTTGTGTTCTTTGTAAACAGGAGAAAAGGGGAAAATATCATTTAAATCAGAAATGCCCCGATTTTGGGTTTGCTCCCCTAAAGTGAGTAACTGGCTTCAGTTGACAGCCTTAAGTCAACGTTAAAATGTGCGCAGGCAGAAAAACCAACAGAGTGACAGGAAATTATGACAATGCACAAAACTGTCTTTTGACGGTTTTAATCTTTTTAATCTTTTGTCTTTTAATCTGTCTCTGGACAGATTAAGCATAAAGCTACAGAAAACCCTGAGTCTTACAAGACAATTTAATAAAACATGGCTTGGGTGTTGAAAATGTTCTTTAGAGTGTTTTTTATAAAAAATGCAGAGGTTTTGGGTCAGAAAAATATGTGCACCTAAATTTGTGAGCTCTTGTGAGGTCTCTGTTAATGCTCTGGTGGTATAGCCTATTTGTAGATTATCCTCTAGCATACCGGTAGGCGTTAAAGCAAGATTTACGTATAATTTGTAATTTTGCGTATAATTTGCCTTCATCACCTGAATACTTGTAAAACTAATCACAGAACCGCCTTACATGTAGTTCCATGTTATTTTTTTCCCTCATCAGATTGCCCTCTGGGAAAAGCAATGCAATACAGGTTTCAGAGAATCACATGACATTGAGAACTGTTTGAAGTTAACTACGTGTAGAGATCCAAAGTCATGTAAAATTTCTGTTTTTACGGGACACTTACTGTCTATGTAGTTCTGGGTTTGTTTTTTGAGTATTTTTTTAATCTGTTGACTTCGTCTTTTCAGTGTCTGTGCTGCAGTCCATTCTCTCCACTGAGGCCTGTAAAACAGGGATGCCTACAGTCACACAACTCCTACAGACTCCGTAAGACCTATCTCCCTCTCATAATGTGTCAGCCAGAGTTTTCCTTTTTTCTCTTGCTTCGACGTAACAACTGAACATATTTTACCCCAGTGAAACATTTTTTTATTGCACTATTGCACTCACCTGTGTACTGCTGGTTAAATAGCACTGTGTATTGTTTTACACAGGTTATTCAAAGATGTGTTGCTGTTTAACTCTGAGAAGGCCCAGTTCAAGGTAAATCATTTTCACGCAGCAGTAGGGAGATGCCTCTGTCCAAGCAACTCAACTACATCAGCTCTGTGGGTGTGCATGTGTGTATATGTATGCATGTGTTAATGTTTGTTTATGTGTGTTAAAGCAAGATAAATTCTTGCACATGGCAACACAATGCACATAATTGTCTTTTAAAAAATAGATAACCACTAAATTAAAAGAGGCACTGAAAATGGCCAAAGACAGCCTGGAGAAGAGGCTTCAGGAGGAACAAAAAACGGTCAGTACCATGCCACAGGTCCATCTCATGTTTTGAGGAACTTGCAACAGTATTGACTTTAGGTATACCCCACCATCCACAATTATTGGTATCCTTGATAAAAATGACTTAAAGAGGTGCTAAAAATAGTTTGTTCAGCATTTGTCTTACTTTCAAAATGAAAACAATGAGGAAATGAGGATCCTTTAAAGAAAGCTACTTCCAGACTTAACCATGGTTTTTGCATTGATTTCCTAAGATTTCAAACAACTGTCTAGACTATAAAAAACTTTATAGTCTAATACTTTTTTGGCAACATCTTGGTGGCATTAGGTCTTGTCAAAAAAGAGATTAGAATATATTATGTAGTTATCATTTACACCAATCAGTTTGTAAGTAGTAGCCCTTCATTTGGGGTTTGTCTCTTCACTGCTGAGGTCTCTCACACAAATTGTGAAAAAAGGAGGAGGGGGATTCTCTGGAACTTAACATTCCAGAACTATTAGAACTGGAATCTCACCGCACAACTAATATCATTAAATAAGTAAAATAAATTACAGTATCAGTCGCCTCAATTTTAGTATTGTGATACTAAAATGAGAATTAAAAGTGACAATAAAATGGAGTTTGTTTCAGCATGTTGTTTATTTTCCTTTTTTTTTTGTGAAACAGGTGTTGGAACAATGCAAGTTGGCATTGTTGTCATCACTAATTGTGTCCTCAACAATTAAAATCACTGAAATGAAAAAAAGCTGCCTTTTCTGTTATTGGATATTGGAAATTGAATAGTACTTACCTGGCATTGTGTAGCTTTTGGTGCTGTGACCATCTATGAGAGTCATTGTGGTTTGCCAAGTTCGAATGCCTTAAAGTGTTACTACTATAGGTGGGCCGTTATCGGCGTTAACGTGCTGAGTTAACGTGAGACTCTTATCGGGCGATTAAAAAAAATATCGCCGTTAATCTATTCTTAAAGTTGGGTTGGGAGCTGGGTCTATACTACACAAACTGATGACTTTCACCAAAGATCTTAGATTCTACAAAGATAAGCCAATATAATATAATACGTCACTATGGGACCAAAATGCCAACAAATTCCTATTTCGAACTCTTAGAAAATAATTTAGTGTGTCTGTAAAGCGAGCTAGCAAGCTAACGAACTAGCTCTAGCTCATTCAAGTGAATGGTAGTAACTATGACAACACCATGTGCTAAACGCTAACAGCGATTGGACTCACCTTGAATTTAATACATTGCTGTAACCCTATAACTTTGTTACTTTGTCTGCTTACACTATAACCAGTAACAGTATCTAGGTGGGTGTTGGTGAGTAAAGTGACAGCTTTCAATTTAAAACATTACGTTAGCGTAGTTCGCTAGCGTTAGCGCGCTAACAACCACATAGTAAGTGGTTGCTGCCTGACCTGAAAT
Organism: Coilia nasus; assembly: GCA_027475355.1. NCBI lineage: Eukaryota > Metazoa > Chordata > Actinopteri > Clupeiformes > Engraulidae > Coilia > Coilia nasus. The sequence continues at coordinate 638,574 of CM050211.1, forward strand.
AAAGCTAATTTTCTCAAAATCCAAACAGTAACAACTTACACTACTAGGCTTGAAATTATTACAAATAGTTGCGGATTGTGACACATGATTCCAAAAAATCCTTAACAACTCCAGAAAAACGTAATGACCAATTTATTAGTTAAACTCCACATTTCAATGAAACGAACCTAGAATCTGCTCTGCACTGCATAAAGGGGGATTTCCCCCCTCCCCCTTGCGAAAATAGAACACGGAAGCAAACGGCTGTTGGCGACTCTCCCTCCCTCAACACTCTCTGCTTTCACCTTGATATTTTAGCGCGGATACATACCTACCTATATATTTTAGCGCGGATGCCTTCGGCAGAATTCAAATGAGCCATTTTAATCTAGATTAATCTAGATTAATTTTATGATTACAGCGAGATTAATCTAGATTAAAAAATTAATCTATGCCCACCACTAGTTACTACCCATAATTGTGTAATTTACAAAGAAGTAGAATTTTGTCATCTTGTCATGTAAAGAATTTATGATGTTGTTTTATTGAGGCTAGGGTTGTGTATAGAAAGGGTTTAATTCAATACCGGAGCCAAATCGATGCTTTCGAACTGGTGCGGTTCCTTAACAGTATTAAAATCGATACAGGAACAGACATTTTTATGAAGCAATGGCTTTTTATTTCTGACACAAAGTCCAAGGTCCAATTGAGCCAACAACATATGAACTTAAAACCCATAAACACCTCTCCCCCCATTTTGAGTTTTTGTTCAGAGTTGCACTTTAACAGGCTCCTGTTCACACATAATTTGACCTACCATCAAATGTTTTATCTCATTGGAAAGCTCAGACCTTGTACATTTTATGTGCACTGACGAAGAGCCACAGACAGAAGAACAGAGATTGTTTTTACAAAGAGGTATTTTAAATAGCTGAAAATGACCACTGAAAATGTCCAGCCCTCCAGTACCAGTACCTTATTATCTGTTGGGAACACAACTTTGATGTATTGTAATGTCTTGTGAGGCTGGGGACCAAAAGACATGACTGTAGAACAAAATATGACCATTAAACACTATGTTGTTGGTCTTTTACCTACTTGCTTTGAATAAAAACAAGTCTATTTTTTTGTTTGTTTTTGAAATGGAATAATGAATGAACGAACTATACATGGATTATTTCAGTCCCCTAATCATAACGCCACAGAAAGCAGTGAGGTAACCTATAGAGAAGAATGCATAAGCAATGACCTACCAATTTGGAAGATCTGGATGGATTGTGAAAAGAAGAATAGTCTCAAATACTTTTCTTATACTTTCTGTTTTATGGTATGTGAAATGAGAAGGGTAACAGTTGTGTTTTGCACAAAAGAGGCCTTTACAGTGTACAGTGGTATGAGAAAGTTTGGGCACCCCCTCTGAGGTTGTATAATAATGGACTCTGACTTCACACAAAATTATCTTGGTGGCATGTCCTTCATTTGCCCATAAGAGCCAAGTGTCAACTTGATTTCCAAACACAGATTTAAGTATTCATAGTATGCAATTGTATGAAATTAAATCAGATGTAAAAAATAGGCTGTGCAAAAATGTGGGAACCCTTGTCATTTTGTTGCTTTGATGGCCTGTAACTAATCATCACAAGATAATTTGGCTTGGTGAGCTCGTTAAGCCTTGAACTTAATTGACAGGTGCATTCAATAATGACAAAAGGTATTTAAGGTGGCCAAATGCCAGTTCTCATTCTGTTGGACTCTCCTCTGAAGAGCTGCAACATGGGAGCCTCAAAACAACTTTCTGATGACCTCAAAACCAAGATTATCCAGCATTATGGTTTAGGGGAAGGTTACAAAAAGCTGTCCAAAAGATTTCAGCTGTCAGTTTCCACTGTCAGGAACATTGTGAGGAAATGGAAGGCCACGGGCACAGTTCTTGTTAAGCCCAGAAGTGGTAGGCCAAGAAAAATTCAAGAGAGGCAAAGACGAAGGATGGTCAGAATGGTTAAAAACAACCCACAGACCACCTCCAAAGACTTGCAAGGATATCTTGCTGAAGACGGTGTCGCTGTGCATCGGTCAACAATACAGGGAAGGAAAGGCTGTACGGAAGAGTGATGCGGAAGAAGCCTTTTCTTCACAGTTGCCACAAACTGAGTCGCTTGAGGTATGCGAAAGAACATTTGGACAAGCCAATATCATTTTGGAATAAGATACTCTGGACTGATGAAACAAAAATGTAATTGTGTCACAACAAGAGCCGATATGCATGGCGGCAAAAGAACACAGAATTCGAAGAAAAACACCTGCTTCCCACAGTAAAATTTGATGGTTCCATCATGCTGTGGGGCTGTGTGGTCAGTGCTGGTACTGGGGATCTTGTTAAAATTCAGGGTTGCATGGATTCCACTCAGTATCAGCAGATTCTTGGGAATAATGTTCTAGAGTCTGTCACAAAGTTGAAGTTGCGCCGACCGAGCATTCATGCAGAAGAACAAGTACAATGTTTTGGAATGGCCATCCCAGTCCCCAGATTTGAATATCATCGAGAATCTGTGGGATGACTGAAGGATTCTGAGCATGGACAGCCTGCTTCAAAACATCACTGACTTGCAGAGGTTTTTCCAGGAGGAATGGGCCACAATACCATCATCCAGGATCCAGACACTCATTGGTGGATACAGAAAGTGTCTACAGGCTGTTATTTTTGCAAAAGGAGGCTCTACTAAATATTAATATGATTTTTCTATTAACTCATTCAGTGCCAGCCATTTTCAAAGTTGGTCACGTCCCAGTGCCAGGATTTTTTGAACATTTCAGTGTTTTTTCAAGACCCACAGAAAATTGAGTTCTATGTCTGTGTCAACAAAAAACATACCAAAAGAAACTCCAGACTTTCCTTTATCATCAGAATTTTTTTTTTTGTTTGTACCTCTTTCCATTCCTTAGCAATTGTCTGGAGAACATGGGTGGGTGTAACTAAAAATGCTGATTTCTGACCAAAATACTGAGAAAAATGGCTTTTTGTAACGAGCAACATTTCAAGCAGAAAATGTCTTTGATTACAATTGTTTTTGCTTCAGAGACATCTCAAACATTATGAAAAGTGATCCCATTGTATACTGCACCAAAAATAACGCTGGCAACATTATTTATAAATTAAAAAAATACAAATTTATTTATAAAACCATGTAGGCACATTTCATAGATTCTTTGAAGCACAGCTAAAGGCAACACTTCATGGGAAACACTTTGTGCGTAAACATTTCAAAGGCAAAAATTAGACTTTCTAGCAGCTATTTATGTACAGCACACTATGTTATACTGTAACTGTAGTGCTTCTAGCTCTCCCCCTGTGTGTGCGCGCGTGTGTATGCATGTGTGTGTACAGCAGAGAAGACCTATAAACACGATCTAAAATACCGGTCCATACATCTAGTATCGGAGTAAGCTATGCAATTAGACTACTGCTCCATGCTTGTAAATGTAATATTTCTGAACGTCACCAAACACGATATAAAACATTGTAACATTTTAGTTTGGGAACTTGGCTCAAAGAGGGGATAGGCAAACCGAAACCGAACTATACAACGCCTTCAGAGCAAAATAACATCGTATTCCACAGGATCCGCACACAGAACAACTAGATTAACACATGAGAATGATAGCACAGGAAATTATGATGTTGGGAGAGTGCAGTGAATCCGTGCGCTTTACCAAATGTAGAGAGCTGGGTCGTCAGTGACTTGCTGTCGGCGCAGACGGGTCAGTCAAGTGCAGGTGTAGCTATCTATGAAACAGTGCGACAGGCTGCTCATTATGCATTACCTAAAGTGAAATTAATCTATTGGTGGCCTGCAGAAGTTAAACGTGAGATGTTGCTAGGAAAACAGTAGCTTCAACATACGTGCTGACAGGATTTATTTTGATCAAGCTAGCAGTGTGCAAAACTGCGAGCAATTGAGCAAGCCAGGTCCAGTGTCTCTTCTTTGAGACAATGTTAGATGATCACATATCCACACTGATACTGGTACTACCCACAGAATGGGTTCCCTTGTGATTACAACTTTGATTTTTTTACACAAGCTAGATCAGATGATTACCCCACCTCCCCTGTAAAAAAACGAAATTGACTCAATAACGCGTCATTGGCACTGGGCGTTACTATCGTAAAAGACGCGTTTTCGCGTCATTGGCATCGAATGAGTTAAGGTGGCCAAATTTATGTACGGCCCATTTTTTTGTTTTGGGGCATATTGCACATTTTCTGTTAACCCAATAAACATCATTTCACTGCTGAAATATGATTGTGTTCATCAGTTATTTATCAAAATTAAGTGAATTAAAACACCCAATGATTGGTGAATATATATAATGCTAATTGTCAAGGGTGCCCAAACTTTCTCATACCACTGTAATAAATGCAGGGGTGTGGTACTTGTGTTTTTGGTAAAATAATTTATTTCACTTTTTTATTTCTCAGAAAAAAATGACAATCGGTGAGTTTTAGTCAGTTTTACCAGGGGTGCCAATAATTGTGGAGGGTGCTGTATGAATAGTTACTGCTAGATATATGCGTATATCATCATGTAATGTATTTTTAATTACTATTTTACTAAATAATAGTCCTACGGATGTAAAATATGGTATGGTTGTTGTGGTTAGAGATTTAAAGGCATTGTGTGGTTTTGCATCATAAGATCCATCAACACAGAAGACTGACAAGAGCCCAGTCTCATCACGGCTCAGAGGAGGAGAAGAAGAAGAGAAAAATACTTGCAAGAAAGGTGTGTGCACAATGTGTGACACTCATATGATGCACTCTCTAAGTTCTGTGTGATTGTAATTACATTTTACTAACAAAAGTGTTTTTACAATTGTAGAAATCCAGACAGTCAACTTATGAGAATGAAGAGGACTTCTTGGTGAAGTACAGCAACAACTCTGGTGGGTTTCTAACAGCACAGGTGGCCAGGGAAGCTGTACTTTTACTTAGGATTTGCAATCACTTTTTTTTTACTTCTTAGGATTCACTTTCACTCTTTCGCATATTTTATCAAGTTGCAACACAAATCTGTCCCCTTTGTAAATTGTTCTGCATAACATTGGCTGGGTTTATGCACAAGGAAGTGTAATGATGTAGTTGAGCCATTCTCCTGACCTCTACTCTCCCCTGTGACAGGCTCAGGGGCCAGTTCCCCCCCCACATGCCCCTCGTCACCAACCCCCCCATCCACATCAGGTATGTGTGCCACCCACCAGCATGACCCATGCTTTACCGTCAAATAGGAAAATGCGCCCCCAAGTAGTGCAAATGTGATGTGACACTTCCAGCATGTGGCACTACCAGTATATTCTGTTAATTCAGTAATGCAACTACACACAATTTATCAGTTTCACAACCAGATTATGACACAATGACATTTTAGGGTTTAACATCAACTTACTGTTTTCTGACTTTGTTTTTATCTCCACACCTTTTTATCTGTAGGACTGTTGAGTCTGCTCACTGTACAAAATAATTTGTAACATGTATTTACCTCTCTTTCCCTCCTCTGCTGTCTTCCAAGTAGAGCATGCACCATTTTGAACATGTGTGGGGTAAAGTAATTTAATACTGATCTCGTTCTTAATTTAAAGTTGCAGCATACCCTGTTCTTCCAGCTCGTGTAACCGACTCTCTGACCTTTCTGTAATGCCTAAGAATTCTGGTGTCCCTTTCATTTTACTGTTGGCTGTGAGACTTTATGCTGTGAAAATGCAGCCTCACAGAAACATATAACTGAAAGTCTGTTTAAAAAAATGTGCTGACATGAACCGGGTTGATGCAACTTTAACATCACAATCTACATGGATTACCTTTCTGATAAAAAGGGACACATTGCTTATCACCAGCCTCCACAGGAAAGCTTAACATATGTCCTAGGCACAGAAATGTGAATGAAACTTGTGCTTGTATATGTTCTTGCAACATGTCATAGACCAGTGATGGGCAGGCTGGCTTCTACAATCCAGGAGCACATATTTTAGCAAAAACAGCTGATTGTAATTAGCACGTTTTCAGCCAGGTAGAGGAGTTGCGTATTGAAATCACCCGTGTTAAGCACACAAGTAGAACCTGGGGCCAGTTGTTTAAAGGTATTTGATTGGATTTTGGTTATTGGATTGGATCAAATTTTGAAAAAGGTTTGTTCAAAAGGGAAAGACTGATTCTGAAATCGGATTAGGTCATATATTCCAATCCTAGTTTTGATGTGGATCAAACCTTCCGTTTGTGTTGTTGAAAACTTTTCAGTAGAATTTGGTTTAAAAAAAAAACAAAATTAGGATTATCCTGATTCCAACAGTGTATAGGACTTCAAGATGAATGTCAAGAAGAAAATGTAGTAAAACCAGTTGGTTAAATAATACTTTTGTATCATTTAATGTATATACTTTTATATACATTGGGGGCAGCTGTGGCCGAGTGGTTAGGGAGTTGGTCTTGCAATCGGAAGGTTGGCAGTTCGAATCCCACCCTACCCATGGTTGAGATGCCCTTGAGCAAGGCATCTAACCCCACACTGCTCCAGGGACTGTAACTTAAACCCTGTAAATATCTGTAAGTCGCTCTGGATAAGAGCGTCAGCTAAGTGTAATGTAATAATTATATTTTGCATTTGACTTGTTTAGCCGTTACAGTGATAAAGTAGACATAGGCTACCATTTAGGCCTTTCAGTATAGTAAAGTAAAAATACAATAAAATTAAAAGTGATCTTGTCCCCATGAAATAAACCCCCAAACAGACTTCAATAACAAACAAAAATAATGTATTTAATTTCTCTGTCATTCATCACTGTATATTAGTTTCAAAGAAACAATCATCAGAACTAGAACTTTTTTCATATGTAAGATGTTTTCAGAATATCCACAACATATTTGTTGTTAATGTATATTTGTTTTTTGTTTCTTGTGGCTTAGATGAGGGGATTCATAAAAGATTCGTAGAAGTCAATGTTTATGTTATTTTTGCACTTTGTCTCAAAATAAGAAACACTTAAACATCTTGAAAACTGTGTATCTAGACCAAGGTGATCCAATCCAGTGCTGCTTTGAAAAAAACTCTGGATATCAAAAAGTGGAATTTCCAAATCTGGATAATTTTTATTCAGATTAAATTGTTTTGACTGACCCCAGATTATTTGTAGTGTGATGTGTGGTACTAGATTGTAGCTTCTGAACACAGGTTGCCCATCACTTTTGTAGATTGTGATCAGTTTGTCACAAAGTGAATGCAAAATGCAAAACAACAAACCTCAGTGTTTTGTTTCTTTATTTTGTTTTTATTATGACTGCCTTTAGCACCAGCACAGTGATATAGATTTAGTTCAAGGGTTTTTTTTTTTTTTTGTAATTTTGAGTCAAGGCTTCCTGGGACACTGAAAGGTGGGGGAGCACGAAACTTGGATGGGACGTAGCACCCTTCCGGCTGATATGTCATAGAAGGTTTTGGCCACCCCCCTCAGTTCCTAAATGGTCATTTGGTGTGCGCCACTACTACTACAACCTCTTGAATAGGGGTGGAAATTTGGAAGATGGAAGATTTTATTAATGTTTATGCCATTGTCAATTCTGCCTATTGATTCAATTTCTTATCAATTCTCGTATCGTTTCCTCTGTAGTTACTGAATGGCAAAAATCATGTATGACACCAACAAATCACTGTTCCGAGTCTTAAAAAATGTGTCCATAAAGCGAGCTAGCAAGCTAACGAACTAGCTCATTCAAGTGGATTGCAATAACTGACAATATTGACCTTATTCTGGAACCGACCATGGGCGGCGTGACGCGCTTCCGTATTGTAACGCTATTTCCGGGTACTATGCGCCCCAATGCAACCTTCTACTGTCTATGGATGCAACTCAGCTGATGTTACTTGAAATCTAACGATCTAAAATACCGGTCCATACATCTAGTATCGGAGTAAGCTATGCAATTAGACTACTGCTCCATGCTTGTAAATGTAATATTTCTGAACGTCACCAAACACGATATAAAACATTGTAACATTTTAGTGTGGGAACTTGGCTCAGCCAGAGGATAGGCAAACCGGGACCGAACTAAATATACAACGCCTTAGAGCAAAATAACATCGTATTCCACAGGATCCGCACACAGAACAACTAGATTAACAAATGAGAATGATAGCACAGGAAATTATGATGTTGGGAGAGTGCAGTGAATCCGTGCGCTTTGCCAAATGTAGAGAGCTGGGTCGTCAGTGACTTGCTGTCGGCGCAGACGGGTCAGTCAAGTGCAGGTGTAGCTATCTATGAAACAGCGCGACAGGTTGCTATGCATTACCTAAAGTTAAATTAATCTATTGGTGGCTTGCAGAAGCTAAACGTGAGATGTTGCTAGGAAAACAGTAGCTTAAGCAACGTGGTCTGCAGTTAGGGAAGTAAAAATTACAATGGACGTTTTATTAATAAAGAAACAACCCATTTCTGTTCGTTCGTTTTTTTTTCCTCAAATCTCCCTACTGCTCCGCGCTTCTACATTTAATGTTTCTGAACGTCACCAAACACAACATTAAACATTGTAACATTTTCGTGTAGGAACTTGGCTCACGTGAAGCGGAGAGAGCTGCGTCGTCAGTGGCTTGCTGTCAGGGCAGGCGGCTCAGTCAAGTGCAGTTGTATGCGTGTGTGTTGTCTAGCATCTTAATCAGCATTGCCTAAGGTGAAATTATTGTATTGGTGGCTTGCAGAAGCTAAACGTAAGATGCTGCTGGAAAAATAGTATCCTAAGCAACGTCTGCATAGTTAGGGAAGTTAAAAATACAATGGCCATTTCCATGAATAAAAAAAAAATCCCTTTCTGCACACACATGTTTATTTATTTTTTGACAAATTGCCCCTTGCCTCAGCCCACCGCTGCATGCTATGCATGCTATCCAGCCACCCAGTGGGGTTCATTAACCTCGAGTGATGAGGCACAATCTCTCCATCCAATCTTTTTAGGTGTCTTTCTGAGTAAGCTATCCATCTTTATTTGCAAGGTTTTCCAACGTAGCTGACTTGCTGTAGCAAACCGACCGGAAGTAATGTTACAATCGCGGAAGACGAGCAACTTTGAAAATGGGCGTGTCAGAATAAGGTCAATACCTATGTACTAAAGGCTAACAATCAAGCTAACAGTTAGACTACACATTGCTGTAACCTTATAACTTTGTATTGCTCTTTTCACGTAGGCTAATGTCAGTAGTATTATCTAGGTGGGTGTAAGATAACACCTCTCAATTTAATACATTGTTTTTAGCCTAGGTAATGTAGTCGATGGCAGGTAAAATGTTGTGCAGGGAAATGAGAGAAACGTAAAGAATAATCTATCACATTGGAGGTGTACAATTCCGAAGGAATTGGTCAATTGGAACCAGTTCTAAGTCGGAACCGGTTCTCGATTCCCAACTCTACACTTAAGGGAAGCTGTAATTGACAGCAATTACATTATGGCTAATAACTACAAAACAATAAGGTATAGAAACTAGTGCTGTGGTTATAGAAACTAGCAAGTGGGTGTGGTCAACGTGGGTCAGAGTCAGAACAACTGTGTTTAGGCAAAGTCCTGGTTTAGGGCCGACGTGTGTCATGCGGCCAGGAAATGTAACGCTACAAATAAAAGCACAGTCCCAACTAGACGCCCTAGCCAGAAACACATTTGTGCAATAAAAGCCAATCTCAAAAATAGTTGTTTTATTTAGCTTATCAAAATCCCCCATACTGCACCGTAACATAAATACCACGTCCTATACAGTGACAACTTGTTGTATGGGGTCTTAGATTTTGTCACCAACAGATGGAATCCATGCATTCGCACGTAACTAATTTCTACTGTCTCTCCTAATATTCTGCCCATTGGTTCGTGTTTGTCAATCGACTTGTAGGGACTTACTTTCAACATGGTGGCAACCGGGGACTACTGGAAGGTACTACCTGTAAAAGCCATCTTTTTAATACTCAGTGCTTTATTTTGAATGTCAGGGCCCTTGTTATACTAGCAAGAAAGTGTGAAACTACTTAAGCATTTTTAATGGTTTAAAAATAGCAATGTCCATGCCCTGATTACTAGCACGGTGAGCCTTTTCAATAAAAACCAATAAAAATCGGTAAAAATAATAAAAAGCGAAAAGCTAGCGTAGTTTTTCTCCATAGCAAACATACCAGCTCGTTATCATGTTTTAACATGCCTTAAGTTCTTTTTACACCAAATTTCTTTAATACATGGTATTCTCAAAACTGCAACTACATTACATAATAGCTGTGCCTCTTACTGAGGTGCTTGAACCTTAACTGCTGAAAACACAACGTTTTGCTCTATTCAACCAATCTATGCCACCAAAACATTCAGGCTATTTAATGACACGGGTCTACGCTGAGACAAATTAGGCGTGCTGATAGCTTCAGTCACAGAATTACACAGTCTCCAAGGTTAGCTTATTGTTTATTAGATGTACTTCACTGTAGAGTTTTATAGTCAATATCAGAATGCAATGTTGCAGCAATGTATAACTGGAGGTAAGGTAGACTGAAATGTAGCAGTGTAACAGCATTTTATTATGTGCCATTTCATAGTTAAGAACACTTGTAAGATCAATCATATCTTTTATTCACTTCAGTAATAGACTAATGGTGTTGGAAGTTAGATCAGCCATTCTGGTTAGCTATATTAGTGCTAATTGGCCAAAGTTAATGTTAAACCTCCATTAAAACACAGCATGGACACTTTTTTGTTTGTTTTTGCATGTATTATTTTGTCTTGACGTGTTGAACTGAGCCACAGACAATAACGCTAATCCCTGTTACATCCATATTTTGTTCTATATTGTCTGATATTAGTGGAGCCATCAGAGGTAAAGTGGTTTGTACAAATCCAGCAGATTTTTCACAGTTACAGTTAGGACAATGCTATCATAAGTAGTAATTCCCCGAAGCATTTTGTCTGCATTCAACACCATGCTGCTAGCCAGTCGAATGCTTGCAAAAAAAACACACACACAATTGCGACCTTTTTAAAAACCAAGTGAACGTCTGTATTGTGAGAACATTGGAGGTTGTTTACAAAGACTGGTGTGCCCTTTGACTTGTCATACCAGAAGGGGGACAAATCTGATCGGCCTAAATAGTTTCATGTTTTCTGACAAAGGCAGACAATCAGATCAGAACAAACTATTCATATGGTTTTATTTTGGGTTTTTGTTTTGGTAGCTACTTACTATTATTGAAATACATGCATAAATGTGCAAACATACTGAGAAGATATTTTAAGACTATATGTCCACTTTAAAGAAGGCTTTCAAGATTTAGGATTTAACAGTAGGAAGTATTGGGTTTGACATATTCTTTTAAGGGTGCTGCAGACTGAGCTTTCTTTTCTTGTTGTTACAGGAGGACCTGATAGACCACCTCCTCCACCACCTCCTCCTACACCTTCCACTGTCCTGTCCTCATGTGACTCTGGCCCCCCTCCCCTAGCCCCACCAGCAACATGTGGGCCTGGCCGCACTGCCCTTCTCAGCTCCATCCAGAGCTTCAGCAAAGGCAAGCTGAAGAAGTCAGAGACCAACGACCGTAGTAACCCCCTTATTTAAGAGGCAGCTTGGCTTTCTGCTTCCATTTGCTCCCTGTTTAGGCCAGGTTCACTGTTGTCCAATTTGGCCATTCAGGGTAAAACACAAAGTTGGAGTATTTGAACCCATACATACCGTTTAGTATGTTAGATGATGTTAACGGGCAAACAACAAATCCTACATGGCCCTCACAGCTTTGTTGTCCCCTTAGCTTATCAGTATTTCGATATGCCATATTTGAAAATCCCTAGTAATCTTAACTTTTTGATGGCATGAACCAGCATGACCGAGAGCCTTTAAAGGCCTATACAAACATTTTTGTCTGTTTTAATCTGAATGGCTGAAATTTGAGGTTTACCCTAAGAAGATGCCTTGGAGGTACGTCACTGAACCAGCTGAATTTTTTTTTTTTTTTTTTTTCTTTTCTTTCTTGAGTGTACAGAATCTTCCCAGCCTGGTAAACCAGACCCTGTGTTTAAAAACAGGTGTAGTATGAGGGGCTGGTTTACCAGGATACATTTTTCCCAGCTACATGACAAGTTTTCATGCTGCATTCTTCTTTTACCTAATTAGTACTTTACATAATTTTATTGTGCCATTTTATTGTCAGTGATCATATTTCCATTATTAGTTGATTATGCATTTGAATGATACTGGCAGTTCATTTGAGTTGTACTTTCGTGCCACGTTGTGCCATTGTGCCTATATGTACATAATATAAATATATAAAAGAAAAAGTGGATTTTGCTTAATTGCTTGCAGTTTTGCAAGCTTATTTTATTCACTAGTTACGTTTCTAGTCCACACTGTGCTTGTTACAAATAATGAATCATACCGCAGATACATCCATATGCATTGTTTATGGATTAGCTAAACTAGACAATAATAGAGGCCCAGATAATCTTCATCATTATGAATTTCCATTTAAGTACACCTTTTTAATGCAACGAAACAAGCTTAAAGGTCTCATTCCACGAGAAACTGTTTAGTACTTGCTCTTTTTGAAATACAACAGGTCACTCTGAGTTGCATATGCATGCTGCACGTGAAAATGTTCTTCTACCCTGATTGCCTTCATTACTCAATTAAAAAGAAAATAGGAGGAAAAACGAACGAATAAGGAAAAGGCAAACAAAGTAACGTAAGTTTGTTAAATAGAAAAAACCATGCCACTGTTGTGATTACCGGAGGAGTCTCGTTGCAGCACACATTCACTTAGCAAAATATAGTTAAGTATGTGTGTGTGTTTAGTAAATTTATATCTTCTATTTGGTGTGCTATGACCGAATTGGCTTTAAGTGATTTTAGCCTGTGACTAACATAGCCGAAAACCTGTCATTCTCCCTGCTCCATCTCCACTACCAAACTAGAACAGCCTGTAACAGAAGCACTAAAGCATTTTTTTTCATGGCATTTTTTCAGGGCATCCATTAATACTAGAGACCATCGCAAAATTAATTGGAAAAAACAATGCAATGAGACCTTTAAGAAATATATGCCACAAATATTTTGTTTTACTGAATACTTAAGAATTTTTACCCTCTCTCTTTAGCACTTTACCACATCATCCCTCTTAGTGGTTTGAAAAGAGTTTACAGTGGTCTGAAATAATGTATTGTGTTACACAGTAGAAGACTGTTTTAATGTATGGTGTTTGCTGAAACCTTGTACATCTTACACAACCACTGTTTAAAGCACTTATGGTGCAGCCTCCAGCTGTTTTTACTCAACAGCCTATAACAATTTTGTCTGACAACATTGTGTAGATACATGAATGTTATTTTTGATGGAATGGTCATTAAATTTGACATAAAGCTTACAAAATGTTTTTGGTCATACATTTTGGGGGGGGGGCAAGCAGCAAAGCTGCTTTTCGTATTATTCTTCGGCTACGGAAGCCGATGGCAGACCATAGAACAAATTGGTAGAAAGTACATCCGTATATCCAATTTTCAGTGAGTGTAAGTGGAATCCTTGGATCAAGCCAAGTTAAATTAACTCTATGATGCCATTTTCAAAAATGTCAAAAGTGAAACAAAATTTTCACAGGTCAGGTTTTGCCCAAACTTCTTGGTGACATGACTCGACATCATCACAAGAGGTCACGACAAATGTGTTGCAGTTTGGCCACTTGTGGGAGCTGTAATGATCAAAAATGTGTTTTGACTCATATCTCTTCATGTGTTTGGCAGGGCCCTTTAAAGCTCTTCACATCACCAATCAAATTGAGCGAGAAAGCCACCAAACAGGAAGTAGGCTTATATCTTGGCATTGCTTTAACACATCATTACCAAATTTGGTTATATGATACAAGATGACATTCTGAATAAGCACACTGAATTTGGTGTCATTTGGCACTGTAATAAGCAAAACTGGGGGCGCTGTAATAAGCAAAACTGTGTTTCGGCTTATATTTGTTAACTGTGTTTTGGTTTGAAACTAAATGATCATGTGTTGTGAATCCTTGGATCTAGAGCTGAAGATCTTAACCCAAGCCCGACGGGACCCGACAGGGTGGGTCGGGTTTGGGCTTAATTTCTATCATTTTACACGGGCTCAGGACGGGTTTGGGCATGCGGGCCAAGTGCGCGTTAACTGAAAGGTCTGGTGATAAGCTCGAGGCAGATCAAATGAACGCTGCGGAGGTGAAAAGGAGGCTAGCCTCTGGCAATTATGTTATTTCTTTGTTCCAACTTACATGTTTGTTTCAACTTTTCATGTTTGTCATAATAAATGATGTTAAAATGAAACTTAAAGGGCAATTCTATCCGGCTCAGGCCTTGTCGGGCGCAACTTTTGGCCTGATTACAGCTCTACTTGGATCAAGCCAAGTTCAACAACCCCATGAAATAAATTTCCTCCTCCAAATTTTCCCACCATTTTAGAAAATGTTGAAGGTAAAACAAAATTTTCTTAAGTTACAAATTTTGTCCAATATTCACGAAACGTAACAAATATAATCTGCAGACCAAGCCTCACAAAGGAAGAGCCCCTGACGATTTGATCAGTGTAAGCATTTGCATGTCACAGCCAATTGCATTGGGCAGCAACCCAATACATAGTACAAATGGCATATTTTGGCCATGGCGTATTTTGACACTTTTATGGGAAAATGTATTTTTATAACTCCTGAAGTGTTCTTATTAATTAAGAGCATAATTCTTCAGTGGGTTAATAAACCAAAGGGTCTCAAGACAAAACAAGCAAGTTCCTCATGCTACCCTGATTAATAGTGGTTGCTATATTGGATGTTTTGAAAATGAAAAATTGCACAGACCACAAATCTTGCTCAATCATTGTGGAATTTGATTGACATATTATTTTAAGGGTGCTGCAGACTGACATTGTGAGATGATCTCCAGACCAAGCCTAACAAACTATACATACCAGTTGTTTGGTCAGTGAAACCATTTGCATGTCACGGCCAACCAAAATTCATGGCAAAGCTGCCAAACAAGCTAGCCTGGTAAACCAGCCCCTCGTACTTCGTTTCATTTTGTACAGAGGGTCTGGCCTTGATGTCGTTGAAATTCATGTATGCTGACCGAGCGAATTCTAGCGAATCAGAAAACAGAGGGAGTGTTCATGAGCAAAGATGTTTGCTTTGTGTGCTACATTTGAATTGTAGAGCGTAAGTAGTAGCTAATTGCATACGTGACAATCAGACGTTAGCGATTGGGTAAAGGCAGAGCCCCTTGTTTTAAACAGCAGAGTCCACACCTCCAGGGAAATCGTTTCTCAATGCAACAAGGCCAGACCCTCTGTACAAAATTAAATGGCGGGCTGGTTTACCAGGCTACAAACAAGCTGTTATAGGGTAAAATGCATTTTGCTTATAATTATGGATGTGCTTTTATTTAAAGCATAATTCTTGAGCTGGTTAATACAGCAAAAGTGTAGTTAATATTTATTTTGTCAGTATAAATATTTGTATACACATATTTAAATATGTCGCAGCCAACCAAAATTCACACTGAAGACGGCAAACAGCAAATAAGGGCCATCTCAGGAAAGATTTATTGTATGCCAACCAAATTTTACAGAGACACTTGAGACCCAATCAGAAGCAAGCACAAAAATGGGCAGCTTTTGACCATTAGGCATTGCTGTGATAGTTTAAAAATGCATTTTTTGCTTGTAAAAACTCTTGATATGCTTTCATTAAAACGTTCTTGAAAATGGTGATACAACAAAAGGCCTCATGGACACGGCATGCAACTTCTTCATGGCAACCTGAATGTCACAGGTGTCATATTGGAATTAAAAAAAAAAAAAGTTCTTGCAAGCCACACATTTTGCCTAATCAAATTTGACAGAGATGATGTCCATATCAAACCTCACAAATTATACATACATTTATGATTTGTATTCATGCATTGCATCTTAGAAATTTACAGCCACACAGTGAAAATTGGAAATATACTGTGCTATAGTTAAGAAGGTTTCAGGAAACACTTCCTAAAGGCAAGTGCAGTTTAAGGTATAATGTACGAATGGCATTATTAAGAAGTCTTCAGGAAATGCAGCTCAGCTACATACCGCCAAACTCTATTGTGTAAATCTGTGGTCTTTTTAGTGCTTGGGTCTAAATTAAACACTAATATCTTTTTTACACAAAACAGTGCTGACTGATATGATGAAGATGTAAAAGGAACATTAAAATTCTGTGAAGTAGTTACTTAAGTGATTAAGTATTAGGCTTATTTCCCCTCCTGTTGTGTGAATCAGGATTTAGGGAAATCCCTGAGTTTGAAACCTATAGAACAGAAACGGCCATTCTGGAATTAGAAGTTACAATCCAGTGACGCATAACCCAAAACACCTGGGGCCTCATTTATAAAGGTCTCTGCGCACAAAAAAATGTTGCAAAAATGTATGTACGCATCTTTCACCGCCAAGACTTGTTAAAAAAATCCTTGCGGAAAAGAGTGTGTAGTTCTAAGCATACTTTGACCTTGGAGTAAATGTCCCGCAAAAGTTTTTAAACTTTGTGATCAAACTCTGTGATCTCTGGAGATGACAACAGGAAATGGGAGCTAAGGCAAAAGTTCTGTCAGGAAGACTTGATTTGTCTCATAAGCTCTATCGCTCGCTCTTTCCCGTTTAACTAATCAAATCTTTTCCCCAGTCTATTGAGGGTTTCCTATCCTATCCTAACCTATCACGGCTGTCGGTGCTGGGGGTTCCCTTCCTCTTCCCTTCTTAAAATTGCCATGCCTAAACTCTGCTCTATGTAAGGCCTATAAATAATGTCCTGATTGCCTCTGTATTCTAACGAGCGAAAATATGGCAGCCGTGGCATTGTTAGAGGGCTCTTCTTTTTGGAAGGTGCATCCATTTTTCCATGTAATGATTGATCAGCAAAGGCTCCTTATATACTTGCAGTATTCATTTATTAAGTAGCATTGACCTTTAAAGGACTATTATGGGACGGACTTGGGAGGAGCATGGCGCTCGTGCACATACACCAAATTAAGTACACGTTGGTATTTATAATGAGGAGTGCGTACAGGTGTGCGCCGCACGGTTTTCTAAATCGGAATATTTTTGTGCGTATGAAGATTCTGAGGTTTGCGCGTACGTAATGTTTTAGGGAGAGTTTTACACAGAGTTTTATAAATGAGGCACCAGGTTCCACTTGTATGGTTAACACTAGGGAATTCTTGAATTAACTCTCCAACCTGGTTTAAGAGCTGCGCTAATTGGAATCAGTTGACAAAGTGAAGCGCTGTAATGAACACACATACTGGATCATATCCCACCATTGATATAGAGTTTTTGTCAACCACAGTACACTGTTAAGAGTACATTTTTAACAGTAAAAAAAAGGTTTTTCATGAACATTTCTTGCTGCTTGTGCTGCCTGTGTTTTGCTGCGCTATGATGAAGTCCATGATGAGCAGTGCTGTCTTACGAGGCCGCTCCATTACGACAGAATGGCCACATCTGTCCAGAAGATCCACCTTACAGTCCGCTAAAGCCTCTGCCAATACAGAAGCTCCAGAAATGTCCACAACCTAATTATGAAGACAAGGAATAGAAATAAGACCGTTCAAGTGTGTAATATCAAGTGAAGTCAGCACAATTTATTTGTATAGCACATTTAAACACAACAGATGTTGACCCAAAGTGATTTACAGACAAAAAAAGTTAATGGTAGCATTTAAAAACGAGATAGAACAGCATACGAAAGGGATTTTCAGGAGTCGCTGAGAAGATGACCTGAGGGACTTTGGGAGACAATAGGGAATTAAAAGTTCTGCTAAACAATAACATGGTACGAAACCATTGAGAGCTTTAAAAACAAACAGTAACATTTTTAAATCAATTCTATATTTAACTGGTAGCCAGTGAAGATGAGCCAGGTGTTGTGTCCTGTGCTTTTATTTTGAATTGCAGGAAATACCTTGTTGTAGTGTGTATGTTGCTAAGACACCTGTGTACGTGCCCTAAAGATGTGCTAGTAAAGTTCAAGTATACTGTGCTCCCGCCATCATTCTTTACATGAAAACACTACACTAGGACAGGTGAGATATGGTCTCTCTTTTTGATATTAGTTAAAAGCCTAGCTGCTGCGTTTCGAACCAATTGTAGTCTGTTGATGTTAGATTGACTTAGAATTGACTACAGTGAGTTGCAGTAATCCAAACGAGATGAAATAAAAGCATACTGTAAATGATAGTTTCAAGATCAGTGCCAAATAAAAGTGGCTTCAGTTTACCTATGGATTGGAGTTCGTAAAAACTGCCCTTCACCACATTGCTGACTTAAAATACAGTGAACTATCAATTAAATTGCCAAGATTTCTCACTGTACTGTGTACATTTGCAGACAGGGGGCCAAGTGTGTTTGTTAGGCTACAGAACTGGGGGAACAAATTTGTCAATGACAAGGTCTTATCAGGTGTCACAGGCAGGTATAACTGTGTGTCGTGTGCACAGAAGTGGAAGTGAATGTTATGTTTTTGTAGAATTGAGCCAAGTGGAAGCATGTACAGAGAGGAAAGAAGAGGGCCTAGAATTGAACCTAGGGGGACACCACATGTGATGGAGGCAGAGGATGACATTCAGTTCCCCAATTCAACAGAAAAGGTTCGATCTTTCAGGTATGAGGTGAACCAATTCAAAACTGGGCCCTGAAGACCCAAACAGTTCTTCAAACGAGTTAAAAGGATGTTATGATTGATTGTATCAAATGCGGCACTAAGGTCAAGCAGGACTAAAACAGCATAAGACCCACAGCAAGGTATCACTGAATACCTTGAATATATACCCTGAATACCACGGCAGACTCTGTGCTGTATAGAGCTGGAAAACCAGACTGAAATTTATCAAATACATAAAAATGATTGAAATAGGATAACAACTGAGAGGCAACCACTTTTTCTAAAATCTTATACAAAAAATGTAGCTTTGAAATGAGCTGATCATTATTTGGCATAGAGGGATCTAAGTTTGGCTTCTTTAAGAGTGGTTGTACAGAGGAATGCTTAAAGCAAAAAGGGACAACGCCATTATTTAGTGAACTGTTAATTACTGCAAAAATCAGGGGGCAAATAGATGGGAAAATGTCTTTTGAAGAGGATGATGTCTTAGGGACAGATAGTGGGCTTCATATGTGAGACCACCTCAGACAGTTGGGAGTATCAATATATTAATTATTTATATATCAAATATCAATTGAGGAGAACAGAGACTGTAACAACCCTACAGTTCAGTGGGCAGATTTTTTTTTTTTTTTTACAGTTTTTAATGATTAGATAAAGAAAAAAATCTCAATTGAAAATTAGGTTTTAATGGTTAAAATTCATTTCAGTACACCTTAAGTAATGTACACCCATGTATTAGCCACTGGCCCAGTTTGCTAGACTGTCTGCATGGTTAATACATTTCTGTGTATGCGAAGTTCAGTTATGATTATTTTTTGTTTTACTGTGTAGCCTGCTGTACTGATCAGGATATTGGACTTGCACTGGCAATGTACTTGCAATCACACTCCCTTGCATTTGTGTTTGTCCAATCCCACCTCAGCACTGTCAGCTGCACATGCAGTGCCACCCCCACCCCACACACAGCCCGTCATCTGCCACCACAGCCAGTCCTCTTTCCCAACCATAACTGCACTTTATGCACTTTATCCCACCTCCCCATCACCTTTTCTACCTCTGCCCTTCATACAGTAGTCATCCCCCAAAGTGCATTCTACGCACTTTACTCCCCACACCCCATGCACAGTCTAGACTCACAATCAACAGTTTCACAGCATGTCCTACTACTCAGTATGTCTATGCATGTGATAAACTAGATGTACCGCATAGCGGTACATGGTATGACCGCCGCAGTATATTGAAATGTGGGAACTGTTGGCATGATAAGTGTGTGGTAGAGCAGTGTTGTGAGGTGAGAATTTCTGTGAAAATGATTTTCTGAAAGTGGGCATGGATGTGGGGTTTGAATGAATGACATTGTGTGTGCTTGTGTAGTATGTAGGAGTGATTTGTGAAGGCAAGGAATAGGCAAAATCAGATTTTGTACAATTACAACGCCCCCTATGGACCAAATTGTATGGCATGTGCTGTGGTTTTAGAGGTCTTTGTGCTGACCGTGCATGATGTATTTTGTGCAGTTCCCACTTTCTCGGTCCAAGATATTGGCAGTTCAAAATCCCAATTTTTGCATTTACCCATATCACTAGGTGGCGCTATGCTTCAAGTGAGTGCCTTTGGGCTGGGTTGATATGCCTTTGTAACACCAGCATACTAACACAAAATTGTTGTCTTGGGCAAAATTGTTGCGGAATTATTTAACAAAAACTGCTTTTCAACACCTAGCTTCGGCGATAAACATTGCCCCCTATGACGAAATGTCACAAGATTTAGTACACATGACAAGAAAGCTATTTAGAGATGGCATGTCAACTTTGACCAAATTTGAGCAATTAAAAGCCAAGATATGGACATTTGAAGAATTTTAAGCTACGTGTTATTTGTTCATTGACGTGTAACTTCGGAACAGTTTATCTCAAGATAAATCCTTTGATAACTTTTTGTCAGCATTGTCTGTAGATGACATATACCAAATTTGGTGAGATTCACATGAACAGCCTATGACGAGTTCGTTCAGATTCGTTTTCGCAATGTTAAAATTTCACGGAAATTGTTCTCGTTGGAAGTGGGCGTCGACCAGTGTTTTCAATGTGAGAGGGTCAATAGATTTCACGATAAAAAAAAATTGTTGTAAACGTTAGCATTCTCTAGATAATAGGCAAAATTACATTTTGTACAATTACAGCGCCTCCTATTGACCAAATTTTATGGCATGTGCTGTGGTGTTAGAGGTCTTTGTGGTGATTGTGCATGACGTATTTTGCGCAGTTCCCACCTTCTTGGTCCAAGATATTGGCAACTCAAAATCCCAATTTTTGCATATACCCTTATCACTAGGTGGCGCTATGCTTCAAGTGAGTGCTTATAGGCTGTGTCGATACGCCTCTGTAACACCGACATACTAACACAAAATCGTTTTCTTGGGCAAAATTGTTGATGAGTTATTTAAGAAAAACTATTTTTTGACACCTAGCTTCGCCAATAAACATCGCCCCCTATGACGAAATGTCAAAAAGTTTAGTACACATGAAAAGAAAAATGTTTAGAGATGGCATGTCAACTTTGACCACATTTGAGCGATTAAAAGCCAAGACATGGACATTTGAAGAATTTTAAGCTACGTGTTATTTGTTCATTGATGTGTAACTTTAGAACAGTTTATCTCAAGATAAATCCTTTGATAACTTTTTGTCAGCATTGTCTGTAGATGACATATACCAAATTTGGTGAGATTCACATGAACGGCCTATGACGAGTTCGTTCAGATTCGTTTTCGCAATGTTAAAATTTCACGGAAATTGTTTTCGTTGGAAGTGGGCGTCGACCAGTGCTTTCAATGCGTGAGGGTCAATAGATTTCACAATAAAAAAAAAGTTGTTGTAAACGTTAGCATTCTCTAGATAATAGGCAAAATAACATTTTGTACAATTACAGCGCCCCCTTCTGACCAAATTTTATGGCATGTGCTGTGGTGTTAGAGGTCTTTGTGGTGATCGTGCATGACGTATTTTGCGCAGTTCCCACCTTCTCGGTCCAAGATATTGGCAACTCAAAATCCCAATTTTTGCATATACCCTTATCACTAGGTGGCGCTATGCTTCAAGTGAGTGCTTATGGGCTGTGTCGATACGCCTCTGTAACACCGACATACTAAGACAAAATCTTTTTCTTGGGCAAAATTGTTGACGAGTTATTTAACAAAAACTGTTTTTTGACACCTAGCTTCGCCAATAAACATCGCCCCCTATGACGAAATGTCAAAAAGTTTAGTACACATGAAAAGAAAGATGTTTAGAGATGGCATGTCAACTTTGACCACATTTGAGCAATTATAAGCCAAGATATGGACATTTGAAGAATTTTAAGCTACGTGTTATTTGTTCACTGACGTGTAACTTCGGAACGGTTTATCTCAAGATAAATCCTTTGATAACTTTTTGTCAGCATTGTCTGTAGATGACATATACCAAATTTGGTGAGATTCACATGAACGGCCTATGACGAGTTCGTTCAGATTCGTTTTCGCAATGTTAAAATTTCACGGAAATTGTTCTCGTTGGAAGTAGGCGTCGACCAGTGTTTTCAATGCGAGAGGGTCAATAGATTTCACGATAATAAAAAAAATGTTGTAAATTTTAGCATTCTCTAGATAATAGGCAAAATGACATTTTCTACAATTACAGCGCCCCCTATTGACCAAATTTTATGGCATGTGCTCTGGTGTTAGAGGTCTTTGTGGTGATCGTGCATGACGTATTTTGCGCAGTTTCCTCCTTTTTGGTCCAAGATATTGGCAACTCAAAATCCCAATTTTTGCATTTACCCATATCACTAGGTGGCGCTATGTTTCAAGTGAGAGTTTATGGGCTGGGTCGATACATCTCAGCAACACCGACATATGACAAAAATTTCATGTCGTTGGGTGAAACGTTCATCGAGTTATTCAGCAAAAACTTTTGCCGGTCTCCCCCTCTTTGATGGACACTGGCACAGCGGGGGGGTGGCCCTTGGGGGCCAAAAGCTTCTATTCGCTGAAGAAGTTCTAGGGCTACATGCCTACAAAGAGTCATGTCCCCCTGACTTCCAGTGTCCCGGAAACCGTTGACGGAAAATTGCTGAAAAAAAAAAAAAAAAAAAAAAAAAAGGGAAAAAAGTTGCGGCAACACTATAATGACCGCTAACGCTAGCTTCGCTAGCGGCGGTCATAATAATTATCCTTGTATCCTTGTACTATGATACCGCAACACCACACTAAACCTTTAACATGTCACAACCTAATTTTGCTGTTGTGGCCCACAATTGATGTCTTTCTTTGTACTTCTTTGTAGTATGTATGTGTACGTGGATAGCATATGTCTGTGTGCCTATGTGTATGTATGTATGATGTGTATATGCTACTGGACACCTTCTCCTATTATCCATCTTTGACTCCTTGATGAACAGGTGACAAATAATCAATCATTGACATTGTGTGTGTTCATGTCCTTATGTCCATCTGGCTAATTTAAAAGGTGTCTGGTATGATGGATACATTTCAGTCAACTGAAGCAACATGTCACTACATTTTACTTTAACTGATGCAAAATGTACTCGATTAATATTCAGTTTTTTTATAATAAGCTACATAACATTAGCCTGGTGGACCAGTCTTTCACTTTGTTACTTAGTGCAAGGCATCTGGAGACTCTTCATGGACCTACGTCTTAATTCCTGGTGGGCTTCCTGTGAACTTCAAAACTATTGTTCCTGCCTTCAACCAGTCTTTAGTGCCTAAATGAAGCATACATACCCCAACTTATACCCATACCACATATCTCTCTGTTTGATGATTGGCAACCAAACCTTTCGTGGAGGGACACTGAAGCCTAAGGAGTGTTCCCTGATGGAGTACTGCAGTGCCTAAGGAGTGTTTCCTGATGGAGTACTGCAGTAAAATACAATACTGAGGGGAGCTGCTCCGGTGGCTCTAGCCTCTTAGGCTGTCAGCCTGCTAGCTTCTTGCAATAACATAGGCCTAAGCTGAGACATCAGAATATGGCATATTTAAAATATGTGTAAACGCTTGCTGCACACAGTAATAACCGCATCCACATCCCATCCATGTCTATCAGTGATGCCTTTATTATGAACAAACATTTACACTACAGATAAATGTTTGTCTAGGTCATTTAACATGTGAGATAAACTCCAGTAGCTAAATGCAGCTGAGTGTTTGTTGTACAGAAACTGGCCTTGATATGTGAATATCTGTGATTCTGGTCTGGTGTCTGTGTGCTGCAGGGTTAAAGCAACACTAAGTAGTTTTTTCCCTCTTCAGTCGCCCTACAGGTTGGAAGCAGAATTGTCCATTACCGATGTTGTAAATAATTTAGCCTACAGCCATAGCGTCACATGCACACTTATGCATTTTGTTTGGTATCCAGCACCAGCTTGCAAAGAAAGCATGATGTATTGTGACATGAGAAATTAAAGAAAAAGTAGGCCTATAATAGCCTGGTAAACCCGCCCCTCGTACTTCATTTCATTTTGTACAGAGGGTCTGGACCGGAATCTCTTGAGGGTCATTTAGTCGGCCCCAGCAGGGCTGATCCAATCAGCGAACAGAGAGGTGTGTTCGTTAGCGGTGATGTTGACCTTGTGTGCTACATTTGAATTGTAGTGCGTAGGTAGGCTAATTGCATACGTGACCACCAGGCGTTAGCGATTGGGTAAAGGCAGAGGCTTGTTTTAAACTTCAGCAGAGTCCACACCTCCAGGAACAAATCGTTTCTGACGGTGTCTGTTCCAGACCCTCTTTACAAAATGAAATGAAGTACAAGGGGCTGGTTTACCATGCTAGGCCTATATGACATTGCTTGCCAATTTTAGATTGTGTGAAATGGTAGATACTACTTTACACAAGGATGAAAAATAAAAACGTGTCCTAAAAGTTTATTATGTAATAACCATTTGCATTGTCTTCAGTGAAAATCTTGAGTTTTTTTATTGGAAAAATGCTGCATAGACAGGCTACAGCATTGTACAGTGACTGTATTGCTACATTCATGCCCCGTTAGTTTCTATGTTGCTACTTCTTTCTTTGAGCAACTAAAGTTCTAAATTATGATTCCAGCAGCAACAAAGTCAAGTCTCTTGCACCTTGTAGCCTCCTTCAGCTCTCTCCAAAGACTGCAAGCAGGTCCGATGTTGACTGTAGTTTGACCTTTATTACGGTCCATTTCCTTTTCCTCACCTCTTCCGACATAGGCTACCCTTCCTTTTCATAGTAGGCTCCGTCATGATGACATTTCAAAAGCTGGCTATAGGTATCTTCTATTTATACGTATCTGCTGAGTCCACCCCAACGCTTTGTAGTAAATTGTAGTTTCTTATGTCTGTCATTTGCTCCTCCAAACTTGTTAGTGCGGTTATAGGTCATGGAGGGTGGCAAAGCAAATTCAGAGGTGCATTTTACCCTGTTACAAGTTGATGAAACACGTTTGGAACGAGTTTGGAAACATTATCTTAAAAAACTAGCTGGGCAGCTGTGGCCTAGTGGTTAGGAAGTTGGTCTTGCGATAGGAAGGTTGCCGGTTCGAATCCCACCCTACCTATGGTTGAGATGCCCTTGAGCAAGGCATCTCACCCCACACTGCTCCAGGGACTGTAAATGAAACCCTGTAAATCTGTATCTGTATGTCGCTCTGGATAAGAGCGTCAGCTAAGTGTAATGTAATGTAATGTAACTACTTAGTGTTGCTTAGTAGGTTTGCAATAACTTACCTGATCGTGTTTTCCCCAAATGACTTGGAGAGGTGTAGATATTAAGTGCATGTTTTCATGCAAGGACTGCCTCGACTCCTCTCCAACAATTTCCATGAACACTATGACAGAGTGAAATTCTCCATGAACACTATGACAAAGTGAAATTCTTGCACAGTCTCTTGTTGTGGCTTGATATCTCTATATACCAATTGTGGTATTTTTATCATTGATAAAAGATAACATCGGTCAGTTACAAACCCTCTCGATAGAAATCATTGTGTGGGATTCTGACATCCACCAATCCCTGCAGAATCTAGAAAATCAATAGAAAACTTTCATAATGTATGTGAAATAATTAGTTACATAAACAATTAAATGTTATATTTGATCATTTTTATTCCTGTGGTAACCACTGTAAAAGAGAATACTCTGTCAAGCAAAGAGCCTTTACAAACTTGTACAGTGCAGAAAGATTCCTACACAAATAGAAAAAAAATGTGTTTCAAAAGAAAATTTTAATTAAGTTAAATTTAATTTACTAAGAGGTAAGTGTGAAAAGCACAGGAATTTAACACATGCCCATAAAGTGATAAAAACGCATTACTGTGACGAAAACATTGGCACTTAACCTGCTGAGGTATATTGAAGCGAACAAAGGAGCACAGCTTCAGCATCTCCTCCATCTCTTCAGCAGTGGAGGGGATAAGAGGGATCCTTTTTATGTCCTTTCCAGTCTTTTCCAGCTCCCTCAGGTGTTTGACAAACTTACTCTCAGTAGGGTACTTCAGACCTGAGTGTTACACAAAGCAGTATAACGGTTGGTGGTGTTTACAGCAGCAGGTCATTATTGGGAATTCTTATATTATCAAACTGAAATTTCAGTGTATTCATGTAATTATACATTCTGAGCTTTACATAATGCAGGTATAATTACTAAGGAGGACATTGTGACTTACACCAAAAAAACAGGTAATATATGGTAAAATGAATGTGAATATGTGGAATAATGTGGTTATGTGGGTTAATTGTGTGGTCATATAGCTAAACTGAAGGACCTGCAGGACAGATGAGGGTCAGGCTGCAGAGGTCGGCAGGGAATCGTGCAGCGTACACACCGGCCACGTTACCCCCCATGGATGTGCCCACCAGGTGAAATGGCTTCTTGTTTAATTCAATGCTTTCCACAAACTAGGGGTTTAACAGACAAATGGGGAGAAGAGTTTTCCTCAGTACAGTGTATTGTGGTCTGTTCGTGGTTCATGTGAATATGAATCATAGCCCTACTGCTCAAGTCAAGTGAAGTCAAGTTGGTTTTTATTGTCATTTCAACCTAGGGTTACAGTACATAGTGAGACGAGACAACGTTTCACCGGGAACAATTGGTGATACACGCAACTGTTAAAACACAGTATGGACAAGACAGATACGTAATAGTGCCTACATACACTATTGAGGGGACTACACAGATTCTCTCACACACTCACACACACAACTACACATGCACACATACACACTCTTGTACACATATGTTTATACAGTACAACACAGTTGTAAACAAGTCAGGTCAGAGTTACAGGTGACCTAAACAACAAACACTCTAGACAGGGCATGGCTTTTAGCAGAGCACTCTGGCTAGTGGTGTGATTTGTAAACAAATGACTGTTCTACATAAATATAAATAATAGCAGCAAGGCTAGTGGTATGATTTCTAACCAAAGAAACTATTCTACATAAATATAAGTAATAGCAAGAAGTGTGGGGGGCATTAAGGTGCAGTGTGCTGTGATGCGCTGGTTTGCATTCTGAATTACCAAGAATTTACAGTCCAATAGCACTACAGGCTGTTCAGCAGTCTGACTGCCTGCGGGAAGAAGCTCTTTCCCATTCTGGAGGTGTGGGCAGTGATGCTGCGGAACCTTCTACCAGATGGTAGTAAGGTGAATAGTCCATGGGAGGGATGAGTAGAGTCTTTGACAATGTTCTTAGCTTTCCACAGACAGCGGGTGCTGTGGATGTCTGCGAGGGGGGGGCAAAGAGACTCTTCGGCTTTTTTCTTTTCGGCTGTCCTCACAATCCGCTGCAGGGCCTTGCGGTCTGCAGCAGTGCAGTTGCCAAACCACGCTGTGATGGTGCCGCTGAGGATGCTCTCAATCGTCCCTCTGTAGAAAGTTGTGAGGATGGAGGTTGGGAGATGGGCTTTACGCAGTCTTCTCAGAAAGCACAGACACTGCTGGGCTTTCTTTGTGATGTGTGTGGTGTTGAGAGTCCATGAGAGGTCGTCAGTTACGGGTATGCCCAGAAACTTTGTGCTCTGGACAATCTCTACTGAAAGGTTGTTGATGCACAGTGGGATGTGTTAGGCAAAGTCTGTCTGAAGTCTATGACCAGTTCTTTTGTTTTGTCCACGTTGAGGGACAGGTTGTTGTCGGTTCAACAGTTGCTGAGCTGAGCCACTTCCTCTCTGTACGGGGCCTTGTTGCCTCCGCTGATCAGACCCACCACAGTAGTGTCATCAGCAAACTTGATGATGTGGTTTGAGCTGTGCGTTGCCGGGTCATGGGTGAGGAGTATGAACAGCAGCGGACTGAGCACGCAGCCTAGAGGTGCTCCTGTGTTCAATATGGTTGTGCTGGAAGTCTTGCTCCCGATCCTAACTGCTTGGGGTCTGTCCACCAGGAAGTCTAGGATCCAGTTGCAGAGGGTTGTGTTCAGGCCGAGTTCACCTAATTTTGTTATCAGCTGCTGAGGGATGATGGTGTTGAATGCTGAGCTGAAGTCAATAAACAGCATCCTGACATATGTGTCCTTTTGGTCTAGATGAGAGAGAGCCAGGTGGATGGCAGTGTTGATGGCATCTGTGGAGCGAGGGTTTCTTCGGAACAGGGATGATGGTGGTAGCCTTGAAGCAGGTGGGAACGACAGTGGTGGCTGGGGAGATGTTGAAGACATCTGTGAGGACGTTGGTCAGTTGGTCCGCACACTCCCTCAGCTCAGCACACGGCCTGGTATGCCGTTAGGCCCAGCAGCTTTCCGTGGGTTGACTCTGAGTAGGGTCTTCCTCACTTCAGAAGTGGACAGACACAGCACTAGGTGCTTTGGCCAAACACTGTATCTATTATATGCAGTGGTGTGATGATTTGTGGTATTCTACGTCAAGCCACTAGGTGGCAATAGTCTTCTTTAGGAAGATATGAGTTCACATATTAAGCCAGATTTACAAAAGATACGTGATGGTTAAGATGTCATGTAATTCGCTCTGTCTTAATATTGAAGACATAACGGCAGTTCTTTATTGAACAAGAACAAAATCTGGTACCAGGATTAAACAGTAAACACTGAACTGTACTGTACATGAATCTACTCAAAGAGCAGAATCTGTGCACTGTAGTGCGTAGTGAAATTCGACATAGATAGTTAGAAGCCACCGGAGCACGTGAAGCTAACCGGGAATGTTGACAGCATGTTTAAGCAGCAGTTTCGGCTACATCTCAAGGCCATGAGACTGGATTCAAAGCCAGATGTAAGAAAGGTAGCTTTACTGCTCAAAATAGCTGGCCCACAAACCACTGAGGTGTACAATACTTCGAAGGAAGATCATCTAAAATTGAATGTAGTGCTGACAAGTTTGAAGCTTATTGCTCTCCAAAGAAGGACACATATAAGTGATATGTATTCCATTCTAGGCCACAGTACCAAGGCTTTTGCTATTTTCTTGACAGATCTGATAAGAAAAGCACAGTCAGGCAATTTTCAAACTGTCAAAGACTCAATGATCAGAAACCAAATCATGTTCGGCATTGAGGACCAAAAATGTAGAGAAAGACTGCTCAGAGAAGTGGACCTGATACTAGGGGAGGCAATCAAGATATGCTATGCAAGTGAATTGTGGCAAAAAAACGTGTAGACGTTTAGCAAAATGGCAACTGCTAGCGTGAATGTAAAAGAAACTGTGGATGTTGGTATCGTCTCAAAGCCAGATAATGCTCAGCAAGGCATGCGAAGCGGACAGAAAATGGGTCCATTCCAGTGCAAAAGGTGCGGCACGCAGCACAAACCAAGGCTGTCCAGCCTTTGGTAAGCAATGAGCCAGAACCATTTTGCCAAACAATGTTTTTCAAAAAGAAATGAGAAACAAAAAAGTAAATTAGTTAATGTCGTGGAGGACACCTATGTGAGTGACACATTCTTTGTTGGCATGGTGAAAAATGAACTAGCAGATCAGTTAAAGAAGACAAATGGATAGCACCACTATAAATAAATGGGACTTTAACTGCAATTAAATTGGATACTGGTGCAAAAGCAAACCTGATCACTATGTCTAATGTGAAAGCAATGAAAGAAAAAACAAAAATCTAAAGAAAAACACTTGCACTGAAAGACTACAGTGGACAAAGTATCGAGTGTTTTGGCACATGCAAGCTTAAAGTCACAGTGAAAGATAAAGTGCATGTCCTTTTCTTTTCTTTTCTTGATTCACTGCTTGGTGATAAAGCCTGTGAAGGTTTGCAGCTTGTGAAAAGAGTGTATCAAATTAATACTGGTATGACTGTACTATTGAGTAAACAGAGTCAGAAGAGACAGACATTTTCAGATGTCTTCAGTGGTTTTGGTGCACTGCCATTCACATACAAGATTCAGCTAAAAGATAACACACAGCCAGTTGTACATGCCACAAGGAGAGTTCCACTGGCATTAAAAAAAGAAGTGGTGCAGATGACAGCACTTGGGGTTACAAGGAAGATCGAGGAACCAACAGATTGGGTCAACTTCATGGTCTGTGTAAAGGAAAAGAATGCGTTAACAGTATGTATGAATCCAAAAGATCTTAATGAAAATATGAAGCGTCATCACTATCAAATACCTAAGCAAAAGGACATCACCAGCGAGATGGCAGGCACCAGATATTTCTCAAAGTTTGATGCGTCACAAGGGTTTTGGCATCTTAGACTGGATGAGAGCAGCACTGCACTTTTAACACACCTTTTGGACGGTACTGTTTTCAGAAGTTACCCTTTGGAATTTTATCAGCTTCAGAGATATTCCACAAAGTGATTTTACACATAATTGAAGGGCTAGATGGAGTGTGAGCCTATATTGATGACATTGTCGTTTAGGATGAATGCAACAGGCTAAATCAATTTTGCTCCTCAGTACACATACCAACTCGGTATGATGTTTTAACATGCCAATTTTGATTTTACACCGAAGTTCTCCTTTAAATCTGATTTTACTACCTTAAAAGTCTCATTCCGTGGAAAAGCATTTAGTACTTGCTCTTTTTGCAATATGATAGGTAACTGAGTTGTAACTGAGTATGTATAAGTTTGTTAAATACAAAAAGCCATGTCACAGTTGTGGTTACTGGAGGAGTCTTGTTGCAGAACACATTCACTTAGCGATATATAGGCAAGTATGTGTATTTGTTTAGAATGTTAAAATCTTCTATTTGGTGTGCTATGACTGTATGGGCTTTGAATGATTGTAGCCTGTGACTAGCATAGCGGAGCAAGCTACTTAATGGCTAGGAAACACACTGCGTGCTATTCGAATTTCGATTTACTATACCTAGTATTAGAGAGAGCTGTTTAATCCACAAACTACATATAAATGCATTAGCAGAACAAAAATGTATTGACCTTTTTAACGCACATGACCTCCTCACTGGCCACCAGTTACTTGATGAAATGGTGGTTAGCTTTAACGGTAACTTAAAAAGAAACCCTAGATGAAGCTGCTGCTTTAAAAGCAAAAAATCTAGCACACTAGTTAAAACCCCATCATGGATAAAGGATTCAATTCAAAAGACCAAAAAAAGACAAGGAAATTAGAGGTCAATCACATAATCACAAACTTTCCACATGTGGAAAGAAGAGTCTATCTTTCAAAAATTATCGCAGACCATCACAACACGAGTATTATTCTCCACAGTCAAAAAACTGATAAATCCTGCACCAGTCTGCAATATGCTTAGTATAGCCACCCTGTTAAAATGTGAGTAATTCTTCATTAATAAAATATTAGCTATGAAAGCAGGAATTACCTACAACCCTATTTACTGCCAGGATCCAACGACCCTACAGAATTTTTACTCTATAATCTTGTCAAACAAAGCAAGCAGTCAGCATGCAGCCTTGATCCCATTCCCACTTTGCTTAAAAGAAACATTTTCAGCTGCGTCTCCACACCCATACTACATATGATTAACACCCCCGTCCTCCGAGGTGTTTTTCCCAGCACCTTTACAATTGCTGGAGTAAAGCTGCTATTTAAAAGGCCAAACTATAACATGCTAAATAACTATAGGCCTTTCTCTAACCTCCCATTTCTAAGCAAGATACGTGAAAAAGCTGTGTACAAGCAGCTTAATCAGGTCCTCAGTGAAAACGACATATTCAAAGCTGTAAATGGTCTTGTGCCATGCTGTATCACTGACACACTGTCCTTTTAAACCCCTACGTGAGCCCTTAGATCCGCTAAAGGCAGTCTCCTGAGGATTCCAGACACACCACCCAAAAGGATCGGGGAAGCAGCCATCTCATACTAGAGATTTTTTTGCTTTATTTGTGCTATAAAGATTATTATTAATTATTATTATTATTATTATTATTGTTGTTGTTGTTGTTATTGTTATTATATTACTTTTGTGGTCAGTGCAACTTGGCTTAACACATTGAAGATTAAACCAGAATGATAAGGGGCTGCTAGTTTCAACCAATCTATTCTGTTAAATATATATCCATGACTTTCTTTGAAAAGGCCTCATACTGTAGTTGAAGTGGAAATATGTCCACCAGAGCTTAATTCACACCGAGAGAAAGAGAGACTGGGGAGAGAGACGTCATTACTGAAATTTTGCTCGTCTCTCTTTCAATGCACCAAAGGTATCAATAACTCCCTCATTGAAATCAGGCATGCTAAGAACTAGTCCCTTCTCCATGGAAAGCCTTGCCAGTGCATTCAGACGTTTTGGGCCCATTAAATTGCGCAAGATTCTCTTCAAGGTTAAGAAACATCTCTTAGCTTCAGCCGCTGTCCTGGGCGTAGTTATGATGATGTTCAACAGAGCCACAGTCTCAGAGAATGTCCTTTGGAGGTTGTAGCTCATGAGAAGCTGGGACAGTTCCAGTGCACCACAGCAGCTTAAATTATGGATTCTTATAGATGAGAAAGTTCTGTGTGGAGTTTTGCCTGGTTTAGCATGGGGTATGTCTTCACAGTGGCATTAACATTAGGCCTTAGACTTAAATGTTGAACCCTTCTTTGTGTTGTTGCTGGACATATTTAAAATGCATGCCCCAACTTTGGAAAAACGTACATAAGTGGAAAAATTAATTATAAAGCTGAACAATGTTTTGCTCATGGGGGTAAGCTTTTTCCATAGTTTTTCAGCTGTTACTTCTATAGCTGAACTCTTTCTGTTGAGTGACATCTAGTGGACAGAAGAGCTATTGCTACAAGTTTTCGGGGCCAAGAACAAATTGAGACAAGGTAACCCATTCAAAAGGGGCAATAAGTACAATTACTGCCTTGCTACCTATTGCCACCTACTGAATGGGTCACCTTGGTCATCAGTAGTGTAGTGGTAAAAAGAAAGGTGGGTAAACCATACGCATGTTCATGAGCCGCCACTGTGTTCTGTGAGTCTTAGGAGTTGGATGAGTGTTTCAAAATACACCCAAAACATCGTTTGTCTCAGTCAGTAGAATGAAGTAGTAATAACATACATTCACAACAACATAATGTACATTCAGTGTGTGGGAGCTCATCCTATAAAAAATATGCCTGGATAAAATGACCCTCTAAACTGATAATGTAAAGTAAAATGCTCACTGACCTACTGTGGTCCCAACCCATCTTAACTCCTGGAAGAGCCCATGTTCTCCAAGCACATCCTACCTGGTGAATCCTCCTGACCTGTCCCTCGATGGAGTAATCTACAGCAGATGTGCGTGTAGTACCCCCATGGCCTGGCATGTCCACGCACACAATATGAACATTCTTTGGGAGAAACTGCAAAGAAAATAAATCACTTGGTTTGAAAATTGTGGCCACAATATTATTTGTTTATCGTTTAAAATCCAGTGCTTTTGAATATTTTAATCATTGTAATGTGAACATTTTAGCAACATCACCAGTCTGAGTTTTGCAACAATTACAGAAATCATTAGCATTAATATAAATCTACCACTCTGTCTTTTTGCTGGGACTACAACGACCCCACCAGCATGTAACATGATAAAAAATGTAATGTGTCAGTTCTACCTTAACCACTGAGAGCCACATATCTTTATGAGCAGAAAAGCCATGAAGCATAAGGATGGACGGTCGACTCCCAGGTCTCCCACGGCGGGAGTAGCAAAATCGGTAGCCATCATAGTCTGCATGATCCACATGCAGGCCCAGTGCTGTCCTCCAGTACCTAGTTATGTAGCAGCAGGGAGAAACATAAGACACATGTCAGCCAGTGCAGATTCTATTACAAACAAAAGTATAAGTGATGCAATATGTTCTGCAATTGATCCACATTTATCTGTCAATGTATTTTTGCTATCTTTGACATTTGTTTTTTTTCTGCATGTTTTGTTTTATTGCATGGTCATTATTTGTCTAATCTTTTTAAACCACTGGGGGTTGCTGTATAAGTCTTGTGTTGTGTCAATCTCCAGGAATAGATAAATGAAATAAATAAAGGAAAGAAAAAAACCTGTCATTACCAGTAATACACCTTTATGAGAGCTGCTGGCCAGAGTAGAAATGAGCCCACGAATGCCAGGATAGGGATGGCTAATGTACTTCCAGCAATGACAAACATGTTTACTTCATTCAAGTCCATAGTTTTACCTCTCCTGAAATAAACAAATAAAAATAAATAAATGGATAAAATAAAATGAAAAATCTGCATTGATATGTGATCACACCTCTATATCATGACATTCGTTAATCATTCATTTCAGCAAGTGAGGTCATGAGGTAGCTGCAGAGGGGATAGCTGCTGTCACCAAGGAAGATGCTCCCTTGGAACTCTCCCCTCTCAGCTTTTTGTCCCACACCAGAGTTAGCCCACACAAAACTGTCGTGCGTGCCACCTGGTGACAATGTCGGTGATAAGGCCGTCGTTGTCCACCATCACCTGTACATTGATGGCCGAAATAATGCTTCCTGCAGATCCAGCTAGGGTCGTCCAGGGATGGGTTTAGTAGGGGGATCAACCACACCTTTTTACCCAGGAGATCCCCGCCATCCCGAAGAATCCCTGGTGGACACGACAGACCTCCTCCGTCGTGGTGGGCTTCCTAATGTGGTGTTGGATGTGTAGCAGGAGCATCCATGTCATGGCCCTCACACTCCATGACACCAACGCTTTGCTGAGGCCAGTGCCATCCCCTACTACCTCCAGGAAGCTCCCAGCATAAAAATGCAGTGCAGCAAGTAGCTGCACCTTGGGGCTGAGGGCAAAGTTGCAGCGGCTTGCCCTTCTGATGTGAGGAGTAACCAGCTAGATCAACCGGTGAATCTTCTCCTTCAGCAACCTATACCTCAACTGAATGGCATGGTCAGGTAGCATATCCAGGAAGCTAAAATGTTGCCGAATGTGTGCATTGACGTACAAAAGCTGGCTTCGCATATGCCGATGCCTTTGGTTCTCTCCAATTATGAACTGTCTTGCTGCCATGTCGTGTCTCACGAAACAAAGCATGTGTGGCAGGTAGAGCTAGCCTGGTAAACCGGCCCCGCGTACTTCATTTCATTTTGTACAGAGGGTCTGGACCGGAATCTCTTGAGGGTCATTTAGTTGGCCCCAGCAAGACCGATCCAATCAGCGAACAGAGGGTGTGTTCGTTAGCCATGACGTTGACCTTGTGTGCTACATTTAAATTGTAGTGCGTAGGTAGGCTAATTGTATACGTGGCGACCAGGCGTTAGCGATTGGGTAAAGGCAGACTAATTTTTTTAAACTTCAGCAGTGTCCACACCTCCAACAAATCGTTTCTGACGATGTCTGGTCCAGACCCTCTGTACAAAATGAAATGAAGTACGAGGGGCTGGTTTACCAGGCTAAGGTAGAGTCCCACTTATTACTACTCAGCTGTTCAGGCACGGCCCTAACCAATTCGGCGCCCTAGGCAACATTTTAGGTGGTGCACCCCTTGCATCGCAGAAAATTCCACTGCTAGTGTACATATACTCACAAGAAACTGAATAGTTTTATTGTAGACATTCTTTTATTTAAATAAAGAAATTGCACATTCAAAATACTTAGAAAGAATTAAAGAAACAAATACAAAAAATTAACTTAATATATGAGATATAATATAAATAGCTTAAATAAAGTATTACATTTAACTCATTCGATGCCAATGACGCGAAAACGCGTCTTTTACGACAGTAACGCCCAGTGCCAATGACGCGTTATCGAGTCAATTTCGTTTTTGGGGGGTGGGGAGGTGGGGTAATCATCTGATCTAGCTTGTGTAAAAAAATCAAAGTTGTAATCACAAGGGAACCCATTCTGTGGGTAGTACCAGCATCAGTGTGGATATGTGATCATCTAACATTGTCTCAAAGAAGAGACACTGGACCTGGCTTGCTCAATTGCTCGCAGTTTTGCACACTGCTAGCTTGATCAAAGTAAATCCTGTCAGCACGTATGTTGAAGCTACTGTTTTCCTAGCAACATCTCACGTTTAGCTTCTGCAAGCCACCAACAGATTAATTTCACTTTAGGTAATGCATAATGAGCAGCCTGTCGCACTGTTTCATAGATAGCTACACCTGCACTTGACTGACCCGTCTGCGCCGACAGCAAGTCACTGACGACCCAGCTCTCTACATTTGGTAAAGCGCACGGATTCACTGCACTCTCCCAACATCATAATTTCCTGTGCTATCATTCTCATGTGTTAATCTAGTTGTTCTGTGCGCGGATCCTGTGGAATACGATGTTATTTTGCTCTGAAGGCGTTGTATAGTACGGTTTCGGTTTGCCTATCCCCTCTCTGAGCCAAGTTCCCACACTAAAATGTTACAATGTTTTATATCGTGTTTGGTGACGTTCAGAAATATTACATTTACAAGCATGGAGCAGTAGTCTAATTGCATAGCTTACTCCGATACTAGATGTATGGACCGGTATTTTAGATCGTGTTTATAGGTCTTCTCTGCTGTACACACACATGCATACACACGCAAGCACACACAGGGGGAGAGCTAGAAGCACTACAGTTACAGTATAACATAGTGTGCTGTACATAAATAGCTGCTAGAAAGTCTAATTTTTGCCTTTGAAATGTTTACGCACAAAGTGTTTCCCATGAAGTGTTGCTTTTAGCTGTGCTTCAAAGAATCTATGAAATGTGCCTACATGGTTTTATAAATAAATTTGTATTTTTTTAATTTATAAATAATGTTGCCAGCGTTATTTTTGGTGCAGTATACAATGGGATCACTTTTCATAATGTTTGAGATGTCTCTGAAGCAAAAACAATTGTAATCAAAGACATTTTCTGCTTGAAATGTTGCTCGTTACAAAAAGCCATTTTTCTCAGTATTTTGGTCAGAAATCAGCATTTTTAGTTACACCCACCCATGTTCTCCAGACAATTGCTAAGGAATGGAAAGAGGTACAAACAAACAAAAAAAATTCTGATGATAAAGGAAAGTCTGGAGTTTCTTTTGGTATGTTTTTTGTTGACACAGACATAGAACTCAATTTTCTGTGGGTCTTGAAAAAACACTGAAATGTTCAAAAAATCCTGGCACTGGGACGTGACCAACTTTGAAAATGGCTGGCACTCAATGAGTTAAATAGTCCCAAAATAAAAAGTGTAAACCAGTGACATAAATTAAGTTATAAATACGATATAAATAAGGCAGTGCACAAAATAAGATATTAAGTGTGCACAAAAAATTACAAGGATATTAAGTGTGCACAAAAAATTACAAGGATTTTAAATAAAAATATAAAAAAGGTGATCTTACAGACCTTTAGTGATGGTTTTGGTACTGCCTTAGCTTAATTAACTATTTAAAAACTACACCACCACCTCCTCAGTCTCACATAACCTGCTACAGCTTTACTCTACTGGTCCTTCTTGTAGGAAAGTCATCTCCAACAATGTGGTCTCAATGTGGTCAGTTCATATGATCAAGTCCACTGAGACGTTCCTGCATCATAGTAGATCTCAGATACGTTTTGATCAGTTTGAGCTTAGAGAAGCTTTTTTCACTAGCAGCCACTGTAACAGAAAGAGTGGCAGAGATTCTCAAAGCAGGTTGAGGTAAATTTCTGCCAGCTTCTTCTCACGCAGGAAGGTCAAAAGTTCCAAAAGCCCCTTCTAGCCACAATCATATTGCACATATTGTACAAAAAGTGTCTTGTACATTTAACTCTAATAATAAAACACAATGTTAATGCCCACTTTCTTTCACATTCTTTTACACTTTGTTGTATTATGTTTAAACATGAACTTCTATTTAAGGAAATGATACCTACAACCTCTGCTTACATTAGAACAAAGTTCTTCAGCAATTCTATTTTGGGCTTCAAGGATTTGTGTTCTATTTAGAGAATCACTGTCTAAATAAAATCAAAGTTGTGGGGGATACTCTAAATTCATGGCATATATCAGTCCAAAAATTAGCCACATAGCTTTTGAAAGAGCAAGCACACAGGGTGTGTGGAGTGAACAGAAGACTGTAAGTACATTTCTCTGTTGTGCTATACCTAGCACCTGGTAGCACCTGGTCATATTCTTTGCCTCTAAACCAGTTTGTCCCTTCCAGAATTTTGTGAACTTTTATTTTGTGAGAAGACAGAAGTCTCATCAGCTCCACCTGAGTGTCCAATATGAATGGTGTGATTCCTTGTTAAATGTACCTTAAGAGCATTGAATGATTTAAAAGAGCATATGCAATCTGAATGGAGGCATGGAATAGCCACTGTTTGAGTATAGCTTTCATGTTTTAAACGGTAATGTTTCAAAAGTTCAGCTCTCTTCTCAGAGAAAAATAAACAATACTTACTATTCCATTGCATGTTTGCATTACCAAAGCTGAACTGAAGAGAGAAACCAAAAAGCTAGTTAGTGTGTGGAGGACGCTCAAAACCTAAACGCACAAACTGGAAAAATAGATGGCTGTTCAGTTTTCACGTGGCTGACTCGTCAAAATTGAATCATGTGCATTGCTAATTGTAAGCAACTCAAACTAAAACACATGCTGAAGAACTTCGTTTTGGTCAACCTATAAAAGATGGTGAGATTTCTGATGGGATAACGTTCGACTGCAAAAGATTCTACAATATTAAATGAACCTTGACTAGCCTAAAACTGTGACTTGCAGCTAAATCCTTATCTGTTTCTGTTACTAGTTGGCTTTTATAGTTAAACCAATATCTCTTAATAATTTGCCAGGTACTTTCAACAGATCGCTAACTTCAGTATTACACACATATACTAAAACCAAATGATGATGTGGAACAATTTTATTAACTGAATAAAGCTGGCAAGTAGCCTACCTCTTGTATCCTTGCAGCAGGCACTCAAAGGACTAGTTGTTTGCTTTGTATTGTTCCCACGTTGCTCTTTTCCACCATAACGTCGAAATGAACAACTGTGCATAATCACATGCACCTGCTCTCTCAACACGTTTTTAAGTATAGATTTCTAAACATTTTTGGGTTTATCACAGTCAGTTACCAAAAAGTTGGCATAACTAAATTAATCAAAGTAAGCTGGGCGAAACGTGTTACTTGAGTTGAAATAACTTGCTTTGATAAGTTAGCAACTCAGTTTTTTTTTTTACAGTGTATAATATGCATTTTAGGTCACAATGAGGGAAGTGAGAAAGCCAGGGAGAGTGGAAATCAGGAAGGAAAAAAACTCAATCACTGGAGTGAGGAAAGGATGAAGGGAGCAATTCAGGAATATAGAAATATCCTTGAGGATGGGGAAGACCCCAATTTAAGATGTTTGGCTAGGGCATGGAATGTCCCGAAGTCAACTCTTCAGAGTAGGGTCAAAGGGCAAGGCCATGCACAGCACAAGATAGGCAGAAAGACATTGATCAGCAAACAAGATGAGGACAATCTTGCTGAACTTATTCATCAACTGGCTAGGCAAGGTTTCCCCATGAGATACAAATCGTAGCTTATCATTTTGCTCTTAGAAAGGGAATATGGGGCTTCAGTGCAAAAAAAATAAAGGCAGGATACAAATCATTGCAGGGGTTTCAACCTTCGGGTCTGAAAAAAGAGCTGCCATGTTCAACCGCCCAGTTGTGCACAACTGGTTCAAACTACACAAAGAAACGGTTGAGGAACTGGGTTTGCAGAATGCTCCCAGCCACATATGGAACTGCGATGAAAAGGGTCTGCAAGATCACTTTCTTTCAACTGAAGTGTTATCCAGTGCTGGGCAGCCTTGTTATGAGGTGACTGCTGGGGAGAAGGGGTAAACTACTATGTGTCTTGCCAGCATAAATGCTGCTGGTGGGTATGGACCCACCTTGATTATCTTCAAAGGGAAATGACTGAGGGCAGATTGGATGTTTGGTGTTCCAGAGAACACCTACCTAAGAATGTCGGACAATGGTTGGAGAAATACTGATTTATTCACTGAGTGGGGAAAGTGGTTTGTCCAAAGTTTGCCATCAGATGATCACCAGCCCCACCCAGGGGCGTCACTAGTCCTATTACTGTACTGGGGCACAACTGGGGCACAGCCAATTAATATGAGCGCAAAGCAAAAACATTTTTAGCACTTATTTATCATAAAAAACATAAATAGTGCTTCAAACTAAACAATCATATCAGATTATGTTGATATGCTCGTCAAACATCGTAGATGTAAGATAGCAATCTCCAGAAACCGAGTGTGGGAGCTCACAGTGCTAGGCTAACCGTTACATAAATCAACAATGGTAATAGGCATATGCCAGTGAGCTAAAAGACAGCAGCTAACGTCTCCAGTAGGCTACTTCAATTCACAGCCAGAACTAGCTTGCATGACAGCTGCCTCATACATTAAACGTAAAAAGTAAAGTTGTAACATTTAAATCCACATGGAAATGGCAACACAGAGGTGAAAACAAACAACAATGATGGGCAATTTACCCGGTACTAACCTGTAAGACAGGTGGAAAGAAACAGCGCTCAAACATCGTTGTTGGACCTTATGTCACAGCCAAAGTCGCGTGAATAAATTACCATATTTAGTAGTCATGTGTGCATTGTGTATGGAGTGAATAAAGTAGCAATGAGTTGCCATATTGAGTAGCTGTGTGCGCATTCTGTAGATTATGCCATGCCTAAAAGTCTAAAGTGATTTTTTTTACTGGTGAAATTTATACTGGGGCACTACAGACATATACTGGGGCATGTGCCCCAGTAAAATGTGTCTGGCGACGCCCCTGGCCCCACCTTCTCCTTGTTGATGGACATTCCTCTCATGTTTACAATGTCGACTTTATGAAACACTTGAAAGACAACAATGTCATTTTCTTCAGCCTCCCCCCTCCCCCCTCACACCACTCACCATCTACAGCCAGCACATAAGACTGAGATATTTTCAACATCTCTGACCCAAACCATCATACCAGTAAGCTTCAAAGCTACCACCATCGAACCACTACAAAAAAATCCCCAGCTACATCACTAAATGACTACAGACCCATAACACTCACTCCAATAACGATGAAGTGCTTTGAAAGGTTGGTGAAAGCCCACATAACTTCCAGCCTTCCCACTACTCTGGACCCATACCAGTTTGCCTATGGCCCCAAGCGCTCCACTGATGATGCCATAGCAACAGCACTCCACCTATACCTGGCTCATCTTGAAAACAAAAACAGTCACGTATGGATGCTGTTCATTGACTTCAGCTCCGCTTTCAACACGGTCACCCCACATGGTGCTATTGAGAGCATCCTTACCAGCAGCCTCTCTGTCTGGCACGGCAGCTGCTCAGCAGCTCTACAGAGGGTAGTAGGGACTGCAGGAAAGATCATCAGATCACCCCAAACAGCTATTTAGGACCTATGCACATCACACTGTTCCAAGAGAGCCACCAATATCATCAAGGACACCACCCACCCAGCACACAAACTGTTTGCCCTCTTACCATCTGGAAAGCGCTACCGCAGCATGCGGTGCCACACAAATAGACTGAGAAACAGCTTCTTTCCACTGGCCATCAGGCTAATCAACACAATGAAGAAGATTCCATGAACATTCCATGAACATGTTACTGACATCCAAAAAAACAAATCTTACACACACTGATGTCCAATTGCACCTTCACTTATTGCACCTTACATATTGCACAATTCACTTTTTCTTTTTTTCACCTACACCAGCTACCAAGAAGAGCTACCTCGAACTTTCCTTCTTTCCTTCTTCTTTCTTTGTCCTACTTTTACATTTATGCCTACACTTATACCTACATTTCTGCCTCGGTATGCAAATGAATTGGGCGTCACCCTCTCGCCCATTGGTTTTCTTGACCATCACTTTTGGTCACCCAGAGACTTTAAATCATATAAACATTTTCACGTTTCACTTCCACTAGCGTCCGCAATGTTGGTGTGAGGTTTTTTGTAACTCCTGCCTCTTCAGCCAGCGTCATGCACTAAACACATCACACACTGATATAATTATCACATAATTTATCACATCATTCTCAGTTAAATAAAGTTCAGGCTTCGCCAACTGTATTTCGCCTCCCTCGGCGAATTCGCCCTGCCTTCGCCCTATCAGACGAAATTTGGCCTCCATTCAAAGTCAATGAGAGCGAGGCAAAATTCGCTATAATGGGAACGCACTGTAACTACCATAGTACCTGCGTTATCTCGATCAACCAATGGGCAAGAGGGTGACGCCTTGCGAGACAGCTTACTTCATTTGCACACCGAGGCAGAAATGTAGGCATAAATGTAAATGTAGGACAAAGAAATGTAAAAAGGAGTGACAATAAATAAATATGCCACAAAGAAATGCAGGGCATATAAAACAGTATGTAGAAAATAATATAGGGAAAAATATCTGTAATAAATAGAAAGAGAACATGGAAAATAAATAAATTATGGAATTAATGTAAATGTAAATAAATACAGCAGCAAATAAAAAATGACTTTTCCCATTTATGTCCAGTTTTATGTGTGATATATTTTTCAAATGCTATGTGCCTAAGCACATTTTTGGTGCATTTTTTAGTTATTTTATTTATCTGTGCTACATATTTTTACATATGTATTTATTTTGAATTATGTAATTTTTGGCCCTCCATACTCTAAACTGCCCTTTGGAAATCTGAATCTCTTGACCTGTCTTGCCAAAGGTTGCATTAAAGGAGAAATTCTGTGTAAAATGAAAATTGACATATTAACACATCATACTGAGTTGGTATGTTTGCTGAGGAGCAAAATTGAGCTAGCCTGTTGCATTTAGAACTTAACTATTTTTTAACTTTTGGTCCAGAAGGCTAACAACTCCACACTTAATCAGTAGTATAACAAAGGCCCTGGAATTCAAAACAAGGCACTGAGAACTTTGTAAGCGTACAAAACGTTTATTAAGAAAACAGTTCATACATGAAATAGTTTGCAGTACTTTCTTGTTGCCGCCATGAGAAAAGTCCAAACAAGTTGATTGTACTACCTCTCCTCCCATTCTTCCCACTGGTTTGTGTTTGCCAATTGACTTGTGTGGACTGTCCTCATGATGGTGATGAGAAACTACTGCCTATAAGAATTGTTTTCTTAATAAACGTTGTGTACTTGTCAGAGGATGTTCCATGGTGAGTAGCAGTGAGTGGTATAAACAAAACTAGTCAATTTAGGTCTACCAGTATTTACCATTTGACCTGATACATAACCACTTCTGAGGAAAGCAGAGACAATTTTCAAATATATCTGTGTT
Organism: Coilia nasus; assembly: GCA_027475355.1. Lineage (NCBI taxonomy): Eukaryota > Metazoa > Chordata > Actinopteri > Clupeiformes > Engraulidae > Coilia > Coilia nasus. The sequence continues at coordinate 681,919 of CM050211.1, forward strand.
CACAGTGTGCATGTACTCTGGTTAATTATTTTTGCCTATGCTTTGACCAAACATGAGTTTGAAATTTGACTTTATGCCTAGTCTATACCTAAAGGCTATGTTTTATTTGTAATTTTACTGGCGTCACATAAAAAAAACTAGGCATAATGATAATTGGTTAGTAGCATATTGCAGTAGCCCAGCCATACCTTTGATACATCTCTACTACACTCTATATATATTTTATAATATTATTTGATTGCAACCCTAAATTGAGTGTTCATGTCATGCCAGTCACACTCAACACTGTTACCCCTCCCAATTTCCAGTCTAGATCCAGGCCTGCTTTTGTCAGTGTTTTATGTTGAATTTGGAATATGTCTATACATTTCCTGCACAGATTTAATAAATATACAGATTTAATACAACAATAGTCTATTAAAAAGTCTAACTGAAAAGTCTAAAGTGTCACAGCTAACATCTAGACAACTGTTCACTAGCTATGTGGTAGAGACCTTTTAACATAGACGGAGTGTACCACATTATGAAGATCCACAGGTTTGGACCTACTTGCACTAATATGTAAGGCAGCACTTTATATAGGGTGAACTCAGGCATATCGGGCCACTTTTTCGCAAGATTTTAAAAGACCCATGAAAATACCATTCAACACAAAATAAAACCTCCAAAGAAATCAGGTTTTTTTTTCAGTCAGGTGTCCTCTATTAGACTATGAAGAGAATTATTTTTTCTTAAGTCTTTTTTTATATTTTAGAGATGTTTAATTGCTAGAGGCTCCTTTCTGGGACAAATGGGCTGTGATGGATGGATGTGATGAGTTCAGATAAAATGGGCCAGTGAATAGATCCAATGTAGGACTCCTTAAAAAGTAAAAGAATTTCATTTTATTTGAATTGTTTTTAGACACAAGAACACATAAACATTCTATACTTTTATATTTAGGTCAGCCCTTTCTTAGCATGGTCTGGCAGGCATGGTCTCTGACCAGATGCATGCTTTGCTACCCACCTTTCCAGTTCACTCTTTGCATAGTTACCCTTGGTAAATTCAATGCCCTTGCTATTTCTGTGGACTGACATTCTGTCCCTGTCTATTCCTTTTTACTTTTTTATTTATTTGTATTTTTATTCAAAAGGGTGAATGTACATTAACCCTATGGGCCCTAGGCTATTTTCAGGGTATTTTTTACTACCTTTAAACTACCTTTAAACTCATATCTTGGTCATTGTAAGGGCCATACATACATGCTATATCTTATCTTATCTTATCTTATCTTATCTATATCATGCCAGATCTGGTTTCATTTGGTGAGCTACTATTTGCACTGATTAAAAAAAAATAGTAAACCAATAAAAATCATATTGCATATAAAAAAAACTTGTATTCTTGCAAGTACCTGTCAATAGAATGCTGTCAGTAGGGATACCTTTTCACCTTTTCATATGTGAGTAGAGGAGATTGTCTGGAATCTGGCAATATAAGAACCATGATGGTGGGATATTCAGTGGCTTATCAATGTTGATAAATATGTAGTCTGTGCCTGACCAAAACTAAATGTACCGCATAGCGGTACATGGTATGACCGCCGCAGTGTATTGAAATGTGGGAACTTTTTTTGCCAATTTTATGGCATGTGCTGTGCTTTTAGAGGTCTTTGCATTGATCGTGCATGACATATTTTATGCAGTTCCTACCTTCTTAGTCCAAGATATTGGCAAGTCAAAATCCCAATTTTTGCATTTACCTTTATCACTAGGTGGCGCTATGCTTCAAGTGAGTGTTTATAGGCTGAGTCGATACGCCTCTGTAACACCGACATACTAACGCAAAATTGTTGTCTTGGGCAAAATTGTTGACGAATTATTTAACAAAAACAGTTTTTCGACACCTAGCTTCGGCGAAAAACATCGCCCCCTATGAAAATTTAGTACACATCAAAAGGGGGATGTTTAGAGTTGGCATGTCAAATTTTTACCAAATTTGAGCAATTAAAAGCCAAACCATGGACTTTTGAAGAATTGTAAGCTACGTGTTAAATGTTCATTGATACGTAACTTCAAAACGGTTTATCTCAAGACAAATCCTTTGATAACTTTTTGTCAGCATTGTCTGTAGATGACATATACCAAATTTGGTGAGATTCACATTAACGGCCTATGACGAGTTCGTTGTTTTCGCAACGTTTAAATTTCACGGAAATTGTTTTCATTGGAAGTGGGCGTCGCCCAGTGTTTTCAATGCATAAGGGTTAATAGATTTCACAATAAAAAAAAATGGTTGTAAACATTAGCATTCTGTAGATAATAGGCAAAATGACATTTTGTACAATTACAGCTCCCCCTATGGACCAAATTGTATGGCATGTGCTGTGGTGTGAGAGGTCTTTGTGCTGATAGTGCATGATGTATTTTGTGCAGTTCCCACTTTCTCTGTCCAGGATATTGGCAACTCAAAATCCCAATTTTTGCATTTACCCTTATCACTAGGTGGCGCTATGCTTCAAGTGAGTGTTTATGGGCTGGGTCGATACACCTCTGTAACACTGACATACTGACACAGAACCGTTGTCTTGGGCAAAATTGTTCATGAGTTATTTAACAAAAACTATTTTTTGACACCTAGCTTCGTCGGTAAACATCGCCCCCTATGACGAAATGTTACAAAATTTAGTACACATGAACAGAAAGCGGTTTAGAGATGGCATGTCATCTTTGACCAAATTTGAGCAATTAAAAGCTAAAATATGGACTTTGAAGAATTTTAAGCTACGTGTTAAATGTTCATTGACATGTAACTTCGCAATGGTTTATCTCAAGACGAATCCTTTGATAACTTTTTGTCAGCATTGTATATAGATGGCATATACCAAATTTGGTGAGATTCACATGAACGGCCTATGACGAGTTCGTTCAGATTCATTTTCGCAATGTTTAAATTTCACGGAAATTGTTTTCATTGGAATTGGGCGTCGACCAGTGTTTTCAATGCGTGAGGATTAATAGATTTCACAATAAAAAAAATTGGTTGTAAACATTAGCATTCTCTAGATAGTAGGCAAAATGACATTTTGCACAATTACAGCGCCCCCTATGGACCAAATTGAATGGCACATGCTGTGGTTTTAGAGGTTTTTGTGCTGATCGTGCATGATGTATTTTGTGCAGTTCCCACCTTCTCAGTGCAAGATATTGGCAACTCAAAATCCCAATTTTTGCATTTAATCACTAGGTGGCGCTATGTTTTAAGTGAGTGTTAATGGGCTGGGTCAATACGCCTAGATGTAACACCGACATACTAACACAAAATTGTTGTCTTGGGTAAAATTGTTGACGAGTTATTTAACAAAAACTGTTTTTAGACACCTAGCTTTGCCAATAAACATCGCCCCCTATGACGAAATGTTACATTGACATGTAACTTTGAAATGGTTTATCTGAAGACGAATCCTTTGATAACTTTTTGTCAGCATTGTCTGTAGATGGCATATACCAAATTTGGTGAGATTCACATGAACGGCCTATGACGAGTTCGTTCAGATTCATTTTCGCAATGTTTAAATTTCACGGAAATTGTTTTTATTGGAAGTGGGCGTCGACCAGTGTTTTCAATGCATGAGGGTTAATAGATTTTACAATAAAAACCCCAATCACCCCAAATCCCAATTTTTGCATTTACCCTTATCACTAGGTGGCGCTATTCTTCAAGTGAGTGTTCATGAGCTGGGTCGATATGTCTCTGTAACACCGACATATCACAAAAATTTCATGTTGTTGGGTGAAACGTTCATGGAGTTATTCAGCAAAAACTTTTGCCGGTCTCCCCCTCTGTGACGGACACTGGCACAGTGGGGGGGGTGGCCCTTGGAGGCCAAAAGCTTCTAGTCGCTGAAAAAAGTCTAGGGCTACATGCCTAGAAAGATTCATGTCCCCCTGACTTCCAGTTTCCCGGAAACCGTTGACAGAAAATTGCTGAAAAAAAAGGGAAAAAAAGGTGCGACAACACAATAATGACCGCTTTCGCTAGCTTTGCTAGCGGCGGTCATAATGAATGAAGGAGAAATTTGTGAAATCATTACTTGGCAAACATTTGATCCCTTGTTTGAACATGATAAATTAATTTGATAATATCTTATCTATGTGATCACGGGTTTGCGAGTAATTTCAACCAGAGTAATGCCTGTGCAAAGCACTAATATGAGAGATTTTGACTAATTTTAATAAATTGATATCTCGCCGATACTTGACCACAAAAGTAAGCGAGGGGTCCCGTTGTAAAGCCCTGGTTCTGCTGTTTCGCTTGGTATGAGTGCATATCGCTATGGTGTACGGTTCCAAAGTAATTCAACAGAGAAGAATAGGTGTAAATTTGCCCGCACTTTGCGGCGTCGGGCCCATAGGGTTAAGCAACATTTCCATCTGTATAAAAAAAAATGTAAATGTGCCAGAGTTAGCAAAGTAGCTAGGCTAGTTTTCATCTGTAGTACCTTCAGTTCAGCCTCCTTGTTTTTTTCCTTGCCTATTTCCTGTGCAATACAGCAATTAAAAACTTCAACACTTCAATAACGTTTAATTCAACAAGACTTTAAGTGCTTCACATTGAGTGTAATTAACCTAATCTAATGCCTATGTAGTGTCCGTGCATATGGTAGCCAATACAATTAGGCCTATACAGTATGGCTAAAGTCACCCATACCTTTAAAATTCCAACTGTTGTCATTGTATATCTGCAAATGTCATTATTTCGTCAGTAAAATGGTGTCCTATTTTAGCTGAGGCTAATGGCCTATTTTATCTTAACAGACTGAGGTAATATGGGATAAGGTGTTTTTAAGTCTGAAAATCAATTGTTGTGTAACTATAACCATGTTTCTCTGATAAAGGACATCAAGACAACATCAATGATATCTTACTTTCATTACGTCATTCATTTCTTAACATTATAACAACTTTAATATATCAAAGTCATATTTTGCCTGCAAAAGCATTCACAATTAACATTTTCCCACCAGTGTCACTGTAAGGAATTGCCCCACCCACCTTAGCAACATCAGATCAAGCAAATCATTCAAAACACATCAAGCACAGTTGTAGCAACAATTTTAAATTATTAACAGTGGCTGCTTATTCAAATTTAAAGAACTATGACATGTCAACCTTATTTGGTCCACTTTAGCTGATGGCCTAATTTGGCTGAGTTCACCCTGTAGTTTCACTAGAGGTTTAAAAAAAGCTATAATTTTTTGTATTGAGATGTTGGCTTTGAATTGTAATAGACTACAAAAGTTGAAATAGCAAAAACTGTCCTACATTAAGGGCATTCTACCTTACTAAAGACATTATCCCTATCAACCTTTTTACAAAACAGTTTTACAATTCAAACATTTGATGGAAATAAATAACAAATTGGTTTATGTTTCACAACACCAAGTTGGGTGGTGTAATGGGAAATGAGCAGGAACATGGCGCAAAGTTGCACTTTCTGTGTGAGTGGGGATTCGAACCTGACAAAATGTATGCCATTTCTGAAGCGACAGTAGAACGTAACCAGTTGTTTTTTATCTTTAGTTTTTGTCCGTATGTGCTACATTTGACTAGTTCACGTTCCGAAATAAGTAAACGAGCGATTATTAGAGAATTTGGGGCGCTTCTCTTGATTCGGGGGCTCTCCGCGGAAAAGCAATCTGCTGCGCCAGGACGGATCAAAAAGTGCGTCCTGGCAGAACCACTGCGCAGCAGAAGACTGGCAGGACGCACGAGCACCCGAGAAGCGTTCGGGATCGATCTCAGCTGGTGAGAGAAATGAGACATGTATAGATAAAGATGGCGAGCATCTCTTGATCCAGACTCTACGCAGGACGGATCAGAAGGTGCATCCACGAGGTCCCGGCAGAGCGACTGCACAAGAGCACCCAAGAAGCATGATCGATCTCGAACAAAATTTAGAAAATAAAGCGGGAATAACTCTCTCATGAGATAGTGTAAATGAGTCATTTAAATTGATGGCGAGTGGGACATTTCAATGACATGCAAGTAGAGCGTATTTGGGCAAGGTCGCAGGCCAGGGTGCCAGGGTGAAGTGCTTATAAGCATGACCCTATGCAGGCAGGTGTCATGAGAAAAACCGAGCAAGCCCCCCAAAAGAGGCAAATGTTTAAGGGACCCTTCACCGGGACAGAGTAATACAAATCACAACGTAAGTGCCAGCTGAGCTTTCGTTACATCAGATGGGTTAGATTGATAACTGATAAGCATCCGATAGCTCGGTAGCGCAGTAATTGTTATAATAACCCGGTGTGGTAGGGCTGAAGAGGCAAGGCTACGTTGAAAATGTAAACGGGGTGTCCTTTGCCCAATTGGTCTGTCTTACTGTGTTTGGTGTAATAATGGATCGAGTCTGAATCTAGAATTTGTGGGTCACAGATGCGTAGGTGAATTTGAGGGTCGAAACAGACACTGGAAGTCATGAATTCGTTACATTTAAGCAGCTCAAAATACGCCAGAATGAACATAGCCATCATCGTCAGGTCTGTAGGGGGGATAGAAAGCCGTTCCTTAAAACTTGAAAAACTTAATTAATCGAGAAATACACTGAGTGCAGAATTATTAGGGAAATGAGTATTTTGACCACAACATCCTTTGAATGCGTGTTGTCCCACTCCAAGCTATTTAGGCTTGAAAGCCTACTACCAATTAAGCATATCAGGTGCTGTGCATCTGTGTAATAAGAGGGATGTGGTCTAATGACATCAACAGCCTATATCAGGTGTGCATAATTATTAGGCAACCTCTTTTCCTCTGGCAAAATGGGTCAGAAGAGAGATCTGACAGACTTTGAAAAGTCTAAAATTGTGATATATCTTGCAGAGGGATGCAGCACTGTTGAAATTGCGAAGTGACTCTTGATGGGGCAAATGAAGCCTGTAGCTGGATCAGTAATAGGCACAAAGCTCCACTTTGACTGAGACGCCAGCAAGGTGGAGGTGGGGTACTGCTATGGGCTGGTATTAGGGGTGTGCGATCTGACGATATTAAATCGTGAAGAATAAGAATGTGTAGACGATCTGCCAAAGTGCAGAGACCGTAGAGATCGCCTTGGGCACATTCTTGCAGTTCTATGCTGGTGCGAGGCCGACGCAGCAGACGTATTACGTTGTTAACCTGACAGACCAATCATAGCGAATTTCGGGTAGTCACGCACTTTCTTACACGCCTCCTTGTTATGTGTGTAGCAGTAGCCGCGTGCAGAACCATGGCTGACAGCCAAGCGGAGGAGTTGGTTGCTAAAAAACATTCTACCTCCATTATATGGAATTGGTTCGGCTTTTCCCCAAATGACAAAGCGACGTTAACCCAGGCATTTGATAAAGGCACTCCGTATGAAAAGACAAGCAAGCGATGGAAGGAGATAACAGAAGCTGTTACATTCCACTAGCAAAAGATATGATTCCGTTCAAAGCAGTAGAAGACGAGGGGTTAAACCGCCTGCTTAAAGTAGTTGACCCGCGGTACGAGCTGCCCAGCCGAAAATACTTCTCCAACACTGCCATGCCACGTCTGTACTCTGAATGTCGAGAAAAAATTGAACGCCAAATTCAGAGGGTCCAGTTTTTTGCAACAACTAGTGATTTGTGGTCTAGCCGCACTTCAGAGCCCTATTTGAGCCTGACCATTCATTACATTGATGACTGGAAGCTCTGCAGTGCAACAAGCAACATACTTTCCAGAAGACCACACGGGTGAACTGATAGCGCAAGGGCTGAGAGACGCACTTCAATGCTGGGGCCTCAAAGAGAACAACATGACCTGCATGACCACAGACAGTGGGGCTAACATGGTGAAGGCCCTTGAACTAAACAACTGGACTCGTTTGCCCTGCTTTGGGCATAGGCTGCACCTAGCCATTGGTGAGTAAACTTAACATGAATAAATATAATGCAAAGATGGGACCTGATGCTTAACAAATCTGGAATAATTAAAAAAAAAAAAATGAGACACAGAACAAAGCGGTTTAGTCTATGATAAAAAAAAAAAATCATTAAATAAAAAAAACATTTTATTAAAATGTTTTTTTATTTACTTTATAAACAAATATAGCATTAGAACTGTTGTGCAGAAATGTACCTTTTGCTGATTTTAGTTTAATTCTATCATTACATCTGGTTAATGTAATATCATGCTCTCCTTCTTTTAGAAAAAAGTGCCAAAGACCCTCGAGTTGTTCGAGTGACATCTGTCTGCAAGAAAGTGGTGAGTGCATTCATCTGGAAGAAGAAAAGGGATTTGAGTCTAGCTCAAACAGAACTGAAACTACCTCAACAAAAACTCATAACAGAGTCGCCAACCCGATTGGGTTCCAAACTTGCCATGATTGAGAGAGTGTTGGAACAAGAAAATGCCATTTCACAGGTCCTGAAGGCTGACAAGAAGACAAGGCACTTGGCACCATTATGGCAAGATATTGAGGTGATGGAGTGCTTTAAAGGAATACGCCACCCCAAAATGAAATTTTGTCTATTCCCGAAGTCCCTAGAGTTGGATAAGTCAGCAGAAGCGTTTTCCGGTCGACTCAGCCATTGTCCGAGTCTGGCGAGCACTGACCTTAGCTTAGCTTAGCATAGTCGATGTAAACACACGTCGCCCAATAGCCACTTGTGGCAAAAGTAAATCAACTCATTCGATTTTTTTTTGTAATTACTTCTCGTGACCTGTGCATTCAGATCGAGTACAAATGACAATGCAAATTAACACGAAGGAATTTCCCAAGCGGCATTTAGATGGGGGGCTATATTTCGCGGAAGCACAGGCGAAGCACAAAGGCTAAGCACTGCTGAAAGGCTCAAAGACGCTACGTAGCCCCTGGGAACCCCATCCCCCCACTTCCCTCAACAAACAAGCGTGGAGTTACTGATAAGTAGGGCAGTGACACTGTCCCAGTGTTTGAACGTTTGTTTTCTCATATATTGCGTAAAAATGGCGACAAATACTGACGAAGATGATGACTTAGATTACACTTAGATTTATCCAAGATCCAACCTGTTCGAAACTGTGTTCACTGAAGAGGAGCTGCAAGCTTTGGGTCTGGGAAGAGGACGCTCTGACTATTCAAAGCGATCAGGATGAGCGAAGGAGAGCAAACACGAACTGGTGGCGTGAGTGTGGAGTGTGCCAACCGATGCCGACTGAAATGGAGTGTTTGTGCTGTGCAGTGGGACAAAATACTGCCATCAATGGAGAGCAATGCTCCCACGAGGAGTGCAGACGCAGTTGTCACTGCTACTGAAAATTTCTCTGCAATGATCCATCCTGCAGTCCTCACTTTCTTCTTCCGACCCGATAAAGTGAACTGGAAAAGGAAAAACACACCGAGTGGACCCAATGGACAGCTGTCCACAGAGTAAGTACCAAAATGCATGATTACGTTACGGTGAAGTTCGATGTATATACATTAGACCTGTACTCATAGAGTGTTGTTTTTACAGGCAATACAGGGATGTGTTTCCCAACACCATAGTTGCTAACCAATTAGCAACGTAGTTGGTTGGCAATGGGAAATTGCATTGCAACCAACAAAGTAGCTAACTTAGTTAGCAACTATGGTTTTGGGAAACAGACCCCAGGTTGGTGTCCTATCGTGTTGGAGTGGGCCATCAAGGGAGAGACACTGGGTAAAGGGAATCGTTTGCATAATGTGTGGTTGCAGCAATCCGACAGAAATTTTCATCAGTCTGGTGTCTACGTTGGGTTTCAAGAGGTACAGGAGGCAATAGATATAGTATTGTAGTAATGTAGTTGTTAGCGTTATATGGCTTTATAAAATGTTATGGGTACTTCATTCATTTTCTGTACAAATATACAATCTGGAATATTTTTAGTGTTTTGTTGTAATACAGGCTCTGTATCTGTAAATACATAAACCTTTTACTGTAAAACTATAACTATGTCTGTACATGAAACCAAACAAGTAAAGAAAAAGCAGACATTTATTTTATTAGAAACATGTAAAAAAGTAAAATGTATACAACATTGATATAAAAAATAAAGATTTGCTTTCATTGACAGTCTTTGAAAACTTGCAGTTTGTCTTCACATATGACATTGTTCTTTTGAATAAAATGTTATTGGATTTATGTAAGGTCACTAGAAAATGATCAATGGAACATGTAAATAATTTTTGATATGTAGCACACAAAATGTGTTGAAGGCTATGTTCTTTGACTCTGAATCGTGATGTGTGGCCTTTCCTGAAAGGTTCGTAGAGCTTCCTGTGGTAGAGGAGGAGGGGGTTGACAATGGGAGAAAACTTGTGTCTGCTGGTTCAGCAGCTGGTTCCGAGGTCATGCTGATATCCATCTCGGCCTATGCTGTATCTTGTGGTTCCTGTTGTTGACAAATAGACATACTTCAATTTCACAATAAAACATTAGAAATTAGAATCAGTTTTGTAGGCCAAGTGTATTTACACACACAAGGAATTGTGTGTCTGCATTTGACCCAATCATAAATTAGTGAAACACAAAGCACACAGGGAAACACACAGTGAGGGTGAAGAATACACTACAGGCTGCTACAGTCGCACCCGGGGAGGAGCGGGTCTTGCTCTAGGGCACTTCAGCCGTGGTCCACTGGTCTGGAATCGAACTGGCAACTTCATGGCTCTAAGTTCTAACCAGCAGGCCGCGGCTGGTCCCACACCAACATGTTAGTAGTAGAGTAGAGTAGAGTAACTTTATTGATCCCGAAGGAAATGAAGGTGTCCAGTAGCATACACATAATACATATTGCAAAAAACAGATCTCCTGAAGTCCACCACCATTTCCTTGGTTTTGGTGGTGTTCAGTTGCAGCTGATTAGTTCGACACCACCCAACAAAGTCCTCCACAAGGCACCTGTACTCCCCCTCCTGTCCATCCTTGGTACACCCCACGATTGCAGTGTTGTCAGAGAACTTCTGCATGTGACAAGTCTGAGTTGTAGCTGAAATCGGTGGTATACAGGGTGAACAGTACAGGGGAGAGCACAGTTCTCTGCGGTGCACCTATGCTGCTGTCCACAGCCTCTGGTGTAAGGTCCCCAAGTCTGACTAACAGTTTGTCACCTCACAAAAAAAATAACGGCCCCACACAAGTTTCTAACTGCTCTATAACTACATATGTGCTTTACTGTAATTGTAAGCTACACATAATGAATACTGGTCATCCAAGTTTGCTACTTACATCAAATGTTATACCTCTTCTTGGACTGCACACAGCTGTGACCATGGGCAAAGATGCTGTATCCTACAAAATGAATAGATGCATTCAATGTCAAGACTTTCAGTTGTCATGGTACAGTACCTGTAACAACAGCATGAGAAAAGGTTCATTAGCCTACCAGTTGTTGTGTCCATGTGGGTGCAAGGACAAACAGTGACTTCATGCGTGTTGCAGAGCTGTGCAAAGGTAACAGAGCCTTGAAGTTCTGGACTTCTGAGAAGTGGACTGAGGTAAGTCTGCAAAAAGCTGGAGGGACTCCTCAACTTCTGCTGTGTCTTCATCTTCCTGTACAGCACTGAGATCACCCTGAGAAATAGTTGATAGAATGTAAATGAAATAATTACTCCAAGAGGCCAAAACCTTCTTGAGTGAAAATCTTTGAATGATTGATTTTTTTATGTAAACTTTACATGAACAGTAACGTCTTTGCAATTTTCTTATCACAGTTACGTTATGTGATCCACTCGTAGGCTAGCTTTTTCTGAGTCAACAGAACCATTATGCTAAGCTAAGTGTAACCAAACCCTGCATTCATTCCATGCTACAGGTAAAGCTTACAGGTAAAGTGATTGTTTATAGTACATAGAGTGAAGGCTTGCCGAGGTTGTAATAAAACTGGAAGCGACAATGTGAGCCAAACTAACATCACGTTGCAGTTACAATGTTGGCAATGTATAACCCAGGGAAGGATAAAAATTACACTTACAGGCATGGATGATGCACTACGTGCAGCCTCTGTATCAAACACAGAAGGGACGGCCGTTTTCTTCAGTGCCAATACCATCTTTCTTGAAGCATAGTGCATTTTCTGTTTATAGTCCTCCCGTTTGAAATGCTCCTCGCAAACACTGTACTGCTTTATTTTCTTCTCCGGTGTCGTTGATGGAATGCCGAGGGCTGCAAGCCACAGACGTCTTCGTTCCACAGGTTTTGGAAATCTGTGAAACATTGTGTTGATGTATGTCTTCTGCTTGTTCTCGCAAGCCCGTTGCTACACAGGTGTTAACCATTTTTACGCAATATATGAGAAAACAAACTTTCAAACACTGGAACAGTGTCACTGCCCTACTTATCAGTAACTCCACGCTTGTGTGTTGAGGGAAGTGGGGGGATGGGGTTCCCAGGGGCTACGTAGCGTCTTTGAGCCTTTCAGCAGTGCTTTGCCTTTGTGCTTCGCCTGTGCTTCCGCGAAATATAGCCCCCCATCTAAATGCCGCTTGGGAAATTCCTTCGTGTTAATTTGCATTGTCATTTGTACTCGATCTGAATGCACAGGTCACGAGAAGTAATTACAAAAAAAATCGAGTGAGTTGATTTACTTTTGCCACAAGTGGCTATTGGGCGACGTGTGTTTACATCGACTATGCTAAGCTAAGCTAAGGTCAGTGCTCGCCAGACTCGGACAATGGCTGAGTCGACCGGAAAACGCTTCTGCTGACTTATCCAACTCTAGGGACTTCGGGAATAGACAAAATTTCATTTTGGGGTGGCGTATTCCTTTAAGAAGGCCCTCGGCCCACTGAGAGATTTCACTGATGCGCTTTCAGGGGAGGACTATGTGAGCATCTCGTATGTCAAGTCAGTCCTGCACCTGTTGAGAATAAACCTCCTTAACCTCAGTGATGATGACTTTGAGCTAACAAACCCAATGAAGACCACTATCCTCAACTACCTCACTGAAAAGTATCAGGATCCCACCACTGATGCCCTGCTGGACATGGCTTCGCTTTTGGATCCGAGGTTCAAAACCCAGTACATTGACAGTGACAAGAAAGAGGAAATACAAGCCAGAGCTGTGTCTGAGTTGGAGTCCATATTGAATGTACAAGCACAGCATCCACTCCTGTCCACTTCACAGAGTCCTCCTGAGGCAGAAGAAGAAGCACCACCAAAGAAAGCAAAGAAGAAAACATTAGCAAGCCTTTTAAAAAATCTCAGGTGCTGTATCTGCAGCTGGCCCATCAGCCTCCCTCCCATCTCTAAGAGAGGCAATAGATGGGGGAATGAAGACCTATCTTTCCACACCAAATGCAGACAGTGAGATGGATCCTCTTTAATGGTGGAAAGTCCATGAGGGAAACTTTCCACGTGTTAGCCAGCTAGCTCAGAAGTATCTGTGCATTCCAGCAACAAGCTCTCCCTCAGAACGAGTCTTCAGCACAGGTGGCAACATAGTAACTTGCCAAAGGGCTACTCTCAAGCCAGATAAGGTAGACAAATTGGTTTTCCTGGCTAAAAATCTGTGATGGGAATCTGTCGTAATGTCTCCTTTTTAAAAGGAGCAGTTTGATATTTTTTGTTTAAAGCTGTTGCACTAAAAGAGAACCTACAGATTTTTATTTGACCTCTTTCAATAAGCTATTTTAATGCTTTGTTTTATTCCAAGAGTGCACTTTATCAGTGGTGTTCTTCACCTTTTAGTATGTTTACATTGTTTGCACATGTTGGCAAAACTGCAGCTATTTAAATAAACTCTGTTCAGAAAGGTTATTTTATTTGACCATTTTTAGTAAGCTACTAATGTTTTGATACACTTTAACACAAACGGTAATGTCTTCATTGATATTTTACTTTCTTTGTTGTGTTCCAAGACTGCACTTTATCAGAGTGTTGTTGTTGACATTTTAGTATGTTTACATTGTTTGCACATGTTGGCAAAACTGCAGCTATTTAAATAAAATCTGTTCAGAAAGGTTCTTTGGCCTAAATTATCTAAACTAATGACATGCCCCCCTTGTTCACCTGACCTAAACCCCATAGAGAACCTGTGGTCCATTATAAAGCGTGAGGTCTACAAGGAGGGAAAACCTCTCAGGATAGTGTCTGGGAGGCCATGGTCGCTGCTGCACACAATGTTGGTCGTGAACAGATAAACAAACTGACAGAATCCATGGATGGAAGGCTTCTGAGTGTCCTTATGAAGAAGTGGGGCTATATTGGTCACTGATTTGTTTTTGTTTTGTGTTTGAATGTCATATGTTTATTTGCAAATCTGGAGTTGTCATATCAGTGTATGTGGTGAAAATAAATAAGATGTGAGATGGGTAAATATTTTATTAAGTCGCCTAACAAAGTTACCTGCACACATACTTATCCTTCTAAAATGGCCAAAAATAAAAACGTGTCACTGCAACTTCCATACATATTCAGCTTTGATATTTATGAGTCTTTTTGGTTGATTGAGAACACAGTTGTTGTTAAATAATAAAACAAATCCTCAAAAATACAACTTGCCTGATAATTCTGCATTCGCATACGGACCCGAGATTAATTGTAGTTAATTAATAACAATTATAATGACGACAACAACAACAATCTTCCCTTCCACAGCACAATCCATACAAGATGCAGTCCAAGCGCTTCACGGGCAAGACAACATTTCCTGCAGTCCAGCGGCGCCGGTGTGGAAGAACGCAATGACGCAATGCCCCGTTGATGTGGGCTCTTGCGCAACGCAATAACACAATGTCACAACTATACAATTGATGTCAACTGTGCTATCAATGCATGTATTGACACAGGGAATAACTCAAAACCTCGTGACTGTCTGTAAAATATTACCACTTGATTACAACTGCATGAAACAAACGCTGGAAAGCTATCAATATTGGCCTTATCATATCAGATCTGCACTACAAGGGCATTGGCTAGCCTACATAAACACAGAAACTGAAATACCTGCAAAGTTGTCACGCTGTCCAGTCAAACATGTTGTAGGTATAATAGTGGTATGTTCTTAATAGGAAGAAGCAAGATTTTCTTCGGAGTATTCTCATTGCAAGAAGAGCCTCAATTGGTCTTCTGTCGACCACTTGAGCTATAAAAAATATGAACCTTGTTCTTGTCATTCAGTGTTTCCTATTTGGTTTTATAAATCTAAGGTCAATAAGGCACTGTGCAAAATTGAGGTCCATAAGTCACTACATTTCATAAATACATTTATTTATCCGAAGTAGGAAAAAGTGACTGTTGCCAAAGAGGCCGAGTTTATCATAACTTTATGGAAGGGGTTAAAAATAAGTTCGTTTTTTTTTGTACCAGGAGTGAATAAAGGCTTTGACAACAATCAGCCTACCTAATTCAAAACAATGTCAAATATTCCGTTCGTCTTATCAAAGTGCCAAGTTGCACTATTTGTGCAGTTCTGCTTTCTAAACAATGTTTAACATAATGAAATAAAACCAGAGAAACACATATTGTGTTTACTAAAGTGAGAAATAGGGAAACATGACTATGTGCACTTAAAGACATTGGCCAAGTGCATTTAAAGACGGGGCTGGCAGCTGAATTCCTGCTCACGCTCTGTATACGCAGAGATGTCCGGTGGAAATGGTCATATGCTCAGAATACGCCCACGCACTGTAAACAGCTACGCGCTGTACACGGTGAAGTCGGTGGAAATGAGCCCTTAGTGTAATGTGGTAGAAAGCCGAGTGCATAAGAGATTTCAACCACAAAAGAAGATTATGGCTAATATTGACTAAAACCAAAATTACATTACATTTAGCAGACGCTTTTATCCAAAGCGACTTACAAAAGGAGGACATAATAGCTAACAGATGTGTAGAAAACATCGAAGGTACTTATGTAAAGAGATGGTTAGTAGAAATTTTGTTAGGAAGGAAAGTCTCGGAAGAGAAGGGTCTTCACAAGCTTTTTGAAGGTCGAGAGGGATATTGCTGCTCTTGTAGCAACTGGTAGGTTGTTCCACCACTGAGGGACTGTGGAGTGGGTGTGAGTTGATGACAGTTGTCCTTGCCATGACACTTTAAAGGAGCGTCCAGTGAGGTAGGATTTTAAACCAGGAGTGTGCTATGCCTGTGATGCCTATGTTTGAGAGTGTAGTTAGCAGTATGCTGTGGTCGAGTGTATCGAAGGCCGCCGATAAGTCGAGTAGGATAAGTACTGATGATTGTCCTGAGTGCTGTTTCAGTGGAGTGGCCGCTTCTAAAGCCAGACTGCTTCGGGTCAAGTAGGTCGTTCTGGGTGAGGAAATTAACAACCTGTTTAGAGACCGCCCTCTCAATGGCTTTCGAAAGGAAGGGAAGCAGTGAGACCGGCCGATAGTTCTCCACCTGGGCGGGGTTGAGTGTTTTTGAGCAGTGGTGTGACCCTAGCCTGTTTGAAGTCGGCTGGAACTATACCTGATGATAGCGAAGCATTCATCACGGACGTGATCGATGGGACTACTATTGGGGCGATGGCTTGCAGAATCGAGGGGACAGGGTCTAGCGGGCAGGTAGTAGGACGGTTGCCAGTGATGAGTTTGAAGACATCGCTTTCGGAGAGAGGGGTGAATGAGGAGAGTGTTGCATCGTAGACCGGAGGAGGTAGCAGGTTGAGGCCGGGTGGATCGCAGAATTTTATGATAACCGCTACTTTTTCTGTAAAGAAGGAGGCAAAAATATTAGCAGTTAGATTGGTGGCAAGAGGCGGGGGAGGGGGGTTGAGCAGCGATTTGAAGGCACAGAAGAGTTTCCGTGTGTCAGTGGTGTTGCTGATTTTATTGTTGTAGTAAGCCGTTTTAGCAGTCGTAACAGAGGAGGAGAATGACGCTAGAAGAGATTGGAAGGTCTGTAGGTCGGCCGAATCGCTGAATTTTTGCCATTTTCGTTCCGCCGCTCTGAGGGTGGTGCGCAAAGAGCGGATGGTATCAGTCAGCCAAGGGCGGGACTGGGTGGAGCGTGCAGGTTTGGTGGAAAGGTGACACAGGGTATCCAGGCAAGAGGGCAGTGTGGAGCAAAGGGATTCTGTGGCAGCATTGACCTCTAGTGGAGAGAAGGTGTTGGGATGGGGTAAGGCAGAGGCAAGAACAGAGGCAGTGAGTAGTAGACAAGTTGCGAAGGTTGCGACGGAAGGTGACCATGGGTGGGGGAGTGGGTGGTAGTTCTGGGAGGGAAACCATGAAGTGGATTAAGAAGTGGTCTGATGTATGTAATGGTGTGACCATCACATTATCAACCTTGCAGGTTTTAATCAGAATTAAGTCCAGTTGATTACCATTTTTGTGAGTCGGAGGGCTGCTAACCAGCTGTTGCAAATAACTTAGAATAGACAAGACACCAGACCTAACATACAACTGTCCCTGGCCGTGTGGTGTAGTAGATAAATTCTTCTACTTCTACTTCTAGGGCTCATTTCCACCGACTGGATCGTGTACAGCGCATAGCCATTTACAGCACGTGAGCGTATTCCGAGCGTATGAGCATTTCCACCGGACATCTCTGCGTGTACAGCATGTGAGCGGGAATTCAGCTGCAAGCCCCGTCTTTAAATGCACTTGGCCAATGTCTTTAAGTGCACATAGCCATGTTTCCCTATCTCTCTCTTTAGTAAACACAATATGTGTTTCTCTGGTTTTATTTCATTATGTTAAACGTTGTTTAGAAAGCATAACTTGGCACTTCGATAAGACGAACGGAATATTTGACATTGTTCTAAATCATGTAGGCTGATTGTTGTCAAAGCCTTTATTCACTCCCAGTACAAAAAAGCTTCGGATAAATAAATGTATTTATGAAATGTAGTGACTTATGGACCTCAATTTTGCACAGTGCCTTATTGACCTTAGATTTATAAAACCAAATAGGAAACACTGAATGACAAGAACGAGGTTACTATTTTTTATAGCTCGAGTGGTCGACAGAAGACCGATTGAGGCTCATCTTGCATTGAAAATACTCCGAAGAAGAAATCTTCAGCAAAATCTTGCTTCTTCTTATTAAGAACATAAAAGCTCCACCACTATTATACCTACAACATGTTTGACTGGACAGCCTGACAACTTCAGTTTATTTCAGTTTCTGTGTTTATGTCGGCTGTTTATGTAGGCTAGTCAATGCCCTTGTAGTGCAGATCTGATATGATAAGGCCAATACTGATAGCTTTCCAGCATTTGTTTCATGCAGTTGTAATCAAGTGGTAATATTTTGCAGACAGTCGCCAGGTTTTTGAGGTATTTCCTGTGTCAATAGAGGCATTGATAGCACAGTTGACATGAATTGTATACCTGTGCCTATAGCTTTCAATGGGATTTTGGCTGAATACGCACAGAACACACGCAGAAAAATAGCCTTGGTTTCTATTTTCTAGCTGCAGCCCGTATTCTGAGCGTATTCCACGGACAGAATACGCTCAGAGCACGCTTGCGGTGGAAATGCTCTAATCCGCTTACGTGCATTTTAAATGAATACGAACAGAATATGGACAGAAAATGGGCAGGCGCTGTACACGCAGAGTGTTTGGTGGAAATGAGCCCTTACAGATTACAGATTTTCTTGAGGTGGAGAGTTCGAATATATATTAAAGAAGAACTTCGGTGTAAAATGAAAATTGGCATGTTAAAACATCATACCGAGTTGGTATGTGTACTGAGGAGCAAAACTGATTTATCCTGTTGCATTCAGAGTTTAACTATTTTTATCGTTTGTCCCAGAAGGCTAACAATGGAAGTGGTAGGTGCCCTTAGACGAAGCATGATGACTACGCTATTTTTAAACCATTAAAACAGCTCGAAGAAACTCCACACTCCATCGGTAGCACAACAAAGGCTCTGGCATTCAAAACAAAGCACTGAGAATATTGTAAATGTACACAACATTTTTTTTTTTTTAACTATTCTTACATGCAGTAGTTTGCCGTTGTTTCTCGTCGCCGCCATGATGAAAGTCCAAGTCGATTGTCCTACCTCTCCTCCTATTCTTCCTGCTGGTTCGTGTTCGTCAATCGACTTGTGCGGACTTTCATCATGGCAGCGACGAGAAACTACAGCAAGGTACTGCCTGTCAAAACAGTTTTATTAATAAATGTTGTGTACACTTACAAAGTTCTCAGTGCCTCGTTTTTAATGTCAGGGCCTTTGTTGTACTACCAGTGTGGAGTTTCTTCTTCCTTCGCTGTTTTAATGATTTAAAAATAGAGTAGTCGTCATGCTTCGTCTAAGGGCACCTAGACTTCCATTGTTAGCCTTCTGGGACAAACGATAAAAAATAGTTAAACTCTGAATACAACAGGCTAAATCAAGTTTGCTCCTCAGTACACATACCAACTCGGTATGATGTTTTAACATGCCAATTTTCATTTTACACCGAAGTTCTCTTTAAAACACCCCACAGCCGCCTCCCCGTGCCCACAAGAGATTTGTCAATGCATATGTAGGCTATATGTAGCCTATATTATCACCAAACTGTTTGATTAAAGTCAATTGTACTGAAATGCAACATGAAAGCACAACATGTTGATGAAAATTAGTGGCGACGACAGTGCTGCTGATTGGTATTCGTGACATTTGGACAGGCTAGGAAAAGTAGATGGGAACACACCACCGGATTACCCCAGAGAGTAACAGGCAGCCAAAGGAAAACCTAAACATCACAAAGACTGCCGTGAGTAAATCTTTGCCCTTTGAAACATGTGGTAATGTTCCCACAACGGAAGATTTTCTGAAAAGGCTAACAGGGTAACAGGGAGCTGTAAAGGCAAAACCATACAGTCACTGGGCAAAACAGAATTTACTGAAGGATATTCAAGACGCGTATGCTACGGATTAATTCCGAATTCGAGTCCACAAATACAACAAGCAATATGGAAAACTAGAAGTGAAGACAGCACTAGATTAATTATGTCCCAGCCTGAAGACAGATTATCGGTATGACCAACTTGTTTGCCGTTTCATGTAACATACCCTCCTGCTCAATCTTAAATTGAGTAAAAGCTTGTTCTGTATCAAGTGCGAAAACCACTTGACAGCGTCACTAGGCCGTATAGCCTAATCTGCAGCATATTTCAAAATGCAGGAGGCTAACGTGTCTGAAGAGCAAGCGATCTTTTCCTATTTAAACTGTAAAGCCAGGCGTAAAATGCTACAACAATAACATCGTACAATATTAGAAACAATTACCGTGTATATCCAGCCCCTAAAGGTTTTTCTTCTCGTATCACCGCTTTTATTCTAATTTGATGTATATTGAGCCTGGTCTAGGACGTGAATTAATTCGCGTGACTTCGTTTTAAAGGTGGTCTGTTCAAGGGACAGGGAGGAAAAATTATGCCGACGGAAAGTGTTTGTATTTGCTGTCACTGGAAATCGAAAGGCGACAGATGAAAGTAATGAAAAAACAGACCGGTGGAATGATGTCTTCAGGGCACATGCCATGATCTGCCAAGTAGTTTCTTGTGAATGCTTAGGTAGCCTATTACTTTGATGATTATGCAATCGGCAGATACTTCTACCCAGGTGAAGTGGCAAAAGGTGGAAGTTTGGGATAGGCCTAGGAGGTAAAATGGGACAATTGTTTAGGGTATATCTTGGGCCCTTTTATTTTAGCAGTGAATCATCAAACAGTGTTCTATTACAGTGTTCTCCAAATGCCATTTACATCATCTAAAAATATGTACATGAACAATGGTTTTGATTGGCGTGAGATAACAGGGATAAGGAAAAGATTCAAAAAGTCACAGTAACTAAGTTAATGTACTCAACTACAGTATAGGCAGCCTATATAGGCTATTTTTATACCCCCTGCACAACAGTGATAGGGGGTGGGGGTACTGGTTTCACCTTGTCCGTGCAACCGTAGACACAGTCTGCTCTGCAACTTCCTTAATATTGGACATTTTATGTGTGCAATGATCTAGGTTAGGTTAGGTGAGGGACTCTTGCCATCATGTCTACATAGAATTCATGGGGGTCTCTTACGCCCAAAATACATGCCAGAGAAATGTACCGCTTTCTGTCCGCTTGCTCCGCTTTGAGTAGGCGTGTACTGAACGTCAGTTGAAGAGATATGAAGTTTAAAAGGCTGAAGAATTCTGAATGGCAATGATTTTTTTGCTTCTGGTATGTCAATATAATGTTACCAACGGCACTGTTTCAAATTTTATGTACGTCCATTTTTAAATGTTTATCTCTTCACCTGCCGCCTTCCAACTGAAAAGTCATTTGAAACAATGTCATTGGTTACCGCTCTGCAAACACCGCTTCTCATTTGCATAAAGTTAAGCAGAGCTCAACTTTTTCGCCCGCCTTGCTGATCTACGTCACCACTTGCTGCCTTTCAACTGAAAAGAATGGAACGTTCCGCTTCGCCCGCTTGCATGTATTTTGAGCGTTACTGTACGTTCACACCAGAAGCGACCAAAGCAACCAGAGCGACGGAAGTCATTATTTCTCTATGGAGGGTCGGCGAATTGGGCGAACACAAAGCGAATTCGCCGGCAGCAAAGCGAACTGGGCGACCAGAGCGAAAAAGAGAAGTTAAAAGTCAGTTAACTTTATGGAAATGAGCTATGACGCGGTTCGGCGAATACCAATCGGAATACATTGATTTACCAACGTCCGACAATCAGGTGGGTTCGAGGAAACAAACGGTGTAACTTTAGTACTAGTTCCTACTTTGTATTAAAAATGGCAATGGAGAAGCTAATCGCAGCAGTGGCAGGCTCTTCGGTCCACTACGACCCAGCCCTGTTTTGCTACAGGGATGCAAACAATTCTAACTAAAAAGTAAATTGATGTAGGCTACTCAGTCAGCGGCTTAAATAATTAATGAATTTCTGTATGAATATGAATATTTATCAGCAGACGTTTTATACTCTTTTATTCCTTTATTAACCAAACATGCCAAAGTTCAAGTACATCGATGTTTTGCCCTACGCATATACATGCATTGCCGCTTTCACAACTGTTGGTCGGGGAGGTTTTTTTTTTTTTTTGCTGCGGCCCTTTAAATGACTAACATTCCAAATGAAACGTCATGAGCGAACAAAGCGAACTCAACGGCGAAGCTTCTTCAGCGACCTCGGCGACCTGGTTGCTTTGGTCGCTTCTGGTGTGAACGTACAGTTAGCATTGAATTCTTGATTGTTTACAATCTTGCCATAATAATAATAATAACTATAATTAATATAACAGCAGTTAACGGGGTCCAAGCAGTCTGCACTTGTGAGACAGCATAATGCTGGGATTTGAACCTACAGTGTTAAGATTACTAGGCTCAGTACTTTGTCCCTTACACCACAGAGGCCATGGCCAAATTTTCTCCTGACTTGAATGCATGTTTTGAGCTGTCAAGAAAAAGAGTTTTCTTGTTAGTGTTTTTGATTACATATGTCCTAAGTCTGCACAAAGAATATTGTAGGTTTCGACCACTACACAATGACATAACAAGCACAGATGATTGATAAGCCCAAAGCTAAATTTTACTGCAAACCCCTGTTATATATGTAATTGAAATATGAAGTATAACACAAAACTGTTTAGTATGGCTCCCCTAGTGGCCGATTTCTTTCATGTGCTGCTGTGAATGAGCCAATGAGTTTCATGAAGATTGGCCATTTACACAGGCATATATTGACTGCTGAAATTTGATTGGTTGTAGGCGGCTATTTTAAAGACTGAGTCAGTGGCACTTCAGGAATTGTCTTCGAATGAGGCTAAGTATAAGTGTACCAAATTTCTCTTTTTTACGTTAAGTCAGAGTCGTTTTTATTGTCAAAAAACCATATGTACAGGTTGCACACACAGAATTTGAAATTGCAATGCTCCCTAGGCCCACAGTGAACATTAAGCATCTTATAAACAAGACAGGATGACAAATCATAAATAAACATAACAAAAAGTACAGTAGGCTTGTATACAATACAAATAAGTAAAAACACAGTGTGTAGTTTAATAAAGCCCAAATGGTGCCATTTAAGCAGTGGTGTCATTGGTTGTAGTGCAAAAGAAAAGTGTGCATTGAAATGTCTGTGGAGCAGTGGGAAAGGAACTCCACCGTAGAGAGATGTGTCTTTGGTGTGGAGGAGAGATGTGCCTTAGGTAAGTTTCACCAGACAGAGCTAATTTCCACCAAACACTCTGCGTGTACATCATGTGCCCGTTTTCTGTCCGTATTCGTTTAGAATGCATGTTAACAGATTAGTCCACAATCAGTCTGATCTTGAGATATGGGCTTAAAGGTAAATTGCATTCTTATAGCTCCACCTATGAGTGCAGTACCTCCAGGTTTGGGCTCTGAGTAGTGGGGGTAATTTGGGACCTAGGTCTCCAGTTTCAGGGACTTATGGTTTAGGCTCCATGTTTACTTTTAGCAGAGAAAAATAATAATCTGGTGCAAAGCTCACCAGATGCTAATATAAAGCCACAGAAAACAAATGACCTAGACAAACTTCCTCGGTATTCAGTTGTGCATTGCTGAAAAGCTATTTTATGGGCACATAATGCTTTGGGATATAACGAGGGGGATCCCCCCCTCTTGATGAGTGGCTGTTAGTTGAGGATCCATGGTAAAGCCATGGTTAATGACACATACATCATGCCAACAAAAGTGTGTGAATTGTTGTTGTGAGCTTTAGACTACAAGCTCCAAAAAGATGTCCAGTTGCATACGACTAATCTCTTTTAAGTCGCCTAACTATGTAGATCTTTGCAACTAGCTATTATCGTAGATTTTGCAAGAATTTTTCCACGGTGATGGTGCCATTGATTGATTTGCTTAGTCCAAAAGTTCCGTACAGGTGGTTAGAGCAATGTAGTAAAGTCTTTGCGAATGCAAAGTTGCTGTTGGTTGCTGCTCATTGTTGGTGTTGACCGCTCCAGATTTTTTAAAATCCCTTTTCTATTGCTGTGGACGCGTGTGACTATGGTGCTGGTGCTGTCCTTAGCATTGATAATGTCCATCATCCCATTTTCTATTTTCAAAAAAATTCAACCATCATCAGCGATCTTATTCAACGATTGAGAAGGAGGCATTAGCCCTTGTCCTCGCGGCTCAACAATTTGAAGTTTATCTGGGTGGCTTACAGCACGTGGTTGTGTACACTGACCATGACCCATTGAAGTTTCTCTGGCATATGAGAAATGCAAACCAATGCCTGATGTCGTACAGCTTGATTTTACAACCATTTAACCTGGAGATCAAGCACATCCGAGGCACTGACCACATTGTCGCTGACGCATTGTGCAGAGTGCCACAGTCATTGCAGTTGTGTGCCTGTGTGGGTGCAAGTTGTGTGCCTTTGGGTTCTTTGCAGCTATCCTGTGTGCAAGCATGAATGTTTTGTGCGTGTGTGCATGGATGTGTTTTGTTGTTTACACTTAATTGCATTTTCTAATTTGTGATATGTGCTGCACGCATTCGTAACAGTGGGTGTTGTGCATGCCTTTTTTTGTGAATTATTCTGTTTATGGAGACTGTCACCATCTTGGTGAGGAGGTGTTACGTCGTCCTGCACCCTAGGTGTCACTCTCTTTGTAGTTGTCTTTGCTCCGCTAATTGTGTTCCAGGTGCGGCTTGTGGTGGAAATGTAATTCATTCTAAATATCAGTGTGCTCTGTCTCTCTTCTCCACGCCAGCCTGCCTGTTCCTACTTTTGTTCTATTGTTTTGTTCCCCTGTTTTCGTTAATGTTCTACCTTTAATCCGATCTGTTTTCAGTTTAAATATTGTTTGTAAATAAATCACCCCTAGACTGAATGAGCTCTGTGACTTTTTGTCATTCATGTTACTCCTGAACGTTCAGTTTGTAACACACAAACATGACTCCATAATTGAGTGTTATGGTTTTGTGTTAAGCTGATTCAGATTTGTGCATAGAGAATGGATAACACTAGTGTTTTATTCCATGAAAGGTTTCAGATGGGAACTAGCAACTGTGCTTCCTCAAAGCGACATGACAGGAACCAGCAATTCTCATTTTCAAAGAGCTATATTGACTGCCATTCTCCCAATTAATAGTTATTTTACAGCTTGGTTGTTTCAAAGCTGTTACATTAAGGTAAAACATAGTTCAGCCAGAAAGACTCAGAGAAAAATAGTTTTGATTTAAACAATTTAATATAGTTAGAATTAACAATTGAACATTAGGTAGAAAGTAGATCTTCTTTGGCATAGGTCATCAGCCTGGGTCTTGCATCGTCAGATACGGCAGATCCTGCTATTCCTGTTTAGCAGGAACCGGAGTTCCCCCTGAGCGGATAGATAGGGACCAAACTGGTGGTGGTGGGGAGGCAGGAGGATGCGTCGAAACGCCGGCACCTGAAGCAGCAGAAAAGGTAAATTAGACAAGTCATTATAAAGCAGGTGGCGGCTGCTGATTGGAGACAGAGCGTGTCCGAGACATTAGAGTCTTCCTGGCAGAACGTTCGCAGGCCTACATTTCTGCTTAAACAGTGGTGATATTAAAATTAGGTAGACCTAAAATCTGAACACGGTGATGTTGGGTATGATGAACTAAAGGTCACGTCAAGTGTTAGGGACCAACCAAATATTTCAGCATAATGCCTGTGACCATATTATCCACAAAATTAACATTATATTGGAATACAACACCTCAGTAGAAAAATCCTTACTTTAGCACTTTACAAACACTTTAAGTATTTTTACAAAAAACTATGTTCGTATTACAACTTGGAGTGGAGTGACATTTCACTGAGAGTATCTATACTTTGACCCAAGTAAAGGAATTTTGTACTTTGTCCTCCTTAGTCTGCATGAAGGTAAGGCGCCGCCTCACTCTACCTGGCTATATGACACTTGTCTTCTGGCCTGCAGGGGGAGGTGTCACAATTGGCCATTGGAGTTGATTGACAGTGGGTAGCCTTTAATTTAGTCCCTCCACCACAGGTTACTCCTAACCTCTAACTGCTGCTCTGATCTGTTGCTACTGGGGCTGGCCACGGCTCCTTTCTCCTCTCTTCTTCTACCCCTACTGTGCTGACTCTTACCACACTTTTGTTTTGCCCTATATACACTGATCTACCTTGAGCATTCATTTTAATAATTTACCCTTGGTTTGAACCTGCTGGAACAATGGAATTGTTTTTGTGTATTTGGAAACAATTTTTGTGGAGTTTTGTCTAATTTCATAAGGGGGGCTAATAATTCTGGCCTCAACTGTATGGTTGTTATAGTTACCATTGTATGGAGTATTGATATGGAACGGTGCTTAAACTTTATGCCAGAATTTTAGAACAACTTTCTATAGTTGAATGGTTGAATGAAATTACAATACTCTCTACTTGCTAGCAACAGCATTGTTTAACCCCACTATTTTAAGGTGTCCATTTGTAGTCAGGAGTTACAGAACAGCAATTTATTTTATAGATGCATTAGCAAATGACACCACACCAGTAGGCTAGTATCAGTTGATCATATTTATGTTTGGAGGGATTGTGGGGTTTGATTCAACACTGGCAGGAATCTTACAGCACAATAAAGAGGAGAATCCATCAGTAGCAGTAATCAACAATGTAACATGAGTCCTGTTCACTGATCAGGTTTTTGCCAGGTTTTGGAAAATGCTGTAAAGCAGTGGGCAGTTGGCACAGAGTAGCTCATACCAATAGTATACACAATGATACACCTAACAGCTAATTCATTCCGTTTATAACTATGTTCTCAAAGCAGTTAAAAAAAGTCAGAACTGAAAATTGTGGTTTAAGCGAAGAATGTAGTCTTGCAGTACAACCTAGCTGTACAATTTTCCTTAGACTTGTATTTGATTCCAGCGGTCTTGTTCATCTCCCTTTCCCTTCCTGTGAACCTTGACTTCAAACAATTTTGCAGAAATTAAATTTGAAATACATATATATTTTCTTCAATAAGACATAAGGTGAACTACTCTTGCAATATATTAATTTGGCATTTTAAGAAATACAATATGTTATGTTTTTTAACATGCTATAAATGCATGGACTTCGGCACAAATGAGAAACTAATTTAAGGTCAAGGGGGGCATAAAGTGTATGAAATACATGACTAGTTTATTTTTTGTTTAAACCACGGTTTTCTTTGAATGAAAGTAGACAGCTTACATAGGTCATCCGTTTATTTAGAACTAAGAACAGAGTTAAATGATTTAAAAAGAGTTAAATGTTTTAATCTTACTTTGTTGCTTTTTTAAAATATCTTTTTCAATTACTTAAGTTTTGTTTTGATTACCAGTGCAGCCTAACAAACAACATTTTGCAATATTGAAATTGTTTAATAAAGTGAATCTTTGTGGTTGAAAAACACAGAACAGAAGGACTGTCATGTGCAAAAAAGTTAATAAATGTCCACTTAAAAAAGGAGTTTGCTTGTAGTGACCAATCATTATGACCGCCGCTAGCGAAAGCGGTCATAATAGAGTTGCCGCGACTTTTTTCCCCTTTTTTTTTTCTTTTTTTCTTTTTTTTCAGTGAATGTCCGTCAACAATTCCCAGGACACTAAAACTCGGGGGGACATGAATCTTTGTAGGCATGTGGCCCTAGAACTTTTCGAGCGACTAGAAGCTTTTGGTCCCCCAGGGCCACCCCCCCGCTGTGCCAGCGTGCGTCAAACATGGGGAGACCGGCAAAAGTTTTTGCTGAATAGCTCAGTGAACGTTTCACCCAACAACATAAAATTTTTGTGATATGTGGGTGTTACAGAGATGTATCGACCCAGCCCATAAACGCTCACTTGAAGCATAGCGCCACCTAGTGATATGGGTAAATGCAAAAATTGGGGTATTGAGTTGCCAATATCTTGGACCGAGAAGTTGGGAACTGCGCAAAATACAAAATACGTCATGCACGATCAGCACAAAGACCCCTAAAACCACAGCACATACCATACAATTTGGTCAATAGGGGGCGCTGTAATTGTACAAAATGTCATTTTGCCTATTATCTAGACAATACTAACGTTTACAACCAATTTTTTTTATTGTGAAATCTATTGAACCTCACGCATTGAAAACACTGGTCGACGCCCACTTCCAACGAGAACAATTTCCGTGAAATTTTAACATTGGGAAAACGAATCTGAACGAACTCTTCATAGGTCGTTCATGTGAATCGCACCAAAGTTGGTATATGCCATCTACAGACAATGCTGACAAAAATTTATCAAAGGATTTATTTTGAGATAAACCATTCTGAAGTTACACATCAATGAACATTTAACACGTAGCTTAATATTCTTCAAATGTTCATATCTTGGCTTTTAATTGCTCAAATTTGGTCAAAGTTGACACGCCATTTCTAAACAGCTTTCTTTTCATGTGTACTAAATTTTGTGACATTGCGTCATAGGGGGCGATGTTTATTGGTGAAGCTAGGTGTCAAAAAACAGTTTTTGTTAAATAACTCGTCAACAATTTTGCCCAAGACAACGAAATATGTCATGCACAATTAACACAAAGACCTCTAAAACCACAAAACGTGCCATACAATTTCGTCCATAGGGGGCGCTGTAATTGTACAAAATCTCATTTTGCCTATTCCTTGCCTTCACAAATCACTCCTACACACTACACAAACACACACAATGTCATTCATTCAAAACCCACATTCATGCCCACTTCCAGGAAATCATTTCCACAGAAATTCTCACCTCACAACACTGCTCTACCACACACTCATCATACCAACAGTTCCCACATTTCAATATACTGCGGCGGTCGTACCATGTACTGCTATGCGGTACATCTAGTTTAATATATTCTTTTCCCTTCAAGAGCGCCACCTAATGATCAAAAGGTTCCATTTTTGGTATGGCTTCTTATTGGCTCCCAAGTATCTTCGTCAAGTATGGTTACAACTCTTTCACTTGATGAAGTGCCAGAGTGATTCCTTTTGTCTGGCTTGGTCTGAAGATTATATGTCAATTCTTGCAATGCAATATTGTGCATTTTTGACTTGTGAAATTTTAGTTTTATCTTTTGAGATTTTCTAGCCTGGGCGTGCCCATACTTCCATGTGTCGCTGCATTTGCATTTTGCAAACAAGTCAGTCTGGCCAAGCTGCCTGTCTACACCATTTCTGCTCGTGCTTCGGAATGGGCGACAATGAAAATCGAGCATTTCAAAAAGGCAAAGACGCTGCAGTTTAGCGACTGGAAATCTATCTCAGTCACTGTCAACATGGTGAACGTGGAGTAACCGCAACATTTCAATGCAGCTGTAGCTGCTGTTTTGAACAAATTCAAAGGGAAGTTCTCTCTGAAAATAGAGCAAAGGGCAGCCCTTGAAGCATTTGTTGCGGGAAAGGATTTTCACAATGCTACCGACCGGCTTCGGTATAAGTTTAATTTATCAGTTAGCCCTGCTCGTAGCCAAGTCGAGGGGGCTTTGCGAGAACCCTGTTGTTGTGGTCATTTCGCCTTTGATCGCACTGATTCATTTTCCGAATATAAATATTGAATGACCACCAGCCACTCTCATGTTCACCTCAGTCCGACAAAAATCATTTAACGCCATTTCTATATGACTACAGGTATTGCTGTGCGATATGGGAAAAAATGAATATCCCGATACATTTTCTCCATTTCACGATATACGATATATTATCTCGATATTTTGAAATCTGTTTTAAAGGATCCCATGAAATCACACTTTTACTCGTTACTGTTTTCAATACAATCCCTGCAGATTACATACCATTCTTGGTTAACTTCAAAGGTGGTATCCAGGAAAACATGAACTATTTTCATAGTGATTAACCACAATTGAGTTGAAATAAGACAGTTTTTTTTATTCAAACAAAGCACAAAGTGCAAAAACAATCTTCAAAATTACAACCAAGCGATAATTTCAAACAGAGCTGTCCAGAATTGTGCAAAAAACAAAAAGTGCAAACTCAAGTAGAAATCCTGAGAGACAAGTGCTTTCATGAAATTACTTCTAAAAAATAGAGGTAGATCTCCCAGAAAATGACGTGTGTGGCATTAACTACAACAGCACACATTTAGCCTTGTGGGTGCGTGCATGTGTGTGTGTGTGTGTGTGTGTGAGAGAGAGAGAGATGTCCAAAACATTTCTCTCTGCAGTATTTAACTGTACTGGGCTGGTGAAGGGGTTTTAGCAGGTGTGCATGCTGTTTGGAGTTTGACGGACTCTGCATATTCTACCGGGTGGGTTTTGGGGTGGTGAAACATGTTTGTGGTGCTGCTGCCTTTCGTCGGGACAGTTTTTTTGCACAGTTTGTATATTGGGGTGACCTGCTCTACGTTCTCAATATCCATAAAACTTTCGGATTACTGATCCGTTATTGCCTCATTTAGGAACAAGGTGCTCGTCCGCTTCTATGTTCTATTGCATTAGGTCGGGTATATACAGTACGATAGCTAGTGTTCGCGCTGCCTGCAAACCGAAAGAAATTACAAAATGAGGTTCCCTCCCTTCCGCACCTAGATGTCGCACGGGATTGGTTGGTAAGTGTTTGATGAGAGTGTGCGTTTTTTTAACCCCTCACTCGCGTTACTTCCAGAGGGAGAAGGAGAAAGCCGCCAAAACGTTTTAAAAACACGAAAGCAAGATGAGTCTCGGCTGCCGCTTGAAAAAAAAAACAGATGACCATAAATACTCGATACATATGATATAATAATTTTATGTATCTCACAAATCTATTTCGGAGATATATTTCGTATATTCAATATATCGCACAGCCCTAACTACAGGCTACTACTACTTTTTGTTTGGATCAAGCAGTTTCCTTCGCTGCGCATATGTCAGAGGACAGAGGGGTGTGATTGGTTGAAGCTTCATCCAGTAGCAAACAGAGGCATTTCTGAGGCCCTTCTGAGAAATGGGTTTACAACACAGCTTGGCCAGACCAATGCTCGCAGAGCATTGACAAGTCACGATAGCCAGGCTAAAGATTTTTGGAGTGAGAAATTGATGTCATGGGCCTTGTTGAAGTTGGCTTGATCCATGGATTTACAAGATATAATTTAGTTTTAAACAAGGATACAAGGATACAAGGAGTTTTATTTGTCACGTACATAGACATACTGGGTAGTAGGACATGCAGTGAAACTGATGGTTGTGGGTCTAGACTGTGCATGGGGAGTGGGGAGTAAAGTGCGTAGAATGCATTTGGGGGGGGTGACTACCATAAGAAGGGCAGAGGTAGAAAAAAGGTGAAGGGGGGTGGGATAAAGTGCATAAAGTGCAGTTATGGTTGGGAGGAAGGACTGGCTGTGGTGGCAGATGACGGGCTGTGTGGGGTTGGACACACGTGTGTGGAGAGGGCTGGGGAGCAAAGATATGTGCTGTGTGCATGTGGGAGGGGGGCTTGAGCCGTGAGGGCTGTGACTTCTGTGCTGTGTGTGTGGGGGGGGGTGGAGGGAGGTGGCATGAGGCGGGCAGCAAGACTATATACTGTGTGCTGTATGTGTGCGGGGGTGGGGGGGCTGTGAGTGAGAGGGGGGCAGTGAGGGTGACGCAAGCTCCGTGTGTGGTGTGTGGGTTGGGGTGTGTGGGGGTCTATGTGCAGTGGGTGTGTGGGAAGGGCATAACACAAGGAGCAAGGCTATGCTGAGGGGGGGGGGGGGCAGAGCTTAGGGCTGCGTGTTGTGTGTGTGTAGGAGGGGGGGCATGAGGCAGGGGAGGGGGGGGGGACTCTGCCAAGGTGGGGTTTGGGGAATCATGTGTGAGGAAGCAGTGGAGGATGGAGAATGGCGGGGCTCCGATGACATTTGGGGGGGGGGGGGGGGGGTGTAAAGTTAGGTTGTGTGTGCTGAGTGGTGAATGTGTGCAAAGTCAGTATACTGTGTGTTCAGGGTTCTGATGGCCTGGGGATAGAAACTCCTCCTGAGTCTTTCAGTCCTAGCCAAGTGGTTGCGTAGGCGTCTTCCAGACTTGTGGTTTAAGCAGCCCATTTCCAGGATGAGAGGAGTCCTTCAAAATATTTTGGGCCCTTGAAAGTACTCTTCTGGGATAGATGTCTTGCAGAGCAGGGAGTGGAGTTCTAATGGTGCGTTCAGCTGAACGTACTACTCTCTGCAGAGTACTGCAATCTCTGACTGTGGAGTTCCCATACCAGGTGATGATGCTACCTGTTAGTACACTCTCTATGGCTGAAGTGTAGAAGGCCTTCAGGGCAGATGAAGAAACCTTGAATTTCCTTAGCTGATGAAGGAAGAAGAGTCGTTGTCTGGACTTCTTCAGTACATATTGTGTGTTAACAGTTCATGTAAGATCTTCAGTGATGTGGACACCAAGGTATTTAAAACTTGGGACTCTCTCTACAGGTTGCCCGCTGATCCTTAGTGGAGTATAGCTGCTAACCCGCTGCCTCCTATAATCCACCACCATTTCTTTTGTTTTACTGACATTCAGTGTCAAGCTGTTAGACTGGCACCACTGTACCACCTCCTCAACTTGATCCAAGTAGGCCTGCTCGTTGTTGTTGCTGATTAAGCCCATGACCACAGTGTCATCAGCAAACTTTTGATAATGGAGGTGTGACTACTGCTGGCTTTGCAGTCATGAGTGTAGATGTTGTACAGCAGAGGACTCAAAACGCAGCCTTGGGGAGCTCCAGTATTGATGGTTAATATGTCAGATGTCAGACCACCTACTCTAACCACTTGTGAACGGTTAGTGAGAAAACCACAACATAGTAACAGCCATAAACCAAAACAGAGTTTTGCTTATTACAGCGCCCCCTGGTACCCAAATGAAATCAAATGAATTGTGTTTACTCAGAATGGGGTCTTGTGTCATATAAGCGAAATTGGTAATCATGTGTTAAAGCGTTGCCAAGATATAAGCATACTCCCTGTTTGGTGGCTTTGCTGCTGAATTTCATTGGCTGATGTGAAAAGCTTGAAAGGCACATCATTGGGAAATGTAAAACTATGATCACACATGAAAATGTAGTCTTATATCAAAACACATTAAGAGTCTGGTAAACCAGCCCCTTGTACTTCACTTCATTTTGTACAGACGGTCTGGCTATGGTTTCATTGACATGGTTGTCTCACGCAGCATCTTGCCTGACCAATCAGGGAACAATTTCTTCCTGGAGTTGTAGACTCTGTTGAAGTTTAAAATGATAGGCTCTGCCTTTAAAGGGCATGTTGCAGGTTAACCACCACTGTCGATTAGTAGGTACTTAAAGTTGTCAGGATATGTTTACCATTTAAAAAATATCTCTAAAATCAGTTTAAGACCATTTATTGTCCTTTTTGTTTTTTTAACGAATTTGGTGATGACGTCACGTTGGGGGCTTGAGAAGGTAGCCTCAGCAGAGACTGGTTCTAATCTATATGATCTTTGCTAGCACTGCGACTAGCTGGGATGAGGAAGAGGTTGCAAGAACCATAAATAGTATTTACGCAGCAACACAGTTTTGAACCTGTTAGACGTGAGTGTCTAAATGAGCAATTGCCAAGAACTGATGGTCATCAAAGCCAATTCAGGGCTGCGTTTCCCGATAACGATGGATCTTAGCCTTAAGAGCAACGTAAACGATTGATCCCACGAACATTTCACCAGTGTTCACGGACCGTTTCTCGAACATGATCGTACGTGAACGCGCGTGCCCTGCTCTTAAGATGGTTCTTAGAGCTGAAAGTTGGCGCTATTAAGTGACGTTGGAGCTTTCTTTTGAACTTCATTGGGCATACGGTAAAGTTGGCTTCAATGCAAGAAAATACATTTTTAAAAGACAAACAAAACTTGTAACGTTTGCGTATCTCTCATCTATAATTTATCTCATTCAAATGTAAGCAAAAAAGATCTCTGACCAGTCTGAGTACACAAACAAAAATATATTTGATTTAAATAGTCTATGTAGGACACTGTATTCAGATGTTTTGTTACATGTTTTCTGCACACGTCCAAAATAAGCCCACCTACTGTGACTGTCCTTGTGCGGCTGTGCTAAAGGCGCTGGATATAGGCTATTTGAAGGCATCGGGGGACAAGACGGGAGACGTAAAAACAGTATGCCTACAGGAAATGAGGACTGTCTTTGATATAGTTTAAGATTGCAGCAGTGTGATAAGGCGAATTAAGCCGTACAGTATAGGCCTACTGTCATTTTGATTTTCATCAGGTTCAAGGCCACACTATCCCTGCTGTTTTTAAATACTGCCAGTCAACAATGTCTTCGCCACTCCCTTTTTGTTATGCCCATGGAACTGTCATGTTCCAAGCTTTTTGTTTTGACGGACTTTATATCGCTTCTGGGCTATATTTCTCTTGCCTCGAAACGCTCCCGTTCATGTAATGCACATACAAATCACATGTAGGATCACCGTTTCATTATGCCCAATCTTACTATCAAATATAGTTGACGTATGTGGCTGCAATCATATTGATTTGATTCCAGGCCCTTGCGCAATTTGGGCTACTTCTTTATTTCCGTCGGTCTGCTGTGTCAGCTACATGATGTCATGGTAGTTATATGGTAGTTGCATGATAGTTACAAGAATAATGTCTTATGACAACATCTTCAGGCACGCGTAGCCTATTTTCACTTCACATCCTCTGGGTGTCTCCACTGTGCCACGCCAGTTAAGATCAATCTTAGAGCTCTACGGGTGCTCTGGACCACACGTAGAGTTACGTGTGATTCCACGATGGTTCTTGGCCAAGGAAGGTTTCGGGAAACGGTCCGTAAACTCTACGATGGTCCTAAGTGTGAAGTTGAGTACTACTTAGGCTTAAGTACTACTTAACATCGCTCGTAGGGCTTTCGGGAAACGCAGCCCAGTTCGTGGTCAGAGAATGAGTGGAGAGTTGATGAAGCCTCCTGGGCTGCGTTTCCCGATAACGATGGATCTTAGCCTTAAGAGCAACGTAAACGATTGATCCCACGAACATTTCTACAGTGTTCACGGACCGTTTCTCGAACATGATCGTACGTGAACGCGCGTGCCCTGCTCTTAAGATGGTTCTTAGAGCTGAAAGTTGGCGCTATTAAGTGACGTTGGAGCTTTCTTTTGAACTTCATTGGGCATACGGTAAAGTTGGCTTCAATGCAAGAAAATACATTTTTAAAAGACAAACAAAACTTGTAACGTTTGCGTATCTCTCATCTATAATTTATCTCATTCAAATGTAAGCAAAAAAGATCTCTGACCAGTCTGAGTACACAAACAAAAATATATTTGATTTAAATAGTCTATGTAGGACACTGTATTCAGATGTTTTGTTACATGTTTTCTGCACACGTCCAAAATAAGCCCACCTACTGTGACTGTCCTTGTGCGGCTGTGCTAAAGGCGCTGGATATAGGCTATTTGAAGGCATCGGGGGACAAGACGGGAGACGTAAAAACAGTATGCCTACAGAAAATGAGGACTGTCTTTGATATAGTTTAAGATTGCAGCAGTGTGATAAGGCGAATTAAGCCGTACAGTATAGGCCTACTGTCATTTTGATTTTCATCAGGTTCAAGGCCACACTATCCCTGCTGTTTTTAAATACTGCCAGTCAACAATGTCTTCGCCACTCCCTTTTTGTTATGCCCATGGAACTGTCATGTTCCAAGCTTTTTGTTTTGACGGACTTTATATCGCTTCTGGGCTATATTTCTCTTGCCTCGAAACGCTCCCGTTCATGTAATGCACATACAAATCACATGTAGGATCACCGTTTCATTATGCCCAATCTTACTATCAAATATAGTTGACGTATGTGGCTGCAATCATATTGATTTGATTCCAGGCCCTTGCGCAATTTGGGCTACTTCTTTATTTCCGTCGGTCTGCTGTGTCAGCTACATAATGTCATGGTAGTTATATGGTAGTTGCATGATAGTTACAAGAATAATGTCTTATGACATCTTCAGGCACGCGTAGCCTATTTTCACTTCACATCCTCTGGGTGTCTCCACTGTGCCACGCCAGTTAAGATCAATCTTAGAGCTCTACGGGTGCTCTGGACCACACGTAGAGTTACGTGTGATTCCACGATGGTTCTTGGCCAAGGAAGGTTTCGGGAAACGGTCCGTAAACTCTACGATGGTCCTAAGTGTGAAGTTGAGTACTACTTAGGCTTAAGTACTTCTTAACATCGCTCGTATGGCTTTCGGGAAACGCAGCCCTGGTGAGTTGCTATCATTTAGCAACGCAGCAATGAACGCTGTACCTAGTGTACGATCAGCAGTGCATACAATAAAATGTTTTACTGAGTAAGTAACACATTGTCTTTATATCTAGTGACAGTGGTTATGTTGTTAGTTCAAATAAGTGCCGGTATACTCTATTTGGAAGATCCACTTAGTTATCTCACTTTGCAGTGACAGCCGACTAGCTCCAACATCTTCATCTAGTAGAGTTTAAATGCAAACTTTGCCGCCGCCGAATAGGCTGTTCATATCTTCACAATGTTTCTTCAGTATGATTAATTTCGTAAGGCAAGACAAGTTTATTTATATAGCCCATGTTTCATACACTCCTCATCACTATATCATACAAGGGATACAAGGATACAAGGATACAAGGAGTTTTATTTGTCACGTACATAGACATACTGGGTAGTAGGACATGCAGTGAAACTGATGATTGTGGGTCTAGACTGTGCATGGGGAGTGGGGAGTAAAGTGCGTAGAATGCATTTGGTGGGGGTGACTACCATAAGAAGGGCAGAGGTAGAAAAAATCAACACCGCTTACCGACAACGAGAGAATAAGCGTCCATGTTGCTGTGTTTCACGTTTGTGTGGGCGGTGCTGCCCCATGGAAACTGCTGTGGAAAGCTTGTGTTGTAGGAAAGTGAGTGCGTTTTGATCGCTGGTCGAGAGTCATGGACCCTGTGCCCTGTTAGA
Organism: Coilia nasus; assembly: GCA_027475355.1. Taxonomy (NCBI): domain Eukaryota; kingdom Metazoa; phylum Chordata; class Actinopteri; order Clupeiformes; family Engraulidae; genus Coilia; species Coilia nasus. The sequence continues at coordinate 718,694 of CM050211.1, forward strand.
TTTGTGTTTTTACAGCCAGAAAAACCTCAATAGTTGACCATTTTATATGAATCCTACCAACCCACCTGCTTATAAAAATGTGTGTCTAGCTATCTGGCTAACTATCTATACTATGCTATCTAGCGGTCTCCTATCGCCCTCCCTCTCTCTACATAAATATGTATCAGTCTATCTAGGCTATCTGTATATCTATCTACATACATATATGGATTGGATGTATTGTATATGGATTGGATGTATCTATCTACTACTGCTAAACACGCTGGCTTGTCTCTTGCTCTCGTCTGTCTCTATGCTTTCGATCTGTCATCTACAGGTCGTCTCCCCAATGTGACGTCACGGAATGTTTTGAGGGGCTGCGAATTGCAACACTTTTTCGTATTATATTCTGTTTTGTGATACCCATCAAAATCAAATACAATGGATAACAGTTTAAATGTGTATTATCAACAAGAAAGTGGTGTAAATGTGTTATTTATTGAACCCTGCAACATGCCCTTTAAGCAATCGGTAACATCTGGTTGTGACTCCTTCTGTTTGGTGATTGGTCAGGCTGGTGGTGATTCTGCCTGAGACAACCATGTCAGTGAAACCACAGCCAGACCCTCAGCGGTCATTATAATGTTGCCGCAACTTTTTTCCCTGTGTTTTTTTTTTTTTTTTTCCACAGATTTTCCGTCAATGATTGCCAGGACACTGGAAGTCTGGGGGTCTGTCGTGAAATCTATTGACTGTCACGCATTGAAAACACTGGTCGACGCCCATTTCCAACGAAAACAATGTCCGTGAAATTTTAACACTGCGAAAACGAACCCAAACGAACTTGTCATAGGCCGTTCAAGTGAATCTCACCAAATTTGGTACATATCATCTACAGACAGTGCTGACAAAAAGTTGTCAAAGAATTTTTCTTGAGATAAACCGTTTCGAAGTTACATGTCAATGAACATTTACCACGTAGCTTAAAATTCTTCAAAAGTCACCACTTCCCTATTTATGGGACTAACTGACTGAGCAGCATAAAATCCACCACTGTACCTGCCGATATTTTTTCAGTAGCTGTCAATGAAAAAAGGTCCGCCCGCTTTAACACTTTAACAGTTGCTCCCATTGACTGTATATTGTCTATATACAGTCAATGGTTCCTTCAATCACCACACAGAGCCTCAGCCGTATAGGTTTTTCGCACTGAAAGAGAGCATACGGCAAGTACCATTGAAGTTCAGGCTGGACTGGATAACGTTGTAAAAAAAAAAAAACTGTGAAAACTATGTGCTGAATAATTTTGTCTTGAACTCATTCTACCATGCTGGAGATGAAATGCCAATATAGAGCAATCGCCTCTGAGGCTTCGTCATGGTCTGAAGATCATATTTGCCAAATTTCATGTACACTGGAATATACTTGTGACCTTTAACAGTTTCATTTCACTTTCCCAAAATGAAATATGACAGGTGCAAAAAATGTTATTCTTATTTTCATTTGACAGACCCTAGGTTTTTGTGCCTCCTTATAATTACATCCAAAACAGGTCAGGTTAATATAGGTTTAGCCTTGGTCTGTCAAAGATCCCAAAGCCATAGGCATATATCAAATGCCTTTGTATACTACAGGCAAAGGAACAGCCAAAAAATAAACAGGTTGACTAAACTGACCAAGCCTTTGTTGGCTTGGTCATGTCCGCCATATTCCAAACGACAGAATACCGAAACAAATACTCTACGGTGAACTTCAAGAAGGAAACAGAGGATGGGGACGCCCTAAGCTCCGCTACCGCGATGTCGAAAAGCGCAACATGCTGTCCACAGGAATTGACCCGAACTCCTGGCAGACCATCGCATTGAATAGGATGATGTGGCGGCACCAGGTGCACGCTGGAACCCTTGCAGGGGAAAGACGCGCAGCAGAAGAAGCAACTGCCCATCTGTTGGCAAGGAAGTGCCGTTACGAGGCCCCCAGCGACAGTGACAGTGACTTTATTTGTGACACATGCGGCCGGCACTGCCTTGCTGTCATCGGACTCTCTGCTCACAAAACACGTTGTTTGACTCCCACTCCTCTGTACACATAGCATATTCTTTTAAGAATAAAAGTTGCCAATAATAATAATTAGGTAGTTTTAGAGAAATTGCACAATTACACAGGGCTGTAAAATTTCCATTCAATTACTTATTATTATGACGGCCGCTAGCGAAGCTAGCGAAAGCGATCATTATAGAGTTGCCGCGACTTTTTTCCTTTTTTTTCTTTTCTTTTTTTTCTGGAAGTCTGGGGGACATGAGTCTTTGTAGGCATGTAGCGCTAGAAATTTTCGAGCGACTAGAAGCTTTTGGCCCCCAAGGGCCACCCACCCCGCTGTGCCATTGTCTGTCAAAGAGGGGGAGACCGGCAAAAGTTTTCGCTGAATAACTCGAACGTTTCACCGAACAACATGGAATTTTTGTGATATGTTGGTGTTACAGAGACGTATTGACCCAGCCCATAAATACTCACTTGAAGCATAGCGCCACCTAGTGATCTGGGTAAATGCAAAAATTGGGATTTTGAGTTGCCAATATCTTGGACCGAGAAGGTGGAAACTGCGCAAAATACAAAATACGTCATGCACGATCAGCACAAAGACCCCTAAAACCACAGCACATACCATACAATTTGGTCAATAGGGGGCGCTGTAATTGTACAAAATGTCATTTTGCCTATTATCTAGACAATACTAACGTTTACAACCAATTTTTTTTTAACGTGAAATCTATTGACCCTCACACACTGAAAACACTGGTCGACGCCCACTTCCAACGAGAACAATTTTCGTGAAATTTTAATATTGCGAAAACGAATCTGAACGAACTCGTCAAAGGCCGTTCATGTGAATCTCACCAAAGTTGATATATGCCATCTATAGACAATGCTGACAAAAAGTTATCAAAGGATTTATCTTGAGATAAACCGTTTCGAAGTTACACGTCAATAAACATTTAACACGTAGCTTAAATTCTTCAAAAGTCCATATCTTGGCTTTTAATTGCTGAAATGTGGTCAAAGTTGACATGCCATCCTTAAACAGCTTTCTTTTCATGTGTACTAAATTTTGTGACATTTCCCTAATAGGGGGCGATGTTTATTGCCGAAGCTAGGTGTTGAAAAGCAGTTTTTGTTAAATAACTCGGCAACAATTTTGCCCAAGACAACGATTTTGTGTTAGTACGCTGGTGTTACAGAGGCGTATCGACCCAGCCCATAAACACTCGCTTGAAGCAAAGTCCCACCTAGTGATAAGGGTAAATGCAAAAATTGGGATTTTGAACTGCCAATATCTTGGACCGAGAAAGTGGGAACTGCACAAAATACGTCATGCACGATCAGCACAGAGACCTATAGGGGGCCCATAGGGGGCGCTGTAATGGTATAAAATCTCATTTTGCCTATTCCTTGCCTTCACAAATCACTCCTACACACTACACAAACATACACAATGTCAGTCATTCAAAACCCACATCTATGCCCACTTCCAGAAATCTGCTGTAGGCTACAGCATTTTCCAAGGGCAAAAATCTGATTAGACGACGTGAACAGGACTCATAGTTATATCATGTATTACTGCTGCCGATAGATTCTCCTCTTTATCATGCTGTAAGATTCCTGCGTGCGTGGAATCAAACCCCACAGTCCCTTCAAGGACACAAATATGATTGACTGATACTAGCCTATTGGTTTGGTGTCGCTCACTGTAATATTCATCTATCAAATAAACTGCTGTTGTATAACTCCTGACTAGAAATAAACACCTTAAAATAGTGGCATTTAACAATGCGGTTACTATCAAGGCAACAAGAATTCTTTGTTCTTAGTCCTTATTAGGCGCTTTCACACTGCACGAAACGGGGTGGCAACACGGTACAACACGCTAATTTACCCCGGAACGGCAGTGTGAATGCACGGCGTGTTTTTGAACCCTCTTCTGAAAAGGTGGGTTGAGAAGGCGTAGCCCAGTGGCACTGTAACATTACGCCATGCATATTGCTGGGCGTGTACAATGACGTGAATGACCAATGCATCGTAGTAAATACACCTGTCTGCAAAGTTTTCATTCAGTTTTTTAAAACAACCATGGCGAGACACACAGAGTTGTTGCTGGCTCTTTGCACAACCATTCAAGGGCAAATGACATGGTACTGTACTGCACCTAGATGCTTACATGGGATTGCAAATATTTGCAAAGAATACATTTGATGCCGATTTACTGTAGCTATTTGTACACGGCACCATCAGGTGAACTATAGCGCTATCATTAAATAATTTACTATATCCACACATTTTCGCCCACGTCGAAAAAGCCCACAACACTTAGGGTGAAGATGCACTGGGCGATAGTGGTCTTTGTGGGGATATTTGCAGTCACATATTTCAGGATATTCACAATATATGGAGATATATTGATGGATGCGCTCTGGACATATGTTTCCTTAACAAAACAGTAGTGCTATCATCAAACATTACTCTACAGTTTTCAAACATTTTACTCTCCTGGTTAAAAGGCACACAACACAATGATTTGTCTCTCAAAATATGCTGTTTATTTAACATAAAATGTTCGGCATAGCATTTACCCTACCGTTTCCATTGTCATGTCATTGTTTCCCGCAATCACGGAGTTTAAAATGACGCTATGACTACCGGGGTAACAGGAAGTGAACTCGCATTTTTTTTAATTCAAAATCATGCACTTCCAAACAACACCGAAATGGGGGATATTATTCCTTGCACATTTAGGCTACATGATAAAGCTGTTGACCAACAAATATGTACAGCATCTAAAAAACAAATTACAAACTCGCGTTGGGTGAGTTATATATGATTTAGGCCAAATAAACAGCATGTTTCGAAAGACAGTTAGCAGTTTGCCTCTGAACTCCTTGTTGGTGTTTTTGTAGTTCTGCTCAGCTGTTTCCCCTATTTTAAAAGTCCCGACGGTGGGTGGTGGCAGTTGTGAAACGTCACCATACCACACGCTGCGCCCCGTCTCGCCTCGGCTCGTGTTCACGCTCGCCCCGTGTCGCAAAAGGTGTAGGGTCCGAGGTGGGTCGAATTGGCGTGTCGTTTGGACACGCCACCCCATGTCGGCACTGTGAACGTGACAGACGACCCACTAATTTCGGCTGAAATTACCGGTAAATTGGGCAGTGTGAAAGCGCCTATTGTTTGTTCTCATTATGCCCCATGTTACCAATGTAACAGAACAGCTTTTTGCAATATGTATGTTCAATGAAGTGAACCTTTTGTGGGTACTTCATTCACTACAATTCATTCCTTTTTAAATTTCTAAGTGACTGAGTGGAAATAGGTGATTCTGCATTTTAGAGCCCTGATACCCTAAAACTACATAATTTATTTTAAGGTAATTACACAAAAACAACATTGTCATAAAGAGGATACTACAACACAGCTGAGAAATTAAGTAGGAACATGCGATAGTGTATTTTACAGCCCTGATAACATATAGTTTGCGTGAAATTACTTAATTTGTTTCAGTGTAGTAACAAAAACAATATGACCGCTCACCTGTCAGTGTTTCTGCTCGCTTCTTTCCGCTCACAAGACCTCCTCTTTTTTTTCCAGTGTTGCTCCTAAGGATGCCTTACTCCGATTGCTGTCCGATAGCTAACACCAACATTCCCCAACTACTTCAAACCGCCAGCAACTGCTTTAAATATTTTCTCAGAGCTTCTGTCGACTTCCTGGTCCCCCTCTCCTGCCCAGGCGAATTCTGGCATCGCTACGGATACCCAACCGAAGGTGTGTGCTGCGCCGCCACTTTTTTTACATGGGGTGGCCAAAGGGTGGCCAGCATTACTAAAGGGGTGGCAATGCTTTGACCAATGTAGTTTGGGGGTCCGGGGTTTGGATTTTTTTACAATTAGCTAGATTTGATTTCCTGAATTCTGGTATATTTGGTGGCATATCTGGTGACATATAGTGGTCATTTAATTAAGGTGGACCTGTTCAGTTTCCAGTGTTTTCTCCGTATGCCCATTGCACACCTTAAGACCTCTTTTGACCTCTTTTTTTATGGAGCAAAAGGCGCAGATGATTACAAAACTATTAAAAAACTGTGTCAGATTCCATGTATTTTTCCAATTGCTAAAATTAAAATTGGTTAAAAGCATTTGTGATATTGATGGTGATTAACTGTTGCTGTCAGGCTAAACAAATAATTTACGACAAAGCTGATATCACGTATTTGCCTGATAAAAATAGTTCAATGGCATGGTATCATACACAACTCAACTTTGAAAATAAAATGGTTTCCTATGTGGACATGCACCTACTGCTTAATAAGGTGTTTTGCTATAATATTTCTTAACAATGTAGCCTAAATATCAGGTCGTTTGTAGTTGACGCACTGCATGACATGCCGAAGAAAATTTGGAAAAAATAACTTCAGAAATAAAACGTATGTTTAGCAACTTCAAAATGAAGAAGTAGACACAGCTGGATACGTGTCAAAAGATGAACTTAGCCTTGGTATCTTGTTGAGTCAATTGCATGATTATAACGTGAACCAAAATATGGGGGAGTTAAGCTGAAAATGTTAAGTTTAGCATATTACTTACATTAGCAGCAGGATTAGCCTACTGTTACGATGCTTCAGAAATCGTCTTGTATCCATCCATCCATCCATTTGTTGACTATACAATTTCTCATCGAGATAAACTCATAGACTCCACAGATGAATAATCTGAATAATAATAATCTTCTTCCCCTGCAAGAATTGTAGTGAATTTTGTCCTTCTAAGCTTGCCGTAGTTAGGTAGTTGCCTGACTATGGGAGACTGGAAAGAGTTTCATTAAATCAGTTTCTTTTTTAAGACACAGAGAATTCATATCTGTAAGTTACAGCACTGGCGGATTTTAAACTTTATATTATTTTTGTAATTCCTACTGAGTATTTTATAAAAACACGACTCTAACATGTTTTATGTAAATGTTAAATATAGTGATGCTAATCACGGTTAGCGTGCCTATGGACTTTCTAATGTTAAGCTAGCCTTGAATGACAGATGCTCATTTGTATTTTGTGTTTTATTGTGCTTCGGTTTCACTAAAAAGTAAAGACCAAATGAGGAAAATTGACTTTTTATTGTTGGCTGACTTTGTTTAACTATCTGTCAAACTAGTAAGCTTTTATTGTGAGTGCAAAATATTAAGTTCAAGCAGGCAAAGGGTGGGTCCGCAGGGGGGGACAGCGGGGTGGCCATCCTCTGACCAGTGGTGGCCATGGACCCCCTGGCCCCCACGTGGCCACGCCCCTGCCTATCCCCTTAATGTCTCGCCGGCTCGACCCGCTGTTGTGGCGTGTCTCTTCCTCGGAGCCGTGCCACCACCACCTAACCCGTTGCGGTACTATACAGGCCTCTGCTCGCCTCCAAGCCTCGGTTCCTCCCACCCTGTTACTGACATGTCTATATCAATCCGTGTTGATGCAAATATGAATGGCGGCTCTTACACCTTCGTATTGTATGCCGTAAAGGCGTGCTATGCATCCGTAGTTTGTATCTCTTAGGTGGTGCGCTCAATTCGTTCGTCATCAGTGGGTTTATTTTGGATAATTAGCGCATGAAAACGACATTGTGGTACTCATATGTCTGTTAGCAGTCTGATAACGATGATAACCATGCTGCAACTGATCAACTAACTGTGTGTAACAGTGATTAGCTAATGTTGGGAAATTGGCGGTGGGAAATTGGCAACTTTTGCTACCAAGCAAATGCAATTTACTCAGATTTTGCATATGTTTGCACTGAATAAACGTCCATTTGGCTTATCAGCGCACAGAAAATTGGTTGTATGTATATATGTTAGCAGGCTGGTAAAGACGCTAACCACGCTAAAATGCTGAGCAACTAACTGTGTTTAACAGTAATTAGCCAATGTTCGTTAGCCGCGATACTAACCGTGCTACCTGTGTTACTTGCTGACTTTGCTAACATTGTTAGTGGCTATGCTTACAGTGCTTCAGCCTAACAAAGTTTGCTCATTCAGCCTTCGGACGAAAGGTGAAGCGTCTTCAAGCTCCAAAAGAAGTCCCCTCTTTTACAGCCTAGCTCCTTTGATTGCTATGGCCGGGATAAATGAGAATCTACACAGACAAGGTTTGTTTTCGTGGTGGCTACCAAGCAAACTTATAATGACTGGTTCCTATTACTCGATATAATTCGGTTACATTATCTTTAGTAGCTTTGGCAACGTACTTAGTTTGACTAAGGGTTCCCTTTAAAAGTGGTTCATGCTGATCAGTGCCTTGATGCTGGTGCTTACACACTGTTGAATCGCCCACCACTCCGCAGAGCGGTTTTACTTCTCCATCGAACCCGACGTACGCATGGGCAAACTTTGAATTCCACATTAGCAGACATCTTTATCAAATCATCTGGTCTCATCATTTTGTTTATTTGCCAATTAGATTTCATATATCCAGTCTAGGTATTTTAATGTATAGCACGCACAGGTATGCACAGGTTTTGTTGGGTACTGGTATGCATATCAGTTTGATACTTGCAGGATTCCTTACTGCCAGTGTAAGGCTTGGAACAGTGCCCCTACTGGAGAGTGCTGGATGTTGAACTGCACCGCTGCTTGTTTTAGGCTACGTTGCAGCTGCCAGTGTAGGGCTTGGAACCAGTGCCCCAGGTTGAACCACCCACGGGAAACGGGCCCTCCTGGAAAGGGCCCAGTAGCCTTTAGCATTTTATAGACTTTCATTCTTTTTAGCGCCACTTTGAAATCGAATAATTTTAAATGTAGGTTAATAGCGCTTTGCCTGTAACGGTTATCTTATTTTTCATAATCTTAACAGTGGCTACTCAGGGTTGGGCAGCCAGAAGTGGACATGTGCTACACCATTTTGTAATGGTGCTGGTAAAGGATTTTTTTCCCAGACTTCCCAATGTTTTTTCCACAAAATTGGCAAGAGAGTGGTTTTCGCCTTTCCCTGAGAGTGTGACTGATAAACAATCGGAAATAATTTAGTCATGTTCTGTAGATCCCAAAAAAAAAAGGTGGCTACATAAAGGGTAATTCATTTTGTGCGAACATCAAAGGGCAACACATCTGTTTTGGTTCACGCCTCAGAATGCTCCCCTTCGCAACTTCCCACACACTGGCAGCTATCGTGCTCTGCGTACTCTGGTCAATGCATCAGCTCTAGCAGCAGAACTAGTTCACCTCATGGACAGTGATTTCGCTTTGCCTTCCAGAATTCAGGAACTCCAGTACCATCATTGTCAGAAGCGTCTTCAGTTTAATGCCTCAGACATTCTCCATCGCAAATTTCCACACATTTGAGTCTATCGTGCTCATGCACGCTTTGTCTGCCCTATTTATTTCAGCTAAGGAAATCAAGGAGTGCCTGTGTACTCCGACCAATGCTTCAGCTGTAGCAGCAGAACTAGTTTACTTCCCAGTCAGCGAATCGCTCCCTAGCTACTGCATTTCTCTAATGATTAAAGGTCAAACCGGTTACTCTTGACTGTCGGCTCCCCATCATCACCATTCATTTGCTGATTTCCTGCATTCATCCCCCCTACAGACCTAACGCTGAAGGCTATGTTCTTTCTGGCGTATTTTGGCTGCTTAGATGTCTTACGACCCTGCATGTGTTTCTGTGGTTTTCATGTTTCGGTTTGCCTCTGTTTTCTTTTTCACTCTTGCAGATCCCGTGGGTGGCTTCATTGGCCCAATTACCGCCACCTGAATCCTGAGAGACCTGGATTGCTTGGTATTGGTGCCTAGCCCTTTAAAAGGAGGCATTGACGTCACCCACGGGGTAGAGACCTCGGGCTGCATTTGTTTGGTTGATTTCGTTATCTGCTAACCAGGTCCGACGTTCTTGCTTTCCACCTACCCGCTTCTCTCAGGGTGGCCACCTGAAAGGGATGTTGGAGACGTCTGGGCTTCGTGGAGGCCGGACGTCTTTTTGACTTTTTTTGGCGTTTTTGGAAGTTTTTTCACTTTCTCTCCTTTTTCCTATTTTTCTTATTTTTTGTAAATAAACTTTCTTAATTGTTGCCGTAGTCTGTCGCATTATTTTGCCACCTATCTTTTCCTCATGTCCTCATGAACCCCTAGACACCTTGGGGACATAACAGATGTAACGACTTCACGACTTCCAGTGCCAGTTTCAACCCTCAAATCCACCTGAAAGCTAAGTTACTGTAACACTTACGTTGTGATTCGTACTGCTCAGTCCCAGCCAAGGGTCCCTTAAACATTTGCTTCTTTTGGGGTGCTTGCTCGGTTTTTTCTCATGTCACCTGCCTGCGTAGGGTCATGCAAAGACTTATTAGCACTTCAGGCACTTGGCCTGCGACCTTGCCCAAATACACTCTACTCGCATATCATTTAAATGTCTCACTCGCCATCAATTTAAAATGTTTTACACTATCTCATGAGAGTCGTGTCCGCTTACTTTCTAAATCTCATTCGGGATCGATCATGCCTCTCAGGTGCTCGAGTGTCCCGTCAGACTTCTGCCGCACAGTCGTTCTGCCGGGGCCTTGTGGATGCACCTTCTGATCCGTCCTGCCGCGCAGGCGGCTCTACCGCATAGAGCCTGGATCAAGAGACGCTCGCCAACTTTATTTGTAGATGCTCATTTCTCATCGCCACCTGAGATCGATCCCGAATGCTTCTTGGGTGCTCGCACGTCCTGCCAGTCTTCTGCCACGCAGTCTTTCTGTCAGGAACGGCAGATGCACTTTCTGATCCATTCTGCCGCAGCAGGCGACTCTTTCGCGGAGAGCCCCCGGGTCAAGAGAAGCGCCCTAAATTCTCTTTATTTTAATAATCACTTGTTTACTCAAATTTTGGAACGTGAACTAGTTAAACCACCATGCTGGTGTAATTACAGTCATATTACTTCACAATAAGTAAATCCTGAACTTTATCATTTCAGTAATTACACATTTACTTTAAATTATTACCATTTCATTATACCTTCAAATCAAAGCAGTTTGCATTGTTATTGTCTACAACTGTACAGTAATTGTCTATAAACTGCACTGTAATTACTTATAATATGTGGTTAAAAATTATTATTACCATGAAATTAGGTATAAACTAGATGTACCGCATAGTGGTACATGGAATGACCGCCGCAGTGTATTGAAATGTGGGAACTGTTGGTATGATGAATGTGTGGTATTGCAGTGTTGTGAGGTGAGAATTTGTGTGGAAATTATTTTCTGGAAGTGGGCATGAATGTGGGTTTTGAATGAATGACATTGTGTGTGTTTGTATAGTGTGTAGGAGTGATTTGTGAAAGGAATAGGCAAAATGAGATTTTGTACAATTACAACACCCCCTATGGACCAAATTGTATGGCACGTGCTGTGGTGTTAGAGGTCTTTGTGCTGATCATGCATGATGTATTTTGTGCAGTTCCCACCTTCTCGGTCCAAGATATTAGCAACTCAAAATCCCAATTTTTGCATTTACCCTTATCACTAGGTGGTGCTATGCTTCAACTGAGTGTTTATGGGCTGGGCTGATACACCTCTGTAACACCGACATACTAACACAAAATTGTTGTCTTGGGCAAAATTGTTGACGAATTATTTAACAAAAACTGGTTTTTGACACCTAGTTTCGCCAATAAACATCGCCCCCTATGACGAAATGACACAAAATTTAGTACACATGAAAAGAACGTTGTTTAGAAATGGCAAGTCAACTTTGACCAAATTTGAGCAATTAAAAGCCAAGATATGGACTTTTGAAGAATATTAAGCTACGTGTTAAATGTTCATTGATGTGTAACTTCAGAATGGTTTATCTCAAAATAAATCCTTTGATAAATTTTTGTCAGCATTGTCTGTAGATGACATATACCAAATTTGGTGAGATTCACATGAACGGCCTATGACGAGTTCGTTCAAATTCGTTTTCACAATGTTAAAATTTCACGGAAATTGTTTTCGTTGGAAGTGGGCATTCACCAGTGCTTTCAATGCATGAGGGTCAATAGATTTCATGATAAAAAAAAAGTTGTTGTAAACATTAACATTCTCAAGATAATAGGCAAAATGACATTTTCTACAATTACAGCGCCCCCTATGGACCAAATTGTATGGCATGTGCTGTGATGTTAGAGGTCTTTGTGGTGATCGTGCATGACGTATTTTGTGCAGTTCCCACCTTCTCGGTCCAAGATATTAGCAACTCAAAATCCCAATTTTTGCATTTACCCTTATCACTAGGTGACGCTATGCTTCAAGTGAGTGTTTATGGCCTGGGTTGATACGTCTCTGTAACACCGACATATCCCAAAAATTTCATGTCGTTGGGTGAAACGTTCATTGAGTTATTCAGCAGAAACTTTTGCCGGTGTCCCCCTCTTTGACGGACACTGGCACAGCGGGGGGGTGGCCCTTGGGGGCCAAAAGCTTCTATTCGCTGAAGAAGTTCTAGCGCTACATGCCTACAAAGATTCATGTCCCCCTGACTTCCAGTGTCCCGGAAACCGTTGACGGAAAATTGCTGAGAAAAAAAAAAACACCACAGCACATGCCATAAAATTTCGTCAATAGGGGGCGCTGTAATTGTACAAAATGTCATTTTGCCTATTATCTAGAGAATGCTAACGTTTACAACAATTATTTTTTTTTATCGTGAAATCTATTGCCCCTCACGCATTGAACGCACTGGTCGACGCCCACTTCCAACGAGAACAATTTCCGTGAAATTTTAACATTGCGAAAACGAATCTGAACGAACTCGTCATAGGCCGTTCATGTGAATCTCACCAAATGTGGTATATATCATCTACAGACAATGCTGACAAAAAGTTATCAAGGGATTTATCTTGAGATAAACCGTTCCGAAGTTACACGTCAATGAACAAATAACATGTAGCTTAAAATTCTTCAAATGTCCATATCTTGGCTTTTAATTGCTCAAATGTGTTCAAAGTTGACATGCCATCTCTAAACAGATTTCTTTTCATGTGTACTCAATTTTGTGACATTTCGTCATAGGGGGCGATGTTTATTGGCGAAGCTAGGTGTCAAAAAACTGTTTTCCTTAAATAATTCGTCAACAATTTTGCCCAAGACAACAATTTTGTGTTAGTATGTCAGGGTTAAAGAGGCGTATCGGCCCAGCCCAGAAACACCCACTTGAAGCATAGCGCCACCTAGTGATAAGGGTAAATGCAAAAATTGGGATTTTGAGTTGCTAATGTCTTGGACCGAGAAGGTGGGAACTGCACAAAATAGGTCATGCACGATCACCGCAAAGACCTCTAACATCACAGCTCATGCCATACAATTTGGTCCATAGGGGGCGCTGTAATTGTAGACAATGTCATTTTGCCTATTATCTAGAGAATTCTAATGTTTACAACAACTTTTTTTTTATTGTGAAATCTATTGACCCTCACGCATTGAAAGCACTGGTCAATGCCCACTTCCAACGAAAACAATTTCCGTGAAATTTTAACATTGCGAAAACGAATTTGAACGAACTCGTCATAGGCCGTTCATGTGAATCTCACCAAATTTGGTATATGTCATCTATAGACAATGCTGACAAAAAAATTATCAAAGGATCTATCTTAAGATAAACCGTTTCGAAGTTACATGTCAATGAACATTTAACACGTAGCTTAAAATTCTTCAAAACTCCATATGTTGGCTTTTAATTGCTCAAATTTGGTCACAGTTGACTTGACATCTCTAAACAACTTTCTTTTCATGTGTACTAAATTTTGTGTAATTTCGTCATAGGGGGCGATGTTTATTGGCGAAACTAGGTGTCGAAAAACAGTTTTTGTTAAATAATTCGTCAACAATTTTGCCCAAGACAACTATTTTGTGTTAGTATGTCGGTGTTACAGAGGTGTATCAGCCCAGCCCATGAACACTCACTTGAAGCATAGCACCACCTAGTGATAAGGGTAAATGCAAAAATTGGGATTTTGAGTTGCTAATGTCTTGGACCGAGAAGGTGGGAACTGCACAAAATAGGTCATGCATGATCAGCACAAAGACTTCTAACACCACAGCACGTGCCATACAATTTGGTCCATAGGGGGTGTTTTAATTGTACAAAATCTCATTTTGCCTATTCCTTTCACAAATCACTCCTACACACTATACAAACACACACAATGTCATTCATTCAAAACCCACATTCATTCCCACTTCCACAAAATCATTTCCACACAAATTCTCACCTCACAACACTGCTCTACCACACACTCATCATACCAACAGTTCCCACATTTCAATACACTGCGGCGGTCATACCGTGTACCGCTATGCGGTACATCTAGTTATTATTACGTTACACTTAGCTGACGCTCTTATCCAGAGCAACTTACAGTTATTTACAGGGTCTCAGTTACAGGCCCTGGGGATAGATGCCTTTCTCAAGGGCATTTTAGCCAGGGTGTGATTTGAACACATGACCCTCTGTGATCCCATGACCAACTCACCTAGCCACTAGACCATAGCTGCCCCATATTTGGTCCCACGTCTCTCTATGAAGTTTAGTTTGTATATGTCAAGTCCTTTCTGTGATATGACTTCACTTTCTGCTTCGCTATGAATTTTGGTTGGCTGTGACATGCAAACACTGACCAAACAACTGATATGTATAGTTTGTTAGGCTTAGTTTGGAAATCAAATTTCACAATGATTGAGCAAGATTTTTGGTCTGTGCAAATTAGGTTCTATTTTGAAAATATCCAATATGGCAGCCACTATAATCAGGTTAGCATAAGGAAATTGCATGTTTTGGTCTTGAGACCCTTTGGTTTATTAACCCACTCAAGAATATTGCTGTTAATTAATAACAGTAGGAGCTATAGGATAGGAGCTATTCAAACACTTTTGCTGATCAAATTGCCAAGGGGGTTTCTTTGTGAGGCTTGGTCTGCAGATTATATTTGCTTTGCTTTGTAACTTCTGAAAATTTAGTTTCACTTTAAACATTTTCTAAAATAGTGGGATAATTTGAAAATTTGGAATTTGTGTTTGCTGGCTTTCCTGCTGAATTTCATTGGCTGATGTAAAACGCTTAAAAGGGCCACCATTGGGACATGCTAAACTTTGACCATAAATCAAAATAAAGTCTTATATCAAAACACATTAAGAGATATGAGCCAAAACACAGTTTTGTTATTACAGCGCCCCCTAGTGACCAAACTGCAACACATTTGTCATGACTTTTTGTGACATTGTCCAGAGTCACGTCACCAAGTTAGGTTACAATCAAGGGGATAGTAACATATGCAGAAGTTGAAACCCCCATGGGGAAAGTGCAACCCCGAAAGTTCACTGTAGCCTTTAGCATCCCATTGACTTTAATTCATTTTAACGTCACTTTAAAATCAAACTAGATGTACTTGGTATGACCACCACAGTGTATTGAAATGTGGGAACTGTTGGTATGATGAGTGTGTGGTACAGCAGTGTTGTGAGGTTAGAATTTGTGTGGAAATGATTTGCTTGAAGTAGGCATGGATGTGGGTTTTGAATGAGTGCCTGTGTAGCGTGTAGGATGATTTGTGAAAGAAATAGACAAAATGAGATTTTATACTATTACAGCACCCCCTATAGGCCAAATTTTATGGCATGTGCTGTGCTTTTAGAAGTCTTTGTGGTGATAGTGCATGACATATTTTGTGCAGTTCCCACCTTCTCGGTCCAAGATCTTGGCAACTCAAAATCCCAATTTTTGCATTTACCCATATCACTAGGTGCTATGCTTCAAGTGAATGTTTATGGGCTGGCTCTGTAACAGCGGCATACTAACACAAAATCGTTGTCTTGGGCAAAATTGTTGATGAGTAATTTAACGGAAACTGTTTTTCGACACCTAGCTTCGAAGATAAACATCGCCCCCCATGACGAAATGTCACAAAATTTAGTGCACATGAAAACAAAGCTGTTTATGGTTGCCATGTCAACTTTGGCCAAATTCAAGCAATTACAAGCAAAGATATGGACTTTTGAAGAATTTTAAGCTACATGTTAAATGTTCATTGACATGTAACTTTGAAACGGTTTATCTCAAGATAAATTGTTTGATAACTTTTTGTCACCATTATCTGTAGATGACATATACCAAATTTGGTGAGATTAACATGAACGGCCTATGACGAGTTCGTTTGGATTCGCTTACACCTCTGTAACACTGACCTATCACAAAAATGTCATGTTGTTGAGTGAAATGTTCAAACTTTTGGCCGTCTCCCCCTCTTGACGGAGACTGGCACAGCGGGGGGGTGGCCCTTGGGGGCCAAAAGCTCCTATTCACTCAGAAACTACTAGGGCTACACAGATTCATTTCCCCCAGAGTTTCAGTGTCCCGGCAATCGTTGATGAAAAATCTGTGGAAAAAAAAAGAAAAAAAGGCAAAAAAGACGCGACAACACCAATATGACCGCTTTTGCTAGGTTTGCTAGAGGCGGTCATAATAACTACATGCCTACTACATAACTACATACCTTGATTTTGGCATTGCTGTAAACGGGAGAAGACACAGCAAAACATATTTGCTCCATTCGGAAATCTGTCGTTTGCTTTGTGAGGAACGTTCTATTTATGTTGGGGAAACATTTCCAGCAGTATTTCTTGCAAAGTATGCTTAGGATTTGGCAATTGTTTGTAAGCGGAATCGCTATCTTTATGGATTTTACTATTCGATGCAAGTGAAGCCCAAAGAAAGATGGCTAAGCTAAGCTACATGCTATAGCTTGGTATGTACGTGCTAACTAGCTAGCTCCCTTGACATAATGGCTTGCAAGACTGCCTGGAACCAAACTTGGTAGAAGAAGTATCAAGTCCTCACATACAGAATTAACTAAGCGTGACTATATAAAACGGTAGAAAAATTATCATACACTGTCTGATTTGTGATTGAGCATCTACCACTCAATTTATTGTATTCAGGTTCGGGTAAGCTTGCACAGTAGACTAGTGACCAATTTGAGAAGTCTGGTTTCATCGGCTCCCAAAATTTGTGACCTGTGAAAATTTAGTTTCACTTTCGACATTTTTGAAAATGGCGGGACAATTTGTTACCCGAAAACTGACGTCATAGGGTTCATTAAACTCGACATGATCCAAGGATTCCACTGATACCAAGGTTTTTGAAAATTGGATGTACGGATGAAAAGTTACGTGCATGAACTTGTCCAACTTTGACATGCACTGTACTTACTTTTGACTTGGATCTCTGCATACGTACATGTCAGATCGACTTTCCATGTGGCTTTAAGGAAAACACTGGCTGCTGAGCAACATAGTTGAATAGTAGTTGGTATGTACTTATGGTAGCACGTGGAATAAAGACTCAGTGACCAACATCATCTGGACTCAGTGTGTCTCCCTATTCGGTTGCTTATTGAACTGAACAAGGGGAAATTGGACCAACAGAACGAGGAAAATTTCATGACAAAACCATTGAAAACATAGCAGCCATATTGCTGTATGCAATGCCCATGTATAAGGGATGCCCACTTAAAAAGGAGTTTGCTTGTAGTGACCAATCACTTTTTAAGACAAAAAAAATTACAAAATATTTCCACTGCTTGCAGAGTGGCAAAGTGTTCAGGCATTTTCTACCAATGACTCATAAAGGCTGATAAAAGACTGACAACTAGTCTGAAACAAGTAAGCTGATATAGCAGCTAAAGTTGGCTTTTCGCAGACTGAGCAATACTCTACTACTAAATCATGATTCAACCCTGGCTGTTAGTAAAGAACATAGAAGCAAACACAATAGCAACTGTCAAATCTATTGTTAATGTCCAGGCATGTAGCCAAATGACCCCTTAGGCAGGATGTGTAAGACAAAAGCAGGGGAGCTAGCAGCAAGCTTTGCAGAGGATGATTTAAAAGTGTCCCCAAGCTGGTTTGTGTGGTTTAAAAAGAGAAAGCACTGCTTTACAATCTGCCACCCAATGTGACAAACAGATTTACTGTAAAAATCTGATGGAGGTAGACTCTACCTGGTAGAGGTTAACAAGTATCTGGGAGTGGTGACTGATAACAGGTTGGACTGGAAATGTGACAGTGAGGTTGTTGACAAGAAGGGTATGAGTAGACTATTTTTTGTTAGGCAGCTGAGATCCTTCAATGTGTGTACCAAGATGGAGATTTTCAACCAGTGTGTTGTAGCTAGCACTCTCTGGTTTGCTGTTATGTGTTGGGGCAGTAGCATTGGAGCTAGCGACACAAATAAATAAGGTCATTAAGAAGCCTGGAGGAGAGACTGTGGAGGAGAGGAGAACGTGAACAAACTGTTAACCATTATGGAGAATTATAAGCACCCTGTACATCACACTGTTGTACACAGTGGAGTGTCTTCTCCCTTACACTTGTCCAACTGTGCTGCTGTACATTAGGGCCAGATACGGGAATTATATGATATCCCAGTTTATAATTACATCTATATGTCTGGTAAAGGGACAACTAATGGCTACTTGCAGTTTGAGTGGTATAAGGTAAATTGTGTGGTGCAAGTTATTTGTTCACTGTACCTTGTTCATTATTGCACCTTATCCTGTCTTATAATGCAATGTATATGGTACTATGCTTTACTTGTTACTGCAGATTAGGTGGTTATTGCACCTTTGTATTTATTTTTTGTGTATTGCACTACAGCCAGTACTGTCTATGTATACTTTGGATAGTTTGTATGGGGTTCAACTCCCTTAACTTATGCGTACACTCTGCGATATTTGGATATGGTACTGTTTGATGAAGATTTAATAAAACCACGGAGACCGATTTCACACTGACCATTGCTTTTACTAGAGATCTGTTAACTACACGTTTCTCAGATAACTAGGCTCAGATCCAAACTCATGAGGATGCCACCAACAGGCAAGGAGTAGTACTAACTAGAATACATCACATCTCTCTCCTTAAGATAGACATTCCTTAAGATAGATAACAGTTCTATCCTATAACTTCTGTTAATCACAGACTCTGCAAATCAAAACATATTTCTTGTACCAAATAAAACATTCTTACTTTCTTACCTTGTTTTAATTTTACATATAAATGTTACTTAGCATTATTTGTTTTTCTATTACCACAAATGCACAACTTAAAACAATGCTTTATAGTCACAGACATAATTACATCAACTTTTTTTTTTAACAATAAACTTAAGTTCATGGAGAATAACGTGTTGGTGGTTTAATCATTCTGCCCACCCGTGACCTCTTGACCACTTCTTCACTCATGGTGGGTGTTGCAGATGTTTTGACAGGTGACGCTGCAGGTGTATGGAATGATGTGTCATTCTCTGCAAGTTGGCTTTCTCCTGGATCAAAGTCTTTCAGATGTGGAGGACTCTGTGGTGTAAAAGTCATTTCACTGGTTTTCAGCAGGTGTCGCCGGTTCCTTCTGTATGTGTTACCATCAGGTGTTTTGATGACAAAGGATCTGGGTGTATCATGAGTTTTCAACACAATTGCTGGTTGACAGTTGTTTTTCACTCTTACTCTGATCTTCTCTCCTTCCTCAAGAGATGGTAGGTGTTTTGCTCCACGATCAAAGTAATGTTTCTGTTTCAGCTGCCTGTCTGTGATGTTCTTGTGTACTTGCGGTTTCAGGAGTTGTGCTGACATAGGAAGTTTAGTTTTCAGTCTGCGTCCTATTAACAGTTGAGCAGGGGACAGTTTCACACCATCAAGTGGTGCATTTCTATACTCCAACAAAGCAATGTATGGGTCATTCCGACACTCACCAGCCTTTTTTAGCAGATTCTTGACTGTCTTAATCGCTCTTTCACTTTGTCCATTAGACTGTGGAAATCCTGGACTTGACGTGGTGTGTATGAATTCCCAGTACTGTGTAAATGTTCTGAACTCTGCACCTGAGAATTGCGGACCATTGTCCGACACGACTTCGTCCGGAATTCCATGTCTTGCGAAGATGGATTTTAGAGCTGTCACTACATGTGCACTTGTTGTCTGTCTGAGCTTGGCAGTCTCTGGAAACTTAGAAAAGTAGTCCACACACATCAGATAATCACCTTGATTGTAATGGAATAGGTCAATGCCCACTTTTGGTATGTAACATACCAAATTACAGCTCATTTGGACCAATTTTCACGAATCTAGAGAGTTTTTAAAATTTTACAGTTTTTGCATCGATTAGTGACTATGAAACAGAAAATTGCCTACATTTTGCAAACCCATCACTCGATTTCCATAAATTTGGTATCATTACAAAGGGGAGAAAAGTCCCTTTCAAATGATATATAACACGATGACCGTTCAAGGTCGTTGCATGTTCAAGGTCATTTGATGTGAGTTTTACCTTTGACCTAATTTTTCAGGCAAGTTCAAAAGTGAGAATGTCTTCTCGCACAGGTACATATGTCCAGCGAAATAAACTCAACATTTTCTTGGCAAATGTCCAAATCTCTTGGTACCTGTCTTTATCCAGCTGGCAGTAAAAGTTCACAAGAGGGAGACTCCGACAGTCTGTCACACTGCAGTTCAATGAGCATTGCGATTCATGTCGATGTTTTGAAGTGTTCTTGTGAATGTTGTGATTACATATTATTTTACCCATTTTTACAGTGTATTAATTGGTCAAATAAACGCCCGTATTAAAGAACCCAACCCTGCTGTGTTGTTATGAGAGCTAAAAATAGCAACATCACACAACATAAGCAAGATGTATGATTTTTCTTTGCGAAATAAAACCGCGAAAAATGCCTACCAAAGGGCAAATTAGTTAAGTGTGCTGTGGTCAAAAAACAAGAATGCTGTTACAATGTCGATATACTTTGGGTTGGTACTGCCATAAGCCGCTGAAAAATTGCCAAAAAAGAGTATCTCGCTGATACTTGAGCGCAAATAAGCGGGCGGTCATGATGTAAAGCCCAGGTTCCGCTGTTTTAAAACTTTTCTGCTGTTTGGTAAGAGTGCCATCTCGCTACAATGTACCAAACTTTTACAAAAACGTGCAATAAACGAGTAAAAATCAGGACAGGATTCGAACCTTTTACTACCCAAAATAAACACCAATTCCATAGCCACTAGACCACAGCTGAATAGGCACTGTCTGAACTACTTACCAGACAAACCAAGATTTTGCTTCAAACGA
Source organism: Coilia nasus (assembly GCA_027475355.1). Classification (NCBI taxonomy): domain Eukaryota; kingdom Metazoa; phylum Chordata; class Actinopteri; order Clupeiformes; family Engraulidae; genus Coilia; species Coilia nasus. The sequence continues at coordinate 739,825 of CM050211.1, forward strand.
GTGAAAAATATCAAAGATTTAGTTGTCAGTTCCATGTACCAGGAAGCTCCCAAGACAAACTGGCTTACCAAACAGCTTTGTGGGAATTATAGGTGTGGCAAGTGTGTACACTGTTCCAACACACTAGACACTAAAACATTCACTCACCCTCACACAGGTGAGAAGTTTGACATCAAACAATTTATTAATTGTCTTTCTACCCATGTAGTGTACATGCTCAAATGCCCCTGTGGTCTCATATACATAGGTCAAACAAAGAGAAACCTAAAATTAAGAATAGCTGAACACAAAGCATCCATTAGAAATGGTAACATGGAGTATGCAATTGCCATACATTACAAGGTTAGAAATCACGGTACAGCCGCAACATTGAGATTGTTGGGAATTACTGTTGAACCTATTGGATTAAATGAGAAACAGGATTTGAGTGCGTTTTTGTGAAAGATAGCCCGACAGGATTTTTTGCACTTTTTGTATGAATGGTGTTTTATTCTGATGTATTGAATTGTGCATTGTCTTTTGCTGATGGATTTGACTGATATTGTAAAGCATTGAATGCTCGATTGATATGTAGAACTATGGCCTAACATTGTGGTATGGATTTCCTGGATGTAATTGTTGAAATGGTGGTCTGGACTTTTGCATACACCTCACATGGAACCATTGTTGTGAAGAGACTGGTGTGTTGGAGTGCCCTGCCCAGATCATTGGATAATTAAGACTCCGTGACCTGCACGGATTGATTGTGCTGGGTCTACTCCATGCACATATGGGAATGGGGGTTGGTAGAGACTACATACGAACTGGTAGCAACTAATGAGGTGATTGTGGCACCTGACTTATACACCTGGGAAATGGGGATTGGTAAAGAGCGAACCTGAAGACGCACTTGGCGAAACGCGTTGTAATAAAGTAGAATTAGTAATAAAGTAATAAATTAAAGAAAAATAACAATAAGCAGTGTGCGTTGCTTTCTATACTTGAAGATTCGATACAGTTTTCCTGCCTGGCACCTGCACCTGCATTGCTGAAGGCTTGTGCTCAAGGACTCCCGTGAACTTTTCAAAGAAGTTTTTTTATCGGTGTGTCGTGATGTCCAACAAAGTGGGAGAATGCGCAGGAGGCCCCGCTGCAATAAGCAACGTTGGAGATGTGTTTCGCATAAGTCAGCCAGAAAGGTTTGACTGCAGAGACATTCAGAACTGGCCTAAATGAATCCAACGATTCGAAAGGTACAGAGTTGCATCTGATTTGGATAAAAGGGAAGAGGTGTTTGTGAACACATTGATATATTCTATGGAAGATGAAGCAGATGATATATATAATGAATCAGAGCTAAGGGAGGATCAAAAGCTGATCTACAATAGAGTTAAAATAGAGTATCTATTGATCTACAATAGAGTATTTTGACAAACATTTCAATGGAGAACACAATGTTATCTTTCAAGGCCAGGTTTAACATGCGCAAACAAAAGCCAGGAAAAACAGCTGAGAGCTTTATCACAGTGGTCCACAAATTGGCGGAATATTACAAGTTCGGGACTCTCAGAGATGAACTGATCTGCGATCACATTGTTGTTGGCATAAGTGACGTCATTCTTTCCGAGAAATTACAGCTGGATGCAAAATTGACTCTGACTAAAGCTGTAAGCTTAGTCAGACAAAGTGAGACTGTCAAACAACAACAGGTGTAACGCATATCAAAGACCTAAACAGACAAAGTATGGAATATTGTCTGTGTGCTATAAATGTGGGAGGACACCGTCATACAACTGGAAAGACTGTCCTGCCAAAAAGGCTGAATGCAGGAAATGTCACAAACGAGGACACTTTACTGCTGTCTGCAAATATAAGCAACCTGTGCATGAGATGGCAGAGGAAGAGGATCTCTATCAGGACAGCCTTTTTTCTGGGTGAGGTGAAGCCAGACAGCACTGGCTGGTACTCAGATATCAAATTGAATGGGGCAATGACAGTGATTCCTATCAGACTGTATAGTTACAGCAGAGACGGCCCTCTACTGCACATGCCCAAAACACTGTATGGCCCCAATAACAACAGGCTGTCAGTGGTAGGGCAGATTCAGAGCAGACTTGAAAGCATCCCTGCCTACGCCAACAGTTTATCACTGGATCTGCTGGCCCTCACAGAAACCTGGCTGAAACCAGAAAACACTGCGAAAACACTGGCTGCACTCTCTGCGACCCACTCTTTCTCCCATGCCCCCCGCCTCTCAAAGCGAGGTGGTGGAACTGGTGTCCTAGTGAACACCAAATGGAACTACGCTCCCTTACTGCCTGACAAGACCCACTCAAACTCCTTCGAATACCACGCCATCAAGGTAACAGCTCCATTTAAAATCTCTGTGGTTGTCATCTACCGTCCACCAGGACCTCTGGGTGACTTTGTGACTGAGCTAGACACACTACTGTCCTCCATCCCTGACCTTGACTGCCCGCTACTAGTCCTTGGGGATTTCAACATCCACCTCGACAAGGTATGTGCTACAGATTTCTTATCCCTCATCAACTCACTTGACCTACAGCTGGTTAGCAGCCCCCCGACTCACAAAAATGGTAATCAACTGGACTTAATCCTGACTAAAAACTGCAAGGCTGACGATGTAATGGTCACACCATTACATACATCAGACCACTTTTTCATCCGCTTCATGGTTTCCCTCTCGGAATTACCCTCCACTCCCCCACCCATAGTAACCTTCCGTGGCAACCTTCGCAACTTGTCTACTACTCACTTTGCCTCTGCTGTTGCCTCTGCCTTACCCCCTCCCAACACCTTCTCTCCACTAGAGGTCGATGCTGCCACAGAATCCCTCTGCTCTACACTGACCTCCTGCCTGGATACCCTGTGTCCCCTTTCCACCAAACCCGCACGCTCTACCCAGCCCCGCCCCTGGCTGACAGATACCATCCGCTCCTTGCGCACCACCCTCAGAGCTGCGGAACGAAAATGGCACAAATCCAGCGATCTGGAAGATCTAGAGACCTTCCAATCTCTTCTAGCGTCATTCTCCTCCTCGGTTACGACTGCTAAAACAGCTTACTACAACAATAAAATCAGCAACACCACTGACACCCGGAAACTCTTCTGTGCCTTCAAATCGCTGCTCAACCCCCCTCCCCCGCCTCCTGCCACCAATCTAACTGCTAATACTTTTGCCTCCTTCTTTACAGAAAAAGTAGCGGCTATCAGCAATCAATTCTGCGACCCACCCGGCCTCAACCTGCAACCTCCCACGATCTACGATGCAACACTCTCCTCATTCACCCCTCTCTCCGAAAGCGACGTCTTCAAACTCATCACTGGAAGCCGTCCTACCACCTGCCCACTAGACCCCGTCCCCTCGAATCTGCTGCAAGCCATTGCCCCAACAGTAGTCCCATCGATCACGTCCGTGATGAATGCTTCGCTATCATCAGGTATAGTACCAGCCGCCTTCAAACAGGCTAGGGTCACACCACTGCTCAAAAAGACCACACTCAACCCCGCCAAGGTGGAGAACTATCGGCCGGTCTCACTGCTTCCCTTCCTTTCGAAAGCCATCGAGAGAGCGGTCTCTAAGCAGGTAGTTAATTTTCTCACCCAGAATGACCTACTTGACCCGAAGCAGTCTGGCTTTAGAAGCGGCCACTCCACTGAAACAGCACTGCTTTCCGTCACAGAAGCCCTCAGAGTAGCCAGAACTGAAGGTCAGTCATCAGTACTTATCCTACTCGACTTATCGGCAGCCTTCGATACAGTCAACCACAGCATACTGCTAACTACACTCTCACACATAGGCATCACAGGCATAGCACACTCCTGGTTTGCATCCTACCTCACTGGACGCTCTTTTGAAGTGTCTTGGCAAGGACAATTGTCATCAGCTCACACTCTCTCCACAGGTGTTCCCCAAGGGTCGGTGCTGGGCCCCCTTCTCTTCGCTATCTACACCACCTCGCTGGGCCGCATCATCCGCTCACACGGCTTCTCCTATCACTGCTATGCTGATGATACACAGCTGTACTTGTCGTTTCGACCAGATGACACCACAGTCTCTGCACGCATCTCTGCCTGTCTCTCCGCACTCTCCGCATGGATGAAGGAACACCACCTCCAGCTCAATCTGACTGAACTCCTGGTGATCCCAGCCCAGGAGTCAATCCACCATGATATCAGCCTGAATATGGACACTGTCACTATGGATTGCAGCATGACTGGTTTTCAATCAACCCAAAAGGTCGCATGTCACTCCTCTCTTCATCAACCTGCATTGGCTCCCGGTGGCTGCCAGAATTCAACACAAAGCTTTGACTCTAGCCTACAAAGTCACTTCTGGATCCGCCCCCACCTATCTCAACGTCATACTGAATGCTTACATCCCGTCCAGAATGCTGCGATCCTCCAATACGAACCGCCTGGCCGTACCCTCTCCCAAGACAAAGCGAGGTCACTCTAAACTTTTCTCGGTTGTTGTCCCTCAGTTGTGGAACAACCTACCAGTCCCTACAAGAGCAGCAACTTCCCTCTCGACCTTCAAAAAGCTTGTGAAGACCCTTCTTTTCCGAGACTGCTTAACAAAACCAAATTCTACTAACCATCTCTTTACATAGGTACCTTCAATGTTCTCTACACATCTGTTTGCTATTATGTCCTCCTTTTGTAAGTCACTTTGGATAAAAGCGTCTGCTAAGTGTAATGTAATGTAATGTAATGTAATAATTTTAAAAGCAGCTCACAAGCCAAAATATAGCAGTCACCCCTGATCTGGAGTATCTGCACTCTCCTAAATGCCTTAACCCCCCAGCAACTGCGTTGTTCCCTTTTCTTTTCGAGATTCAATTTTACACTCTGCTACTGACCTTTCTCCAAGAAATGCAAGCCTGATGCCCTGGTTACCAGTTTGGACTGTGCCTCTAGCATTCTTCCTGACCACTGCCATGTTGGTGCTGCCCTGTTGGACATTGAGTCTTTGGTGCACACAGCTCAACCCACTAAGCAAACCCCTAATAACTGTCCTGCTAAATTTTTGAATGTCCCAGTTTCTGTCCATCCACAGGTTCTACAATGGGGCCACTCGCCCTTACTAACCTGTCATACCCTGACATACCCTGTCCTTCCTCAGACGTCGGTTCTGGTTGCCCTTCATGGAAAAGGATGTAAGCCAGTTTGTTGCCAAATGCTTGGTCTGTGCCCAAATGAAGAAGTCCACCCAGCCCCCATCTGGTCTATTACCCATACTTACACATTCCCAGGAGACCCTGGTCCCATATTGCCCTTGACTTTGTTACTGGCTTGCCAATCTCAGATGGTAACACCACTGTTGCTACCCAAATAACAAGCCTTGAGTGACCAGTGATGTCAAAGGCCTCCTTAACAAGAAGAAGAAGGCTTTTAAGGAGGGCAATCAGACAGAGCTGAGGAGTGCGCAGCTAGAACTGAAAAGAAGGTTGAGGGAGGCCAAGGAAGCATATGGGCGGAAAGTTGAGAAGAAAATGCAGGATAACAACATGAAAGAGGTATGGCGGGGAGTAAGGACCATCACTGGGCTTGGAGGAAAAGGTGGCAGGGCTGATGGCGACATTTCCAGGGCCAATGAGCTGAATCACTTCTACAACCGGTTCAGCAACTCTGGTAATGGGCCAGCCATCGATACCCCCATTGTCACCTCCAGAGCACTTCCCCCACCTGCCTCTGACAACGACCCTGACATTGACTGCACAACTGGTGTCACAGTCACTGCTGATCAGGTGAGAGGAGCACTTAAGAGGCTGAAATCCAAGGCGGCAGGACCCGACGGCGTCTGTGCCAGACTGCTGAAGACCTGTGCAGTGTAATTAGCCGCACCTCTTCAACAGGAGTTTGCAGGTAGGCAAGGTTCCGACACTGTGGAAAACTTCTTGCCTGATACCTGTCCCCAAGAAGGCTCACCCAAAAGAACTCAACGACTACAGACCGGTTGCCCTCACCTCACACCTAATGAAGACCTGTGAACGTGTACTGCTGCTCAACCTTCTCAAACATCAGGTTCGCCATGCACTGGACCCCCTGCAGTTTGCCTACCAAGAGAATGTGGGGGTAGAGGATGCTATCCTGTATCTTCTACACAGGGTGCACTCTCACCTGGACAAAGGAAGCAGTGCTGTGAGAATTATGTTCTTTGATTTCTCCAGTGCTTTTAATACCATCCAACCACTCCTGTTGAGAGACAAACTGCTGCGGATGGGAGTGGAGCCTGGCCTGGTGACCTGGATCACGGACTACCTCACAGAACGGCCCCAGTTTGTCAGACTTGGGGACCTTACATCAGAGGCTGTGGTCAGCAGCATAGGTGCACCGCAGGGAACTGTGCTCTCCCCTGTACTGTTTACCCTGTATACCACCGATTTCAACTCAGAGACTTGTCACATGCAGAAGTTCTCTGACGACACTGCAATCGTGGGGTGTATCAGGGATGGACAGGAGGGGGAGTACAGGTGCCTTGTGGAGGACTTTGTTAGGTGGTACCGAACTAATCAGCTGCAACTGAACACCACCAAAACCAAGGAAATGGTGGTGGACTGCACTGCACTTACAAGTACTTGGGGGTACACCTCGACAATAAACTGGATTGGTCTACTAATTCAGATGCACTCTACAGAAAAGGACAGAGCAGGCTGTACTTCCTCAGGAGGCTGAGGTCTTTCAGTGTCTGCAACAGACTCCTGCTGATGTTCTACCAGTCTGTTATGGCCAGTGTGCTCTTCTATGCTGTGGTATGCTGGGGTGGCAGCACTAGGAAAAGAGACAATGGACATCTGGACAGACTGGTGAGGAAAGCAGGGTCTGTGGTGGGCATGGTGCTGGAGTCTCTAAGTACAACAGCTGAGAGGAGGACCCTGAGCAGGCTGCACTCCATACTGGACATCGACCGCCACCCCCTACACACCATCATCATCATCAATCAGAGGAGTTTGATCAGCAACAGACTCCGGTCCCTCTCCTGCAGGACAGACAGGCTGCGAAGGTCATTTGTCCCCAGGGCCATACAACTGTATAACAGCACACAGAAGGAGCTGAGCATCATGGACTGGAGTGCTTGAGCCCATATACACATACACACACAGGCACACGCACGCGCTGCCCCAGGTGGTCACTACTATACCACTATGGACAGCAATATACTGCACTACCCTGATAACTACTGCACTGAAGGGCCCTTCTATAACACTGGACAATTTTACTGGGACAATGCAATGTAATCTTTCTACTTGGGCTACCACAAAGCACCTTATCACGACACTTGTTTACCTTGTGGAATTCTTATTACCTTACTTATTATCATTATAATGTTTTTTTTTCCCTCCCCTCAGTTCAGTGAATGTTGCATTATGCAGATGTGTGCAATAGGTTTGATCTGTTTTTGCAATGTGTATTATGTGTATGCTACTGGACACCTTAATTTCCTTCGGGATTAATAAAGTTACTCTACTCTACTACTCTACTATTTTAAATGGTGTAGATCGGTTTTCTAGGTCTGTTTATTTTATCTCTTTGCCTAAACTCCCATCTGCTAAAGAAACAGCCAACTTACTAGTCACCCATGTTTTCAAGTTGCATAGACTCCCTGTGGAGGTGGTTTCTGCCATATAGTAGTCATTCAATTAAGGCAAACCTGTCCAGTGTTTTCTCCATATGCCCATTGCACGACTTAGACCTCTTTTCACCTCTTCTTTTTGTGGAGCAAAAGGAGCAGATGATTAGAAAACTATTAAATATATGGTGTGAAACTGCAAACAAAAAGTAGTAGTAGCCTGTAGTCATATAGAAATGGCGTTAAATGATTTTTGTCGGACTTGTGAGGTGAACATGAGAGTGGCTGGTGTTGGTCATTCAATATTGATATTCGAAAAACGAATCAGTGCAAAGCAAAGCAAAGCCCCATTGACTTGGCTACCAGCGGGGCTAACTGATAAATGAAACTTTTACCGAAGCCGGTCGGTAGCATTGCGAAAACGTCCTTTCCCGCAAGAAATGCTTCAAGGGCTGCCCTTTGCTCTATTTTCAGAGAAAGAAAGACCTCTCTTTGAATTTGTCCAAAACAGCAGCTACAGGTGCATTGAAATCTTGCCGTTGCTCCATGTTCGCCATGTTGACAGTGACTGAGATAGATTTCTGGTCGCTAAACTACCGCGTCATTGCCTTTTTGAAATGCTCGATTTTCATTGGTTCCCATTTCACTGCACAATCAGAAATGGAGTAGACAGGCAGCTTGGCCAGACTGACTTGCTCGCGAAATGCAAATCCAGCGTCACAGGCAGTATGGGCACGCCCAGGCTATTGATACTGTGCAATTTCCATAAAATACCTCATTTGTGTGAAGGTAATCAGAAAAAAAAACAATTATCGTATGGAGGATACTCGCTGGGTATATTAACACAGCTGAGAAATTAAATATATATTACATACTATAGTGTATTTTACATAAATTATTATAAATACCATCGGCATGGAAACCTGGGTGGGGTTTTGGTGACTAAAAAAAAGCTTGAAAAAATATCAACACTCCCAAATAGTTCATATGTAATAATTCATATAAACTTCTGCTTGCAACATGGTAGTTAGACATTTTCCTCAACATATACAGTAAACATAGACATCTCAGGTTAGGGCTGATATCAGGCCACTGGTATATGGAGAGAGCATGTCTGGACAAGGTCCATCTCCTCTGCAGCTAGTCACCTGGCCTATGTCCTGCAAACAAGATTTTAGGTGTATCACTCATCCCTATGCTTATCTTGGGAGATATTAAAGCTGTTAAGGAGCTGAGATTCCTGACAGTTTGCCTCTAGGCTCTACCCTGATCTCACCAGCTTAGCATTCTCCTTTGTGAGACCAGCAAGGTCATGCTGAAATGGGAGTTCATACCTGACTGTTGTACAGTCATCAGCCTTGTAGCAGCCCTGTAGCTATACACTCTTTGTGTCATACAAAGCTACTTCACCACAGTTAAACACAGCCTTTACATAGCAGTTTTACTGGATAAATGAAGTCTGGCATGCAGAATTTTCTGTCTGCTGCACAGCTCAGCATGCATCATGATGTTGATCATTTGTCTAAAATTTCTACAATATACACTAATAGTGCTTTGTCAGAAGACACTTGAAATACAGGTTATTGCATTCATACTGGCAAAAGGTGTTTTAGGAAAGACTTGCTTGACTGCCATTGTGTAAGCAGTTTGTGACTACATCAGCAACCTAAAATTCTCTTAACAGCAGCATTCATCATCCTTACCTTAATCATTCTATTATATCGTAAACAATACTGGAATTACTCTTTAACAGTTATGGGGACAATGTTCTGACGTGGAGAGGGGAAAGGTGGAAAGGGGAAGTGCGCAGTTGCTGACAGAGATAATGGAGAATGATGTCTGCACAGCAGGCCTGCTCTGTGTTTATTCAACAAGAGGCTCAGTCATGTTCTTTGCTCTGAAACTGCTCCTACTGACTCTCAGTGGGGGAGTAGCGCTGAAGATTTGCTCTTTTAATGTACAATCCTTTGGAGAAAACAAAATGTCCAAGCCTGAAGTAATGGATGTCATTGTACAGGTATAGTAGCCTTATTCTTTTCCTCATGTCCTTTTTTATTTTTATGATAATTGAACAGAACAAATACAGGGTTTATTACTCATAGACTAACAGAGGTCTGCCCATGCTTCTATTTTGCAGGGTGAGGTAATTTATTGGTGTCTCAACTAGTGCCCAAACAGTCTAGCTGTAGATGATCCACAATGCTGAGTTTCATCTGGGACCAACCTCTTTATTTAAAGATTACCAACCTCTTTATTTAACCTTATTTCTTGGAGTGAAGTGCTACTAGTTTATAAATCAAAATAAAACCAAACAATGAACTCTGGTCTGTTTGGAGAACAAAACAATGTGATTCATTTTAAGCTATAAAGCTGCATGCAGTTGAAACAAACAGTTAAACCATATAAGGTGTGCCCAAAGTTTACCTTTTTTAAAATCAGGTTTCTCTTTTAACTGGTCTATGACAGAAGGATTTTTTTAGCAATCGTATTGGTCTATATAACTTTAAATTACATTTTCTCCTTTTAAATGTTATTTAACCATGTTTTAATCTCTTCATTATTCATTATGCAATGATGTGACGCAAATTAAATTGTATGGATGAAATGTGCAGTATAAATGAACTTATCTTGCTTTACCCCAGTTGTAGAATTGACCAGAGTGCATCAAATGTAAATTTGAAGGGCTTTTTAATATAGACAATTATTGATAATTCTGTACTGATCAGATTTTTTCTATTTGTGCCTTCTCATATTTGGGACTATACGTAATTAAACTTGTTTTCAGTGTATTGCTCGCTGTGACATAACACTCATTATGGAAATCAAAGATGGCCGAGGATTAGCCTTTCCCCAGCTGATGACCAAGCTGAACAGGTACTTACTGTGACACTGGGGCATCTGCCAAAGATTATCCTCTCCACCAAAAGGAAAAACCTAATTGACTGACCCGCCCACTTATCTTGTACTTTAGCAGGTACAGTTCCAGAAGGAATGAGTACGAGTATGTTATCAGTGGCAGGTTGGGCAGAAAAGCATACAAGGAACAATATGCTTTTATATACAGGTAATTTGCTTTTTTATCTTTATTGACAAAATGTGAAACATATTTACAGCATCGCTCTGATTTTTCAGGAGTAGGCTGGTGTCTGTGAAGGATGTATACCAGTACGCAGATTCACAGAGTGGAGACGAAGATGTGTTTGCCAGAGAACCCTTCATTGTGTGGTTTTCCTCACCAAAGACAGGTAAATAATGGGGAAAATTAAAATTTGATAAGTTCGAGGTAGTGGAACATCTGTCTTTCTTTGCAGTGTGGCAGGTGTAGGAGACATGTTGAAGAAGAATTATTGCACTCTATTGCACATTTCAGAGGTGAAGGATTTTCTCATCATTCCCATCCACACTGTGCCAGAGGCTGCCATTCGGGAGATTGATGAGCTCGTTGATGTGTTTGAGGATGCCCAACGGCATTGGATATCAGAGGTACAACAAAAGAGACCACTGACGTATTTTCCTTTGTGGGAAGTGTGTGCATGTGTGTTTATATATCTGTATCAGTTTCGCTTCTCTATACGTCTCAAGTTACCAAACAATGGGGGTGATACAGTGTAGAAACTGCTCATTCCAGTTACATTATAACCTGTGGGGTTCATTCAGTGAACAAATTACTCACTGCAGATACACTGACTCACACAGACCTACTGCAGAAAGTAACATATGACATGAATTTGAAGTTTCAGGCCAGGTGACATTCACATACAAACAGGCCTGTCGCTTTAAAACATTGTAGTACGTAGTTACTTTTTGGCCCCAAGTTTAAAAACAAATGTCTGAAGGGGCCACTATTTCATCAGGTTTTATGCAATGGCTGCATGCTGGAGTGGCTGTGTCCTTCCTTTTAAATAAGATTGCTTGTCTTGCTAGTAAAAAGGAAAAAGCAACTACCTTCTGTGGGTAAGCTGAAAAACAAGAATCTAATGAGCTAAAAAGAATACCAAAAATACCTACTAAGGGAGTGCGCTGAATATCATAGCCTGGAATGTGGTACCAAAATGAATTAACAAGTGTTGAACATGACCATAACATATGGTAGATAGTTCATCTGTTAACATTTGCCACAGATGGGGCTTAAATTTGGGAATAATGTTGCAAGTTTAGCATTGGAGAAATGTAACTGATATGAAATAAAAACATCCGCTCAGCACCGTTGCTCCACAGTTATAGTACATTGCCATAAGGTAACGTTGCAATGACCAAGTGACAACCTTCTGGCAATGTTGCTGCAATGTTGTGTGTTATGGTTCAGCGCAGGGTCTGCTGTCACCTCCAGCCCCTCTTCCTGCCACACAAACCCTACACACATCCTGTGTGGAAGTCTCACCCTGTGGCTACATCATGAATTCATTTTCATATGAGTCTGTAACATTATTCGTATGTTTGCTCCTGTTGTGCACCCACAGGAGCAAACATATCAATAATGTAACGGATTCATATGAAAACATCCTGTGTGGAAGTTTCTCCACTGTGTAACCTCCATTGTTTGGTAACTTGAGAGAATATATAGAGACGTGAAACTGATACTGATAGGTGACCTGTGGTGTCAGATACTCCATCTGGCTTCCACTACCTAATGTCACACATCTCCTTTTCACAGAACTTCACAGATCCCCCAACTATCATAATGGGGGATTTCAATGCTGCTTGTGGCTATGTCCCCAAGAGACAGTGGAAGAATATACGGCTGCGCTCTAATAGCAGTTTCCTGTGGTTAACTGGGGACAGTATTGACACCACTGTGAAGCAGTCTACCAATTGTGCCTATGACAGGTAAGGTCCATATCACATGGTCATAACAAAGGAAAATTACATTTTCTTTAAAGGAAAATAATATTTTCTTTTTGTAAGTAATAACAAGAATGACAACAACAACAATAGAAGATTTAAACGTTCTAAACACACCTGCTTACTTATATTTTGCTAGGTGAATGTGTGCTGCAATGAGACTCCTCCAGTAATCACAACTATGGCATGTTTTTGTTTTTTATAATTAACAGACTTATGTCACTTTGTTTGCTCTTTTCGTATTTGCTTGTTTTTCCGACTATTTTCTTTTATTGGCTAATGGAGGCAATTGGGGTAGAAGAACATTTTCACGTGCAGCATGCAAATGCAACTCAGACTGACCTATCGTAATTTAAAAAGAACAAGGACTAAAGAGTTTCTAGGGGAATGACACTTTTACCAAAACTATTTGATAGGCTGGTGTCGAGGATGTGCAGTCGTCTGTAAGTTGTGTGAAGGAGTGGTATTTTCTTGAGGTAGAAATGACGGTTACCTGTCATGATTCACAGTGTTCTGTTTGTTCTGCTGGTTTCTGATCGTTTCTCCCATGTCTTTGTAGAGTGGTGCTCCATGGTGAGAAAATGATCCAGGCAGTCAAATCAACATCTCTGGAGGTATTTGACTTTCAAACAGAGTATGGACTCACAGAGCAACAGGTTGGCCTTTTATTGTACTAAACACCTACTTCATTATCGCTCTTTTGCTCACCAGTCTGCATTGTCCAGAAATTCTAATGATAATTTAAATCTCTCCTAGGCTCTTGCTGTAAGTGATCACTTTCCAGTGGGTTTCACCATTAATACAGCACGGCGCAGAGGAAGACGAGGGTCACTGCAATTGGTGTTCTAAGCTGGAAGATTAGAGTGATATGACAAGACTCCTATATTGGAATAAGTTAATGTTTATTTGACCTTATCATGGTCAGTAGAGAAAAGTCAGGCAAAGGTTTGCTATGCTTTACTTGATTGTGTTTACTCTGGGCAGGACATGTGGATCATCCTTGTTAACTCGAAGACATCCAAGTAAAATCTAAAGTATTTTACTATAAACATATTTTTATTTTTTACTTTACTGGTATCACTGTGTTTTCAGTTGTTTTACTGATACACACACCCTAATAATTTTGCTAGAATTCAAATAAGCATCGATACAAAACTGACAATTAAACAGATAATTGTAAATAGTCATTGGACTATGAATATTAATACCAGGAACAATGTTGTTTTTACACAAATTAATACAAATAAGTCATGACACCACATGTGTTCTTATCCAAGCTGATCCGTTGCAGAGGGGATATTGAAAATCCCATTCTTGGCATAAAAAGTGCTTCTTACAATTCCAGACCTCCCATTAGCGGGTGATGTGTATTTTCGTTCATAGTCACCTGGGTAAACATTAACAGCTTTATCATTTTCCTCAAATTTTCTTGCATTTTATTATTGTACTTTAGCAACAAACACGTTTTTATTTTTCAGTTATTAAAAAAATATATTTCACCATCACTTTGTGTATTTACATGAGGTTGTATGCAATGTAAAAGATTTACATTTCTTACCAAGTCTCCAGCCATAGTCCCAGGAAGACAGTATGGGATGGTCAAACTTCTCCTCCGGACCCTTCAGCACACGCCGCTGCAGATACAAGTGGCGACCTTTCCCCTCTTTGTAGAAGCCCTGGTATAGCACTTCCCTGGTTTCAGCTGTGACAGGACGCATCAGTGGGGTCTTGCTAAGGCTGCACGTCACCTTAGGGGAGGGCACTGGCTTCCTTTCGGGCAGGAAGGACACAGGAGGCAGGACAGATTTGGGAATGACCACTTTAGGCAGGGCAGCAGCCTTGGCCCGATGAGAGGTGAAGCTTCTTGGATAGCTCTCGCCATATTTTTTTTTCCAGGCCAGCCTGGTGTTGGCCTCCTTAATGATCAGCTCACAGTAACAATTTTGGTGCTGTGTAGTCAAAAGGCTTCTCATCTTCAGGCTGTCCAAGGATGGTATTGATGAGGTTCCCACTTATCTTCATGTACAGTCTGTCACTCCTATCACTTTTTGCCTTCGTCTCCCCTTTCTATATCTTCGTTTGTATCTTCCTTTGTATCTGACATTCCCTGTATGTGCGTCTGTATATGGACCTTCTCTATCTCTGCATGTGTACACAACTCCTTTTGCATCAGGGTAAGAGAAACACTGACACTGAAACCTTAGAGCAAGAGTACCCTCCCCCTGGTAACCCAATCACATACCAGAATACTGCCCTTTACTGAAGAGGAAGGGAGTACTCACAGAGTCTCCCTACCCCCACACTGTGGACAAAACAATTCTATTGCATAGTAGCAGAAGCCTTTTACTTCTGCTGAGACACGCTGTCTTTGATAGGCAACATATTTGAGGTGTAAAACACATCCACATAATCACAGAAAAACAACAATAATAATACAACCTTGTAATAATAACACAACCTTGTTTGTTCAGAAAATGGCAACAACTTGCCCTTATAGACACCCTTGGTAACCACAGCTTTCAGGGAGAGGAAGGCAGGGAAGTCTTTGAATGCTCTCGTCTTTCTGGTAACAATGGTCTCAGCTTTCCAGATACTTACTGTATCTGGAAGGAAGGACTAGACTGGAGGAAAGTTGAACTGGCAGTAATATTTAGTTTTAAAATGCATTGTTAATGTAATGTATAATGTGAGTGATAATTGCAGAGGGAAATCCTTCAGTGGTTAGTCAATGAACATTAGAGCAGTAAACACACACGGATTACAGTAAACACACTGTAATCCGTGATCACCCTGAGCAGATCACAACTGCTGTGGTGCCTAGGAAGCAGTGTAGGTTTAGATGCCTTAATCAAGCACACATTAGCTGTGGATGAGAGTAAAGGACAGCGACCCTCCGGCTATGAGAACAACTGTAACCTATGGGCCACAGCTGTCCAGTTTACAATATAAATGTGCTAGTTTGTTGCATGTGCAAGTCATGTACATTCTGAAACCACAAAAAGCCATACAATATGTTATACAATATTGTACAATATTATGTGGTATTGTACATACATATTTTGATCAGTAACAAGGGAGTACAGTTCTAAGTGAGTTTCTTGATCTAGGTGTTGCTAACACCACTATTGAGCTAGAGCATCATAAAGCAAGCATCAAACCTTCCACGATACTTCTGCTTAAATTAACCCTTTCCATCCAAAAAATATGACATCTAAATTTTGTTTGATCAGTTAAAATAGTCAATGCAATACCGTCAGGTCAGGTCACTGATTTTAACAAGGTCTTCTAAAAGCAGAACATAGATTTTACTTGTAATTATAATTTGTAATAATAGTAATTTGTTCCAATAATTCTGCATAACATAAGGTTGCTTTATTATTTACGCAGTCACAGTCCAGCGAAAAAAATATCCTTCACAATGCAACAATTTCCTGTTTACAATGCCACTGAATGTGTCTCAGAGCTTTACTGGCCTCTGCCCTTCAAAGGAACATTGTTTACTGGCAGACCTTAAGGATGGGATTTCCTGCAATACTTATGTCTGTGAAGATTTTCATTCATTCAGGTCATGGTAGTCAAAGGTAGCCTGGTAAAAAAGCCCCTCACACTTCATTTCATTTTGTACAGAGGGTTTGGAACAGACACCATCAGAAACGATTTGTTAGAGGTGTGGACTGCTGAAGTAAAAAAAAAGTGCCTCTGCCTTTACTTAATCGCTAACGCCTGGTCGTCATGTATGCAATTAGCCTACCTACGCACTACAATTCAAATGTAGCACACAAGGTCAACATCACGGCTAACGAACACACCCTCTGTTCACTGATTGGATCGGTCTTGCTGGGACCGACTAATTGACCCGTCGAGATTCCGGTCCAGACGCTCTGTACAAAATGAAATGAAGTCAAGTCAAAGGAGCCAAGTTGTAAGAAACTGGACTTCTTTTTGGTGTGTGAAAAAGTTTCACCTTTCATCCAAAACCACTGCACTTATGGCCTGATGATGGAGCCAGGAACCAGGAGCTTTAACAGGAGATATAGTCCAGACCACTGTGGACCACTGGAGGTGAAGCTGTAGACCACAGGTTGGTAGATGATGTAGCAGATAGATGGGGATGCATGGCTCAACACAGGAGGGTGGCTACATCAAGACAGGATTCAGCAGTACATCTACATCTTAAGGAGAAAGGGGACTCCTTTAGACATTGACATGCACACTTTGGACCAAGAAGACAGAGAGGTGGTTTGAGAGGAGTGAAGGAGGCCATTTATGTCCATCTGGAACTACCAACTTTGAACAGAGGAGGGGGTCTGCTGCACACCATTCTGCCTTGAGATCTCATCCCAAGAAGTTTAACTGCTCTTTACCATCAGAGCAATTCTCATTCTCTGGATCCTGTGAGCACAACAACTCTCACTCTAATTCACACCTTGATGGATGACTCATGTCCTTTCGACATGATGAGGGATGTGGTCTTCAGCTCCACCTCTAGTGGTCCAGAGATGTAGCTCCTGGTTCCCCATCATCAGGCCAGAGCTGAAAAGCCTATTGGATGAAAGGAAAAACGTCTTCACCATACAAAAGGAAGCCCAGATGCTTACAACTTAGCTTCTTTGACCTGAGCAATACTTCTCATTCCACTTCACCCATTCAAAACATACAGTAGTTTATTATATAAAAGGCTTTTATTCCAGTTTTTGTTGTATTTAGCAAATCGATCATGCTGTACATCATTTATTGATCCGTCTCACATTAAGGCACAGCTAAATGCTACAAACAGTGAAAAGATTCTCATTAAAACTCAAAAATATTCTTGTATTACTTGCATATCAAAACCACTGACAACTTCATACAGTTCCGGGTTTACTCGTGTAGTTGTACTCCTTAACAGCACTCTAAGATGATTGTAGTGTATGTTGGAACAGCTGCAAATAGTTATGTATTTTTGCCTCTACAAATGTTTTCTTTACTGTGCATACATGGTAAACACCACAGTGTACAGTGTTTTGAAAAATTAAATCCTTGAAATCTCATACTTGGTAATAGAAATGATCGATTGTATTTTATTGAAGTCAGTATACATTGCTCACTTTGCTAATGGAACTTTAGGAGACGACAAAGATCAGACATCAGTAGTAAATGAAGGTTCAAATGATGGTTATTTACAGTTCAAATGAGATGGGTAATGCTACTTGCTCATAAATATATTAAGGGCTATTCATGAACAATAGGGATGAAACCCAACCAGCTTTTCAACTGAGTTTGTGGTATGGTATGTTTTTAAACACCATGTAAAGTACAATCTTCAGCCATGGCCATGGCTATTTCCCCGTTCGCGTCATCAGTGTAGGGAGGGTGGAAACTTAAGGGACGGTGACGTGAAAAGGCGAGCCAGGGATGTGCTCATCGCCCCACTTCACCG
Source organism: Coilia nasus (assembly GCA_027475355.1). Classification (NCBI taxonomy): domain Eukaryota; kingdom Metazoa; phylum Chordata; class Actinopteri; order Clupeiformes; family Engraulidae; genus Coilia; species Coilia nasus. The sequence goes on from CM050211.1 coordinate 757,659, forward strand.
CCAGCACGTAGCTGCCACGCTCCTTCAGCACGTAGCTGACGTTGTATTGCAGATTTCCCACATGTTTCACCATCACCTCCTCACATGGTGTGTTGGGCCCGTGCACACCCACTAGGAGCATGTTCTTACCTATCATTGGGGGGGAGGGGCAGAGAGAAGAAAGGAAGAAACATATGGGAGAATCTTACCAAGACGTACTTTAATATGTTCCTTTTCAGATTACAGTGCATGGTAGAAGGACAGTACATTTTCTTGTACCATCAGAAATATACAAAATATTCTTCTCTCACCTGCTTGGCTACAGTCCACTGAGAAACTGCTCTTTTGACCAATGAAGGCCTTACTCAGGCCTGGACCTCGACTCACAACCTTGCTGGCATCAGAAGCAGGCCGTGGCAAGGGGCTATGGAGGGCAGCACCACTGGACTTAGTGACAGGGTCCACCATGAGTGTGGATGTCTCACTGGCATTAGTTACATTCACCAGACGAGGGCCTACAGACAGTGAGTCAGGACATGATTCAGAATGCAAGCTGACAAGTTAAAGACTAAATGAGAGTAGTCAATTCAGACACGAATCAAAAACACTACCTGTAACTCTGGCCTTGAAAGGACTGCCACTTATATAATTGAGTCCTCCATACTTGACACTGATGTGGTAGTTTCCTGGGGCCATGGGAGTGTACCACACCTTGTAGCCCTCTGGGCACTCCTGGCATTCCATCTTCACCTTGGACGGACCCTCAATGGTCACAGCAATAGAGCCTGGCCCTGCCTTAGTGTTGTTGATGGTAAACTCTGCCAGGTTACCTATCAATATAATCAGAAGAAAATGGGTACACATCAAAATTACTTTGACTAAAGCATACACATACAACAAGGCATGAAACTACTTCTTGACACAGACTTTGACTTAACACAATGTCTTCTCACTGTTCATCTGATTTAAAACAAAATATGCTGTTTATAAAACCTTTTTGAAAGATTAGCAAACCTTCAGCAAGTGTGCCTAACAGGCTATCTACATTTTCTGCTTATAGTAACGCATTGTCACATTATTCAAATGATTCAAATGTAACTGTAGTATAGGGGAGAGATTGGTAAGATGAGCCACTTTTTACATCTTGTTTTCCTCTTATGACCTTGAGATAAGCAGGGACAGATCCTGCGACTTTGTAGGATAGTGTGAAAGCGCCGTGTTGAATTCTGGCAGGTGTTTGGGTTGACTGAAAACCAGTTGGGCTGCTGCTGTGTTCTGAACCATTTGCAATGGTTTGATTGCACAAGCAGGTAGGCCAGACAGGAGGGAGTTGCAGTGATCGAGGCGAGCTATGACCATAGCCTGTACTAGGAGCTGAGCGCCATATTGGGTAAGATATACAGTCTGATTTTTCTAATGTTGTAATATGGCCTTTAACAATTGGGGCAACCCACTCAGCCTGTAAACTAAAACTTAAAAGCAGAACAATGTAGAAAAATTAATGATATTTTTTCATAAGGCCATTATTTTATTCAGTGGTAATGTTTAAGTTGGCCGATGTTTTTGAACACACAAAATACAAAACACACATTTAAACTAAACTACAACCAAAATAACCAATAATTTTTAAACCATGCTTGAACAAGTAGGGGGACCAGCTGCCTTGCCCCAACTTATTTGGCTCATCTTAACCCATAGCCACCATTAAAAAAGTGCTTCTCAAAAGGTAGGCTAAGATTTGGGATTTTGATTAACCCTCATATAACAGCTTATAAAGGCACCAAGTCAGATATGTGTCTGAATATTGTTCTGTTCTTGTTTTTTTCTAAATCATCTTATTTCTCGACACACACTTACATAAAAAAAAATTGATGTGCTGTACTTCTCCACTTGTGTTAGGAAAGGGTTCCCTCCTCCTTACAATGCAGTCACATGATTTTTTGTTTACCATTTTCTACAAACAGCGTATGGCTCATCTTACCCCTAGGCTCATCTTATCCCTCTCTTCCTTATCTCCCTCTTACTACATGAAAGTGGTTGTGGTTCCACTGAACAGTAACTGTGGAGCGGTGTGTATGTATTTACACAAACTGGATCAGCATGCAGTAAGCAATATAGAGTTTTAACTTTTGATTATAAGATTGTCAATAAAAATCCTCTAAACTTAACTGAGACTGTGCAGTTCGTGCCAAGCTGCTACCTTTAGAGTGAACTAACCTGTTGTTCCTCTTTCCAGACCAGCTCCATATGCAGTAACTAGACCAGCATCTCCACTCTGCCCTGGCTCACCCACCCGCACCTGGAATGGACTTCCAGGGATGTGGCTGCCATTGAACTTCACATCAATGGTGTGGATGCCGTTCTCTCGAGGGATGAAACGAATGGCGTATTTGTCTGAGGAGTCAATTAAGAGTATAAAATACATGGATTTAAAGATGGCTTTAAATAGATAGTGACAAGAGTGCTGGTTAGTACAGATACAAACAACAAAATTACTCCCCACCCTAGCATGCTGCTCAAACAATGTCTTTATTGTTGATATACAGTCTTTACTTAGACCAAACCAGAAACTATCCCTACCAGCTTCTTCGTCCCTGAATGGACATGAAGTGCACCATGAACACCAAATAATTTGGCAAAATGTGTACTAAGTGCACACTGGCCTCATTTGTGGCTCTTTAATGGAGTGGGGTGGAAACTACTCGCCAAAAGGAGGGTGTTTTTATCCATTTCTTTACGGTACAGAGTAGTGTTCAGCTTCCCTTGATTTTTATTTACCCACATATCCAAAAAATCTACCTTTTCGTAGTTAAATTCCATTGTGAATGACAAAATGTCATTCTGTACCACTTCTGTACCACTTCACAATCTTCGAGTAATGCACTTTTTTCAGCATTTAACACAAAATTCCTCTCGAAAAAAACTATAAACAGGTTGGCATAATTTGGGGCGCAAATGGAACCTATACTGGTACCGACACTTAAAGAAAAAAATCCCCATTGAACATGAAATAATTTTTCTTCATGATGAAAGCCGCAAGATCGACAAGGAACTGACTAGGTGGGGCTACGTTGTCGTCTTTATCCTGTAAATAAAACCGCAATGCCTCGAGGCCCCCTTCATGTGGTATATTGGTGTAGAGGCTTGCAATATCTAATGTCACCAAGATGATGTCATCGGTTAGATTGGTCAACTCAGACGTCTTATTTATGAAATCAGTCATATCTCTAATAAAGGCTGGTAACGTCTGCACATATGATTTAATATGGAAGTCCACAAATTCCGACAGGGGTGCCAGTAGGGAGTAATTTTTTTCCGGGTACAGGTGAGACTGACAGGTCCGTCAGCCTTATAGCGCGCAAGGAGCGCGAAGCGCCTTTTGTGAATGAATGACGTCATCCAGTAGTAGGACATGATTGGTCCACTACAATCAACCAAACTTTTTAAATACAAGGATTGAACCATTTGTTTTGTAAAATTGCCTGATGATGATCAGTAGACCGAAACGTTCTGAGGCGAAATGAGGCCAGTGTGCGGGAGCTTTTTCTGTGACTTAGGTGACCGTGTGGCTCTCACCTTGCTCCAGCTCGGACACTACACACTCATCCAAGGCACCGGATGGGCTATGAACTTTAGCACCAATAGTACCCTGAGCACCGTTCAGCCGCACAGCAAACGAAGCTGGCTGGTTCACTTTCAGACCTGACTCCTGATGAGCAAACGACAACAAAGAATTTAACAGACCCCTCCCCGCGCCCCCATTTCCAATGAATACTGCATTTTATACAAAACACTCCTGCCACAGAAGTTGTGACATCATGACATGAATGACATGATAAATTATGTATATGTCCCATTGACTGTGTAGTAACATTAGTTAGAAAAGGCAGGCCTATGTAACAGCAGCAGGTAGTGATTCTCAAAGGTCAATCATTCTATTTCTAAATTAGTGCAGTGGTGGGCGCAGAAAGCAAAAACATGTCAAACATTACGCTATCTATATATTTTGAGAAAATATTTTTCTATTCTGGAGTCACCAAACTTGCATCACTATATTTGTAGCTAGCCACTATAAAGTATTTATTGTCACTAGGGCAGGTCAAAAGTCACTAAATCTAGTGACTAAGGTGCCAAGTTGGCAACACTGGTGCACAAGTGCAAATCATTTACAGAACTTCTGAAAAAGGTTTTTTTTGCTTTTACCTGTGCTCAATCTGGACCAGCTAAAGCTAGAATGACCACACATTCTTGATTGCTAAAGTTAGATAATGGATTTGAAACAAAACCACAGAGGATACAGACTAGTAAAGGAATCATTAAAGTATATGGTGTTTGCCTCTCTGCTTTAGCTGCTCTTTTGGTTGAGTTGAAATAATGGGCTTTCTGTTAAGAGCCTTTAAATGAAACACAAGAGAAACATCCAGGCCCACACCATTTCCTCATGTCTGAAAGCTATCCAAAGTGAGCCAGTGACACCAGCAGGGGTTCCAAAAGCTTCTCTGGCCTATCCTATGACTACAGTATGAGGTAACAGCTCAGTGAGGACAAGACAGGGGTTGCAGGGGAAGTTCTGCGTCATGTTGTTGACCACACCTCATCAGTCTTGGCTCCAGAGCTAAGCTGCTGGGGAGCAGTGCTCTGACACGGTGGTTGTGATTAAAGCAGCACTATGCAACTTTGAGTGCTTTTTCTCAACGGAGCTCCCCCTAGTGTCTTTAAGTAAATGGACACTCTTCTAAAAATGTACTGTTTTCCCTTTCCCTCACCCTGTGCATGTGTTTTCAACTCAACTGATCAGAGTAACTGGCAAATACAAAAGCAGTCATGTCCACCGAGGTAAGTAAAGTCAGAAAACTTTCTGAAATTAACATGATTCAGCTTCTCGTGATATTCGAGACTTTCGGGACAGACACCCAGATATTGTAAGACAGAAGGTCTTTCACTCAGGTCTTTCATTCACTCTTCCTTCATTATTTAAGCATCTGCCGAGTTATGAAGAAGATCTAAAAAAAAAAAAAAAACTCAAAAAAGTTGCAAAATGCTGCTTAAAACATGGCAAAAATTAAAAAATGGCATAAAGCTTTATGAATTTCAGTTTTTGTTTTTGTGTATGATCTGTACATATGGTTTTCACATTAAAGCTGACTTGGACTACTGGTGTTCGACACTGTACTTTGTTAGTTACAGACTCCTGATCAGGTGTGGAGATGTTTCCTCATGTCTCACCTGAAGACTAGTAACAGTGAGTCGTCGTGCATCATCTGCAGGTGCACACACTGGCACCAGGTATGGGCTGTCAGGAATGTGTTCATCATTGAACTTTACAGACACTTCATAGTCACCTAGAAAACCAGCAGAAAAAAATATTTCAAAATACAGGAACGGGAAGAGAGGAATTAACGTTACTGAACTTTTCTACACTCACAAACCTAAACATAACAATATGGCCTTCTTTTATCTAAACAACATGGTAACTATGCAACACATTTGGTACATCTGGCAATATTTCTGCAGCACTCCATCACTGGTGGGCAATCTACTTCATCTTTGACTGCAGTATGCCTACTTGAATAAGTAATTGAATATTTTCAGTGAGGACACAGAGACAAGGGGCATGTGACGCAGCTACATAATATACAACCCCAATTCCGATGAAGTTGGGACGTTGTGTTAAATGTAAATAAAAAAGAAAAGCTATAATTCTCAAATCATACAAGCAATATGTGTTTGAGAATAGTCCAAGGATAACATATCAGTTATTGAAACTGGATTTTTTTGTTGTTTTTTTGTGTTTGGAAATTTTAGGCCGGCAACGTGTCTCAAAAAAGTTGGGACAGTGTCATTAAAAGGCAGGAAAAGTTGAGTAAGACTAAAGAAAAAACAACGGAGGACACTTTACAGTTTATTATGTTAACTGTATTTGAACTTACCACTAAAACAAGAAGGATGATTTGTCTCCTCTGTATCTTGGAAGATGCAAGACTCCATTATTTCAACATGAATGACAAATTTGTAACACAGGACAGTTTCCCATGTCTTTTGGGTCCATCTTAAATTACAAAAGTTGAAAATTTGTCATTCATTTTGAAATAATGGAGTCTTGCATTGTCCAAGCTACAGAGGAGACAAATCATCCTTCTTGTTTTAGTGGCAAGTTCAAAAGACAGCATCTATGATGGTATGGGGGTGCAGTAATGCCTTGGTTATGGTGTGCTTATTCATCTGGAGAATTGAAATTAATGCTGAATGATATACAGTATCTCTGTGCTCTGCAAAAGATGGTACTTAGACATTATATTTTAAAGGTAGACCTTAAATATTACCAGATAATGAGGTCAAACTGGATTCCATACAAAATTCCAAAACAGTGTGGCTCCATCATAAGGGCAACTAGATGCTAAAATGGCCGGTGTGCTGTTTAGATCTGTCACATTTTAAGCATAATAAAAAGGAAAACATGATGAAGAAGACACCTACCAGTTGGGCTGCTGAAACCATGTCTGAATTAACATAATTAAATAATGTAAAGTGTCCTCCATTGTTTTTCTTTAGTTTTAAGTTAAGTTTTAATGACACTGTCCCAACTTTTTTGAGACGTGTTGCTGGCCTAAAATTTAAATTGAGCACAAATATCCCATACAACAACAACAAAAAAAAAAAAATCTTTTTTAATAACTGATATGTTGTCCTTGGACTGTTCTCAAATACATATATTGCTTGTATGATTTAAGAATTATAGCATTTCTTTTTTATTTACATTTAACACAACGTCCCAACTTCATCGGAATTGGGGTTGTAAGAATTGGAGAAAAAATGCCATTTTTCTGTGCTTGAAACAAGCACACTTAAGCCCAGACTCATACCAGGCTCCTGGGCAACATATGAGACCCCACAGGAGCCATCTTTCCGGTCCTCAAAGGAGATTTCAGCTCGGCTTGGGCCCTCAACAGCTATCGCCAAACCCCCAGCACCAGCCTCTCTGGTCCAGATGTTGAACTCGGCTAAACACAGACATGCAATTACAATCATTTTAAGTGTGTGTGCACGCGCAGAGGAAAGCACATGTGAATGCTTATGAGAGTTGGGTACCTGGGACACCTGCCTCTGCCCTCTCGAGCCCTGGACCTCCTGCACAAACTTTCTGGGCCCCTCCCTCCCCCAGAGGTCCCACAGTAAACTGGAAGGGGCTTCCGGGGACATGTTGCCCACGGTACTTGACATTGACCATGTGTACACCCATCTCTTGTGGCACAAAGCGTATGCAATAGGTGTGGTTGTCCATAGCAACTATTTCTGCTTCCTCTTTCGTGCCTGAGGGGCCAGTGACTTCAGCTGATATGTTTCGAACATCTATATCTGCAGAGACAAAGAGAGATTGTGAGATCAAAGTGAATAGGAAAACAACGCAGAGGAGTGATCACATGGTCATACACTTGTGAGAACAGGACTATGAAAGAGGCCAGATGGAAGGGGAGCCTTTGGGAGGGTTTAGGTAAGCAGATAAGCCACTGCCTGGGACAGTGCACAGTAATGTTAAATGGTGCACACACATGCATACACATACACACACACTGGAAGCAAGATCAAGCGCGTTCTGCCAACCTCGTTGTCCCAATTTGCAGGGCTTTAACACGCACCCTGCAGCCCTGGGGGGTGAGTCAGGGTTGCAGCAGACTTCCACAAGTGCTCAGTTTTTCCTTCTGTGAAGATCCATGCCCTCGACAGCCCTGAGCGGTATCTTGCCTGGCCCCCCAAATGTAGTGAGCAGTGAGAACGACACACATCCTTAGAGAGAAGCTCACGAGCCAAGGCCAGAAGAAACCATGTCACTATGAGCATACGCAGACAGGAAAGAAGGAAAAGTGTGCAGAAAAAGTAATTGAGCAGAACAAGATAAAAGAGAAGAGGGAGAGAAGGAGAACATGACAGGCGAATACACAGGTGTAAGGCACTCAGAGAAACAGTTGAGTAAAATCTGGAGATCACATTCCTTTCAGGTGAGGGGAAGTCAATAGCAAGGAGCCAGTGTGGTTTTTAGCCAAGCTGTGCACACAAGGTCACACAAGACAGTAAACTACAGACACCAACAGCCCAAAGGTGAAGAGAGTAAAAGTATAAGGGTCTAAATTTCACAGAAGAGTTAAGACTACAAAATATGATAAATGGCTAAATAGATAGAAAGAAATGCAGATAGAATGATCGTATTAAATCTTGAAACTACATAGTGACTAAGCAGTTTACTGAAGACCTTCATCATCCTTAGTGCAGTGCAAGTCATAATTTAGAAATTAGTCGAAAATCTGTCTCCACATACATCAAACAGCTAGTAACCTTCCTTGGTCAAACACCAGCTACTGAAACACAGATAAAATCGCTGACAGCCTACATAGACAATAAATGTACGTTTCAAAGGTTCAAAGATCAAGTCTTTCATTCTTTATATTTCTCCCACCAGCCATGTCAATGCATATTCACGCCTAATTGTAGCCTATAGAACTTGAAATAAACAAAATACATACATTTTAGCAGGGCAGGGCACACGGGCTGCATCCGCATCTGCATCTCAGCAGTAGTCGTGCAGTCGACTCAACCTCTCTACGAACAGTTTTTAATGTTTATCGGAAAATAAGTACTCAGTATTCTGAGTGCAATTTTCGGGACATTTAGGGCTTGATTCGGGATTCGGGACAACAGCTTAGATTTCGTGACTGTCCCAAATTTTTCGGGACGTGTGGTCACCCTAGTGCATACATTTTTTTGGTTCGCCATGTGTTTTTACTTAGGAGAAAACCAAAGCGCTTTCAAATCCTTACCTTGGCAGAAGACAGGAGTGCAAACACTTGCAGCTGAGCCAACTACTTGGCTGTGCTCCTTCTAAATGCAGAACTTTCAGTTCTGTTTATGCATATAATGCCAATCACACATGCTATTCCAAAAGCAGTCTTTGTCTCAATATTGTGGTTTGCCCAGAAAAGTGACTATGGATGGAGGCGTCAAATTTTTCTCCCTGGCCTGAGACACACTGAGGTGCACATCATCCCCTCCTCATGGGGAGGTCACCTAATGCCTTCTGTCTGCTGGATCCTAACAATACTGCCCTTTCATACCTACAATGGCAACATTGGCAGCACTATTGTGCCAGGCCTGACACAATGTAGGTTGTGTTCTGTGCCCACAGTGCAGCTGGCATGGTGCCAAAGAGGAACTGAGAGGGAGATGGTGTTGGCCATTTATCAAGACGAGTCTCATCAGTTAGCCTGCCTGGCACATGGCCCAGTGCAAGCCGTTTAACTACCCCTCACATATGATCATAATGTAACATAACTAACAACAAAGGGGGTAATTCACAAGAAAAAAAATATGGACTAGACGTAGTGGGGAATGCAACAGATTAAGTTTCATTAATACAGTTGATTGGTTTTTATTCTCCATGTCCGATGTTTCGGTGAACTGGCCTTTCTCAAGGTTCCAAGGCTACTTTTTTTAAATTGTCATTAAAATTTCATTAATTTTGCGGTGGTCTCTAGTATTAATGAATGCCCTGTGAGCCGGTTTTGGTGAAAAAAATGCTTTAGTGCTTCTGTTTCAGGCTGTTCTAGTTTGGTGGATGAGATGGAGCAGGGAGAATGACAGGTTCTTGGCTAGGCTAGTCACAGGCTACAATCATTCGAAGCCCATTTGGTCATAGCGAACCAAATAGAAGATCTAAACATTCTACACAAACACACATACTTACCTATACTTCGCTAAGTGAATGTGTGCTGCAACAAACCTTCTGCAGTAATCACAACTGTGGCATAGCTTTTTCTAATTTACAAACCTACGTCACTTTGTTGGCCTTTTTCTTATTTACTCGTTTTCCCCCCTACTTTATTTCACTGACTAATGGAGGTAATCGGGTTAGAAGAACATTTTCACATGCTGCATGCATATGCAACTCAGGGTGACCTGTCGTATTTCAAAAGAGCAAGTACTAAACGGTTTCTCGTGGAAGTACCCCTTTAAATAAAACAAGTACGTGATGACTATTACTATGCCTGATGCAGATCAGTAAACTCTTTCCCCTAACCACCTTCCTTCGTTGTCTGTACAGCAAATTTCTTCCCTCTCTATCATGACCTTTTCCCAAAACTCACTGTATTTCTCTATTTTTCTATCTCAAGTTATCTCTTTGATGTGATGTTCATATTGCAAGGCTAGTAGGGTTGGTGAAAGGTAAATTCAGGCTGTAGGTTTTTCTTTAAAGAGCATTGGGTACATACCCCTCACGAGGGATTTCCTATATTTAATGTTTTAATTTCAGACAAGCAACAGATTGCAAACAGATGGAATGTTAGACTTCCGAGAGGAAGTCGGATCATCTTAGGTGAAGTGTGCTATTCTGCAGAAAAAGGTTTGTGGGTGACTGGATAATAATTGTTTTTGTACTTCCTAACCCAAATACATAAACCAGAATAAATGGCAAATTATTTCATATTTATTAATTTTGAAGACACATTCTTACCAGGGATTTTCAAATTGAGATCACACACACTACCGACGCTGGCTACAGAGGCAGCCTTCTGTCTCCGTGTGATACTCTCGCGGATACGGCCCTCTCCTGTTACATTCACTGAGAAGGGACTCCCTATGGACACATTAAAACAGTCAAAACATGGCAACAGCAGGACACAATCAGCATCTTTGGATATTGTGACACCACAACATAACTGAAAAAAATCAACTTCCAGCAAAGGGGATTATACCTGGGACACTCTCTTCAGCGAAGCGAATTGACACAATGTATGTCCCTGGTTCCATGGGACAGTAAGACACTCCACATGTACCATCTTCCATGTCCTCTGTCTGGATGTCCACCTTACTGGGGCCCTCAATAGACAAGGCGAGGCCACCATACCCTAGTCAGAGAAAGACAATGAGAACAGGATATTATTATTGAGCTGAAAAGATCTGCCGAAGGAGAGATGGGGAGAAGGTTTTGGAATGCAGCAGAATTTTCTATCCAAAGCCACAACAACTGAAAGTTCTAGAATAAAACCTGTTCAAATAATACTGCTACCACTGTTCTATAGTAAAGGTTTGTATTGACATTTTTGCTATTTTTCTAAACCACTTTTAGTTTCACATGTTCTTATTTTTAAACATTAAAAAGACTAAATATATTTCTCTAGCCATATTTACATTACACCTACCACTTTTCACAACTTAGCTAAATCAGGGTATATCAAATAAAGTTTGATTTTATTGAGGTAAAATAGAACACGGGGCAGTCATGGGCTAGTAGTTAAGGAACTGGATTTGCAGCCTAAAGGTTACAGGTTCACTTCTCAACACCGACAGGTGGGTGGGGGGAGCGACGGACCAGTTCTCTCCTCCAACTGCCCCCATGACTGAGGTGTCCTGAGCATGGCACCATCCCCACACACTGCTCCCCAGACTATGTTGTCATAGCTGTCTCCTGCTCACGTGTGTGATGGGTGATGACCAATGGGACTGACTTTCATTTTCTTCACACAATCACTGTTTGAAGTTAAGCACTTTGCCGTTACTGTCAGAACGCTGGGTCTGAGAGGCTGTCATGGTTGCATGGGAAGACCTGAGAATACAGGCTATAAGGGTGAGGTTGGGTTTCTGTGGCGGTCAGGAATGCCCAGTGCTGTCTCATTGTCATTAAAACCTATCAATTAGCCGTAGCATCCCCCCTTTAAAGCTATGCTTCCCACTATGGGTCAGAGAGCCCTTCATGTGGAAAGTACATGGGCATGTTTGGGTTTAAAAAAACGCATGTAAACAAATTTGAGCACAGGCTGCTTGCGTCATAACAGAATAATGGAGATATGGTGCAGTGGAAAGGTAAAGTTAGAGGCCTCCAGGATGGAGCAAGCATGATTAAATTGTGCATGGCCAATAACACCAATATCAAAGATTCAATCTTCAGTTTCAAAGAACCACAATGGACAGGGTTGCGATGCCGCTAGCTGAAGGCCAGAAATCCACAAGGGACAGTATCTGTATCAGTTAGAAGTGTGCCAGTTTTCTGTTTATATAAATATATGAAACATAAACCTACCCAACTGTACAATGAATGATTATATGATCATGCTTGAAAATGAATAGGCCTAAATAAAAATAGTTGATGAATAACCTGCCACTAAGAACTAAGTGCAAACTATATTAAAACAACAAAATAATTCTTACCTGCTTCTCTAGTGTCAACAATGAAGTGACACAGCTCAAATGTGTGTCCCTCCACCAGGCCCTGTCCATACACCTTCACCTTACTGGCATTTCCAATTTCAGATTGCACCACCATGATGGTAATTGGGCTACTGGCCACATGTCGGCCATTTTTCTTTATGCTGACCAGATGCTCCCCGACCTCTCTTGGAATAAAGGAGATGCCTGAAAAAGAGGACGAACACAATTATCTTTGGGGCTCATGACAACATGTGAACAGAAATACAATTACACATCCTTTTCATCAGACAAATATGGCAACAAGACTTGTCAAAAAACATTTATCTGAAAGACTTCAACAAATGACTCATTTTAGCTGAGACTCTTTTCTAGAGCAAACACAAGGTACAGGGATGGTCCCCCTGGAGCAATGTGGGATTAGATGCCTTGCTCAAGGGCACCTTAGCCATGGATAAGGGTGCAGGAGAGTGCTGGTTATTCATTCTCCCACCCGCATTGTCCCTACTACTGCAGGAATCAAACCAGCGATACTCGAATCTAAGACCAACACCCTAACCATTAGACTACCGCTGGCAGCACACATAACCTTCAGCTTTAATCCACAGCCTTTCATCAGACAAGGCCGAACAGGTATCTGCTCTTAGGAAAATGTACTATAGAATACTATAAGAATCATTTTGGGACATTTTATTATAGAAATATAGGAATCCTACAGATACTACAGAATCTTACAGCATTTTGGGACATTTTACTACAGCATTGTAAGATTGTACTACAAGAGCACTATATGGAGGAAAAAACATAGAAGTGTTATACTGGGGTGGTAGCAGTACTATAGAACACCGTAGAGGTATTATATAACTATTATACATACTATAGACATCTTATAGGATTCCTATAGGATCTTTTTCATTAGTGTGCAGCTAAGCATGAACTACAATCAACTACATTACATAAGAATTAAACCGCACAAAAGAGCAAACCTTATAGAAAGTTTAGATTATTTGTGTGAGTGGTATGGATTACACAAAGTGGGGAGGCTGTAACTGCCCCCATAAATAAAGTAACCTGTGACACAGGGAGTTTTACATTCATCGGCTGGTGAGTTTTCTGTTTTTCTGACTGCTCAGTTAGCTTGCTGCCATTTTAAAGTAATGTGCAGTCCATTAAACAAAAAGATAGAAAAATATAGACTTTAGCTTACCAATGCGGTCATTGGGCTGCCTCTTGAGCAGGCAGGGCTCGTCTCGGCCAGAGGGGGCTTTGATGCTGGCAGTGAGCAGGCTGAGATCTGTTTCATTAATGTCCAAGGTGAAATCAGCTGCTGAGCCCAATTTTACCTGAGACCTCCTCTTGTTATCCTCTTCAGGCCAACAGCACAGAGCAACACAGACAGCAGGTTATGCATTATGTCCTTTAGAACACTTTCATTAATGAAACAATTAATGAAGTATTTTTATGACAAGATAAACAATGAGTAAGCAAGATCAATAAAATAACAGTATCCAGTCAATTAAATACTACTGTCTCACCGGTTATACGAGCAGCGAAGGGGCTCCCAGGAATGTGCTTTTCATTGTAACGAACCAGGATGTTGTAAACACCAGGCAGCGTGGGAAGGTAAGTGACAGTGCAGGTGCCATCTTTATTGTCGACACACCGGATTTCTGCTTTGGAGGGACCCTCAATTGCTAAATCCAAACCACCTGACAAACAGACAGATAGGTAACATAAGCCTTTATTGTGCACTTTATTGTGCAGATATTATGTACTACATAAAACACACTTATCACCCTTCCCCCTACCTAACATATACCTGACATACACACAAACATAATAACAACCTCATCAGCACCAGTTGCTTTCAATCAGGGCCACTATGGCAGAGGGCACAAAACTCTTTCTGTAGCATACCCATGCACAGGCATGACATGACACACTTAGGGTCTCTGACAAAAGTTTGGGTCTCTGAAGGCATCTTCAGACTGAAATGATCATGGTCTAAGTCTGCCACAGATGACATTACTGATACCCAGTAAAGGCTGCAATGCAGTAATGGAAGTTAAAAACACTCCAAAATTACGATGCAGTCTTAAAAGTAATTAATTGCTCATTATGAAGCAACAACATGCACTGTCAAGGCATGAAATTCATAGCATCAAATGTGTACCTACACTTGATGTGTAGTGTTTGAGTTAATCTTGACAAAGGTAATGCGGTGAAACATTAGCAAGAAAGAAAATAAAGAAGCGATGATGGGCCCTTGCAGCTCGGATCCCCCCGACATTTCACCACCCAACAATATGGTGACCACCTCAAATAGCCAAAACATGAGACAGTATGTGTATTTGTATATTTGTGTATATACAATTGTGGTTGTGTGAAGTAGGGACACTAGTGAGTTAACATACATCTACTGTAGTTCTGTAGTTGAATTCTGCTAAACAATCTAGGAACAATATCTGACAGAAAAAAAACCCTTCAAGGGTGTGTGTCTGTGTATAATGTTTTATGAATGGTCATGTGAATTAGTTTGTTTCTTTGGGTTTGGCCCTCTCTGTGTAGGTGTATGTGTGTGTGTAAACCTGTGTGGATGTCTGGTGAGTGTAGATACACCTCACATGAATTAATCTAGAATACTAAAACGAGTTAGGAACAAAATTCAAGTAGTATGTGTGTGCGTATGTATATACCTGCATGGGTATGTGAAGTCAGGACACTGGTAAGATCACATACACCTAACCTGAATTAATCTAGTAAACTAGTATGCCTTAGGATTAAAACTCAACAAAAGTGGAGACTTGTCTGTGCTGTGACCATGTACAGTACTCTCTAAAGCCACAATTTAAAGGAGAAATTGAGAAGAATGAGGAGAAATCAGTGTCAGGGTTTTGCAAATCTGGTGCTCGGGCCCTAGTTAACGTGAAGTGTGAGGCTACAATTCTACAATCTGTCCTAGCCTGCACCCTCAGTGTGAGAGTGCATCCCACCCCATAATCAAATAACATGTCAAAATAACATGACCAAAGCATTGGAGCATTAGTTTGAAAGCATTTGAAGTCTTGGTTTTTCCAATGTGTCCTTATACCCTCAGATGTGTCCTCTGTGTAGATGGTAAAGGTAGCAGTCTTGTTAGCAACACCATAGACCAGCCCAGGGCCATAGGCAGTCACAGTCGGGCTGCTGGCATGATTCACGTAGAACTGCAATGGAGATTCTGTGGAGAAAACAGCAATTAGTAATATCAAACAAAAGCCAACAGAACAAATGCACACTAAACCCAAGGGAACTAATGACTGATGTCCCTTTTTTGAAGACTGACTTAGCTTCTAAACAGTTTAGTTACAGTAGAAATGGACCTTTGATTTCTGTATTATATTAAAGTATCTGAGGTCAAGTGGGATTCCAGCTGCCCCTCTCCTCTGAAGCAGACATTAAAATTTATCATGGCAGTGACAAGAAACTACAGCAAGGTACTACCTGCAAAACACTCTTTTCAATAAACTCTGTGTACACTTACAAAGTTGTCAATTCCTCAAGTTTTTTCGAGCTTTTTTTAATGGTTTAAAAATAGCATTATGTTCAAGCTTTCTTTATGCAGTCTTCTTAACCAAAAAGGAATGTAACAGGCCAGCATAGTCTTGATCCTCAGCAAATATACCAACTCAGTATGATATTTAAACATTCATTTTACACCGAAGTTTTCCTTTAAGCATCCTGTGTGCAGACACCCAGCTTGCATTCCCCAGCAGTCTTCCACCACTCCAAATAAATCAAAAGCCAAATTATTTTCTAGCTGGTACAGCAACTCACTTAAAAGGCTCTTTGGGCATTCCCTCAGCTCTTGATACTCTGACCCCATGACATTTCCATGAAATTATTTAAAGACAAAATATTCCCCTGACATGAAAAAAAGGAAATGTTCACCTCAGCATGGTAAGGGATCTGTGTAAACTTTGCTCTGGTGGCTGTTTCTACTCTTCCTTATTTTCATCATGCTGAAGTGAACATTTGGTGTTTTTACTGTTGCTGGCCTTTCAGATAAACTTTTTTGTGCTCCATTTGTCATTGGAGCTGGTTTTCAGAGTTATTTTATAAAGCGCAGAAGCGAAAAGTGATGAAATGGGCAGCACTGTCTCTCGGACACCAAAGCAAGCGTTTCTGAGTGTCACAGAGGACCCCTGGGTTGCAAACCGAACGTATGAAACTAGATTTTTTCTGTTTTTGGTGGACGTGACGTTATCTCATCTGAATTCCAAAGCAAATGGAATGCACTGGATTACCAAAAAGAAAACGCAAAGGGCTCACACCTGGAATGTGAGTGCCATTATATTTGATGTGCATCTCGTGGAGACCAGCCTCCGTGGGAGCATACTTGACTGTGACTGTGCCATCCTTGTTGTCAATGATTTCAGGCTGAGCAGTCTTCCCTGATGGCATGTGCACCTCACCTGGACAAGCAACAACATGCAAGAACTGGTTTAGGCTGTTTACTGTTGAATGTCTGTGGAAGTTATTGTTGAGTAGCTTTTGTTTATGAAAATGGATAAGGTGCCTTCTGACAGGCTCCTCTACAGTTTGTTTACCTTCTCTTCCTAAGCATTAACTCCTATTGCTTTAATGCTCCTAAAGCTTTGCATTATTAGTCTGCTTTTTTATTTAAGTGAGGCTCCAGGAAGTTATATTTACATTTTCTGTATGACTTGGATGCCAATTGTGGGTTGAGTAATGTACTTTCTACAAACAAAGTACAATACTCTGCTCTAGTCACATTTGTCAGGAAAGAGGACAAAGCAATGCACATTTATGCAGAGGTCAAAGGGATTTCACCATGTGCTCCACTGACTAACTATTTAGACAGTAGCTTACCTGTAACATCCCCCTTCTTAAGAGTGAAAGGAATAACCATGTCGAAGGGTCTGAAGCCTGTTCCATTCATGCTGTTGGCAGAGATGTACGAGCCATCAGTCACCTACAGGACAAGGCCCAAACAAGTGGATCAGTAGAAATACAGAGATATGGGTACTATAGTCCTCTCCAGCACTATCTGGCATCATCCACTTTGACAAAGCTGCCAAGCCAAGTCATAGCTGATAAAGCAACAGCTGTGATGTGTTCCCACCTTACAAGGAAACCTTGGAAGGTGTCAACACATCTATAAAGCTGTCTGTGTTCCATATGCAGTTTGGTGATATTGTAGGGTAGATAAGTGGGAAGAAGTGAAGCATTTACACTGGTGTGAAAGGAGGCATGTGTAACTACCCAGGGTTGAAAGCCGGCTCCAGGAACAGCATGCTGCTGCTGATTGACCTGCTGTTGCACCAAAGGAGCCTCATCTGTGGCCTGATGAGAGGAGGGGTCGTAGTAGGAGTTAGTAAATCTGTTCTCTCACACACATGTGCTGTACACATAATGTCTCAATGTATTGTGTATGTAATGTATTGTAATATGAATTTATACAACAAAAATATTTTTAATGGAGCAGAACCAGAACCCCAAGTATAAATTCCTAGGTGTGCATACTTGTATGCTTTCTTGGTTCATATAAATTTATATAATATAAATGACCGTGAGGTAGTGCAAATAGTGCAAATTCTCAATAATGAATTAAACTTACAAAAAAATTAAATACAAAAAAATACAGATGACCTGACATCATCATTAAACACTAGCATGTAAAACTGTCATGTTGCAAAATCTGGTAGGCTGATTTGTTCAGGACTGTCAACATTTCATTCCAACTCTGGGGTCCTGAAGATTCTATTTGACCAACACTAAATAACAATGCACAAAATGCAATCCAGATATTTCAAATGTAACCAAGTTCTACAAAAGGGGAATAAAGCCAATGTTGCAGTCAGTCCTTTCTTGTTACTCCAATATTGAAGAAACACAAACCAGTTTTCAGCCTCACCGTGACTTTGAAGGGACTTCTGGGAATGTTCTCGCCTCCAAAACGCACATAGATATAATAGGTGCCAGGCTTGGGCGCCATGTAGAAGATGTCAAAGGTTCCGTCTTCATTCTCTATAACCTCTGCCTCGACCTCAGTGCCATCAGGGGTGACCACCACACAGGACACCTTGCCTATCCCAGCACCCTTGGTGTTCACCACAAAGCCCACCTCCTCTCCAATGCCAATGATGGGATTGATACCAGGCCCTGAGGGGCAGAAAAAATACCATCCATTTTACCCTCTCTGCTATTTTACAGATCCAAAATACAGCACCTCCCAAGAACCCAGGGTCACAGCACTTAGGAATGATTATTCTTTCTCAAGGCAACATTCAAGGATTATTATACAACTAGAATGCTGACAAAGTGAAAGTGACAAATGTTCTATTGACTTTGAATGGGCCACCCCAATGTTCGGAGGTCCAATATTAAACATGATACACATCAATTATTTCTCTGCATGGTCGTTTGGCCACTGGCTATGAGGAACACACTAAATCCAAACACGAAAAAAGTACCCCAACGATGTTAGCTGCTATTAAAAGGGCACTAACAGCCTCATACCAGTGTCATGCAAGCCCTAATATCCATGTACATCCCTTTGAGAAATGCATTTAACGCAACACTTTGTCGCAAACCCAAGTAGGATCTTACCGTTGATTACGCTTCTGATGACCGTGACACCACTTAAACTCCCATCTTCTACTCAACTTGTTTTTTGTCATTTCCAAAACTGCAATTCATCAGCATTCTGTTTTTTTCCTATATTATGAATAGTCTAGAAATCACACCACACTGTCTGGGGCATGCATATTCCCAATTTCGTCTTATTTGAGTAATAGTCGGTTAAAAAACAAGTTTTGTTTTACGATGTTAGCGCCGCTGTCCTATCGATATGCCCTACCCGCCAATCTGAGCTACCAAGCACTACTGTGCATGCGCACACCTGCGCATGGCCCCTAAGTGCTGTTTCAGTTGAAATGCCCATCGATTTGAGCTACCCGATGCAGAAGTGGAGTTGTTTTCAGCAGTGACAATGCAAGCAAGTCAGATTTTAAAAGGGTATTGGTTTTACTGTATGTTTTGACAAATTAAGCATGTAAGCAACAATATGTGCATGTTAGATATGCAGCAGAATACCTACGTTTGGATTTACATTTGACTGTATCATTATCATTTTCATTACAACGTATTTTGTTGTTCCATGTGTAGAAAATGTTGTAACTTTGTTTAGAAAGGCACTGTAGCCTATGATTAGAGTGACTAAATCTATGTTAACATTTCCTGTAGCCTAACTACTAGGTCTACACTTGTATGAATTAAGTTATGCTTCTATAAATGAGTAGGATAGGTTTGGAAAACTAAAGAACTAGCCTACCTTATGGTAAAATAGGCTACCTACATCTTATTTTTACTGTCTGAATATGGGTTTTACAATTTCTTTTTTTTTTTTAACACAAATATGGAGAAATGCAAGGAGGCATCACAGATGAGATACATTTCCCTCCCTGGATTGAGTGTATATATGTTTTAAATAAATAATTGTTATAATGTTTCTTCTGTTCTCCCTTTTTCTGTTCTCATCCTTCATGAATAAGAGACAAGCCCTTTGTTATTGGCGCCATATAAATACAATTTAATTGCATGAAATTGTCCCATCCTCAGTGTCCCCTATATCACAAAGGTGAGGTATACTACTTTTAGTGAATGCATTACTTGGGTGAAGATACATGTCTGTCAAGATTTGCTAAGAGTGATTCTACAGTGCGAGCATTATTTGGCTTGTCAGAATATGCTACCTTTAGTGGGAGCCTTACTTAATAGAAGATACAGGCCTGTCGAAATGAGCTACCTTTACCTATATTCATATAAATGAGTGAATAGTGGTGATTCCACAGTGGGAGCATTATTTGATGGGTCAAGTGAGCTGTCAGAATGTGCTACCTTTAGTGGGAGCCTTATTTGATAGAAGATATAGGCCTGTCGAAATGAGCTACCTTTACCTATATTCATATAAATGAGTGAATAGTGGTGATTTCACAGTGGGAGCATTATTTGATAAAAGATATAGGCCTGTCGAAATGAGCTACAGTAATGTGCAAAGGTTTTAGGCAGGTGTGAAAAAAATGCAACTAGGAATGCCTTCAAAAATTTAAGTGTTAATCATTTATGTTCATCAATTGACAAAATGCAGTGATAGAACAGAAGAGAAACCTAAATCAAATCAATATTAGGTGTGACAACCCTTTGCTTTCAAAAGAGCATCGATTCTTCTAGGTATACTATAGAGTTTTTGAAGGAACTCAGCTGGTAGCTTGCGCCAAACATCTTGAAGAACTAACCACAGATCCTATGTGGATGTAGGCTTCTTGACATATACAACCAATTTGGTGTAGTTGGTTGATCATACACCTGACAATAATCCTGCAAAATCCCTGACAAAATCCCCTTTGTGTGAATTGATGCTGTTTTGAAAGCACCTGCCTTACTGTTAAAGAGTTTCACACTGAATATTTTTTGCCGCAAATATAGGCTGTTGTTTGTTATGTGTATGGGTTTAAGTACAAGACATGCCAGTTGTGCATTTGTTTTTGCCCACTGAGAGATTCTTTTTGTGCAATTTAAGTGGCTTTTTTTTACAACACAGGCTATGTCAATAGTATTCATTGTAATTAGTAGCCTTATCTAGTAAATTAGTAGCCTTCCTTATACTCTAAATATATGAACGCTATGGTGCAATATTATTACACCATAACTAAAGACATTATAATTGTCATTACACTATTGAGTTTTCTGTTCCATGTTTGTTAGTTCGGTCATTCAAGCAACCAAGTTATAAAGAAACACTAGCCAGCTTATGCCATCCTACCCCAGAACAATGGCTACTGCCATTATTGACCATTGCCCATGATTGATTAGGTCCAAACAACAAATTAAGCTAAACATAAGTCTTTTAAACTCTCCTGATATGCCAAGGTAAACTGGCTAACTGGGAGTGCCATGACAAAGAGAATGTACTGTTGGCCATGTATCTTGAAGAAGCGTCATCTTGTGTGGTTAAAATTGGGATTCTATGGCATGGCTGTGGCCGAAAACCGCCTCATTTAAAGTTTCCCTTTATTAGTAACTTGCAGTGCAATAGGATACATTTGTATTGTTCACTTAAAATTTGCTTCACTGAGTGATGTTCTATGTCTGCATATTTTCCCTGTAGCTGTATAATAAGCGAGATGATGTTCAGCTGGACAGTCATTCTCATGGAATAAGCCCATTCACAGTATGACTTTGTCGGAGCTTATTCCACATGAATGACCGCCTCCCTGAACATTATACCTTAACATATCCCAACTTGGAAAAGCTTCCATCATGGTCTTAACAGAGGCAAAAACTCTCCAAAGTGTGGTGTTATTGTAGACACCCATTGAGGCTAATCTATCCCAAAGCATTACAAAGCTTCACGAACCTCCAATGTCATCACTAAGGTAATGACTAACAAACTGTATACTGCCGCCGTCAGGTGGAAACCTCAAAGTCCAAAATCATTTTTTTAGCTAATTGAGAAAAACTACATTGTCTAAGTAATTGAACATTGTGATGCCAACATTGGTATTGTAACTTGACACATGGTTATGTGCTTGCATGTTCAATATTTATAAAAGTCACAGACTGAAACGAAGACTGACCTTTAGAGTTGTTAAATGAAAAAAAAAATGCACTTAAGTGGAAGAGCAGCGATATGGTGTGTTTTCAAGGATGTTCATTTAACCCCATGGGCCCTATGCTATTTTTACTACCTTTAGTTTTAAGCTAATTATCTTGGTCACCGTAAGGGTCATACATACAGTACATGCTATATCTTGTTCATTTTTTTCAGGACAGTCTAGTCTATCCAGATTTGCACTGATTTTATAAAAAATAGTAAACCAATAAAAATCATATTGCGTATAAAAAAAACGTGTATTCTTGCAAGTACTTGTTCATAATATGCTGTCAGTAGGGATATCTTTTCATATTTGAGTAGAGGAGATTGTATGAATCTGGCAATATAAGAACCATGATGGTTGGATATTCAGTGGCTTATCAATGTTGACAAATATGTAGTCTGTGCTTGACGGAAATGAGGCCCAATTTTCCATGTGATGAAGGATGTTATATCAGGATTATGTAGGATTATGGATATTATGCAGAAATATGCAGTAATTAAAAAACTGTATGAAATGTGTTTTGAGAGAAATGCACAATAGCCGATACCGGTAACTTCCGCTATTCTTCACATTATGCATTGACTGATAATTGTGAGTGTAAAATGGGTGTAGAAATTTGTCAAATCATTACTTGGCAAAGATTTGATGCCTTGTTTTAATGTGATAAATTCAATGCAGACGTATGTGTCATTGGAAAGCTGAAATTCTGTGCTTTCTTCTGATATGTGTGGCATGTCTATGCGATCACAGGTTCGCGAGTAATGTCAGAGTGTAATGTCTGTGCAGAGTTCTAATTTGAGAGATTTTGGCTGATTTTAAAATAATAAAAAAAAAAATTAATCTAAACGATACTTGAGCGCAAAAATAAGTGGGGTTGTAAAGACCAGGTTCTGCTGTTTCGTTTGGTATAAGTGCCATCTCGCTACGATGTACCATTTCAGACTAATTCAACAGAAAAGAATGGGTTTAAATTTCCACACACGTTGTGGGCGTCGGGCCCGTAGGGTTAATGGCAGATCACTATTTTGCTGTATCGGCATTTCTGGGGGCAGAGTCTGTTTTGCACTTGTTTAGTAGTGGGTCTGTGAGGTTTCCTGACAATGTGAAGAAAAACAAACAAAAAAAAAAAACAAAAAAAAACTCCCAGAGGAATGTAAATGTGATGCTACTGAATTATAATGGGAAATGACATCAAGTTATACACACACACACACACCTGTAACTGTGCACTTGCTGGCATCCCCAGTGGTAGTGGCACGCACACGGTAAGGAGATGTGGGAATCTCATCTCCACCATACTTGATGACAATGGTGTAGCGTCCCACTTTATCTGGTACATAGGACACTTTGTAGGTACCATCGTGGTTATCCTGGATATTGACCTTTTTGGATTTGCCATCATGATCCTAAAACACAGGGATGAAACTGAGATACATTTACAATTCCCAATTTGCAATCACAACATACTGTGCAACATAGGCGCCAACTTTATGTCAACATTGGGGGGGCACAATATGTCTTTGCTCCCATAATGCTTCACCAAAAAGTACTGGTGAAGTGAACTAGTTACTAAAGCTATGGGACGCATACTTCTAGCCATAGCACACTGGTTATGTCTCCAGTTCCGTGTCCCTTTTGCTGTCAAGGTGGACTGCATAAAGGCCAGTGCACACCAGACAGGCGTGCAGCGCAACGCGAAAAAAAAAAAAAAAAAAAAAAAAGTTTTGTAGCGGAGCAAAAAAAAAAAAAAAAAAAAACGCCGTACTCCAATCTGCCATAGAGGTTTAAAAACTGTTCTAAAACATGCCCCTCATGGCCATAGAAATTACTTGGTTTTTTATAAAATTTCTGTAGGCTATATTTGCTGTTTTCCAACCATTTGGGTTGAAGTTAATACTGAATTTAAAACAAGACTTCCAAGCGTTGCCATTGGTAAACAAAAGTAACTAATGCAATATACAGTGGTATGAGAAAGTTTGGGCACCCTTGACAATTGGCAATTTATATTCACCAATCATTGGGTGTTTTAATTCACAACTTAAATTTGATATATCAAATAACTGATGAACACAATCATATTTCAGCAGTGAAATTAGGTTTATTGGGTTAACAGAAAATGTGCAATATGCCCCAAAAAAAAAAAAAGGCCCGTGCATAAATTTGGGCACCTTAATAGAACAATCATATTAGTATTTAGTAGAGCCTCCTTTTGCAAAAATAACAGCCTGTAGACGCTTTCTGTAGCCACCAATCAGTGTCTGGATCCTGGATGATGGTATTTCAGCCTATTCCTCATGGCAAAACCTCTGCAATTCAGTGATGTTTGAAGGATTCCGAGCATGGATAGCCTGCTTCAAGTCATCCCACAGATTTTGATGATATTCAAATTTGGGGACTGGGATGGCCATTCCAAAACATTGTACTTGTTCCTCTGCATGAATGCTCAGGTAGATTTTGAGCAATGTTTGGGGTCATTGTCTTGTTGAAACACCCATCCCCGGCGCAACTTCAACTTTGTGACAGACTCTAGAACATTATTCCCAAGAATCTGAGTGGATACTGAGTGGAATCCATGCGACCCTCAATTCTAACAATTTTCCCAGTACCAGCACTGGCCACACAGCCCCACAGCATAATAGAACCTCCACCAAATTTTACTGTGGGAAGCAGGTTTTTTTCTTCAAATTCTGTGTTCTTTTGCCCCCATGCATATCGCTCCTTGTTGTGACCAAACAATTCAATTTTTGTTTCATTAGTCCAGAGTATCTTATTCCAAAATGATATTGGCTTGTCCAAATGTTCTTTCGCATACCTCAAGCGACTCAGTTTGTGGCGACTGAAGAAAAGGCTTCTTCCGCATCACTCTTCCGTACAGCCTTTCCTTGTGCAAATTGTGCTGTATTGTTGACCGATGCACAGCGACACCGTCTGCAGCAAGATATCCTTGCAAGTCTTTGGAGGTGGTCTGTGGGTTGCTTTTAACCATTCTGACCATCCTTTGTCTTTGCCTCTCTGGAATTTTTCTTGGCCTACCACTTCTGCGCTTAACAAGAACTGTGCCCGTGGCCTTCCATTTCCTCACAATGTTCCTGACAGTGGAAACTGACAGCTGAAATCTTTTGGACAGCTTTTTGTAACCTTCCCCTAAACCATAATGCTGGATAATCTTGGTTTTGAGGTCATAAGAAAGTTGTTTTGAGGCTCCCATGTTGCAGCTCTTCAGAGGAGCGTCAAACAGAATGAGAACTAGCATTTGGCCACCTTAAATACCTTTTGTCATTATTGGATGATCCTGTCAATTAAGTTCAAGGCTTAACGAGCTCACCAAACCAACTTTGTGTGTCCAATTATCTTGTGATGATTAGTTACAGGCCATCAAAGCAACAAAATGACAAGGGTTCCCACATTTTTGCACAGCCTATTTTTTACGTTTGATTTAATTTCATACAATTGCATACTATGAATACTTAAAATCTGTGTTTGGAAATCAAGCTAACACTTGGCTCTTATGGGCAAATGAAGGACATGCCACCAAGATAATTTTGTGTGAAGTCAGAGTCCATTATTATACAACCTCAGAGGGGGTGCCCAAACTTTCTCATACCACTGTAGATGATCTAGCTCATATTTGGCTGATAAAACCAGCAATTTAATTACATAGTAACATTCACAAAACTTTTGTTGATCTAAATAGTTTTAAAACAATCCATTTCTGTCATTGTTATGCCTTAAAGTTGCGCTACATTGTACCATTTTGCTATGCTTTGATGGCAGCACTGTGAATGGAAATATCAGAATATTAGATGCATTCCATAACATGCATCTGACGCTCTGTGTCCGGTGGGCGTTGGCCTAACTCACCTGCCCCGTAGCTCTAACAAGTGACTTTCAAATAAAACCCAATAGTGTAGCTTATAACGTAACATGGGTTCAAGATAAGGAAACGTAAAAAAAACATGATTTTTATCAATGCAGGTTTGTCACAGTCAACGCTAATTCAATAGCTGTTATACTCAATTTTTTGGTCTTGTTATTGGGGTGTTTTTGCTCCACCAACTTTAAGAGATGGCGCCAGTGCTGTGGAACCCTGTTTATGTGGGTTTTTTTTGTTTGTTTTTTTTTTGTTTTTTTTTGCAATTTTTCCTACATGTACCATTTTTCTCCATCTGTGGGGGATCTGTTTAAGTTCACAAAAAAGCCACAAAACAATGGCTTGGTGGTAGGATTTTAGGAATGATGGAGATGCCTGTAACTGAATGAGCACTATAGATAATGGTGAGAAAGGGCGACAAGCACTCACAGTGATCTGCACAGACAGCTGCCCTTCTCCAGCATCTTTAGCATCAATTGTAAACTGCACAGGCAGGCTAGCGGGAACTCCGGTCGTAAGTCCAGGTCCACTCGCCCGCACCTTACTGGCATCGTGAGTGGGCAACACCCGCAACTTCAATGGACTGTGAAGCAAAGGTGTTTAAACAGGTTTGTCTGTTTTACAGGATCCATGAAGGAATGGCATACTTGCTTAAATAACATGCAGTAGAATGTAGTTGGGGGGATGGCTACCTGATGAAGGGCAGAGGAGGAACAGATGACGTACCAGTTTTGGCCACAATCCTACAAATTGCACCTTAAACCAGGAAATTGCACCAGTGTGTGCATGTGTGTGTGAGGGGGTGAATGTAGGGGGTAGGTGGGTGAACCTGAGCATACCTGTGTGGAACCTCCCCATCAGCATACTTGACTGCCACAGAGTACAGTCCCTCTGTTGAAGGGGTATAGGCCACTGTGTGGGTGCCATCTCCATTGTCAGTCACATCTACTGGCTCTGCAACACCTATATACACACAGGGAAAAGCAAACAAATGTATTTGTAAGTGGTCATACATAAACTAAACAGCACTGCAGGCATTAATGTGGTCTTGTGTTAATTCCAGACTATGACGGATATATAAGCTACCTTTGGGTCCTGTGACAGCCACAAAGAGAGGGGCCACACCTGCCTTGCTGCAGTCCACAGTAAAAATCTGAGGGATTCTAGCCCTGATGGCTGAGCCAACTCCTGGCCCAGAAAGCTTCACCTTGCTGGAGTCTACTACATCTTTCACTGGTACCTTAAAGGGGCTTCCTGTGAACCAATAGCCAAAGACAAATAAATATGTTTAAGGTGAAACGTAGTTCTACAAAAGAAAACCAGCGCTGCATTTCTTTCTTCGTTGACTGGTTCACTGTGCAGAAATATAGACGTTTACAGACAATAGCACAAGCACCTTATGAAAGCTCCTTCTCATGAAAAGTTTAACTTGTCAACTTTGTGCATCAATCTTGCATTTGTTTGTTTCTGGTGGATATTCTCTCATCGGTCATTGATAAAAAATGAAACAAACACCATAAACTGTTGTGTTCATCTTTTGAGTAATGTCTGCTTCAACGTGTACAACATACACTGCATGATTTAGGAAGGCCATTTCCTTTGCTTTGTGGATGGGATCCAATTCATGGAAGTCTGGAATAGTAACAGAGGTGTACAACTATGCAAGTGTGGCATCAATTGGTACAGAAAACGGGTTAGGTACTAAACTTTTTGCAGAATACCATGGCTTGTTACTTGAAACACCATTATGTAAAGAGCACCATGAGGATGTGGGCCTTTAAAACTGTGTAGCAGCTCAGTGTCTTTGATAAAATGATGACATAAAAATTTAATCTGAAAATTCTTCAGGCATAGTATCACAATATTGTTTTTTTTTTCTTTTTACAATAGGACTCTTGAAAGGACCTCATAAAACTTTTGAAGCATGGTTTTATAACCTAATCCAGAGCTAAAAAAAACTATTCATGCAGTACCTGGAATGTGGTGACCTCCGTAGGTAATGTTAATATCATACAGGCCAGCTACATAAGGAGTGTACTCTACATTGCAGCTGCCATCTTTGTTGTCCTTGCATGACATCCTGGACTCGGAGGGGCCCTCAACAGTGATACCCAAGCCTCCTATTCCAGCTCCTCTGTTGAGACAAGAGAAGCACATTCAATTGCCATTTTGTTCAAATGTGAAGGCCAAAAGGGCCATCTTGTGCCAACTTGTATGGTGTAGCAACAATGAGAAGCAGGTGGGCTACCTAGTGATGATGAAGAATTTGTTGGGCTTGTCGGTCAGGGCCTCCTCCAGGCCTGGGCCCTTGGCCAGCACACGGGTCGGATCACAGCCATCAGTGACCCCCACCAGAAATGGACTGTTTGGAACTGGGGTGTCATCATACAGCACTTCCACTCTATGGGATCCTAAAAAAAAAGCTCAAATATAAAAAATCTAAACATCACACATGCTACCGTCATGCCCTGAGGAATGAGAGGGGAAACTGTGTTATAGTCAATGGGTTTTAATTCTCACATAAAACACCACCCCGCTCCCCTTTCCCCTGGTGCGTCACTGAGGGGTAGTCTTTAGCCATTGAAAGAAACATAAATGTACAGATGGATTGACTTTACCATTTTCAAAAGGTGTGTACTCCATGTTGTATGTGCCATCTCCTTTGTCTGTAATGATGCAGTCGGTGAGTGTGCCTGAGGGGTTAGTCACCTGGGCCTTGATGTGATTGCCACCCGACTTTGTGAGAGGCTGAGCATCCACAGTGAAGTCTGTGGTGGCCTCTCTGAACACTCCTGTGTCAAACAGTGAAGAGAACACAAAGAAATCCAAATGAAAAATAAACATAAAATATAGCTGCAAGCAATGATGAGGGGCCAAGCAGCGAATAAGACCTTAGTTGCCACCCATCATTTCACATCATTACAGCTGAGTCTGGCTTAGATATAAGGCCACATCCTGTTTGGCGGCTTTGCCATTGAATTTGATTGGCTGGGACTGCTGAACGCCTTGCCAGACAGTAAAGTCACATCAACTGTGTTAGGCATAGTCAGATGCTCTTTGTGCGGTTCGGTTGAAAGATCAAATACACGAATTTTCATGAAAATTGGTCAAAAATTGTGACCTTTGAAAATGTAGTTTCACTTTGGACATTTTTGAAAATGGCGGAAAGTCTTTCGAGGCAAAAATTGACGTCACAGGGTGCGTTGAACTGCGTTGAAAGGATTCCAAAAATTTCAGGTTTCTGAAAATTGGATGTATGGTTCAAAACTTACATGCAGAAATGTACCTCCAACTTTGACCAGTTGGTGGGGCTAGAGTGGTTGAGGTGGTAACATAAAACTTGTTGAAAAGAATTATGGAATTGTACAGAATCAGTGTGCCAAATTTAACAACTTTTTACCTTACGGTTCTATGGGCTGCCATAGACATCCAATACAAAATAGCTTGTCATCAGATATGACAAAAAAAAAAAAACACATTTCTGCTAATTGTAGCGCCCCCTAGTGGCCAAATTGCACCAAATTCTGTGTGTCCCCTTGGGATGTGGTGTAGTGATATACTACCAAATTTAGTAGTGATACGTCAAAGGGCTGCGGAGATTTGTTGTGTTTATTCAGAATGTCACCTTGTATCACATGACCATATTTGGTAATGATTTGTTAAAGCGTTGCCAAGATATAAGCTTACTTCCTGTTTGGTGGTTTTCCCGCTGAACTGGATTGGCTGATGTGAAAAGCTGGATAGGCCATTATTGGGACATACCAAACTTTGATCAGAAATGAAAATAAAGTCTTATATGAAAACACATCAAGAGATATGAACCAATATGAACCAAAAAACATTTTTGCTCATTACAGCGCCCCCTAGTGACCAAATTGCACCAAATTCGGTGCTTCCCCTTGGGAAGTGGTGTAGTGATACGCTACCAAATTACCAAATAGTAGTGATACGTCAAAGGGCTGCGGAGATATGAGCTCACTTCCTGTTTGGTGTCTTTTCTGCCGAATTCGATTGGCCGTCACGGTGAAACGATTACGAAAATCAAAAATCCATCTCATAACCTTTGTGTGGGTCGGTCCAAAGATGCCATATACCAATTTTCATGACAATCGGTCAAAAATTGTGACCCGTGAAACTTTTTTCGCATTTTCAACATTTTTCAAAATGGCGGAAAATCTATCTAGGCGGAAATTGACGTCATGGTGCGTTGAACTCGGCATGGTCCAAGGATTCCAAGGATACCAAGTTTTTGAAAATCGGATGTACGGTTCAAAAGTTACATGCAGAAATGTACCTACAACTTTGACCTGTTGGTGGCGCTAGAGAGGTTGAGCTGGCAAGATGAAAATTGCTGAAAAGAATCATGGGACTGTCCAGAACGAGTGTGCAAAATTTCACAACTTTTTACCATACCATATGGGCTGCCATGGAAACCCCATACGGAAGAAAGATGTTAAAAAAGAAACCATAGAAACACTAAAGGTGCCTGCGCAGCAGAGCTGCTTGGCCCCAATAATAATCAAAACTAGAAAGGCACGCAGAGACCGCAGACCTCCGCCAGGGCAGCTCAGATCACCATAAAAATCTAATCACTTAGTTAGCCCATTTTTGACCTACCTAGGAAAGTGTTTTAGCAAGTGAACGCATGTCACAATAGGGCGACAGTTTTATGGGGAAAAAATTGGCCCTCTCTTGCAATGTTGAAGAATCGTATAAAAAACCCTGGATCCAGATGATGATCTGGATCACCACCAAAATCTAATCACTTTTATGTTAGCCCACTTTTGACCTGAAAGTTTCATCAATTTTTCATCCATTAAGTACTTATTGAGTAATCTTGCTAACCAACCAACCAACAAACGGCAATGATTACATAATAAAAATCAATCGTTTTCCCATTTCTCATGTGCTGAACCTTCTGGCTGGGTTTTAAGCAGATGACGTAAAAGGTTATCAAAGGGAAAACTGGCTTGTGGCAGCTAAGCAGTTATAGCAACATCGCTTTTTGATCCTTTGATTGATTGTTGATTGTGAAGCAGAATTCAATTGTTGGATTTTTAACTCACAAGTAGGGAACGTGAGCTGGGTTTATACTGTTGTGAGACGAGTCAGTTTTACCCAACTGATGACGTACTCAGTGGGACTACCCATAAAAATAATACAGTTTGGAATGCAACAGGCTAGCACAGTTGTGCTGCTAAGTAAACATACCAACTTATTATGTTTTAACATTGTCAAAGTTAATTTTACACCGAATTTCTCTTTTAAAAATAGATTGACATTAAAATTCAATCTGATAATCTGATATGTTGTGACATGATTGTGTAATACTCTTTTGCAGTGTTAATGAAAAATGTTAGGATTTGTTAAAACTATGCATTTGGTGCGAACATGTTTTTGGTGAATTCTGTAATCCTTTTTTATGTGAAATGTGAAAATACTTTAACTTGCCTTCTCTTTTCACACCTCGTCCAAAAACCTTCACTTGACTGGTATCCACAGCAGGGTCCACAGTCACCTTGGCAGGAAAGTTGGGCACAGCCTTACCCCCGTACTTCAGCATGAGTGTGTACATCCCTGCAGTAAGGGGAATATAGGTGACCGTGTAGATTCCATTCTTATTATCCAGTATGTCAGTCTTGGCCTTAGCTTTAGTCGACTCAGATACAGCTTCCAGTGTGAGCTGTCCCGGTCCAGCCAGGGAGCAGTCAACATTTAACACACTTGTCTCGCCCACTCTGCTACCTTTCAGACCCGCACCAGTGGCCACCACCTTGGTGGGGTCGAAAGGCATGTGGATATCTGCATGAAAAGGTGAGCCTGGGATGTGCGTGTCCTCGAACAAGATGTTGACCAAATACTCGCCAGGCTCTGTGGGCAGGTAAGAGACAGAACAGGTGCCGTCTCCATTGTCTGAGCATTCGATCTTGGCCTCGGTGGGACCTTCCACCGTTAGTCCCAGCCCGCCGGTGCCCGCGCCCTTTGTGTCAATGGTGAACTCAGCAGGATTCCCAACCATGCCTCCCTGCAGGCCAGCACCAAAGGCCTTCACCTGAAGGCAGAATGATAGTACAACTATGCAACTTATCCTCCAATATGGCACTGTCTAAGCTGGTCATAATTACTGTTTATCTACGATCACAACTTTAGCTACCTCATTTCAACTTGAAGTTATTGCACAATGGACTTTCTTCGATTTCCTTGTTTATTTTTTCTACAACTTAAGAATTCTGTTTATAGAATGTGCATTTCCTTCTGTAGGATATGTTTTTTAAGTAGGATTTGCATTTTTTCTCCCTTTCCTACGATGTTATAACCTGAAACTTGAATTTCCCACAGGGAACGTCTTCAAGAGGTCAATTAAAGTTTCATCTAACTATCTATTAGCAATACTTGGGAGTTGTGGCTTAGCAGTCACCCTAAAATACAGCCCAAGGAATGTCTAAATCTCCTACAGCAAAAGGGAATAACACTTTTCTGGTCTCCTTTTCCCTACCTTGCTGGGATCAGGGGGCAGTTGAGCTTCTACAGTGAAGGGACTTCCTGGCACTGGGTTGCCATCATAGCAGACCTCAACCATGTAGATGCCTTCTTCTTTGGGGGTGTACTTCACCAGGCTGGCAGCCTGTCCCGGCTGGGGTTCCACTACAGAGGGCACGGCTCTGTTGGACGGGCTGATGATGCGAACCTCAAGTTTTCCTTGACCACCTGCTCCTTTAGTGTCCACAACTAATGTCTGCTCTTGACCCACCTCTACACCTGTGGGGCACAAACAAGGCAGGCTTCACAAAAACGTTACTTCATTTATTTTTTCAAATTCCTCTCATATGGCTATTGTAATATAAAAGCATCAGTGAAATATGAGCGCATCATTTCCGTTTCTTTTTGGCATGATGTCCAACACCTCAGTGTTCTTCATTCTCACACAAACATGCAATTATATACTGTAAATCCTCAAGAAGGCCCTGATCAGACTACACATGCTTTGAAAGCTGAAAACTGAGGTGTAGCGTTCCCTTTTCCCCACCAGCATTCCCTTGTGGTGATCCGAGTGCATTAGCAATGTTTGACCCTTTGGATTTTTCTCTACCAATTAGGACTGGTAGAGTGGCCAGAAAGCCACTTCTCACTGAAGTGCACATGGCAGCCTGTTTGAAGTTTACCAAGAAAAACCTTAAAGATTCTCAGACCAAAAAAAAAAACAAAACAACAATCTCTGGTCTAATGAAACCAACACAGGACTTTTGGGGTTCAACTCCAAGCATTGTGTCTAGAAAACAGGCACTACTCGTCACTTGGCTAACAACATTCTTACTGTGAAGCAGGTGGGGGGAACGTCACACAGTAGGGATAGTTTTTTTACAACAGGAACTGGGTGAAGAGTCTGTATAGGGAGAAGATGACAGTGGCTAACTTAGTAAAATGGGACATCACCCTAGTCTGAGGTTCAGAGCACCCTGGAGAAGGTTTAAAAGAAGGATGATTTGAAGAATGATAAATGTTCAACTTTTGTAATTTGAGATGGACCCAGAAGACACAGAAAACCTCCTGTTACAAAAGTTGAAAATGTGTCATTCATTTCGGAAATAATGGAGTCAATTGCATCAGAAGAGGCAAATTATCTTTCTTGTTTTAGTCATCAGTTCAAAAGGCAGCATCTATGATGGTACGGGGGAGAAGTTGTGCCTTGGTTATGGTGTGCTTATTCATCTGGAGAGTTAAAAACAGGGGCGTCACTAGTCATATTACTGTACTGGGGCACAACTGGGGCACAGATAATCAATGTGCAAAGCAAAATTTTTAGCACTTATTTATCATAAAAAATAAGTATATCATAAAATAATTAGTACTTCAAACTAAACAATCATATCAGATTATGTTGATATGCTCATCAAACATCGTAGATGTAAGATGGCAATCTCCAGAAACCGAGTGTGGTAGCTCACAGTGCTAGGCTTACCGTTACATAAATCAACAATGGTTAGGCATATGCCAGTTAGCTAAAAGACAGCACCTAACGTCTCTAGTAGGCTACTTCAATTTACAGCCAGAACTAGCTTGCATGACAGCTGCCTCATACATTAAACGTAAAAAGTAAAGTTGTAACATTTAAATCCACATGGAAATGGCGACACAGAGGTGAAAACAAAGAACAATGATGGGCAATTTACCCGGTACTAACCTGTAAGGCAGGTGGAAAGAAATAGCGCTCAGACTCCGTTGTTAGACGTTAAGTCACAGCTAAAGTCGCGTGAGTAAATTGCCATATAAAGTAGCCATGTGTGCATTGTGTATGGAGTGAATAAAGTAGCAATGAGTTGCCATATTGAGTAGCTGTGTGCGCATTCTGTAGATTATGCTATGTAGACCTAAAAGTCTAAAGTGATTTTTTTTACTGGTGAAATTTATACTGGGGCACTACAGACCAATACTGGGGCATGTGCCCCAGTAAAATATGTCTGGCGACGCCCCTGGTTAAAAATAATGCTGAATGATGTATATATACACGTTTTCAACAGCACAAGATGGTACTCACATATTATAATTTGAGGGTTGTTGTCTAGATCTGTTACATTTTAAGCATAATAAAAAGGAAAACATGATGAGGACACCTCCCATTTGGGCTGCTAAAATTATGTCAAGGACAAGAAAAAAGCCATTTTTTTATATAAAATCATCTTGTCAGTTAAAGTAATTAACTGTAAAGTGTTTTTTCTTTAGTCTTACTCAACTTTTCCTGCCTTTTATTGACACTGTCCCAACTTTTTTGAGACATGTTGCTGGCCTAAAATTTGAAATGATCATAAATATCCAAAAAAAAAAAAAAGTTTCAGTAACTAATATCCTTAAACTATTCTCAAACACATATTGCTTGAACGATTTAAGAATTATACCACTTATTTTTTTTAACATTTAACACAGTGTCCTAACTTCATCGGAGTTGGGGCTGTAGCATACCATATCAATATGAAAATTATTGTTTATTTTTAGTGCTGTCAGGCGATTTAAAAAAATTATCTAATTAATTACAGGATTTGTAATGAATTCATCTAGTTAATCACATTCATTTTGAAACCACAGCACATGCCATAAAATTTGGTCCATAGGGGCGCTGTAATTGTACAAAATGTCATTTTGCCTATTATCTAGAGAATGCTACCGTTTACAATCAATTTTTTTTTATGGTGAAATCTACTGACCCTCACGCATTGAAAACACTGGTCGACGCCCACTTCCAAAGAGAACAATTTCCGTGAAATTTTAATATTGCGAAAACAAATCTGAACGAACTTGTCATAGGCCGTTCATGTGAATCTCACCAAAGTTGATATATGCCATCTACAGACAATGCTGACAAAAAGTTATCAAAGGATTTATCTTGAGATAAACCGTTTCGAAGTTACACGTCAATGAACATTTAACAGGTAGCTTAAATTCTTCAAAAGTCCATATCTTGGCTTTTAATTGCTGAAATTTGGTCAAAGTTTACAAGCCATCTCTAAACAGCTTTCTTTTCATGTGTACTAAATTTTGTGACATTTCGTCATAGAGGGCGATGTTTATCGCCGAAGCTAGGTGTTGAAAAGCAGTTTTTGTTAAATAACTCAGCAACAATTTTGCCTAAGACAACGATTTTGTGTTAGTATGCTGGTGTTACAGAGGCATATCAACACAGCCCATAAACACTCACTTGAAGCATAGTGCTACCTAGTGATCAGGGTAAATGCAGAAATTGGGATTTTGAACTGTCAATATCTTGCACCGAGAAGGTGGGAACTGCACAAAGACTTCTAAAACCACAGGACGTGCCATACAATTTGGTCCATAGGGGGCGCTGTAATTGTACACAATCTCATTTTGCCTATTCCTTGCCTTCACAAATCACTCCTACACATTACACAAACACACACAATGTCATTCATTCAAAACCCACATCCATGCCCACTTCCAGGAAATCATTTCCACAGAAATTCTCACCTCAAAACACTGCTCTACCACACACTCATCATACCAACAATATACTGCGGTGGTCATACCATGTACCGCTATGCGGTACATCTAGTTTCAAAAAATACTTGTATACTTATAGACTATACAGAATGGGTTTATTTTCTAGCCCTGAGTGCACTTTATGTTCAAACTCAGTGATAGGAACAGTAATGCACATGTTCTGGGAATGTGACAAAGTTACAGTGTTATGGACTCATGTGTGTGAAGTTATGAGTAAGATGCTCTGTTTTCCAATACACCCAGATCCATGTTTATGTTTGTTAAATGATGACACAGTCTTGAATTTCAAAATAATTTACAGAAGGATCATTTTTTGTGCCTTTACAGCAGCTAATAAAACTATTTTGAGTTACTGGCATGATAAAAACTTCAATTTAGTTAGCAACTGGTTGATTACTGTAAGATACATGGCTAACCTTGAACACTCCACAGCCTGACTCCATTGGGCAAAACCGGAAACTGTGGCTGCTTGGGGACATTTTGTATGTGAACTGTCTGGACTTTTGAGAGACTCCTAAGTTACAGTGCACCTTTCTTTAGACAACTTTCCCTAATCACTGTCCCACTGACCCCCCCCCCCCCCCTTTTTTTTTCTTACTCCCTGATATTGACTTCATGTTGTGATGAAGGTGTTGTTGTTTGTCTTCGTGTTTTCTAATAAAAACATTACAATGCTGTGGTAATCAAATGAGGGTATAGCAGAAAGTAGTCTGTTATCTAAGAGAAAGAAGTCTATTCTTGAATAAGAATGATGGACGTGTGAAAAAAAAGACAATTATTTTTTTGCCTGGGAATGGAGTAGGTTTCTGGTACATGGCCAAAAACTGCTCAGCTGCTCTCACCGATGACAGACGCCGGCTTCCCCCGTTTTCCAACCTGATAAACAGCCTCGTTGGGAATAGCAGTGAGGGCTTAAGTTGAAGAGTGTAGAGCTGGTGCATTACCCCTTTGTACTCTGCACGCTATTCCAGCACTTCGGGGCAGTAATCTTCTTAAATGTATATCGGCTTCCCATCATACTTCAGCTCGCCTCGCTTCCGACGGGCCGTACGAATTACAGCGTCCTTAGTTTGAAACTTGTGAAAACAGATAATCACCGCTCTGGGCCTTTCTCCCTCGGCTGGTTTAAGCTTAAGTGCATGGTGGGCTCTCCCAAGTTCGGGGGGGGGAAGGCAGCACATCTCGTCCAAGTACAACAACCAAGAATTTACAAAAAAAAAACAGTTGGCCCTGCACCCTTGATAGGCACTCCTATGAAGCGTATATTATCCCATCTGCTTCTCCCCTCTAGGTCACAGCCAAAGTAGCATTATCGATAGCAGGGTTAGTGGCAGAAACTTGTTCTTGTTTTTTCTTCTCTGGTTTACTTGACTTAGATGTCATGTTGACTGATGAGACACTCAAAAACATGTATTGCGTCAAAGTCACTGGTTGCAATAATTTAAACAACTAGATGTACCACATAGCGGTACATGGTATGACCGCCGCAGTATATTGAAATGTGGGAACTGTTGGTATGATGAGTGTGTGGTAGAGCAGTGTTGTGAGGTGAGAATTTCTGTGGAAATGATTTCCTGGGAGTGGGCATGGATGTGGGTTTTGAATGAATGACATTGTGTGTGTTTGTGTATTGTGTAGGAGTGATTTGTGAAGGCAAGAAATAGGCTAAATGAGATTTTGTACAATTACAGCGCCCCCTATGGACCAAATTGTATGGCACGTCCTGTGGTTTTAAAAGTCTTCGTGCTGATCGTGCATGATGTATTTTGTGCAGTTCCCACCTTCTCGGTCCAAGATACTAGCAACTCAAAATCCCAATTTTTGCATTTTCCCCTTATCACTAGGTGGTGCTATGTTTCAAGTGAGTGTTTATGGGCTGGGTCAATACGCCTCTGTAACACTGACATACCAGTGTTTCCGCTATGTACAAATGACTGCGGCGGGCCGCCGCACCTTAATTTTTACCACCGCACCTTCAGGAATTCCCACTACCTTTTTTTTGTATTCCACTACCCATTTTACGTTGCTTTCCCAGTCTTTGCGTTTGGGCCGAAGCGGAGTTCCACCGGCCGATTTAGCAGTTACTTGATTGGTTTCCACGGGTCGCCGTGAGCTCTGATTGGACAACGTTCTGCCTGAAGCAGCATAGCCAAGCCAAACTGAAGTAAAATAAATCGCTACTACAGAGCTGTCACTTAAGATGCCAAATTAGGAAAGGTAAATGTTGATGTTGTGTTACCTTATATTTCCAGTGATTATGTTTCGTTTTGTCACATAAGTAGGCTACTTTATGTAAAACTTTATGTAAAACTGTTAGTAGGCAACGTTTAGGTTATGTTAGACAAGACGTCTCGTTTGGCCTCCCGGTCTTCAGTGGTAGATCACGCGCTCACACACTGAGGGGATAAATAGGTGTAACGGATGCCAGCTAGCAGAGCTCGGCGTAGAACATTAGTAAACCCCCGTTACATAGGCATATCCACATCCATATAGCTCTCTTAGATAGATTATAAATCTAAGGACGATTTTTACAGCTAATCACCAGAGCGCTAGTTTTCATTTGAGCTGACTGATAGAGAGAGATCTAACGTCAACGATATCTTTCGATTGCCGATGAGCTTGCTTAAGTATTTCGCCCAAAAAAAGAAAGGAGAGAGATTAAGAAACTCGTCAGGGAAGATTCGTTCGTGCAAAATTAAAGTAATTCGAGCTAAGGATGGGCATTGCTTAATAATTAATATTAAAGTTGGCTATTCATATTGATAGCCTGTGGAAACTTCAGACCCTCTTCCTCGTGTTTTACTATCAAAGCCATGACGTTTGTATTAACTAGCCCACCTCAGTTTTACTATGAGATGTTCAAGCTCCTTCTTGTCCGAGTCTAACCGAGTCGACAGCTGGAATTGAGATGAACCGCCACCGTCATTTTACAAGGCTCCGGTGCGCGCTGTTCAAAAGTTGTTGCAGGTGAATTGTTGGCTATTTATTTACGCTCCATTACAGTGATGACAGTAAACTTGGACATAGAGAATATGTGATGTCCATCCCTAATTCGAGTATGTATGATTAAACACAGTCCTCTCCCCAAACGTCAGTGTTTGCTCATCTGCCAAATGCCATATCAGATCAGAAATGGTCAAAACCACGTTAGTTTCAAAATGTTTTGAAAATATGAATGTTTTATTAGAGTAGCAGTAATCAAGCAGGGGAGCAAAATAGGCTGGAACAAAGAGAATGTGAAGAGAGGGTAGACAGAGAGGAGAGCAGCCAAAAGAAGGGCAAACACAAGGCCACGGACCTCCTGTCAGCGAGTTCCCCCATGAGCAAGCCTTAAAATTGTTTTTTAAAAAACCCAGGAAAATTAAGTGCTCTGAGCAAGCCTGCAAACTTTGCCACTGATTTCCAATAAATGTGTACTTGTAGTAATCATTTGTTGTGAGATTTATGTTTAGGGGGGTGGAGGTAAGAGGTCGCTCTGGCATTGGTGAAGGGGGAAGGGGATTTAGTCTTCCTGGCTGTTTTCTAAAGGTTATGGTTCTTCTTTCAAGACTAGGTTTATTCATTTATTCCCTTACAAAGGGTCACCATTTTAGAGTGTTGTGTCAAAAAAAAAAAAACCTCTCAGAATGCTCCCGTATCCTCATACTAGGGTCGATACGTCGTACGTCGTATGTCTGAGCGCAGGTCTTGTCACCGCACCTTCAGACATTTTCTAGGGGAAACACTGCATACTAACACAAAATCGTTGTCTTGTGCAAAATTGTTGACGAGTTATTTAACAAAAACTGTTTTTGACACCTAGCTTCGCCAATAAACATCGCCCCCATGACGAAATGTCACAAAATGTAGTACACATGAACAGAAAACTGTTTAGAGATGGCATGTCCACTTTGACCAAATTTGAGCAATTAAAAGCCAAGATATGGACTTTGGAAGAATTTTAAGCTGCATGTTAAATGTTCATTGACATATAACTTCGAAACGGTTTATCTCAAGATAATTCCTTTGATAACTTTTTGTCAGCATTGTCTGTAGATTGCATATACCAAATTTGGTGAGATTCACATGAACGGCCTATGACGAGTTCGTTCAGATTCGTTTTCGCAATGTTAAAATTTAACGGAAATAGTTTTCGTTGGAAGTGGGCGTCGACCAGTGTTTTCAATGCGAGAGGATCAATAGATTTCACAATAAAAAAAAATGGTTGTAAACATTAGCATTCTCTAGATAATAGGCAAAATTACATTTTGTACAATTACAGCGCCCCCTATGGACCAAATTGTATGGCATGTGCTGTGGTTATAGAGGTCTTTGTGCTGATCGTCCATGACGTATTTTGTGCAGTTGCCACCTTCTCGGTCCAATATATTGGCAACTCAAAAATCCCAATTTTTGCATTTACCCTTATCACTAGGTGGCGCTATGCTTCAAGTGAGTGTTTATGGGCTGGGTTTATACGCCTCTATAACACCTACATACTAACACAAAATTGTTGTCTTGGGCAAAATTGTTGCCGAGTTATTTAACAAAAACTGTTTTTCAACACCTAGCTTCGGCGATAGACATCGTCCCCTATGACGAAATGTCACAAAATTTTGTACACATGAAAAGAAAGCAGTTTAGAGATGGCATGTCAACATTGACCAAATTGGAGTAATTAAAAGCCAAGATATGGACTTTTGAAGAATTTAAGCTATGTGTTAAATGTTTATCGATGTGTAACTTCAAAACAGTTTATCTCATGATAAATCCTTTGATGAATTTTTGTCATCATTGTCTATAGATGACATATAGCAAATTTGGTGAGATTCACATGAACGGCCTATGACGAGTTCATTCAGATTCGTTTTCGCAATGTTAAAATGTCACGGAAATTGTTCTCATTGGAAGTGGGCATCAACGAGTGTTTTCAATGCGTGAGGGTCAATAGATTTCACGATAAAAAAAAGTTGGTTGTAAACGTAAGCATTCTGTAGATAATAGGCAAAATGACATTTTCTACAATTACAGCGCCCCCTATGGACCAAATTTTATGGCATGTGCTGTGGTGTTAGAGGTCTTTGTGGTTATCATGCATGACGTATTTTGCGCAGTTTCCACCTTCTCGGTCCAAGATATTGGCAACTCAAAATCCCAATTTTTGCATTTACCCATATCACTGCGTGGCGCTATGCTTCAAGTGAGCGTTTATGGGCTGGGTCGATACGTCTCTGTAACAACAACATACCACAAAAATTTCATGTTGTTGGGTGAGTTATTCAGCAAAAACTTTTGCCGGTCTCCCCCTCTTTAACGGACACTGGCACAGCGGGGGGGTGGCCCTGGGGGACCAAAAGGTGTTATTCGCTCACAAACGTCTAGGGCTACATGCCTACAAACATTCATGAGTTTCAGTGTCCCGGGAATCGTTGACGAAAAATCGGTGAAAAAAACAAAAAAAAAGGGAAAATTTTTGCGGCAACTCCAATATGACCGCTTTCACTAGCTTCGCTAGCGGCGGTCATAACTATAAGTAGCCAGGTAAACAGGAAATGCGTCACCAATTCATTATGCAATGTTTGACAAGTGAAACTTCACATGCTATTGTGTATCATGACTACAAACATAATATGTGAGTATAATGGCACTCTGGCATAGCGCCACCATGTGGTAGCAGAATGAATTGCTTTGAAATGTACTGCAGCTATACCATATATTAGATTTACATGACATTTGGTACACATGATGTGAAGATGGTGCTAATCCTAAATTGCGAAGGTTTTTTTGATACGTTGTACATTAGGAAATGGCATTGTGAACAATTTCACTATACCACGCGTAAACAGGAAATGTCTCATAAATTCACCATGCATTGCTTGACATGAATGAAACTTCACAAGTTATGGCTTATCATCAATAGCCGCATTCACATTCCGGAGCCGGGCCGGGCTGGGCCTTTAGGGGACACTCTCGGTGCTTGTAGCCCCAGGGCACTAGCCCCATGCCTGGAGAGCTGTTGTGTCCACACTGCCCAACTACTAGCCCCTCTGGGTT
The DNA here is from genome assembly GCA_027475355.1 of Coilia nasus. NCBI lineage: Eukaryota > Metazoa > Chordata > Actinopteri > Clupeiformes > Engraulidae > Coilia > Coilia nasus. Next base: position 799,410 of record CM050211.1, read on the forward strand.
ACGCCCTCGTTTGCAAAAACGTCACTGATACAGCCCATTTTAAAGCAGGATAGGCGGGCAATTCAGTAGCAGTAGTAGAAGACGATTATATGATCAAGTATCAGACCAGCAACTACTGCCGATACCTCTGACTGCAAATACTTCTTTGGAGGATAATAGATAATAGATCTGCTGGCGCAGATTGTCCTCCATGTTGTTTATGTTCCAATATATTTCTATATATTACTATAGGCTATAAAGCAAAAATACACCGTCCTTATGAACAAGACCGACGGCCACGGAGCGTCAAATGCTTGTTAGGGAATCCATCTCACATTCTCATATTTCCACACAGTGCTGCCAACAAAACGTAGCCCAATGACACCATTTACTGCTACTTTAAGGTATAACAATGACAGAAACAGATCATTTTAATACTAATTACATCAACAAATTGCAATTTTTATCAGGCAAATATGAGCTAGGTCATCTATATTGCATTGCTTTTGTTTACCGATGGCAACGGTTGCTAAAGGAAGAAAAGTCTTGTTTTAAACCAACGGTACCACTACCTTCAGCCCAAACGGTCGGAAATAGCACATATATATGTATTTCATAGAAAACCAAGTGATTTTGACCTATTGGCTTGACACACACGTTTAGAACAGTTTGAAGTCACCACGGAGAATCACGTTGCGATGCACAAGGCATGTATAGGAGAGACACTGGAAAGTTGTGATTTTATGTCAGCAGCTGCACACTTCAGCACTGCGAAACTGCATAAAAAGTAGCCTAAAATGACACAAGGCAATGTTATAGGCCTAGTCATTTGTTTGTTAATTTCATTTGACAAGGAGTCATTTAGTTCACAGCATCACGGTGGGCAATTGAAATGTTACCAGCCAAATAGGAGACATACAGAGAATGTAGAATTAAGCTTGCTTGAGTAAAAGCAATTCAGATTTATTTTATGTGGGGAAGGGGGAAATGTTTGTTGTACCATGTCTTTTTATCCATAGTTTTTTTTATGCTTCTAGAGAATTTGCTGGGTTGTTGTTCGCTGAATGTCCAACTTGCTGTGCTGCTTCATGACTTCCTTGTTTCTGCAAACCTCGTGGTTTTTTTTTTTTTTGATTCACGTTGTCTTCTGCCCAGACCACGGGGAGAGCACGGATATCTTCAGCTGACCAGAACTGGCGATGTATATTCTTCAGTAACAGCGGTAATACAGGTGCAGATAATACTCTGCCATCTTCGCTTTATTTTGCTTCCAAATGTTAACGCCGCCCCGACCTTGACACCGCCTCGCTGTGACCCGCTGTAGCCCCTGTAGGACCATCGTTTAGGTTGGGCCAGAAATCGCGGGCTAGTAGCCCCAGGACAGCCCCTGTAGGCCCGTCTTAGCACCTGGCCCTGAAAGTGTGAAGCCACTTAGCACCGGTACGCCCGTGTCGGCTCGGCTTTGGCCCGGCAATGTAAACCCCTCTAATAAGAACACACTCAGAGGTGTAAAATCGCAGTCTGCTACAGCACCGCCATGTGGTAGCAGTAAGAAATGCTTGCATTCATGATTGGCATACCGTAAGATGCCAAATAATAGCCAAGTTCCAATTAACCGCAGGGTTCCTTTTAAATGCCGGGTCCAGGTGTATATTTTGATAAATAAAGGCCGGTTGCAAATAAATGCCGGATGCAATTTATAAATAAAACCCAAACCAAAACAAAATGAAGGAAAAAGACGTGACCACTGACGCTACACGTTTTTCTTCTTCGCCTGTTTTGTTTCGTTTTCACATAGCCTTTTTATGCTTTCTTTCAGTAAGTCTTTTATCACTACACAATCAGGGGAGATATGTCTGAAGATAATCATTCATCCAGGTCGTGTTATCAAAAGAGTTCAGTTGTAAGCCATCATTTGCAGTAACCTTTCATTAACATAGCAACATTACGAGAGGTGCAGGGAAAGGTCTACAGGCAGTTTGTCAAACTCACGTGCACAATGCACAGTTCATAGTCGTAATCAGTCGTAAGTCGTGTTTAAAGCACATCTACTAGCGAAGAAACACCATTATACACACTGGTCGTTTAAAACATCACAATTTATTGGTTTTTAGCATTTTAAAGGCGCAAACGTTCTAGTTCTCTTATGCAAACTCTCCGAACATCCTGATCCATGTACGAAAACTCATGGAATTTGGCACACGTCAGAAATTCCCCCCGCTACTCAAAGACCCAGCCCGTGATGGGGCCCAGGGACACTACAACGCCCCATTTTGTTAGGAGGCTCATGGTTGGCATGCACTTTCAGCTACATACATGAAATTTACCAGGTGTGTATCTCACTAAGACGAACAAAAAAGGTCAATACAATGCCATGGCCACGCCCAACAAGAAGTGAAATATTTGAACGTGTGATTTGCCATTTTTTGAGGTAGTTGCCATGTACGAAAACTTATGGAATTTGGCACACGTCAGAAATTCCCCCCACTACCTGCGACAAAGGGGCCCAGGGACAGTAGTGCACCCCCTGTTGTTAGGAGGCTCGTGGTTGGCATACAGTTACATGTACATGTACAAAATTTGGTAGGGGTGTGTATCTCACTAAGATAAACAAAAAAGGTCGTACAATGCCATGGCCACGCCCAACAGGAAGCAAGATATTTGGACTGATATGCCATACAATGGAATTTAACATACTTGTCCTAAACCGCACATCAGATTTGTGTCAGTTTTGGTATACATGATCTCAAGATGTTAAGTTGCGAAGGGATTTTTGATATGTTGTAAGATAACGAAATAGTGGTTTAATGAATTTAGGTATCTATTTATAAGAACAGGAAATGTGCAGTGTTTCCCAAGAGTGACACTTCAGAGGTTATTGTGTACTGTGACTACGAACATATCTACAGTATGTGAGTAAAATGGCATTCTAGCATAGCACAACCATGTGGTAGCAGGATGAAATCTTTGAAGATGTGGTAAAGTTACATGGTACATTAGATTTGTGTGAGATTTAAGGCCACCACACACCAGCTGCGATGCGACAGCGATTTTTGTCGTAATGGAATAGAATCTATTGAAGTGAATGAAGAAGCACACACCGCCAGTGGAACGACAGAACGACAGCGACCGTCGCAGTCACTTTCCTACCCTTGCGATTTTTCTGAGCGATTTTTCACACGTCATAATAGAAAACTGTTGTCTAACATGGGCTGCTGGAGAAAAGCACCCTGTGTAATAAATGTAAAGTATTAATAAAATACAATAAAAGTATTAAACGTTGGCCGTGTTATAAACTACTGCAGAAAGCTTATTATTGTTGTCCACCTAGCATCCGTTCTTCTCCCAAACGAACCAACCAGGCTAAATAATTGATATTGCACATTTTATACTGCTTGGGAAAAGCATATAAAAGAAATCACCATGTGTATAATTGACTATGTAGACCTTAAATATATTGTTTTTAAAAAGGTTACTGTGTTAGAATATTCTCACGAGATGGGTGCACGCTCACTAAAGTAATAGCCTATTCCAACATTTACCGTTTTGTCTGACGTTATGGAGGAGCAACTGATATCGGTCATTGAGGGGTTTCCTGAGCTTTATAATTTTCAAGACCCCAACTATAAAGACCTCTACAAGAAGAAGGCATGGAGAGACGTGGCTGAGGCTGTGAATTCAACTGGTATGTTAACTTAATTACTTAACCTATGACTAGCATGTCCTGGCTGTAGCTGATTAGTTTTCTCAACTTATAGGCTAGTTAAATCTCATCATAGCCTATAGCCTAGGCTACTCCAGGCATCAGTGTTTGCTGTAAACCATTTGTAAATGAACTGGTGTCTTACCTTTTAAAATACTGTCAGCAACAGGGTCATGATGTATGTATATATGGTTTTGTATCTCATGGGTTAAAGCCTATGGTTGTCTTGTTCGTGACAGCTGATTGATTTGACACGAACGTCATGAACCCCTTTCAAACACACTCCATCCCCTAAGCGAAGCTGGGGCAAGCAATTTCTTCAACCTTTCCCCTGACCTCGATGGCGATTTGGGTGAACTTTTCTATTGGACATTCGTCTCAGATTTAATAGGCTATAAATACAAGTGGTGTGTGTCACAAAGCTACGCGACTTCACCGGAGAATTCCATTAGAACACGACGGTCGCATCGCAGCTGGTGTGTGGTGGCCTTTAGTGTACATGATGTTAAGGTGGTGTAGATGTTAAACTGTGAAGTGTTGTCGGGGACTGACGTTTGCCATTTTTAAATAAATTGGCATCGACTGACATGTCAGCCTATTTACAGCCAGGCACATCCACAGGTTGCAAACGTTTTTTTTGACTGTTTAGTTATGCATGTATTCAGCTTTGGAGTAGTGCTACTCGGTGCAAATGCAATTCTCTTCCTTAAAACCTCTTTCTGCATCTCACTACTAGTAACTGCCACTGGTCTGCCATATCATTTCATTTTAAGTTGTTGGTGATATGGGAGTTTGGTATGATTTCATTTTGTCAAGGAGGTAAAGGCCTCCTATTAACTGTTTATTTTATTAATACTTGGTTCAATAAATTATGTTAAGTTTACAAATGTTGTGCATCCATTTATTTTTTATATGACATTTAGCAAGCGAATGAAGGGGGAAACTTCAACATATCTGCCCTATACACTCATACTTCCTGTGCTAGGAAAAAGTAGTTTTGTGCTTTTTTTGAAGTGTACTTAAAATAGACAAAGTTGGACTCAAACTAAATACTTTTTCAGTGGGTTACAAAGCTACTTGGCAAACCTGTGCTCATCTGAAAATATATTACAGCTATGTTGTCAACAAATCTGTTAACAACTAAATACTTGTACTGGTAATGAACTTATGGACAATGCATTTTGTTTTAACATATTCCCATTATACTTTTCCAAACATGAAAAAATGAAAGACTGGCTGGAGGTTAACACCTCTTTGGAATACACGTCACCATTTATGCAATTTAAACTCTTGCATTTTCATCACCTGCTATTATACACTTCTATGAATCCATGTGATGCCTGAACTTTCATTTCATAAATGAACCACATAGGGCAAACTTGTAACATCTAAAACTATTAATGCAACACATTACCATGCAAAGCAACTACATATGTACAGCTTTCACTGTGCATATACCTATGGTAATGTGCTTCTGGAAAAGTTGAACTTATAATGCGTATGCTATACGTTTAATTGCCTAAAAAGCTACTGCATTATCGTGGGAAATGCAGCTAAATATGACACAGACATGTCTTAACACTAATCAATCCACTTCAGCATTCTCTAACTGTACTTGTACACAACAATGACATCCCTTTCAACTGTAGTTACAACACACTGCTTATTCAATCTAAATGACTTGGGACCATGTTCAGCTCAGGCTTGCCTGAGCAGCATAATAGTGAACTTGCAGTTTGAAAAACCTGTTGCCATTTTTGCACACTTATTATGATGCACGTGTACTGAAGTCATGCTTTAGTGATGCTTCAGAACACTCCATGTCATCTTGAATAAACCACAAATAGCATACCTTGTACTAAAAGTACATCCTTAAAAAGTACACTTACACTATAATTCTTTATCAGTTATTTAGCTTAACTTCATCGTCCCACTTTGTCTTTTCTCCTACAGCGCTATTCCTCTACATTGCACAGATAACTCCAACAAGTCATACACTGTAGCTATCTCAGTGAAGTTGCACTGTACTCCTAATGTTTAGTAAAATAGATATATACATACAATATATAATATAAAGTACAATAAAATGTATACAAAAGTACAAAAACTATACCAAGTATACATTGACAGTACTGTCTATAGTGCAATACACAAAACAACAAATACAAAGGTGCAATAACCACCTAATCTGTAGTAACAAATAAAGCACAGTACCAAATACATTACAACACAGAATAAGGTGCAGTAATCAACTAGCCACAGTTAACAAATACCTTACTGACTGTCAACACATGTTCTTCCACCTGAAGTCTACCACTTCCATTCTTATCATAACATTCAACCTCAGGTCACTCAATTCAAACCATCTACAAGGTGCTGTCCACCAGTATCCAGTGCTTAACCTCACCCCCACTGGAAAACTCATATAATTTAGCATGCACATATCAGATCTTCACAATAAATCACATGCACACACATAGATTTTCCACCTCACATTTTTCACAAAACACATTTCCTGTACATTGCAAAGATGGCACTGCCACATAATAGCTATGTCAATTATGTTGCAATGTATTTCCAATGTACAAAATAAAACTCGCATACACATTTCTGATCTTTACAGTAAATCCATTGCGGGTGCGTTTTAGAGGGGAGGCATGCCGCACAGCAGGTGCGATGGCCTGTCATCGCTTCTTGCGGCTATATTTCATTTACAATTTTTCAAAAAGATTTATGTGGCTGACAGACTACTGTGCTGGATTTTGTTCTATACCTTCACAACTTTTATGTGCTTGCAGAGGTTGGAGTAATGATCCTATGTGGTCTACAAACTTGGTGTGATAATGACTCCAATTTTACATTTACAATTTTCCTGAGCTGGCCCTACACACCAAATGACTATTTACAGGCTGATATAAAAGATATAAAAAAATGTTTTCTTCTTTGGAACGGTTAGTGAGTTATTCTTTGCAAAGTGATTTTGGTCTCCCTGGCTTTACATATGACCACGTTACACTAGTGGTGGTCTTAATGATGAAAAAGAACAGCAGAGAAGGATATTGCATGGAAGATGGCCACTGCCGGTGTAGAAGGAAGTACTCACGGCTGTCGAGTCCGTCCACCTGAACCTTGCTCAAGTCCAACGGGGCAGCCACACCCACAGCAAAGGGACTCTTAATGATAGGGTCTCCTCCAAAGGTTACAGTGATGACCATTTCTGCCTGCAGTGCAAGACAAGTGTAAACTGATCTTTACAGTACATGCAAGGTAAAACAGCAACATAATTTAGAGTACATACGTTCTATACTATAAATACCAACTATAAACAAATATGCTAATTTAAAGGAAAAGAAAATGTACATAATACCCATAATTTACAAAATAACATAACCTGATATATGAGGATACAGTAAAACACTTCAAATAAAAATAAAAATAAAAAACACAACAATTAATTAACTAAGTATAAACTAAAAAGATGTGTTTTCAGGCATTTTTTTAAATGTGCATGCCATCAGAGCAATGAGTAATTGTACCAAAACTATACCACCATTAAGGCACCAAAACACTAGACTGTGAACATCAGGTGCTGGTAGTCTACACAGAGGAGCAAAGTGGTCTAGATGGAGTGTAGGGCTGTAACGCAACAATAATCTAGATGCACCAGATAGCGGTATATGGTATGACCACAGCAGTGTGCTGTGAATTTCATTACAAATTACAGTGGCTCTATGGAATGAATGTCCGTACTGTAGTTATAAGCTAAAAGGTTTCCTTTTTATGTGTTTTCATACCTAATTGTTTGTTTTGTTATTAGATAAAATGTAATTTTTGGAAATTACAGCATTCGCATAGAACAAAGTTTACGAAACAAGGCATTTCAAGAGGTTGGATTAGTGATCCTACATGCCACATGTGATGCGATAATATGCCTTTCTCCACCCGTTACTGGCAATTCAAAACCTAAAGTTTTACATGTACAGTTTTCTGTAAGTGGTGCTACATGCCAAATGACCGGTAATGAACTGAGTTTACACACCTTGTCAAGCCCAAGGTATGAAACATTTTTGATTTTCTTGGTTGCAACGGTTGTCAAGTTATTCCACAAAAAATTATTTTAGCTTCATATTTCATCACAGAACGACAGCCCCAATGCACATACTTTTACAAAATGTTGTTAAATAATGCTGTGCCCATTGAGTATGAGGTTTAATGAAATTTGGACAACTGTACAGTAATTGTCTGGAAACTGTACCGTAACTACTTGTAATATGTGGTTAAAAATATTATTACCATAAAATTAGGTATAAATTACCATAAAATTACCCACATGGAAACATGTATGAAAAGCCTCCAGATAACTGGGGTGTGAAAACACCAATCAATTGTAGTATGGGTTTTGGAGATGGTCGAGAGAGATCCAGCATAGACAATGTTTTAAGTTAAAGTAATTATCATACAGGGTGACAAAAGGTCTCCAGACCTGTTTGAATGATCAACCTTCAAGTTCAACCTTAAGTTCATTTACATCAAGGACATAGGAGTCTTAACAGCATAAATGGCTAGAGTTTGAGATGCTTGTTCTTCAGATTTATACCGCTAAATCCAGTGTATATTTCTCATTCTTCACCACTGCTCTTTACTGGAATAAAATATGATTGCTGCATCAACCAAGAAAAACACGCACCTTTTTTCTTACAGCGCTTAAGTTGAAACCAAAACTTAAGAACCAGCAGCAATGGTGAGCCAAATTCAGCGTCGTACTGCAGCAATGGCTCCCAGAGTTTTTAACTAGCCTTTCCTCTTAATAAATCGAAATGTTTTAGTCCTGAGTGGTTCTGGTGGCAAACGCTCACATTTGGTCGCAGTCTGGAGCCCTGTACCACCAAAACACTGTCTAGCCAGACAGTAAAAGAAGCGTGTGCCTGTAGCACAGGAATCACACTTTTTAGGGAGTAGAGACGTGTGCTGGTAAAGTTGCATTAAAAAGTCTCCAGACATCTTTCTTTCATTCCACTCAGATAAAATCTAATGCCACCCCCGATGAAATTAATTGTGACTCCTATATTTAATATGTTTTAAGACCATAAAAACCAGATATTTTTAGATTTTTTTATACTTTTTAAGGATCCATGGGAAACCTGTTTAGGATAATGAAAATTGAAAAATCAGTCATGAAAAAAAAACAGGCATCACCAGCACATTTCAATAGCTCCCTTTAATATAACTGTCTCTTAGACAGTTCTAAAAGTAAGACTAACTGCAACCATGATCATTTCCCCATAGAGGAAACTTTGGGCAGCTGACCTGTTGAGTAGGAGTGTATTTGACAGTGTAAGAGTAGTCATAGTTGTCGATGATCTCAAAGTCCTGGACAGGCTTGCCTCTGGCAGAGCTGGAGAACTGAACATCCAGTGGTGCTTTGCCTGCCCCTTTAGTGTACACAGTAAAGTGGGTGGGCCTCCCACACTCTACTCCTGCACACAAAGAGAAAAGAAAAATGTAATCAAACAAATTGTTTGTGTACACCTTGTTTGGTGGATGATGCATGATGCTCAGATAGTACAATCAAAAAATAAAAGTGACACAAATCCCCCTGCAAATATTGCAAATATATGATGTCCATCCTGACCTGCCCTAGCGATGCCTGGGCCCTCAGCCTTGACCTTAGATGCGTAGTGAGAGGGCTCCACTTCAACTCGAAAAGGGCTGACTGGAATTTCCTGGGGATGAAATACATTTTACATACAGGGATGAATGTTCTTGTTCTATAGTTACTATAAATATAAAAATGCATATTAATTTACAAGTAATCTGCAAATTCAACAAAGCATTCCAACTTATTAGTGGAGTGACTTAGCTGGAAAGTTCATAAGAATCATGCATTGTGTGATCAAAGCATGACATTTGGTACACATAAAGCCAAAAGAAAAAAAAAAAGAAAAAAAAAAAACACACACACCCTGCCACCGTGAATTTTTAATATGGTAGCCATACTGATATACATCAATTTCAGGTTGAAATTTCTTACATATGTTGATTATATTTTGATATTCTTTTAGTCAAATCATTTTTCCACCCATGGATAAGTTCTAGCGTCAGTACATGAACAAATACAAATCAGTAATTCAGATGTCAAGAAAATGGTGTTACTTTCCTAGATGGCCGCTACAGCTGGTGTAACACTTCTAAGTTGCAAAGAAGATTCTTATATGGAGGATCATTGAAATCAAGTCACATAATTCTATGTTGCTGAACTGAGAGAATAACTTTGCATCAAGCCAAACTTCCTATTGTTTCACATGAGGCATAGGTCCAACAAGTACTATATGCATTACATTCCATATGGCCTATCAAGGACAACTGGTGAACAATCCCCTTCACAAAAACAGAGAGCTGTGCAGTCTAGGGCAGCTTTCTGCACTTGCACTGCTTAGCACAGCCCCTCTAGCATTTTCTGGACAGGCCTGCATCAAGTAGTTCAGCTCATATGACGCTCGGACATCTTTGACCAGCTCTTCTGTCTGCTTCAATTTTTAACTGCTTCAACAGCATCCGCAACAGGGATTTCTTTGAAGTAGAGTGCAATTAGTTTCTCACTTTCCTCTTCAAATGAGTCTCCGAAGTCCTCCATCACACTAACCAGACAGTAGACTACTGTAGCTGTTTGGCCATGATCAGAGGTAGACATCCCAGGTTCAGAAACTAAAAGTCCTGCCACGTATCTGTTCTAGCCAATTCACTGAACCAGCTGATCCTAGGTAGATGAGCCAATTACCTGTCTTCAGAGCATAGGCATAAGGAATACATGGCAAGACTTTTACTTTCTCAATCCAGTTTGTCCAGATTCTAGTCTTCTGGGTTTGTAAGAAAGGGTGTCATATTCCTGAATAAATCGTGTAGCTTTTGGCATGCTACCATTCATCAAAGACATGCAGATGGATTTTAAAAATACTTTAAGTTAATACCGCATCATTTAATATGATTATAGAGAGAAATCATCTGTATCCTTCATAAGCAACTTCAGACTCAATCAATGCATAATGTAAACAATAGCAGAACTTATGGATTCTACTGCTATCTTGCATTTCTGTCAAGACATGTTTCATACAGTTTTGAAATTACTGCAAATTTCTGCGCAAGATCCACAATCCTGCATAATCCTGATATAACATCCTTCATTACATGGAAAATAGGCCCTTATTTCCGTCAGACACAGACTACATATTTATCAACATTGATAACCACTGAATATCCCACCATCATGGTTCTTATATTGCCAGATTCCAGACAATCTCCTCTACTCACATACACTCCTGATCAAAATCTTAAGACCAGTTGAAAAATTGCAAGAATTCACATTTTGCACTGTTGGATGTTAAGAAGGTTCTAGGTAGTGCTTCAAAATGCAAAAAGAAGAAATAGGAGTGAGACAAGAGAAAAAATGGAGTAATCGATTTATTGCAAACAACCATTAAACTGAAATAGGCTGTTCATCAGCTGATCAAACGTTTAAGACCACATCTCCAAAACAAACCCTAACATAGAAATAAAATGTGCAAAAAAGGACTCAGTAATGAGTTCTTTGTCAGACTGGCATTGAACCGCAGCACTGTCCTGTTCAAAAACCCAGTCATTACCACACAGACGATGGCCTTCAGTCATGAGGGATGCCCTCTGCAACATCTCCACGTAGCCAGCTGCCGTTTGACGGCCCTGCACAACCTGAAGCTTCATTGTTCCATTGAAGGAATAAGCCCCCCAGATCATGATGGCACCCCCTCCACTGTGCCATGTAGAAAACATCTCTGGTGGGATCTCCTTGTCATGCCAGTAACGTTACAAGCCATCAGGACCGTCAAGTTTTTTTTTTTTCTCATCAGAGAATAAAACTTTCTTCCATCTTTTAGTGTCCCATGTTTGGTGCTCTCGTGCAAACTCCAAACGGGCAATTTTGTGCCATTGAAGGAGACAAGGTCTTTGAAGACGTTTTTTGTTCTTCTCTCTCAGATGCCGTCTAATGGTTTTGGGACTGCAGTTGGCACCAGTGACAAGCTTAATAGTCGGGTCATAATGTGAGGTTCTGTGACCATCTTCTGGCAAGAATGTTTTGATGATTGATTTGACCTCTATGGACCCTTTAGAAAAGATTTAGTCCCCATGTCCCTCCCAAAAATCCTTTGAATTGAAAATGAATTGACTGGTGCTAATGATTAAATAATGATTGCATTTTTTGCAGTATACAGTAGTAATACTGTAGTAAAAACTGCAGCTTTGATACTGCAGTACAACTGGTAGATACTGCAGTATTTGTTGCTAAATCTTTAGCATCACAGTCATAATACCACACCTCAGTGACAGTCTGTGGGGGGGCGGCTCTTCTAGCAACTTTGGTGACTTTTTGACGAATCTGGCGACTTTAAAAAGCTCGTCTCAAGTGACAAAATCATTGTTTTTCAGCATAACTGTAGCTCTGCACAGTCGTCAGAAGCGTATCTCTCATCACATGCTGCTTGTTTAGTGCTGTTGCTTGTTGCCTCAGTCATTCTTTTGAGCCCACAGTGGGAGGAGCTAGATACTTGATCTGTAAAGACCTGTTGTGCTGCATGCACAACTGCTTGAATATGGAAGAAAACAATATACCAACGGGGACAGATAGACAGTCATGTGTTCTCCAATGTGGTACTCTGTGTAATGAAGCCACAGATACCATCAGGTCAACTCAGAGATGGGAAAACATAAAACAAAAGTCACTGTTATGGAGTGGCCTTGACAAGTTTGGGCATGTCTATGCAAATGTCGATTGGGATAAAGGTCCAGTTGGAAAATATGTCCATGAAGCATGTATGTTGACACTATGTAATACTAAGAAATTGGAACAAGCCAAAACAAGACAGAAAACAAGAGAGTGATGAATGCCTATCTCAGTGTTCTTCTATGTTAGATGAATAATCCACAGCTGCAGATCCACCTGCCAAAAGACTGCGATCAAGTCTTGGGCAGATAAATGATAAAACAAAATGTGTCTGGTGTTGTAAGCCCGAGTCACCAAAGCACCCAGATTGAGACCAGTTGAGCCTGATTTCCTATGATCATGCATGGGCAGCTTTCAAGAGCCATACAGTTGCCCTGGAAGATCAGACAATGCAGGAGAGAATCAATTGCCTGATCGATTCTGCAGCTGATCAGCCCTATGCACTTGAGATCCGATATCACTACACATGTTGGATGAAATATGTGACAAAATACAAGAAAATGACCGATGATGACAAACTCCCACATATGCACAATGTCACTCTACGTGAGGCACAGACTATGTTCTTTAATCACATAAGAAAAATTATTGTTGAGGAACATGAGCTAAGGTCACTGCAGAGCCTCCTCCAAGACTACAGCTCTATAATCTCTCGTTATGGATTCCCAACATCTGGGGTTAAATCATCTTACATCAAAGACATCCTGACCCGGGAATTTGGGAGTAAGATTGGTTTCCATTCACGCTCACAGAGAAACCAGAGTGACCTAGTCTATGACACGTCTGGAGGTGGGTCATATGTTGAAGCTGCACTAAACTCCATCGGCGTCAGTAATGAGCAACTGGTGCTCAACAATGTGGCTCAGCGGATCAGGGATGATATTAAATCTATAAAACTCATCCGATGGCCACCAAGGGTTGAAGAACTGGAGGAAGAGGAAGAGCTCTCACCTCTCCTTCTGCAGTTGCTATCTGCTTTACGGGGGAAGGAGGAGGTAGATCTGTCTCCATGCACACATTCCCTCACCTCTCATCACACAGTATGCCATAAAACGACCCACCACAACGGCCATCAATGCCACCATCACCCTTCCTGGTTTGACTCGCAGCAAGGAGCTTGTTGACTGCTACTACAAGTTGGGCATGGGGATCAGCTACCATGACGTGCTTCTCTTGCGTGATATCTGGACCTTGCATGATATTGAGCAGTGTTCTGTGTGTCCTGATGACATTGCTGAGGGAGAACCAAGTATCAGTATCATTGACAATGATGACTTTCAAAATTATACTTTGACAGGGGGGGTACTGGACACCGCTGTAACTGGATGTTTCTGCAGCGCCTACATCTTCTTGCACAGAAGGAGCAGAACATACAGGATGCACATGAGCGCACAAAAGATGCAAATACTGTTTCACAGGCTCTGACTGAGAAGGCATCGGAGATGCAGGCAGTTAAACCATATAAGACGATCAAGCGTGGGGAACCTTCTATTCGCCACAGGCCCACTACTTTCTCATCAAGTACAGAGCCTCAGCGCAAGCAGAGCATTATTCATGCGCTTGTTCGTGCAAGCAAGAATGGTGAACGCCCTGATGCAGCTGAGCAGACTATCCCTTCCTACAACGGGTTTCATGTTAGCTTGAATAAGGAGCAGTCAAAGAGCAAGTCTTATTTCCACATATCTTACAATCAACCGCCAAACAAGTCAGTTGTGAATGACATCATGAAAAAGCTAGTTCACATCATCTCAAAACGCATGCCCCTTGCCTTTTTAGTGGGAGATCATCCTGTGTACGTCCTTGTCACTCTGCTCAAGGCAGAGAACCCAGACAAGTACCGTGACATTGTGCCCTTTCTTGCTCCTTTCCATACACAGTGTGTGATGATGAGTACCATATACAGGCGCTACAAAGGGAGTGAGCTAGGAGATGCACTTGTCACGGCTGGAGTTATTGCAGAGGGATCCGTTGATTCTGCTCTGAAAGGCAAGCATTATAAGAGGGGGCTTCGTTGCTTGAGGCTGATGTATGAGGCACTTATGAGCCAGCTGGTCAAGGAGAGCGTGATACCCAACCTAACAGAGGATACAATTGAGAATCTTGATATTCTGAGGAATACAAGTCTCTCCCAGGAAGCCCGTGCTGCTGCTCATGCAGCCCTGGAGGATGATGCTGAGCTCAAGGATCTTATCACCAACCTTTTCTCCCAAGTAGAGGTCAGTGACATGGCAGACTACTGGAGGGACTTCCTGTCCATGACAGATGCTCTAATGCAGAATTTGGGCTTTTATAGGCTTTTATAACTTTTGATTAGCTGATGAACAGCCTATTTCAGTTTAAAGGTTGTTTGCAATAAATTGCTTACTCAAATTTTTTTCTTGTCTCACTCCTATTTCTTCTTTTGCATTTTGAAGCACTACCTAGAACCTTCTCAACATCCAACAGTGCAAAATATGAATTCTTGCAATTTTTCAACTGGTCTTAAGATTTTGATCAGGAGTGTACGAAAAGATATCCCTACTGATATCCCTAAGATTTTTATTATACGCAATGATTTTTTATTGGTTTACTATTTTTCATAAAATCAGTGCAAATAGTAGCTCATGTAGCATGTATGTATGGCCCTTACAATGACCAAGATATGAGCTTAAAAGTAAAGGTAGTAAAAATACCCTGACAATAGCCTAGGGCTCATAGAGTTAATAATGACCTCTGCCCCTCTGTTAGGCAGGAGCTTCTCACCTGGTCAGTGAAGAGCACTTTGATGGTGAGACAGCCAGAGGCAGGTGGGACATACTTGACAGTGATGGTGTCGTTGGCATTAGGGATGATGTCAAAGTCAAGGTCTTCCTCTTTGTCACTGATCATGTCAGTGTCACACTTGATGCCCACACTCACATCTCCTGCAGAGGCACACGTGGCTTAGAAGGGTTAACACAGCAAACATTTCTGTTCAGAAGTTACAATGCAGTACCACATATTTATTCTAGTCATTCACTAAATCAGATTAATCAAAATTCTGATTAGCATAGATTTTCAGCCAGGTAGCGGAGTTAACCAGTATTAATCACACAAGTAGAACCAGGTGATTTAGATTGTGTGGAAGTGGATTGTACCATCTGAATCCAGGTTGGCCATCACAGAACAACAGAAAATTATTAAGTGTATGACTGTACCCTCTCCTGCCTCAGTGCAGTCCACAGTGAAATGAGTGGGCTCGTTGGCCTTGAGTCCAGTCCTCTCCACTCCTGGGCCATACACCTTCACTTTGTGTGGATGACTCCCCTTTCCAACATTCACCTGTCAAAAAAAAAAAAAAAAAAATTTCAATTTTCTGTACAAACTACAAATATATTCTTGCCCAATACATCTTTTTTAGATGTTGATTGATCATCAGCAGTCCAACATTATTTTAAGAGCCCAGAAGCCCATGCATGAGAATTTGACAAACATCACTTATGCTGAAAAGTGCAATATATAGCTATAGTCAAAAATGTAAAACTGATAAAAGGATGATGTTGCCCAACGGTCATATATCTAAAGCTTTTTGTTTGATTTTCTTTCAATTTCCTGTATTTCCCCAATCCTTAAGAAATATACATCACCTTAAGTAAAGCAGGATACATGCAATGCAGAGCAATAATTGGCAACCTCATTTTCACTATTATTTTAGACCTGTATTTTTGATATAGCCAATATATTGCACTTAAAGATGTGTGTATTTTAAAAAAAATCATGCTAGATAAAAGTGAAAACTTTGAGGAAAAAAAAAAACACCACAGGTCAGAATGACAAGGTTTGCTTTGTGACCAACAAAAACTACCTGGCACAGGGACGGGCAGGGAAAAGCTTTGATAAGAGCCAGTAACTGTTAATAATGCGGCAAAAAAACAAACACATCTTTGACAAAATTATTTAAGGGTCATTACGGAGTTAACTGAAATATATCATTCCACTGTACATTCAATCAACACTTAATCAAGTCACCCAAAAATACCACATGCTTTAACACAAACAGGAACAACATAAAGATGAGACAATGCACTCAGAGCAAAATACAAAAAAACAAGACTACAAATACATGTACCTCAAATTTATTTAATATGTACTAGCATTCATATAGTGACACTAAATCATGATCTTAAAATTGTACAACACGGCTGACAAAAAAAGAAACAAGCATCATTTCTTTCAAGTCCCAGATTTACATAACATCTGAAGCTTCAGTAGTTCACCACAAAGAAACATTTAATCATCATTAATGTCGCCTCTTAGGATTGAGACCATGTGCGGGATCACCGTTATTTCAAGATAGTCAAGACATATTTGATCCTATCCTTCCAACATTGTAAAACCCCTTTGTAGTTATGAAATCTATTGTGGTTAAAAGTTAATGTGGTTATAATTACTGGTATTAATACATTAAAATGATCACTACAGGGGAATCTTAGGATTTGCATTAAACAAATTAGGTACACATTGGACTGTATAACAAATTGAAATTTAAGGCTCCGATGAAACATTTAAGTAAAACATTAGAAGAATAATAGGGAATGATGACAATAAAAATTATATTGCATTTGTAACATTTTTAAAGAAATAATGCCTGAAATGAAATATGAGGAAGCATTTAGGCTTAAGGAATACAATTGAATCACATTTTTTAAATAATTATTACAGAGAACTTCTAGACTTCAACAATTTAACGTGACTGAAATTCATGGATATGTAAAACAAGTAACACACATGAATCAAACTTCATTTCAACCTGAGCGGCGTACTGTTAAATAACAATTACAAAGAACTTTTAAAATTATTTACGTGATTGAAATGTATTGTAATGTAAAACAATAAATGAGTAACCTAGAGAAGTCATATCAACCAGAGGAGCATACTGCAGCATATTAATGCTGTACTCTACACACACTGGTCATGTGGCGAAAGGCTGTGTAAGTGGTCATGATGATGACAGGCTTGGTCTTGGGCTGCTGTGCCAGAGCTTGGTCCACAGTGTCTACAGAAGCACTGTACTGTGGTGGGCTTCTTCTAAGTCGGCTGCGCTCTTTGTGAGGGACACTCTTGTGAGACACCTCAGACAACAGGAGATCTACATTCGGGCTGACTTGATTAGGTGGGTTAATGGTGACTTTAGACTGCAGGGAGTCTACAGGGGAACCATTGGCAGACGCATGTTTAGGGTGCAGCGGAGGCTCTGCTGACTGCACTGAGATGTTAGTGGAGAGGGAGAGCTTAGCATCTTGGGGCTCAGACTTGAGAGGTCTTACCCTGAAGGGGCTGTTGGGCACACTGACCCCTCCCCATGAGATAGCCACCGTGTGTTTGACAGCCTCTGTGGGGTTGTACGAGCAGGCATAGACTCCATCCCCTTGGCTCTTCACCTTCACATCCACTGGAACACCATTTGCATTCTTGGAGGGGGGATAGCATAGAATGTGAGTAAGTACAACCCAACTGGGATAAAAATGATTTCTAGTACACTGAGTACCAGACATTGAAAAACATCACAACCAACCAAACAGCCTGAATAATGATTTAATGCCTCAGTTTATATAATTTATGAACTTTGTACAGTTAGGTGGCTAAGCTGACAGAAATAAAAAAGAGGGCTGTATTGCCAGTAGTCTACTTTGTCCAGGGAAAGCAATGGTTACCTGTGTGACAATTTTTAAAGGACCTTTTCCTGCATCCTTTGTAAGGACCACAAACTCAGCTGGCTTGTTGATGACACAACCAGTCTTTTCCAAGCCAGATCCATAGGCCTTAACCTGAAACAAAAACACATAAACTGACACTCTAAAAATCAAAGAACCCCTGTAGCTCCCCACTTTATATGTTTTCCTATTATTATTTGTAATACTGCTAGTATCAGATTACTGTACAGACTATTACCCTGATGGATTACTAGACAAAAACTAAGGACTGATCACCTTAAAGGACAACTTCGGTGTAAAATGAAAATTGGCATGTTAAAACATCATACCGAGTTGGTATGTTTGCTGAGGAGCAAAACTGAGTTAGCCTGTTGCATTCAGAACTTAACTATTTTTTACCGTTTGTCCCAGAAGGCTAACAATGGAAGTGGTAGGTGCCCTCAGATGAAGCATAAAGATTACGCTATTATTAAAACATTAAAACAGCTTGAAGAAACTCCACACTCCATCGGTAGTACAACAAAGGCCCTGGCATTCAAAACAAGGCACTGAGAACTTTGTAAATGTACACGTTTATTTAAAAAACTGTTCTTACATTCAACAGTTTGCAGTTGTTTCTCTTCGCCACCATGATGAAAGTACAAACAAGTCGATTGTACTACCTCTCCTCCTATTCTTCCTGCTGGTTTGTGTTCGTCAATCGACTCATGCAGACTTTTATCATGGCGGAGACGAGAAACTACAGCAAGGTACTGCCTGTCAAAAGTGTTTCACTAATAAATGTTGTGTACACTTACAAAGTTCTCAGTCCCTCGTTTTGAATTTTGTTGCCTTTGTTGTGCTACTGATGGAGTGTGGAGTTTATTCAAGCTGTTTTAATGGTTTAATAACAGCGTAATCTTCATGCTTCGTCTGAGGGCACCTAACACTTCCATTGTTAGCCTCCTGGGACAAACGGTAAAAAAATAGTTAAGTTCTGAATGCAACAGGCTAACTCAATTTTGCTCCTCAGCAAACATACCAACTCGATATGATGTTTTAACATTCCAATTTTCATTTTACACCGAAGTTGTCCTTTAAGCGGGGCTGCCCAAGAGGAAGGTGTATACAGGGCTTCGACACAAGATTTTGGCGACTTCACCAAAGAAATACAGTGCATCCGGAAAGTATTCACAGTGTTTTACTTTTTCCACATTTTGTCATGTTACAGCCTCATTCCAAATTGTATTAAATTAATGTCTTACCTCAAAGTTCTGCACACAATAACACATAATGACAATGTGAAAAAAGTTTTTTTTGACATTTTTTAATTCATTAAACATAGAAAACTACGGAATCACATTTACATAAGTATTCACAGACTTTGCCATGAAGCTGAAAATTGAGCTCAAGTGCATCCTTTTCCACTGATCATCCTTGGGATGTTTCTACAGCTTAATTGGAGTCCGCCTGCAGTAAAATCAGTTGATTGGACATGGTTTGGAAAAGCACGCACCTGTCTATATAAAGGTCCCACAGTTGACCGTGCATGTCGGAGCACAAACACCAAGCATGAAGTCAAAGGAATTGTCTGTAGACCTGCAAGACAGGATTGTCCTGAGGCACAAATCTGGGGAAGGATACAGAAAAAAATCTGCTGCTTTGAAGGTCCCAATGAGCACAGTGGCCTCCATTATTCGTAAATGGAAGACGTTTGGAACCACCAGGACTCTTCCTAGAGCTGGCCGGCCGTCTCAACTGAGCAATCGGGGTAGAAGGGCCTTAGTCAGGGAGGTGACCAAGAACCCGATGGTCACTCTGTCAGAGCTCCAGCGTCCCTCTGTGGAGAGAGGAGAGCCTTCCAGAAGGACAACCATCTCTGCAGCAATCCACCAATCAGGCCTGTATGGTAGAGTGGCCAGACAAAAGCCACTCTAGCAAAGGGGAGGAGAAGTCACCTCCCCTTCGCTACACACACTCCTTAGTAAAAAGCACACAGCAGCCCATCTGGAATTTGTCAAAAGGCACCTGAATGACTCTCAGACCATAAGAAACAAAATTCTCTGGTCTGATGAGACAAAGATGGAACTCTTTGGTGTGAATGCCAGGAGTCATGTTTGGAGGAAACCAGGCATCATACCATCCTTACAGTGAAGCATGGTGGTGGCAGCATCATGCTATGGGGATGTTTTTCAACAGCAGGAACTGGCAGACTAGTCAGGATAGAAGAAAAAATGAATGCAACAATATACAGAGATATCCTGGATGAAAACCTGCTCCAGAGCGCTCTTGACCTCAGACTGGGGCGAAGGTTCGATTTTTCAGCAGGACAACGATCCGAAGCACACAGCCAATATCTCAAAGGATTGGCTTCAGAACCACTCTGTGAATGTCCTGGAGAGTCCAGACTTGAATCCGATTGAACATCTCTGGAGAGCCGTGAAAATGGCTGTGCACAGATGTCTCCCATCCAACCTGATGGAGCTTGAGAATTACTGCAAAGAAGAATAGGCAAAACTGCCTAAAAATAGGTGTGCTAAGCTTGTGGCATCATATTCAAAAAGACTTGAGGCTGTAATTGCTGCCAAAGGTGGATCAACAAAGTATTGAGCAAAGGCTGTAAATACTTATATAAATGTGATTTCTTAGTTTTCTATTTTTAATAAATTGAAAAAATGTCAAAAACATGTTTTTTCACATTGTTATAATGGGGTATTGTGTGTAGAATTTTCAGGTATGAGAATAATTTAATATAATGGCTGTAACATGACAAAATGTGGAAAAAATGAAGCGCTATTAATACTTTCCAGATGCACTATAGGTACCCATTTATTTAAATTAATTACACGTACTGTACGTTATGTTGGTACATATCACCTTAATTGCAAGTTATGGCAGATCATAATGTTTAGTCGAGCCCTAAATGTATATCAACACCCCTGGAATAGGCTACTTTACACTTACAAATCAATTTAAATCAAACCCAAACAAGCTCAACTCACAGCATTTTACTCGACAATACTCAAACTTGAAACTTAAACTTCAGAGTTCAGTTCAAGTTCAGAATTATTTTTAACGAATTACCTGCCATTATTAATGCATTCTAGTTAGTGGTCTAAAGATACTCCATTTTGGAATGGTTATCGGTCTATAACCAATGCGGTCCGACTGAACCGGTACGTCGAGCCCAGAACGGTTCAGATGCACTATGAACAGTCCGATGGCCCGGTCCGACGGCCCCAAATCAGTTTCCAGCACATACATTAAAGTACATTGTTGTATTACAAATACATATATAAATGTATGCACAAAACGCAATCATGTGTGCAATCATGTTTTGTAAGGTGTTTTCAGGGTTAATATAAGCCATGTTTCCATTAGGGGAGGTTCTGATGGTAATTCAGGGAGAGGGAAGATCTCAGGGAATTGATACCTTAACTCCTAATATTTTTCCCACCAGAGGGGGAAGAGGAAAAAAAATAGGAATAAAGATATCGATGCATCGTCGTAGTGCTCCCAAGGTGTTACTACGCCTTTCATTGTAGTGCCATTTTCTATCTACCTACAAAAAAAGTCAAGTTTCATTTTGAGTAACTACACTTGGGTTGTGTAACAAGTCAGGTAAGCATATTTAAATGGGGAAAACAGGGAAGTGCATGGCCACTTCTAACTTCAGCACTGTTTTTTACTCAATGGCATGCTACATTCAACAAATTATCGCAGCGAGTCTGACTGCCTGGCGGCATGCATAAAGGCCTGAGAGGCACATATCAACTCGTCTCAGAACAGAGAAGAACACAGTTCATGGAAACATGGTGGACTCTTCCTTTAAGTTATATGTTGTACTTGTTTTTCAGTTGGTAACACTCCCATGAAAAACTAATAACTTAGATTTTTGCCAATGAATGGCACTTGTTTAATAATGTCAATTTTTTTTGTTTGATATCTGGTAACCTTATCGGTTTTTGTTTTGTGCTGTATTTCAAATACATGCAGATTGTGAACTTGGCGGATGGCAGGCATCTGGTTACCAGGTTTTTGGGTTTTTTTATTCTCTGGGATAAAAAATAAACAAAAGAATGCTGTTTTGAAATGTCATTTTGTTTTTTTCTCTTTTTCTTAGTAGCAAAGGGCTTTGAAGTTGTAAATATGTATCGAATCAAACCGAACCAGATCGAATCGTACCAAATCGGTGACTATTTTTATTAATCGTCCCTGAATCGGATCATAACCTGAATCGAGATTGGATTGGACCGTTTTGTGGGTAAAAAGATTCACACCCCTAATTCTAGTGTTTGTTAGCACATTGTTAAGTGGGCTCCACACCAAAGATTTGTGAGGAGGCTGTCTGCAATGTTCCGAAAACTCGCAACTCGTTGCAAGCTGTTGCAGCAGTATAAATGGCCAGTTTTAAAAACACTGATTTGCAAGGTCTCTATTATAACCAAGCCAACATGGGGATGTGTGTAGTCTATTAGGTAAAGTAAATGTACAGTGATGGCGACCCTAATTGTCCCTAAAAGAGCACAGCCAGAGTGTAGAAAATGCTAATACAATGTCTGTATGTATGCATGGACTGATGTGCAGTTTTTTTTCTCCCCGCCCCCCTTTTCTTTTTTTTTTTTTAATTTTAAAGACAAAAATGATTTACAATGCGAAACAGAGGTGATTAAAAAGGGGGACTATGAACATTGTGGTTTTCTAGTCGCCTAAACCATAGGCTACACGTTTAAAGGGTAAAATATGACTACCTTTCAATAACATAGTTAAACCCCCAAACCCATTTGAGAAACAGGAACCGGTTGATATCACAAATTGCCTTACTTCTGTCCAGCTACCTTTGCTTAAACAGCCTAGTCACAGGTACACCCTGCCCTTGAACTTGACTCCTCCTCTGGCCCGACATGGCCCCTCTTGGCTGATGGTTTTTGTTGGGCCAGGAATAGCTCTCAAAACCAACTACCACCTCGGCGTGACAGTCTGAACACGTCTGGTGTGCCCGTGTTAGCCTGCTTTAGGCCAGATTGTTTCTGCCACATATTAGAGGTGTTCAGACTAACATGACATTCACAGGCTGTAAATTGACATGAACTGACAAAAATTAGGGATTTCCAGCGTATAGGCCTATGGGGACAAAAATCCCACTTTTCATGCAGTGAGAATTAAATAGGAAGTAAAGTGTTAACAAAGATGTCTCAAGCTGTAGGACATACTAGTTATTCAAGAAGCCGAACTCATATTTAATCCGTTCTCACTTGCAGCTTTGAAAGTTTAAGCTGTAGGCTAATTAACCATTTTAGTGAACTAACATTTAAGAGTGCGTGCCTGCTCACCTTGATTCTGTTGACATTGCACTGTTATTGTAAATTGTTATTTTCACAATTGCCGTTTTCATAGGTCAAACTTCTGCAAATGAATTAGCTAGCTAGTTAACATCAGGTGCATATAACAAGCTACTGTACTAGTCTTGTAAGCAAGCAGACAGGTTAGCAGACAGACAGCGCAGATTGCATGGAATTACTTTTCACAGGTAAGACTGAAAAAAAAACAACTTTTGATTGTATTTGGTAGGGCTGTAACGATACACCAACTCACGATTCGGTTTGCATCACGATTTTTGACCCACAGTTCGATACACCCCATGATTTTTTTTAAATTGAAAAGGCATTTAGTTTAAACAACATTTATTTAACAATTGAATAATATGAAGTATAGCAAAATAAATAAATAAAGATTTCGCTAGTTTCTGTAAAAAAATATTGTTGAAAAATAAATGGAATTCAATTCCATAAGGAAAGGAGTCCCAAGACCATGTCCTAATTCCCATAATACAAACCAACATCATACAGTAGCGATTGTTTTCCACCCGTGTTTGTCTTAATGTGAGATATTGTCACCACCACCACTACATTTCATTTCAGTCCATCTTTTTGCAGCGCTTATGGGAGTGACTTGCTTTTTTGCATGCTTTTGAAATCCTTTACCCTTCTCCAACGCACCTTTCCAATTACAGTAACATGCTTTGGTGAAGACTACGTCTCTTTTACACATGCCTGCAAACTGACGACATGTGTCGAAGTTGACAGAGTACTGCAACCACGGTCAGGATTGGTACCAGTTGGAGTTAAACGAACACAAAGTCTAACCAAACATTTGTTTAGGATGAACTTTTAATATTGGCTGGGATGGTGCACTATTATTTAGCTGACGCATATCTATGTTAGCAGCCGGAACTACACTGCTAACACTATGTTTGTTAGGTTGGGAAGTGGGCACATTCACATTGGAACTGCTTACAGAAGGCGAAGGCACTGGCCAACAACTTACGTTTCAGCTACCAGAGGCAGCAACCGGCTTGTTTGAAAGTGTAGTCTTTGGGACTAAAAATCTCTGCATGTTGCATACACTAATTGACAAACAGACGTTTTGGAAAATATGGTTGAAAAACTAAGCTAAGTGAAGTGCTAGGTGGCTAAGCTAGCCACCAAGCTATTGGAACTAAACAGCAGAAAAGATGTCAAACAAAAAAAATCACACTACGAGAGATAATTATGTCAAGACTACAATGCAACAACAGAAAACAAGTGAGAACAAATGAACAATGATAAGCTTTAATGAAAAAGTTGTACTCCTCTACTACTCTCAAGACAACCTGGACAATCAGGACTACCTGAGCTAGCCATTGTTTGCTGCCTGTCACAATACGTCTCATCCACGTTGTTGCGTGAGCTAAACTTTTTGCAGTCACATGACTGAAAGGTCGTCAATGACACGTAGTTGAAGGATGCTTGCAGGTCGACGAAAAAAATCAAAGTTTTGTGGTTTACGCCCATGTATTTTAAAATAGACGACTGGATGTCAAATAAAATTAGTAGTATTTTTAAAAGTTTGGTAGCACTATCAGCTCATTTCACGTGGCTGGATCTGAACTAAAGGATTGAGTATGACAGGAGGTGTCGCAATTCTGCCTTCTTACACCGCGAGACAGGTTCGTGGCTCTGCCTGTCGCGATTTCGGTTTCGACACGCATATTGTTACAGGGCTAGTATTTGGCCATTATACCATAATTGTGACCGACCACAGAGAAACCGGTCTCATGTTGGCCAGAGCGAAACGGAGAAAATGGTAATGATGAAAATAGGCCCGTAGAAGAGACTTTTGTGTGGTTGCATTACCAGTAGTCCCAAATGAAACATTGTAGCCAGTGAAAACCAAAGATTCTAGAGCCCTCCTGGAAAATCTTGCGGGACCATATATGGGCAGCTTTAGAATCATTTGTTACAATATGTTACAAATTCAAAACATCGGTATTCTTTCTATGCGTAGGGCTATTTTGTGTTTCTAGCTACAGTGAGATCCGAGTTTAAAAGATGGACATTAGAAATTTCTTTAGGGGAAAAAGTGCAGAGAGTGGACAAGAGGTGCAGACAGAGAGTGTGGCGTTGGCTACTGCAACGGCAACCCATGAGAGCGTTTCGATCAGCACAGGTTCGTGAAAAGCAGCCCCATCCACAGTCAGCCTTTCGATAAATGCTGGTCTGGTGTGGTTAGCTTAGCTTTGCCAGAAGAGACTCCTTACAGGTTATCCTGTAATACCTATTCGACGCAAGTCATGACTCGTGACGATTGTCCTTTCTTTTCATTCTTTAACAACGCTAAAATTGCATTTTCATCAGTTCGATTTTTAAAATTTTCTCGGGGGAGAAACCCACGAACCCCTGCTCAAACAACACTCTAACTTCTGGGCTAAAGCCGCGAATGTTTCCACAACCTAGCGACGCTCCTGCTGGCCATTCACGTGACGATTACAGTGCTCTTTTGTTTGTTTTTCCGCCAATCAGCTGTGTGCTAGAAGCAAACCTCGTGGCTACTTAAGCTGTGTAACTTTAACTGTAAATGCTACATAAGAAGGAAGGAGAACTTTCTTCTTGGGACGTTCACGTAGTCAGACATTTTCTCCAGAGTCTACAAAATGCAACCGGTTCCTCTAGCTGCCGAAAGAGAGTGAAGTACTAACAGATAGTGTTGACGGAGGGGAGGTGGGAAATCCCCCTTTATGCAGAGCAGAGTCAGGACTCGTTTCATTGAAATTAATAGGACGCGTGTGGAGTTTAACTAATAAATTGGTCGGTACGTCTTTCTGGAGTTGTTGATGTTTTTTTGTAACCATGAGTCATAATCCGCAACTGTTTGTGATTATTTCAAGCCTAATTGCCTAGGTTGTTAGTGTTTGGATTTTGAGAAAATTAGCTTTACTTCAGGTCAGGTAGTAACACTTACTATGTTGTTGTTAGCGCGCTAACGCTAGCGAACTACGCTAACGTAATGGTTTAAATTGAAAGCTGTCACTTTACTCACCAACAACCACCTAGATACTGTTACTGATATTAGCTCAAGTGGACAAAGTAATATAAAGGTATAAGGTTACAGCAATGTGTTAAATTCAAGGTGAGTCAATCACTGTTAGCGTTTAGCACATTGGTTTTGTCAGTTACTACCATTCACTTAAATCAGCTAGTTCGTTAGCTTGCTAGCTCGCCGTACAGACACACTAGGAGTTTGTTGGCATCATACTTCTAGACAATAACACACTACACAGAATTATATTTATCTTTGTATAATCTAAGATATTTTGGTACTAATTCAGCTTTCGTGTGGTCATTATTTTTGCATGAAAGGGAGATATTTAGCCAATAGCAGGGGGCAACAGGGCTTTTTTAATTGTAAAAATTAGCATAATTTTACTAGCCAAAACCTCCCATTACAGCATAGTTTCGAGCATTGACTGGTGCTAATGATTAAATCTTAATTGTCTTTACTGCAGTATACAACAGCTATACTTTGGTAAAAACTGCAGCTTTGATACTGCAATACAGCTGGTACTGCAGCACTAGTTGCTAAATCATTAGCATCTCAGTCATAATAGGCTACCACACCTCAGTGACAGTCTGTAGGGGGGGGGGGCTTATCTTAATGGCATGCAAATGGACAGCATTCTGCCCCACAGCGCTGGAGTGAGGCAATCTTCAAGAGGAATTTTCTCAGTTTTGTGTTTTAAGGTGTGCATGCTTTCAAATGGCCACAAATTCTTCCAATATTATCAGAATTCCACATGCAAGACCTCATTGGAAAGCTCATTGGAAACACTTTGCGAATCTGTGAAAAACTCAAAATGCCTCTAGGACGATTTGTGGTCGGTTTTGCCGTGGTCGGTCACAATTTTACAAACAGAATTTGCCGTTTGTGGTTAATATAAGGTCCAGCACAGGTATCCCAAAAATAAAGAGCTGAGAAAGCAGTGTGAAACGGCTATCAGATGGGAAGGGTTTTCTGCTACTCAGTCATCTATGCTGGGCTGCGTTTCCCGATTGTAATATTCACATAGAATATTCTGGTATTATTGTGCAGGTATAGTCCCTGCAGGATACTGTTGTTGTTATTGGTTGATTATACTAACCAGAACCCCTAGCCTATATATTTGTATATTGCAGTCAGTACATTGGAGACCACGAGTGAAACACATTGTGAGTGCAGATGTTTGAGTGCTCAGTTTAGTATTGTGCAGCACGCCAGTGTGCTTTTCATTGAAACACACACATGAAAACAAGAAATGGTGTCAGAGTGAAGAACGTGTAACCCAAAACAGAAAGTAAAAGAGAAGAGATGGATACAGCAGGAGTTCCTTCACCACATATGGACTGGGATGCTAGCAACCTGCCAGTTGCATGGCGTAAGTTTAAACTTCACGTGGAATTGATGTTTTCGGGTCCATTCAAGGCTAAGAGAGAGGACGAGAGGTGCAGTTACCTTCTCTTGTGGTCCGGAGAAAAAGGGAGAGACATATACAATACATGGACTATGACAACGGATGAAAGTAAGTTACTGAAGTCATACTATGATTGTTTCGAAGACTACGTTATGCCGAAGTCCAATGTAATTTTCGCCTGCTACAAATTCCACAAGAAAGTACAGGGAGCTAGCGAGCCATTTGAACAGTTTGTAACAGACCTGAGACTGTTTGTAAAGGACTGTAACTATGCTAGCAGTGAAGAGATGATATGGGATCACATTGTCTTTGGAATTCATTTGCCTAAAGTTCGTGAAAAGTTACTGAATGTTGGATCTGATTTGACTTTGGCAATTGACATCGGTAGGTCTAATGAAATTGCCCAAGCAGCTAATGTTATTCCCACACGAGTTTTCAAAGGATTGGGGATACAAGATGTGCTTCAGCCTTCAACACGCCCTCTTTATGGCTATTGCGGTGAACAGCTAGTTGTCCGAAGCAAGTGCAATATGAAATGCCAATACAAGGACATGCAGTTGACATTGAAAATACATGTCGTCGACACACATGCACCGCCAGTGCTAGGCTTAAGATCATGCCTTGATTTTGGACTCACTGAGCTCATCCTCTCTGTGTCTAGTACACCTGAACCACCAGTCATGGAAGAGTTTGTGGATGTCTTTAAAGGAATAGGACTATTCCCTGGAGAATGTACCATTCACATTGACCACGATGCAGTGCCTGTAGTCCCATATTGCCTTGCGTGCTCGCCTGAGAGAAGAGCTACAGAGCATGGAGAAGCAAATCATCATTAGGAGAGTCACTGAACCAACCGAATGGGTCAATTCAATGGTAGCAGCAGAAAAACCCAGCACAGGCAAGCTGAGGATATGCCTAGATCCTCGACACTTGAACAAGGTAATCAAACGACCGCATTACCCATTGCCAACCCTCAAAGACATCAGAGCTAAGCTCGCCGGAGCAAGCTACTTTAGTGTTATGGATGCAAAATCAAGCTACTGGGCTATAAAGCTCACAGATGAATTTTCTAAGTTGACAACATTTAACATGGTGCTTGGACGTTACCGGTTCCTACGTCTACCCTCTGGTCTGAAATCAGCTCAAGATGAGTTTCAGAGAAAAGCGAATGAGACTTACGAAGACCTACAAGGGGTCATGGCAAAAGTGGATGACATCCTGATATGTGGGAAAACCAAACAAGAACATGATGAAAATCTCCGTGCAATGTTGCAATGCTCTAGAGAACGAGAAGTCAAGCTCACCCCTGAAAAGAGCATAGTCTGCACCACTGAGGTCAGCTACTTTGGACACCTCATCACCAAAGATGAGAGTTAAGCCAGATCCTGCCAAGATTGCAGCTGTCAAAGAAATGAAGCCCTCAAAAGACAAAGGAGAGCTTGAAACAATCCTCAGCATGGTTAACTACTTGGCAAAGTTTGCACCAGGACTTGCAAGCATCAATGCACCCCTGCGCCATTTGCTGAAAGAATCAAGTACATTTCTATGGGATGTGCAGCACAAGGAAGCTTTAAAGAAGATAAAAGAGCTCATCACATGTGAGCCAGGTCCAGTCTTAACTTACTATGACCCCTGCAAAGAGCTCACACTGCAAGTTGATTCAAGCAAATATGGATTAGGTGCAGTACTACTGCAAGATGGCAAGCCCATTGGATATGCATCTAAAGCGCTCACTGACAGTGAAGTCAATTATGCCCAGATTGAAAAGGAGCTTTATGCCATTCTGTTTGGATGTAAACGCTTCCACCAATACGTTTACGGCCACCACATCACTGTAGAGAGTGACCACAAACCTCTTGAGTCTATCATTCGCAAGCACCTCCAAGATTGCAATGCATGTTCCTGCAACTCCAGAGGTACGACTTTACCATTGTCCACAAACCCTGCAAAGACATTCCCGTTGCCGACACCCTGTCCAGAAAGTCGTTGTCAGACCAAGATGACAGCCTAAGTGAAGGCATGGACATGCAGGTACACCTGTTGTATAGCAACCTACCCGTTAGTGATGCTAAGCTGAAAGAAATCAAAACAGAGACTGACAAAGATGCACAGCTCAGGCAACTGAAAAAAGCAATCAGTGAAGGATGGCCTGAGCAGAGGAAGTTATGCCCTCAGAGTATAGCAAAGTACTGGAATCACCGTGATGAACTCTCACAGGTGGACAGCATCATCTTTAAAGGTGAGAAAATTGTTGTTCCTTTGTCACTGCGTGCAGAGATGTTATCACGAATCCATATTGGTCACATGGGCATTGAAAAGTGTAAGCAGAAAGCACGAGACATCCTGTTTTGGCCAGGTATGAATAAGCAGATTGAGGAGATGATTGGAAAGTGTTCCACCTGCCTGGAGTACAGATCCTCCAACACTAAGGAGGCCATGATCAGCCACAAGATCCCTGAAAGACAGTGGTAAACCGTTGGTTCTGATTTGTTCACCTGGAATAATGACCAGTACATCATTACTGTGGATTACTATAGCAGGTACTTTGAACTGGACAAGCTAAATACCACAACAGCTTCTGCCATAATACACAAACTAAAAGCAGCTTTCGACAGACACGGCATACCAGAGACTCTTGTATCAGATAATGGCCCTCAGTACAAGTGCAAAGAATTTGAAGACTTTACCCACATCACTACGAGTCCCTATTATCCTCAAAGCAATGGCCTTGCAGAGAAATCAGTCCAGATTGCCAAATCACTGATGGGCAACACCAAAGCCACTAAGCGACATCCATACTTGAGTCTGCTTGAGTATCGTAATACCCCTGTTGACAGTCTCGCATCACCAGCTCAACTGCTCATGAGTCGACGTTTACGCTCAGTCATACCCAATACTCACCAGCTACTTCAGCCAAAAGTGGTCAGTCAAAGACAAGTCTACGGAAGGAGAGTACACCAGCAACAACAGCAGAAGAAGTATTACGACAAATCTGCCAGGTGCCTTCCACCACTGAAAGAAGGTCAATACATCCGTTTCCAAGAACAAGGACACTGGAAACCTGCAGTAGTCAGACAGGCCAACACTGCCAAATTCACGCAGCTGAAGGACAGGGGTACAGGAGAAACAGTCGACACCTCCTTGACACCAAGGAAGAGCATCACATTCACACTGACAAGCATACAGTTGACAATGCACAGCACACTGAATCCAACAGCCCACTACCCACTTCACAAGCAGCAGAAGAGACAGCCCCTGTTAACATTGCTTACCGGACCAGGTCTGGACAAGAAATTAAGCTTAGAGCTGATCTGGACTTGTAAGACCATGTAAAAGGGAGTAGGCGGATCGCTGCTCTTAACCCTATGGGCTCAATGGACGCAAAATACGTCCAAATTTACACCAATTCTTCTCTGTTGAATTACTCCGGAACAGTACATCGTAGAGAGATGACTCTTGTACCAAACTTTACAACGGGACTTCCCGCTTATTTTTGTGATCAAGTATCGGCAAGATATTAATGTGACCCCGCCCATGAGAACCCGGCTAAAGTTGCCAGGTTAGTGTTGGCGGATAAACACCCAATAATTTGGGTGTCATTAGGTTCAGGAACTTCTTTTCTCCTATTAGAAAGCCAATGCAGATCAAAATGTTAACCCGCGTCGCTGTCACGTTGCTTTGTTATGGGTATGGCAGGGAAGTTGCGACTTAAGCCGGGTATAGGTTTCGCAGATGATTGCTTCGTATGACCACCGACATTTATCGAGAACTGATTTTTTCTTCATGAATAACTTGTTGTGAATCTAACCAGCCTATTTTAAGGACATCTCATGCATGCTACGTCTTGAGACAATTTAGTGTTTGGACACTGACGGACCGTAAGGAGACTGCTGCGGGACTGCTGCGGGAACCTTTGAAGATGAAGCGCGAAATTGTTAACCTGAAATGGCGACGTCGGATAAGCAGATTGCATCTTTTCTCAATAAGTTATACACAGTTAATTTAGGGGCGATAGCATCAAACCAAGATCTTGTAAGTGTGGTAGAAGACTACTTCGTTAAAGATGACCATGATGATGGAGAGGACTCTTTCTTCGATGACTTTGATGACGAAGAGGAGTTCTATGAAGGTAAGCTAAGCGTGATCATTAACACTGATTAAGCTAATTAAACTGTGTCTGTGTCATCCAATGTGTTTCTACCACGGTTGCTATTTCGTGAAAATTGAAATCTATTTAATTTTAATGTAATTTAAAATGTGTGGATTGAGAGTAGCCTACTGTCAATAAGTTACATATTTCTCTTGCTAGTTGATTCAATGCCTAGAACTATGTTAGCTCTAGCCTATAGGCTGCCTTGAATGAAGTTATCCATGTCAGTAACAGTCAATGTAGGCTAAGGAAGGGTTATTCAGTGAACATTCAGAAAATGTATTTCTTATTTCTTATACATTGATTGAGTCTTGTTTCAATGAGTTACATGCCTGTGAGAAGGTGATCGCTCCCCCTTTCTCACCGCTACGCAAGAAATTCTCTCTAAGTAGCGTTTGTGTTTGCTTGTGGCAGGCGTCCGCGAGAGAGGGAGCGAGAGAGAGACTCGTTCACTCACTCTCTCACAGACCTTACCTTCATTACATGGAAAATAGTCCCTTATTTCCGTCAGGCACAGACTACATATTTATCAACATTGATAAGCCACTGAATATCCCACAATCATGGTTCTTATATTGCCAGATTCCAGACAATCTCCTCTACTCACATATGAAAAGATATCCCTACTGACAGCATCCTATGGACAGGTACTTGCAAGAATATAAGATTCTTTTTATACGCAATATGATTTTTTATTGGTTTAGTATTTTTCATAAAGTCAGTGCAAATAGTAGCTCACCAAATGAAATCAGATCTGGATAGCCTAGACTGTCCTGAAAGAAACAAGATATGGCATGTATGTATGGCCCTTACAATGACCAAGATATGAGCTTAAAAGTAAAGGTAGTAAAAAATCCTGAAAATAGCCTAGGGCCCACACACACTTGTGTGTATTACAGTTCCATTGTAATTTGATGTAACACTTGGTTCAAGATTTTGATATGATAAATGAGTTACTGAGGTTAACAATGCCAGGAATTTTGGAGTGCTACAGGAATTTAATTACACCAGCACTACGTTACTGTTAATGCATGTTTAATGAGAATTTTCAGTTCTAGCTATTCAACACATACAGGTAATGCAGAGGAGTATTATACTTGTATCGTTTTTTTTTTTTTTTTTTTTTAAAGGGGGGTGTAATATTCACATAGAATATCCAGGTATTAATGCGCAGGTATAGTCCCTGCAGGATACGGTGTTGGTATTGGTTGATTATACTAACTGAAACCTCTAGCCTATATATTTGTATATTGCAGTCAGTACATTGGAGACCACGAGTGAAACACATTGTGAGTGCAGATGTTTGAGTGCTCAGTTTAATAAGCACGCCAGTGTGCTTTTCATTTAAACACACATGAAAACAAGACACAGATAACGATGGATCTTAGGCTTGAGAGCAACGTAAACGATTGATCTTACGAACGTTCTTACATTTTCTACGGCCTGAACATGGTCATACATGAACACGCGTGCACAGCTCCTAAGATCGGTCTTAAGGGCCCCGTCCACATTTGTGGTACTGAATGTTACCAGTGTTTCCCCGCGGAGAACGGCGCAGCAACATAATCAATTACAATTACAAAATGTAATGTGTGTGTTGATGTAAATTGTTACATTTTAAAAACAGGGTACAGTAATGTAGCAGTTTATTAGAAACACAGACGTCAGTGTCGGCTTCTAAAATCCAGCCACAAATCCAACCATCAATTCAACAATAAGTGTCTCACCCAGCTGACCATGATGCGCACTATGGGGCCGATTCTCCCGTAGGCGCTTAAGTCTCTTTTACGCACGTACCTTATAAGCACTTTCGTCTTGCGCGGATTCTTCCCTCTGAACCTCTGCCACTCCCCTAGCACTTAACTTCGAAATACAGCACGTAACTCAACATGGGCGTGATGTATGTAAAATGAAAGCAACGTCAGTGCCAAATGCAAGGATTACGGCAACCAAGAAAATATGGGACATGGACTTTCTGACTACCCATATAAAAGCAGTGGAAGTCCATGGGAAACAGACAAGAACTTTAAATTTGAATATGCAAGCAAACAAGTGGTGCAAGTGATCTTTCTAGCCCATTACTTTAAGAAGTCTGGTTTTACAAAAAATATATGCTGCCATAATGAAATAAACAATATCGCTGTGAAGCGCAACACTGTTCATTGAAATCAAAGAGTAAGGAATAGCCTACATTCTAGGCACTCAAATGGTACAGCTTATATTATTTGAGCTCTGTTACAATGCTCACATTTGAGAACTGAAATCACTCCGATGTTTCGTGTCCAACTGAATGTCATGACAAAAAAACGATTGTTACACTGCACGCTGTCACTTTCCAACGCAACAGCAACAAACATATTGTGATGACCTGTGTTAATTGTGTTCTGTTCTGCGATATTCTTATGTGTATGTGCCTTTAAGGGAATGGAGTTGTGTTGTGTGTGTGGGCGTGCGGGATGAGAGGAAAGAAACACAAAAAAGTTGCTACACTGTTGCACCATAGTGTTTGTGTAGAATAAGCGTGAGTTGTGGCTAAACAGCATCTGCTCTAGGAACAGTTTCTGATAAAGCTTCCTGGAAGTGTCAAGCAAGCCTCGGATCATTACAAGATCCATCGCTGAGGCCTCTTTCATCTACTTTGATTTGGCTGCCACATTCACTTGAGGTTGTGTGATGTATTGTAGGTGTTGCAAATGTGCAAAGGTGTTGCAAAACGGTCCAGGCGAAACCGCTGAATGCCCTCCATGTCAGTGAAACTCAGGATGTTTATCTAGACCTATAAACGCGAGCGCATCTTTGACCTTGGTGTTCTCTCTCCCATTGATGCAGGAATGCAAGCAGCTACAAGGATGGCATTTTGGTTTCTGATTATGAGAGCATGTTGGTCATATTTGTACTCACACCAATTACGTAATTAAGAAAATAATTCATTCATTCATTCATTCATTCATTCATTTATTCGTTAATTATCGTTTGTTTGTAATTTACCTAATTGGCAAACATGGTTCTTTCGTGATATCATGTGATATTTTATTTTAATAATGTTATGGCTGTGAGAAACGTTGTCCTGAAGTTTTGGATCAACAACCAAACATGACTGACTGCACTTTGGTATGCTAAAAAGGGCAAAACAACATTATACAACAAAACATTATAGGCCACATCAAACGCAGTACTTCATTTCGCCTTATAGTGGTGCTGGACCTTACTACAGCCCTTTGAGGCGCATAAGGAGAAAACCGCTTAAGTGCAGGGTGGAATGCGCGCAGGGTTCATTTACATGCGACACTCCCTAATTTTGGGGTTGCTCCTCCCGAAGCGCGTAACTGACTGATTTCTGCGTATATTACAGACTTGGTGGGCGCAGTTGCGCAATTTTTTTCATTTACGCGCCCTTACGCGAAGGGGAGAATCGGCCCCTAAGTGGCATGAAGCTCCTATATATAGGCTATATAAGGCCACTAAAAACACAGAAGGTGGACAGATGTGTTCAAAATGAAGAAAACACCCACACCAATAAGTAAATATTCGGTATGTCGGAGAAATTCTTCTCGATGAGTTGCACAACTGAAGTAGGCTACAATCTTCAGCAGGTTCAAGGCCTTGACAGCCGTCAGAAGAATCAGGGAATTTTGCCACACTATCCCTGCTGTTTTTAAACACTGCCTGTCAACAATGTCTTCACAAATCACGTCATTGTCCTTTTTGTTACGCCCATGCAACTGTCATGTGCCGAGCCTTTTTATTAGACTTTTTTTTTTTTTTGGCGGACTTTATTTTGCCCTTCTGCATCTGGGTTATTTTTCCCTTAGTTGCCTCGAAACGCTCCCGTTCATGACATGCCCACACAAAATCACACGTCGGATCACAGTTTAATTATGCCCAATTTTACTATCAAATAGTTAAAATATTTCCTGGCTGCAATCAGACTGATTTGATTTCAGACCCTTATGTAATTTAGGCTACTTCTTTATTTCCGTTAGTCTTCAGTGTCAACTACATGATGCCATGATAGTTATATGATAGTTATGATGAACATGATAGTTACCAAAAAAAAAGTCTTATGACAACATCTTCAGGTGCACGTAGCCTATTTTCACTTCAAATCTTCTGTCTCCACTGTGCCGCTAGTCGATCTTAGTGCTCTACGATTACTCCAGACCACACGTAGAGTTACGAGTGAAATCACGATGGTTCTTGGCCAAAGAAGGTTTCGGGAAATGGTCCGTAAACTCTATGAAGGTGCTAAGTGTGAATTTGAGTACTACTTAGACTTAGGTACCACTTCTCGCGCTCGCAGTGCTTTTGGGAAACGCAGCCCTGTGCAGTGAACACTTTAGACTGGAGGACATTGACACTGTTCCTTCTGTTTTGATGCCCTTTTGTTTTTCATCTATATGAGTATTTACGCAAATGGGTGAATAAAAGGCATCAAATTAAATCCCTTTGTAGAAAGGTGCTTGGTGAAGTTCCATCCACTGCATTAGTTTACGGTGCAGATCTACAACATCCAATATGGTGGTCATGCTGACGTACCGCAGCAGCGGGCCAACCAGCTCAATGAGGCGTCTACGTTTATGTGTCTATGGGTTAGCAGACCTTGCAGCCATGACAGTACTGCTTGTTAAAATATTGCTACCAATAATTTCATGGCACAACGCACTGCAAGGGGCAAAGATAAATTGTGTTGCATTCTTTCAGGCTACAGACTCTGATCTTATTATTAAGCCCATTTAAACATTCCAGGTGAGGTAAAGCTTTTGACATCACACCAAAAAGTAGTATTGCCAAACAAATACAAGTTGCAAAATACAGGTTACTATTCTCATAGCAAAACTCATGCCAGCGCCACTGCTTACGGCATCCTTTTATTCCGGTAACTAGGTTTCTAGGCCACAAACATTTATTAAATGTATCTTTACAAAATCTTTCTGAACAGAATCTTTGGTCGTGAATGGTGGACCTGCATGAACGCAGCAGACAGTCTCAAGTGATTGAGCATATTGCTGCATGTCTCTCCCTGGTTATTTCTCTGCTTCAATCATTTTAACTGAATTTTAGGCTACATTTAAAAAAAAAAACAAAAAAAAAAAAAAACACTGTAGCGGCAAATGTCTGCAAACACATATTTCCCCGCACCCCAATTTCTTGATTCCTCAAATCAAGAACACGAGGGCATATTCAGTACTTCATATAGCTGGTTTTGCATCAAGCAACTTTGACTGTCACACCCAAAGGGTCAGGACACCTTATTTACAATTCCCTGGCCTGAAGGGCTCACCTGACTGACATTGTTGGCTTTGTTGCCAGGGACAATGTATGCCATAAATGGACTGTCTTCGATATCCTCATCATCACACATGACATGGACAGCATATTCTCCAGGTTCTGTTGGCCAGTACTTCACATCACATGAGCCATCGTTTTGGTCTTCACACTCAATCTTAGCCTGGGAGGGGCCCTCAATGGCAAAGCCTAAAACAGATATTAAAAGCACAAGAAACAGAGTAAACTATTCAGTAAGGGAGAGCACAATCAATAAACTGAAAATTCCATGCCATCATTGTCAAATGTTAAGATATTACGCAGAAGAGGTATTAAGACAGCTTTCCAAATCCACATTTTGCAGGCATTGCCACAGACAAGTGTTTTATGGTGAACAAACATGCATTAACACTAAGATTAGATCAGATTAAGACATTAAGATCAGATCATCATCACATTCTTTTTTCCAGTTAAGGACTTCAAATAGCTAAATTAAATATAACACACATTGTACATATGTATATTTATTTACATGAAAGATTATTTAAATGAAATACAAATACCAAGCACTCCGACATCTGTCCCAATGGACTCCGCCACAAAGTCAGCTGAATTGCCCACCACTCCCCCCTCCAGTCCTGGACCCCACGCTCGGATCTTCTGTGGTCCAGCCTCTGAACCTACATGGACCTCAAAGGGACTGCCAAACACAAAATAACCTAAATGTTAGTGTACTGACACACTTTAGTATTGTACCATTTTGTGAAATAAATCAGGACAAAACCACTTCAACTCTCACAGAAAGCAGTCTTTTATTTTTCTTACAAAAATATTTTTTGTCAGGCAATATAATGTCTTGCTAGGAGTTGTAACCTGAAGAAAGAATAATAATGGTATGTCAAACACTAGGTGAAATGAGACAAAAAGACTAATGTTGCTCAGGTCAGGTGCCCTCCAGGTTTAAACATGTGTGAAAGGGAAAGTAATTAAACGGCCTGAGCAGTAAATGTGAAGAGCCTGTATGAATGCTTGTGCTTGTGAATGTAGTGGTAATAGATGGCGGCTGGGCTAAGGTGTGGCAGAGGTATGCAGAGAAGCAAAGGTAGAGCCTAGAGAAAGAACAGGGCTGTAATTGTGCTCATTGAGCCATAACTCTGTACAGCATTCCAGCATGTTCATTCTGTTTCTGTCACACAACCTTAACCAGTCGTGTGCAAAGTCACCTGGGCTTCATGTTCACATGGATGGAACAAGTGTTCTCTGATCTCTGTTATCTTCAGGTCAAATGCTCTGATAAGCTAATACTGCCTTTATGCCCGGTGAACACCGCAGCACCTCTCCAACCTTCAACACCAAAGGCACACAGATTCCCAGGTTGTACAATTACTACATTTCCTCCCATCATCACTCACATGACACTAGCCCCAAAAAACACAACAAAATAAAGCAGACACAGAACTATTTGCAGGGCTCTTGGCTCCCATTAAAGCAGAGCAGTGTAGTCTGCCTCCACATTCACAAGGTGTAGCAATGAGCTTGTGGAAACGTACAAGGAGATATTACAGCATTTCCTGTGCTGTGGAACACACACCCTCAGCCTGTGTGCCAGTATCCTGTGGCACTGCTTTTCCAGACATCAGCGACAAGTTGAGCATGAGGTAATGCCCCCTCCTGCCCTGCACTGCCTGTACTCCCTCCCTCAGCTCCTCTTCCTTCCAGAGGAAAAGCCCTTTTTTTCAACACATTCCCCCAGTAAGGCAAAATAAAGTAAAAGTGTACTCTGAACCTTTAAGAAAACTGTTCCTACAAAGAATAACCTCTTAATAAAACTAGCGTAATGAAAACATCTTTTCCATTACACATCACAACATTACTACTAGCATTTTTTCTAATGCATCACATGCTGGTCATGCTGTAAAAAAAACAGCTAAGGGCCCATTTCCACCGCACTCTCTGCGTATTCAGCGCGTGGCCGTATTCTGTCCGTATTCTGTCCGTATTCCTTTAGAATGCACGTTAGCAGATGAGACCATTCCCACCGCAAGCGTGTTCTGAGCGTGTTCTGAGCGAGTGAGTAGTCCACGCTCAGAATACGGACTGCAGCTAGAGAATAGAAACCAAGTCTATTTTTCTGCGCGTATTCTGCGCGTATTCAGCTAAATCCCATTGAAAGCTATAGGCACAGCTACACAATTCATGTCAACTGTGCTATCAATGCCTGTATTGACACAGGGAATACCTCAAAAACCCTGTGACTGTCTGCAAAATATTACCACTCGCTTACAACTGTATGAAACAAACGCTGGAAAGCTATCAATATTGGGGTTATCATATCAGATGTGCACTACCGGGTCATTGACTATCCTACATAAACACACAAACTGAAATACCTTTGAAGTTGTCACACTGTCCAGTCCAGTTGTAGGTAATAGTGGTGGAGCTTTTATATTCTTAATAGGAAGAAGCAAGATATCGCTGAAGATTTCTTGGTCGGAGTATTCTTAATGCAAGAAGAGCCTCAATCAGTCTTCTGTCGACCACTCGAGCTATAACAACTAGTAACCTTGTTCTTGTCATTCAGTGTTTCCCATTTGGTTTAATAAATCTAACGTCAATAAGCCACTGGGCAAAATTGAGGTCCATACGTCACTACATTTAACTAGATGTACCGCATAGCGGTACATGGTATGACCGCCGCAGTATATTGAAATGTGGGAACTGTTGGTGTGATGAGTGTGTGGTAGAGCAGTGTTGTGAGGTGAGAATTTCTGTGGAAATGATTTCCTGTAAGTGGGCATGGATGTGGGTTTTGAATGTGTAGTGTGTAGGACTGATTTGTGAAGGCAAGGAATCGGCAAAATGACATTTTGTACAATTACAGCGCCCCCTATGGACCAAATTTTATGGCATGTTCTGTGGTGTTAGAGGTTTTTGTGGTGATCGTGCATGACGTATTTTGCGCAGTTCCCACCTTCTCGGTCCAAGATATTAGCAACTCAAAATCCTAATTTTTGCATTTACCCTTATCACTAGGTGGCGCTACGCTTCAAGTGAGCGTTTATTGGCTGGGTCGATACATCTCTGTAACACCGACATACTAACGCAAAATCGTTGTCTTGGGCAAAATTGTTGGCGAGTTATTTAACAAAAACTGTTTTTTGACACCTAGCTTCGCCAATAAACATCGCCCCCTATGACGAAATGTCACAAAATTTAGTACACATGAAAAGAAATCTGTTTAGAGATGGAATGTCAACTTTGATTAAATTTGAGCAATTATTAGCCAAGATATGGCCATTTGAAGATTTTTAAGCTACGTGTTAAATGTTCATTGACGTGTAACTTCGGAACGGTTTATCTCAAGATAAATCCTTTGATAACTTTTTGTCAGCATTGTCTGTAGATGACATATACCAAATTTGGTGAGATTCACATGAACGGCCTATGACGAGTTCGTTCAGATTCGTTTTCGCAATATTAAAATTTCACGGAAATTTTTTTCGTTGGAGGCAGGCGTCGACCAGTGTTTTCAATGCGTGAGGGTCAATAGATTTTACGATAAAAAAAAAATTGTTGTAAACGTATGCATTGTCTAGATAATAGGCAAAATGACATTTTCTACAATTACAGCGCCCCCTATGGACCAAATTTTATGGCATGTTCTGTGGTGTTAGAGGTCTTTGTGGTGATTGTGCATAACGTATTTTGCGCAGTTCCCACCTTCTCGGTCCAAGATATTGGCAACTCAAAATCCCAATTTTTGCATTTACCCTTATCACTAGGTGGCGCTATGCTTCAAGTGAGAGTTTATGGGCTGGGTCGATACGTCTCTGTAACACCGACATATCACAAAAATTTCATGTTGTTGGGTGAAACGTTCATTGAGTTATTCAGCAAAAACTTTTGCCGGTCTCCCCCTCTTTAACGGACACTGGCACAGCAGGGGGGTGGCCCTGGGGGACCAAAAGGCGTTATTCGCTCACAAACTTCTTGGGCTACATGCCTACAAACATTCATGTCTCCCCGAGTTTCAGTGTCCCGGGAATCGTTGACGAAAAATCGGTGGAAAAAAAAAAAAAAAAAAAGGGAAAAATTTTGCAGCAACTCCAATATGACCGCTTTCGCTAGCTTCGCTAGCGGCGGTCATAATAAATAGTAGCTCATATTAGTTAGTTATTGTACAGTCTATGTTAATTCTTGTACTTAATTCTTGTACTTAGTAGTTTTTATAGTAGTTTTATTGTACATATCTCTCCTTGTTTATTTATGTCTGCACATTATGGGGAAGCTTGTAATCTCATTATACTTGTATAATGACAATAAAGGCATTCTATTCTATTCTATTCTATTCTAAATAGGCTACATTTATTTATCCAAGGTAGGAAAAAGTGGCTGTTGCCAAAGAGGCAGAGTTTATCATAACTTTATGGAAGGGGTTAAAAATAAGTTCGCTTTTTTGTACCGTGAGTGATTAAAGGCTTTGACAACAATCAGCCTACATGATTTAGAACAATGTCAAATATCCCGTTCGTCTTATCGAAGTGCCAAGTTGTACTATTTGTGCAGTTATGCTTTCTAAACAACGCTTAACATAAGGAAATAAAACCAGAGAAACACATGTTGTGTTTACTAAAGTGAGAGATAGGGAAACATGGCTATGTGCACTTAAAGACATTGGCCAAGTGCATTTAAAGAGGGGGCTGGCAGCTGAATTCCCGCTCCCGCACTGAATACGCAGAGATGGCTGGTGGAAATGGTCATACACTCAG
Organism: Coilia nasus; assembly: GCA_027475355.1. Taxonomy (NCBI): domain Eukaryota; kingdom Metazoa; phylum Chordata; class Actinopteri; order Clupeiformes; family Engraulidae; genus Coilia; species Coilia nasus. Next base: position 841,448 of record CM050211.1, read on the forward strand.
AATACGCCCACGCGCTGAACACGGTCAAGGCGGTGGAAATGGGCCCTAAGACAGGTGTTGTTAAAAGGCTCAACTCCTGTAAATGAAGCATCCAAGTAGACCCATTTGGTGCTTGTTGAGGTAACTTAGGTAGGAAATCCCCATCTCCAACTTTTGATGCAACAAGTCACAACTTGATTTTTAGAATGCTAATGCAAACAGTTGTACTTCTTGACAAAATGCCTTATAAAAACTACTTATGTAGCCATCTGTAATGAGAATTTTATCTGATTTCATTATTGCTCACCTCTTGGGAATATGCATTCCTCCCCATGTAATGGTCACTACATACTTTCCAGGCACAAGTGGGTAGTACTCAAAGGCATTCACAGCATCAGATGACTCCTTCTGTTTCAGCAGTTCATCCTGACCCTCTGTTAGTGAGAGCCATTAAAACTCCAGATTACATGTCATGAAAATAAACACTGAAAAAACTTTTTCTAAAACATAGTATCCAAAGAGGCATTACTACACAGACATTTTCAGTTAAACGTTTTTTTTTTTTTTTACTTCAGTTTATGTGTTTGGGTGTATGTATTTATTTAGAAGTACATGAGACTTGTACAGTTACAGAGCATTGACTGCACAGCTGCACAACTGCACAGCAAAGCTGCTGCACAGACAGTGGCTGAATAATTTTGATCATTTTCTACCTAATGCCAATTCTGGAGATTAAATAGTGGAATTCAGTACACTACTGTACACAGTACAATACTGATAATACATGCTTGCAAGTTCTTTGGTATGGATAGGATTAACACGTTGAGTCAAATCTAACAAAGGAACAGGAAAAAGATGAATAAACAAAACTGAAATGATGTAATGACAGCTTACTGGGATCTTTGACTGTGATCTTCAAGTCTCCACTCCCTGCATTCCGTGTGTCCACTTTGAAGTCGGCCGTCTGTTTGATACGCACTCCTCGAGGCTGCAGGCCCCGGCCTGTCGCACGACAGGCATTGGGATTGCAGGCTACAACACACATGCACACAAACACAGAGCTGTAAGGCTGAAAAAGGCTTTGCAGCATTTTTTTTTAAAAAAAATGAAAAGACAAACTAAGTGATCAAGTTGATGTGAAAAGTCTTATACAATGACACAGTCAACAAACATTTAAGGCTAATTTTCAAAAATATCTACTTCAACTCAAACGTAAACATATCTGTATACTTAATACAATGTAAAATATTACACTGATACCTGTTTGTTGTTGCCACTCACATCTACAACAATGGCACAACAGTTGCGAGTCCAATTTTTTCGAAACATTTTGTTTTTCTCAGGCTTTTGGATCTTACAGTAAAGGTAAATTAAGCATCATGAAGTACATCCAAATAAAAGGAAAAATATCAAAGCAATGAAAAAACTGATCCCTTTACAACAGCGCTTTAGTCATTTCATGACTTTTGCTGCATTTAATTTTCTCAATTTTAGCCATATTTCATCTCCCTGTAACACTGTATGTTACTTTTAAGCGTAGAGAACACACTCTACAAACCTGGCACTGAAACATGCCTGTAGCATACACGTCAGGCAAACAGTGGTGACAAAAATAAAATACAAAGGTTTACAAGAATGCTGGAAAAAAACATTGTGAATGCAAAAACATGGTCTTGCTCGTTTGCCATTGCTGAATAACATTTAGACCCACTGTTGTCATCCAGTCATGGTCATGTCAACATGTGTAAGCAGGTTTAGGAAACATTTTCATGTTATGACTTTTAAGGAAGACTGAAGTGGGGGTACCTGGGCCAACGTTGATTGTGTAGGGGCTCTTGGGAATGGCAATGCCGCCAAAGGTGATGGTGATCATGTGTGGGCCAGCCTGAACTGGACGGTAGGTGCAGCGGAACACACTATCGCCCTTATCCTCCAAGATGGCCTCCACTGTGTTTTTGTTTCCCTGGGGGTCCTTAATAACAGTGGTCACATCACCCACTCCAGCCCCTGTTATAAGGACACAAGAATCACATCTTTGTTTTTGACAGGAATATTTATTTGTTTATTAAAACATTCCACATTAAAACCTCCCATAGTGCTCTACAGAAAAATAATGAATGAAAGCTTGTTAAAATATTCATTATGAGACTAATTTGGGTAAAGTTCCTTTATTCGTCACATACAAAGTCACAACCTGCAATAAAATGGTAACCACAGTAGTGTTTAAAAACGTTGTTCTGGTATGCAGTGTTTTTAATGTCTTAATTCAAGAACTGTAAACCAGTATGAATCAAAAAAAGCACAGAATAAATATAAAAACTTTTGATTTATATTCACCTGCAGTATAGATGTCAAAGTAGGTGGGCTTGTTCGCAATGATTCCCAGTGGTTCAAGGCCAGGTCCTTTAGCTGTGACCTTCGTGGGGTCACCCTGGGCCTTATCCACATTCACCTCAAATGGGCTCTTTGGTATTTGCTGGCCAGCAAAGAGCACAGTTACCTGCAGGTATAACATAAGGGAAGTCTCCATTTATCATTAAAACAGTGCAGAGGATCGTGTGATTTCATGCCCAATCTTGCAGGATTCCGTGTAGGGGACACAAACACCCACATAGGCACAATTAGCTTTACTTCATCATCATACAATACAGTTGTCTTAACTCCACCCACCCTGTGCACCCCCATTACTTGTGGGACATACGTCACGCTGAAGGTCTTCTTGCCACCTTCATTGGGAATGGCATTCACCTGGAAAAATAATCACAACATCTTTGTTGTATAAACTGCATGAACTCAATATCACAACATCCAGAAAATCTGTCAGAACATTTTTCAATTTGGTAAAATACATATGGCTGCAATCCAGCTGTCTTTGGCATTGATATAGCTCTGTGATTACACTGCAACTCGTACCCCAGCCGACTAATGTTAGCAATTCAGTTAGCAACAGCCTGCTAGAAAAGGTAAACAGCGGACAATGACATTCATCAGAAACATCAACATCCGTTGGACGGTTCCCAGTCTATGGGTCTTCCACGGACACTACCGTGGGTCTATGTAGCTAGTTGCAAACTTAACAGTAGGCCAAATTATAGCTTTCTTAACAATTACTTTTTAATAATTATACGAATACCGGAAATTAACAAAATATGCATTGGCAATTTAGGGTAAGATGTTTTAGACAAATACAAAATTGTTACACGCATATCTAAACTAATTTCTGGCCTTTCAGACTAAAAATTGATGACACAATGACTACAGTAACTGTAACGCTTAATTCACCTTATGCAGGGTTCTTGCAGGTTGCAGTAAGTTCAATTTAAAACCTTTTTAAGACTTTTTAAGACCTTTATAGAAAAAATTCAAGACCTACACGACGCATTCCTAGAAACCAACCGTGGCAAAACCAGTCAGGTATTTTGAGTTATTCACAGAAAAGTGTAGTTTCTGGTAGGGCTGGGCGATAAAACGATAACGATATGCATCTCGATAGACACCTACTCGATAACAATAGAAAATGCGTTCGATAGAATGGTTTTTTTTTTTTTTTTTTAAGAAAACGGCGTAAGTTTAGTCAGCCACGCGCTGAATACGCAGAGTGTTTGGTGTGAATGAGCCCTAAGAACAGAAAGGTCTGCTCACCAGTATGGGAGCTTTTTTGGAGTTTACAAATCTCATCGTAGTCAGACAAATGTTGTCTGCAAAATATGCAGTAAAACTATATACATATATGATAGTTCTTCTCAGGTATCAGGTTTCGCTATGTTTACATTTAACACTTTGCACATGCCTTTAAACACTTCAGCTTTGTTAAGCACTTTATTAGCTTATTGATAATTGTTCAGTTTTCATTGTGATCGTAACATTGAACGTTTGTTGACAGTCATTTTGCCTGAATGCTTATTGCCTGTCAGAGGAAGGTTAAGTTAAAAATAAAAATGTTTAAATTTAGATTTTTTCCCTCCTGTTACTTATTTTAAATAGGTCACACAATGTTTCAATAATTATCAATATCGACCGATATGAAACACTTATATCATGATATACAGATTTCAGCCATATCGCCCAGCCCTAGTTTCTGGGCTTTCCAATTGTGGCTTATTCATAGAAATCTGATATTTGTGGCCATTTGAAAGCATGCAGATCTTAACACACAAAACTGAGAAAAGTGTTCTTGAAGACTGCCTCACTCTAGGGCTGTGGGGCAGAATGGTGTCCATTTGCATGCTATTAAGATAAGATAAAAACCATCAACAACTCTGTAACAACCAATTTATTAGTTAAACTCCACGCCTGTCCCATTCATTTTAATTAAACGAGTCTTGACTCTGCTCTGCATATAGGCAAGCTGGTGTTTTCCGACTTTGCATGATATGAGACTACAGCGCCTTCACACACGAAGTCCCTAACTGTATTACCTTTTTGCATATGTTGCAGCGAGCTTCGTGCCTACAGCCGGGGGCAACTTGTAAACAGCTGCAAGAATTGCTATTATCGAACCAACTCTCATTGAACTGACACTTCCCCATTTTTAAAAACTACGCACTTGCCAACTCCGACTTTACACTGCAAAAATTCGGTGGGAAGGTAGTGGACAAACTGGACCATTGCCTAGCTGCAGCGAACACTATGGTGGTTAGACAACGCAATGGGATTTGTAGTTTTTTTCACGTAATAGTAAAACACCACAGCATTTTACTATTTTATTTTCTGCGGACAACACTTATCGGGAGTAAACGGAGGTAAGAAATTTAAAACTTGGGTAAATGAAATTTAAGACCTAGGATGAAAATCTGGGTGTTTTTAAGACATTTTAAGGCCTTAAATTTAACTTTCTGAACTTTTTAAAGGCCTAGTGAAATGCAACACCTTATGGCATGCAAAATCACAGTTTAGGTACTCCTTGACCATTTTCTGTGACATTTGCCGTCACAGCTTTTCGCATAACAAAAGGAGAGCGGAATTTTGAACTTCCCGCCGACAAATCTCGGGGAATTCTTTCTCTGCGTGGCCATTGTGGTCGGAGCCATGTGTGACGTCACGAGTTGGACCGCTCTCGAGCTGTTTGTATTCACTTGCGCTGTTTTCCGTCTCGACTATCGAAGTTTCTCTAAAGTTTTTGAATTATTATCGGCTTTCTGGTTAGCATATATATTCATATGTGAATAGAGGAGATTGTCTGGAATCTGGCAATATAAGAACCATGATGGTGGGATATTCAGTGGCTTATCAATATTGATAAATATGTAGTCTGTGCCTGACGGAAATAAGGGCATATGTTCCATGTAATGAAGGATGTTATATCAGGATTATACAGGATTATGGATGTTATGCAGACATTTTCAGTCATTTCAAAACTGTATGAAAGGTGTCTTGACAGAAATGCTAGCAGTAGAATGGGTAAGTTCTGCTATTATGCATTGACTGATAACTGGATAATTAAAATGGGCGAAGTAAAAATTTGTCAAGTCATTATATAAATAATGATGGCAAATATTTGATCCCTTGTTTTAACGTGATAAATTAACGTTATAATATGTAGGCTACTTGGTGTCGTTGGAAAGCTGAGGGTCTGTAGTTTGTAGTGATGTGCGTGTCTTATCTCTCCGATCACGGGTTCGCGAGTAATTTCATCGAGAGTAATGCATGTGCAAAGCGCTAATATGAGAGATTTTGGCGAGTCTTTAAATATTAATATCTCGCCGATACTTGGTCACAAAAATAAGCGGGAGGTCACGTTGTAAATCCCTGGTTCTGTTGTTTTGTTTGGTATAAGTGACCAGTGAAAAGCCAACGATGTAGGATGTACCATTCCGGAGTATTTCAACAGAGAAGAATGGGTTTAAATTTGGACGCATTTTGCGTCCATCGGGCCCATAAGGTTAGTCATGGAAGTGAAAGAGAAGAGGAAAGGAGGAGGGAAGCGGTGTATTGCTGGTGGATGCAGCAACACAAACGCCGAAGGGGTGTCGATGTGTCTGTTCCCGAAGGATAAAGGCAAGTTTATCATGGCGATTACCGATTGAGTTCTGTTTTGGTCTTCAGAGTAGTTGAAGTATTTTGCTAGGGCGTGGAAGCAAGCTAGATGTATTTGTGGCATTCTGGTTGTATCAGGTTGTAACCTGAGTGAGTGGCTGTGCGTGTGAGAGTGCTGCGCGTTTCCTAACACCATAGTTGCTAACCAGTTAGCAACTTAGTTGGTTGGCAATGGGAAATTGCATTGCAACCAACAAAGTAGCTAACTTAGTAAGCAACTACGGTTTTGGGAAACGGACCCCTGATCAGCTGATAGGAGTCACTAAAAGTACCCGAACAAAAGCCTAATCCCCCTATTTATCGCCCATTGCCGTGATTGCGGCCACGCTCAGCATCATGGTGATGCCTAGGCTAGACAAGGTAACTTCAGGCTCGAATCTGTAAGGTTCTATCCCATGTAAAGTCTCTTCACTCTGCTCAGTTTGTTCCTCTTCCCTTTCTGTGTCTTCTTCGTCAATAAACGGATCAGAAATGCCGGATGAGGATGAATAATCGCTAAATTCTGCGCTCTCTTCGTCGTCAACTGTATGGTCAGCCATAATGTAAACACAATCTGTGTCCAACTCGTGACGTCACTGCCTTATCGTCTGCTACTTCCGGTTGGATCAAAAGTGGTTCGCATTAAGTGCTGTTCTTTGCCAGTTTTCTCACTGTTTACTGTGCCAAAGGTGGCATCATTTCGTCAGTCAACACAAAAATGTCCCTAGAATCGATATATGAAGTTTACTTAGGAGGCATTTTTTCATTTCGCTAGGCCTTTAAGACCCCGCGGGAACCCTGTTATGAGACTGCTGCTACCTCAAAATCAATCAAAGTTCGATGTCTTCATTTCTATGTCGCCCTTGCACTCCAATGGCTTCAAAAAGCGCATATCCAAAAGCGCCTTTGCTGATGAGCACGGACGCACAAAGACAGTTACAGTAAGAGGAGGGCTTATTTTGGACGTGTGCACAAAACATGCAACAAACAAATCTGAATACAGCGTATTAATACATTTTTCAATCACACCCATATGTGTTTATGTCGTAAGACTGGCTGGAGATTTTGCTTATTTTTGAATGAGATGAGCTACGCAATTACACTCCCCTTTCACACTGCACGACACGGGATGGCAACACGGTAAGACATGCTAATTTACCCCGGGACCGCAATGTGTAAGCACGGCGTGTTTTTGACCCCTTTTTGATGTGAATGACCCATGCATCAGTGTTAAATACACCTGTCTGCAAAGGATTCATTAAATTTTTCAAAACAACCATTGGGGGACAGAGTTGTTGCTGGCTCTTTGTACAACCATTCAAGGGCAAATGACATGCTACTGTACTGCACGTGGATGCTTACATGGAATTGCAAATATATGCAGAGAATACATTTGATGCCGAATTACCGTAGCTATTTGTACACGGTACCATCAACATATGGTAAACTATAGCGCCATCATCAAATAATATACTCTATCCACACATTTTCCCCCACAGAGAAAAAGCCCACAACACTTAGGATGAAGATGCACTGGGCGAAAGGGCTCTTTGCGGGGATATTTGCAGTTACATATTTCAGAATATTTCTAATATATGGAGATATATTAAAGGATGCGCTCTGGACATATGTTTTCCAACACTAGTAAACAGTAGAGTTATCATTAAACATTTTTCTCTCACGGTTAAAAAGCACACAACACGATTTGTCTCTCAAAATGTGCTGTTTAGTTTCCCGCGACCTTGGGGTTTAAAATGACGCTACGACTACTGGGGTAACAGGAAGTGAAGTCGCAATTTGTTTTTAATTCCAAATTATGCATTTGGACTTTGGCTCAGCTTTTACTATAAAAACACATTCCAAACAACACCAAAATGTGGGATATTATATTTCATACACAATGGCAATTCAATGTGCTTCACAAAAAAAAGCAAAGGTCAATATGTAAAAGCATAATGGATAAAGTAAGTGTAGAAGCATAAAAGGTAAAAGTATAAAAGTAAAATCAGTATGTGGTAGATAAAGAATATAAAAACATAAAAATGCACAAAATAAGTATAAAATTAATAGAAATCATTAACAGAAAGCATCTGAAAACAGTTTGGTCTTAAGTCTAGATTTGAAACTGCCAACAGTAGGAACATGTTTAATGTCTTCTGGGAGTTGGTTCCAGAGCTTTACAGCATAGCAGCTGTTTTGTTCTAATAGCAGGTTCTACCAACAGATTTTTCTGATGTGATCTCAGAGACCTAGTTGGTGCATATAACTGAAACATATCCAGTAGGTAACTGGGTCCCATCCCATTTAATGATTTAAAGCAATGCCTTAAAGTCAATTCGATAACTTACTGGGAGCCAGTGCAGGGACCTTAAAACTGGAGTAATGTGGTCAGATCTTTTTGTTCTTGTAAGAACCCTTGCTGCTGCATTTTGGATCAGTTGAAGCTGTTTGATTGTCTTTTTAGGAAGGCCGGTGAAAAGGCCATTACAGTAATCAACCCTACTGGAAATAAAGGCATGTACAAGTTTTTCTAGATCTTGTTTTGACATAAGACCTCTTAAGTTTAGCTATGTTTTTAGGTGATAGAATGCAGATTTAGTGATTGCTTTCACGTGACTGTTGAATGTTAGTTCACTGTCAATAAAGACACCAAGATTTTTAACAGTATCTTTTGCTTTAAGCCCCTTAGTCTCTAGAGCAGTGGGGATCCTATGTCTGTCTTCCTTTTCCCCAAATACAATTACTTCAGTTTTACCTGCGTTCAGCTGAAGAAAATTGTGTGACATCCAGTTGTTGATTTGTTCAATACACCCGCAGAGAGACTCAAGGGGGGTATAGTCATTAGGTGACAGAGCTAAGTAAACTTGGGTGTCGTCAGCATATCTATGGTAATTGATTGAGTTGTTCTTGATGATTTGCCCAAGCGGAAGCATATAAAGGTTGAATAGTAATGGTCCAAGGATTGACCCCTGTGGGACACCACAGGTCAAGAACATAAATGCTGAGGTACAGTTTCCAACAAAAAAGCTCCTTTGTTGTAAAAGTATGATTTTAACCAATTGATAACTGTACCAGTGAATCCAACCCAATGTTCCAGTCGATGTAGTAGTATGCAGTGATCAACAGTGTCAAAAGCTGCAATAAGGTCCAATAACACCAAGACTGATGTTTTGCCAACATCAGAATTAAGACGTATATCATTTATGACCTTAATAAGAGCTGTTTCAGTGCTGTGATTGGCACGGAAACCTGACTGAAACTTATCAAAACAGCTATTCGATGTGAGAAAGGCAGTTAATTGATTAAAAACATTTTTTTCCATATAATATTATCCATAATATGTGTCATCCTAGAATTAAAACTTATCATTAAATCATCTGCACAGTAAAATGGTTGACTTGGGGTCTGTGAGAGTGCCTGCTCAAAAGGAAGACCTGTGTCATTATTTTATGACTCTCCTTCTTACAGACATAGACCTCAGTCATGTACAGCATTTAAATAAAAAACAAATTCTGAGCTCACGTTGGGTGAGTTACTGTATACATGATTTATGCGGAATAAACGGCATATTTCAAGAGACAGTTTGCAGTTCGCCTCTGAACTTCTTGTTGGTGTTTTTGTAGTTCTGCTCAGCTGTTTCCCCCGTTTGGTGGGTGGGTCCCGATGGTGGGTGGTGGCAGTTGTGAAACGTCACCATACCACACCCCACACCCCGTCTCGCCTCGGCTCGGCTCGTGTACACATATCAACCCGTGTTGCAAAAACCTGTAGGGTCCAAGGTGGGTCCAATTGGCGTGCCATTTGGACACGCCACCCCTTGCCGACAGTGTGAAAGGCAGAGGCGAACCACTAATTTTAGCAGTGTGAAAGGGGCTATAGCCAACTTATTCACTGTGTGTCAAATGAAGTTCAAAAGAAAGTTCAGACGTTACATAATACTGCCAACTTTCAGCTCTAAGAATCATCTTGAGAACATCTTATAAGCAGGGCACACATGTTGACGTTATGGTCATGTTCTGAAAACAGGCGTGGAAAATTAAAGAACATTGGTAAGACCACTTGCTAATGATGCTCTTAAGTGTGAGATCCATCATTATCGGGAAACACAGCCCTGGTTCTTCCCAGGGTCCAGTCTAACACACATGACAAAATTATGTGCAGCACTTTACACTGACTTGATGCGTGACTTGTCCTGTATAAATAAAGTTATCCATTATTATTTTATCCTTCTTCACACCATCATCATCATCATCATTATTGCTAAAAATACTATTAAGAATAACTAAAATATCTACGTCAAATTTGCAGCACGTGCCTTAAGTCAGTTCTGAAATATGGGAATAGAAGTTTAATGGATAGATTTACAGAAGCAAGAACAAACAACCCAATAACATAATACCTATTCCCGTGGCCTTTGTGGAAACATACAAAGAAGTCTGGATGATATATATTTTCTTATTGCAAGAAATGATCACACATACCTCCTCCCTGGTGCCTTCTGGATCCTCAATGTAGACAGTGACCTGTCCCTGTCCTGCACTGAAGGTGTCCACAGTGAAGACCGCAGGACGCATCACTCTATTTCCCACAGGCTCAATGCCTACAGACACAGCAGAGAAGCATTTTTCACAGAGAAAATGCTTGTGTTTTCTCTTAACACACAGTTGATGAGGGTTTTAAGCATTATCATCTGTAACATCATCTGAAGTGTGCACGCAGACAGTGGCACTACGCTTTTTAATTACATTATTTTATACATGTAGCTGATGTTCTTATCCAGAGTCACGTCCCATTAATCAGGCACAGGCACAGATGCCCTGAAGCAAAGAGGGGGTAGATGCCTTGCTCAAAGGCACCTCGCCATGGGTAAGGATGCAGAGGAGCATTCGGTATCAACTCCCCAAACATTATTATTCCTACTGGTACAAGAATCATATCTGTGATGTTCTCATCCCAAGACAACTAAGCTTTTATAGCTTGACCAAAAACAAGCAAGAGAGTCTACCAACACCCCTTAATCTTGGGTGTAACACGACAGATACAAGCCTCTTGGGACAGTCCTATTCTGCATTTGCTTATGGACTTGACCTGACATTAGTGGTCTAGACTCATGAGCCATTTATTGGTTTGTGCACCAGGCCCCATTGTTGTAGCAGTATTATCCAAGGACTTCCTCACATTATGCTTATAAAAAGAGTTGAGGCCAGTCCCATGCTGTTAAACTGTATTTTTGGGGAAGGGGTAATATTTCAGCTTGAATTATAGATAATACTTTATTATCACACACAACACACAACAAAGTTGATGGTAATTGTTGTTAAGATAGCTCAGTCCAAGAAGAAAGAATAAATAAATAAATCAGATCAGCTTAGCACTGTTCAGGAATCTGATGGCTGAAGGGAAGAAGCTGTCTCTGAAACATGTAGTGTCTATGCAAATGGACCTAAACTGTCTTCCAGAGGGCAGAAGCTGAAGGGAAGTGGCATGGATGGGAAGGGTCCTCCTTGATTGCTTTGGAGGCTTGGTTTAAGCTGTGTTCAGAGTATAAGGAATTGACTGGAGTAAGGTCAAAGCCAATGATGCTTGGGGCCAGTTTTTTTCCTGGTGTGACTATCTGCATTACCATACCAGACAGTGATGGAAGAGGTGATGGCACTCTGTGGCTTTATGAAAATACACAATTATGCTTCTATGCTTGTGTTTAGTTGCAGATAACTTGCACAAGGGAACCTGGGATTCCAGCACCACACATTTATTACAAGGGCCTCATACCATTCATCCAAACAGCGCAATGAGTAAAACAAATCCCATAAAAATACATAGAAGAAAAAAAAAGAAATAGAACAACCACATGAATATGCCAAAAAACAAGTACAGTACAATTTTTTAACAGTAGAGAAAACTCTCAAAAGCAGTCAATGTATCCTTTTTTTTCTATGAACTGTGGTGCCGCTATATTATTCTGAGATCTGGGTAGGATTGACAAATTCTGCAATAATTATGACACGTGGTTACTTGGCAATGGATAGACTTGATTTTAGTTTAACCAGTGTGTGTGTTCAGCTTTGGCCAAAGGACTATTATATGGGTGAGGCTTAAAGCCATGAAGCAAATTTATTAAGGCACGAGCACCGGAGGTGCAAAGCCCTATTGTTTCTGGAAGGATATAAGGACGAAATAGCGGTTTAATGAATTTAAATATTCATTTATAAGAACAGGAAATGTTTCATAAATTCATTATGCAGTATTTGCCAAGAGCGACACTTCAGAAGTTATTGTGTACTGTGACTACGAACATATCTATGTAAGTGAAATGGCAGTCTGGCATAGCACCACCATGTGGTAGCAGGATGAAATCTTTAAAGATGTGATAAAGTTACATGGTAAATGGCAAATGTCAGCCCGACAACCCTTCACAATTTAACATCCACACTTCTTTACATCAACCGACGTGTGCCTATTTACAGCCAGGCACATCCATGGGCAGGAAATGTTTTTTTGGCCAAGTCAGTCTGTGGCCTAGGATCCCCCAGTAGTCTTTTGAGACTGGCATAAGGGTCAAAGATTCTAGTATTTCAAAGTGCTGCACTCAAACGATTGTTGTCAGAAACTATCAGCAGCTAGCTTGCTTGCAAACATATTAGCCCCAATGTTGCATGTCCTGTTTTATTTTACCTGTTTCGGAGTTGGATAATTTCACTCTGCGCGTGGAGTGGAAAAGGCGGTAGCTCTCACAAACACTGCAGCGTGATTTTCTGCAACTTATTTGCATTAAGGAAAATTCAGCTTAGGAATATGCGCATCTGCATGTGTTGCAATCAACTATGTAGTGTAAATGAAAGTGGAAATTGTGGGTTACATGTACGTGTAATAACTATGCATTTACATTGAACAGTTATTATTAAAACTGTGTACCTTTTACCATTGTAACCTAGGATGTTAGAAATCAGTAAGGGTTTAGCAGTGTTCTTGCATAAGGCTTTGCATGATGATCAGTGGCGTAGTGTGGATAATCACGCAGGAAAACAAGCAACATAACTCGCGTTTTGAAAGTTCAGACTGATATGACATTAAGCATACAGAATTCCGCAATATAACAAGTGTATTGAAATGTGGGAACTGTTGGTATGATGAGTGCAGTGGTGTGCGGTGAGGTCTGTGGCAGGGTAGGCAGTGGCCATTCACACATGCCAATTCCATCCGTACACTCGCAAATATGAATATATTTTCATAACAATACTCCCACTTAATAATTACACAATATAATTACTCTTATTCTGAGCTGCAGAGCCATTCTAACAGGACTTCACATTCACATGAAAACAATATCTATGCCAGTATGCCTATCCTACAGAAATCAGTTAATATTGATAAATTCAGCTGCATCTTTAAAAGGGGAATGTGAACAAAATACAAGAGTATTTGTTGAAAAATCTGCAATATAATGTGACATTTTAGCTTATATACACACCATTAGTAATCAATTTATCATATACATGTCACAGGCTGCAAAGAGTGCAATATAAGCACACAGATAAAAAAATTAGCAAAGTTCAAAAAGTGCAGGAATCAATTAATAATTTACATGTTTAAGTTTAAAAAATCAAACTCGTATTATGAATCTGAATTACAACTGAATTGAAATATAAATTCATACCTCTACACACTCTCAGTTTAACAAATTAATATAAATCCAGGCTTTGTGTAGATTTGTAAAACTGAATAAATAGGCTGTAAGTGCAGAACTGTCACAAACTTGTAAAATAAAGACAACACAATGCTCCCTCTTTATATGTCTGACAATAAATAATAGGCCATCTGTAAAAATCTTGGATCATCTAAATTCTAAATACATTTGAAAAATAAAGACAACAAAACATTATGTACCTGCAAAATAGGGCTACTTAAATAAGGCAACAGGACTGTAAGTGCACCAGGGTTACAGCACTTGCAACTAGGTTGTAGCTATGTTTGCTCTGAATGCATTTTCCAAATGTTTTCAGTGCAATATGATGTTGGATGTGTGCACTGGATCGCTAGTGTTTGGCTAAAGCACTTGGCAGGTTGTTCAATCCGGTGTGGCCACCACATACCCACACGTTGTCCCGATCTTTGGAGAACAGCAGACAAGGCAAAGAGAATATACTGTTGCTAACATCACACCCGCAAAGCCACTCTTTTCTGGTACCAATCCGGCTGGAATGAACGGGCTTGATGACTTCTGCTGGTAATCCAGTTTATTAAAAACCTTTTAGATGCACAATGGTCGACATTATCGTTTATCTCGCTTTGACTTTTCGCTAAAATGCTCTAACTCTACTATGGTGCTTCCGATACCAAAGGCGCTATCTGACATTGTAACAATTTTGCATCGTCGCAGCTGTGATTGGCTCGCACTCCCGCCATAAGCAGAGCCTCTGTCGGTATGGCTTGGCCATATTTGGCAATAAGCAGTGCCTACGCTCCACCGCTTCACAGCATTAAAAATCAATGCTGAGGACAAGCACAGCCAGGCAGAGCCTGCCCTAGCCTTCGGAATGCAAGCAAGCTTATGTCGGGAGGCTTGCTTGTGCGTTCCCACGACAACCAGGCTCATTTGCTTTGCGTAGTTCAACGTTGTGAATCGCTGTTTGCGTAAGCCTTAATGGCAGGATAACTTTTGGGTTTTTGATCGATTTTGACCTTAAATTAGATGTACATTTACTTTTAACAACTTAAATTACATCCTATTTTCATTGGTTGTGACTTCAGTGTGAGCTTCAAAGAATAATTTTTAAAATGTGTCTTTTTTTAATGAAATTTACTCAGGGTAGGCACTGCCTGCCCTGCCTACCCTGCCTACCCTGACCGCATGTCATTGGATGAGTGTGGTAGAGCAGTGTTGTGAGGTGAGAATTTGTGTGGAAATGCTTTCCTGGAAGTGGGCATGGATGTGGGTTTTGAATGAATGACATTGTGTGTTTGTGTGAATGATTTGTGAAAGGAATAGGCAAAATGGGATTACACTGCCCCCTATGCACCCAATTTTATGGCATGTGCTGTCCTTTTAGAGGTCTTTGTGCAGATCGTGCATGACATTTTGTGCAGTTCCCATCTTCTTGGTCCAAGATATGGGCAATTCAAAATCCAAATTTTTGCATTTACCCATATCACTAGGTGGCGCTATGCTTCAAGTGAGTGTTTATTGGCTGGGTTGATACGCCTCTGTAACACCGGCATACTAGCACAAAATAACTGTCTTGGGCAAAATTGTTGAGTTATTTAACGAAAACTGTTTTTCCAACACCTAGCTTCGACGATAAACATGGCCCCCAAGACGAAATGTCACAAACGTTAGTGCACATGAAAAGAAAGCTGTTCTTTTCATGTGCACTGAAGAGTTGGCATGTCAATTTTGAGCAATTAGAAGCCAAAATATGGACTTATGAAGAATTTTAAGCTACATATTAAATGTTCATTGACATGTAACTTCGAAACGGTTTACTTCAAGATAAATCCTTTGATAAAAGCTCCTATTCACTCAGAAACTACTAGGGCCACATGCCTACACAGATTCATGTCCCCCCAGAGTTCCAGTGTCCCGGCAATCGTTGACAGAAAATCGCTAAAAAAAAAAAAGGGTGAAAAAAGTCGGCAACACCAATAATATGACCACTTTCGCTAGAGGCGGTCATAATTAAAGACTGGCTGGCAGTTAACACCTCCTTGGAATACACTTCACTATTTATGCAATATAAACATTCATTTTCTTCACCTGCTATTACACACTTCTATGCATCTCTGTGATGCCTGCACTTTCATTTTATAAATGAACCACATAGGGCAAACTTGTCACATCTAAAACTATTAATGCAACACATTGTTACCATGCAAAGCAACTACATATGTACAGCATTCACTGTGCATATACCTAAGGTAATGTGCTTCTAGAAAGTTGAACTTATAATGCACTTCCTATATGTATAGTTGCCAAAAACGCTGCTGCATTATCATGGAAAATGCAGCTAAATATGACACAGGCATGTCTTAACACTTATCAATCCACTTCAGCATTCTCTAACTGTACTTGACACAACAATGACACCCCTTTCAACTGTACTTACAACACACTGCTTATTCAATCCAAATGACTTGTTCAGGGACCATGTTCAGCTCATGCTTGCCTGATCAGCATAATAGTGAACTTGCAGTTTGAAAAGCCTGTTGCCATTTTTGCACACTCATTATGATGCATGTGTACTGAAGTCATGCTTTAGTGATGCTTCAGAACACTCCATGTCAACTTGAATAAACAAAAACTAGCATACCTTGAACTAAGTACATCCTTAAAAAGTACACTTGCACTATAATTCTTTACCAGTTATTTATCTTAACTTCATTGTCCCACTTTATTTTTTCTCCTACAGCGCTATTCCTCTACATTGCACAGATAACTCCAACAAGTCATAGCTATCTCAATTAAGTTGCACTGTACTCCCAATGTTCAGTGAAATAGATATATACATACAATATATAATATGAATTACAATTACAGTTAAATTAGTACAACTCAAGCACAAAAAGGCATTCATTGTCCCTTTACCACACATATAGATGCAATTACTAACTGTGATAGCATATCATACAAAACAACTCTTGTACTCCTGTATCTAGCCCTACAGCAGCACAGTTGGACAAGTGACAGGGTGCTTACCATTCCCCATAATTGTTAAGACTTTGTTCCATTCTCCTCTCCACCACACTCCAAAACCAACCTAATGATCCTACTGTCTATTTGTGTCGCTGTTTCCAATACTACTATCCCAACACGCAGTCCAGCCCAGTGCTGGCTACAACACACTTGTTGCAAATATCCACCATCTTTGTACACACATTAAAGAAACTCAGCTTCCTAACAAAATATAGTCTACTCATCCCCTTCTTATCAACAACCTCAACTGTTAGCACTTACCACTCACAGGTACTTGTCTTCCTCCACCACCTCCCCCCGGATCCATACTGACTGTCAACACATGTTCTTCCATCTGAAGTCTATCATCACTTCCATTCTTTTCATAAAATTAAACCTCAGGTCACTCAATTCAAATCACTCTACAAGGTGTTGTCCACCAGTGTCCAGTGCTTAACCTCACCCCCACCAGAAAACTCATATAATTTAGTATGCACATATCAGATTGTCACAATAAATCACACGCACACACATAGATCTTCCCACTACACATTTTTCACGAAACACATTTCCTCTGCATTGCAAGATGGTACTGCCACATAATAGCTATGTCAGTTACGTTGCAATGTATTTCCAATGTACAAAATAAAACTTGCATACACATTTCAGATCTTTACAGTAAATCACTCTGTCACATTGGGGGTGTGTTTTAGGCTTGTGGTGTTGTGGCATGCCACACCCCTGCAGCACAGGTGCGAGGGCCCGTCATCGCCGCTTGCAGCTATATTTCTAGGTTATTTCTACCATTTTGTTTTTCACTGTAATGTAAGCACAACAAATCTATGCAAGATAGTGTACCTATAGTGTATCTATAAAGCCCACTTATGCCCACAATCTCAATGAAACCTTATTTGTAGAGAAACCTACTCTTGAAAAAATTAGACTCTTAGGCCTCCTGACTCTACAGAGCTGTAAAGCTTAGGAACTGACTTAATAGAAAAACAGCCAGATTGGAGTAACACAATGCTCTGACTACTACTATTTATATTATTCATTTTGCACTGTCAACTTCCTGCTTTTGAATGCAGTGCATCATCACTACCGTAACTACGCCCCGTCATTAGATCCTTGTCTTGTTGTACCCCATCTTACGTCTCAGAATGACTGTGCTTTGCAACTGACAATCTCAACTCATTAACCATTTGAAACAAGCATCCTAGAGAGATTTACATGGTCTCAGAAGTTTATTAGCATGCTGTATCACTCACTATATAAGTAAAACACTTTAACAAACAGAGTAGGGCAACTATTCAACCTCTACACAGTCTGTAAAATCGTCTGATTAGCTGAAATAATACAAAGTACCTGGGCCGTATGCTCTGACTTTTTTGGGGTTGAGTTTGGGCTTTAATGGAGCACCAGGCTTCAACTTGGCCTTGGGGAACTGTGACAGATACGTCATGATGGACTGCTCATCAACACTTGGGTCAATGATCTCCTCTGGTGCAATCACCTAAAGAAGATAAAAGTAAGTACATTATAGCACATTTTTAAAAACTGCTGTAAACTGACCAAAGTGTTGTATATAATGTTTGTAAATATACCTCAAGTATAAAAAACACATAATGGTAAAAAACAGACTATAGTAAAGAATAGCAACAATGAAAGTGCAGCATGGGAAGTACTAACTAAAGAATAATATGGGAAGATTCCCATATGGGAAAATTCTATATTTACAGTGTTATTTAAAACACCCATTACAGCATTTCCTTTGATCCAATAAACCTAATTTCACAGCTGAAATATTATGCCTTAAGTAAAGACTACCATCAGCCAAAATCAAGCTGTTGTAGCTCATCTAATTATTAATTGAAAGAATTATTTTTATTTGGGGTGCCCAAACTTTTAGATAACACCGTAAAAGCAGAAATGAAGAAGGATATTTGATGTCTGAGGCAGGCTGCACAGTCACGGAGCCGCAACTACAGAGCACCAGTCAGCCAAGTGCTGCTCTGCCGTCATAAACAGACAGTTAACACGGGCAGTACAAGCTACTGTAAATACCCCTGATAAATATTGTTTTGACAAGTGATGTCTGCAGAATACACAAACAACACACTTGTAATAGTCTGAAAGCTGTTTCAATCTAGGTTTACTAAGCACACGGGCACACTGTCCATTTCTTAGGAACAGCACATGGTCAAAGTGCAACACAGGTGTGGTTGGGGTGTGTGTTTGGAAGACTTCACATTCCTACAACAGGAGTAATGCTGCCTGCTTGATAAAGTGTTAGTCATGAGTCAGTAGGTGTGTGTTTGACATAAGGGCTAGTTCTTTTCAGTGAACAAATGGCCCATTCACCTTTCGAAATATTAATTGACTTTAAAGGAGATACCACCTTCAAGGCAAATAAAGTAACTGTTTTTTTAGCTGCAGCTGCTATCATTTTTCAAGCCATCTTTTAAACATTAACAATATACACTATCAGTCAAAACTTTAGACACACCTGCTCTTTTATGGGTCTCTCTCTTTTTGATAATTTATACATTTCAGATCAAAAGTGAAATCTTAAAAGTATTAAATAACACTTGTTGGGTTGTGCAGTAAACAAAAAGTGTAAACAAAACTAAATGTCTTCTATTTTAAAGGTCTTTCTGGCAGCCCACTTTTGCTGTGATGACCACAACAAGAAACACACCCTAACAATGAAACCATTTAACTATTCATAACTCAAAATTAATCAACACTCTCTCAGTTAGCACCTTACCGAGATGCACATAGCATATGCACATCATCCTCATTTTATTTTTTGTGACAGTTAAAGCATCACACTCACCTGTGGGATCCCCAACCAGTCATCAGCCAGCTGCATAGCTTCAGTAGCGTTATCTACAGGTTTGGCTGTATCCCATGTCTCCCAGTCAGGACACAGGCCTGTAGTCAACAACACACATCACACAAAATAACCATACTACTACATACATCACTTCTCACTATATAACATACAGTTTGTGCACCTAAGCAGCAATTCATACAACTATTTCACAATAACATTTACTTTAAAGACCATTTTCATAAATCAGAAAGATAGAGCATATTACAGCCAATTAGCACTTTACCAGGCGCACAGCTGTCCACAAGGGCACCGAGGGCTTTTCCATCGTGCCAGTCCTGGCTGAAGTTGGTGATGGGTAAGTCCGGCACTTTGTTCTGGATCCATCCGAGCAGCCGTTGCTTCGGGGTCTGTTTCTTGGCCTCGTCATCATTCTCGTCCTCCCACACGGGCATAGAGATGGAGTAGTGCAGAATGAGGGTCCACACCATACCCAAGATCAGCTTCAGGTTCCCGTCTACGATTGCCTTGCTATCTGCCGGAGGACAAACAGAAAAGATAGAAAAGTTAAGTTGACAGCCATTAGATTTTGTACAGTGTAATCAATGGAAAACACTATTTTTGTGCATATCCATTTTGTTGTAAATTCAGGAAATGACTAAGGAAACTGGCATGGTATGACTCATACTTTGTCCATTCGAAGGTTTATATTGTAATTCCAGTATAAGAAAAGCAGTGATTAAAAATGTAAAACCATCCATTTTGAAAACAACAGAATACATTCTTAGAGGAAGCACAAACATTTCCCAACATTAGTTTTTGAATAATACAGAGCACAAATGTGTCAAAAGAGTTAATTTTTTAAATTTGTACAGGCCTTCAAACATGCTGCTGGCAGCTTCACAATCAAATCTAAGCAAATGCAATCGTCTAGCATTTTGGGAACTTTGCACAGCTACACTTGAGCTACAAGTCACAGTGGCAGATATCAAGCCTAACAAACTGTAGAACATAGCTTACATAGTTTTTTGATATATAGCCCATGTAAAGTTGATACTTTGGTACCCAAAGACAGGCAGTGGCAGTGATGAGCTGGCTCCACCAGATACATGGCCAATATTTCCAATAAACTGTACAATTACACAACTAATTCATCCAACATCTCCACAGTCTATGTCAGATCTAGATTCACACATTTAATCTAGTATCTGTATAGCCCAAATTATGACGGGAACTTGTTCTTCAACCTACTTACTGGACACTTTTACATATTACAAGGTGTGTGTGTGTGTGTGAGTGAGAAAAGAACAAAATAATAAAATAAAATAAAGACACACTGTGGATGATTTATCAACTGAACACATTATTTAAAAAAAAATGTCTTTGACCACCCTTGACATAGAACAAGGCACCTAGTCACTTATTCACAACCCTGGAACCCTGGTAATTTTGACACCACACATTCGTTCACATATGTTCTTCATGCATTCTTCCCAGTGCAGCGAGCATATGTATACATGGAGTGTTCCCATTATTGAGGTTGTCACCATGGCAGCCTATTGTTTCGGGGGTCAGCTGAGGAGCAGAGAGGGCAACAGCATGGACATTGAATGGAACTTGAGTTCTTTTGGTAGTGCTAGATGCATAGTGCTATAGCATTCAGTGGCCAAAATGACTTCCGCACATCACTCCAGACTAATTGGAAATCACCCCAAAAGCACATTACAACACCCTCCACAAGAACAAACATAATAAAATTAAGGCCAGAGGGATATAATAATATAATAAGCATTCTGTAACATGTCACTGATTTAGTTCAAGTTCCATTCAAAAAACAGATTTTACCAGTAAGGCTTCACTGCTTCAAAGAAGCAGAAAAACTGATATCTTCCATTAAGAACGAGGCGTGGTCAGGTTCAGAGTCACATAATCATTGGAAAGAGCTGCAGTTGACAATGAGAACTGTTATCAGTAAGTGTACTCTTTGAATGATGGAATACTATGGCACCTTTCCTCTTTATCAAACCCCGAGAGTTAAGATATCTTTGCAGGGTCATAAATAAGTAACACTGAAGATCGACTTATGTTCTCACAGTACAGGGCGGAACTGTAGTGATCTCTGCTTTAAAGTAGGGCTGGGCGATAAAACGATAACGATATGTATCTCGATAGACACCTACTCGATAACAATAGAAAGTGCGTTCGATAGAATTATTCGATAGAATGTTTTTTTGTTTTTTTTTTAAGAAAACAGCGTAAGTTTAGTCAGAGCCCTCTCTGATTTAGCGCCGCTTTAAATCTTTGTTGCGAAGCAAGCTTGGTTGCATGAGCAAATGTACTTGTCCTCTGTAGCCTAGCAACGTATGGAGAGTGACACGCTAATAGCCAATCATGTCACAGTATCGTGTTTGGTTGCGCCATCTCTTGTCTCGTAGTCGTGTTTTTTTCCAGAAACAGCATGGTCAAGAAAGGAAGATGAGTGCCACTGCGACGAGCGAGGAAAATGTGGTTAAGGGCTCATTCACACCAACTTGAGCGTGTACAGCGCGTATCAGTATACAATATGTTTGTATAGGGACAGAATACGCTCAGATCACACGTGCGGTGTAAAGAGTCTAATTTGTTAACAAGCATTCTAAACGAATACAGACAGAAAATGGCCACGCGCTGAATACGCAGGGTGTTTGGTGTGAATGAGCCGTAAGAACAGAAAGGTCTGCTCACCAGTATGGGTGCTTTTTTGGAGTTTACAAATCTCATCGTAGTCAGACAAATGTTGTCTGCATATTATGCAGTAAAACTATATACATATATGATAGTTCTTCTCAGGTATCATGTTTCGCTATGTTTACATTTAACACTTTGCACATGTCTTTATAACACACTAGCTTTGTTAAGCACTTTATTAGCTTATTGATAATGGTTCAGTTTTCATTGTGATCATTTTGCCTGAATGCTTATTGCCTGTCAGCGGAAGGTTAAGTTAAAAATAAAAATGTTTAAATTTAGATTTTTCCCTCCTGTTACTTATTTTAAATAGGTCACACAATGTTTCAATAATTATCGATATCGACCGATATGAAACACTTATATCGTGATACAGATATCAGCCATATCGCCCAGCCCTACTTTAAAGTCTTTTATGTTTGCTGAACTCATATTTATAAAAAAAAATATCAATAACACCATATCTTGTAATGAGTATTTATACATCAGTTTTTTTATTTAAATAACATTTTCCAAAACATGTCAAAGCCCCAAAAGTGTTCTACTGCCATAGTTTTTGTCATGCAGTATAATACCCATTCAAGGAACAAAAGTGAAAACAACTCGCAACAATACCTTAAAAATCGATGTGTCTACAGCTAAATGAGGAAGGATTTCAAATGCACTGCCTTGTTTGTTCTGGGTAGTCATGGAAACAAAACAAATAAGGCAGCATCGATACTTGCAGAGCAAGAGGGAGGAAAGGGGGCAGGACTGGTTGCGGTATCATGACTCATCACTGTGTGGTTACAGTTATGATCCACTGCCTTATCAACCCCACAAGGTAGCTCTGATTCACAAGAATGAGCCAGCTGGTTAGACAATTACTGAGCTCCAAATTAAACAATAATGAATGTTAACAAACATAAGCTGCATATGTTCTGTACACCAATAATATCCACACTGTTGATCAGAGGCAGACATTCTGGTTTCGTAAAGTAAAAGTCCTGCCACATATCTGTGACAGCCAATTCTCACTAAAGCAGCTGATCCTAATCAACTACTCCCTTCAGCTTTGGAAATGAGCCAAGAAGTGAAATCACCTGTGTTGAGAGCACAGATAGAAGGAATATGTGGCAGGACTTTTGCCGGTTTGTCCACCTCTGTTGTTATTAGGTTGTGTCTGTGTAACAACCACAACAGCGGTACACTTTTAGAATACCTCCTTCCCTAAACATATCAATGTTGTTTCAACTGCCATGCTGTCTTGGGGTTAAACTGACATTTTTTTGAGTTGTGCATTAGGTTGAAATTGTTGTTCTACTGTTGAGAAGTTAACCATATCAAATTAACCAAACCAATCACAATTGCTTCCTGAGCTTCTCTCAGTTTATTAATGCAATAGGTTGCCATGTTTTTCCAAAAGTAAAATTGATAAAATAGAAATGAATATAATGAATATTGCAAATAGCTCAACACGTGGAGCCACTGGCTGCAGAGAGGGAACCTCAAATTAATGCCAATATTTAGTTGACAACAAATGGCAATATTTAGTTCAATTACCTCTGCCTGCGAGGTTATGTTTTTGCCTGCATTTGTCTGTCACATGGTTTGTTTATTTGTTAGCAAAATGACTCAAAGTCATGAACACATCATTCTAAAATTGACAGTATGTCAGTATTGTCACTGCCTGGAGGTGATTCCTTTTTGGTGAAAAGGATTACCAGAAGAGTCTCGTTGCAGCACACTTTCACCTAGCAAAATATAATTACGTAGGTGTTGGTTTTGAATGTTTACATCTTCTATTTTGGTGTGCTATGACCGAATAGCCTTTGTATGATTGAAGTCTGTGACTAGCATAGCCGAGAACCTGTAATTCTCCTGGCTCCCTCTCCTCCGCCAAACTAGGACAGCCTGTGACAGGAGCACTACAGCATTTTTTTCACGACAACCAGCTCACATGGCATTCATTAATACTAGAGACCACCACAAAATTATTGATTTAATTCTATATTTAAAGTGTTATTTAAAGAAATTTGGCACACCTAATAAAATAAACTAAAAAACATTAATTAAATTCATAACTAGATACACTACATAGACACCTCTGTAATGACACCTTTAACAACTACAGGCCCATATTCAATTTACCACTAGTCAGAAAAATCATTGAAAAAAATAGTCCTCAATCAATGAACTTCCTTCTTGACATCAACTAGCTGTTTTGAGAAGCTGTAGTCAGGATTCCTTGCCCATCAAAGCACTAAAATAGCTCATACTAAAGTTTGAAATACATCTTAATACTGATGGCAAATTGCCGGTCTGTGTTAGAGGTCTTATGCCAAAACAGTTCTAAAAAAAACTCCTACAGGTACATGCCTTCATTTCCAGCAGGGTTGATTATTGCAATGGCCTTTTCACAGGCCAATCCTAAAATGACAGCTTCATCTGATCCAAAATGCACCAAGAAGGGCTCAGGAACAAAAAAAAATCTGTTGGTACAGCCTGCTGTCAGAACAAAATGTGGTGAAGCAGCCACGAGCTGCTATGCAGTTCAGCTCTGGAACCAACTTCCAGAAGACCAGAAAAAATTATCCTACTGTTGGCAGTTTAGTGATTTATCTTTAATCATTATGCTTTTTTCGATAATAGTTTTATCCTTTTATGCATCTACTTTCTATCGTGCCTATTGTTTTTACCTTGTTGATTTTTTTAATCTTTTATGTTTTTACCATTTACCTTGCTTTTTTGTATGGCACACTGAACTGCCTCAGTGTATGAAATGCGCTATACCAGGGGTTCCCAACCTTTTCTAACTCAGGGCCCACTTTTATAATCTCAAAAATGTTCGTGGCCCACCTCCAACGCAGTAAACAATATAGGTCAAATACTGCATTCTCAAATACCTTTTTTTTCGTTTTGATGAGAAATATGGAACATTCAAGACTGAACTGAAAGCACACTTAACATGCAGGAACCTCCACAGCACAGGGGACACTTCATTGGGTAAATGGTAGTGGTAAGGATAAATCAGCAAACCCAACCCTGGTAGGGGGTCCGGAGGGCATGCCTCCCAGGAGAACATTTGGACAAAAACATCCTAAAATGGTGACATTTAATAGGCTCTGAGAAAATATATGAACAAACTGAGACTTAAAATCATAGATCTAACCTGCAGAGCAGGGCAATTCAAAAGACTGTGAGGGATATAACTGAGGGTGAAGATGGCTTAAATAACTTAGTTTGAGGGTTATGTCAAAGAAGGCCCATAGTCCTGCTATAGCTGGTAGCCTACTGTGAATAAGCTGCATCGCATATTTGGCCACTGTCACTGTTGAACGTATGGTAAACCAGGGTTAACAGATTTCGCAAAAAAATTAAGCAAATGGGAGCCTGAAAACAAGCCATAAAATGGCGATGTAAGACCCAAAACAGGTTAAAAGAAGAATGAATATATGAAAATGTGCATTTATTTACTGCAACTACTAATAAACGACAATGACAAGTGAAATGAAGGCCATGGAATTCCAGGTTTCACCCACTCTTTCAACTCAAATAGACCATTATAATACAAAACTGAACTTGGCGATTATACAATAGGAAATATATTTATAGAATTGAACGATGAGCTATAAAAATTTAAAGTTAAAACTTCCTTAGAAGCGTAGCTTACGTTTGTGTGGCCAACTCCGAGCTGAACTAAAAACGCAACATTTATGAGCGAGACACAGTGAGACGAAGGAGCGTATGGGACTTCTGGTGAAGCAACGAGTTCTTATTCACATATTACCCAGAGAGCAACTCACAATCCGCCTCCTGACTCTTTTCTTTTAATTCTTCCTGTTGCTAACAAGCAATCCATTTTGATACTGCAGGTTTAGCTGTTTGTCAAACAAACGCTGGCTTCATCACCATGATGACCAAGCAAAATATAACGCGTTATATTACTCTGTTAAAAGTCTACTGCTAGTGGAAAAAAAAAAAAAAAAAACATGGATAGAGAATTTTAACATTAATATATTTTAAAGTAATTTTGTTTAAACATCTGAAAGGGTCGTATATTATTTTATTTTTATCCCCCACAAAAATCACACTGTTTTGAAAATTATTTGACGGCCCACTTGCAATACCTTTGCAGCCCACTGGTTGGGAACCACTGCGCTATACAAATAAAACCTTCCCTTGCATTGTCAACTGTTAAGACAAACAAATAATCCAAGCAAGGACAAAACTATTGGTCTTTATATAACTACAGTGGAATAAGAATTTGTAGTGTCTGCACATGACAACAGTAAAGGTACATGTACAGTAATGCACAGGTCATCTAGACCAGATAGAGAGGTATTCCCTCTTCCAGGGTTTCCAGTTTGCTGAACACTTAACATTAACTGCCAAACTAATTCAGCCTGTGTGTGTGCTCATGTGTGCACAGAGTTCATTTCCAGTTTAAAGATCCTAGGCCAGGTATGCTTTCCCTCAGAGCACACAAACGATGGACAGCTGATGGATTGTGAGGGGATATTTGCCAGACATGACACAAAGTGTTCTGGGTTAGCATTGGCAACTGCACATTTACCATATGAGCTGAAAAGTTTTTTAAATATTCCCGCAGATAAATAACGTGTGTGTATGTGTGTGTATGTGTGTGTGTGTGTGTAAAGGTTCTCTTTTGATAATGATCATTCCTCTACTGTCTGTAAAAGCCATGGTGTATCCACAATCACACAGACATGTTGCTTGACTCATACGCCCAACAGTAACTATTCAGCCATGCCAAGTGAGTGAAATGCTTTGCTATTTGGCTGGTGTTCAGGTACAGTTTGCAGACAACAGTTTCAATCCTGGATGCACTGGTTGGTTAAAAACAGGAAGCATCATCTGGCCTCACAAAGAGTAAAGATATCCCTGGGTACATTATGTATTATTAGTAACAAAATTACTATGCCATTGCTCTAAGGCTGAAATACTCGTCATGGACAGTCTGACAAAGGACCATGCGGATCTGTACCTATCGAGAGACGTAGTTCTAACATGACATCATTCTCTTCACCCTGAAGCCCCTATTAGTAATTCGGTCAGGGCATTCACTGCTATACGACTTACACAGGCATGAGAACAGCCAAGAAAAACAGACATAAAACAACCTGGGAGTACAATGGCAAAAGTACAATTATTCCAAATTACACGTGTGTGTGCACACATACACACACACACACACCGAACAGAAAAAATCACACTGAAAACAAAGAGGCAGGGGTGGATTACCAGACAGTATGAATCTTCGCTAAGCACAGCACCCAGTCATGGATGTCCGAAGAAACAAGTTGGTTTCGGCATGGAGTCTCTGACCCTACCACAAGAATCTGAATTTCAAATCACAAGAATCCCCAATTATAATCCATTGAACTAATGTCTTGTGGGCAAATTCTTACATATTTACATCATTAGGCATTTAACTTGTAGGAAAAAGATCTCGGTTTGGATCCAAAGGAAATAGAGATTGTAGACAGAGAAAGGGAACACAAGTATATAATTAAGTTGTTTGTGACATTAAGAAGAAGCACAGCATGTGGGACTGTCTTGTTTATTTGATGCCATCAGAGGGCTTGGCAAGGCATGTAATGCTAGAAGCGTTATGTTTGCTGAGCCACACTTCCCTGACTGCAGAGGGACACAGGAGGTGAGTAGTTGTTTAGTAACCCCTCATTCCAGTTTGTTTTTTTCTTTACACAGTCACTGAAGATGAGAAACCGAAATGTGCTGCCGGAGTTGTTCATCTGGCACAGACACATTGGCCTTTGCAGGGCTCTAACCCCCACCCCTGTGATGACAACATGCCTTTGCATGACGATGGGAACTTTCACCCAAGTCTCTCACGCAAGAAAGCAAATTCTCAGGAAAAATGTTTTTCCATTCTGATTTCTACTTCTGGTCATTACGGCCCCGTTATTTCAAGATGATGAAATGGTCACGAGATGGTTTATGGCATAAACCCCAATTACTCACTCCAAGTTACAGAGGGGCTCCTGGGGTTTCTGGAGGTGGTGTGGGGTTTTGACAGAGGGTAATGGCATGCACAATCCTCTCTAGTGTGGTCATGAGGACAGCTGTGAGAAGTGCTCTGGAGGTTCTACTAGAGCTAAGCTGAAATGCTCATGCTGTGCTTCGAACACCGCCTGCTTGGGTTAGTGTGCGATAGGCTGTCTTATGATCCACAGAATCTCTTATGACTGGAGGGTTATGGATGAGTCAAATATATACATTTGTATGAGTTAATTGGAAGACATGTGTCCACTGGGATCGTGCTTTAAGCACAAAGTCATGCAAATTAAAAAAGGAAGCTTGCTCCTTTCCTTATTAACTTCAAGTAACAATGCCAAACACCACACCCTTTGCTGCAAAGTAGGTTTGTAGCTGAATATTATGTGTCAATAAGCTCTTTCATAAGATGAGAGGAACTGGGATTGTTGTTGGGGCTCTACTAGACTCAATGGATGTACAGCAGCTCTGGAGAGCGCTAAAGCGGTTGCTTTTAAGATGAATAGCAATCCGTCTTAAACTGATCCCTCTCCCTTTTTCCAAGTTCTTCTGCCCTTTTAATCAGTACCCTCTGCCACCAGAGCCTCTGAATGCCTGGCCAAAGAGAATCTCAATCACTGCGTCTCTTCCCAGCAACTACCAAATTGTAGCCTATATTCACCAGAAAGACTTGAGTTGAGCATTCTTACAAGTTACAGTTGAACAAACGTATATGGTTGTTGGTTAACTACTTAAAATAGTTGAGAATTCCACAAAGACAAGTAAATAGACACCTCAAACAGAAAAGGATACATTTCTCCTTCCTCCTTCATGTTGTAATCAATTTCAACAGAGTTGCATTATTTACAACAGTAAGCATTTATCATGTAGTATCTCACAAAAGTGAGTACACCCTTCACATTTCAGCAAAAAATGTGCTATATCTTTTGAAGGGACAATACTACACAAATTAAACTTCGATATGTTTTTAAGTAGTCAGTGTACAGCGTGTGTAGCAGTATTAATTTACTGTCCTCTGAAAACAACTTTACACACAGGCATTTTTGTACACATAGTAGGCCACAAAAGTGAGTACAGCCTACATTGAACATGTCCAAATTGTGTTAAAACTGTTAGAGGAATGGAAAAAGATCATTAAAACAACCTGTGCAGCTCTGGTGAATTTCATATTAAGGCAAAATATTACTATGATAGCATTATGGACCTGGCAGATGTTAGACACTGGTGTGCCGTCATCCCCTGCTGAAGGATGCCCCATGTCTGGAGACATACTTGGCCACCCCATTACCTTCACTTTCAACTTCTTTAGGAAGGCAGTGGTCATCTTGGACGTGTGTTAGGGGTTGTTATCCTGCTGAAAAAAACTGTTGCGTGTCCCAATTTCCGAAGGGCGGGCATCATGTTCTGCTTCAGAATGCCACAGCACATGTTGGAATCCATAATTCCTTTAATAAACTGCAGTTGCCCAGTGCTGGCAGCATTGAAGCAGCCCAACACCATGATGCCAGCACTACTTGGCTGACTGTAGGCAAGGCACAATTATATTCAACAGGCTGTTGCCACACATGCCTGACACCATTTAGGCCAAATAAGTTTCTTATTCACATCATCACAGGATATGGTTGCAGGAATTCATGCTTTTGGACTGCATGTCTTCAGCAAAGTTTTCAGGCTTTTTTTGTGATCACGCTTTAAAAGAGGCTTTCATCTGGGAGGACAACCATGCAGACCGAGTTGTTGCACTGTGTGGCATATAATTTTAGCTCTGACAGGCTTCAGCAATGCTGCAGCAATGCTGGCTGCTCTAATGCATTTATTTTTTGAAGCCAACTTATGCATCTGACACTGAGTGTGTGGACCCAACGTCTTTGACTGATCCTGTCAATGCCTGTTCTGACAATGCACCCATTTTGGAAAACTACTTAATGACTCTGGCCCCGACAATGCAGCTTGTTTCGTGGTGTTGCTGATCTTTTATATTATAAGCCATTATTGGGTAAAGCAACAATTTAATTTCTCAAATCCTCAGTTTTTATTTTTGCTATGAGGAGGAGCTATGTTGGTCATCCAGTGGCTAGTATGAGAGAATTATAGCCAAAACAATAAAATGAATAGCTCTAATCCATGACACACAAATTTGTATGGTCCAGTTGAGCAGATCAAAACACAAAATGATTAATTGGACAAGTGGCTTTTCATAGTTTAATTATATGTACAGTTACCATTCAGGGTGTACTCACATGTGGCCTGCTATTCAAACAAAAATACCTGTGTGTAAAGTTATTGCCAGAAGACAGTAAAATAATACTGCTACATTAAGCTATGCTGCTAAGCTATGCATTGACTACTCAAAAACATATCGAAGTTTCATTTGTATGGTATTGTGGATTGAAAAGATACAGCACATTTTTTGCTGAAATGTGAATGGTGTACTCACTTTTGTGAGATACTGTAACTGATGTGATGCATAACATGATGCAAAATTGTTAGTACCAAGGCGTGGGAGAAGCACAAGCTGTGTTTGTTGACAACAAAAAAAACTTTGCAAAATTACCACAAGAGGTACTATAAAATTACCACTCAGCATTTCAGTGTTATCCTCATATGAACCACATGACTCACTCCTTCTTAATTTACACACAAAACATGAAAACTCAATTAGGGGCATCAAAGAGATTCCGACCGTTGCTGTGGTGACTCTGTGCACAAGTAATGCTGCATTAACATCTTGGCAGACAGCTCCGGCTTACCTGGGTGGTGTTATGTTACGCTGTCTAACGGCTTTACACAGATCTCCACTGTGAAGACAAGTGCAACCCCAGAAGCCCACCTTTGTAGGAGCAAGGGAATACAAAACACGTAGAAACCAGCAAAGCTTTCAGAGATGCATGTAGTAACGTACACCCTCACTATGTACTTTTGTGCCAATTGATGTTTCAGGTGGACCAAGGGTACTTTATTAATCTGGGTTTTTCACTCAAGACAGCAAGGATTAAAGTAATCTGAAAGTTGCTGTGTATGCTGTTAAATAAACAGGCATTGCAATTAGAGCTCTCTCATTGGATAAGAGGAATTGCCCCATATGATGATGTGTAAAGTGATCAGGATCATAAGGCGTCAAGCTTAAAGGAGAAATGTGGTGCAAAATCCACACTGGGTATGTTAAAACATGATACTGAGTTTGTATGTTTGCTGGGGAGCAAAACTACGCTAGCCTGTTGCATTTCAAACTTTGTTGTTTTTAGTGGATTTATTGAAAAGGCTCACCATGTTAGTGATTTGGGCAAACGTCAGCTATTTTTAAACCATTAAAAAAGCTCAAAGTAGCTCCACAGTTGGTAGTATAACAAGGGCCCTGACATTTAAAACAAGGCATGAAGAACTTTGTAAGTGTACAGAGCAGCGCTGGTCTTTTAGCATAGAGTGGATTCCGGCTGTTTTACCAGACTTTAGCTTTCTCGCAGAAAGTTTTCATTTAACTTCCGGGCAGGCGTTCCTCCTAGGTGATGGTGAGGTCTGGCCATCGAGTCATGAGAATGGCTAGGTGTAGTTGTTCCAGTACAACTCTATCTAGTACCAATTACCAATTAGGCAGAGCTGTTGGCAGCTGTAGACATGTTCCATAGTCCTTCCCGCATGCATAAGAGGAGAAAGTATGTAGTTTGCACAATGTAAATGCAAAATTCAGTTCCCGGTGTGGCCGCTGCGTCCTAGGTAAGTAATAAGGTAAGTAGGTAAGTAAGCAATAAGGTAAGTAATAAGGTTCTTTTAATAAACGATCTGTACACTCACTAAGTTCTCAATGCCTCATTATAAATGTCAGGGTCCTTGTTATACTACTAAGGAAGTTTTAATGGTTCAACTAAGCCATGCTCTTCTAATAACTGCAGTACGTAGCTTTGCACTGGTCTTCTGAAATACACAGGAGGGGAGCATACATTGCTCTTCAACCTTTATATACCTTTTCTTCATTCATAGTGACTTCGAAAATATGCAAGCTGCTAATTACCTACATATGCACTAATGCACCCCTATAGCATCAGCGATGCTGAATGTTGAACTGAACACTGATAACACACTGGTGGCTCAAGGGTGAAGATGGGGCATGGCCACTTCCATTTTGACCAACAAGTAATCTGGCAGAGCTGATCAAAGTAAAAGCATTTGAAAACTGTGCGCATCCAAAAACAAGTGTAGGTCAGGCTGTATAGGAGGGGCTTATTTTTTCAGTTCTGAAAAAAAAACTATTGTCTATTTCAATTCGGTTCTTATATACTGTGTCTTCTGTGCATCTGCTCTTGGCTGCTCCAAACGACATCTCATTATACTTTGTATAATCACAATAAAGACTTCTACTACTTCTACTACTATTTCAAGAAAGTTGATTAGATCAAATGTGCATTTCAAAAAGAGCCTTTGTACAGATCGTATGGCAGGACAGTACAACATTTTCAAAACTTTTTCAACCAGCCCACCGAAATTACTTAATGCCACAGTATAAAAACCCAAACATCAACAGCATGGACTAATTCATTGGACCACTATAAGGCTGACTACTGAACATAGCAACATATAATGACACTGGCTGCTCATTGTTAATGTCAAATGCTGAAAAAGGTGCTGGATATTGAGTGGCGCCACAGGTCTGCTCAAGTTCACTGCTTGCCCTCCCACTTCATCACTTAGTCACCATATCAAACCAGCAACTGTAAAAATCAGGCATTTCTACCTGCATAAAACATCCATTGCCAAATCCTGCCTACCCTATCTCATCAGAAAAGGTACATTTATGAAGACAGATGCAACCTGGCTGCAAAACGGTGATGGCCAGAAGGGACACGAGGCAAGACAAAGGCCTGCCTTTCAGGAGGGTGGTGGTGGAAAGAGAGAATTTCCTCAGCACACATCCCATCTCTGGCTCATACATTCCCCACAATCTGAAACCTAGTGTGACCAGCAGTATTATTGTTGAGGGGCGATGCCATGGCAACACAAAAAATGATCAAATGCTTTGCACTTTCGTGTGACAGTAACACTCCTCACTGAACAGATAAAGGGCTCCACAAATTCTCCAGTGGTCATAAATACATATGTTTTGCATTAATACAAGTTTGTACGTGCCTGCTGTAACTGCATCATAAACAAACTTTCTTAATGTTCTGAATGTATGTTTTCTGGATGTATCTGCCTATTGCGAAGCTGAACATGAAAATTGTACAAGACTGTGAACACAAACAAACTACTCTTTAACCAACAGGCTAGTTTCCTCTGCAAGAGCCTTGGAAAGAATGGCAAACGTATGCAGGTCAGTCGATACTGAAACTAATAAAAATTGCCTAAGAGCAAGTGAGTTTCAGCTGCCAAGACATAAACATAGAGTTGGTTTCACTGCTATGATGCAACCCTCTGAGTAGTGACACACACAAAGTGGTATGATGTGTAGGGAAACTGGTTATTGTCAGTTCTGACAATCACAGAAACATATTTTTTCTTCAAATATAACTAAATGTCAAAGTACAAGTTTGAATTTTGAGCGCAAAAATGAATGGCCAATTTCTGACGTACTAGTAGAGGGATTCTAATCCTTCCTGCGTTGAGTTCTTCCTGTGGCCACAACTAAAACACCAAGTCAGGGGTGGTGTTCCTGCCTTCACCTTCCTCTCCTATGCTTTACAATGGAGAAGAACGGGCCAAGACGGCAAGCTGCTGGTCAATGTTTTCTTAATGTTTTTTACAATGCTAGTCTTAATCAAAGTGCCAGAGCTCAATGACTCCTGCACATGATGGGGCCTCCTACTTCTCAGCTGTGGCCCCAGGAGAAAAAGACATAGCCAGCAAAAAGAAAGAGCATTTTTTGAAAATGGAGCCTGTTAGTCTAGAATTCCTCTCAAGTGTGTGTGTGTGTGTGTGTGTGAGAAGAGAGGCCAAGATGTTCACTGAAACCCTATCTGCTTACTCGTGTCTTGGCATTACAATTTTAAATATATTTAAGAAAAGTCTCTCCTTAGGTTTATTAGTTTCATTTTCTTTTTTCAAGCATATTTTATAATGACTTCTGCCAAACTGTGCATTCTTATGCAAAACTAC
Source organism: Coilia nasus (assembly GCA_027475355.1). Taxonomy (NCBI): domain Eukaryota; kingdom Metazoa; phylum Chordata; class Actinopteri; order Clupeiformes; family Engraulidae; genus Coilia; species Coilia nasus. Next base: position 875,776 of record CM050211.1, read on the forward strand.
ATTACTTTATATGGTCCAAAGCTAAAAGGCACAATCGACACACCCATATGTCCAAGCTCATTCTTTCAAAGAAAAAAAAGAACAAACTGTCTATAGGGACACTGAACACTGAGCCACGCTAAGGGCAGCACAGTTAAACATTAAGCTAATGTCTGTGATTTAGTACAATCCAGCCCAGAAAAGAACCTCCAACAAGGTGGCACAGGAAACATAGAAGAGAACACCCCTCAAGACATCTAAAGTGCCTTTGGTGAGGCAGCTGATTATGGGGGAAAACACATGACAGAAGGTGAGGTCATAAGGTATGGTTGAGAGCTCTTTTCTGTCTTCTCTGCCTACTTACCTTTACCTCAGGTCCCCTTTTGCCTGTGCAACTGAATTTGCTTAACAGGTAGGCACAAAATCTCACAGACCCTCGCCAACCACCGCAAACATACAATTCCCCTCTATCCTGGTAAAAGATGTGAAAGGGGGGCTTCACGTAAAGCCTTTTATCTAATCAGTTTCACTTTTCAATATAATTGAAAGTCATAACTGCAACAACTATCACCCTACATCTACCACCAATCACACGTAATACTAGACTGGACAACATTCAGTACAGAGCTGTAGTCTACGTGATATACAGGTATACCTATGACCACCTAAAAAAGCTCTGTGATTTGCATATATCTACCAAAAGATATGCAGACATACACATCAATAAGTTTGTATAGTATAAGTGCACTGGTAATTGTGATTGAGCAAAGAGGAGGAGGATTGACCACAGCATACCCAACCTCCATAAACTAGACTACAGGGCTGCTTCAGTGCCACAGCGATCACTTTTTCTTCCAGTGCACTCATGAATATTTCTTTATACATTGATGGAAAATTCACTCCACCAACTTCAGTAAGAAGTTATGTTTACAAATCTGACTCAGTGTTAACCAAGAAGACTCAACGCACATCACCACACAGGCCACCTGGCTTTTTTTTTTAAAAAGTCCAACATAGAACATTCTTTCTATTCTAAAACAGGGCTGACACATTAGAAGACATTATGTTATTGACCTTCAAACAATATTACAAAAGACAAGACAGACCCAAACAAAGCCACTACTAAGGTTTTCTGTACTCTGGCTACTTGTTGAAGTACCATAAGTGTAAGGTGGAAAACATGCTTATTGATCACACCTCTGGCCAAGCACTCATCTGTTGTCATCACAGAGTGAGCAGTAAACACAGTATGGAGCCAGGCATCAGACAGGAAGGAGATATTGTTTAAGGACGTGTGTGTAAACCTTCACCAGCTGAACCCTCCCTTCCTCTTCCTGAGTTAACATGGACTATTCACCTATAGCACAGTAGGGATGAGTATAAATAGTCTAGTGTGGTGTCTTATGAGCATTGTTTGGTTTTAGCCTATACAACTCCAAAATTAAAAATCACTTTAGAATGCGAACAGCAAGTTTGTAAGATCACTATGCTGTGGATGTCGTTTTTATCAGTTTAGCTTGGCCCTTAGTAAACGACATGAATTTTATTTTATTACACTAATATTTTAACACCTGATTTCATTTCATCCCAAGTATGGTCTAAATGAACTATTTTTAATGCCTGGTTAAGTCTTTCTGCACATGGTGTAAACTTTTTGAACAGCAACAAGACAAAAAAAAAACGGCTACATACAGTTTCAAACACTAAGGCAGTGGTTTGGGCTGTTTACAAGGTGGTGTCTGCACCTTTCTAGAATCAACAAATTAACATGGCTCGTGCTCTGTCTTCAATGAAGGACCAGAGTCCAAAAATATACAATATTCAAATTAGACAATTTTTAACAGATAGTTGGGCCGTTTTTTTCCACTAAGCCCTTATATTAATTCAGTAAGCACATCTATGCAGTGTAATAGTATACGATGCGTAACGCATGCCTAGACTAGGCCGAGTCTCGACAACGTAGCTTGCAACACAGGTGTGCCATTCACTGTTCGACTTCCTTTCAATTCATTCGAAACAGTGGCAGCCTTAATCCAAACTAGGCTACGCAACTACTTGGGACAAAGGCCACAGAGCAGGTGGTGTGTAAACTCGTCTGTACCCTACCTACCTGAACAGAAGACGCATACAAGGACATTTGGGCAAAAAACGTAAACACTATGGTTGACTACAGATCGGGTTAAATGTGACAAGTGTTACACCTTCACGGTTAATTAACATGGACATCAAACTTCAAAAAGATAAGCAGATATCGATTTTTTGAGCAAGCCAAGTGACACCGGTAAAAAAATATAGCCTATATGCCTACAAACAATTTCAACCCCAAAATACAAAACTTACCTATTGAAACTAGGCGAATATTCTCACGGTCCAGAAACTCAAGAGCGACAGACACGTTTTCTAGTTTCATCTGCCTGAAGGTTGGTCGTGAGTGGTATTTTCTATACATCCTTTTCTGGCTCAAAACTTCTAGCAGGGCAATAAGCCTCAAGCCGTCACTCAAGTCGATTTGCAGGTCTGCTATACGCTTGTTAACGCACTTCAGGTGCTCATTGCACCACCGAGTGAAGGTGTTCTGCTGGATCTTTTTCCATGGAGCGTCCTCCGCCAGATCTTTCTCAGTAGCCGGCATGTTTTTTCCCTCTGCGTTACTTTGTCAAATTACTCAGTGAGGCTGAGAATGTAATGCACACTGCCTGAGCCGAGGGGTCTTTGAACTGTCCTGGATCCCACAGTCTGGAATATTATGTTTGTTCAACATTACTGCGCCTGCGCATTGGGCAGTGGAGAGAAAAAAATGGAACACGCCTCTACCTAACGTGTTTAGCCTGCTATACCTTTCCGCTTGGAAGAGAAACAGTGTTTTTCACTGTTTACATTTCCAGAAATAAATGTGTCATTTAACAGATTACGCCTTACAACATGATTTTTAGTAGGGATGCAGAACTCGCAAACAACAACGTGTAAAATCTCACCTGGAAAAACTACAAAGATAGGACGCAAACAAAAACCACTGCCCAAAATACGAGATGTGTAATTTACATGAACCAACAACTTTTAAGTTCCTTGTGTTTTAATAATGTATCACACCTTGATTTAACATGGCCAAACGTCCTGACTTTACATCATCTGTCCCGCCTATGCTGACAGAAACGTTTTTCTTTTTTAATTCCCACCGGACAAAAACATGCTTTTCTCTATGCTCCAACTGTGGAGTCATGACATTAAACGCATTATTCAGTTGGGTGGATCAGTATTGCCTCATGCTTCGTAAGTGCATGTAGGCCTACTTGTGAGCGCATTACACATTCAGTAAGAATGTGCTACCGCTATCTGCCTTGTAATTTTGTAGCAAGTGATTACACTGCGAACTTTGATCATATGGGCTGGATTGGTTAAGGGCTTGCTTAATGTAGATATTACTACTCAGTATCCACTGCTGCATGTGTATGTGCCCAACCTCATTTAGGGTTGTATGGAAATATAAAAAAATAAGCATTTCTGGACTCCAAACGGGTTTGAGGATTAAAATCCCCTCCAAACTCAATTTTCTGTAATTTCTACACAGACTGCACAATGAGTGCTGGCATTCAATTTTTAACAGTCTGGCAGCTGCACTATGTTACCACACTGTTCTGGTGACATATTTTCTGGCTGTATCACCATCAAAACTGAACACCTTGCTCAACGTGACCCACGCCACTGTCCTGTGTCTTACTTCTGGAGTCCTCTGAAACCACTCTGTGTGCAAACAAACACCCTGGAGGCAACTCAAACTAAATGATACCCTGAAGGCCTGAGGCAACACCTGTCAGACAAACCCTACAGCCCTCTCACTGGTGTTGTCCTGCTGATGCAACCATGGACTCATAATGCATTAGCATATTCAAGCAAATGACCTCATCACTGCACGCAAAATGTTAAAAAACCATAACACATCTGATGAGTGATGACTGTGTAGGAGTTGGAGACCTGTGGCTAGGCACTATTCTAACCATCCTGTGATGTCAGCTGATAAAGGAAAAAGGCCTTTCAGTCAAGGAGTGCTGGCATAGCTTTTTAGACATGGGATGGGTCTCCTCACTGATCTGCAAGACTGAAGCTTGTCTATGTCTTGTCTGTCAAGCTTATCAAAGACCACAATGAGCATGGAATTTGCACTATCAATCTCATTTATCCCATTAGGTAAATTGAGAGCTTCTTTGAGTAAGCACCTTTTTAATTTTGCCATTCACTTTTTAATCAGTAACTACTAAACTACTGTAATGATTTTCCATTACTTCAATTTGTATGCCTTTGAATTTCAGAGGGCTTCTTTTCCCTCTTCAACCTGCAGAATGTGTTTTAAACTAAATTGGTAAATAAAATCATTGTGAAAAATTGTGACAAAACTATAGCAAATAGCACACACAGTTTTTATTTACAGAACAGGGGACCAAAGCGAAATGCAATGGCTGTCCAGTCTTCCTTCACTGCAGGTTTTACTGGGTGGATGGTGCGATTTGCATTCTATAGTATGGCTATCAACGACAATGGTTATTGACCCAGTGCAAAAAGTCCTACAGTATATGGCATATTTGTCTGTTTGAATGTTTATTTTACAAAAAAAGCAAAACAGTGCACTTAAGACTTAAATGCATCTCGGCATAAATTCTTCATCTATCTATTCCACACTTATTTATCTGTGTAAAAGTGTTTAATTGGAATATAATATAAATTTAAGTTTAAACAGAAGACAGGTATTTCTGAAACTAAGTATAGGATTCAGTGTGGCTATATTGGTGAAACAGTAAGTAAATAAGTATCAGAGGTCGACAAATCGCCTTAAGAAAGTGTCCTGCATCTAGGGAGGGGTGGACTGTCCAAATGCTTTAATTAAAAAAAACATCAGTAGCGATCACCGCACACATTTTTTTTGTGTTATTTTATTTTACAATGTGTCAAGTTCACTGCTGATATTCTATAGTTCATACCCCTGTAACCCACCAGCAACACCTGGTTGTGCATAGAGGTGTTGTTTTTACAGGGTGGGCCAAAATACATACAGTTGAGATCAAAATGATTAGTCTCCCTTACAAAACTAGACACAACTCTTTATTTCTCCATGGAAATGACCATTAACAACAAGTGTTTATAGTGTATTTGTTTCCGAAATAAAAGATAAAATGTCCACTTAGTTTGATTAAAATATATTACTGATACATTGAGTTGAAACAAGAAAGAGCAAAAATTACATGTGAATAAATTAATGAAATGAATAAAAATTACGCTTTCTGAGCCACAACCGACAAAAACCTCTTAGAGAAGTTCTTTACTAGGTTGGCACAGGTCTCCTGATGGATTTTGGCCTATTCTTCCATTGCTCCAGACGAGACAAATTGTTCCAGCTTTTTCAAATTGCATGGTTTCTGAGCATGGGCATTCCCTTTGAGCACCCGCCACAGATTGTCAATAGGATTGAGATCTGTGCAGGCCACTCCAGGACCTTGGTTTTGGTATTTTTGAGGAACTGTTGGGCTAATTTCCATGTATGCTTTGGGTTTTGAATGCAGAGAAGAATACCCTGTTACCATTTTCTTTCTGTTGTTTAAAATAATTTTTAATTATGCTATCATTTGTCCAACTTGATGGTTGAATCTCCAGAACTCCTTTCTGCTCCCGAGTCCCTCAACTCCCAAATGAAGAGGCGGATCTGACAAATCTTTCTTCAATATTTTCCTTCTGAGTGCCCATATTTGACCACTCAAGGACAACAGAGTAGGCTCGTTCGAGATTCGAGTCCGCCCGTCTGCAACTGGCTGCATACGTCAACGAGAATTGCTGGTCACAGCAGGGGTGGGCATTAAATGAGGAAAATAAAGTCGAACACAAATTCTAACGAGACTGAGCTCGCGCCTCCCCGATCATCGTAGCAGATGACACACAAGTCATGTGTGGAGAGGGAGGGCGGGGGTTGTAGTCCTCTACAGTCTATGGTTGTAGTGGGGTGCACTGAGAGTTTAATTCAAGTCCAGTCTTTCTTATTGTTTAGATTAACATTGGAACAAAACGAGTTGCCCCAAAGTGCTCCACAACACAAACATGAGAACTAAGACAGCAAAACCATAAAACATAGACCATAAGTAGGTATATGACACGAACAATGAAATAGAAATGGGATTAATAATTAAATAAATAATGGGCCGGGATTGACAGCGTCAGATAAACCATCAGAACAAGGTAAAAATAAAGAGAAGAGATATAGGCTATCTTCAAATTGGAGTACAATAACGTACACTTCAGATGACAAGTCCAGTCGGGGAGCACCGGACAATGCACGTGCACAGACGTCAGTGAACTTTTAACCAACCATGGCAAAGTAGCGTCACCGAGGAGGCGTTAGCTAGCCACTTGCAGTTGTGTGGAGGCAACTGCAAAGGTCTGTACGATTTGTCTGTAAGCGTCATGCTCCCGCGAGTTTTCGGGTCATGTGTCATGGTCGCATTGTTGTGACAACTCGTGACAACCTCACACATTTCGGGCATGTCGGACACAATTTCTAACCACAATGCAACATTTTCAGCGTCAGGCTGCAAACGGATGCATCCGCATGCAAACGTCTAGCTCAAGTCAAATGCGGCCAATAGCTAAGTCATGTCAAGAGAGCTAGACAATGTTAGCTTTCAGAGTCAGGATCAAATGCCTTTCTATACTACTGGACAGAGCTACAACCAATCAGAGCAATGATTCTGATGACGCATGCAGAGACCTGAGCTCAACACTGCTTAACCAATCATCATTAACGCCATGTTGCTTTTAAAGTATTTCAGCTATGCCTTACTATCGATAATAAATGATCTCTAACTAGGCTAGATGCAAATGTATTTATGTTAACGTTAGCTATTGGCAAACATCAGCTTGCAAATTGTAGCCTGAGGATTAGACCTAAAGCATTTGCGGTTTGCAACAAACATAATTCTGAAAATGTATTGCACTGTAAGGGTAAATAGAAGCATAAGCAGACAGATGTCTGTGTAGCTTCTCATTCATCCAGGTCATGGTTGTCAAAAGAGCTATGTTGTAAGAAACTGGACTTCTTTTTGGAGCTTGAAGACGTTTCACCTTTCATCCAAAAGGCTTCATCAGTTCTGGCCTCATGATGGGAAACCAGGAGCTATATCTTTGGATCAATGGAGGTGGAGGTGATATTGGTTTTGACAGTGTTTTTCCTACCCATTTTCCCCCCATTTTTTTTCTTCATCGATTTTCAGTCAACAATTGGCAGGACACTGAAACACTGGGGGACATGAAACTACTAGTAGTAGGCTAGCAGTGAATAAAAGCTTTTGGCCCCCGGGGGCCGCCACCCCAACGCTAGTTTAAAACCAACTTTTTTTGTCTTGAAGTCGACTAAACCTCACACATTGAAATCAATGCCCACTTCCAACAAAAACTATATCCGCAAAATTGTGAAATGACGAGTGCAGTAAAAGTAAACAAACTCATCACAGGGTGTTCATGTGAATCTCACCAAATTTGGTATATCTGCAGACCATGCTCACAAAAATGAATGAACTCTCAGTTACATGTCAACCAAAACTGGGGACGTAGCTTAAAACTGTTTGACAGTCCATATCTTGGCTTCTAATTGCCCAAACCTGGTCAAACTTGACATGCAAAACTCGACACATCTGTCTTTAAATGTCTACCAAATTTTGTGACATTTTGTCACAGAGTGCACTGTTTCCCATCAAAGCAAGTCAGAACAGTTTTTTCAGAAACAGTTTTTGCTAAATAACTCACTCAACATTTTGCCCAAGACATTTTTTTAGTATGCCAGTGTTAACAAGTAATACCAATCTAGCCCATGAACACTTGTTTGTAGTGTAGCATCACTTACTGAAATGGGTACGTGTAAAAATTGGATTTATGAATTGCTAACATCTTCAGAATACTGCACAAAATTTGTCATGTACAATCAGCAAGACAACCTGTAAAAATACGCCAAGTACCATAAATCAAAATTGAACACAATCTTAAAGTAGCTTGACCGTCACTATCTTGGCTCCTAATTGCTCGCAAGTTTCATCATAGGGGACAATGTTCCCCCTCAAAGCTTAAAGTCCAGAAAAAGTTTTCATTAAGTAACTTGCCAACCATTTTACTCAAGAAAATCAATTTAATTTGGCATGTTGTATCACAAAAGGGGGTATCAACCCTACTAATAAACACTCATTTGTAGCATAACACCAGCTAGGGGTGTGGAAATGGGTAAATGTAAAATTTTGAATTGCCAATATCTTGGACCAGGAACTGTACAAACTGTGTCACGCACAATCAGCAAGACAGCCTCTGGAAGCATGCCAAGCACCCTGACATGTCATGCATAGGAAGCGCTGTAATTATACAAGATCACATTTTGGCTATTATCTGTAGAATGATATGGTTTAAAAAACAAAATATTTTTTTCTTATATTGTGTGAAACCGCTTGCATGAAAATTACCTGTCCATGCTACTTCTAACGATGAAAATGTTGAAATACAAAAGCAAAATGAAGTCAAAGTCAGAAAAACAGCACAAACAGAATTTAGGCGAAAAAAACAGGTGAAATGTTATGGGTTGTGGGACCGGAGGGGCAAGAGCCTGTCTTCGCTACTTGAGGCTATATTTAGTCTATGGCAGCCCATAGAACCATACGCAGAAAAAGTTTGAAAGTTTACACACTTGTTAAGGACAGCCCCAAGACAAGTTCAACAATCATAAATCAATTTACAGTCCACCAAAATTTTCTGCAATTTCCAAAATTGTCTAAAGTGACACTAAACTTTCAGACCACAAACTCTGTCCAATTTTCATGAAACTTGGCATATATAATCTTTGGACCAAGATGCACAAAGGAACCTCCCTGGAGATTTGAGCAGTGAAAGCATTCGCGTGTCACAGCCAATTAAACTGGGTGGCGAAGCAGCCAAACAGGAAGTTAGGTGTTATCTCGGCAAAATTTTGACACAGGTCAACCAAAAGCACGTTGGACCCAATAAGAAGAGGGCATGCCAAAAATAGCGTCTTTCTGCCATTAGGGGGGCTGTTATAGGATTTTTTTTTTGCATGTAACTCCTGCTGTGCTTTTATGTAAAACATAATTCTTGACTGGGTTAACAAAGCAAAGGGTCTCAATACCAGAACATATATATTCATGCCAACCTGATTACAGTGGCCGCCATACTTAATATTTTGGTAATGAAACTAAATTTGCAAAGGCCACAAATTTTGGTCAATCATTAACAAGGGTTGCAGAGGGGCAAAAAATTCTGGGTGGGAAGGATTAGACAGGGTACTGCCCCAGTGCCCTCATTTGTCTTATATGACATTTTTATTCTTGTACGACTTGATCCACTTCACTATTTAAGCACCTGAAATTAATCAGTTTTTGATTTTTGACAACGTTTGGACATGTTCTAAGGACATGTGGCAATGATAAGTTGAATATAACAGTTTTAGCCTGTTTAGAGGATGGCACTCTAATCCCACAAACAGAGAAAATGTGTTTTCACCCCATATTGTCCTTCAAAGAGGTTCATCAATATTAAACCAACACCTCTTCCAGCCAAGACCCCCTTTTTTTTTATAACTTCAGACATGTTCTGATGGTATGACAGGGCATTGCGTTGTTCGAGCGCCTCTGACCTACAAGGACTGCTTACCCGTGTTCACGCAAGAGCCCGCATCAACGGGGCAATGCGTTGCTGTGACAGTGCATTATTGTGTCACGCAAGAGCCTGCATTAATAATAAAAATAATAAAAATACATTTTATTTGTTACACGGCGCCTTTCAAAGCACTCAAGGTCACCTTAAGAAAATAAAATAAAAATAAATAAATAAAGGAATCAACATTAAAAAACAATATCAGGAGTATAAAAACAGTGAATGAATACATTAACGGGGCATTGCGTCACTACGTCATTTTGTTACTGTATTCATCCGCTCTGGATGAATGGACTGCAAGAAATGTTGTCCTTGCCAAACTGTAAAGGACTTTCAACTGCATCTTGTATGTATGAATTGTGCTATACAAGATTATTATTATTATTATTATTATTATTATTATTATATTAAGAGACAAGTTGGATTTACCATTATTACGTGGTCTACCAAGTGGCGTACTTTTGCAAGAAAAAAGAAACGTTGGGCTTGCATTTCCTCTTTTCCTTGAAAAAAGGCAATAAAATTAGCATTTTTACAAAAAACTACTTTGGCCAACTTTGAGGGCTCTTAGTTTTAAAATATGACAACCATTTCAATTTCGTGTACTCTTCCTCATGGACTATGTATATTCAAAGTTTTGAAAATGTGAGTGCTCTGCAATTATGGTCGTATAAAAACAAAAATATTTTTTTTCATCGGTTTGTTATGATGAGTAAGTTTTCAATGGTGGGTACTGCCCCAGTGTTCATTTTTTTCAGGAAAGAATGTGGTTAAGAGAGGAGAGAGGCATAACAAAGTGAAATGCTTGTGAATGCTTATGAATTTTCAGCTTTTTTAAGGACACATCTATCTATATTTGAAGAGCCATATCTCAGAAACTAAGCCAAATATCAGGGCTGAAATTTTGGCTTGATATTAATAAGACATGGTTGAATGGTTGGACAAAAAAAATCGGGAAAAAATTAAGGACCAAAGTGTCGGACCAGTTTCAACCGATATGAAATTGCCCATATTTGTTGAGTAGGTTAACTAAGCAAATGCATGTGCACGTCAAAGCCAACCAAAATTTCTGATAAGGGCGCCGAACAGTAATTGATGCCATTAGCTAAGCAACACTTGACAGATGACTAGCCAAACATAAATTATAAAATGGATGCATGATTGGGTGGGTGCAAAAAAAAAAAAAAAACGACATCATACTGCAACAGGCATGTCCCCCCTCATCACTGCTTGCAGCGATATTTTTGTATTTTTTCTGATTTACTCAGTCCAAACCAAATCATTTCAGCAAGCGTTATGAGGTATAGGGAATCCCCCACTCCCTCCCCCTTCCTTTTTCATAAGTTTTAATGGCACTCGGAGATTAAAAACCCTCAAATCTAAATGGTATGACACTGCAACTGATAAGAGTGTGCTTTTTCATTTAACAGTGAAATTATAAAAATAGGCGACTCCACAAACTGCATTATATCCATTGCAGGTCCTGCATGTATTTCCAACTGAATCTTGCTGCAATGTCACCTGCAGTATGGCAGCAACGTTAACATACGAAGCCAGTAGTCAATGTAGTATCTTTGTATGTGGAGTCTATGTGAAAGGGTATATGTAAGGTCGGGTCTGTTACATTGTCAAAGGATTTTTTAATACTAGGCTAATAATGTAATAAGCAGCCAATAAAATAATAACGTATCGACAAAATGTTATTACATTATTGGCTGAAACATTTTATTTCATTATTGACAAGTTTTACATTATTTGCGTTATTACATTTTACATGGCCAAAATCATTACCTTATTGTAAGATATTACGTTATTGGCCATTATGTTTTGGGTTCCTACAATTTCATCAGAAATATTAAAATATCAATTACTTTGCTAATTTAGTGACTGTTCCTTGAATGTACATCATGTACTTACATTGTATTGTTTTTCTATTACAACAGTCAATCAATATTCAATCTTATCCCTCCATTTGAATTAACCAAACATGAACTACATTTCTTCTTCTCTCATTTCCAGTATTCATATATATTCCCTGTGTACTCTAATGTTCAATGTCTTTAATTAACTTCAGGACATTATTTAACAGATTGTTATAGATGTGTAACTTTTATTTTGCTTATATATTTACACACAATCATACATACATATTTACCAAACCAATATAGATCATAGCATCATGATTATGTAAAGGTTATCTCTTTACTTTTATTCTTTAAGTTGAAAAGCATATGTGAACATTCATTTTCATTGTAGTAAATAAGGTTTGAAATAGAAGTGAGAAACATATTTTCCTTAAATGATCATGGATATGTCAATTTAGGAAATTAATGTTTTGAATTTTGGAAAACTATTTTTAAAGCGGATGACAACCAACCTGACACTTCATCTGGGTCCAGTGCCACAGTGCCTCATCTGGGCCCAGGGCCACACACACACTAACAGATAAATAATAATTTCCAGGACGTCTCTGAATTATTCCACAATAACTAAGCTTTACTTTGACACGATGTCTTTTGTTTTTTTCACCATTAAAAAAACACCCAACTGTAAAATTTTACTTCTGGTCAGGAAAAAATACCATATATTGTTAAGGCAAAGCCAGTCAGGTTGAGGATGTGCCACAGAGTCTGTGTATGAACCTTTGGAGGCACAGAGGAGGAGGACAACCACCACTGATGGCTACATGATTGTTCCAACAGCCTCTTCTTGAGCATGTTTTAGCAACCAGTTAAATGGATGGTCTTTGCCGCATACAGACAGAACTCTGAAGAAAAGCTTAACAATAGACACCATTACTTCAATGAATCACTCCCAAGATGAACAGACCACATTTCAACAACATATCAAGGAACATTTTAATTTGAAATTACCTACATTTTGTAGTGTCATTGACGAAAACATTTTGCTTTTGCTCACACAACACAAATAAACAATGCTAGGGTACACTGACATACTTGTGCTACAAGCATGTTGATTTGAACAGACAAGTAGAGCACAGCGGGACTTGTGAGTTTACAACATTATGTCCCTCTCTTTTACCACACAGATTTACTCCTTGTTAAAGTTGACGTCGCACAAGTTTGTGTGGCACTTGGATGACAAACTAGCATGTGTTAGATTAAGTTCATCCCCACTCCCACACACATTCACACAGATACATACATCTAGCTCTGTAGTAGATACATTAGGCACTTCACCCTTTGTGCCCTGATGTTAAGATTTGGATTTGGCTTTTACATCTATTTGGAATACCACATCAATCCAACATGGCAAACCACAGAGGAAAAAAAAAAAAAAGAAAAAAAAAAAAGAAAATTAGAACTTGCCAATAGTTTGGTACCCTCCAAGAGAAAAGTGGCCTATTTTAGGCCATTGTACAGTCAACATTCTCACCTATTGAAAAAAACAGCAGATATATATTTTCTCTATCATAGAAGTAGCAATTTTTATTCCCTCTTATTCTATCTATATTTACAGTTACATTTTATACAGTTGCACAAAGGGTCCTTAGGAGGGCCTCAAATCACAAGGGACCCAGGAAGGGTTGGGGATGCATTTCTTGTGTGAGAGAGTAGAGGACTGAGGTGAAGGGTGTGGAATATGTAGAATGCATCATGTGTCTGTGTGTGTATTGTGTGCATGCGTGTACATGTGTATTTGTATTGTAGAGGAAGAGTACGCTAGGAGCGCAGATATGCCTCACTCTCAAGAGGTGCTCTTTGACAGGCCGGGGTAAAGAACTGCTGCGGCCGCAGCAACCAATACAGCAACCACTGGCATCCAAGGCATCCAGTTGCTCTGTAAGATGGCAGACAGACAGCAAGACATGCACACAGACAGAGACAGACCTCGTTATACAACTTTTACTGGATAAATTAAAGCATGGCTGTAGAGAAAGAGAGACAGAAAGACAGCGACCGACACACTCGAGAAAGAGAAGTCAGCAGCACTTCTAATGGGAGAAACCAGTAGCCTCACAGACAATAGTTGATGATGCGAAATGAAACACAATGATCTGCCTTCATGAAAAGAAGGCAAAGTCACTGAGTTTGATTTCAGTTTCAAAGAAAATGGAAGAGCAAAATAATGACCAAAAAAAGAAAAGAAGCCACCCTCCCTAAAAGCAATTTAAGCAAGACAGAACAAGTGTTACTTGGTCAGTGAATGGTTAGGAAGGTAGTAATGGTAGGAAAACGTTTTTTGTTCTCCTGGTGACGCAAAGCTCCAAAAAAGAGGTGGTGGAAGGGGAAAAAGGGGTGGAAGTGTGCTTGCTTTAAAATGGCCATGCACAAATGGAAGACAGCATGATGCACGAGGGAAAAACACAATATACAGACAAGACAGTGACACGAGCGCCGTGTACCTTCTACCACAACTGGCCGCAGCACCAGTACAGCAAAACCAGGATAAGGCCGATGAGAATGGCTTGGGCTGGCTGCGATATGGATGGCTAAAGAAGGAAGGGACATTACAGAAAAATCAACTTCAGAGCTAATGCAAACACAAACACCTCATCTGATGGCAGGGGAGGGTTCTGCAAATAAAAAAATAAGTTGGGGGGTGGGTGGGTTTATCATCATATCCATATACCATCTCTAAAAACCTCATAGGTGTTGGATGCCTGGGCTAGATATCAGACAAGTGAAGAGTTAACACACGAATGTGTTACAACATTCAGGTTAATGACACCCCCTCCATATATATACAACCCAGCCCATATGTAGCACTTATCTAAGTCTAAGGTGCAACCATCCGACTATACAACCTGCACTTCACCAACTCTCTGTAATCCAGCATAACAAAGCACTAATTAAAAAAAAAAAAAAAGCATGTGACAAAAAGTGAGAAAACTGTAAACATTAGAACTTGAGTAAGGGGCTGTTCAGACTGCAACACGTTTTTCTCTGCCAACACTTTTCTCTCACAAATAGCTGTTTAAAATATCAACGGTAAAAATATGAACGACCATATGTTACTTAGCAACATTAAACAAACCTCCAGCAAGTGAGGTTTCGGAACACTAGTGGTGCTTTGGAGGCAGAAAAAGCGCCCCAGTCTGAACGCCTCCTAAATAGAAAATGCACAAAATATCTAGTCCATGTCAAAATCCAAACCCATTTAAACCCAAGTAAAAATAAACCAAAGGCAAGTGCTCACTCCTCACAAATCAGAAAGTCACAAAGTGCCTGTCATCCAAAGTTTAATTCCACCCCAAATACCCTGCAGAGAGATTCCAACACCAAGACTGTGTTAACATCTCATGCATAGGTGCAAAGCCTGTGAGAAGCAGCAGGGGCACATCTGTGACAGTCAGTGTGAAGGGGTGTGATGTTTTGTCAATATCTCACTGAGTAAGCATGGACAATCTTGACTGGGAGAAAATCATTACCAGGAAAGACAGACAAACTTAATTGGGCCTATTTTCAATCAGCTTTGCTTGCTTTTTAAGGTGTCAGAAGGCGTCCCCCACCCACCCAGGCATTGGAATCTGTTGAGGGCTGCAGTTTACAAACACATTCTCCAGCAACGCTCGTTTAGAGAAAAAGAAAACGCATGTAACCCCTCCACGACTAAATAACCTGAAATAACCCTGGACTGACAAGGCAGAGTAAGAACCATGCTGTCAAATCAAATAAATAGCCATTAAACATGATGTACATTATATAGACTACAACATTATACTAAACACATTTATTTTTTAGATGACCTCTTGGCAAAAAGAGCTGCTTATTAAAGATGTATTTATTTAGACAGTTTATTTGTTACAGAAATAACTGAAATGGACAACAACAATAACTACACAAGACTGTTCTAAGATTACTGTCTTACCTCAGACCAAGTAAGAATAGGTAAATTGGACCAGAACATCTGAGCTAATCCTAATGTGTGTAAAAGACCACTTTTATACCAATGACAAAGTTCAGACCAAACCATTGACACTCGTTGATGGTTTCTCTGCGGTTTACTGTCATCAGCAATACAGAGTGCACTATTCACACTGAAATTGACCATAGTCAGACCCCTGTATCACTGACTCCATGAGGTGGATCACAGGGCCAAGACAGAACAACCCAGGTCAATTCAGAACAAAGAGAATAAGGAATGGAGCCTGGTTGAAGCTTTGGTATGAAAGTGGGTAGATGTGGGTATACTTGTATGTTCGAGAGATGGATGTGTGTGTGTGAGTGCGTGTGTAAGAGAGAGAGTCAGAGAGAGACACACAGAAACAGAAAGCAACAGATGATGACAACTTACATTTTTTCCCTTCTCCTGCAGCAGCTTGAGGTTAACCTTACACTGTTCTAGCTCAGCGTTAATGGATGACTTCTCTTGTTCGGTCCTCTCATAACGTTGCCTCAAGTCAGACAGCTGCAGCTGAGTGTCTTCATACTGCAGGTTGGAAACGTCAAAGCCAAAGTAAATAAGAGGAGCAGATGCCAAAACAATCTTATACTAATGCAGTGTTTTCCATACATAGATCATTCTGTGGTGCAGCACCACAGATGAAAACCCGGCACCACAAATTGGTTCCGCCTCTTTTTTTTCCCCAAGAGGCGGAAAAAAATACCGAAAACTGTTGCATCCCTACAAGACAGTCAATTGTTTCTTATTTTTGTTCTCATTTACACAGCTTAACATTTACGACAGACGTTACTTAAAAAGTGACTGAAGTCAGCAGAGGTGACACTACCCTCATTAACTTGGTAGTGGTGAAAAAGCTGTGTAAAACAAGTTAAACAGACATAAGTTTTATCTTTACAAAACTCCTGTCCATGTTGCATGGGGCTCACAAAGAAATATACAGACTTATTAGTGGCACAGAAATGCTGTCTGCTCTAATGTTACAATTCTGCCCTGATAGCTTAGCTCAGGAAAGGGTGGAGGAGAGACCTGGATGTTTTATTTGTTTGAATTTTCAGGCCAAGGTCCTACAATTTCGAAAACCTGCCGACAGCAGCTATAAAGCTGCCTGGCCAGTCGCGCCTTTACTCTGAAAATCCTGCCAACGCTGCTCAATTTTTTCCCAAATATTTGGCTACCAAAAGGGTAGGGTATGCAAAGCCCTCCAACAGCAGAATACAAATGTGCCGAAGTTCCCCTTTTATACATCTGTACTGTAGGGCCCTATGAAATCCCTTTAATTGTTTATAAAATTGGATTTTGAACACAGTGCTCCTTACAACGGTATTCAGGGGTGATAGTAAAAATAAATCCTGAGCCTGAACTTTTCCCTTGGAGGTAAGCGGGCCCCTACACCAAAAAATATGCCCTGATCAACGTAATTGTCAAGCGGGATCTGTGGTTGTGCTCCCTTCGGAGAACATTTTGATAAATAGTCCCTGCTTTTAACTAGTTACTTACCTGCATACGTATTGCTTGTAAGTAACTAGGAATTGATTAATAGCCTAACCACTGACTAAAGCAGGTTACCCCCCCCCCCCCCCCTAAAGCTGATTTCTGTTTCATTAACTCCTTTCGTAGCGTGTACATGACCATGTTTATGCATACTCATACTACGTTGTAGTTTACCTCTCTCTGTAGGCTCTTGGTGCGATTGTCAGCCTGGGTGAGCTGACTCCGGAGCATGCTGGCATCTTGTAGGTGCTGATCCTGCATGGAGCCCAGACGGCTCTGCAAGTCTCCCTGGGACTTCTCCAGCGCATTCAGACTGCTGCTAAGAGTTGCACTCTCCTCCCTTGAACTACAAACACACACAAACACTTACACCCAGTTACATGGGAATGATTGTGCTTCCCAGTTTTGGTCAGCTGTGCACATCTGCACTCTGCTCTGCCATTTAGTGCGGTAATGCACAATGCCAAAATCCATTTTAGCAGCACAATGCAGTATAAAATGTACTGTCTGGCCCACACACTATTTTGTTGGACTGCCCTTGACAACATTTATTTCCGTACAGATTCGCATTCACCAGACATGATTGTTTAAAATCAAATGTATGTGCTCACTTAGAATGGGGTCATAAATTATATAACCAAACTTGGTAATGATATGTTAAAGTGTTGCCAAGATATAGACCAACTTCCTGTTTGGTGCCTTTGCCACTGAATTTGATTGGCTGATATGGAAATCTCGAAAGGGCTGTCTTTGGGACATCCTAAACTATAACCACACATTAAAAAGAGATATTAGTGAAAACACATTTTTGCTAATTCCAGCGCCACCTAGAGGCCAAATGATATTTGATGTTCATACTTAATACATCAAAGCACTGTAGAGATATGAGCTCACTCCCTATTTGGCGACTTCACCACTGATTTTGATTGGCTCTCACGGGCAACAGACTGTGAAAAACAAATCAATCTTCTAACTTTTATACAGCTTAGCCTAAAGATCTTATGTCCCAAGTTTTGTAAAAAATTGGTCAAAAATTGTGAACTCTGGAAATTTAGTTTTACTTTTAACATTTTCCAATGTGGTGGGAAATTTGGTAAGTGGAAATTGACGTCATCGACGTTGTTGAACTCGGCTTGATTCAAAGATTCCAGTGATACCACTTTTTGAAAGTTGGATGTACCATTCAAAAGTCACATGCATAAATGTCCCTTCAACTTTTTTAACTGAGCAGTTGGTGGTGCTACAGAGCTTGAGGTGCCAACATATAACTTGCAAAAAGGAATCATGAGACTGTCCTGAACCAGTATGCCAAATTTCAAAACTTTGTGTTAACTGATTTTATTGGCTGCCATAGACCATTACAGAAGAAAGATGATGGGTAATAATAATTAAATGTAGACGAACAATAGGGTTCAAGCAGCTTCTCTACTACCCCAACTAAATGTAATTAAAGCAATATATTGTTGCAATATATTGTTGAATTTGAGTCTTTTTAAGGCCTTCAATTAAAATTTTAGACTTTAAGACTGCATGGAAACCATGAGTGTGTTGCTGTTTTTAAGTATGAAGACCCACCTGTCCAGCTCAACTTCCAGGCATTGTAGCCTCTGGAGTAGAGAAACCTTCTCTGAGCGCATACTCTCACATTCTTTTTGCAAGCTGCTACACTCCTGCTGAAGCTTCTCCAACTCATCTGCACACATACACAAATACAAACAGTGGGATAATTTAGGCACTCATGACAAAAATGCAAGAGCAGCTTGACACCCCATCACCACTCTGAACATACCTTGCAGCTGTGTAGCTTTCTCCTGGTGCAGGCTCTGCTGCTGAAAGCTGGCCTGTAGGGTGCTGATCTCCAACTCGTATTTGATGGCCGCCTGCTTCCACTTGTCCAGTTCACTGGTGACGCAGCTGAGGTCAGCCTGAAGGGCGGCGATCTCGCGCTCTCGCTCGCGGGTGGCCTTGTCCATGGCCTGGCGGAGCAGGATGACTTCCTCCTGGGCGTTATATAGCTCCTCACGAGTGCTGCTGATGGTGTTCTCCCGCTGCTCCCTCAAAGTCTCCATGTCAGCCTGCAGCTTCTGCAGCTGAGCTACACAGCCCACAGTAATTACTTCAATTATTGTTGATATATATATTATCGATTATATCATATATGTTATTATACATTACATGACATTTCTATTACATTACACATAGCAGATACTTATCCAAGAGACTCACAACGGAGAAAAACAATACAGCTCAGGAAACAGAGATTAAATGGAAGTGCAAAGAGATGCAAAGTCATGCCTACAATAACAACGTATGCCTACAACCGTCCTGGTAAACCATTTTCAACCTTTCTGAATAAAATGTTATATTATCAAGCTTCCTGGAACATAATTTTAATGACAATGTTTCCCACAGATTTTTTTTTCTGGTTATAATGCTCTCAACATGAACTCCTCTTCATGGGCTTGAAATGAAGATTTGTCTGACTAACTCGTGTACAAAAATCCTATTTTATTGTTTCGAGAGACGAGTTTGCCAAGTGACCAGTTTAATCCTCTAACTAATTAACAAGCTAAATATAGTGAGCATGGTAGTTAATCTCAGAGATTGAAGAAAACGTCAGTAAAATATTTTCTTTTCTCCAACACGAACTATTTATGCCAGCAGTTTTACATGAAATCATATTTTTGTAACTAATTTATAGCTCTTTCAGAGCGGCCCACAGGCGCACCATCTTTCACAGTGTGTGTGTGTGTGTGTGTGTGTGTGTGTGTGTGTGTTTCCTACTCCAAAGCAGGCCTAAATTCATTTCTCAATTATTTAATTAGCTTAGGAAAACTTTGGTGGAAAATTCGGTGGAAAATTATGTAAAAACATCATACTGAGTTGGTCTGTTTGCTGAGGAGCAAAATTGTGCTAGACTGTTGCATTTAGAACTTCACTATTTTTAACCGTTTTGGCCCAGAAGGTTAACAATGTTAATACTGAAGGCCAAGAGAAAGCATGAAGATAACTCCACACACCATCAGTGGTATAACAAAGGCGCTGACATTCAAAACGAGGGAATGAGAACTTTGTAAGTGTACACACTCAGTACAGTTCTTAAAACAGTTCTTACAAGCAGTAAGCAGTAGTTTCTCATCGCCACCATGAGGAAAGTCCATACAAGTCGATTGACGAACATGAACCAGCGGGAAGAATAGGAGGAAAGGTTGTGTAACCGACTTGTATAAGAAACTACTGTCTATAAGAACTGTTTCATTAATAAACATTGTGTACACTTACAAAGTTCTCAGTGCCTCATTTTGAATCCCAGGGCCTTTGTTATACTACCGATGGAGTGAGAAGCTGTTTTTAATGGTTTAAAAATAGCGTCATCTTTATGCCTTCTCTTGGCCCTTAGCATTGTTAGCCGTTTGGGCCAAAACAGTAAAAAACAGTTAAGTTCTAAATGCAACAGGCTAGCGCAATTTTGCTCCTCAGCAAACATACCAACTCTGTATGATGCTTTAACGTGCCAATTTTCATTTTACACCGCAGTTTTCCATTTAGGAATTAAAAGTAATGCAAACAAAAGAGACTGGCTGAAACGTTGGTATGCATTGGTATGGAGGAAATCATGTTCATATTTAGACTATGGGGGGCAGATTACACTATGGTGGGCTGCCACAGTCTCAACTTTTTTTGGATTTGAAAGTGATGGTGAACTTGATTACTCAGTGGAAAACAGTCATAGTGATGATATTTCAGAGTGTGAAACTACTGAAGATGAACATGCCGGTGATGCGTCTTCATGGAGTCCTGCGATATCTGAACAAACTATCGTGGACTTTATACTCATTTATGGACCAAGATTGGCCCAAAATCTGGATGTTGCTGAGGCTAGACCATTTAAATATTTCAGTCTTTTTTCACCCAAGATGAAATATACGACACAAGAAATTAGCCAAGCTGACAAATACAGGTGTAATACAAACCAGGTACAAGCAGGGGTACACTTGTCTATATTGTATCTGTTGATATGAAGTTTGTCTCAATACTTTTAACAAATATATGTGTACATTTTTTATGAATATGAACATGCATATATGCGATGCTGAATGTAGTGTTTTGTTTTCCATTTTGCACCTGAGCAGGTAAACTCTCATTTTTAGTGATCTGTTATATACCTGTAAATGAGTTGAATCACATTTAAACATCCATAAATGGATAGTTCAGGTTACCATAGATACCAAATATGTCTGTGTTTCAATAAAGTTCATGACTGTGAAAATCATTTATGACTCGTGGAAGTTTGTTTTCTTTTATGCAAATATGGTCCATGGGTAGCTCTAGTAATATATATATATATATATATTAGTTAAACATGGATGCTATGAGTTTGTAGAAGAAGCCTTTAGGAGTAACCCTACTTTGCAGGAATTGGATCTGTTTGGAAGATTCCTCAGTCTGCTGCAGGTTGGTCTTCCTCTCCTCCTCCAACAAAGCTGAAAGGGGCCAGGGGAGAAAAAGCTTAATCAACAATTTAGAATCAAACACTATGGCCATTATGGTGGAAGAGTGTACCTTACCTTGCAGCTCTAAACATTTCTGCTTGCCAGTGTTGGCCAGCTCTTGGGCCTCCAGCAGCTCTCGATGCAGGTGGTGGATCACCTGATCCGTGTCCTCAGGCTCCAGGTTGGCCCTCTGCAGCTCATCTGGGGACAGATAGAAACAGGTAAGCTCAAGTGTGCATGGTTACCTTAACATGCAACCATGCATGTGTTCACACCTCAGTACAAAGCTAAGCTCTGTTCTTCTGCACAGATAAGGGGTACAAGCAGAGCATGGGTATGTATGAATAAAAGCCAAAAGCTTGGAACTGTGGTGTAACTACTAGTACTGAAATCATGTACAGGCTGTAAGTGCCAACAGGGAGAATCATTTCCCCTCATCAGAAATACTGAAGGGAAAAGTGCTTTGCCTTCTGCTGTGCCAGACACACCAAACGTTTGCTTCTGTATGATGAGCGAACAGGTTGATGGGACAGGCACACTGACATTAGTTTAACCAGTGTTGTGTGGGCGTGATATACAAATATATTAAAAGGTAATCATCTCCAATAGGAAGGAAAAATTGTGATTGTGATTAAAGGTCTCATTATGCGAGAAACCGCTAGTACTTGCTCTTTCTGAAACACGATAGGTCACTGCGAGCATGCTGCATGTGAAAATGTTCTTCTACTCCGATTGCCTCCATTAGTCAATGAAAGAAAATAGGCGGAAAAACGAACGAATAAGGAAAAGGCAAACAAAGTGACGTACGTTTGTTAAATAGAAAAGGCCATACCACAGTTGTGATTACCAGAGGAGTCTTATTGTAGCACACGTTCACTTAGCGAAATATAGATAAGTATGTGCGTTTAGAACGTTCAAACCTTCTATTTGGTGTGCTATGACCGGATGGGCTTTGAATGATTGTAGCTTGTGGCTAGCATAGCCGAGAACCTGTCATTCTCCCTGCTCCATCTTCTCCACCAAATTAGAACAGCCTGAACAGCCTGTACTCACATATGTGCCTACAAACAGATTGTGCGAGGAGAAAAAATAAAAAGGGCACACACATGCGAGTACGGATTTTAACCCTTTCATTCTCATTTTGCTCCTAAAATAAATTTATACACAGTGGAGTACAGTGGAATACATATAAAGTAGAGTAACATTTTCACACATCTGTATACAAATCGACAAGTCATAGCCTACAACTTTGTTCCTTTTTCACACCTGCAAAACACAGAGGTCTCGTGATGACGTATCAGACACACAAGCTGCACTCACTGAAGTTCAGTGAGTGAAAAATGACCTTTTGATATTTTCAAACAAAACAAGGCGGAACCAAGGAGGGAGAGGACACTGGTCAGAGAAATGTGAGAGAAATGTGGAATCTGGGATAACTGGCAGTGTCGAACCAGAAGAGATGGCAACATCTAGCCTTAGGACTAGTGTACCCGACAGTCCTAGCAAAGTTTAATAATCAGACTGAATCAAACTCTTCCCTTGGCTAGGAGTGATGTTGTGAGGTTAGCGCTCATGCACAGGACGATTCCCAGCCTCATGAAGACAAAAAGTCCTTGCTATCGTAATCCTTGCTGTAATCCAAGCAGTCCATCCAAAATGGCCTGTTATTTTACATGGTCAGAAAGTGCTTACTGAAACAATACTCGATACCCATAAAGCAATACTACTGCAATGCCCTATAGCAGGGGTGCCCACTACATCAACCAGTAGATCTCGAAGGCAGTGTCGGTAGATCCAAGGGGGTAGGAACATACGTAGAAGTTGAGACACCCATGGAGAAATCTCAACCCGGAAAGGGCCCAGTAGCCTTTAGCATTCCGTCGACTTCCATTCATTTGAGCGTCACTTTGAAATCAAATAACTGTACATGAGAAGCACTAAGTACCTTCTTATTGCCATTGTTGTAAACCGTCTGTTTGTTGTTGGCCACAGAGCCTCATCGCATACTACAATACAGTGGCCTCATGCAAATTCTCTGTGCTCAGTCTAGATTAGATCACCAGAATTCATTGCACCCACAAACCACATCTACATTATTCCTAGCAAGCCCAAAATCACACAAACAGCACAAACTTAAACACTGACATTCGCGACACAGCAGGAAGAAAGCAAAGTAGGTAGGCTAGATACCATTGACACATGGCTTGCTCGAAAAAGATGAATGGACAGCAAAATATATGTTCATACTCCTGGTTGGCAGTTCCAAGCCTGTCTGCTTCATATGCTCTGAGATCGTGGCATTGATTAAAAGCGGGAATGTGAAGCGCCACTAGACGAAACACAGCTCCTTTGAGCAAACCTATCATGCGGAGTTCCAGCTGAGGGCACAGAAAATTACCAAACTACAAGCGCAGTATGCTAGATCAGCCTGACGCATCACACACACATTCACAGCCCAACAGCGTGCAAATGAGTGCGCTTTAAAAATAGCATGGATTTTAGGGCAACATAAAAAAATTATAAAAACAAACACTCAGTGAGTTCATTTAGTTAATGTTTCCTGAGTTTACTTTTTTACTTGAAGAGGCCTTCAGTTCTTCAGGCATGGACCTCTTGCATTATAGAGAAAAAAAGTTCCACTCAGTTTGCACTGTTATTTATTTTATTCTGAGGTTTCCTTTTTGGTTGATTTGAAATAAAAGCCCTAAACTTATTTGACTGCATGGGACTATGCGGTACATGTAGTTAGGGCCTGGCCACGTGAAGCCCTATTGTTTCTGTAAGTATTATTATTACTATTATTATTATTATTATTCTTACATCACTTTAATTGTCATTACTGAGGCTATGTGGTGTGCTATATGCATGCTACTAGATCAGAGTACAGAAAGAGATATACATTTTTTTGTTATTACATAATGCACCATGTTATTACATTTCCATCACAAAAAAAAACAGCTAAAAATATTACATATTGCGTTAAAGAAATGTATTACAAAATGCGGAAATTATTACAAAATGCGGAAATTATTATATAATGGAGTGAAAATTAGTTACATTTTGTCGGGCTATTATGTAAGGCGGTGTTATTACATAATGCGCTGTTACAACATGGCTTCTCATGGCAAAAAAGAAAACTCAGGATTTGAAAAATAGAATTGTTGCTTTACAGAATGATGGCCTATGCTATAAATGATCAGCAACACCATGAAACTGAGCTACACCATCATGGCTTGAGTCATTAGGTGGTTTTCCAAAGCAGGTGCATTGTCAGAACAGGCATTGACAGGAAGTGTGAGGTCAGCCTGTCAGAGCTAAAATAATATACCACACAGTGCAACAACTTGATCTGCATGGTCGTCCTCCCAGATAAAAGCCTCTTTTAAAGCTTGATCGCAAAAAAGTCTGAAAACGGTTTGCTGAAGACCAAAAGCATGAATTCCTGAAATCATATCCCGTGGTCTGACGACAATAAGATACACTTTTTTGGATTAAATCATGTGAGGTATGTGTGGCAGCGGCCTGTTTAACAGTACCATTATAATTGTGCCTTGCCTACAATCAAACCCAGTGGTGGTAGCATCATGGTTTGGGGTTGCTCCAATGCTACCAGCACTGGGCAACTGCAGTTCATTGAAGTAATCATGGATTCCAACATGTGCTGTGACATTCTGAAGCAGAACATGATGCCCCCCCTTCAGAAACTGGGACACACAACAGTTGTTTCAACACAATAATAACCCCTAACACACACTCAAGATGACTACTGCCTTCCTAAAGAAGTTGAAAGTGAAGGTAATGGAGTAGCCAAGTATGGCTCCAGACCTGAACCTGATTGAGCACCCATGGGGCATCCTTAAAGGTGTTCTTCCATCGTGTTTTCATTAATTTTGAGATGGTCTCTAGTATTAATGAATGCCCTATGCGCCGGTTTTGGTGAAAAAAAACGCTTTAGTGCTTCTGTTTCAGGCTGTTCTAGTTTGGTGGAGGAGATGGAGCAGGGAGAATGACAGGTTCTTGGCTATGCTAGTCACAGGCTTCAAAATTACAACAAAGCGATAATACCAAACAGAGCTGCCCAGAATTGCAAAAAAGTAAGTGTAATTTTGAAGATTGTTTTTGCACTTTGTGCTCTGTTTGAATAAAAAATAGTCTTATTTCAACTCAGTGTTAATCACTATGAAAATAAAAAATGTTTTCCTGGATACCACCTTTAAGGTTAACCAAGAATGGTATGTAATCTGCAGGAATTGTAGTGTAAACAGTAAAGGGGAAAAGTATGATTTCATGGGGTCCTTTAAAAGAGATTTCAAAATATCAAGATATATATCGTATATCGTGAAATGGAGAAAATGTATCAGAATATTATTTTTTCCCATATCGCACAGCCCTACTTCCAAACTTCCCTTACTAAACTTTCATGGACAGTGTCTGGAAATTTACAGGAAATTTTCCACCTCTTTGCATCCCTACCAGCATCATAGGCCCAAACCATTTGCATTCACATTGAAGGGTCATGCAAAGGCCGACAATCTACCCCAATCTGCAAAAACATCACTCATACTGTCCATTTTAGACTGCGAGGAGATGTTTAGTAGGTATCAGGCATATGAGCGCTACATATGTCAGTAGGAGTTAGGACTGGTAAACTAATATTCGAATTTCGAATATTATTCGAATATGATAAAAAATATGTATATTCGAACGTAAAAATGAATATTCGAATATTTACTATTTGCTCAGGGCAGCGCGCGCATTGATTCTCCTCCGTTGTGTTCCATGGTGCGTCCCTTACTGACCTGTAGGCTAGCTATCTGCAGTCACGTGACACAACAAGGAAGCACCCCATCCCGCTCCCCACCTCAATGAAGAGCAGGCTACAATGAATGAAACTCAAACCAGTGAGCCGGAAAAACAAACCGGGGAAATGGAATCCGGTGAAGTCAATAAGTCCACCACGGACAAAGTGATTGTTAAACCAGATAATTTAAAAAGTGCCGTTTGGCGCTTTTTTGGATTCTGGTCTGTTGGAGGTAAAGTTGTGGACAAATCCAAGGTTGTTTGCAAGTTATGCGATGCGGAGATGACATATCACACAACTACCACAAATTTGAGGATGCATTTAATGAGTTTTCATCCGGCCGAATGGAAAAAAGTTGGTGAAGACGAAACAGACGGCCCGCTTCCCAAACAACCCAGGCTAACCGAGTTTTACGGCCCGAGCAAATCTCTTCCCGCTGCAAAACAAGAGGCCATCACTAAAAAGTTAACACAGTTCATTTGCAAAGACATGCGGCCTATCAGTATAGTTGACGGTGTAGGTTTCCAGGAATTTGTCCACGAAATAAATCCACGGTATCAAGTCCCTTCTCGTGGAACTGTGAAAAATAGGATTGTGAAACTGTATGATGCCACCGCCAGTACAGTGAAAATGGCAATCAAGAACAAAGCCGTAGCGTTGACCACTGATGGATGGACTTCGCTCGCCAATGATGCATTTGTCACGGTGACTGCTCATGTAATCACAGAGGATTGGGAGATGAAAGACTTTGTGCTTAAAACGGGAGAGCTCAGAGAAAGTCATACAGCAGAGAACGTATCGAGGTCTATTGTGGATGGTTTGCAGGAGTTTGGCGTGCAGTTGGAGTCGGTCGTGGCCGTGACAACGGATAATGCAGCTAACTATGTGAACGCAGTTGAGAAGCACATGAAGACCATGAACCTGCCGTGTTTCGCACATACGATTAACCTAGCTGTCCGAAAGGGGCTAGGGGTGAGGTCTATAGAGAACAGTGTTGCCAGGTTGAAACGTACTGCTGCCTACTTCAACCATTCAACCACCGCCAGTTACCTCCTGGAAGAAAAGCAGAAGCAGATGGAAATGCCGAAAAGGGACAAACTGATCAACGACTGCGCCACAAGATGGAACAGCACTTATGACATGATCTCTCGGGCTTTGGAGCAACAAGCACCAGTGGCTGCTGTCATCTTTGACAAAAAGCTGTCCAACCTTGAGCTGTCTACGAGTGAATGGACTCAGCTGGAAAGGGTGAGCTATATGAATTAATTTATTTAATTTAAGCTAGGCTTTATGTAATTATTAGCGCATGTGTAAAGTTGACGTTTATGGCAAAGGCAATATCTTCTTCATTGATTTTTTATTTTATTTTATTAATTTGTCCCACTGCAGGTAAAGGACATTCTCAGGCCCTTCAAAGTCTCTACATTGGCTTTATCCACCGACAAATACCCGACAGCGTCAGCTGTTCTCCCTATGAGGCACGTTCTTCTGTCTCATCTGAGACAGGAGACAGACAGCGACACAGCGGCTGTCAAAGAAATGAAGGCAAAGATAACAGCTGATCTAAATAAGCGCTACCCAGAAGACGGTGACGTCTTCATGTTTCTGAACACAGCCAGTTATCTCGACCCTCGCTTCCACTGCCTGGGTCATTTAGATCATGGAAGGCAACAAGAGGTCCATGATAAAGTGCTTGCCGAGATTACAGCTATAGCAGCGGCAGAGAAGTCAGGAGAGTCAGAATTGCCCGCCCCACTCGAAGCCCCCCGCAAAAGTTCCCTTTCGGCAATGGGTGATCTATTTTCCCAAGTCTACCAGCAGCAGACAAGAGCTGCTGCCTACGATCTGCATGGGGAGCTGGTCCAGTACGAAAGAGAGCCACAGCTGCCTCCGGACGCAGACCCTCTTCTGTGGTGGAAAAGTACAGGCAGCGCGAGATACCCGTACATCGCACAGGTGGCAAAAAAATACCTCACGGTACCCGGCACATCTGTGAGATCAGAGCGCGTCTTTTCGTCAGCCGGCAATATTGTCAACAAAAAACGCTCAGCACTCGCCCCTGATCACGTAGACCGTCTGGTATTTTTGGCCAACAATATGTAGGCTTAGCCAAGTATTTTGAGTTGATTTGTGGCCTGCTTGTTTCTTTAAGTTGTGGTTGATTTTTTATTTTATTTAACTTGTGAAAAATGACATTGGTAAAAAAACAACATTATTTTATTTAGCAGGCAACTAACTGTGAAAGGTTCTGTTCTGCAATAGTTTGTTTTGCAATTTGCACAAATGAACAGTAGGCCTAGTCTGTCAAATAGGCTACTTCATTGACTGTTTACAATTGGCTGCTGGCCTACTTAATGTTTATGTTTTGCAGGCTAATATTCAGGCTATAATTAAGCTGTCTTAGAGTGTACAGTTTTGCATAAATTGCACTGAAGTTACACTAAATGTAACATGTTGAACATGACGCTTGGATTTTGTTTGAAGACCGAAAATAAATCAGCGTTTGACTACCACTGGTCGTTTTTCTTGACATTTGCCAGTGCAACGCCCTCTGTTGGATATAACGGGGTACTGTTACAATACTGTTACACGTCCTATTCTCCGCGGGGGGAAATTAATTAATTAATTAATTAATTAATAATATTCGAATATATTCGATATTCGGACCATTTTTTAAGACTAATATTCGAATTCAATTTCTGGGGAAT
The DNA here is from genome assembly GCA_027475355.1 of Coilia nasus. Taxonomy (NCBI): domain Eukaryota; kingdom Metazoa; phylum Chordata; class Actinopteri; order Clupeiformes; family Engraulidae; genus Coilia; species Coilia nasus. Next base: position 904,803 of record CM050211.1, read on the forward strand.
GTTACCAGCCCTAGTAGGAGTGCAGCTGCCTTTGCCATTTCATCATTCCTTTGTTGGGATGTAATGGATTTACCTAAAAAATGGCACCTTTTCCCACCCCATTACTTTTCTCATAGTTTCTTACCTTATTAGTTCTCAATATACAAAGTTTAATTCCAGCATTTTGGATGTCTCATGCATGTTTTCAATAAAGACATTAAAACAAAGTTTATTTTGCAGTATTAGCTTTAGCACATTGTGTTCATCTTCACTAGTGACTTAGATGAAGATCAGATCACATTTTATGACAAATTTATTCAGAAAACCATGAAAGCACCACTGTATTTTTTCACACAAACTTTCTCACAAGCTGTGAGATAAAGACAAAGTGAATCTCATAAAGAGCAGATAAGTTTGCCGTCACCCCTGCAGTCCAACTGCAGTGGTGTTCACAGAGCCAGTTCCCTGCGCCTGACTAACTGCTCTCTAATTGGTTTACATTCCAAGACAACCCCCCTCCCAGGTTTTTCAGCACAACTTAAAACATGACAATTACTGGGATCAGGAGGGAGTGGCGTGTGTGGTTGTGTGACACGTTCACAACCCCAACCCCACCCACACAGACAAGATAGGGGCATGTACACACACAGTCCCAAAGGAAACATGTATGATTTTAGCCCTGTCATACTGTTCCATGCCCAACACAGTACCTTATATAGGCACGCCAGGCTGTGCCACACTTGCCCCAGCCTTGCCACCCTGCAACCCTAATAAGACCAGTGGCGAGCACTTTACAGCCCAACAACCCAAAAACATCACACCCACACATTACAGTTATACTTGACATTTGGACTGGAACTAAACCCAAAAAGCTATCAAATTATTAGGAGGAACCACAGCGTGTGTCTGTTACCTTTGAGAAGAGTCACCCTGTTCTCAGGCTCGTTCATCTCCTGTTCATCCATTTGTCCCTCTTTAAAAAGAAAAAACATTTTTAGAACTTGCTCTAAATTCTTCAAAACGCAAACAAAAAACAAATACACCACTTATGTAAGTGCAATATTTATCCCGAATGCTGATCATTCCTGATCACATGTATGCTAGTGAAAGTTCTCTTCCATCTGTAGTGTGTTTGTCTTACCTTGAATGCAACAACATAGTTTCTAAAACTGACACAAAACTTTACATTCAAATTAACTAAAAAGTCTTACCTGAAGTATCGTCGCTGCTCCGATCCTTGCTGGGGCTGAGTGTGTCTGACATATCCGACTCTTTCACATCTATTTGATTTTCTGAGGGAGCAGATTGGAAGACACCATTGAGAGGGGAGGCAGGGGGAGTAACCTAATGCAATAACCTATAACTCTACTATTTAAGGCTTATATTTTCCTTAAAAGATAAATAAAATATGTTTTGTTGTTGTATGTAATGGACAATGGTAAAACCTCTCAAAATGTACTGTAGTTTAATAAACCTTGTGGATTATCCCCCCATGTTGCTACATACACTATAACTGCTAACTGTCATTCCTGTTTAGGCCATGCAGAGGGGGAGGGAATATGCTTCCATAATAGTCTAAACTTTTTCCCCTTATCTAAGGCCCTGTACACATTAAGGCAGACAAATATTAACATGTATAATTATTTATCCAGTTAGCCCTTCCGTACACAATAATACAGCGTATTACAACACCGAAAACAATACTTTTTGATAATGACCGCTGAGGTGGAAACACGGCTGTCTCTTGTTGTGGTGTGCACACACACAGGGAGTTTCAAATACGACAACGTTCAGTTACACAGCATAGCAAAACAAAGCATATTTATCCGGGTGTGTGTGGAGATATTTAAAACGCTGTAGTGTGGATGTAGAGTTTTGACAATGGATACGCGTATTTATATTTATCTGGGCGTACATGGTCTAAATGGCTCAATCACACTAAAATCTGAACACACTGGAAGACTATGCTTGTATAGTAGGTGCCAAGACAATATGACTGAAATGCCCTTGAACTGTCACACCTCAGCTTTGAATATGTAAGGTATAATGGCTGACGAGGTAACTTGCTTATTAAAAATAATGGTGAGGCAGAGGCAAAGAACTTAGCAATGTGGAGTGGAGCCCTCTGCAGAGTGAATATTTAGCTTTCCTTCTGAGATCTACTTCAAAAGGTAGCCTATTCCTAGACAGTTAACGCCCACCTCATCAGCCAATCAGAAAAGAGAATTCCATTGCTAAGGAAGAAATCACATTTTAACCTAAAGTCTCTGGCCTCCTTTACATTTTAACTCCTTATCAGCCAATCAGAAAACAGAATTCCATTGCTAAGAGAGAAATTACATTTTAACCTAAAGCTTCTGGCCTACTTTGCATTTTAACTCCAGTGTCCATACATACTGTCACCATAGGATGATGTTTAAGTACTGAAAATTAGTAAAATGTAAAGGCATGATGATACATCAGCCTGAAAAGAATTTTGGTTAAATAAAGCAGTCAAAAAATGCAATGGGGCTGGATGGCTCCTGTAGTGCAGGGAATTTGCTTTTGAAACTCCAATAATCTGAATGTGTCTATAATCTGGGACTTTAATCCCCACAGGATTGAGAGCTCAGAACAACTACCACAGGTGCTGACCACTTGTAAACAGTGTGTGTCTCTCCGCTGAAGAAAAGGATCACAGTGGGGTTGCAACAACTAATCGATTAATTCGATTCAAATCGATTATTAAAATAGTTGGCAATCAATTTAGTAATTAGTCGATTAGTTGTTGTTCCTCCAAAAGCCATTAAAAATGAGTGCGGCAATCAACGGGGGTAAAGTTTAAAAGGCCATAAAATCTAAACTGCTTCATATTTTTCTGAACTGCTCAGGGATTTTTCATTGCTCCTATTGCCATTTGGTATAATATTGAGCAAAATATGAGATGCTGCCCATGGGAGCACTGGTTGAGCTGGCATATGATTAAATTGACGCAGTCACGTCTTTAAACTGACCCACCTACAGGCTACGGAACAGAAAAGGAAGGGAAAAAAAAAATTACACCACAATTTATCCTATATTCTGAATTTAATTTATTTAAGTTTAAGCAAGTTGCCTGCTGATTAGATAGCTATGCTACTTCATGTATTGTTTTAAATTGAAAATTGATATTTTTTGATAGCAGAAGCAGCTGGACAGCATCACTGGCACAACTTAACATGGATGTTTTAAACACATTAGGTGCTACCAAGTTAGCACATATTAGCCAAGCTAGCATTAGCACCCCATCAGTTAATGTAACTTCTTACACTAACAAATGCAAGCTCACTAGCCAACTAGATCCTAGATTGTCCTTCAACACTCTCTGGTGATGAAGGAGGAACTTTCCATTTTAGCTGTTGACCATTGCCAATTAAATGACATTTGCACTTTATGTAAAAGGATTTTATTGTTTACTGTAATTCAGCTGTTCCAGCTATATTATTTGTGATCTTAATGTGCTTACTTTTTGGGAGTTGTCAAAAATAACCTTTGTTATTTCTAAAATGTAAAATGTAAGTAGTTGTAAGATGACCATATGCACTAGGACAGACGGATACACCGGTCACTCTGACCACACACAGATGTTATCTCACCAGCCCCTGATGGCTCTCAATAGTGCAAACTACATCATAGAAAGAAAGCCTATCTGTATGTCACAAACTTTTTATCAGGACCTGTGGGTGATGCTTGCCAGGTTTTGAATGCCTGTAACAAGATTTGTGTACTTGTTTTACACCAACATTCTGAATTGCTTAGATTTAAATGTCTGTAAAAGCATGACACTACCATGTAATGTCTCAGGGAAACAGTATTACACTGATAAAAGTACACCGTGATTTGGCTTTAACACACTAGAAAGAGACTAAATGTCATCTTTAAAAAGCTCTGACCACGCTATCAATGCTGTGGTGACTCAAGCCACTACATATCATCATTGCTTTGCTTTAAGACCTCTGACTCTAAAGCCAGGTTTAAATAGAAGCTATTTTTTCCCCCACATGCAGCACACATGTGGACGTGGAAAGTCGAGAGAGAGCTGAGTGAGGCTGAGGCTGGATTTGTGACGGTGCATCCTGGTGTGTCTCAGTCTCTGCATGCTCGTGCCACCCTGAGCTGACCTGAGCTCCACAAATAGCTGCAGCAAATCTCCTGAAGCCCACCACCCCTCCTCACTCTAATTATATAATCTCTACAGCAAGCAAACTGAAGGTTGTGATTGACCTCTGCAACATAGATATTACAGTTTTGCTGGTTTAACCCCTGTAGTCTTGAATAATAGGGGTGCAACTGGCAACTATTTTGACAATCAAATAATGAACTATTCAGATTATCAACAACACTATTGGCAATTCAACAAGGTGTAATAATAAAGATAACTAGAGAACGTAATTGCAGGAAATTATACAGTGCATGAAAATGCAGATTCTGTTGTACTTTTCTTTAACTGAAGTGAATTACGAATAGCCCATACAACTAAATTACAATTCTAAAAGGACAAACAAGTTAATTCTTCTGACGATTACTATAGTTTCCATGGTTGTTACACCGGTTGCTAAGGTAAACAGGATGTCATCACAGAAGTGGTTGTTAGGAAATGGCCAGGGTACTTGTGTGTTAGGGCTAAAAGGAATACATGTAAGGTCAAAATCTCATCTCAAAATCTAAACTGCCTGATATTTTGATCTGAAGCTTGGGGATTTTTTCATTGCACCCACAGAGCTGCGTTTACCACCAGCTACAAGCTGAACTTCTCAGGGCCGAATCGTTCCTGTAAACATCGTTTTTTGGAACTGCCCAATAATGGAGACACGTGCAAACCACCGTGCAAGAGACGAAAAATTACCCAGAAGTTCTCCTGGTTTTTCAGGTCTTTAGTCACTATACACCTGCCTCTGAGGTGGCTCCACTTAAAGGAGAACTTCGGTGTAAAATGAAAATTGGCATGTTAAAACATCATACCGAGTTGGTATGTGTACTGAGGAGCAAAATTGATTTAGCCTGTTGCATTCAGAGTTTAACTATTTTTTATAGTTTGACCCAGAAGGCTAACTTCGTGCCCTTAGACGAAGCATGACGACTACGCTATTTTTAAACCATTAAGAAACCTCAAAGAAACTCCACATTCCATTGGTAGTACAACAAAACGAACCACTGAGAATATTGTAAATGTACACAACGTTTATTTAAAAAGCTGTTCTTACATGCAGTCGTTTGCAGTTATTTCTCGTTGCCGCCATGATGAAAGTCCAAACAAGTTGATTGTACTACCTCTCCCCCTATTCTTCCTGCTGGTTCGTGTTCGTCTATCGACCTGTGCAGACTTTTATCATGGCGGCGACGAGAAACTACAGCAAGGTACTGCTTGTCAAAACTGTTTTATTAATAAATGTTGTGTACACTTACAAAGTTCTCAGTGCCTCGTTTTTAATGTCAAGGCCTTTGTTGTACTACCGATGGAGTGTGGAGTTTCTTCGAGCTGTTTTAATGGTTTAAAAATAGCGTAGCCGCCATGCTTCGTCTAAGGGCACCTACCACTTCCATTGTTAGCCTTCTGGGACAAACGATAAAAAATAGTTAAACTCTGAATGCAACAGGCTAAATCTATTTTGCTCCTCCGTACACATACCAACTCGGTATGATGTTTTAACATGCCAATTTTCATTTTACACCGAAGTTCTCCTTTAAGGTGATAAATTCTTAGCGCATGTCCAGTATCTAATTAGTCATCATGGCCCGGTCAAATAGTACACTGCTTTCTAAATTGCCTGGCATGGTATGCATTAATTTCGTTGAACCGTGAACGGAAAGTAGTTCTAAAATTTTGGCATCAAGTTTAGGTACCATTCCATATGAGTGCCCCATAGAATGGTAACTTTAATAACCGATTTAACAGTTGCTGTTCTGTTCTACTTTTTACCGACAGGTTGCATTAACCCTCTAGGCGCCACTGTCAACTTAAGTCGACAACATGCCGCACTGAATAAAACGGTCGACTTTGTCAAATAGGGTGTCAAATTTGGTTTGAACTCCCTTCCACTAGGTGGTAGACATGTCATACTACATCCCTGACTCAGAATTACGTCATGTTTCTATACAAAATAGTCGAGCTAGAGCATGTTGTATCAGTGCGAGCGAAAGCGGAGCTAGTTTGCGTGTGAGCCATATTATTAGAGCGATATTGTCAACGTCAGCAAGTGTTTGCCTTCATTTTTCATCTAATGGCCTCAAAGATGTTTACCTGCAATGAAGTGTTGGGTCTTCTATTCGCAGACCCTGATTCTGAAGGCGAATATCTGCCTCCAGAAGATGACGATGATGCGTTTAGCGACGACGCTTCAGATGCGTCCCTGCCTTGCAGTGATGCAGCTGGACAAAGTGATTGTTTAGCCCTACACCAAGCACAATCTTCGGACCATTTGGCCAAAGTAGATACTCATTTGCTCAATGTCAGCGATGGGAACAGTGTTTCATGGGGTGGGAATGTTTATCAGGGAGTAAGCAGGCGTGTTAGTAGTGTGGGGAACGAGGCTGGGTCAGGGTCCAGTGTTTTTACTGCGCTAGCCATGTAGCTAATTTGTTTTCCGACTGTGCCTTTCCCTAATCGCGGGGACAGTAACCTGGTGGAGCCTTTGTCTAATGCCACTGGGTATGTTAGACGAGGTCAAAGTGTTTCTAGGAGAGCTAGGGGACAACGTAGAAGCAGGGTGAGGAGACGCAGTGAGAGTCCTACCCATGAAAATTCTCTCCACTCGGCACGAGTGCGTAGCAGATCTGGGCGTGCTGCTCGCAGCAGGAACAGAGGCGGTGTGGAACGGGGCAGAGGAGTTAATATGCTCTTTAGTTTATCTAGGCAAGATGATGGGAATGCCGGTGTACTGTCGCACCTGCTTTGAGTTGATCAATGAGGAGGGATATCAAAATTGGCTCACGCCCTTTGATCAGCCAATTGGATATCTCCAATGCCAATTCGCCCCTAGATTTTCTGTCACTCTTTCTCTGATGATTTCTGGAATGTTCTTACAAATGAGACAAATCGCTTTGCCCATCAGTTTTTAGCCTTTGTCAGCTCAAAAAAAAAAAGCCCAACCAAAAAAACAAACCTAAAAAATTAAAAAAAAAAAAACTACTAACATTGTCTCTCGTCTCATCTTGTCATCTCACTCATGAGATTTTAAACAGGTCTTGTTATGATTATATATATATATATATATATATATATATATATATATATATATATATATATATATATATATATATATATATATATATATATATATATATATATAATGTGCCCCATATATGGAATCTGAGTGCCTATGTAGTAAATAGAAAATCTCTACAGGGTCATTCCGTGTCAAATCGAACGATGGCCGACAGTCACCCTCTCCAAAAAAATCTGAAAAAAAATCACAGCTGTTTGTACATCCAACCTATGTATAAATCTTAAATATTAAGTCTGTATCACTAATAGCTCCAAAACTACAGCCCTTTGAAATTTCAGGTCATTTTGGGAATTCTGGTGAACAAGCCTTTTGCTCAACTTCCGACATTGCTGGCTCTTTTAGTATTCCACACACATTAGTGTAACTATGTGAAAAGAAATGCATTTTCCTGTAGAATTCAAAAATCAAATCAGATCAGATGTACCTTGTGTAATTCTTCCTCTCCAAAGCTGTGAAAATGGCTATAGATTCAATACGTGAAATGACACCACCACTTTTGAGGGCTTCTCGTTCAAAAAGTATGGCACACAAATTTCTCCCAGTCATATACGGATTATAATGTCATGCCTATGCATTAACCTTTGTTGATATTGTTTTCATATGGTCAGTGTATTTTCTTGAAGTTAGGCTTGATTTTCAAAAAGGCTGTTTTCATCTTGTCATTTCACCATGTGGACAGTTCACAGGATTTTTTAAACATTTTTCCACAATCATCCTGTAGGTGAGGATCATTTGTCCAAAATTTGGATTTGTTGCATAGCCTCTTTATTGAGATATGATGTTTGAGAAAAAAATGTCAGTAATTCCATGGAGTTGGATTGATCAGCAGTACCTCTTTCCACCACATGTTGTGCTCTTTTAATACAATGGAAGTCAATGATAGGGTAGCATGTCATTTACAGGAAAAGCTGCCAAACAAACTTTGTGTTACAATTAAACCAATTGCACTGTCAAGGTCATTTTTCAGCAGGGTTTTGTTGTACAGCACACAAAAAGCAAGGCAAAACTGAAAAAAAATGGCATTATAATACAAACACAAAAGGACCATAAACAGGAATGCTATCAATTTAAAGATCATAAACAGTAACAATATGCTATGCAAACATCAACAATGTGAAAACTAAGATCTCATATTTTTTTAAGTAATGAAACGCAAGACACAGACATTCACACTCATGATCACAAAATATTATGCACATCTTAAATTTAAACATTGAAAAATATGAGATCTTAGTTTTCTCGTCACATGAGCGGTTGCTGTCTTTATCAACCAGGAGCAGCAGAGCCTTGTTCTCAGAAGCACAAGGAAGATATGAGAGAGGTAAGTCAAGCTAAATATTATTTTGACTGCCATGATCGCTTGATCCATTTCTTCGACACCCCCCTTCAGTCCATGTCACATAAATGCCATTTAGTCCCACGAGTTCATACTGTAATGTTGCTAGTACTAATGAGAAGGAATTTTCAATTTACAGATCGTGCATCCAGCAGAGCTCCCACTCCCACTCCTGTCGGCAGTTTATAGAAGAAAGGTAAAAAAACAAAACTATTCTCCATGACACTGCAGCTGTGTATATTTCTGTAATTTACAGGTTGTGCATCGAGCAGAGGTCGTGGCCAAGATTCTTGTTGGCATCAGCACACACACACCTAACAAACACACTACATCAGGGGTGCCCGCTATTTTTTGGCTCGTAAAACGACCATGTCACTGCGATCTATTGAGGATGATGATGATTAAGATGACGATGGTGATGATAAAGATGATAACTCGGTATGTGTTTCATATTTACCTTTATGCAGTTTGTTTATTGATATACAGTTGTTGCCGGTTCAGAATGCTCGTTTCATTCACGCAATCCGTGATTCACAGTCCGTGAAATGTCAGTACCACTGCAGCCGCTAGAGGCAGCATGGGAAAACAGAAGTTTACACTGAAGTAAAGATTTTACTTTGAAGGTTGACCCACCCACGGCAAAACTTGCAGTATTTAGTTGACTAAACATGCCATTATCGCGTAATCCTGTGGTTCAAATGCAGTGAAATTAAATCGATGTGCAGAGTGACAAAGGATAGATAGATGACTGGGCCTGCTTTGCTTCGCACACAGCGCTCATACATCACATTGAGTTTTTTCTGCATACATAACTTTGTAACTTTTCCATGTTACTTGCTTGTTCGTAATATGTCCATACATGCCCAGCATTTTACATAAGTTATGATGGGGTGCTGCCTTTTTGTTTTCGCTCGTAAGTTTGGTAATAAAATACACTAGCTCAGGAATTGTTTAGTTTTGTTTTTGCTCTACTGCCTTAAAACAGCAGTATAGCAAAAATGAGTAAACCAGCCACATTATTAAAGTGGGGGAGGGAGAGAGAGAGACAGAGAGAGAGCGAGTGCGATAGAGATGGTTGCGGGGGTCGGTCGCAGGTCATCAGCAGCCTAAAACTGGGGGTCGCTGTCTGAAAAGTGGAAACCTCTTGTCTGTAGCCTGCATTTCAACCAAGATGATTACATTGTCCCAGCAACGGCACCTAACCCACAAAAAAGGCTACATCTGAAGAGAGGTCATTCGGAGATCTGGTGGAGATGTATGTCCAACAAGAAAGTCAAGAGAGAGCTGCAGCCATGGCAAAAGTCCATTTGCAACAACTTGTTGGTGACGATATCCTGCCATTTTGTACAAGAGACTGAAGAGGCCCATTCAAGTGTCGCTTCACTTAGGACTGAGTCTTGCGTGCTGTTGTTGACGGAAGTCGTGCTGTGCACGTGAACAGGGATAACACGATTTGGAAGACCAGCTTCTGCTGCAAAGTGTCCTTATCACGCATGGGTAACCTGTGAAATATCTCCCGATTATACCTTTTGTTGTCGCCATGGCTGCAGCTCTCTCTTGACTTTCTTGTTGGACATACATCTCCACCAAGTCGCACAGGTTTCCGAATGGCACCTCTCTTCAGATGTAGCCTTTTTTGTGGGTTAGGTGCCGTTGCTGGGACAATGTAATCATCTTGGTTGAAATGCAGGCTACAGACACGATAATCTTTCTGTTTCAGCCTGTGGATGGGCGTCTTCACGACGATTTGCAAGACCAGTTAGTGCTGCAAAGTGTCCTTATCACGCATGGGTAACCTGTGAAATATCTCCCGATTGTTGTCGCCATGGCTGCAGCTCTCTCTTGACTTTGTTGTTGGACATACATCTCCACCGAGTCGCACAGGTTTCCGAATGGCACCTCTCTTCAGATGTAGCCTTTTTTTGGGTTTGGTGCCGTTGCTGGGACAATGTAATCATCTTGGTTGAAATGCAGGCTACAGACACGATAATCTTTCTGTTTCAGCCTGTGGACGCGTCTTCACGACGATTTGCAAGACCAGTTACTGCTGCAAAGTGTCCTTATCACGCATGGGTAACCTGTGAAATATCTCCCGATTGTTGTCGCCATGGCTGCAGCTCTCTCTTGACTTTGTTGTTGGACATACATCTCCACCAAGTCGCACAGGTTTCCGAATGGCACCTCTCTTCAGATGTAGCCTTTTTGGTGGATTAGGTGCCGTTGCTGGGACCATGGCTCTGTTAAATGGGCACAATGACTGGATATTGTCACCAACAGATGAAATCCCTCCAGTTTCACGGAATTAAATTGCACTACTCCTCCTATTCTGACCGCTGGTCCGTGTTCGACAATCGGCTAGTGTGGACGTCCAACATGGCGGCGACGAGAAACTACAGCAAGGTACTGCCTATCAAATCTGTTTTATTAATAGACGTTGTGTACACTTACAAAGTTCTCAGTGCCTCGTTTTTAATGTCAGGGCCTTTGTTGTACTACCGATAGAGTGTGGAGTTTCTTCGAGCTGTTTTAATGGTTTAAAAATAGCTTTGTCGTCGTGCTTCGTCTAAGGGCACCTACCACTTCCATTGTTAGCCTTCTGGGGCAAACGATAAAAAATAGTTTAACTCTGAATGCAGCGGGCTGAATAATTTTTGCTCCTCGGTACACATACCAACTCGGAATGATGTTTTAACAGGCAAATTTTCATTTTACACCGAAGTTCTCCTTTAAGAGTAATTTGGAAATGCTCATTTGAACTATTTTCTTTTACTTTGGCTAGTTCAACTATCAGCTGTCTCTGGAAAATTATTTTATTATATCAGTCAGTTAAAATTAGCTCATATTATGGGAAGATGCATAATGAGCAACACTTTACTTTTCACTGAGACAAAACCATATTTATCGAGCAATTCGTTCGTAACCAGGCCAGTGCCTTTGCCACTGCTTTGATTGGTTTTGTAAGTGGCTAACGTTAAATTGGTTTGCAATATTTCTCCGAGCTCCGGGCTGTTGTGTCACAGGGTGACAGGCCAGAGGTCTCTCTGCCTCCCTCTCTCATCTATGGCGGCGGTACCCACACTCTCTCGCACGGTTACCACCTGTCCACCAACTAGCCAACTGCCAGCTGCTCCAGCGCACGAGAAGGAAATTAATGGACGAGAATTGTTTTTGTTGTGTGTGCGCAATCAAATAAACTTGTTGCTTGAATGGTCTGTGGTAAAACCAACTAAAGTGTGAAAAGGTGGCCATGTGGCAAAGCTGATGCATGTAGTGGATGAAATTATATTCTTATAAATCCATAACTTTTAACAGCTTTGATATCATCTGTCAATACTATTAATAAACTCCGCCACGAGGCTAATTTAGCACTTGCAGGTAGCTCGGTGACAAAGTTGTGACACTCCCGACACTGTTGCTCCATTTAGTCATTGGTTCCTTTGCACACCTGGTAACATTTAGTCTATGTTCCTTATTACAATCACCACTTGACAACATTTCAGCCAAGTAATGGTGGAATGCCGTTGCTTTCAGTCACGGATCACTGACCTGTTATACCAATACAATGAGCAATCCTCCAAAATGCAGTCGTTTAAACCTCTAGGCGCCAGGGTTTTTTTTTTTTTTTTTTGAATGCTCAATTTTGACATCTAAATTTCAAAAGGCTGTGGCTTGACATTGGTAACAGATACAGCCTGACTGTAAATTTGACAAATGTTGAGGATGACCCAACGTTTATGTTGGCAGTAAATTTACCCATCTAATTTGCATATTGTGATGTCACAGGGTGGCGGCCATCTTGCATTTTGACGTTTTTTTCATGAAATGCAGAGATTTTTCAATAAATGCTCAACCCATTTCATAACATTTGCCCCTTACCATCACTGTTATGTGGTGCACATACATTATGAACAGGAAAACAATAAATTGTAAGCCAACAGTGTACATTATAACTAATATAGAGCCATATAGTAACAAACGCATGTGAACAGTAGGCTGGTCTTTTGCCTGCACGGGCCTAAAGTGTGCCTATCTGTCCAGGTGGCAGTCTTTGTGGTTTTTCAGTGTGTAGTACCTCTCATTGCAAGGTCCAGCACACAGACCCACTCCACAGTTATTACATGTGTATTTTGTCTGATGGTGGCCTTTGGGGCAGGTGCAGTCAGAGCAAACTACAAAAACTGGTCGATCATCAGCATTGCATAGCCAGTCACACTAAGTTTTACTAATATTTCTGAAAATGGGCATGGGCATATTGATTTGTTTTAGTTGTGAACAAATTCAAGAAATCAGTTGGAAACAACATATAGGGCCAATTTATCATTGCTCATCTCTCTGTCCCTCCTATATCCATTTGGCTTATCTAGGGGCTTTATCCAGTTTTGGTATTGTTCCTCATCGCCGTTGCTGAAACACACCCAGGCTCTAATTAGGCCTACTAATTATCACCATCATCATTTACACCTGCAGCCTGAACACACATGCAGCCTCTGTGTCGTTTGCCCCCTTTCCCTTATGCGCACGGAGAGTGAGCACTCCCGATTGTATTTTACTACCTCTCCCGCGGTTGAAAGATTCATCGTCGCTACTTTCATTTTTATTGGCACTCCTACTGACTACACCAGCTCTTCTACGGACAATCCGACTACTGCCACCCTCCTGGCATTGAACACGGAGACTAAAACATGCGTATTACTTGCTCAGTAATCAACACTTCGCATAATCTCACCACACACAAGCGCGTCGCGACGATGAAAAAATACGCACATCTTCACTTCTTCCAAGCCACATCCTAAAAAGCTCTACTAACACTACAACCTGCAACAACTCTCCTGCAAACACTACCATGTGTATCCGAGTCACCTCCATCTGTGTTGGGCAAAGAATCAATGTTTTTGTTTGAGCACTGTTGCTTTGCTCAACATTGCCATTGCTTGGCAGGCGCACCAGGATAAACGTGGACACTGAACAAGAAATGCCGTCATCTACTAAAGGCATATACTCTTATTTAGAAACAAAATATATGAACAAAAGAAACAAACCACCATAACAGGTTTCCTTTATAGTTGCAGTTTGCTGTTTATTCAACTGAATTATTTGCAAAATCTGACTACATCGCGTTAGCTTCATTAGCTCACTGGTAAACTAGCTCTGCTACTTCCGTGTGTGTTTTGAATGTTTTTTTCTCGAAAAAAATACATGGGAGGGTGTCGTAATTCTCAGCCAGAACTAAAGTACAACATGTCTGCCAACTAGTGGAGAGGAGTATAAATGCGATTTGACACTGTATTTGACACAGCAAGCTGTTTTATTCAATACCGCATCCTGTCGCAATTCTGCGACTTTGGCGCTTGGGGGGTTAATATTCACCTAAACTACAGAGTACAGCAATATAAATCAACACGAATGTGCATGAGAGGCCACGTACATTTTAGATTGACATAACTCCCTTCGGTCTCGAAACTGCACATGTATTTACTAAACTCCTCCTGCACGACCACTCTACCAGTCACACCACTGATAACTACAGCAACCCCCTTAGTTGGGCATTTAGTGAACAACCCAGCAAATTTGCAAGAAGTCTCAAAAATCTACGTCTAAAAAAGTCATGGTTTAACACACCAATTAAATAAATCTGAATTGTTTTTAATCAAACAAACTAAATTCTACATTCTTTGTATGTCTCGTATTTGGCTGATAACATTTAAATTGCCCACCGTGATGCTCTGGATTAAATAACTCCTTGTCAAATTAATTAAACAAACAAATGACTAGGCCTATAGTATTGCCCTGTGTCATTTGAGGATACTTTTTATGTAGTTTCGCTGAAATGTGCAGCTGCCGACATGAGATCAACACTTCTCAGTGTCTCCTTAACTTGCCTTGTGCATCATAATGGTGTTCTCCGCAGCATTGTGTTTTAAAGGCAGAGCTCCCAAGTGCCACCTGGTCGGTGTTTGGGTACATTACAGGTCATTACAGAAAAGGCTGCGTGTGAATCCTGATTCACGCAGCGAGACTCGCGCGTGAAACCGAGCAAACTGAAACGACTGAATCTGTACATGTTGCAGTACACATGCCGCATAGTAAAATACATCCATGCATGAATTATGCATCCATGCATAAACCTTCACACCGCAACTTTAATTCAATGGTATTGTGATATAATGAACGTTTACAGCACAATAATAATACATTTGTATTACTTTCGAATGAACCTTTAGAGCACAACTCACATTTGTAATTATCTATTGTCCAAAGTTTCCCAAATCATAGCACTGCAACTTTGAGACAGCAATTTCATTTTTCATTTGAATGCATTAACTGAGCTGATAAGGTCTCATGTCAACCATGCTTTTGTCTTTTCCTTGCAGCTCCAAATTAAGTTCGTTCCAACATGTTAGTAAGATCAGTTACAAACACCAAATCTAGATTGTCATTAATTTGCTTGCGTTCCGCATGTTTAGTGACAAGAAGAAACTCCTTAATCAACAGACAGAGCTGTTGAAATCTCTGCAAGAATTTCCCCCAACTAAGCCATGTCACGTCGGTGTGTAGCAAGAGTAGGGGTGGGCGGTATAAAAGGTATAAACGGTATGCGGTATGAACTTGGCCAACGGTAGAGATTTTGGGTTATACCTTCCTACCGCGATAGTTCATTGCCTCACCACAACAAGGAAGAAGGAAAAATAGCTGCGAGCAGTGAACACATGGAATAGAAGGAGCTCGTAAAAAAGACCGACTCGACTTCTGTAATCTGGTCATGGTTTGGCTACAAGGTGTCGGATACTGAACAGGAAAACATAATCTGCAGAATTCACGTTATTCTGACACGCCTATTTTCAAAATTGCTCATCTTCCGCGGTTGTAACATTACTTACGGTCGGTTTGCTACAGCAAGTCAGCTACGTTGGAAAACCTTGTAAACAAAGTTCCAGTGCACAGAAGCTGTGAGAGAAGGGCAAAGGGGAGGGGGCGCGGGGGACAGCACCTCTGAGTCTCTCAAATGCAATGCACAAGTGGGCAATACTCTGGAATTAGTGAGCAAAGTCAGTCACACATAAGCTTCCTTCCCAATAACGCACATTTTATTCCTAACATTATATTTACAAGTTCATAATTCCTGCACATTTTTTTATTGTGTGAAAGGCTAATAAAAGAGGGCAATACAAAACGAGTAGGCGGTCACCAAGGTGAATTAGTCTTAACTCCTGGTCGGCAGTGACAGAGTGTTCGGGGATGGGAAAAACAGTAGCCTATGGTGACTGTCGAGTTACAAACAGAAGAAATGGACAGAAAAAGGTCAAAGCATTAGAAGTGTAGAAACGAGCAAAAGATGAAGGTATGCAACTGTTCTCTCTGCATGATCACGTTATCCATGCCATGAATGAAGGGCTAATATCATGGTATAACTCTTACGTTTGTTAGCCTTCTAGCTATGCTACGATTGCTATACTCAACAATAACTCGGTCTTAGCTCAACAAACACAAGATCTAATTTCACCATAAGATTTGGCTTTGCAACAAAACGGTTACAAGTTTAGGAGGGGGTCTCGCCCGGGGAGTAATTCAATGTAGAACCGCCACTGCTTTAGGTGATGCTTAATGAGCCTGTCGTGCTGTTTCATAGACAACTACAGCTGCACTTGACTGACCCATCTGCGCCGACAGCAAGTCACTGACGACCCAGCTCTGTCCATTTGGCAAAGCGCACGGATTGACTGCACTCTCCAAACATCATAATTTCTTGTGCTATCATTCTCACGTGTTCATCTAGTTGTTTTGTGTGCAGATCCTGTGGAATATTCTGCTCTGAACATGTTGTATATTTAGCTCAGTCCGGGTTTGCCTAACCTCTGGCTGAGCCAAGTCCCCACACGAAAATGTTACAATGTTTTATATCGTGTTTGGTGACGTTCAGAAATATTGACATTCAGCATTAAGAAGCTGTTAACAGTTAATACTGTTACATACCAAAGTATACCGTGATATATACCGTCTACCGTCTACAGTTCAACTTATACTGTGATATAAATTTTAGGCTATACCGCCCACCCCTAAGCAAGAGGTCAGAACAGTTAGTAGGCCTCTTTCAACTGTGCAAGGAACAGATGTCTTTGAAGAGACCTTGCTCAAATACAACAGGCTATTTTGGTTGCGACATCAACTTTCATGCATTTTCCGCATAATGAAGTGACTGCTGCCCTGTATTTTCATTTCCGTCACATTGCTCAGTTCGCTTTTCGGGGGGAAGTCACTGTCATAATTTTGATGCACAGTATGGGCTAGATACAAGTTAGCGAACTAGCTAGGACTCCTCCTTTGCTGCAGTTTTCCAGTAGCCGTTCTAGTTGTTATGGTAACCTAAAAAAATGTTTTAGACAACATGCGGTCTACCAGCACTGCCTTCGATCGCGATTGATATAGTGGGCACCTCTGCACTACATTCACTATAGCTGCCACAACATACATACATACATACATACATACATACATGACAAAAATGTATGAGCGTGAGTATGAGTATAAATACGTGAGTAATGGCGGCTGTAATTAGGACACCGTGATGTCGCGCTCACAGGTTGCGGCATCACACTGCTTGTTGCAAGGGGGCAGCCTGTGGCTTTTGGCTCGAGAGCTCTGACACAAACGGAGCAAAACTATGCTCAAATTGAGAAAGAATGTTTAAGCATAGTCTTCACATACCATAGCCGCAGAAACAGACCACAAGCCACTGATCACGATTTTCAAAAAGCCCCTCCTGAGTGCACCAAAACACCTTCAGGGAATGCTGATGCAGCTGCAATGTTACAACCTCAACGTGGTGTACAAGCCTGGGACAAAAATGTATATCAGTGACACTAAGTCAAGCAGCACTACCGCACCAAGGTCCAGACACCCCACACGTGCGACATGCAGTGTTTGCAACCCAGAGTCCGCACAGCTTGACCAAGCCCAACATCTGAATGTCACTTTCTTCAGATTCCGTCAAATAGCACAACACACAAAAAAGAATGACTGATGCACTCCAAGAGCTTAAGATGGTGATCCTGAATGGTTAGTCTGACTTCAAGGAGGACACCAAACTATCAAGTGCGTGACTATTGGGCCTTCTGGGACCAGTTAAATGCGCAAAACAGTGTGCTATACAAAGGACAGTGTCTCATCACCCCAAAGGCCCTGAAAGCAGCACTCCTTAAAAGAATACACGCGAGCCACATAGGTGGCGAGGCATGTGATAGACAGGCCAGGGATATCCTCTTCTGGCCAAGCATGAAAGCTGAAATCAAAGACTTTGTCGCCAACTGTTCAGCATGTAATGAGTACGCAAGGGAGCAGTAGGAGCCCATGATGACAAGGTGATCACTGAATTGGCCCGCAGTTCGCCTGTGAACAATTCAGGAAGTTTGCAACAAGCTGGGGTTTTACTCATGTCGCATCCTCCCCCCATCATTCAAAGTCAAACAGCAAGGCAGAGTCGGCAAAAAATCGGTGAAAATAGTGAAGTCAGTCTGCAAGCGGGCGAAAGCAGAGGGGACTGTTGCATGGATGGCCATTCTCCACTGGCGCATCACGCCCACCGCTACCAGCTGATCGCACCAGAAAGTGGTCGCTGGGCCAATGTGTCCAGAAAGTTGTTCCCTGCTCATTCATGGTGGATGTCAGCGGCACGCTTTACAGAGGTGGATCTATGGATGGCAGAGTGCTCAGCGGAAGCACAGCCTCAGTAGGCTGGAGTAGGATAGCCTGGAACAGGGGCACATGACTGGGAAGCCAGCCTCTAGCGAAACCAGGCATGGTATGAGCACTGAGTGACACCTTGTGGTGTCATGTTATGCCAGAGTATATAATGCTGTACGCCGGAATTGTGAGTCAGTTCATAAAAAACTGTGATCCAAAACAGTTTTGGTGTTTACATAGTTATTGACCACAATGTTTTCAAAATGCTCAAAACCACTGGCAGTATGGGGTTCTCTAATCTTAAAATGGCCAGGGGGCTAATAATTGTTAATCATTTTTTCCCTTTATTGTTTTGACTCAGTGTATCAGTAAAATATCCTAATCAAACTTACTGGATATTGTGTCTGTTATTTTGGAAACAGATGCACTATGTTAATGGTCATTTCCATGGAGAAATCAAGAGTTTTGTCTAATTTCATAAGCGGGGCTAATAATTTTGGCCTCAACTGTATGTCACCTAGATAATATTTAAGGTGTGGCAATATTGTTTCACAGGTGTACTGCAAGAAGTGGACTTCAGACCGTATAATTTAGCTAGCTTACTAGTAGTTATCTATTCATTAGCCAACTCAACTAGCCAATGAATGAAGACAAAAAAAAAAAAAAAAAGACTCGTACTACATCAATCTGAACAAAGACTTCTGCCAATAACCGGGGGTTTAGGGCCTGTGAATATTAAAGCGTGTTTTGAACATGTATTATCAAATATCCTATCATCGCTTCTTAATCACTCAAGTTGAGGAAAACTAGAGGCAGGTTGTGTAGCTGAAAGTAATACGCCACCCCCAGATGAAATTGAGTCTGTTCCCGCACTCCCTAGAGCTGGATAAGAGGGCAGAAGCGTTTTCTAGCAGACCCAGCCATTATCCAAATCAAGCAGCACTGACCTTAGCTTACCATAGTCACTGTAATCTACTGTTGCCAGCTAGCACACTGTGACAAAAGTGAATCAATTCGCTTAATTTTTTTTGTAAATCCTTCTCGTAATCTGTGCATTCAGATTGAGTACAAATAATAGGGCAAACTAGATGTACCGCATAGCGGTACATGGTTTGACCACTGCAGTGTATTGAAATGTGGGAACTGTTGGTATGTGTGTGGTAGAGCAATGTTGTGAGATGACAATTTGTGTGGGAATGATTTCCTGGAAGTGGGCATGGATGTGGGCTTTGAATGAATGACATTGTGTGTGTGTGTGTGTGTGTGTGGTGTATAGGAGTGATTTGTGAAAGGAATAGGCAAAATTAGATTTTGTACAATTACAGCACCCCCTATGGGCCAAATTTACATTTTATTGAATGTTCTGTGCTTTTAGAGGTCCTTTTACTGATCGTGCATGACATTTTGCAGTTCACACATTCTTGGTCCAAGATATTGGCAATTCAAAATCCCAATTTTTGCATTTACCCATATCACTAGGTGGCACTATGCTTCAAGTCGATGTTTATGGGCTGGGTCGATGCGTCTCTGTAACACTGACATATCACAAAAATGTCATGTTGTTGGGTGAAACATTCATTGAGTTATTCAGCAAAAACTTTTGGTCGTCCCCCCCTCTTTCACAGACACTGGCACAGCAGGGGGTGGGCTTCGGGGCCAAAAGCTCCTATTCGCTCAGAAACTACTAGGGCTACATGCCTACACAAATTCATGTCCCCCAGAGTTCCAGTGTCCCAGCAACTGTTGATGAAAAATCGGTAAAAAAAAAAAAAAGAAAGAAAAAAAGGGAAAAAAAAACGTCACAGCAACACCATTATGACCGCTTTCACTGGCTTCGCTAATTAACACGAAGGGATTGACCAAGCCAAGTGGCATTTAGATAGGGGACTACATTCCGCAGAAGCACAGGCAAAGCACCGCTGAAAGGCACAAAGACACCACACACCAGGGTACTGATTTATTTTCTCCTCCGATGTCGTCAATGGAATGCCAAGGGCTGCAAGCCACAGACTTCTTCGTTCCACAGGTGTTGGAATTCTGTGAAACATTGTGTTGGTGTATGTCCTCTGCTTGTTCTCGCAGCAAATAACCATTTCCATTCAGTGTATGAGAAAAACTTCTAAACACTGTAATAGTCTCATTGCCTATCAGTAGCAACTTCATGCTTGTGTGTTGACGAAAGTAGGGGATGGTAGATTTTCAGGTGCTACATGATTGTCTTTGATGATGTGTCTTTGCGCCTTTTTTGATACCCAACTCTACATCAGTACCAAACCATCTGCTCATCTCCCTCCTCTATCACTTGTCCACTGCTTGGAAGATATAAAGACATGGATGGCTGCTAACTTTCTCAAACTCAACAACAATAAAACAGAGCTCATGGTGGTGGCCCCCCCATCACTGTCCAAGGAAGTTGGTGATATCCTGCTGAATGTGGATGGCTGTACCATCAGGCCCTCCAAAGTAGTGCGCAACCTGGGTGTCACCATGGACTGCACACTTTCTCTCCAGGCCCACATCAGCAACACCATCAAATCCGCCTACTTCCACCTCAAAAACATCTGCCGACTCCGTCCCTCATTGTCACTGTCAGTGGCAGAGACACTGATCCATGCATTCATCACCTCACGCCTGGACTATTGCAATGGTGTCCTCTATGGACTGCCCTCTAAAGCCCTGGACCAACTGCAGCGTGTTCAAAACTCTGCTGCCAGGGCTCTCACACACACAAAGCGGTGGCAACACATCACCCCCACACTCAAGCAGCTTCACTGGCTCCCAGTGAAGTCTCGCATCACCTATAAAATCCTACTACTCACATACAAATCACTCCATAATCTTGCACCCCAGTACCTCTCTGATCTTCTCCACCCCTATTCTCAATCTAGGTCCCTGAGGTCCTCTGGCAAGGACCAACTTGTCATCCCCCGGTCCAGGCTTTTGGGGATAGAGCCTTCTGTGTTGCTGCCCCCACTCTCTGGAACAGTCTACCTCTCCACATCCGCCAAGCCCCCACTCTGGCTACGTTCAAAAAGCACCTCAAGTCCCACCTTTTTACTGAGGCCTATGGTCTTTAACCCTTCCTCCTCCCCTCTCCCCTTTTCCTTAGCCCCATCTATCTTTTGTAAAGCGACCTTGGGTTCCATGAAAGGCGCTATATAAAACTCAGTTATTATTTTTTTTTTTTTTTTTTTTTCGGTGCGTTGCCTGTGCTTCACCTGTGCTTCCACGGAATACAGTCCCCCATCTAAATGCTGCTTGGTCAGTCCCTTCGTGTTAATTTGCACTGTCATTTGTACACGACCTGAATGCACAGGTTGTAATACAAATTACAAAAAAAAAATCCACTGAATTGATTCCCTTTTGCCACAGTGTGCTAATTGCCAACACTAGATTACAGTGACTATGCTAAGTTAAGGTCAGTGCTGCCAGATTCGGACAATGGCTGAGCCTGCTAGAAAACATTTCTGCCCACTTATCCAATTCTAGGGACTGCGGGGACAGACTCAATTTAATTTGGGGGTGGCATATTCCTTTAAAGAATCAGGCTGTATAGAATAATTCAACATGTTTATAAGCCTAATTTTTAAATAAACAAAGAAAAACATTAACATCCAATTCACATCAAATCTACGAGTAAGTGCCTTGTTTCAGGCAGTAGTGGTGCCTGTATTGTTTCTAAAGTCATGGTTTACCAAACCAATCCCCCTTTCCCAAATGAAATAAATCTGAACACTTTACTCAAGTGACCTTAATTCTACATTCGCTGTATGTCGTATTTGGCGGTAACATTTAAATTGGTCACCATGATGCTGTGGATTAAACGACTCCTCGTCAAATTAACTGCCATCGGTAAACAAAAGTAATGCAATATAGATGACCTAGCTCATAGATAGCTGCTAAAAATGGCAATTTAATGTCCACAAAGCCTTTGTTGATCTAAACAGTATTAAACTGATCTGTTTGTCATTGTTATGCCTTAAAGTAGCAGGAAATTGTGTCATTTTGCTACGTTTTGTTGGCAGCACTGTGAATGAAAATATCAGAATGTGAGATGCAGTCCGTAACATGCATCTGATGCTCCTTGTCCCGTGGCTGCCAGCCTTGTTCCATTAAAACATAGCCAAAGGATGGTGTATTTTTGCTTTGATATAGGCCTAGGAAAGATTTAATTTTGTCGCA
This sequence comes from Coilia nasus, assembly GCA_027475355.1. Classification (NCBI taxonomy): domain Eukaryota; kingdom Metazoa; phylum Chordata; class Actinopteri; order Clupeiformes; family Engraulidae; genus Coilia; species Coilia nasus. Next base: position 927,222 of record CM050211.1, read on the forward strand.
CATTTCTTTTTTTGAGATGGATGGATAGTTAAATTGTTTAATAATTTAAATAGTTAAATAATTCATTGTATAGTATTATAAAGTACTTTATTGTGAAACATGTGGGCAGAGGAAAGCGATGAACAGGATTTGTAGAAAGCATGTAGCGCGAAGCGTGTAGACCCTTAATTGGGACAGACATATAGTGTCATAATGCTCGATGTTGAATCTATGGGGACATTTTAATAGTTTTTAAAACTTCTTCCATGATTATTTTAGCATTTAAGGGATGTACTGAAGAGCAAAAATACCTTTCAGTCTCTCTGGACTGGCCAGGCTGTTGTCACCTGCAGTTTGGTTGTTCTGGAGATGTGCATCTATGACTTCTGAGCACAAACAAACAGATATTTACAAGAACCCACTAGAGAACCAAAGAGAGCTGTGCGAAAACTAAAATGTAGTAGGTATCTGCATCGCATTAGACTACCTCAGAATATGCTAGACAAATTCAGGCTCATCAATTTTAGCACAATTTTGAACACAGAGAAGCACATTCTTACCATCAAAGTTGGACAACTTGTGTATTGAGGAATCCACTGCCTCCTTCAACTGCTTCACAGCTACACAGGAAAAGATGAAATAAAAAGTTACCACCACCTGTCAGTACACACGCACACAGTGACGAATGCCGAATGCTTTCAATTTGCTCTGTAGAAAACTTCAGAACATTTGTCCATCAAGTATTTAGAAAAACACAAATGAAATCCATGAACTCAGGATGTCGATATATTAAATAAAGTGCAATATGGGGCATAACATCTATATTTAAACATTGACAGATAATCACAAATAAACACATCAAAATAAAAAAACTCGAAAAGACTGCAAGAGGCTTTACTCCTCTGCCCTTTAGGGTGGACAGTGCAGTCATTTTCTTTTCAAAAACAAAAAGTAAAAAAAAAGAAACAAAGCAAGGCATACCTGAATTAAATTTTTTTTTTTTCGTAATTCTCACAAATGCACGTCTGGTGAATAAATGTACTTAGTGCAATAAAATCACTGCTGGAGCAATATAATTGTTTTTTGGCATGTGTCACACCAAACTGTGATTCGCTTCTTTAAAAGTTAATTATCTTTTAGGTGGAAAAGGGGATAACGTGGTCAACAACTGTGTTGATGTCCTTAAACTTATCTAACAACATATACCGGTGTACAGCTTCTGTACAGTTAAAAATATTTATTCAAAGCTACTGCACAAACTGTGACATAGCTTTCACAATACAGCTTCAACGCCGCGCTGCAAAACGTCCTGCCTGTGCTGAGCAGGACACTTCCAGTGAGCGTATTCAATGATCTAAATAAACAGAGAGCCAACAGAAGTATTTCTCGCCGCTCCCCCATGCCAGTATTTGACTGGTTGACCGCCTTGGCTTCGTGTCAAGAAGTTGAGCTCGGCTCAAGACATTCTCACTTATGAACTTTAACAAGAACCTTGTGAGAACAAGACTAAGTGACTCTCACTTGCGTGACATCTTGCGCATCAAAACCACTGTCTTTGAGCCAGACCTGGCCTTTTTGCTGCAACCTAGATCTCAGCACCACCCATCACATTAGCACAGGAAAGTTATTTGTTTAGTCTTCTGGGGTAGCCTAAATAAATTCTAAAATGTCAATGATTTGTGTGTGTGTGTGTATGTGTGCGCGCGTGTGCGCATGTGGTCAAAACCTTCAGTGGTCTGTACTTCTGAATAAGATAACTGTTTTCTTGTTTACATGGAACATATAAATTCACGTTCACAGTGACACAACATGGTCTCCATAGTTAGATAAGTAAAAAATGCAATGGTCATTTTCATGAATAATAATTTAAAAAAATAAATAATAATAAAAAAAAAACATTCCCATTTCTGTTTCTTTTTTTTTTGACAAAGCGCCCTTTGCCTCCGCCCACCACTGCATGTCATTCAGCCATGTCTCTCCATCCTAGTTTATAATCTTGTTTTCGTCTCTTTCCGAGTTAGCTAACTAATCTTTATTTGCAGGGTTGACTTGCTGACTTGCCGTAGCAAAGACGAGCAACTTTGAAAAAAGAATGTCTTATGAATGAAATTTGTCACACTTCCAGAGGTTGTCTTGCTGACTGTACATCACAAATTTTCAGTCCAAAATATTGGCAATTCAATGTTTTTACATTTACCCATTTCAGTAGCTGGTGAAATGAGTATTTATGGACTGGCTTGAAATTTGGTGGGATTTGGATGAACACCCTATGATGAGTTTGTTTACTTTCATCGTTTTAAAATTTGTGGGAAATTATGTTTGTTGAAAGTGGCCATGGATGGGTGTTTTCAATGCACACGGTTCAATGGAATTTGAGTGGGAATTTGTTTTTTTTTTTGCATACCGGAAAAAAAAAAAAAAAAAAATCACAATAACACCTTTAAAGGAGAACTTCGGGGTAAAATGAAAATTGGCATGTTAAAACATCATACCGAGTTGGTATGTGTACTGAGGAGCAAAATAGATTTAGCCTGTTGCATTCAGAGTTTAACTATTTTTTATCGTTTGTCCCAGAAGGCTAACAATGGAAGTGGTAGGTGCCCTTAGACGAAGCATGGCGGCTACGCTATTTTTAAACCATTAAAACAGCTTGAAGAAACTCCACATTCCATTGGTAGTACAACAAAGGCTCTGGCATTCAAAACGAACCACTGAGAATATTGTAAATGTACACAACGTTTATTTAAAAAGCTGTTCTTTCATGCAGTCGTTTGCAGTTGTTTCTAGTTGCCGCCATGATGAAAGTCCAAACAAATTGATTGTACTACCTCTCCTCCTATTCTTCCTGCTGGTTCGTGTTCGTCAATCGACCTGTGCAGACTTTAATCATGGCGGCGACGAGAAACTACAGCAAGGTACTGCTTGTCAAAACTGTTTTATTAATAAATGTTGTGTACACTTACAAAGTTCTCAGTGCCTTGTTTTGAATGCCAGAGTCTTTGCTGTACTACCAATGGAATGTGGAGTTTCTTCGAGCTGTTTTAATGGTTTAAAAATAGCATAGCCGTCATGCTTCGTCTAAGGGCACCTACTTCCATTGTTAGCCTTCTGGGACAAACGATAAAAAATAGTTAAACTCTGAATACAACAGGCTAAATCAATTTTGCTCCTCTGTACACATACCAACTCGGTATGATGTTTTAACATGCCAATTTTCATTTTACACCAAAGTTCTCCTTTAACTTATTTAACTCTAACTCTCTTAGCATCTCCACTGGCTCGCTGTGAAATTCAGAATCAATTAAAATAATTTTAATAAAATTCTTCTCCACACTGCCACTTCCTCCCACTCCCTCAGATCTTCCTCCTTCATCTTCCTTACTGTCCCCTCAGACGCCTCAGTACTATGGGGAGCAGAGTCTTCAGTTGCTCTGCTCCCCGGCTCTGGAATTTGCTCCTTTTTTGCTTTCTGTGTTTTGTATTTTACTGTTTTATTATCTTTGTAAAGAGCCTTTGGATGTTTTGAAATGCACTTACAAATGTACTATTATTATTACCATTATTATTATTGTTTCACATGCACATATTATATACGCACACAGGGTGGCCCATAAATACAGGACACAAACATGCTAGTATCTTGGATTATAAAAATGACATGGTAACAAACATAAATTACATAACCAATATACAGGAGTTTCACATAATATCGAGGGTTTTGCCATTTCTTACAGGCATGATAATGTGCTGGACTCCAATATACATAGTTATTAATGATCATTGAGGCTACCACAATTGAATTGCAAATTAGAGCTCATTCATGTGGGCTGCGTGCCAGAAAAAAAAAATATTCAAAGAGTTAACTCTTCTTTGCTTAATTATGAAGCTGTTGTCATTTCCAAAAAGGGATGGAGAAGGCATTTACCTTATCACTTCACCTTTTTACCCATTGTGGCGAGTTTGACTAAAAACTATCAATAAGGTATCAGGTTATGAAGCGAAAAGCATTTAGCAATTTTTTTCATAAGTAGTATTTTTAAATGGCCATGGTGGCCATACCCTTGCTTGGGTGGTAATAAACTATATCATGTCACTTGAATGACAACTGAATGAGATTCATTTGGCATTGTTTTAATGGTGGTAGCCTCAATGATTGAGGAGATACAGTAATTTAATAAGTGGGCCAGATTTTTTTTCTACCTTGTATACTTGCACTACATATTCGATTTCTTTTTGTGTGAATGCGTGAGGAGGATCCCCAACTCCAACTACTAAGAAATAAAAAAATCTTTGATAATATGTGCAACTTCTGTAAATCAGTTAATTAATATAATTCTCCATGGTACTTTCATACTCAAAGATACTGTAATTTAAAGTGTCAAATGTGTAATGTGCAAAAGTTTTAGGCAGGTGTGAAAAAAATGATGTCAACTAGGAATGCCATTAAAAATGGAAGTGTTAATCATTTATGCTCATCAATTAACAAAATGCAGTGACTGAACAAAAGAGAAACCTAAATCAAATCAATATTTGGTGTGACCACCCTTAGCCTTCAAAAGAGCATCACTTCTTCTAGATATACTTGCATACAGTTTTGTGTGTACCCCTGGTAGTTTAAATGGTTTTATCAAAAAGTATTTTTTATAGCTATAAAATAGAACAACATCTGAACCGAATAATGCCATGTAGCATCCTGCTAGCTGCTAGTACTAAGAACAAGCATCAGATTAAGACAATCAACCCAGTCACATACAACCCCGTTACATTTTTCAGTGATACTTGGTTCAATGACTGCTACAGGGATGAATATCTTTACAATATTTTATGCATGTTCTTCACATGATCTGTTGGAACTTATATAGATGTTTGTTTGCAACTTAACAAAAAAAAATGCTGTGAATAATGCAATAAGCAGTTTGCAATAAAGACTGTGACAGGGTTGAATTGAAATGTGACATGTCCTATGCAAAAACATGCAAAATATATAAAATATAACTTTTCTATGTTTAGGTGGAAAAAAAAGTATTTTCTATACAGAACTGACATTATTACACATCATCAAATCAATAAGATCTAAATATCGGATGTGTTTTTTCACCATCCTTTTCAATCACAAATGGCATCGTTTCTGTAGAATCACCCTAAACCTTATACGCCACTATATCACGGCCCACAACCCCTGGTCAGTGTGCTGACGTATTTACATCCAACCCGCCCCAGCAAAAAGTGTAGGGTCCAAGGTGGGTTGATTGTCATGTCGTGAAAGGTACAGGCACCCCGCAAATTTGGGCTGAAAATCACAAGTTTCTCGGCAGTGTGAAAAGGCCTAGAGACAACTAGAGAAGCTTCCCATCGAAATGAAGCAATCTTTATGTCTACAAGTAACCTCAATACCAACCCAACGTTGAACTTTAAAAGAGGAAAGTTCCCAGACAGGAAACTGGATAAGGATAGTTAAGTGTAAACTGAAATGGCCAGCCATGCTCAGAGAAAAAAAGAGAAAGCACTGATATGGTTCTACCTACTCAGTGAAGAACCACAGAATGTGTGGCAAGGTGTGAAGTAGACAAAGGAGCAAAGGAATAAAATTAGAAGATAAGTGTGAGCAGCATGCCATATTAGCAAAGAGAATGTGATGCAGAGGTAAGCAACAGTGACAAACTGAGGGGCTGCACTTGCCCATCACACTCACCTAAACTGTTGTTTTCCTTTATGCTTTTCTCCTGCAGTTGCTCTAACCTGACTGGAAAGGAATATGGGCAGATGTGGGTATGACCAAAAAAAAAGTCTTTTGAAAGAAGAATCATGAAAATCTGCTCAGGGTGTTCCCCCGGACCACCAAATGAGAACGACCGTGCAGTTTTATCAAACTGAAGTAGAGTAAATATACTGTCTGAACTACTCATAAAAAGCATCCCAAGCCTTTCTGGACGCACACACAAGGAGTATTGTTAAAACATGCACCTTTTGTAATGCCATGCTCTTTAAAAGACATCAAGCTAGTGCACTTGCTTCAATTCCGCAAGCCAGCATGTGTGAGTGCACCTGTGTGTGTGTGTTTACCAGAGTACGAGACACTGAATCATGCATACTGTGGCTACACCCCTATCCAAGCGTGAGTACATACACACCTTGAAGTGCTGCAAGTCTCTCATTGGTGAAGTCGTTGTCGGCCTGTAAGGCCTCTATGCGAGCCTGCAGTGCCTGCTCCTTCTCCTCCATTTCTTCAACACGCATCTGCAGCTCCTTCTTCTCATTCTGCCCCTTCTGAGTCAGCTCCTCCTGACGGCTCTCTGCCAGCTGCATGCATACACATACGTGTACACATATGTACACACACACAAATGCAAACCACCCAGTAAGCAAACAGCACAGTAGAAGAGAAATAGTCCATTATAAGGTGTTTTTAAAAGATTTGTCATTGACATTATATTACTGTACGGGATACCAAATTAAATGAAAGCAAACAAAGACGACCCTAACGAAAGATGACAGCTCACTCCATGTCAGTGAAACCCAGGATGTTTATTAAGCCCCGCAGGTGAGGGCAGCAGGAACCACCAGGTTCACTTTCCAACCGTCAGGACATTTACATTTACATTTCCTGTTCTCTGTGGGCCCGATTCTCCCATTGGCGCGCAAGTCTTTTTTACGCATACACTTCTTAAGCACTTTCGTCTTGCGTGGATTCTCTCCTCTGAACCTCTTTCACTCCCCTAAGCGCTTAACCCCTTCAGAGGCCAGCCCTATTTCAAGTTTATTTGCGAAAATGGAGTACCCAAGTTTTGCCTTCTTGCTCGCTTTTACTTGTCTTTTTAGTTGCTATGTTGCAACACTTGGCTTCTTCAGTAATCGTAGTGCACTCTGAAGCTCTCCTTTTGCCTAAAACTTTACGCACACCAGTTACGCACGGCAATAACTTGACAACCAAACTTGATAATGTGGTGTCATATATCGTTCGAAAGCCCTGACTATTGGCTATCAGAATAGGAGGGTCTTGTCACTGGAAATTCCCATAGTCTCGAAGTGCTGTCAGTCAAACCACAGGAGGTCAAACTCACGTACAGGGGCGGTTTTAGGGATTCTGAGGCCCTGGGCAAAGAACAGTTTGGAGGCCCTACCCAGCCGGCATTTTGGGTGACCGAAAACGATACTTTTTGAGAACGTGTTCCAAAGTGAGAAAGTCTAACAACACCGCCGTTTTGTTCTCGTGTGGACAGGCAAAACGCATCCTTTTGAAAACGATGACGTCGTCGCCCATTCACCTTGCGCTGCACATAACAACAACTCCAAACTTTTACAAACTGGTTGCTGTCGAATAAATTGTGATTTGATTAGCTTGTACTGTAGGCTGGCTGTTGTGCAATTGTCTCTATCCTTTGCCATTAAACTGTCTGTATGGCTAGTAGGCTATACAAATGCTTCTTGTAGGCTTTCATTATTCTTAATTAATTAAAGAGCAACTGTCGCTGCCTTCAGCTCCCCTCAGTAACAACACGCATTGCTAAAATCAACATGTGACATGTTTTAAGCGAATAATTGCGCAGTTGTCTCAAGTTTATTTGCAGCTCCTTCTATTTTTTCATGTTCTGCTCCGTATCGCTTAAATGGGTCAATTTAACGACGTGACATCTCACAACAGCGTCAAACTTTTACAAACAGGTTGTTGTGAACTTAGGGGTAAAAATCGTCTGCAGTGTAGGCTGTGTGTAATGCAACTGTTTCTACCTTCTGACATTGAACTACAGGATGTTTTTTGTATACATCGCTAGTTCAGCCCAACAAACGCTTTTCACGTTATGCTTTTTAAATAGGGCAACTGTCGCTGCATCCGACCCATCTAAACTAGAACGCACATTGCTAAAATCAACATACATTACATGTTTAAAGTGAATCATTGCGCTTCTGATCATGCCCCTCAAGCTGGGACAGAACACCTTCTGCAATGATAACGCAGACGCCAGAGCCAGAGCGAAGCCAGACAGTCGTGTGTGAGAGTACACGCATTGAGAATATAATATAATATGCCTGCTCTCAACCCGAATGATGCATAATATTAATGTTGCTTTTATTACTATCATAGCAGTGACGACGAGGCCCCTGATTGGACGAGGCCTCGGGCAAATGCCCATGTTTGCCCAATGCAAAAACCGCCTATGCTCACGTAGTCGGTGCTCATTGGCTTTCAAGCTGGCTATCTCCCCACCCCATGCATCAATTGGCTCGTGGATGGTCTTGATTGACACAGAACAGCTTGAAGAACATCACCAATGCGTTGTATGCGTACCAATACCTTCATGTGAAGCGTAATACGAAGTTTTATTAAGGTTTTTGTGTTGGGCTAGTTACCCGGAAGTCACGAGACATGACAATTATAACAGAAATACATTGTTTTCGAACAAATGGCTTGAATATTTCATATCCATGGACATAAAAATCTTGTGCAGTAATATGGTCGCTGTGGATAAAGAGAAGGCTCTGAAGTTACGTAAGCATTTTGTTAGCCTATACTGCAGTTTGGTGGCATACAGAGAACATCAGATCACTTTTAGCACTGTAAATAACCTTTGTTCTTCTGAATCCTGACGATCTAAGCTTTCCAACAGTATGTGGCATTACCATATTTGTTTTTATTTGAGCACCAAAACACTGAAAGACCTAGGTGCATTATGAGGTTAACTCCGAACTACAGCACATAACTCAACATGGGGGTGATATATGTAAAATGAAAGCAGCATCAGTGCCAAGTTCAAGAATTACGGTTACAATTACAATTACGGTTCTGACTACCCATATGAAAGCAGTGGCAGTCCGTGGGAAACAGAAATGGAACTTTAAATTTGAATGCAAGCAAACAAGTGGTGCAAATGATCTTTCTAGCCCATTACTTTAAGGTTTTACAATGTATATATGCCGATATAAGGAAATAAACAATAGCTATATTCGTTGTGAAGCGCAACATTGCTTGTTGAAATATCAGAAAGTAAGGTGTAGCCTACTTTCTAGGCATTCAAACGGCACAGCTTATATTATTTGACCTGTGTTACAATGCTCACATTTGAGAACTGAAATCATTTTGATGTTTCGTGTCCAACTGAATGTCATGACAAACAAGCGATTCTTACCCCGAACGCTGTCGCTTTCCAACCCAACCACAAACATATCCATAGCTGAGGCCTGTTTCATTCACTTTGATTCGGCTGTCACATTCACTTGAGGTCGTGTGATGTATTGTAGGTGTTGCAAATGTGCAAAGGTGTTGCAAAACGGTCCCGGGAAAACCGCTGCATGCACTCCATGTCAGTGAAACCCAGGATGTTTATTCTAGGCCTATAAACGCGAGCGCGTCTTCGACCTTGGCATTTTCTCTCCCATTGACGCAGGAGTGCGAGCAGGTACATGGATGGTATTTTGGTTTCTGATTATGGGAACATTTTGGTCATATTTATATATTCACACCAACTACGTAATTAAAAAAGTATTTATCCATTCATTCATTCATTCATTGTTGTTTGTAATTTACCTAATTGGAGAACAGATTCTTTCGTGATATCACGTGATATTTTAGAAAAATAATGTCATGGCTATGAGAAACGTTGTCCTTTAAAGAATAAGGATCAACAACCAAACATTACTGACTCTGCACTTTGGTATGTTACATATGGCAAAACAAATGTTGACATTATAGGCCTAGCCGACATCAAATGCAGTATTTCATTTCGCCTTATAGTGGCGCTGGACCTTATTACAACCCTTTGAGGCACGTAAAGAGAAAACCGCGGAGGGTAGAGTGGAGGGTAGAATTCATGCGGGGTTCATTTACATGCGACACTCCCTAATTTTGGGGTTGCTTCTCCAGAAAGCGCGTAACTGACTGATTTCCGCATAAATGACAGACTTAAGTCAACAGTAAAATCTGCATGGGCGCAGTTGCGCGCTTTTTTTCCCACTTACGCGCAAGGGAGAATCGGCCCCTGTGTTTTCGTGGGAAATACTGCTGCCAGAAACCCATTAACGAGAGACTGTGTAGAAGCTTCTTTCTTCAGTTTATTTGCATCTTGAACTAAGACTGTACTTGGAAAACATGACATGCTAACAACCCATTCATTTTAGACATGTACATGGGAAAGCCTGGCTTCACTCTGCCCTATTATTGATACTGGTTCTACCTATCCACATAACAGGTCATTTCACTAATTCGCTCATCCATCTGGCTAAGGATTCCCTACCGAGGTTGTGAATTTTACTTCCTGAAGCCCGATTACACACTTCTGCACATAAACAAAAGAATTTTTATTTGACATTTTCTGGCACTTCTTCTGCCTTGTGTGCTGATACTTGCCTTGATTTTGTCCGTCAGGTCTTTGATCTCGTTAACAGCGCCATTGTACTTGTTGCTCAGCTCCTGGAGCTCCTCCTGTGTGCGCTCGTTCATCTCCTTCAGGTGTGTGCACTCGTCCTCTGTGTTACTCAAACTCCTCTGTGAGCGCACACACACACAAACCAAACATACACTTTTATTGCCCCACTTTTATTGACCCCTAAAGTATAAATGCTACATCATAACTAAACATGTACTTATAATTTGAAAGGAACAACATAACTAAAGTACATCTACTTATAATTTGAATGCTACATCATAACTATAGTTCTCCATCATGAAATGGACCTCACCTCCACCTCAGAGAGCTTCCTAACCACCTCAATTTTCTCCTGAAGAACCCGCCTCAGGGACTCTTTGGCTGTAGTCTCATAGTTGAATTTGTCCTCCTGCAAGTTCACCAATTCCTTCCGGATGCTGTCTTCTGACTGGTTCTACCCCAAAACAATTATGAAGCATATAAGGGAAGTGATGGTGTTTGTTACATTATCTATACTGTGTATGTAACTACAAAAACTGCAAAATGACTCTGGAAAATATTCTGCAGTAGTGTTATTCTTGAAGGTAAACTCAGGGATTAAAGTAAAAAAAAAATATTTAAAAAAAAAAAGTCATCACAGACGTCACTGAATTTTCTTCTTAAACCAAATGCGGGCCCGTACCACCTCAGTCACATCTAACAAAAACTAAGTAATAAAACTGTGACTGCACCATTGTTTTTAATTGGCTGATTTTTTTTTTTTTTCACTTAGCTAAAATACAATGGGTACACATGTATGATGGATGCACATTTGATAATGATAGCCTGGAGAGGGCACACTAGTCTTTTGATTGAAGAAAGACAGGATGAGTTGGAATTATCCTTTATGTGCTAGCGTGTACTGAGAAATTGCAATGGAAGTGACACAGAGGAGTTTTAACCCTCTAGGCGCCACTGTCGACTTAAGTCGACAAGATGCCGCACTGAATAAAACGGTCGATTTTGTCAAATAGGGTGTCAAATTTGGTTTGAACTCCCTTCCACTAGGTGGTAGACATGTCATACTACGTCCCTGACTCAGAATTACGTTATGTTTCTATACAAAATTGTCGAGCTAGAGCATGTTGAATCAGTGTGAGCAAAAGCGAAGCTAGTTTGCGTGCGAGCCATATAATTAGAGCAATATTGTCAACGTTAGCGAGTGTTTGCCTTCGTTTTTCGTCTCAAAGAAGTTTATCTGCAATGAAGTGTTGGGTCTTCTATTCGCAAACCCTTATTCTGAAGGCGAATATCTGCCTCCAGAAGATGTCGGTGATGCGTTTAGCGACAACGCTTCAGATGCGTCCCTGCCTTGCAGTGATGCAGCTGGACAAAGTGATTATTTAGCCCTACACCAAGCACAATCTTTGGATCATTTGGCCAAAGTAGATACTCATTTGCTCAATGTCAGCGATGGGAACAGTGTTTCATGGGGTGGGAATGTTTATCAGGGAGTAAGCAGGCGTGTTAGTAGTGTGGGGAACGAGGCTTGAAGTGAAGTCGGGGTCCAGTGTTTTTACTGCGCTAGCCATGTAGCTAATTTGTTTTCCGACTGTGCCTTTCCCTAATCGCGGAGACAGTAACGTAGTGGAGACTTTGTCTAATGCCACTGGGTATGTTAGACGAGGTCAAAGTGTTTCTAGGAGAGCTAGGGGACAACGTAGAAGCAGGGTGAGGAGACGCAGTGAGAGTCCTACCCATGAAAATTCTCTCCACTCGGCACAAGTGCGCAGCAGATCTGCGCATGCTGCTCGCAGCAGGAACAGAGGCGGTGTGGCACGGGGCAGAGGAGCTAATATGCTCGTTAGTTTATCTAGGCAAGATGATGGGAATGCCAGTGTATTGTCGCACCTGCTTTGAGTTGATCAATGAGGAGGGGTATCAAAATTGTCTCACGCCCTTTGATCAGCCAATTGGATATCTTCAATGCCAATTCGCCCCTAGATTTTCTGTCACTCTTTCTCTGATGATTTCTGGAATGTTCTTACAAATCTTTCAAATGTTACAAATGAGACAAATCGCTTTGCCCATCAGTTTTTAGCCTTTGTCAGCTCAAAAAAAAGCCAAACCAAAAAAACAAACAAACCTAAAAAAAAAAAAAAAAAACTACTAACATTGTCTCTCGTCTCATCTTGTCATCTCACTCATGAGATTTTAAACTAAACAAGTCTTATGATATATATATAGAATAACATATAAATGCCACATATATGGAATCTGAGTGCCTCTGTAATAAATGGAAAATCTCTACAGCAAAAGGTCAGCCTACTGCTACATGCATTCGGTTTGGGTTCTGCCATTTATTAGTAAAGATTTACACTGTTTGGTTGCTATTTACTATTTATCTGAGCATTCAGTATAGTGCAATATAGCATACACAAGGTACATACACATTTTTTGGGGGGAGGGAGTACTGCATTTTATCTTTCAAACGTGACAATTTATAAAAATTCTATAATCCAAGATGGCCGCCGCCATGTGACGTCATAATATGCAAATTAGATGGGTAAATGTAATCCCTTCATAAACTTTGGATCATCCTTAATATTTCTCTAATTTACAGTAAGTCTCTATCTCTTATAATTTTTAAGTTATAGCCTTTTGAAATTAAGATGTCAAAATCGAATGTTTTAGGAAAAAACCTCTGGCGCCTAAAGGGTTAAAAGTGGGCACCCCCCCTTTCATCAGTGTTTCGTTGATTTAAGCCCACGACACCTCCAGAGGGCTCAACAGTGACCCTATGAGTGCCTGAAGCACCCTCTTCTGTCACCCCTAACTGCTATTTGAGGCCCAGCAGGTGTGCTTTCGCTTCAGCCAAAGCCACTGACTGATCCTCTTAGCTGCTTCTGACAGAGCTTTGATGGCATGACGCAGGCTTTGGCCTCTAACTTCCACATCCTTGAGCAGTCTGGTGGTAGATGACGCTACAAAGCCTCTGCACCCTAATCTCACAGGGCGGACTTCAGCCTTCCAGCCACGCTTCCACAGCAAAGTCGGCATACCGTAGGTGCTTTCTTTTATATGCCTCCTCTATGGAATCTTCCCAAGAAACAGTTAGTTCAATGAAGGACATGCAAGGCACTGACCAACAACTCCTGCCATTTTCCAGTCACAGGCTGTGTGAAGTTGGCTATACAGTAAAACCTGCCTAAACCGACCCCTGAGTAAACCGACTTCCTGTAAAAACCGACCAACTTTATTAGTCTCGAAAATTCCCCATTGACACTAATGACAAAAGACACTAGATAAACCGACCACTGTCTACTCTGAATACCGACTGCCTTGGTCGGTCCAAATTCACGCTCTATAGACTGACCAACCGACCGAATGACCGACTGACGGCGATCACAAAGACCAGGAAATCTAACAAACAGCTACGGTAAATGCACCATACACATCATAGGAGCATTTAAAGCCAGATACAGAAATAGACTCTTGCGTGCCGTCATTGCCAAGGTCGACAACGCAACCAGTGTGAGTGAAGTAACCAAGTCGGTTAACGTCCTCGACGCTATCCACTGGATAAGTGGAGCGTGGAACGAAAAGAAGACCGAAATGATTTTGAAGTGTTTAAAGTAGAACTTCGGTGTAAAATGAAAATTGGCATATTAAAACATCATACCGAGTTGGTATGTGTACTGAGGAGCAAAATTGATTTAGCCTGTTGCATTCAGAGTTTAACTACTTTTTATAGTTTGACCCAGAAGGCTAACAATGGAAGTGGTAGGTGCCCTTACGACTACGCTATTTTTAAACCATTAAAACAGCTCGAAGAAACTCCACATTCCATTGGTAGTACAACAAAGGCTCTGGCATTCAAAACAAACCACTGAAATATTGTAATGTATTGTAAACATTTATTTAAAAAGCTGTTCTTACATGCAGTCGTTTGCAGTTGTTTCTCGTTGCCGCCATGATGAAAGTCCAGACAAGTTGATTGTACTACCTCTCCTCCTATTCTTCCTGCTGGTTCGTGTTCGTCAGTCGACTGGTGCGGACGTTCATCATGGCGGCGACGAGAAACTACAGCAAGGTACTGCTTGTCAAAACTGTTTTATTAATAAATGTTGTGTACACTTTCCAAGTTCTCAGTGGCTCGTTTTTAATGTCAGGGCCCTTGTTGTACTACCGATGGAGTGTGGAGTTTCTCCGAGCTGTTTTAATGGTTTAAAAATAGCGTAGTCGTCATGCTTCGTCTGAGGGCACCTACCACTTCCATTGTTAGCCTTCTGGGACAAACGATAAAAAATAGTTAAACTCTGAATGAACAGGCTAAATCAATTTTGCTCCTCCGTACACATACCAACTCGGTATGATGTTTTAACATGCCAATTTTCATTTTACACCGAAGTTCTCCTTTAAGGAACAGTGGGTTTGACGTCGTCCGTCTTGATGGTAACGATGCAGAGCCGGATACAGCTGACGACGAAGAGCTAAGAAGACTCACCGAACAAGTTCACCAATCCACAGAAGAAGGGCAGTATACCGTAGACGAGTTTCTCAACTTTGATGACAGTGTACCCACAGAGGAGACGTACGGCAGTGAGTGGGAGCAACAGATCGTCGAGAATTTTCTCAGCAACAAGACGCAGGAAACCAAAGACGACGAAGAAGACAGTGAAGAAAGAGATGAAGACAGTGAAAACACCGATCCAAATGGCGGCAGTGACTTGTCACACAGCGACGTCCTAGCCATGTTGGGCAAGCTACGCAACCTTGCTTTGAACAAGGACTCTGCCTATCTGAAAGCGGTTCAAGATCTCCAGACACTAACCGAGCAGAGAATCGTCGAGAAGAGCCTCACCTTGAAGCAGTCGTCACTTGAATAATTTTTCAAGCCAATGTAAAATCAACAGCGACGTAAGTTGCGGACATTAGATGTTTCAATGGACACGTACATGATCGATTGTGTGTATGATACCAACCATTGTGAAAATCACTGACATTTTTTTCTAAATGAAGTTTATAAAAATGTTTGTACTGTAAATATAAATGTGAAAATAAATACAGTACAACTGGTGTGCGTGTCATATTTGTGAGATGTGCGAACATTTATATTGTCATATTGTTTTGCATGTGTGTCAGCCACGCCCACCCTGAACAAACCCACCCACTGTGAAAACCGACCGTAAATTGTTGTCCCAGTCACGGTCGGTTTAGGCAGGTTTTACTGTACTCTGTTGTTGCGAATGCGCAGTTGTTTTCCTTTGTGCCCTCACAAATGTGACTGCTGGCAAGGGGATTGGATCCTGAGGGTGTTTTGGAGTTGGCTGCGGTTCGCCTGTGCTCCAGGGTGGCGGCAAGCTGGTTTGGAGCTGCTTACACGCTTAAATGCCGTCCTTTTTACTTGCCAAGAGAATGTACTGTCGTCAACATCACAGCTGTTTACATTCCACCCAGTGCAAACACCAAGGACAAACTGTCTACATTGTATCAGACTCAGTTCATTACAGGACTCAAACCCGGACTCAGTTTGCATAATCGCCAGCGATTTCAACCAGGCCAAACTAAAGTCTGCGACCAGGGGAGAGAACACGCTCGACCAGGTCTACACAAACTACTAAAGACGGCCTCAGATCAGCCAGGGCTAACCTGCACTGGGGTCTGAGAGCAGCCAAGCGGGCCTATAGACAAAAAATCCACTCACACTTCAACAACACAAAAGACCCAGACGCCTGTGGCAAGACATCCAATCAGTGACAGACTACAAGCCTACCCCCCCGCCATGCGACTTCCTGAACTCTCTTAATACCTTCTTCAACCAGTTTGAAGAAAACACCACCAAACCAACAAAAGCCCCTACCGGCCCAGACAACACAACACTCCAACTAGACCCAGTGGACGTGCGGAGGACCCTACTCGAGGTGAACCCCAGAAAAGATGCAGGTGCGGACAACATACCTGGTCATGCGCTCACTCATGGAGCACTCACTCACGGATGTCTTCACAGATATTTTCAACATCTCTCTGAGCCAAGCCATCATACCAGAAAGCTTCAAAGCCACCACCATCGTACCACTACCAAAGAAATCCCCAGCCTCATCACTAAATGACTACAAAACCCATAGCACTCACTCCAATTATGATAAAGTGCTTTGAAAGGTTGGTCAAAGCCCAAATAACATCCAACCTTCCCACTACTCTGGACCCATACCAGTTTGTTTACCCACCAAAGCGCTCCACTGATGACACCATAGGAACAGCACTCCCACCTATGCCTGACTCATCTGGAAAACAAGAACAGTCACGTACGAATGCTGTTTTTGACTTCAGCTCCGCCTTTAAAGGGCGTGTTGCAGGTTAACCACCACTGTCGATTAGTAGGTACTTAAAGCACTCAAGATATGTATACCATTTAAAAAATGTCTCTAAAATCTGTTTTTTAACGCAATTTGGTGATGACGTCACGTTGGGGACGTCGAGAAGGTAGCCTCAGCAGAGAGGGGTTCTAATCTATACGATCTTTGCTAGAACTGCGACTAGCTGGGATGAGGAAGAGGTTGCGAGAACCATAAATAGTATTTATGTTGGCCCGAAGCCAACATACAGTTTTGAACCCGTTAGACGTGAGTGTAAATGAGCAATTGACAAGAACTGATGGTCATCAAAGCCAATTAAATTAAGGCAAGGCAAGAGCAGTTTATTTATATAGCACATGTTTCATACACTCCTCATCACTATCATCAGCCAACAACAAGTGAATAAGCATCGATGTTGCTGTGTTTCGTGCAGGTGTTTGTGTGGGCGATGCTTCCCCATGGAAACTGCTGTGGAAAGTTTGTGTTGTAGGAAAGAGTGTGTGTTTTGGTCGCTGGTCGAGCCATGGACCCTGCGCCCTGTTAGATTTGTTTTTTTACAGCCATTTGACAGCCGTGTGTACCCCCCCCCTGTGTGTGTGCACTTTGTGTACATCTGCCTAAAACTTGTCAAAAAACAACTTATGCCTATCTTATGCCTTTTAGCCTTATGGGTGTTTTAACATTAAACATGTGGATGGCTAAAAAGATACAGTACTGTCCAAAGATTTAGGCAGGTGCCTTCAAACCAGCATCAGTTCACACACAGGGGTACACACAAAGCCAGGGATTTTGCAGGATTATAGCCAGGTGTATGATCGACCAATTACACCAAATTGGTTGTATATGTCAGGAAGCATATATCCAGAGAAGATCTGTGGTAGTTCTTCAAGATGTTTGGCACAAGCTACCAGCCAAGTTTCTTCAAAAACTCTATGCAATAGACCTAGAAGAATTGATGCTCTTTTAAAGGCAAAGGGTGGTCACACCAAATATTGATTTGATTTAGGTCTCTCTTTTGTTCAGTCACTGCATTTTGTTAATTAATGAACATAAATCTGTCTCTATGGCTTTCAGTCTGTCATCTACAGGTTGTCTCCCCAACGTGACATCACGGAATGTTTTGAGGGGCTGCAAATTGCAGCACTTTTTCGTATTATATTCTGTTTTGTGATAGCCTTCAAATACAAAGGATAACAGTTTAAATGTGTATTACCAACAAGAAAGTGGTGTAAATTTGTTATTTACTGAACCCTGCAACACGTCCTTTAACACAGTCATCCCACAACACCGGGTGAACAAACTGAGTGCAGTAGGCATCAGCACTTCATTACGCACTCTCTCACTAACAGACCACAGACAATAAGAGTCGGCAAAAACTCTTCAGAGACCACCATCATTAACACTGGGGTTCCTCAGGGATGTGTGCTGCCTCCATTGCTGTTCACATTGATGACCCACAACTGCTGTGCCAGATTTACATCGAGCCACATCAAGTTCGCTGATAATACAATAGTGGTGGTCCTCATCAGTGACGATGATGACTCGACATACAGAGAGGAGGTATATCAACTCAACTGGTGTGACAGAAACAACCTACAACTCAACGTCAACAAAACAAAAGAAATAACTGTGGACTTCAGGAAAAAACACCGGACACACTTCCCACTCACAATCAACGACAGTGCTGTAGAGTCTGTGAAAAGCACAAAGCTTCTTGGAGTGCACATCACAGATGACCTGACATGGACCACCAACACCACCTCCCTGGTCAAGACAGCACAGACACATCTTCACTTCCTGCGCAGGATGAGGAGAGCTGACCTCCACCACGACCTGCACTCACCACCTTCTATAGGGGTGCTATTGACAGCATCCTTACCAGCAGCCTCTCTGTCTGGCACGGCAGCTGCTCAGCTGCGGACAAGGCGGCTCTACACAGGGTGGTGAGGATTGCAGAAAAAAATCAGATCACCCCAACCAGCCATTCAGGACTTATACACATCACACTGTTCCAAAAGAGAGACATCAATATCAGCAAGTAGGGATGTCCCGATCCAGCTTTTTGCACTTCCGATCCGATACCGATATTGTATTTGCACTTCCGAGCCGATACCGATACTGGTGGCCGATACCGATACCGGTGGCCGATACCGATACCGGCCTATCCAACCGAGCATGTATTAAAGTTATTTAGCCTTCTTACTTAGTTATTAGACTCATATTCAAAAGGGTTTTAGTACTCTTGATAACAACTAGCCAGCTGACTTAAGTGAGTTTGAATACACAATGGTTGGTAACCAGAAACTGACCTGTTTATTCAGGGATAAACAGAAAATAGACAACATTAAAAATAACAAACAGGGATGGCATCAGTGGTCAGTAAAAGTGCAAATCAGACTGTAAACTGTATGGAAAAAAAAGAAAAACACACAAATAACCTGAGTGTAAAATAGTCTATTAACTCAAAAAAAAGCAAAACACACAAATAACCTCTGTGTAAAATAGTCTATTAACTCAGCATCAGTACTCTGCTCTTGAGCAGGTGTAAACCAAGGCTTTAAAAACCAGTGCAAATAATATCGTTAACTATTTAAAAACAAAAATGCCCTCTACTCCCCAATCTCCTCCACACGTTTTGCTCCATCTCCATCTACAAACTGGGAGACGCTAATGCTGGTGTGCTGGAAAATACGGACCGGATTTTAGCGAAACCACAGCAAAAAACTGGAATGGATTATCTGAGTTTTTTTTAACGGATCGGATTTTTTTCCGTGCCGCCGCACCGATACGATACTGATACGCATTTTTTTACGCATTCAATATCGGCGGCCGATCCGATGCCGATATTGGATCGGGACAAGCCTATCAGCAAGGTAGTAAATTGACAATTAAGTACACTTTGACTTTGATCTGTGCGTTCCTTTCAGCACGTTAAAACCGAAAGCAAAATGACGTTCTCAGCTGATGGAAATCAAAAGGCTTTAGCCTATGCGCTGTAAAGTAAGGCCTTTTTATCATGTAATCACATCACGGTATTATAGCCTGGTGATATTTGGTCTTTTTTGACGACAAGCCAAACAAATGTGACCGACCGCGTCAAAACCGGTCTCATGTCGCTCAGAGCGAAAGGGAGAAAATCGCGTTTTTTTTTTTTTTTTTCTGGAGTTGTTGATGTTTTTTTGGAACCATGTGTCATAATCCACAACTGTTTGTGATTATTTCAAGCCTAATAGTCTAAGTTGTTACTGTTTGGAGAAAATGAGCTTTACTTCAGGTCAGGCAGTAACACTTACTATGTTGTTAGCGCGCTAACGCTAGTGAACTATGCTAATGTAATGTTTTAAATTGAAAGCTGTCACTTTACTCACCAACATCAACCTAGATACTGTTACTGATATTAGCTGAAGTGGACAAAGTAATACTAATAATATCATACTTCTAGACAATAACACACTACACAGAATTATATTTATTTTTGTGGATTCTAATATCTTTGGTACTAATTCAGCTTTCCTGTGGTAATTATTTTTGCATGAAAGGGAGATATTTAGCTGATAGCAGGGGGCAACGGGGCTTGTTTAATTGTAAACGTTAGCATCATGTTACTAGTCAAAACCTCAGATTACAGCATAGTTTTGATTTGCAATGGATGATTAATTTGAATAATGCTCGAATTGACTGGTTCTAATGATTAAATCTTGATTGCCTTTACTGCAGTATACAACAGCAATACTGTAGTAAAAACTGCAGCTTTGATACTGCAATACAGCTGGTACTGCAGCACTAGTTGCTAAATCATTAGCATCTCAGTCATAATACCACACCTCAGTGACAGTCTGTAGGGGGGGAGGGCTTATCTTAATGGCATGCACATGGACAGCATTCTGCCCCACAGCGCTGGAGTGAGGCAATCTTCAAAAGGAGTTTTCTCAGTTTTGTGTTTTAAGGTGTGCATGCTTTGGCCACAAATTCTTCAAATATTCCATTAAAGATTTCCATGTGTAAGACATCATTGGAAAGCTTAGAAATTACACTTTCAAAATCTGTGAATTACACAGAAGAAATTACACTTTCAGAATTCAATGCCTCTGGGACAACTTGTGGCCCGTTTTGCCGTGGTCAGTCACAAATGTTAACTACTGTAAAGGAGAAGGAAGAACAATTGGGGCGAACATAGATTACATCCTCTCGAACTGGATAACGTAAAGTGGTAGGCTAAAGTAATCCAAAAAGTTTTGGTCTTATTTTTAAACTTTAACCCTTTGGCGACGGCCCATTCAAATCTCAGCAGTCCAACTACCAATTTCATATCTAAAAACTTCCTCATAAAGGTCACATGATAAGCTATACAGTGATACCATTGGTTGTGGGGTTTTTGGCGCAAATTGCTTTTGTTACGTGAAGAGAAATCACAAACATGAAATGTCACTGTTTGCTGCATCGGCAGAAGGAGTGTCAGGAGTGGTCATATCAGCAGGCTGTGTAGGTGAATAATCAAGTAGCAAACTTGAAATGCAGTTCATTGTCATTACTCGTTTTCATTTTTTGTAGGCTTTTGTATGACTGACAAGTGTAGGACAGGCTATAGTTACCACTAGAAAAATATTTTTGAGATTCCTTGAAGTTTGTGCAAACTTGCCTGTTAGTAGTTTCATAAACTAGCTTTGCGTACCACATCTACTGCAGCTACACTACATGCATGATAGGTTCTCCTAACATATCTCAAACATATATTCGCCTTCAGGTTTATAATATGTAAGCCAAACGATTATATGTCAAAAATAAGTAATTCAGTCGAAATGTGTCAGACAGTTGTGGCTTGACATGTCATATATGGTTATATCATCCATTTGTGTTTCTGTGTCTTTGTGTGTGCGTGCCTGCATGTGCACATTCCTGTGTGCACACGACTATTTGTTCCAGTATAGCCTAAATAACAGTAGTCTTTGTGAGTTTATATTTATAACTACATTTCCATTACTATTCTCATAAATATTTCTCTGTTTTGGATTTGGTTAGCCATTCCCTAACAGGTCGAAGAGTGCTTCTCTGATTTTGTGTTTCTGTCCTACTCAGACATACCAAGGGCCATCAAATTAATTTGCATTTATACCCTGTAGAAATCAATAGGCCTAGAAAGATAGAGAGCAATTTTTAAAATGATTGAAATGAAGAGGTGGGAATAAAGGGTAGGACGTGGAGACATGAGATTTTGTCACATAGTGGGAGGTCTTTTAGTGGCCAAGTGGACAGACCTATGTGCAGTCATGTGCCTGTCCAATTTCCTCAATGTAAATAACTATAGCCTACATAGGTACATAGATTAGTAAGGAAGGATATGGCATGGGACAGGCTATAATGACTATTAATAAAACCATGGGTGGTGTTGATGGGTCAGATCTTTTGTTCAACTGTTCAACTTTTCTTATACTGTCATCTTATTATTATTGTAATGATGTTCCTGATATGCTGGTAAATGTTTTATGGTATTTACCAAAAAACTTATTCCTGTTTATTAGCTTTTGTAAGGTATTTATTAAAAAATAAAAGTCCTTTTGGTCTTTCTAAAACTTAAATCATGTATTATTGTCTGTTATTTTGGTTTTGAAGTAAAATGAAGAATACATACAAGCAATCACCATCAGCCATTCTTTACCTCGTTTTCACATTTGTTGTTATTAAGTCATAGAATCACCTTCAGTATACAAATATATGGCATATATGTAGTCATTTACCATGGTAAGATTATTAAATTCACTTATTTTAATAAATTACATTAGTATCTGTGTACATTAGGTAAAAAATGCCAGATGGTTTAATGACTACGATTTTCATAAAATTCTGTTTGTTACAGCAAAAGGTACTGTTATCAGTAAATTTATCATAACTTTTGAACAGAGGATCACAATTTTATTCAGATTTTTTCTTTGTGTAGATCACAAAATTCTGAATCTTCTATATACAGTGGTCCCTCGTTATTCGCGGGAGTTACGTTCTAAAAATAACCCTCGATAAGCGAAATCTGCGAAGTAGTCAGCTTTATTTTTTACAATTATTATAGATGTTTTAAGGCTGTAAAACCCCTCACTACAGTTATACACTTTTCCCAGACAGGCAAAGTTCACACTTGCAAACATACAGCACTTTAGAGTCACACAGCTAGCGGTGGAAGATTTATGTAAATTTTACAAGCTGGGCACATTCTGTACTGTACAGGAGATTGCATGCACTATAAAGCGAAACAGCGAGGCCGCGAAAGGTAAACCGCGATATAGCGAGGGACCACTGTACTCTTGTTTTTTTGTAACAACAGAAATATATGAAAACCTGGGTGAAACCTGACAAAACGGCGTTTTTAATGCAAACTTTGGGTATTTTTTATGATATTATTTAAAAATAATGTGTTATATAAATTTATTTATGATATGTTATATCATTTAAAATGTCTATTTCACCTGATTAATTTGATGGGTGAATTTTATCTTTGCCATGTAATATAACCACACAACAACTCCTTTTTGTGAAAGGAGTGCATCATGTCTGAAAAAATGGAATGTTCGGCTCAGTCTCCAAAGGGCTAAATATATGTATATATAATTAATATATAGAAATTGACAGTGAAACTCAAGCATCAGTGGCGGGGACGAATACTTCTGTGCATCTGCGCGTTTCCTGCTCTGCCAAAGCTGAGCCAACACGGGCGTACCGGTGCTAAGTGACTTCACTAAATAAAAAAAACAAAAAACAAAAAACAACGGGGTTTGCAGAAATGAGTAAGTCATGAAGCGGCACAGCAAATTAGGTATTCAGCGAACAACAACCCGGAAAATTCGCGAGAAGCATAAACAAACTACAGCTCAAAAAAGTCATGGTTTAACAAACCAATCCCCCTTCCCGACATAAAATAAATCTGAATTGCTTTTACTCAAGCGAGCTTAATTCTACATTCTCTGTATGTCTCGTATTTGGCTGGTAACATTTCGATTGCCCACCGTGATGCTGTGGATTAAATGACTCCTTGTCAAATTAATTGAAACAAATGACTAGGCCTATAACATTGCCTGCCTTGTGTCATTATAGGCTACTTTTATGCAGTTTCGCAGTGCTGAAGTGTGCAGCTGCCGACATAAAATCTAAACTTTCCAGTGTCTTGTGCACCGTAATGTGTTTCTCCGCGGTGACTTTGCAGTTAACTGTTCTAAACGTGTGTGTCAAGCCAATAGGTCAAAATCCCTTGGTTTTCTATGAAATTCATATATATTTGCCATTTCTGATAGTTTGGGCTGAAGTTAGTGGTACCGTTGGTTTAAAACAAGACTTTTCTTCCTTTAGCACCCCATCGGTAAACAAAAGTAACGGAAGATGACCTAGCTCATATTTGGCTAATAAAAATTACAATTTGTTGATGTAATTGGTATTAAAATGATCTGTTTCTGTTATTGTTATTGTTATTCTGCTGCTGAATTGCCTGCCTATCCTGCTTGAAAACGGGCTGTATCAATGAAGTTTGCGCAAACGAGGGCATAACCCAGAGGGGCTACAACTACACTGTAGCTGGGCAGTGTGAACACAACCGGTCTCAGGGCATGGGGCTACCGCCCTGGGGCTACAAGCACCGAGGGAAGCCCCCTAAAGGCCCAGCCCGGCTCGGCTCCGCAATGTAGATGCGGCTATTGACCGACAGTAGCCTACAAGTTTGGTTAGTCTGGAATAGGCTACACATTCATTTTAAGCTTATTTATTGAAGGAACATTAAATCATATTTAAACCAACAAAACAGTCTATGAGAACTGACTGTTTTGTCTGCGGAAGCTTAATAAAAGAAGGCTTCTGAGCTGTGGATTTGCATTCGTAGGGATACACCTTCACTGTAAAACTTCACTGTGCATATTTTGCTACCTTACACCTTTGTATGTATTTGTTTATTTTTGTCACAATAACTTATCCGTTTTATTAACCAGGCACTGCATAAGTAAGAGTTCAACAAGGTGTAACAGTCACAACAGCTTGGTGAAGTTGCACATCGAGTATGTGACGTCCCCTCTCTTTTTTTCTCTTCAATCTCATTCATGACTTTTAGGGCGCCCAGTTGATGGAATTCCGTTACAGCGGAACTTAAGGTTCAAATGAATCTTTACCATAGTAAAATGTGACAGGTAAAATCCAATTCACTACAATTTTTCGTACCAGCCTACATTAACAATCATAAAAATGATTAGTTGCTGATGCCCCAGTAAACATTTACCAATTTAAGTATTTATGTGACTATCACTAAACCAAACAGTATATTACTTTAGTCTGTTCTGCACTGGTCCTTAAAACGGGCCCATATCTTACTTTAGAGTAAGCTTGCAGCTGGTTTCCCATCACCTCCAGACGAGACAACAATCGGTCCTCATCTATTAAAGCCTGTAGACAGGAATCATGGCAGTGATTAAACATCAGGGATGAAATATACATCATTATCGAATCTATATCGAGATATACACTTGCAAGATTTTAGTATCGCAAAAGACAACAATAATCACAGAGGAAAGATGTAACCAGGTATTTAAAAATGCATAACCAAGACCACTCAACAGTTCAAAAATGCAAAAATATCTGCAGGGAAATGAGAGAATCGTTTAAAAAAAAAATTGATCATGTCAGAGGTGTATGATTCCGGTACCAGTTGATCAATTCAAAGTCAGAAATGGTTCACCATTCCCACCCCTACCCCAAAGTAAAGGGTAAGGGGTAAGGGGTGGAGGGTGGGGGGAACACCCCTACTACCTTGCAGTTACACTGATATCAATGGTTGAACCAATTTCAGGTCATCATTGCTTCGTCGATATAGCTGTATATTGTATTAAATTTACAGACGTTTCGTTTAATAACATGACTGGGAGATTTCAGTCGAAAAGGCCCTAGGGTCATAGAGATGTTTGATTATGAGTGGAGATGCACAAGTGAGTGAGCAAACATAGATGTGTGTTCCTACCTGCCAGCTGCTCTCCGAAGCCTCCTGTGTGCTGGTCAGCAGCCTCTGCAGTGTTGCCAGCTTCTGCTCAAGCATCTGCTCCCTATGCAAAGCCTCCTGGATAGGTGCAACCAGGGGTTACAAGGCAAATAAGTTATATGATGTTTACATGTTACTGCATTACTAACATATATGGTCAACATAATTCTGTAATTTCTGTGGGTTCAAAGTATGAACATGGTATTATGCAATAGACCTCCCTTGGAAAACCAGTGTTACACGCAAGTGCAGTTCACATGCATGACCACTAGGCGTCAGTGTCACACCATACCTGCAGATACTGAGAGAGCTGGAACAGTTCCTGAGAGTACATACTGGGTGCATTTGCAGCCACCTGCAGGGCACAGACAAAGCACTGTGAGAAGACAGCTTTTAAAAGGCAATGCACCAGACATATACACAAGTATCACAGTTGTGGATAGCAGGCTCACTGGACAAATTAAGGAAAAAAAACTATATTGGCCTGGCAGTCCTTTGAATTTTAGATTTGTGGTGACAGGACAAAGTATTACAATAACATGAGGGACAAAAATGCCTATGCATAACTGTCTCACTAATTTAGGACTCAGATACATAAAATATTATGAAAAGACAGTGTCACAACCACAAAACAAAGACCACATTTTCACATGAAGGAACATGTGGGAAGCAATGCTTTCACATTGATGATATCAGATTTTGTTGTGATACAGATAATGAAGTAATGGTCTCAGACCTGGTTTTGGAAGCCTGTATATTGTCTTAGCTGTAGTCAGGCTCACATTCTTGGAAGAAGAAACATCCCAAACATACAGATTAAATAATAACTTCTGGAAACTGAAGAACTACACTGTGGAACAGCCTATTACTTTGGGAATTAATCAAACTGCAAATAGCACAAAGTAGGCAGTGGGCCCAAATCAGTGCCTTCACTGTGTGGTAAATAACTACATTCCCAACTGCTTCAGTGTGTAAAGTGATTTCAGCAGAGCAGAAGCACACTGGAAGGGTAAGAAACCCTTGTTCACGCCAAAGAGGAGCAACCAAAATAAATTCCAGATTTCTTCCCAACACGATTAGTCATAAAGCAATCATAAAGCATGCTTTTCCACATCTTAAGAAAGACACACTTTATCAGCAAAAGCTGGTGACACACATGAGGCCGATGATATTGTTTTATTAACTTTTAATCCCAAAAAGGCAACATAAACATAACATTTAAGTCGACACAATACATTTCTTCGTTGTTCTGTCCCTAACTCTGTATTGTAATAGTCTAAGGCAAAATAAATAAATATTTAAATAATAAATAATATTTTATTTAGGAAAGAGCCTTTCAAGACACCCAAGGTCACTTCACAAATAAAACAAACGGATTATGTATCACATTCAACACGGACATAGACATATACGACAGACAAAACACAAAAACAACAGACACACAAAACACTTTCTATGGGTAAATTCCATGGGTAACCCAGTGGCAAAGTCTATCTGATGGTGTGACAATCTCGATGCTGTAAGGCCATTGTTCTGACACTGTCAGTAAACCTCTGGAAGAAGCAGGTCAGCTAGTGGGCTGCAAATGCTGGATGATGTTGCCTCCAGTAGCATGGTGTAGTGTCCAGTGGGCTCATTGCCTTATCCAAATTGAAGCCAAGTTAATGAACAAAAAGTGATGAAGCCTCGATGTGCCCTTGACAGTTAAATGTATGGGCCTGCCTCATGTTATTGTTACAGTTTGAACATATATTTTTTTTGCCCTTTTTTTCCTGTAAAGTACTCTGGCTGTAAATGTGCTATGCAGATGGAAGCTACCTTGAAAGCAACATTGAAAACATTTCATAATCGCAAATATAAAAGCTGCACATTTTGTAAAAATTGTTAATTTCAATGGAGATGTGTTCTTCTTTAGAGGTGGGACCAGAGATATGGTTGCAACAGGCTACCCTCATCTTACAGATGAGTGTTCCATCTTGCTCTCATTAAACACAACATTGTCAGAAATGGATATGGCGTAACTGCATGATTGGAGTTGTTTTATTTTTGGTCCTGAATTCCAGGGTAAGACAACTAGCATTGCAAGAGAAGGAAAGGCCAAAGAGACAGAGGGCAAGCACACACACAGGAATGTCATAACTCATCATCATAACTGTGCTTTATGCATTACAGCTAAGAGGAGGGGAGTGCCCCATATACTGAGAATGCAGATACCAAAAAATGCTCACACAACAGGAAGGACTTTACAAACCTTAATACTTTACGATAAAAGAGTATCCATAGCCTTTTACTGTAATAAAATGCTGGAAATCTTTCAAACGCATGCATAGTCAGAAAGTGTGTGAACATCTTCATACAACTGACTCACCTTATCAATGGGCAGGGGTAATGGTGCTTGAATCACACTGTGGAAAAAATATTGGTAAGAAACCAATTAACAAGGAAAGCTAATTTTCATGGCAGTCTAAATGACTGCATAAGTAAATATTTGACACTGTGCTGAAGTTGTTGCTGTTTATCAAATCAGATTGTTAATATTTAACAGTAAAGGCTGAGCTGCACAGACTGGTTTATGCACAAAGTTACAAATTACAAGAGTGGCATTTTGCAGTTCTTACCCATACAGTGATTGGGGTAATAAACCAGTATTTTCAACATGGCTTTTGCAGTGTATGCAGCGGCGGTAGTATCCTTTAATTACATATATATATATATATATATCCCCCCCCCTCAAAAACAAATAGTTGATGTGGAAAAGATGAAAAACATGGCTGGAGTTGATTAAAACACATCAACACTCAAAGGCTGAATCCCATTTCTAATTTATACCCCTTCCCCTACCCCTATCCCTTGCCCCTTGCCCCCTGAAACTGATCAACAATGGGTAGGGGTTGGAAGTCAACCCCTATGAATTGGGACACCACTTCAACAATGACATACGTCATCAGTAGTCTCACAGCCAGGCTCACAAACAGCAGTATGAGATAAAGGCTTCTCACAAACATGCGCGCCCCCTCTCACTGTGGAAGTGTATGACATCAGGCCGATAATTTCACCATTCATTTCAATGGGACAAAAATATCTATATTTACTATTTAATATCTAGTCTTACTAACATTTCTGAAAACTAATGGGCATAATCATTTATTTAAGTCATGAACAACTTCAAGAAATCAATTAGAAAGAAAACATAGGGCCACATTATTACTGGGCATCTCTCTGTCTCCTCTATATCCAATGGGCTCATCCAAGGGCTTTATCCAATTTTGGTATTGTTCCTCATCACCGTTGCTAAAATACACCCAGGCTCTAATTAGGCCTACTAATTATCACCATCATTTACACCTGCAGCCCGAACACACATGCAGCCTCTGTTTCGTCCGCCCCTTTTCCTTATACCCACAGACAGTGTGAGCACTCCTAATTGTATTTTACTACCTTTCACGCGGTTGAAAGATTCATCGTCCTTTCATTTTTACCGGCACTCCTACTGTTTACACGAGAACGCTTACGGGTAAAAACAACAAAATAATTTATCGGAAGTGCCTTTCGTTTACACGGTGACGCCGTTTTCGAGGCCTAAAAACGCAAAAATTTGAAACCACCCTCCAGAGTGGAAAAGTTGAATACGCTCCGCCGTAGCGTTTCCGTCTAAACGGCCCAAGATGCAAAACTCTGGTCAGATCAGCTCACGCTGTGTACGTGTTTACGTCACATACATGAGGCAGTACAGGGAAACAAATGGATCCATGCGATTTCCATGCGTTGGACCTTCAAGCTGGTCTAGCAGCTCTAATAAACTTGCAAGAGGCATTCCAGCAAATGTACAGAATTTGTATATATACTATTACTGAACAGAGGAGGATCTGCAACCACCTCTGTCAAATTCTGGATGCAGTGGTTCGTTGCAGGCGAGCCAGACTGCTATGGACGAGACCTGGGAGAATGTCTACCTAGCCGCCTGGCATGCATACCCCCATCGAATTCCACACACTTTTGCGTCATCGTATGCATGCAGATTTCCTCCCGAAAACGCTCATCTAAACGTGGAATAAAAAGTGAAGACGCGACGCCACTTTTGCGTCTTCTGTTCAGACCGTCATCGTGTAAACATAGCCTAAACCAGCACTTCTATTGACTCTCCGACCACTGTCACCCTCCCAGCGTTGAGCACTAAGTCTAAAACATACGTATTACATGCTCAGTGATGAACACTTCGCATAACCGTGCCACACACAAGTACATTGTGATGGTGAAAAAAAAAAAAAAAAACTACACTTCTTCCAAGCCACATTCTAAATCTCCCTATTGACACTACAACCTCCAACAGCATTCCTACAAACATTACCACTGTGTGTATTCGAGTCGCCTCCATTTGTGTTGGGCAAAGGATCAACGTTGCCATTGCTAGGCAGGCGCACCGGGACAAACATGGGCACTGAACAACAAAGATCATCATCTACTGACACAGGCAGACATCCTAGGTTCAGAAAGTAAAAGTCCTGCTACATATTTCTTCCAGCCAATTCACTGAACGAGCTAATCCTAGGTAGATGAGATAATTACTGAAATCACCTGTGTTGAGAGCACAGTCAGAAGGAACACATGGCACATAGACTTTCACTTTCCCAATCCGGTTTGTCCACCTCTGTCTACTAAAGACATACAGTCTTATTCAGAAACAAAATATGTGAACAAGAGAAACAAACCACCATAACAGGTTACCTTTATAGTTGCAGTTTGGTGTTTATTCAACAGAGTTATTTTCAAAACTGAGATAACTCAGGTACTGCCCGATTCTCAGGTTTACACCTACAGCCTCCTTTCCAGTCTGTTTCACCGGTAAGCATGGGTACTGGTTATATGGCATTCCATGACAATGACAAGGTTTAAGTCAGGGTCAACCATAACCATGTTAACGAAACTTAGCGTGCCGATTTAGTGATATGAGAAACACACATAACTGAATTTGCACGTTTCTTGCAACAACATTAGGGGAGATTCAGACTAAGAGTTTAAATTAATTGGGAGGGGGGGGCACTATACCTTTGACTTATTGAATCTCCTCCAATGGAAGTCATACATAAATGGTTCTTCTACAACTTGTAAGCTCTTTTCTGGCTGTACATTTACAGAAACAGCATGCAATACCTAAAATGAAAGGTAGCGAAGTTGTATAGTAGTAAACTGAATAGCAAAAAAAACTGAGTCGTTTTTCCCCTAAAGCTAGACTGTAGTGTCATTTATATCTCCAGAAAAAATTGTCTTTGGTTTTCAGTGGCGTTTTCTCCCGGAGGCCAAGGGAAGCCATGCTTCCCCTATTTTGTCCGACAATAGCGGGCATTTTAATTGAAATATCCGGCCTATTAATTTACTGGTTTTGCTCCTTCGTCTTGCTTCAGTCATCTCCCGTTTTCTCACTCAGTATTTTGCTATGAGCAAAATAGCGCCCCCCAACTCCCAGATGTAGACCATTAGGCTATGTGGTGAAACAGTGTATTACACTATCATGTCCAAGGGAAGCCAGCCTGAATTGGCATCCCTATCACTACGTAATAGTAAAAAAAAACGAACGATCAACCAATCAGATTAGTGATACTACCCATCTGTGATTGGCCAGCACAGTATGAAGGGAAGCCAGCCTGCCTTTGCCTCCTCCACAGAATCGATCTATGTTCACACGGTACAAATATCCATACATGTGCACCCAACGTACACGTTTAAAACTAAATCAATCAAGAAATCAAGATGACAAACAGTTTTACCAAACTGTCATATAACAAATTTAAATGAAGCCAGATGGCAGACCAACACCTGTTACGAGGGAGAGGAGGGTTTTAGAAGAATTACGTTTGCACAGAGTGACTAGCCGAAGACATACAGACATGCATGAGTGAACAGAGGGCTGTGAGGTAATGCCCAAAGCTGGGGAAACAGCTGTCAGATAAAATGATGACAAATTGCATGGTATTTACTACCAGCCCTAGTGTCAAAGTAAGATTCTGCAAAAGTTATTTCTGGTATTGAAGTTTCGTTTTGTAGCTGCTACACATAGTTTACAGATAATGTGCACTAAAACTGTGTGCTAGAGCACCTTGTTATGTTGTGGAAGTTTGTATATTTAATATTAGGCTATAGTGGTTTGCGTGAGAAAATAAAATTGGTATCTTTAAAAGTCTACCAAGACATAGCCATTGCCAGTATGTGCTATGTAACGTTCTGCTAACCTGCTTTGTTTTTCATAGCCTAACATGAATGTTGATAGTCCATCATATAATTATTGGGTGGTATAAAATATAATATGGGATTTCGATAACTGACATGTAAGAAAACCTGTCCCCTGAATCAGTTTTATGTAGACGTTTGCACTGGAAAATAATAACCTGTTTGCTGGTTTACTATTATGGGTAGGTTACTTTATGTTGTGTATAGCCATCTTTCCATACCAGCCACTAGCACATAGGCTACAAGCGTTTTTTTCTTAGAATGATTAAAACATATTTAAGACAGACATGTAGACAGGACTGGCTTGTCAGCCTAGCCAAAATATTGTCATGAATGACCTAAAGGCCAGTGAGAAATTCTACGATGCTGTTATTGACCGCTTTGCAAGGATGAAAGGACGGTGGCATGTCCTTCCATCTTGTCATTATGCTGCATCTCTGCTGCGTTAAGTGCGCTGCCCATGTATGCGCAATTCCTGTGTTCTATCTGCAATGGCTTAGCCCGAATTTAACTAGCTTGCTGCAGATGTTTTAAAAATAGTCTACAAGTTTGAAGAAGGTTGATAGGGCAGCCTTTTAACCCTCTAAGCGCGAAAGTCGCAGAATTGCGACAGGATGCGGTATTGAATAAAACAGCTTGCTGTGTCAAATATGGTGTCAAATCACATTTATACTCCTCTCCACTAGTTGGCAGACATGTTGTACTTCAGTTCTGGCTGAGAATTACGATACCCTCCCATGTATTTTTTTCGAGAAAAAAACATTCAAACCACACACGGGAGTAGCAGAGCTAGTTTACCAGTGAGCTAATGAAGCTAACGCAATGTAGTCAGATTTTGCAAATAATTCCGTTGAATAAACAGCAAACTGCAACTATAAAGGCAACCTGTTATGGTGGTTTGTTTCTTTTGTTCACATGTTTTGTTTCTGAATAAGAGTATATGCCTTCAGTAGATGACGGCATTTCTCATTCAGTGCCCACGTTTGTCCTGGTGCACCTGCCAAGCAATGGCAATGTTGAGCAAAGCAACAGTGCTCAAACAAAACATTGATTCTTTGCCCAACACAGACGGAGGTGACTTAGATACACATGGTAGTGTTTGCAGGAGAGTTGTTGGAGGTTGTAGTGTCAGTAGAGCTTTTTAGGATGTGGCTTAGAAGAAGTGTAGATGTGCGTTTTTTTCATCGTCGCGACGCGCTTGTGTGTGGCGAGATTATGCGAAGTGTTGATCACTGAGCAAGTAATACGCATGTTTTAGTCTCCGTGTTCAATGCCAGGAGGGTGGCAGTGGTCAGATTGTCCGTAGAAGAGCTGTTGTAGTCAGGAGTGCCAATAAAAATGAAAGTAGCGACGATGAATCTTTCAACCGCGGGAGAGGTAGTAAAATACAATCGGGAGTGCTCACTCTCCGTGCGCATAAGGGAAAGGGGGGAAACGACACAGAGGCTGCATGTGTGTTCAGGCTGCAGGTGTGAATGATGATGGTAATAATTAGTAGGCCTAATTAGAGCCTGGGTGTGTTTTAGCAACGGTGATGAGGAACAATACCAAAACTGGATAAAGCCCCTAGGTAAGTCAATTGGATATAGGAGGGACAGAGAGATGACCAATGATAAATTGGCCCTATATGTTGTTTCCAACTGATTTCTTGAATTTGTTCACAACTAAAACAAATCAATATGTCCATGCCCATTTTCAGAAATGTCAGTAAGACTTACAGTGTGACTGGCTATGCAATATGGTGATAATCGACCAGTTTTTGTAGTTTGCTCTGACTGTACCTGCCCCAAAGGCCACCATCAGACAAAATACACATGTAACAACTGTGGAGTGGGTCTGTGTGCTGGACCTTGCAATGAGAGGTACTACACACTGAAAAACCACAAAGACTGCCACCTGGACAGATAGGCACACTTTAGGCCCATGCAGGCAAAAGACCAGCCTACCGTTCACATGCGTTTGTTACTATATGGCTCTATATTAGTTATAATGTACACTGTTGGCTTACCATTTATTGTTTTCCTGACCATAATGTATGTGCAACACATAACAGTGATGGTAAGGGGCAAATGTTATGAAATGGGTTGAGCATTTATTGAAAAATCTCTGCATTTCATGAAAAAAACGTCAAAATGCAAGATGGCCGCCACCCTGTGACATCACAATATGCAAATTAGATGGGTAAATTTACTGCCAACATAAACTTTGGGTCATCCTCAACATTTGTCAAATTTACAGTCAGGCTGTATCTGTTACCAATTTCAAGCCACAGCCTTTTGAAATTCAGATGTCAAAATTGAGCATTAAAAAAAAAAACCCTGGCGCCTAGAGGGTTAAATGTATGACATAGTTTAATACGGAATGCAGTTTAGCAGTTTGTAGAGGGAGAGGTAGCGCTTGTGTCTCACTTGCATTGCTTCCGCACAGCCTATTGTTTTATTCCACGTATGTTCTTTAAAAACAAATAAAATAATCAAATTAAAAACACCAAACAAAAAACTATAAAAACTAAACAAAAGTTTGAGTTTCTATTAAAAAAACACACATGCGTTAGTTGGCCTACTAGTTCTCTTATCTCACTTGGCTTCCCTACAAAAATCCCACACGCCACGCCACTGTTGGTTTTTGAGTCATTGCAGAGATATTGTGAGTCACTAATGGGCCATTTTAAAATGAAACTGTGATGCAAGCAGAGTTTAAATTTGGGGCAGAGCCCTCCAGAGCTCACATGAATTGACTATTTACATGGGTTTTTGTTACTGAAGTGCACATTTGTACACCATCGGACAAGTGACCAGTGTCTCCATCTTACCGTCAGCCATCTTGGTTACTTTTAGCGAGTGGGAAGATTGGGTTCTTCTTTTACAGTTTTCAACCTCCCGGTGACTTCTGGGATCACAGAGTGTAGTTCTTTTGCACACTGCACAATACTACCGGAAATGGCAAGCCATTGGGTACCTTTCGCCTACTACTGAAAGTCTACTAAGGTATTTGGATGTTCTAGATCAGGGGTGCTCACTACATCGATCGCAATCTACCAGTCGATCGCGAAGGCAGTGCTGGTAGATTGCATGTTGTCTAAAACTTTTTGTTAGGTTACCATAACAACTAGAGTGGCTACTGGAAAACTGCAGCAACGGAGTCCTAGCTAGTTCGCTAACTTTATCTAGCCCATACAGTTCATAAAAACTGTGACAGTAACGTCCCCCTGAAAAGTGAACTGAGAAATGTGACGGAAATAAAAATGCAGTTAATAGAGCAGCAGTCACTTTATTATGCGGAAAATGCATGAAATAGATCGTTGATGTCGCAACCAAAATAGCCTGTTGTATTCGAACGAGGTCTCTTCAAAGATGTCTGTTCCGTGCACAGTTGGAAGAGGCTTACTAACTATTCTGACCTCTTGCTACACGCCGACGTGAGATGGCTTAGTACGGGGAAATTCTTGCAGAGATTTCGACAGCTCCGTCCGTTGATTAGGGAGTCTCTTCTTGTCACTAAACATGCGGAACACAAGCAACTTAATGACAATCAGTGGCTGCTAGACTTGGCGTTTGTAACTGACCTTACTAACATGTTGAACGAACTTAATTTGGAGCTGCAAGCAAAACACAAAAGCGTGGTCGACATGAGACATGATCAGCTCAGTTAATGCATTCAAACAAAAAATTTAATTGCTGTCCTCAAAGTGGCAGCGCTATGATTTGGGACACTTCCGAAGCCTCGCATCGGAGCTGGAGAAAGGGAGGGGCGTGCGCAAATTGACACACAGCAGTTCCGGACTAGGCAACCCTGTCCGACTCCTTCCATGCAGGTCATCATCAGATTAATTAAGTCCTGGCAATAGATAATTACAAACGTAATAGAGTTGTGCTCTACAGATTCCTTCGAAAATAATACAAATGTATTATAATTGTGCTGTAAACGTTCATTATATTATAAAACAATTGTATTAAAGTTGTGCTGTGAAGGTTTATGCATGGATGCATGTATTTTACTATGCTGCATATGTATTGCAACATGTATATCAACAAACTGCATAAAGGTACATATGAAACGCATACTGAGTGATTTATCACCATCATCTTCATAATCACCATCATCATCATCATCCTCAGTAGATCGCGGTGACATGGTCGTTTTAAAAGTAGCTCGCGAGCCAAAAAATAGTGGGCACCCCTGATCTATAGAATGCTAAAGTTTACAACCAATTTGTTTTTATTGTGAAATCTGATGACCCATTGAAAACACTGGTCGACGTCTACTTCCAACAAAAAAAAAATTCCGTGAAATTTCAACACTGCGAAAACGAATCCAAACGAACTCGTCATAGGCCGTTAATGTGGTCCATAGGGGGCGCTGTAATTGTACAAAATCTTATTTTGCCTATTTCTTTTAGAAATCACTCCTACACATTACACAAACACACAATGTCATTCATTGAAAACCCACATCCAAGAATCTAGATCATGGCTTCTTCATTTTTGCCTACTATGCAGGTGGCTAGATTATTTGTATGGTCGGACAGTGGAGATTTTGACCACTGAAAGTAACAAAAGCCAATTTAACCACTGATTGCAAGCACAGGTAACTAATTCAGTTTAATAAGGTTCTAGTTATTATGACCGCCGCTAGCAAAGCTAGCGGAAGCGGTCATATTGGAGTTGCCGCGAAATCCCCCCCCCCCCCCCCTTTTTTTTTTTTTTACAGATTTTTCGTCAACGATTCCCGTGACACTGAAACTCGGGGGGACATGAATGTTTGTAGACATGTACCCCTACAAGTTTGTGAGCGAATAACGCCTTTTGGTCCCCCAGGGCCACCCCCCGCTGTGCCAGGGTCCGTTAAAGAGGGGGAGACCGGAGACCGGGGGAGACCGGAAGTTTTTGCTGAATAACTCAATGAACGTTTCACATAACAACATGAAATTTTTGAGATATGTCGGTGTTACAGAGACGTATCGACCCAGCCCATAAACGCTCACTTAAAGCATAGCGCCACCTAGTGATATGGGTAAATGCAAAATTTGGGATTTTGAGTTGCCAATATCTTGGACCGAGAAGGTGGGAACTGCACAAAATACGTCATGCACGATCAGCACAAAGACTTCTAAAACCACAAGACATGCCACACAATTTAGTCCATAGGGGGCGCTGTAATTGTACAAAATGTCATTTTGCCTATTATCTAGAGAATGCTTATGTTTACAAGCAATTTTTTTTTATCGTGAAATTTATTGACCCTCACGCATTGAAAACACTGGTCGACGCCCACTTCCAACAAGAACAATTTCCGTGAAATTTTAATATTGCGAAAAAGAATCTGAACGAACTCGTCATAGGCCATTCATATGAATCTCACTAAAGTTGATATATGCCATCTACAGACAATGCTGACAAAAAGTTATCAAAGGATTTATCTTGAGACTAGATGTACCGCATAGCGGTACATGGTATGACCGCCGCAGTATATTGAAATGTGGGAACTGTTGGTGTGATGAGTGTGTGATAGAGCAGTGTTGTGAGGTGAGAATTTCTGTGGAAATGATTTCCTGTAAGTGGGCATGGATGTGGGTTTTGAATGTGTAGTGTGAAGGACTGATTTGTGAAGGCAAGGAATCGGCAAAATGAGATTTTGTACAATTACAGCGCCCCCTATGGACCAAATTTTATGGCATGTTCTGTGGTGTTAGAGGTCTTTGTGGTGATCGTGCATGATGCATTTTGTGCAGTTCCCACCTTCTCGGTCCAAGATATTGGCAACTCAAAATCCCAATTTTTGCATTTACCCTTATCACTAGGTGGCGCTATGCTTCAAGTGAGAGTTTATGGGCTGGGTCAATATGCCTCTCTAACACAAAATCGTTGTCTTAGGCAAAATTGTTGAGTTATTTAACAAAAACTGTTTTTGAACACCTAGCTTCGGCGATAAACATCGCCCCGTATGACGAAATGTCACAAAATTTAGTACACATGAAAAGAAAGATGTTTAGAGATGGCATGTCAACTTTGACCAAATTTGAGCAATTAAAAGCCAAGATACGGCCATTTGAAGAATTTTAAGCTATGTGTTAAATGTTCATTGACGTGTAACTTCGGAACGGTTTATCTCAAGATAAATCCTTTGATAACTTTTTGTCAGCATTGTCTGTAGATGACATATACCAAATTTGGTGAGATTCACATGAACGGCCTATGACGAGTTCGTTCAGATTCGTTTTCGCAATATTAAAATTTCACGGAAATTGTTCTCGTTGGAAGTGGGCGTCGACCAGTGTTTTCAATGCGTGAGGGTCAACAGATTTCATGATAAAAAAAAAATAGTTGTAAACGTAAGCATTCTCTAGATAATAGGCAAAATGACATTTTCTACAATTACAGCGCCCCCTATGGACCAAATTTTATGGCATGTTCTGTGGTGTTAGAGGTCTTTCTGGTGATCGTGCATGACGTATTTTGCACAGTTCCCACCTTCTCGGTCCAAGATATTAGCAACTCAAAATCCTAATTTTTGCATTTACCCTTATCACTAGGTGGCGCTATGCTTCAAGTGAGAGTTTATGGGCTGGGTCGATACATCTCTGTAACACCAACATACTAACACAAAATCGTTGTCTTGGGCAAAATTGTTGATAAGTTTTTTAACAAAAACTGTTTTTTGACACCTAGCTTCGCCAATAAACATCGCCCCCTATGACGAAATGTCACAAAATTTAGTACACATAAAAAGAAAGCTGTTTAGAGATGGCATGTCAACTTTGACCAAATTTGAGCAATTAAAAGCCAAGATACGGCCATTTAAAGATTTTTAAGCTACGTGTTAAATGGTCATTGACGTATAACTTCGGAACGGTTTATCTCAAGATAAATCCTTTGATAACTTTTTGTCAGCATTGTCTGTAGATGACATATACCAAATTTGGTGAGATTCACATGAACGGCCTATGACGAGTTCGTTCAGATTCGTTTCCGCAATATTAAAATTTCACGGAAATTGTTTTCGTTGGAAGTGGGCGTCGACCAGTGTTTTCAATGCGCGAGGGTCAATAGATTTCACGATAAAAAAGAAATTGTTGTAAACATAAGCATTCTCTAGATAATAGGCAAAATGACATTTTCTACAATTACAGCGCCCCCTATGGACTACATTTTATGGCATGTTCTGTGGTGTTAGAGGTCTTTGTTGTGATCGTGCATGACGTATTTTGTGCAGTTCCCACCTTCTCGGTCAAAGATATTGGCAACTTAAAATCCCAATTTTTACATTTACCCATATCACTAGGTGGCGCTATGCTTCAAGTGAGAGTTTATGGGCTGGGTCGATACATCTCTGTAACACCGACATACTAACACAAAATCGTTGTCTTGGGCAAAATTGTTGACGAGTTATTTAACAAAAACTGTTTTTTGACACCTAGCTTCGCCAATAAACATCGCCCCCTATGACGAAATGTCACAAAATTTTGTACACATAAAAAGAAAGCTGTTTAGAGATGGCATGTCAACTTTGACCAAATTTGAGCAATTAAAAGCCAAGATACGGCCATTTGAAGATTTTTAAGCTACGTGTTAAATGTTCATTGACGTGTAACTTCGGAACGGTTTATCTCAAGATAAATCCTTTGATAACTTTTTGTCAGCATTGTCTGTAGATGACATATACCAAATTTGGTGAGATTCACATGAACGGCCTATGACGAGTTCGTTCAAATCCGTTTTCGCAATATTAAAATTTCACGGAAATTGTTTTCGTTGGAAGTGGGCGTCGACCAGTGTTTTCAATGCGTGACGGTCAATAGATTTCACGATAAAAAAAAAATGGTTGTAAACATAAGCATTGTCTAGATAATAGGCAAAATGACATTTTCTACAATTACAGCGCCCCCTATGGACCAAATTTTATGGCATGTTCTGTGGTGTTAGAGGTCTTTGTGGTGATTGTGCATGACATATTTTGCGCAGTTCTCACCTTCTCGGTCCAAGATATTGGCAACTCAAAATCCCAATTTTTGCATTCACTCATATCACTAGGTGGCGCTACGCTTCAAGTGAGCGTTTATTGGCTGGGTCGATACATCTCTGTAACACCGACATACTAACGCAAAATCGTTGTCTTGGGCAAAATTGTTGGCGAGTTATTTAACAAAAACTGTTTTTTGAAACCTAGCTTCGCCAATAAACATCGCCCCCTATGACGAAATGTCACAAAATTTAGTACACATAAAAAGAAATCTGTTAAGAGATGGAATGTCAACTTTGACCAAATTTGAGCAATTATTAGCCAAGATACGGCCATTTGAAAAATTTTAAGCTACGTGTTAAATGTTCATTGACGTGTAACTTCGGAACGGTTTATCTCAAGATAAATCCTTTGATAACTTTTTGTCAGCATTGTCTGTGGATGACATACACCAAATTTGGTGAGATTCACATGAACGGCCTATGACGAGTTCGTTCAGATTCGTTTTCGCAATATTAAAATTTCACGGAAATTTTTTTTGTTGGAAGTGGGCGTCGACCAGTGTTTTCAATGCGTGAGGGTCAATAGATTTCACGATAAAAAAAAAATTGTTGTAAACGTAAGCATTGTCTAGATAATAGGCAAAATGACATTTTCTACAATTACAGCGCCCCCTATGGACCAAATTTTATGGCATGTTCTGTGGTGTTAGAGGTCTTTGTGGTGATCGTGCATAACGTATTTTGCGCAGTTCCCACCTTCTCGGTCCAAGATATTGGCAACTCAAAATCCCAATTTTTGCATTTACCCTTATCACTAGGTGGCGCTATGCTTCAAGTGAGAGTTTATGGGCTGGGTCGATACGTCTCTGTAACACCGACATATCACAAAAATTTCATGTTGTTGGGTGAAACGTTCATTGAGTTATTCAGCAAAAACTTTTGCCGGTCTCCCCCTCTTTAACGGACACTGGCACAGCGGGGG
This sequence comes from Coilia nasus, assembly GCA_027475355.1. NCBI lineage: Eukaryota > Metazoa > Chordata > Actinopteri > Clupeiformes > Engraulidae > Coilia > Coilia nasus. Next base: position 968,066 of record CM050211.1, read on the forward strand.
GGTGGCCCTGGGGGACCAAAAGGCGTTATTCGCTCACAAACTTCTTGGGCTACATGCCTACAAACATTCATGTCTCCCCGAGTTTCAGTGTCCCGGGAATCGTTGACGAAAAATCGGTGAAAAAAAAAATAAAAAAAAAAAAGGGAAAAATTTTGCAGCAACTCCAATATGACCGCTTTCGCTAGCTTCGCTAAACCGTTCCGAAGTTACACGTCAATGAACATTCAACACGTAGCTTAAAATTCTTCAAATGTCCATATCTTGGCTTTTAATTGCTTAAATTTGGTCAAAGTCTACATGCCATCTCTAAACAGCTTTCTTTTCATGTGCACTAAATTTTGTGACATTTCGTCATAGGGGGCGATGTTTATCGCCGAAGCTAGGTGTTGAAAAGCAGTTTTTGTTAAATAACTCACATAATGTCATTCATTCAAAACCCACATCCATGCCCACTTCCAGAAAATCATTTCCACAGAAATTCTCACCTCACAACACTGCTCTACCACAAACTTATCATACCAACAGTTCCCACATTTCAATATACTGCGGCGCTATGCGGTACATCTAGTTTGAATTGAAGTACCGAGGTGAGGAGGCGAGGCTGAGCTTCAAAGGGTTCCTGCCCAATTTAAACTCTCTATATACAGTTTCATGTCAAAATGGCCATTAGTGACCTGAATCTTCTTTTCTTCTTTAATATTGATACAAAGTCAGCTTTGTGGGTTTCTCATCTGACTAAATCAGCATGCCAAGTTTCGCTAAAATCCGTGCCGTGATTTGACACAAATCACCCATAAAATTTTATCAAATTAAAAACATAATTTTGACTATTTTATGCCCAAGCATCAACAATCATCCAGCGTCATTCTGAAGCAACAGTCACTATGTGCACATGGTAGGATCGGATTGGATTGGGATTGGATTGGGTGTTGCTATCCAACGGGTGGTCTGCCCCAAAATCCAAGTGCACATGGAGTTCGTGTAATCGGATAATGGTCAGAGATCTGGCCGTTGCCGCTACGTGGCGATGTATTCCTTCAACCCTTCATTCCTTCAACAAGTGGTGTTAGAACTACTTCTGGTTGACGGCTGCTAAAAAGAAAATAAACAAACTATCTGGCAGCATACAAACAAAGACGGCGTTCGAGGAGGTTGACAGAGCAGCATTTGCATACATGTTGTGCATTCTCCTTTGTTTGGAAGCCCGTATGAACAAACAAAAAGCTTTTTTGGTTTCCTTGATACCACACGAACTGTGCTGTCTGTTTTGATATTACAAGCAGTGCATTCCAGTGGTTCAATGCCTGCAGCCTCATTAGCCACACCATAAACCTACTCATTTCACAATGTAAAAGGACACCGTCAGTTGGAGTGTATCTGGACTGAAACTGAATAAAGCAGGCATTGACTCAGTAGGGGGTGGGGAGGTAAATAAAAGTGATCATTTGAAATGTTGGAGCTGGGGGGGGGGGCACGTTGACAAAAAACACCCCAAAATGTTTTCAGGAAATAAACAAACCGAGTTTTAAAATCACAAACCTAATCTGCAGAGCTGGGCGGATTAAAAGACTGTGCGGGAGATGACTAGGGGTAAAGATGATTCCTTTAAAATGGTGATTACCTGTAAATTATACTATAATACTATAAAGTAAATTTACAGGTAATCACCATTTTAAAGGAATGTTTTTGCAATTTTTAAATACAATTATTTTCTCCATTGTCTTTTCAGGTCTGCCTATTATGACCATGCTATGACATTTTCTCGTTATGCAGCTCGTTGTAGTGCCAGTATTTTGTAAACATTTTGGGAAGTTATGTGTTTTAAAATAATGTCATGTGCACATTAATGTAAGGAGCAAGCTACAGAATTTATTATATTGCCAAAACTAAAATAAAAATTCCACTTTAAATGTATTTTGTCCCGTCAAGTCATCAGGTTCAGCTAAGAAAGACATGGTTCATGAATCACAAAAATTGTTGACAGCGGGTAGCGGTCATTTTAATTACCAATACCCGACCTGTGCCTTTACATCCTCCCCCCAAAAAATGGATTTGCATGATTTAGAAGAGCCTTATTTTCAGGTTGGAATCCAGGTTTAAAATTCCCTGAAATTCATTTCGAAGTCTAGGTTGTTTTTGACTGGTACAAATCTGTAACATATGGTAGAAATTCTCTAACTAACCAAATTAAAAGTAATTCAGAGCTCCTCATTGAACAATTGGACACTTTAAACAAAAGCCATTTCACTCTTAACTGAAATATGATTTACTGAAATGATATTTAGAAATCCAAAATCAAAATATCTAATCACATCCATGCTCAACACTCAGAATATGCATGAACCAAAAACAGGACACCAAAGATTAATATCTCTGTACCTTATGAAATACTTACAAATAAAATGAACACCTAAACAGGTGTTTGTGAACTGCATGACATACACACAGGCACACAACACCTTTCTGCCAACATGTCAACTGGTGTCTTCCTTGTGTTGAGCCAAAAGTGATAAGTCAGTTCCTTCCTCCACTGTTTTTGTTCATGTTTTTCTCAAAACTACTTGTGCAATCTGTGAGGTAATGTCTTAACAGTTTCTACACACAGCGTAGCAGCATAGTAAAGGTTTTACTCATTAGTTCTACAAACACAGTGACAATCACCCCCACACATAGCCCTTGGTTATAATACGTCTGAAATATAAACTGAGAGACTTACTCAGATCGTCGCCGAGCCTCCATGCCATCAGGTAGGAAGAGCTTAATAGTGGACACTATGCAACCGTGGGTGACTGGAGAAAGAAGAGTTGGACTCTGGTTAAGAGAGGGCACATCTCCAGATCACCACAGACCTCTTCTGTGGCAACTCTTAACAGAGTGGTGTTCATTTCATCAGATGAGACAAAATATCGTCATCAACGACTATTTTTTTTCCATGACTAAAATGAGACGAGACTAAAAGAGTGCTTTAGAACACAGACTAAGACAAAATTATCATGCAAAATTTAACACTATAACAGAGCTGGGTTCCCTACATTTAACAAAGTGAGCTTTTACAGACCAGTGGAAGATACATCTGTAATATGCCCGACAAACAACCATCTACATTTTTTCCAACATGTATTTCTTCTCAAGCCTGCCTGCAATCAAGCTGAAATTTTGGTTTGATTTGAATAAAATATGGCATGTCTGGACAAACAATCTGAAAATGGAATATGGAGTTGCCCTTAGTTGAAGTGTTACCTTTGCGTGTGTTCTCCGTCACATCCACTCCGAACTGAATGATGTCACCAGACAGGACCTCACAGGGGGGACTCTCCTCGGAACCACGGCTCAGGCGCTGGCTATTGATGAAGGTGCCATTGCTGCTCTTGGTGTCCTGGAGGTAAAACTAGAAGAGAAACAACACATGGTCAGAAACAGCTGATAATACATCACCATACCTATATAGGCAATGCTCAAATGCTTGTGTTTTTTTCCACCAAAAAGCCATACACTTCAACAAAGTTCAACATTCCAGCACAATAAACAGAGCATGTCGTCTCACATACCATATGTAAAATTTCATATGAACATATCCATCAGCTCTCTTGTATGTGTGAAAGAAAGTGTTACGGAATTCAACTAATAAAAATATAGTTGCAAGCGGCAATGATGGACTCTCGCACCTGTGGTGCAGGGACGTAGCATGTTGACCCTCTAAAATGCACCTCTAATGTGACAGCCTGCATATATCAGACCTTTACAATTAATCTAATTTTTACGACCTTTATATTGTACATTGGGAATACATTTCAACTCAATTGACACAGTTACTACTTGGCAGAGCTGTCTGCAATGTAGAGGAAATGTGCTTTAGGGGAAAAGGTAAAGTGGCATGACCTGTTTGTGTGTGTGTGTTTGTGTGTGTGTGAGGTGTGTGTGTGTATGAGGTGTGTGTACTGGTGTGGCTGTGTGTTCAAGACACTGCTGAGTTCACATCCATCTAAAATGAATTAATCTCATAAAATTTAAATTTGAAAAAAAAAAAAAAAAACCTTCTACTGCCAGTTGGTGGCGGTTGTTATAATCATAATATCTAGTAACATCAGACAAATATTTCAATGCATTATGACTTTATGCAACATTTACTGTTTAGGCTATGTGGTGAGATAGTAAAATTCATCATCTTGCCATTTCAACATATTACAGCATATCAAACATTCCTTCGCAATGGGAGAACATTTTGATAAATAGTCCATTAAATTCAACATTCTGATGACTTTTGTGGATATAAATGGACATTATTCAGACATGAGATGAGCAAACCCAATACAAGCCTATATTACAATAGCATCTTGCATCCACCTTGACAAGAAAAAATAACAGCTATCAGCAATCAATTCTGCGATCCACCCGGCCTCAACCAGCTACCTCCTCCGGTCTACGATGCAACACCCTCCTCATTCACCCCTCTCACGGAAAGCGATGTCTTCAAACTCATCACTAGCAGCCATCCTACTACCTGCCCACTAGACCCTGCCTCCTCGAATCTGCTGCAAGCCATCGCCCCAACAGTAGTCCCATCGTTCACGTCCGTGATGAATGCTTCGCTATCATCAGGTATAGTTCCAGCTGCCTTCAAACAGGCTAGGGTCACACCACTGCTCAAAAAGACCACACTCAACCCTGCCCAGGTGGGGAACTATCGGCCGGTCTCACCGCTTCCCTTCCTTTTGAAAGCCATCGAGAGGGCGGTATCTAAACAGGTTGTTAATTTCCTCACCCAGAACAACCTACTTGACCCGAAGCAGTCTGGCTTTAGAAGCGGCCACTCCACTGAAACAGCACTGCTTTCCGTCACAGAAGCCTTAAGAGTAGCCAGAACTGAAGGACAATCATTAGTACTTATCCTACTTGACTTATCGGCGGCCTTCGATACAATCAACCACAGCATACTGCTAACTACACTCCCACACATAGGCATCGCAGGCACAGCACACTCCTGGTTTAGATCCTACCTCACTGGACGCTCCTTTGAAGTGTCATGGCAAGGACAACTGTCATTAACTCACACCCTCTCCACAGGGGTGCCCCAAGGGTCGGTGCTGGGCCCCCTTCTCTTCGCCATCTACACCACCTCGCTGGGCCGTGTCATCCGCTCACACGGCTTCTCCTACCATTGCTATGCTGATGATACACAGCTGTACCTGTCGTTCCGACCAGATGATACCACGGTCTCCGCACGCATCTCTGCTTGTCTCTCCGCACTCTCCGCATGGATGAAGGAACACCACTTCCAGCTCAATCTGTCTAAGACCGAACTCTTGGTGATCCCAGCCCAGGAGTCAATCCTCCATGATATCAGCCTGAATATGGACACTGTCACAACTGCTCCAAACAAGGTTGCTAAAAACCTCGGCGTCATGATTGATGACCGGCTACCTTTTTCTGACCACATTGCCTCCGTAGCGCGGCCATGCTGTTATGCGCTATATAACATTAGAAAAATCAGACCATACCTGACCCAATATGCTACTCAGCTCCTGGTACAGGCTATGGTCATCTCTTGCCTCGACTATTGCAACACCCTCCTGGTTGGCCTTCCTGCTTGTGCAATCAAACCATTGCAAATGGTCCAGAATGCAGAAGCATGACTGGTTTTGAATCAACCCAAAAGGACGCATGTCACTCCACTTTTCATCAACCTGCACTGGCTCCCGGTGGCTGCCAGAATTCAACACAAAGCTTTGACTCTAGCCTACAAACTCACTGCCCCCACCTATCTCAACATCATACTAAATGCTTACATCCCGTCCAGAACACTGCGATCCTCTGATACGAACCACCTGGCCGTACCCTCTCCTAGGACAAAGCGAGGTCACTACAAGCTTTTCTCGGTTGTTGTCCCTCAGTGGTGGAACAACCTACCAGTCGCTACAAGAGCAGCAATATCCCTCTCGACCTTCAAAAAGCTTGTGAAGACCCTTCTCTTCCGAGATTGCTTTCCGTCCTAACAAAACAAATTTCTACTAACCATCTCTTTACATAAGTACCTTCGATGTTCTCTACACATCTGTTAGCTATTATGTCCTCCTTTTGTAAGTCGCTTTGGATAAAAGCGTCTGCTAAGTGTAATGTAATGTAAAAAAAAAAAAACGTAATCTTTGTGTAGAGCACCAGAGGTCTGGGACCCTAGGCCAGGTAGGCCTGTTAACCCTATGGGCCCGACGCCCGCAAAGTGTGGGCAAATTTACACCCATTCTCTGTTGAATTACTTTGGAACGGTACATCGTAGCGATATGGCACTTATGCCAAACGAAACAGTCAAACCAGGGCTTTTCAATGTGACCCCTCGCTTATGTTTGCGCTCAAGTATCAGCGAGATATTAATTTGTTAAAATTATCCAAAATCTCTCATATTAGCACTTTGCACAGGCATTACTCTCGTTGAAATTACTCACGAACCCGTGATCGCATAGATAAGGCATGCATATCAGAAGAAACTACAGAATCTTAGCTTTCCAACGACACCAAGACCAACACACTTCTGCAGTGAATTTAACACGTTAAAACAAGGGATCAAATGTTGGCCAAGTAATGATTTGACAAATTTCTACTTCAACCATTTTTCATTCGTGGTTATCAGTCAATGCATAATGTAAACAATAGCAGAAGTTAACGATGCTACTGCTATCGTGCATTTCTGTCAAGAAACGTTTCATACAGTTTTGAAATTACTGCAAATTTCTGCATAATATCCATAATCCTGCATAATTCTGATATAACATCCTTCATTACATGTCCCACATTACATTCCCATCCTTCTTTACATTAGTCCCTTATTTCCGTCAGGCACAGACTACATATTTATCAACATTGATAAGCCACTGAATATCCCACCATCATGGTTCTTATATCGCCAGATTCCAGACAATCTCCTCTACTCAAATATGAAAAGATATCCCCACTGACAGCCTCCTACGGACAGGTACTTGCAAGAATACAAGATTTTTCTTTATACGCAATATGTTTTTTTATTGGTTTATTATTTTTTATAAAATCAGTGCAAATAGTAGCTCACCAAATGAAACCAGATCGAGATAGCCTAGACTTCCCTGAAAGGACCATAAACAGGAATGCTATCAATTTAAAGATCATAAACAGTAACAATATGCTATGCAAACATCAAGAATGTGAAAACTAAGATCTCATATTTTTCAATGTTTAAATTTAAGATGTGCATAATATTTTGTGATCATGAGTGTGAATGTCTGTGTGTTGCGTTTCATTACTTTAAAAATATGACATCTTACTTTTCACATTCTTGATGTTTGCATTGTTACTGTTTATGATCTTTAAATTGATAGCATTCCTGTTTATGGTCCTTTTGTGTTTGTATTATAATGCCATTTGTTCAGTTTTGCCTTGCTTTTTGTGTGCTGTACAACAAAACCCTGCTCAAAAATGACCTTGACAATGCAATTGGTTTAATTGTAACACAAAGGTTGTTTGGCAGCTTTTCCTGTAAATGACATGCTACCCTATCATTGACTTCCATTGTATTAAAAGAGCACAACATGTGGTGGAAAGAGGTACTGCTGATCAATCCAACTCCATGGAATTACTGACATTTTTTTCTCAAACATCATATCTCAATAAAGAGGCTCAGCAACAAATCCAAATTTTGGACAAATGATCCTCACCTACAGGATGATTGTGGAAAAATGTTTAAAAAATCCTGTGAACTGTCCACATGGTGAAATGACAAGATGAAAACAGCCTTTTTGAAAATCAAGCCTAACTTCAAGAAAATACACTGACCATATGAAAACAATATCAACAAAGGTTAATGCATAGGCATGACATTATAATCCGTATATGACTGGGAAAAATAATCTGAGAAATTTGTGTGCCATACTTTTTGAACGAGAAGCCCTCAAAAGTGGTGGTCATTTCACATATTGAATCTATAGCCATTTTCACAGCTTTGGAAAGGAAGAATTACACAAGGTACATCTGATCTGATTTGATTTTTGAATTCTACAGGAAAATGCATTTCTTTTCACATAGTTACACTAATGTGTGTGGAATACTAAAAGAGCCAGCAATGTCGGAAGTAGAGCAAAAGGCTTGTTCACCAGAATTCCCAAAATGACCTGAAATTTCAAAGGGCTGTAGTTTTGGAGCTATTAGTGATACAGACTTAATATTTAAGATTTATACATAGGTTGGATGTACAAACAGCTGTGATTTTTTTCAGATTTTTTGGAGAGGGTGACTGTCGGCCATCGTTCGATTTGACACGGAATGACCCGTTAGTTGACCTTGTGTGCTACATTTGAATTGTAGTGCGTGTAATTGTAGTGGGCGAATTAGTGTAGGCTAACTGCATATGTAACGACCAGGCATTAGCAATTGGGTAAAGGCAGAGGCTTGTTTTAAACTGCAGAGTCCACACCTTCAGGAAGAATTCACTTTTGACGGTGTCTGGTCCAGACCCTCTGTAAAAAATGAAATTAAGTATGAGGCGCTGGTTTACCAGGCTACTGGCGGCCCCATGTTTGTCCCAAACCACTTGTAATTGCATTGGGCAGGATAGACCTGTCCATTTCTTAGGCTAGCTAATAGCACAAAACATGTGGCTAGAAATGTTGCTGTAAATTACATGTAATTTTGTGCATGCTGGTGCATTTTACAGGCTCTTAGATCTATAGAAATTGGTTTTGCAATGGTATCTATAGAAATAGGCTTGGCATTTAACCCTTTGCAGACGGCCCATTTTAAAATCGGTACTGAAGTACCGATGACGTTAAACGTCATATCTCGGCAGTCCAACCACCAACTTCATATCTAAAAACTTCCCTATAAAGGTCACATGATAAACTATACCGTGAATTGCTTTTGCTACGTGAAGAGAAATCATGCACGTGAAATGTCACTCTTTTTGCTGCATCGGGAGGAGGAGTGCCAGTGACATGTCAGCGGTCATCTGTTATTCTTCAACTTTACCTCATTCAAGGGAAAAGACATCTGATCAACTGAGGTAAAGGACTCTTGATTTGTTTGTGATATCATATATCTTGTTTATTACTTGAAAAACGGCAGTACTTACTTACGTTTCCAACTGTTAATTACAACTTGTGGGCATGATGATGATCACCACAAATGTTCAACTTTTAGGAGAAACTTTAGTTGTCACGCAAATATTACCATTCTGAAACATTCGTTGACAAACGATCAGGAAGCGATTGTGCTTGTGCCATTTCTCCTTCCTCTTCAGATTCAGAATCAAACACATAAGGCTGTATCTCCGAAGACATTTTGTGCACAGTTGCACAAGCTGACTTTTTTCCTTCATCTGCTGCTATCAATTTGACTATGGAGGAAAGGAAGCTACAGCGTCTTCTGCTGTTTTTTTTTTTTTGCTTCACGTCGTCTTTTGCCCAGACCATGAAGAGGAACATCTTAACAGCTGACCAGAACTGGCGATCCATCTTTTTCATATTCTTCAGTAACAATGGTAATACAGGTACAGAAAATACTCTGCCATCTTCGCTTTATTTTGCTTCCAAATGTTGACGCCGCTCCGACCTTGACACTGCCTCTAGCCCCTCTGTAATTTAGGTTGGGCCAGAAACTGACACTGCTCAGTTAACAATTTTTTTTTTAAGAGGAGTGGACAGTGACATGAACATGAGCTTCGTCAACCCTCGTCTATAACAAAGTCAGCGAAGAAGGTGACCAAGCTATAAAACTTCACTGTATCATACACCAAGAAGTTCTTTGTGCCAAACACCTGAAATACGAGCATGTTATGAAACCAGTGCTAAAGGCTATTAATTATATTCGCTCCCTGATGATGCTCCAGACCACCTGCAAATGGAGCTCACTTGCATGACATCTTGCGCATTAAAACCACTGTCTTTGAGATAGACCTGGCCTTTTTGCTGATATCTAAATCAGTCCCACCCATTATTATTATTGGTTTAGTCTTCTGGGGTAGCCTAAATACATTCTAAAATCCCAGTGATTTGTGAGTGTGTGTGTGTGTGTGTGTGTGTGATTGTGATCAAAGCCCTCAGTGGTTTGTACTTCTGAATAAGATAACTGTTGGTGTTATTTTCTTGTTCACATGGTGTAAATTCACATTTACAGTTTACCTTTAACTGTGAAAAATAGTATGTTATGTATAATAGTTAATTATGAAGCCTTTCTTTTTCATTCAGACTTTTTCTTCATTTTATTACCGGTGTTCAAATGCACAGTAATTTTGGTAAAACACATTTTCATTTGTATTCTATGTGTAGACATGAAAAGTATGCCATTGCAAGAAAATTTCATTAAATAGTTAATTTGCATATTGTTATGTTATTATCATGTCATTATAATGGTTGGCCCTCACACACCGCAAAATCCAGCCCCCTTTTGAACACCCCTGCTGTAGGCTGTCTCACTGTTGTCTGAAATCAGACCTATCACAGTGGTGTCGTCAGCAAGCTTCACAATTGTGTTGGTACTGTGTTTGGGAACACAGTCGTGTGTGAAGAGGGAGTAGAGGAGTGAACTGAGCACGCATTCCTGTGGAGTGCCCGTGTTCTGGGTGATGGATTCTGAGCAGAGTTCGCCCATGCTTACAGAATGACGTCTGTTGCTCAGTAAGTCCAGGAGCCATCGGCAAAGTTGTGAGCGGAGACCATTACATTACATTTAGCACACGCTTTTATCCAAAGCGACTTACAAAAGGAGGACATAATAAGCTAACAGATGTGTAGAGAACATCAAATGTATTCTCTGCATATATTTTGATGGATGCACTCGGCATCAGATGTATTCTCTGCATATATTTTGATGGATGCGCTCTGGACATGTTTTCCAACACTAGTAAACAGTAAACATTTTACTCTCACGGCTAAAAGGCACACAACACAATGCTTTGTCTCTCAAAATGTGCTGTTTATTTAACATGAAATGTGTCTGTCTCTCTTTCTGTCTCTCTTCCGACATCGATGTGTCTTGGCTCGGGTAGTTATCCAGGCAGGCACCGTGGTTCTGAGTAACTCCTCCGAGATGTTTGGGGGAGGTGGTGGAATAAAGCCTTCGAGTCTGATGTTGATGAGCTTTCCTTGACTGTAAGTTGTACAGTGGTATAGGAAAGTTTGGGCACCCTTGACAATTGGCATTATTTATATTCACCAATCATTGGGTGTTTTAATTCACAACTTAATTTTGATATATCAACTAACTGATGAACACAATCATATTTCAGCAGTGAAATGAGGTTTAATGGGTTAACAGAAAATGTGCAATATGCCCCAAAACAAAAAAAGGCCCATGCATAAATTTGGGCACCTTAATAGAAAAATCATTAGTATTTAGTAGAGCCTCCTTTTGCAAAAATAACAGCCTGTAGATGCTTTCTGTAGCCACCAATGAGTGTCTGGATCCTGGATGATGGCATTTTGGCCCATTCCTCCTGGCAAAACCTTTGCAATTCAGTGATGTTTGAAGGATTCCGAGCATGGACAGCCTGCTTCAAGTCATCCCACAGATTCTCAATGATATTCAAATCTGGGGACTGGGATGGCCATTCTAAAACATTGTACTTGTTCCTCTGCATGAATGCTCGGGTAATGAGCAATGTTTGAGCAATGTTTGGGGTTATTGTCTTGTTGAAACACCCACCCCCGGCGCAACTTCAACTTTGTGACAGACTCTAGAACATTATTCTCAAGAATCTGCTGATACTGAGTGGAATCCATGCGACCCTCAATTTTAACAAGATTCCCAGTACCAGCAGGTGTTTTTCTTAGAATTCTGTGTTCTTTTGCCGCCATGAATATCGCCTCTTGTTGTGACCAAACAATTCAATTTTTGTTTCATCAGTCCAGAGTATCTTATTTCAAAATGATATTGGCTTGTCCAAATGTTCTTTCGCATACCTCAAGCGACTCAGTTTGTGGCGACTGTGAAGAAAAGGCTTCTTCCGCATCACTCTTCCGTACAGCCTTTCCTTGTGCAAATTGCGCTGTATTGTTGACCGATACAGCACCGTCTGCAGCAAGATATCCTTGCAAGTCTTTGGAGGTGGTCTGTGGGTTGTTTTTAACCATTCTGACCATCCTTCGTCTTTGCCTCCCTGGAATTGTTCTTGGCCTACCACTTCTGGGCTTAACAAGAACTGTGCCCGTGGCCTTCCATTTCCTCACAATGTTCCTGACAGTGGAAACTGACAGCTGAAATCTTTTGGACAGCTTTTTGTTACCTTCCCCTAAACCATAATGCTGGATAATCTTGGTTTTGAGGTCATCAGAAAGTTGTTTTGAGGCTCCCATGTTGCAGCTCTTCAGAGGAGAGTCAAACAGAATGAGAACTGGCATTTGGTCACCTTAAATACCTTTTGTCATTATTGGATGATCCTGTCAATTAAGTTCAAGGCTTAACGAGCTCACCAAACCAACTTTGTGTGTCTAATTATCTTGTGATGATTAATCAGGCCATCAAAGCAACAAAATGACAAGGGTTCCCACATTTTTGCACAGCCTATTTTTTACATTTGATTTAATTTCATACAATTGCATACTATGAATACTTAAAATCTGTGTTTGGAAATCAAGCTAACACTTGGCTCTTATGGGCAAATGAAGGACATGCCACCAAGATAATTTTGTGTGAAGTCAGAGTCCATTATTATACAACCTCAGAGGTGATGCCCAAACTTTCTCATACCACTGTACACTAACTAACTATTGACAGTTGGTAACTCTGATTAAAACAAGGTTGATAATAAAATAAAATAAAAAGTTGCATCTGTTTTGGGAGCTCCGGGCCGCTGCATCTGTGCGTGGCGCTGTCTTACTCTCCACTCAGCAAACACACCAACTCGGTATGATGTTTTAACATGTCAATTTTTATTTTACACTGAAGTTTTCTTTTAAAGAAACTAAGAAATTGCAAAAGGAGAGACTAACATTTGAGTTTAAATAAACATCCCCACCTAAAAACACTGCACTGCACTTTTAAAATCTGTGAAATAAAGATTTCAGTGAGCTTAATTGGTACGTTTATCCTAAATGTGTGTGGGAATCTTGCATTAGAATGTTTAAAGACACAGGAATTAAAAATATGCAAAATCCTGCACCCAAATTCAGACCCTGTCCACTGGGCATCATTTCATTACATGTTACAGTAACGTCATTAAAGATGCGATGTCAGGATGTAAAATGGCAGTCCATCATTAAACTATCTGCGATAGCCAGTGGCATGACGTGGGTGAATTTTGTAGGGAAGCCAAGCAAGACTAGATGTACCGCATAGCGGTACATGGTATGACCGCCGCAGTATATTGAAATGTGGGAACTGTTGGTGTGATGAGTGTGTGGTAGAGCAGTGTTGTGAGGTGAGAATTCCTGTGGAAATGATTTCCTGGAAGTGGGCATGGATGTGGGTTTTGAATGTGTAGTGTGTAGGACTGATTTGTGAAGGCAAGGAATCGGCAAAATGAGATTTTGTACAATTACAGCGCCCCATATGGACCAAATTTTATGGCATGTTCTGTGGTGTTAGAGGTCTTTGTGGTGATCGTGCATGACGTATTTTGCGCAGTTCCCACCTTCTCGGTCCAAGATATTAGCAACTTAAAATCCCAATTTTTGCATTTACCCATATAACTAGGTGGCGCTATGCTTCAAGTGAGAGTTTATGGGCTGGGTCGATACATCTCTGTAACACCGACATACTAACACAAAATCGTTGTCTTGGGAAAAACTGTTGACAAGTTTTTTAACAAAAACTGTTTTTTGACACCTAGCTTCGCCAATAAACATCGCCCCCTATGACGAAATGTCACAAAATTTAGTACACATGAAAAGAAAGCTGTTTAGAGATGGCATGTCAACTTTGATCAAATTTGAGCAATCAAAAGCCAAGATACGGCCATTTGAAGAATTTTAAGCTACGTGTTAAATGTTCATTGACGTGTAACTTCGGAACGGTTTACCTCAAGATAAATCCTTTGATAACTTTTTGTCAGCATTGTCTGTAGATGACATATACCAAATTTGGTGAGATTCACATGAACGGCCTATGACGAGTTCGTTCAGATTCGTTTTCGCAATGTTAAAATTGTTTTCGTTGGAAGTGGGCAATAGATTTCACGATAAAAAAAAAGTTGTTGTAAACGTTAGCATTCTCTAGATAATAGGCAAAATGACATTTTCTACAATTACAGCGCCCCCTATGGACCAAATTGTATGGCATGTTAGAGGTCTTTGTGGTGATCGTGCATGACGTATTTTGTGCAGTTCCCACCTTCTCGGTCCAAGATATTAGCAACTCAAAATCCCAATTTTTGCATTTACCCTTATCACTAGGTGGCGCTGTGCTTCAAGTGAGTGTTTATGGCCTGGGTCGATACGTCTCTGTAACACCGACATATCACAAAAATTTCATGTCGTTGGGTGAAACGTTCATCGAGTTATTCAGCAGAAACTTTTGCAGGTCTCCCCCTCTTTGACGGACACTGGCACAGCGGGGGGGTGGCCCTTGGGGGCCAAAAGCTTCTATTCGCTGAAGAAGTTCTAGGGCTACATGCCGACAAAGATTCATGTCCCCCTGAGTTCCAGTGTCCCGGAAACCGTTGACGGAAAATTGCTGAAAAAAAAAAAAAGGGAAAAAAGTCGGTGCAACACTATAATGACCGCTATCGCTAGCTTCGCCAGCGGCGGTCATAATAAGCCAAATGTTTCAGTTAAAATGCCCGCTATTGTCAGACAAAATAGGGGAAGCATGGCTTCCCTTGGCCTACGGGAGAAAAAGCCACCGGAGATAACCAAGTAGCCTTGTAGATATTTTGCTTAAAAAATTTACCTCTGCCACAGAGTTTCTTATTGGACTTTGCCTCTGCTCAGCTATCATGCAGCTGGGCAACAGCTTGCACTGAACGGGAGATGACTTTTTACGGCCAAATCAGAGATGACCAGGGCGCGGAACGTTCCACTACCATGTTATGTTTCGCTGATTCGTTCTTAAAGGGCATGTTGCAGGGTTCAATAAATAACAAATTTACACCACTTTCTTGTTGATAATACACATTTAAACTGTTATCCATTGTATTTGATTTTGATGGGTATCACAAAACAGAATATAATACGAAAAAGTGTTGCAATTCGCAGCCCCTCAAAACATTCTGTGACGTCACATTGGGGAGACAACCTGTAGATGACAGACCGAGAGAGCCATAGAGACAGACGAGGGAAGAGACAAGCCAGCGTGTTTAGCAGCAGTAGATACATACATACAATCCATATATATATATGTAGATAGATATACAGATAGACCGATAGCCTAGATAGACTGATACATATTTATATATAGAGAGGGAGGGCGATAGGAGACCGCTAGATAGCAAAGTATAGATAGTTAGCCAGATAGCTAGACACATTTTTATAGGCAGGTGGGTTGGTAGGATTCATATAAAATGGTCAACTATTGAGTTTATTCTGGCTGTAAAAACACAAATGTAACAGGGCACAGGGTCCATGACTCTCGACCAGCGATCAAAACGCACTCACTTTCGCACTCAATCATACTGAAGAAACATTGTGAAGATATGAACAGCCTATTCGGGGGCGGCAAAGTTTGCAACATTTAGCTAAACTCTACTAGATGAAGATGTTGGAGCTAGTAGGCTGTCAGTGCAACGTGAGAAACTAAGTGGATCTTCCAAGTACAGTATACTGGTACTTATCTGAACTAACACAGGGTTCCCTACAGATTTCTTCAAGTAAATTTTAAGTCTTTTTAAGACCTATTTAAGGCCATTTATATAAAACGTAATACCCATTTCACGGCCATCGTCAAAGAAAAAACAAATTCTTGAATTTGTGAATTCTTTTATACCTCCCCCAGAAAATTTTGGATTTCTTAGATGCAATTTCCTGCATTCTAGTCCATTTTAGAGGGATCTGTTAGACATGTCATAGCCTATATTCTCAGTTGCATGGCCTGCACAAGACAATATGGAAAGAAACAATAACCACTTCATTACTGACTTCTAGAGATTCTTATGTAAACAATAGCAAAATTGAGACTCATGTTACACTAACTTTCAGTAGATTCAAACTGGGACTGCAGAGATGGATTACTTGTTTGCTTTTTTTGTATGTTAGAAGTGGTATAAATAGACTGACAGACACAATTTCACTGCATTTTCTACACTCTGTCACTATAGACCTATGCATGTGACATTAAACTATCCTCACTGTGCTTAGTGAACAATAGGCCCATGCTTTTGTAGCCAAGTATGCTGTTGCATATACTTTCCACTAGATGGCAATCAAAGCTCAGGAATGGAGAAAATTACTAGTTAATGTATCATAACACCTAGTTATTCTTCACGTCCCAATTTCATTAACTCATTAACTTTTTCCTCGTACTTCATTTCAGAATTCTGTACAAAAAAAAAACTAAGTACGAGGGGCTGGTTTACCAGGCTACAATTATTATAGCAGCCTAACCTAGCTAGCCGATGTACTGTAAACAGCCAAGCTGTGGCTAGTAGCCTACCAAACGTCAAGACTGCCGTGCTAACCCAAAATAACGTTTTAATCACTGACCTGAAACGTGTGTCAGCTTACTGGCTGCTGCTGATGACAAGGTACCCGTATTTTTTTTTTTAAAGAAATGTCTTATGTCCATGGTTGAAGGAAGATAGACGAGTTCTGACAGACGAGCGTAGACTGTACAAAGGAGACGTTAAGGTTTTCGCGTTGGGCTAGTTACTCGGAAGTCACAAGACATGCCGATTATAACAGAAATACATTGTTTTCGAAAAAATGGCTTGAATATTTCATATCCATGGACACTTCATGGCTTTGTATAAAAATCTTGTGCAGTAATATAGTCGCTGTGGATAAAGAGAAGGCTCTGAAGGTACGTAGGCATTTTGTCAGCCTATACTGCAGTTCGGTGGCATACCGAGAAGATCAGATCACTTTTAGCACTGTAAATAACCTTTGTTCTTCGAGAATGGGCTTAAATGAATCCTGACGATCTAAGCTTTCCAACAGTATGTGGGTTTTGTTGTAGGCTATTTGTCCATTAATCAGTTTTAATGTAATTTACAGGGAGCATATTCTCAGGGTTGTCATGATTTTTTTAAGCTTAAAAAGATTCGGGGCTTCAGCCCCAAAAGCCACCCCCTAGCTCCGCCCCTGCTTGTACCTGTCTCCTCTTCACCTTTAGCTCCTGAAGACAGTCCAGATTCGACCGTCTTTGTTCAGGCTACGTCAGAGCCTTCTTTTAAACAGTGCCGCAACGTTCTCTGGCTACGTTATTTAACCAAACACTGGTGGTTGACGAATGAAAATTGAGGAGCAAAGCGACACGGAGAAATTACAAACTGCGCAAAATTTAAGACCTAGATATAAAAATTCAAGACTTTTTAAGTCTTTTTAAGGCATTATTTTTAAATTCATAAATTCAATGCTTTTAAGACTTTTTAAGATCCCGCGGGAACCCTGCTAACAACATAACTGTCACTAGATATAAAGACAACTTGTTACTCACTCAGTAAAACATTTTATTGTATGCACTGCTGATCGTACACTAGGTCCAGTGTTCATTGCTGCGTTGCTAAATGATAGCAACTCACCAGGAGGATTCACCAACTCTCCAATCATTCTCTGACCACGAACTGAATTGGCTTTGATGACCATCAGTTCTTGGCAATTGCTGATTTAAACACTCACGTCTAACAGGTTCAATACTGTGTGGCTGCGTAAATACTACTTATGGTTCTTGCAACCTCTTCCTCATCCCAGCTAGTCGCAGTTCTAGCAAAGATCGTATAGATTAGAACCAGTCTCTGCTGAGGCTACCTTCTCAAGTCCCCAATGTGACCAAATTCGTTAAAAAACAAAAAGGACAATAAATGGTCTTAAACAGATTTTAGGGACATTTTTTTAAATGGTATACATTTCTTGAGTGCTTTAAGTACCTACTAATCGGCAGTGGTGGTTAACCTGCAACATGCCCTTTAAGTTTAGGTTTTAGCTTAAGAGCATATGGCCAGCCATTTTAGATTAGTATGCAAATATTGGGGCATGTGGCATTACAGACTTGCATGGTGGTTACACATTTCATGGAGATGGCTGCGCTACTTACATTTTTCTTTACATGTTTGTTTTATTAAGTTTACAGAACATTTTTTATATAGTGGCTTAGGAAGCAAATAAAATAACTATAGTTAACCATACTACTATAACTGCTTAGATAGGATACACCTTTTGACATTTGGGTAACTGAGAACGCAGATGCACATACAATTTACTAATCAGATGTAGCCCACAGAATCATACTTACACTATACACCATACACACACTAAAGCACTATGTATACCAATGCCACGCATGCCACCTCTTTTAAAGCAAATACTTTGTTGTATCTCTCCCTACATCATATATTTTACACATACACTATCTAGGGGTTATTTATTCTGTCATATTGTAGACTGTATCCACAGTTATGCCACTGACTCTTTTCGTAATCTTTCATCAGGAGAACTGCGCTACAGCTGCCCATTGCTACTACACCTGTTAACAAATGTTTACAATATATTGGTACGTTCGTCGGACCCCACGTAAACAAAGGAAAACTTTGCGTCTCAGAGCAGGGAAGATGACTGATTGCAGGCTTGTAGACTGTATCCACAGTTATTATGCCACTGACTCTTTTCGTGATCTTTCATTAGGAGAACTGCGCTACAGCTGCCTATTGCTACTACACCTGTTAAATGTTTACAGTACATTTATGATCAATGAATGAAAAACGTGTGACGTCTGATACGCATTCAAGCCCGATGAAGTTTTTTTTTCGTAATGAGCTCCCCACTACCGCATAACTTTTCCACATTGTGACCATATCAGAATCACTGCAGTGCCCAAACTGGCCTCTTGCTGTAGAGGGGAAATACTATGCTGAAGGCCTCTTAGGTATTTGTTTAGCACCCTGCCACAACTCGGCGCAAAAGCAATCAACGTGTCCACCAATCTTCTTTGAAGAGCATATTGTTCTAAAGCATGGCTAGCTTGCACTGATCAGACCAAGTCAAGTCCAATACAGCAATAACAACAATATGACCAGTGTGTATTCTCACCTGCGACATTACAGGCAAGTTAACATATTCACGTGCCTTAACATATTCAGTAAAGCAAGACTTACCTTGCCCGTTTTGTGATCAAACCATACGAGAGCATGATTCCTGGACAACACCTTGCAGTCGAATGTTGCATTGTTCTGAGCAGGACGACAGCGAGCCACAGATCGCCCAATCTTGACTGGCTCGTCCAGGTAGACATGACGTTCCTGAAAAGGGTGTGAATTCGGGCGGCAGGTAAAAACGGCCAGCGCTGAAGGCATTGATGATGGCTTGGGAGTGTTACTCCAACCAGATACGAAAGACAAGGTTTCTTGATCCAGAATGACTGACTTAGGCTAGCTTCCCCCAAGTAAAATATAAAAACTACCTGTATAAAATATTTGCCTAGACAGGTTATCCACTGATATTTCCCCCCTCCCCTTTGAATCTCAATTTAGGGTGAAACTCTCAAGGAGACTTACTTATTTTCATACAGAACTTAAAAAAGCAAGTCATTATCACGTATTAGCGAGTGTACCGTCTACAAAGATCTCCATGATGTCCAAAAATACTTCACTTTACATATCACTGTCAAAATACATAAAACGCACACCTTTTAGGCGCTGTTAGACCAGAATGCATCGGAACTCGGGTAAGGTTAGCCCCTGTCAGACGCACTATGCTAGCTAACGTCAGCTAAACTGTGTATACTATTACTTAGCCTTTCTGGATTTTGACGCTACCTTTCGTTAACGAATGTGCGCAGGTCTTCCCAAATGCATGTACAACAAACACCTAACGTTAACATCCAGCGATGTATTTTCAACTTATTCCTCTCACAAACACTTTACTGCTATATCTACACGTTGTATTTTGATGCAAAGTTCAAGCACGCACGCCGCAGACGGCTGTAGCCTACGTCTGATGTTAGCTAACATTCACCAACTGATTAGCTAGCATTCCTGCTTAGCTGTCCACCCTCTTCCCACAACAGAAGCACACTTTCTAGTTAATTAGCTGGCGTCTCTCGCGAAAAACACCTGATCCGTCATTCACGTTCGGATGACGTCTTACTAAAGACCTCGAAAGATTTATATTTTGCCCATCATGTAATGCAGTTGCGGTTTTCAATCTCAAAAGTACCCCAGCCTGGACTGTTGATCAAATATGTTAGCAAGCTAGGGTATGTTAGTTGAGACAGCTAATGTTATCAGCTAGTTTCAAAATCAGCAATGTTTCCCAATCGAAGTAAAAGCTATTCGTAAAAAGATGTGTTTTTTATGTCGTCTGCGTCAGTAAACGTGGTGTTAGTCGCCTAAAAGGCAGTAGCTAACTTGTTCAGCAAAAATAAAAACAAATCCTTGATTTTAAGAGTTAGCTGAATGGCTAGCTAAATAGCTTAAGTTGTCACGGAAAACTAAGTCCTACAGCAACCAGCCACAGACGCACCACCAGTTCCGTCAATGTCCAGAGTACTCCACGTTACGCCATGAGTTTAAATCATATACTGATATTCAGACGAATCAATTATAACGAACGCGTCTGTGGGTTAATGCCGCCCCCAGTTATACTGGAGGCAAATTGAACCAACCTGTCCCCAACAACCGACCGCCGCCATACTGAAATGAAGTACACAAACCGGGCAGCAGCGCCAACGCCGCGCTCACGCACGCGACGTACTCATAGCGTCATGAAGGGTGGGAATTTGTGACAGTAGGCTCGTTCGAGATTCCAGTCCGCCCGTCTGCAACTGGCTGCATACGTCAACGAGAATTGCTGGTCACAGCAGGGGTGGGCATTAAATGAGGAAAATAAATAGGCTCATTCACGATCACGCAAAATTGCGCAAATCGACGCAGCGCACATGCGCGTTGCGTGACCGTAACGCATGCCGGTTAGAAATTTGTCCACGATGGTGTAGGTGGGAGTGTTCTCTGCTCTGCAATCCATGTCACATGGCCAAAAGACATCGCGGGAGCAAGATTTTTGCTGCGCAGCAGCGCAACTGCTCTCCGCTCGCTGCTCAGTCGTGGAACCGCCTCCATGACGTCGGCACTTTGCCCTGATTGGCTTCTGTCTACGCTGACGTGTATGGCGTTTGTTTTGATGAACTTCCATGTCCGTAGGCACATGTCCGTGTTTGCCGCTCAAGTGTCACATAAGTCGCATCTGTATGGTCGCACCATCGGCGCACGTGAAACTAAAAAAACTATAAATTGCTTAATCTAATGCAACAACCCTAAAGCGTGCTGTAAATACATTGGTCAGTTCTCTCATTCACCTTGCATTAAACAGTGATGATAACGAAGTGAATACGTGATGTGTATTATCTGCCTCCTTCTAATGGTTCAAGGTGGAAATGATGGTACAGTGGTAGCTCTCTTGTTTTCCATGCGGAAGACCCGGGTTCAATGCCCAGTTAGGCTGTTTTTCATATGCCACTGGCGATAGTCGGATATTATTACTACTGACACAGTGTTCCTAAATACAAGTTAAAACGAAGTGCAAGTGATGATAGGTCGTTTCTTTTGTCGTGTCAAAAATGCCACAACCACATTGTGTTCCATCATAAGTTGCATGCACAAGCAGCTGTCGTGTAAGTCATTTTTATCATGTTTGACAAGATAAATTAAATATGTACTAAATATTGTGGAACCGACTATGCAACAATCAATTAATTTGCACACACAAGCCACTCAAATTTAATTGTTCTGCAGGTCGCGGAGTTGCAGTTTTAATTAGAATTCCTGTAGTAAAAATTACAGTCCACAAGATGGCGACCTAGAATCGATCCAGCCAAGTCTCGTCCGGTTTCGTCATGTCTACGGGCAGTAGACTGTCCCACATGTTTGCAGGGTTTGTATCCCCGCCCCTCCAGCACCCAGCAAATCTCGTTGCAGAAGCTACACCGCGTCGGCCAAGTTGAACGAGGCTAATGGCTCATTCACGATCACGCAAAATTGCGCAAATCGACGCAGCGCACATGCGCGTTGCGTGACCGTAGCGCATGCCGGTTAGAAATTTGTCCACGATGGTGTAGGTGGGAGTGTTCTCTGCTCTGCAATCCATGTCACATGGCCAAAAGACATCGCGGGAGCAACATTACTGCTGCGCAGCAGCGCATTTGCTCTCCGCTCGCTGCTCAGTCGTGGAACCGCCTCCATGACGTCGGCACTTTGCCCTGATTGGCTTCTGTCTACGCTGCCGTGTATGGCGTTTGTTTTGATGAACTTCCATGTCCGTAGGCACATGTCCGTGTTTGCCGCTCAAGTGTCACAAAAGTCGCATATGTATGGTCGCACCTCGGCGCACGTGAACATAAATAAACCTATAAATTGCTTAATCTAATGCAACAACCCTAAAGCGTGCTGTACATAAATTGGTCAGTTCTCTCATTCACCTTGCATTAAATAGTGATGATAACGACGTGAATACGTGATATGTATTATCTGCCTCCTTCAAATGGTTGAAGGTGGAAACGGTGGTGCAGTGGTAGCTCTCTTGTTTTCCATGTGGAAGACCCGGGTTCAATGCCCAGTTAGGCTGTTTTTCATATGCCACTGGCGATAGTCTGATATTATTACTACTGACACAGTGTTCTTAAATACAAGTTAAAACGAAGTGTAAGTGATGATAGGTCGTTTGTTTTGTCGTGCCAAAAATGCCACAACCACATTGTGTTCCATCATAAGTTGCATGCACAAGCAGCTGTCGTGTAAGTCATTTTTATCATGTTTGACGAGATATATTAAATATGTACTAAATATTGTGGAACAGACTATGCAACAATCAATTAATATGCACACACAAGCCACTCAAATGTAATTGTTTTGCAGGTCGCGGAGTTGCAGTTTTAATTAGAATTACTGTAGTACAAATTACAGTCCACAAGATGGCGACCTAGAATCGATCCAGCCAAGTCTCGTCCGGTTTCGTCATGTCTACGGGCAGTAGACTGTCCAACATGTTTGCAGGGTTTGTATCCCCGCCCCTCCAGCACCCAGCAAATCTCGTTGCAGAAGCTAGACCGCGTCGGCCAAGTTGGATGAGCCTAAAGTCGAACACAAATCCTAACGAGACTGAGCTCGCGCCTCCCCGATCATCGTAGCAGATGACACACAAGTCATGTGTGGAGAGGGAGGGCGGGGGTTGTAGTCCTCTACAGTCTATGGTTGTAGTGGGGTGCACTGAGAGTTTAATTTAAGTCGAGTCTTTCTTATTGTTTAGATTAACATTGGAACAAAACGAGTTGCCCCAAAGTGCTCCACAACACAAACATGAAAACTAAGACAGCAAAACCATGAAACAAAGACCATAGGTAGGTATATAACACGGACAATGAAATAGAAATGGGATTAATAATTAAATAAATAATGGGCCGGGCTTGACAGCGTCAGATAAACCATCAGAACAAGGTAAAAATAAAGAGAAGAGATATATCTTCAAATTGGAGTACAATAACGTACACTTTAGATGACAAGTCCAGTCGGGGAGCACCGGACAATGCACCTGCACAGACGTCAGTGAACTTTTAACCAACCATGGCAAAGTAGCGTCACCGAGGAGGCGTTAGCTAGCCACTTGCAGTTGTGTGGAGGCAACTGCAAAGGTCTGTACGATTTGTCTGTAAGCGTCATGCTCCCGCGAGTTTTCGGGTCATGTGTCATGGTCGCATTGTTGTGACAACTCGTGACAACCTCACACATTTCGGGCATGTCGGACACAATTTCTAACCACAATGCAACATTTTCAGCGTCAGGCTGCAAACGGATGCAAACGGATGCAAACGTCTAGCTCAAGTCAAATGCGGCAAATGTGACCATGACACATTACCCGAAAACTCGCGGGAGCATGACGCTTACGCTCAAAATACATGCAAGCGGGCGAAGCGGAACGTTCCATTCTTTTCAGTTGGGAGGCGGCAGTTGGTGACGTAGATCAGCGAGGCGGGCGAGGCGGGCGAAAAAGTTGAGCTCTGCTGAACTTTATGCAAATGAGGAGCGGCGTTTGCCAAGCGGTAACCAATGCCATCGTTTCAAATGACTTTTCAGTTGGAAGGCGGCAAGTGGAGAGATAAACATTTAAAAATGGACGTACATAAAATTTGAAACAGAGCCGTGGTTAACATTATATTGACATACCAGAAGCAAAAAAATCATTACCATTCAGAATTCTTTAGCCTTTTAAACTTCATATCTCTTCAACTGACGTTCGGTACACGCCCACTCAAAGCGGAGCAAGCGGAGAGAAAGCGGTACATTTCGCTTGCATGTATTTTGGGCGTTACAGACAAATCGTACAGACCTTTGCAGTTGCCTCCACACAACTGCAAGCGGCTAGCTAACGCCTCCTCGGTGACGCTACTTTGCCGTGGTTGGTTAAAAGTTCACTAACGTCTGTGCAGGTGCATTGTCCGGTGCTCCTCGACTGAACTTGTCATCTAAAGTGTACGTTATTTTACTCCAATTTGAAGATATATCTCTTCTGTCTATTTTTACCTTGTTCTGATGGTTTATCTGACGCTGTCAAGCCAGATGTCCTATCGATAAGGACTCCCCGTCGATCTGAGCTACCCAGCGCTACTGCGCATGCACACGCATGCGCACCACCCCTAAGTGCTGCTACAGTTTAAATGCCCGTCGATTTGAGCTCCCCGAGGCAGAAGTGGAGTTGTTTTCAGCTGTGACAACGCAAGTAAGTAACATTTTACCAGTGTATTGGTTTTATTGTATGTTTTAACCACTTAAGCATGTAAGGAACGATATGTGCATGTTAGATTTGCGACAGAATTAGTAGTTTGGATTTAACAGTTGACTGTATCGTTATCGTTTTCATTACGTCGTATTTTGTTATTTTGCTTCCATATGAACGTCGAAAACGTTTTGACTTTGTTTAGAAAGGCGCTGTATAATTAGTCTATATTTAGTTTATGATTATGATATGATAATGAGTCTATCTACTAGGTCTACACATGAATTAAGTTATGCTTCTGTAAACGAGTAGGATAGGTTTGGAAGACTTAAGAACTAGGCTACCTTACTGTAAAATGGGCTACCTACATAGTGAAAATGTTTTGTTTTGTGTTTTACAGTGTGTTACATTTGTGAACGGAAATATAGAGAGATGCAAGGAGGTTTTTGAATACCTGACCAGGGGGGAATACCCAGAAGGGTATAGGCTACCAAGTCTCAGAAGTTGAGCTTAAGGAGGTATTCTCAGAAGTTTACAGTAAAGGGTAAGGCAAAGGTGTGTTGAAATATATCTATGTCTCTGAGAATATTGTTGTTTATCACTTTGTGATTGTTCACTGCAGATGGACAGCTCTTCTACGAAGATACTACAAGAGTGATCCAAACAAGGGATGAAGCCAGATCACTGGTCATTAAATTCAATTCATCACCAATTAGGGAACATACAGGAGTCATTAAAATGAGAGCAGCAATATGCTCCAGATTTTACTGGGTTGACATGTCAGTGGATATTGACAGATGGGTATGTATTGGATGTGACTTATTTCTGTGTTATGTTATGGACTCATTTTGTTTAGCCAATTAGGTTAGGACATTATTAATTTATCATGACAATTTTCTTAAAGGTCTCAAGAGTGTGACAGATGCCAGAGAACTGGAAGATCTTTGGCTGTTGCACAGCCAGTGCAAAGCATAAAGGTAAATGTAATGAGTGCTATTGTAGTGTAAGCAAATAAATCTTGAGATTCCCTTGTTTACAAGATGCATTAATCATTGTTTGCATTGGTGAATAAAAGTAGGCTTCTTCACTAAACTCCATTCACATATAATGTTTAATGACATTTGTCCTCATGTAAATGTACTAGGATTGTAATGCAGTCAAGCCTGGCAACCTTTTGGTCTTTGACAACTTTTTTTGTTACTTGTGATGGCCATTACACCACAGCCACCTCCCCAGATAGGGTTACCAACTTAAAAGATACAAAGTGTAGTCTTCAGGTTCTCAAGTAATAGCTGTAAGAGATGCTGTGATGGAAGGAGACTGCATTTTAAGATTAAAAATCAAGGTATTATTCCAAGACCCAGTTTTGACTTTCCCTAGTTAATAACAGAAGACTGTATTCACATCCCTTAGTCTCCAGGCCAGGCCAGGCCAGCGCCACAGGCACCTCTACTCTATTCTGACCTGTTCAAGTACTCGTAAAGTACTGCGATAACTTCTTAATTAGTTTAATGTCCCCTGGAGTACAGTTTTTTTCATTACACACTCAATTGTTTTCTAACAGGACCGCGTTCATCAGCTCAGTGCTGTGATAGCTGGTTGTTTGTTTAATGGACGATTTCAGCCTCTTAGAAAAGTAATTGTATTTGTTTTGTTATTACACCAGTAACCTCAATTAACAATATTTTGGTATGAATGCCATTATTCAGATGGAAATTCCCAGCGGAAGAAATGTGGATTTGTCCAGTAAATGTAGGTGCTCACTGAATTTTAGTGATAAGTGCCTTTCTTATATTTTCTTTAGACCTATTTCTGGCATGTATAATATATGGGGATTTTTGCTGACCTCATGCAATAGAGGTCAATTTTTATTAAGGGGTTTGCTACATATATATGTCAATGTGATGGAAAACATGAATGTGGTAAACATTTATAGATTGTCAACATGTCAGAAAAGACTCTGCTTCTGGTTGCTCCGCTGGGTAATGAAGAGAAGTATGTTCGCCAACCCTACGAAATTGGAGGTAAAGTTTCAGAAAAATTTGAAGTCCTTGGTCTTTTGCATGTTATAAAGAGTGTCATGTATGGCATATGCTTGTTATGCTTTTCACACAATGATAGGAACTTCTTGAGGATGGCAGGCCGTGAAGTCCCAAGACAGAAATGGACTGTTTAGATTGTTTCCCATGACAAGCAGCAAGACAGCAGTAGCTGTGGGATTTTGGTTTTAAAGGTAAAAATTTCAGTGTTTCCAGTAATTTCTTTCTCTTATATCTATCCAGTGATGTGTAACTGAATGCTTAAAATTGCATTTTGAAGTTTGCAGAAGAGATTCTGAAAAACGGCGACATCATATCAATCAAGACACACCCTGAGGAGGTCTTGAAGGCTCGATTGGAGGTCGCATGTGCCCTCCTAGAGGCATCACAGTTGGGATAAATTTCCCTCCTTGGATGGAGGGTATATATTTTTGTAAATAAATATGTTATGTTTCTTCTGTTGTACCTTTTCCTGACCTCATCCATCATGAATAAGAGACAAGCCCATTGTTATAAATTGAATTGCATTAAATTATCCCATCTTCAGTGTCCCCTGTATCACAAAGATGAGGTATACTACTTTTAGTGGATGCATTATTTGGATGAAGATATATGTCTGTCAAGATTGGCTACCTCTACACATATTCATATAAAAACGAGTGAACAGTGGTGATTGTACAGTGGGAGCATTATGTGATGGGTCAAGTGGGCTGTCAGAATGTGCTACCTTTAGTGGGAGCCTTATTTGATAAAAAAAAATATAAGCCTGTCGAAATGAGATACCTTTCCTTTAGTGGGAGCCTTATTTGATAGAAAATATAAGCCTGTCGAAATGAGCTACCTTTCCTTTAGTGGGAGCCTTATTTGATAGAAAATATAAGCCTGTCGAAATGAGCTACCTTTCCTTTAGTGGGAGCCTTATTTGATAGAAAATATAAGCCTGTCGAAATGAGCTACCTTTACCTGTATTCATATAAATGAGTGAGTGGTGGTGATTCTACAGTGGGAGCATTATTTGATGGGTCAAGTGGGCTGTCAGAATGGGCTACCTTTAGTGGGAGCCTTATTTGATAGAAGATACAGGCCTGTCGAAATGAGCTACCTTTCCTTTAGTGGGAGCCTTATCTGATAGAAAATATAAGCCTGTCGAAATGAGCTACCTTTCCTTTAGTGGGAGCCTTATTTGATAGAAAATATAAGCCTGTCGAAATGAGCTACCTTTACCTATATTCATATGAATGGTTGTGATTGTACAGTGGGAGCATTATTTGATGGGTCGAGTGGGCTGTCAGAATGGGCTACCTTTAGTGGGAGCCTTATTTGATTGAAAATATAAGCCTGTCGAAATGAGCTACCTTTCCTTTAGTGGGAGCCTTATTTGATAGAAAATATAAGCCTGTCGAAATGAGCTACCTTTCCTTTAGTAGGAGCCTTATTTGATAGAAGATACAGGCCTGTTGAAATGAGCTACCTTTAACTGTATTTATATAAATGAGTGAGTGGTGGTGATTCTACAGTGGGAGCATTATTTGATGGGTCGAGTGGGCTGTCAGAATGGGCTACCTTTAGTGGGAGCCTTATTTGATAGAAAATATAAGCCTGTCGAAATGAGCTACCTTTACCTGTATTCATATAAATGAGTGAGTGGTGGTTATTCTACAGTGGGAGCTTTATTTGATGGGTCAAGTGGGCTGTCAGAATGGGCTACCTTTAGTGGGAGCCTTATTTGATAGAAGATACAGGCCTGTTGAAATGAGCTACCTTTACCTATATTCATATGAGCGAGTGGTGGTGATTCTACAGTGGGAGCATTATTTGATGGGTCAAATGGGCTGTCAGAATGGGCTACCTTTAGTGGGAGCCTTACTTGATAGAAAATATAAGCCTGTCGAAATGAGCTACCTTTACCTGTATTCATATAAATGAGTGAGTGGTGGTGATTCTACAGTGGGAGCTTTATTTGATGGGTCAAGTGGGCTGTTAGAATGGGCTACCTTTAGTGGGAGCCTCATTTGATAGAAGATAACAAGCCTGTCGAAATGAGCAACTTTTACCTATATTCATATAAATGAGTGAATAGCTGTGATTGTACATAGTAGCACTACTTGATGGGTGAAGTAGGCTGTCAGAATGGGCTACCTCTGAGCTACCTTCAGTAGGAGCCTTATTTGATAGCGTAATACGACTGTCGAAATGAACTGCCTTCGCATATAACCTCTAAATGAGTTGAAATTCTACATAACTAAAGTATAAAGTATGATTAGCCTACCGTATGCAAACAGCATACAACTCTCTAATCCAGAAATCTGTAATCCAAAGACATATCTTGTAAAACTGCGGAGGTTAGCTTTGAATCTATACAACTGTAAGCGAAAAACGTAAGGTAGCTTATTTCGACGCAGTAGCGTAAATCGATAGACTCCACCGTCGATTTAGACTACTGGTAGCTCATTTCGACGAAGCAGCCAATTTCGACAGTACACCGGCCCATTATTTATTTAATTATTAATCCCATTTCTATTTCATTGTCCATGTTATATACCTACTTATGGTCTTTGTTTTATTGTTTTGCTGTCTTAGTTTTCATGTTTGTGTTGTGGAGCACTTTGGGGCAACTCGTTTTGTTCCAATGTTAATCTAAACAATAAGAAAGACTCGACTTCAATTAAACTCTCAGTGCACCCCACTACAACCATAGACTGTAGAGGACTACAACCCCCGCCCTCCCTCTCCACACATGACTTGTGTGTCATCTGCTACGATGATCGGGGAGTCGCGAGCTCAGTCTCGTTAGGATTTGTGTTCGACTTTATTTTCCTCATTTAATGCCCACCCCTGCTGTGACCAGCAATTCTCATTGACGTATGCAGCCAGTTGCAGACGGGCGGACTGGAATCTCAAACACGGCTAAATCTTAAACGAGACTGAGCTCGCGCCTCCCCGATCTCCGTAGCAGATGACACACAAGTCATGTGTGGAGAGGGAGGGCGGGGGTTGTAGTCCAGTCTATGGGGTTGTAGTACAGTCTATGCTTGTCGTGGGGTGCACTGAGAGTTCAATTCAAGTCGAGTCTTTCTTATTTTTTAGATTAACATTGGAACAAAACGAGTTGCCCCAAAGTGCTCCACAACACAAACATGAAAACTAAGACAGCAAAACCATAAAACAAAGACCATAAGTAGGTATATAACACGGACAATGAAATAGAAATGAGATTAATAATTAAATAAATAATGGGCCGGGCTTGACAGCGTCAGATAAACGCACCAAAACCATCAGGACAAGGTAAAAATAGAGAGAAGAGATATATCTTCATATAGGAGTTAAATAACGTACACTTTAGATGACAAGTTGAGTCGGGGAGCAACGGACAATGCACCTGCACAGACGTCAGTGAACTTTTAACCAACCACGGCAAAGCAGCATCACCAATGAGGCTTTAGCTAGCAGCTTGCAGTTGTGTGGGAGCAACTGCAAGAGTCTGTAAGATTTGTCTGTAAGCGTCTTGCTCCCGCGAGTTTTCGGGTCATGTGTCATGGTAGCATGTTTGTGACATCCGCATACATTTCGGGCAAGTCGGCACAATTTCTAACCACAATGCAACATTTTCAGCGTCAGACTGCAAACAGATGCAAACGTTTACACCAAGTAAAACGCGCCCATTGACAAATGCTTGTCCAATCACGTGAATTTTCCATGGCCAAGTAAATTAATGCAAGTAATCACTGCAATACCCACTGAAAAACTAGAATTTTCAAGGAAACTGCTGGTGATAAATTGGCGCTAGTTCGATGTGTGAAAGCTGTCGTTGGTTATGTGCCATACTCAAACTGATGTTTTGGTGCCACGACATTGTACATCAGTTATGAGGAGTTTGCAGTAGCGCTTACTTCCTCTAATGTTTCGAACAAACACTAGCAGCCGAAGAAGAGATTGGTAATAGCCTAACATGAATTACGGGATGCCATCTCCGTTCTCCATGTCGGATTAAATCGAAAATTCTCACCAAAACGTAGCCGAATGACAAAAATACATGCGTTAAAAAACGTTAAGCCCATTTCACCCACAGTCCCGTCGCAACAGGGTAGGCAAACTAGGCAATTGCCTAGGGCCCCCAGCTAAAAGGGGGCCCCCTGACCACGACTGGTTACATTCAAAAAACAGCAATGACAACTTTGTGAGTGTGACAGCGCCTCCCTAAATTCTATGACTGGAAAGTGCAATGACATTGTTATCGGAATCCCCCTCGAAGGGGCCCCCTAACTAGTTTTGACAGCAGCAGCCATGTAATTTGACGGCTACCAAAAACTTTAATCATGAAGAGAAACTAGATAGGTATGACCGCTGCAGTATATTGAAATGTGGGAACTGTTGGTATGATGAGTGTGTGGTAGAGCAGTGTTGTGAGGTGAGAATTTCTGTGGAAATGATTTCCTGGAAGTGGGCATGGATGTGGGTTTTGAATGAATGACATTCAAGCCAAGATATGGACTTTTGAAGAATTTAAGCTACCTGTTAAATGTTCATTGACGTGTAACTTCAGAACGGTTTATCTCAAGATAAATCCTTTGATAAATTTTTGTCAGCATTGTCTGTAGATGACATATACCAAATTTGGTGAGATTCACATGAACGGCCTATGACGAGTTCGTTCAGATTCGTTTTCGCAATGTTAAAATTTCACGGAAATAGTTCTCGTTGGAAGTGGGCGTCAACCAGTGTTTTCAATGCGTGAGGGTCAATAGATTTCATACTAAAAAAAAAAATGTTGTAAACATAAGCATTCTCTAGATAATAGGCAAAAGGACATTTTCTACAATCACAGCGCCCCCTATGGACCAAATTTAATGGCATCTGCTGTGGTGTTAGAGGTCTTTGTGGTGATCATGCATGACGTATTTTGCGCAGTTTCCACCTTGTCGGTCCAAGATACTGGCAACTCAAAATCCCAATTTTTGCATTTACCCATATCACTAGGTGGCGCTATGCTTCAAGTGAGCCTTTATGGACTGGGTCGATACGTCTCTGTAACATCGACATATCACAAAAATGTCATGTTGTTGGGTGAAACGTTCATTGAGTTATTCAGCAAAAACTTTTGCCGGCCTCCTCCTCTTTAACGGACACTAGCACAGCGGGGGGTTGCCCTGGGGGACCAAAAGGCGTTATTCACTCACAAACTTCTAGGGCTACATGCTTACAAACATTAATGTCCCCCCGAGTTTCAGTGTCCCGGGAATCGTTGACGAAAAATCGGTGGGGGGAAGAAAGAAAAAAAAGGGAAAAATTTCGCGGCAACTCCAGTATGACCGCTTTCGCTAGCTTTGCTAGCAGCAGTCATAATTATCCTTCAGGGAGCCAGAAGAGAAAGGAAGAGGAAGAGAAGAAAAAACAAGACACCGGTAAGTGAGAATTTACATGATCATGAATACTTCTGCCACCAAAGTTATAGTTAGTCGGGTAATAGTAAGTTGACTAGCAATTTGGTAGCTAGCATAACGTTAATGTCAGCTACCTTGAAGGTAGCGTTAACAACATTTGATGTAAATGTTTTCATCCACGAACGTTCAATGCATAAAACGCGACACTCCCAGATTCACTTTAATTATGTTTATCGAAGTTTCAATCGTCTAAAGTTCTCTACTTAGTTTCAAGCGAGGGTGGCATAGCTTCCATTATCAGAAGTGGGTTGTGAGCATACATATTAGTGGGCCAGACACTGCTCGCATGCTTGTATCGCTAACGACACCTATAGCTGATTATTTGATATCATTTTTGTGCACTGTATGTATTGTAAAAGTCTAATTTCATGCATATTAAGCATTTCTGCAAGCTGTGCAGTGATTAACACGACCCCAGTGTGGCTTTACTTACTGTAGATTCTTTGCTCGTTTCACTTTCCCTATTGTTGGTTTGGTAAAATATATTGCTTGTCTGTCATACATGTGTTCCTGAGCAAACTTGATTGGAACAGTAGCCACGGAAAGCAATAGCCTTTGCCGTTATGAAACCATAGCCATGTCTTTTTCTCTCACAGTTCAGAGAAAATCTTGCCTTCTATACAGAACGCTGTCGAATTCTACCGTGTTAGTAACCTAGAATTTAATGCCTCATAGCTTAAATTTAACTTTAATGCTCATATAATATCTGTCATGACTGATTTGTGAATCATCCCTTGTACAAAATGCAAGCCTACGCGAGGATTTTTAATAAATAAAAATTAGCTCACCATACCCAATTTTGTCCAAGGTTCTATGCTGAAGTTTCTACATCCTCCTCAAAGTGATGACTCTGATGCCATTGATGATGAAGGTAGAGTGAAATTATCTTATGTGGACGTTAATACTGCCCTCTCTCAATATGATATATGTTAGCAAATAGCCTTGCATATTTCATGTTTTGTCCATACTAGTCACTTCTATCCATTTGAGATTTTCAAGTGTGGGGCCTGTGCTTATGTGTATGAATTAAGTACTTAGTTGTTGCACTTATTTGTTGTTCTTATTTTTCCACCAGTGCCATCAACGTCATGTCAAATTCATGGGGAAGACAAAGAGGAAGAAGACATGGCAGAATCTTCATCCACAGTGTCGAGGCAGATTGAGTCCACACCATTTTCCAGCACTGATCCTACAGAAGGTACATCAAGCCGCACAAGTACAACTGATGACCCAGTACAGTGGCCCAGAATCCTAACAATCAGTGTGTGCTGTAAAATTTTAAAAAGGCCATTTTTTTAAAGCATGCTCACCATGCCAGGTTCCCTTTGCCTAGGGCCCCCAAATACCTTGCAACGGCCCTGTTCGCCCATTGACCTGGCTTACTGTGTTCTCGGCTCCATAGACATGCATTTCACCTAGTGAACAATATAGGACCAGAGGAACCTTAAATATGCTATCAGAAACAAGGGGGCCAATAGCCAGCTGTCCAGTCAGGGGCGTAGCCAGACTTTTTTACATGGGGTGGCCAAGGGGTGGCCAGCGTTATTGAAGGGGTGGCCATGTTGTGACCAATGTAGTTTGGGGGTCCGGGGGGTCCTCCCCCAGACATTTTTTGATTAGCCAGATTTGATTTCCTGTATTCTGGTATTTGATGGCATATCTGGTGCCATATAGTCATTCAATTAGGGTGGACCTGTCCAGTGTTGTCTCCATATGCCCATCGCACGCCTTAAGACCTCTTTTGACCTCTTTTTTTATGAAGCAAAAGGCGCAGATGATTAGAAAACTATTTTAAAAACGGTGTAAAATTTCATGTATTTTCGCACTTGCTAAAGTTAAAATTGGTTAAAAGCATTTGTGATATTGATGGTGATTAACTGTCGCTGTCAGGCTAAACAAATAATTTACGACAAAGCTGATATCACATATTTGGCTGATAAAAACAGTTCAATGGTATCATACACAACTCAACTGTGGAAATAAAATGGTTTCCTATGTGCTTCTGTCATAGTTATGCCTTAACATGCACCTACTGCTTAATAAGGTGTTTTGCTGTGATATTTCTTATAGCCTAAATGGAAATATCAGG
The DNA here is from genome assembly GCA_027475355.1 of Coilia nasus. Lineage (NCBI taxonomy): Eukaryota > Metazoa > Chordata > Actinopteri > Clupeiformes > Engraulidae > Coilia > Coilia nasus. The sequence goes on from CM050211.1 coordinate 1,002,441, forward strand.
TCGTTTGAAAATTTGGAAAAAATAACTTTAGAAATAAGACGTAGGCTATGTTTAGCAACTTCTAAATGAAGAAGTAGACCGAGACGCCAGTGGATACGTGTCTAGAACTTAGCCTTGGTATCTTGTTGAGTCAATTGCTTGATTGCAATGTGAACCAAAACGTTGGGGAGGTAACCTGAAAAAGTTAAGTTTAGCATATTACTTACATTAGCAGCAGGGGAAGCCTGCTGTTACGATGCTTCAGAAATCGTGTTGTATTCATATTTGTTGACTATACAATTTCTCATCGAGATGAACTCTGCAGACTCCACAGATAATTGGTATGTTTGTATATGTTTTTTTTAATTCCCCACGTATCAATACACAAATAACCTTCTTCCCCTGCAAGAATTGTAGGAAATCATGTCCTTCGAGGCTTCCCGTAGTTAGGTAGTTGCCTGACTATGGGAGACTGGAAAGAGTTTCATTAAATCAGTTTCTTTTTCAAGACGCAGAGAATTCATATCTGTAAGTTGCAGTACTGGCGGATTTTTAAACTTTATATTATGTTTGTAATTCCTACTGAGTATTTTATAAAAACACGATTCTTACATGTTTAAAGTAAATGTTAAATATAGCTATGCTAGTCGCGGTTAGCCTGCCTATGGACTTTCTAATGTTAAGCTAGCCTTATGCTAACCGTTGAATGTCAGATGCTCATTTGTATTTCGTGTTTTACTGTGCTTCGGTTTCACTATAAAGTAAACACCAAATGAGGGAATTTGACTTCTTATTGTTGGCTGACTTTGTTTAACTATCTGTCGAGCTAGTAAGCTTTCATTGTGAGTGCAAAATATTAAGTTCAATTAGGCAAGGGGTGGGTCCGTAGGGGGGGCCAGCGGGGTGGCCATCCTCTGACCAGTGGTGGCCATGGCCCCCCCTGGCCCCCACGTAGCCACGCCCCTGTGTCCAGTTATAGTCATTCTACAAGAATAAGAGGGTCAACCCACCACAAATTGCAATAGTAATGATTCTAGTACCAAATGAATCCTCATACTCCAGAGAATATACCATGAAGTTTCTCCTAAATTTTAAACATTGGGTGGCAGACCATACATATCACTTTCACTCAAATAAGTCAAAAACTATTAACTTTGGAATATATAGTTCTATGGAAGTTGAATATAAACGTGTACATTGCAAACATTTTGGTACCAATTATTTATTATTTTTTTTATCTGCAGTACTTTCTAAGATATGATATGGTTCAAACTAGATGTACCGCACAGCGGTTCATGGTATGACAGCCGTAGTGTACTGAAATGTGGGAACTGCTGGTATGATGAGTGTGGGGTAGGGCAGTGTTGTGAGGTGAGAATTTGTGTGGAAATGATTTCCTGGAAGTGGCCATTGATGTAGGTTTTGAATGAATGGCATTGTGTGTGTTTGTGTAGTGTGTAGGAGTGATTTGTGAAAGGGATAGGCAAAATGCATCCTAGTGGAAAAACAAAACAAAATGAAAAACTATTTTGACCCTTTTTAACAGTCACAGTATGGCTAATTTGTGAACTTTTGCATTGGTAAAAAAAAGGGTGTGATCACTGGTCTGCTTACGGAGGCCCAGAGGTCACCTGATTGATTGACCTTCACAGAGTCTGAGAAGAGAGGAGTTGGAGAGGGAATGTGACTAATCACACTCTCTTTCACACACACACACACACACACACACACACACGCACACAAACACACACACACACAAAGTAAAAATGTCACAAAGAGTACATGTACACTGTAGGAACATGTACAGACCTTGAGAATCACTGCCATCACCTATGTGTGAAAGGCTGAGTAACACTTGCGCTCAGTTTGCAGGCACAAGAACACTTTGCAGGTCACACAACACATTCGGGTACTTCCAGTGCAGCCTGGTTGTCAGCATTGCATCATTCTTCAGGCTGACTATCTCTGGGAGGTGGGCATTAGCCATCCTGTGGAACGAGACATGGGGCAACTCCGTCACATGACATTTTACCCATTGATTTTCTTCCTCTGGCTGTTCTGAAAGATCTGCATCTGCACTGTGATGCTGGATCAAGAGGATCTTAGACACTTCCATATGGAACTGAAGCAACTGGATGGGTCTTGTCTTTGGTCCAGCACATATTGCATGGTCTTTGTGGTAGAGTAGCCAGCTGTTGGCTAAAGCCAGATCCGTGAAGTGCATTACCATCCGCATTGTGCACTTCTTAGTACAAGTGCTTATGAGATGTAACTTATCATTGTAACTGATCATTCATCAAATCAACCCCACCCATCTTGATGCTGTATTCACAGACAATGCTTGGTCGTGAGACAGTAACATATTGTTTCAATTTCTTGTCCCAGCACTGGCAGGTGTCTTCAGGCTGTGTACCATGAACAACAGACATCATCAGTATTGGTTTGTTGTCATACCACTTCACTACGCACAACTTTCCATCTTCAGCTGAAACTTCTGATGAGGTACCTCTTCCTGCGTTTTTCATGGCTTTGCTACTGGGTAACTTATGGTTTGCTCCAGCAAGTGGGTTCTCCATTATTGTACCAGTCATGTACAGTTCCTTCTCTGTCATTCGTTGTGCACCTTTGATGGTGGTAAAGAACCGGTCCAAATACACTTTTGTGCCACGATGCAGAGTTTGACACAGACACTCGATGACTAAACCCAGGCCATCTGGTTCTTTGACCTTGATACAGCTCAAAGTCAAGCACAATGACATCTGCTGTAGCACAAACAAAGTTCCTTATGCCAACTGGGTTTGGCTTCATTGGAAAATATTGTCTACACAGACAGGCTCCTGTAAAAGGAATCTGATCATCAATTATGCACAATCGGGTAGATTCAGAGACTTGCAACCTTGTAGAGTCCAATACAGAAAAAGCCTCACCTTCTAGAATTTGTCCAGCATCCTCAGGTCTTCTGGTACATCATCATCAATTACCACTTTTGCTCCCCTCAGTTTGAAGAATCTGGCATGTGTGAATTTGTCAGTGAAGGCAGTGATTTCAAGGCTTTGGACCAGTACATCCTAATCCAGGGGTGCCCATTATTTTTTGGCTCGTGAGCTACTTTTAAAATGACCATGTCACGGTGATCTACTACTATTTCTACTACTGCTAATAATAATAGTAATACAAATAATAATAATAATAATAATAATAATAATCTACTATACTACTATAAACTAGATGTACAACATAGCAGTACATGGTATGACCGCCGCAGTGTATTGAAATGTGGGAACTGTTGGTATGTGTGGTAGAGCAGTGTTGTGAGGTGAAAAATTGTGTGGAAATGATTTCCTGGAAGTGGGCCTGGATGTGGATTTCGAATGAATGACAGTGTGTGTGTTTGTGTAGTGTGTAGGGGTGATTTATGAAAGGAATAGGCAAAATGAGATTTTGTACAATTACAGCGCCCCCTATGGACCAAATGTTATGCCATGTGCTGTGCTTTTAGAGGTCTTTGTGCTGATCGTGCATGACATATTTTGTGCAGTTCCCACCTTCGTGGTCCAAGATATTGGCAATTCAAAACCCCAATTTTTGCATTTACCCATATCACTAGGTGGCGCTATGCTTCAAGTGAGTGTTTATGGGCTGGGTCAATACGCTTCTGTAACACCAACATATCACAAAAATGTCATGTTGTTGGGTGAAACGTTCATTGAGCTGTTCAGCAAAAACTTTTGCCTGTCTCCCCCTCTTTGACGGATACTGGCACAGCTGGGTGGTGGCCTTTGGGGGCCAAAAGCTCCTATTCGCTCAGAAACTACTAGGGCTACATGCCTATACGGATTCATGTCCTCCAGAGTTCCAGTGTCCTGGCAATCGTTGACGAAAGATGAAAAAAAAGGGGGGGGAAATGTCGCCACAACACCAATATGACCGCTTTTGCTAACTTCGCTAGCGGCGGTCATAATAATAATAAATCACTCAGTATGTGTTTCATATGTACACTTATGCAGTTTGTGTATTGATATACATGTTGCATTACATATGCAGCATAGTAAAATACATGCATCTATGCATAAACCTTTACAGTACAACTCTAATACATTTGTAATTATCTATTACCATTTTAATCTGATGATGACCTGCACTGGAGGGAGTTAGACAGGGTTGCATAGTCCGGACAGTAGCTGCTGTGTGTAGCGCACACTGTCATTTTGTGCACACGCCCTCCCTTTCTCCAGCTGCGATGCAAGGTTTTGGAAGCTTCCCAAATCATAGCGAGGACAGCAATTTCATTTTTCGTTTGAATGCATTAACTGAGCTGATCATGTCGACCACGCTTTTGTCTTTTCCTTGCAGCTCCAAATGAAGTTCGTTCAACATGTTAGTAAGATCAGTTAAAAACAGCAAGTCTAACAGCCACTGATTGTCATTAAGTTGCTTGTGTTCTGCATGTTTAGTAACAAGAGGAAACTCTTTAATCTCCAGGCAGAGCTGTCAAAATCCCCAATTTTCCCCTACTAAGTTATCTCATGTCGGCATGTGTAGCAAGAGGTCAGAATAGTTAGTAAGCTTCTTCTAACTGTGCATGGAACAGACGTCTTTGAAGTTGCAATGTCGATGTTGCGTTCTGCACACCAATAATAGTATACTTTCCACTTGCCTGCATACAAGCGGCGGGTAGACTCTGCATGCGCACTCACCACAGTGTTCCTGGTCCCTGCTGAACATTCCAGTAGTATCCCCGGGGCCCCAAGGGCCACACCCAGAGCTTCAGGCGTTTGAGACATGGGTGCCGAATCCTGCCCTCCATCTGTGTCAGCAGGTCGGGCCTGCTGGGCAGTTGACAAGGGGGTCCCACCACTAGTGAAAGCATAAGCTGGAACCATGGTCTGGAGGGCCAATGAGGAGCTATCAGTAGCACATGATGGTTGTGATCGCTCACGCAGCAAAGAGTCCTCCACAACAGTGGCAGACGGGGGAAGGCATAAAGGATTGCCTGCGGACAGTCGTGGGCTAGAGCATCCTGGCCAATCGCCGCCGGTTCTTCCACCAGGGAAAACCACTTTGGGCAATGAGTTGTTTGCCCACTCGCAAACAGATCCACAATGGCCCTTCCACATGTTTTCCAGATCTGTTCCACTGTGTCTGGATGTAGTCTCTATTGTGCTTGACACACTATCCCGCATGACAGTGCATCTGCCACACTGTTTAAACGTCCAGGTAGGTAAGCTGCTCGTATGGAAAGGAGGTTGTTCTGAGCCCCTACTAGGAGACTGTGAGCAACCTCAAACGCAGCCAAAGATCTTGTGCCTCCCTGATGATTGATACAAAAAACAGTCGCAACATTGTCTGAACACACCAACACATGCTTGCCCTTTAACCTGTCCTGAAAGTGGCGCAATGTCAACAACACCGCCGTCAGCTCCAGTGTGTTGATGTGTGCCGTTCACACCCTATCGGCGCCAGACTCTCCCCCAACCTATGAGGGAAGCATCTATCCAGATAACCTCCCACTGTCCTGGTGGGGGACCGAGCGGAACTCCACAGGTGAGAAAACGTACCTGGGACAAAGGTTTCAGCGTGAGCATACACCGGCGTGTTATCCTCACCCTCACATGTCTGTCCCGCATCGGACACAGACGATGTTGAAGAAGCCATTTCTAAAAGGGCCTTAGCCACAGAAGGCCCAAAGGAATGACTACTGTGGCTGCTGTGAGTTTCCCCAACAGCCAAAGTAGAGAAACATAACGTTGAGTGTTCCCGACAGGAAGGTGGTTCACTCCTGTGATCATTGAATGTATTCTGAATGTATTCTGTAAACAAGCCAGTCGTCCAAGTACGGGAGCACTCTCACGCCCTCCTTTTGAAGCGGTTCTAGCGCTGTTTGGATGCATTTTGAGAAGACCCTTGGTGCCAGTGAAAGGCCAAAGGGGAGAACTCTGAACTGATAAATTTTTCCCATGAACAAAAAACGAAGGAGTCGCCTGTGCTCTGCGCCAATTGGAATGTGCAAGTAGACGTCCTCGAGATCTATGGTCACAAACCAATCCTGGTCACAAAGCAATCCTGGTTTGTGACTGTTTGCAGCACATCTGACGTTCGGAGCATGCGGAAGGGAAGCACCTTTAAGAAACGGTTCAACCGTCTTAAATCTAAAATCCGCCTAAACCCGCAACATTACTAGCATGTGTGCTAAGGAGTTAGAAACCCTGCCAAGAAAAGCAGTGGAGTTGTATGCACGAGAAAGTAGCTCATCTGTGCGCTGGCACTCAGTGTTCAAGAAGTGCTTTGTCAGGAGACACAATGAGCGAAGCAACGCTTGACTCAATCACTGGCATGCTACCTAGGCCAACCACATCCGGGTCCTGCATTGCTGCCAGTATGCGAGACATCTGGTTTGGGCGGGCAGATCTTGCAGCAGCCCCCAAAGCCGAGGCAACCACAGAAGTAAAGTCACGACACTGTGGAATTACCAAAGTAGCGCGCTGAGCGGGGCGAAGAAACATGTTCTCCGATGTAGTAGGAGGCACTAGAGTGTCCAACTGCAAACGTGCAAGCAAGGCCTTCAGTGTGGTTCTCACTGAACCCACCACTGAAGCGGAATGCCCAGAACTTCCAGAGGTAACGTAACTGCCTGAATCACGGGGCTCGTCATCTGGTGGTACATCACTTGGTGGCTATGTCAAGGAGGAAGCCTGACTAAAAAGGGTGTCTGAGGCCTTCTTGATCAGGTGGCTGAGATTGTGAACCAGTAGGTGACGGCTGCTCTTCTCAGAGGCCTGTGGCCCTGCCGTAGAGGGGGTCCTTACAACAAAGGCAGCAGACGCTCCACTGTGGATGAAACCTTCTCTAACTCAGAAGGTTTTGATTTTTTGTGCTTTTTTGCATGCACTGATGAATGCCTACGCTTACGTTGTGTCTGAGTATCAGACAACAAAAAACTGCTAGATGCATGCTCAATTCCCGCCAACCGTGTTTGTCTCACGGCAAGTGGCATTAATGCACAGGCAGGGATCAGACATTGCCTCCCTAAGATGTTGCACACCAAGGCACTCCGCACAGCGATTATGTGCATCTAGTACCTCCATTAGATTAGGACAAGTGGAACACCTGACCATATCCATTGAAGTGTTTACTTACCACCGTATGATTTCTTTCTTTTAAAAAGACAATAGTAGGGTAGGTGCAGTGCCATTTGCTAGCCTGGCAACCAAGGCTAAGTGAGTTACAGTAATCAAGCTGAGCGTTACTAGCCAGCAGCAACAACGACACTTGGCTCAGTTATGTTGGAAAAAAGCAGGTAACGCTATTGGCAACCAATCCGCTAACAGAACAGGGGACAAACTTGTTGGCAACCAGACAGTTTGTGATTAAACTAAACCAATCGTCGTTCCCGAAAACTTGGCAGCCAAGATTCAGTGAACTTACAGTAAATCAACAGCCAATAATTTTACCTTAGCAATCAACAGTTCGTGCGGAGCCGAGTCCCACTGAAGTTCTCTTCAGCCATGAACTGCACTGTAGATCGTAACAAGTAGTTCCCACAAGAGTTTGAGAGATGTGATTCCGACACGAGAAAAAAGAAGAGGCCAGAATGACGTGAGGTGTTGCCTTATATAGGCAGTCACGTCATACGTCATGAGATGAGAACTTTGTGTACGATTCTTGATAACGTGCGGATGCAAAGATGCTTCTACTAGTGCTTTCAGCACCGCCCTGGCGGTCTGGAGAAAAGGAAATAGAACAAAAAGTTTTAGACAACATGCATAGATAACAATAGATTAGAGCATTGTCAAATCAGTATCATCAGATCTCTGTCTACATACTGTTCAAAATAGTCTAATGGAGTCCAGCCATGTCTGTCTACATCAGTTTTGTCCTGATGCTGATACTCTGCAAGGTTTGGGGTCAGTGGAGTCACCTACCAGCAAATTCCACATCCTACACAACCAGAATCAGAATAAAAATAGTATTTATTGCAGCAATTTACATTTTACCCATGTACACAATTGAGCTGTGCATAAAATACTTAAATCTGTGTGCACATTTATATGAAATTTGAAGATTTACCCCTAAGACATGTCAAAAATAATAACAGTTAGTTGGTTTGGCTTGGTCCTGGTGTTGGCTCTTCCAAGTCATCTTCTGAGCTATCAGTCTCAATCGTTTGAGTTCGATGGTGAAGTCTGGGTGTGCGGGATGAACCTGTACCTGTCTCTGCCCCTGTCTCTGTCCCAGTCTCTGTCAACCAGTGTTGTAAATAAACATTTTGCTTCCAATCCTTCACGTAACCCAGAGGCTCTGACTGCATAAAATAAAAATAAATATCTACTGGGTCTTGACTAACCGTTATCTGCGCCACAGAGACGTTTACGTGCTCTACTGTGCTCAGTGGGCTCAGGGATGGGGTACGCATCATTAGCCGTGTTTGAGATTCCAGTCCGCCCGTCTGCAACTGGCTGCATACGTCAACGAGAATTGCTGGTCACAACCACAATGCAACATTTTCAGCGTCAGGCTGCAAACGGATGCAAACGGATGCAAACGTCTAGGTCAAGTCAAATGCAGCTACTATTACTGTCACTGGGCGCATTTGACTTGACCTAGACGTTTGCATCCGTTTGCATCCGTTTGCAGCCTGACGCTGAAAATGTTGCATTGTGGTTAGAAATTGTGTCCGACATGCCCGAAATGTGTGAGGTTGTCACGAGTTGTCACAACAATGCGACCATGACATATGACCCGAAAACTCGCGGGAGCATGACGCTTACAGACAAATCGTACAGACCTTTGCAGTTGCCTCCACACAACTGCAAGTGGCTAGCTAACGCCTCCTCGGTGACGCTACTTTGCCATGGTTGGTTAAAAGTTCACTGACGTCTGTGCAGGTGCATTGTCCGGTGCTCCCCGATTGGACTTGTCATCTAAAGTGTACGTTACTGTACTCCAATTTGAAGATATATCTCTTCTATTTATTTTTACCTTGTTCTGATGGTTTATCTGACGCTGTCAAGCCTGGCCCATTATTTATTTAATTATTAATCCCATTTCTATTTCATTGTCCGTGTTATATACCTACTTATGGTCTTTGTTTTATGGTTTTGCTGTCTTAGTTTGTGTTGTGGAGCACTTTGGGGCAACTCGTTTTGTTCCAATGTTAATCTAAACAATAAGAAAGACTGGACTTGAATTAAACTCTCAGTGCACCCCACTACAACCATAGACTGTAGAGGACTACAACCCCCGCCCTCCCTCTCCACACATGACTTGTGTGTCATCTGCTACGATGATCGGGGAGGCGCGAGCTCAGTCTCGTTAGGATTTGTGTTCGACTTTATTTTCCCCATTTAATGCCCACCCCTGCTGTGACCAGCAATTCTCGTTGACGTATGCAGCCAGTTGCAGACGGGCGGACTGGAATCTCGAACGAGCCTACTGTCATGAGCCTGCTCGCTGTCTTACCAGTCTGGGGTACTTTTTCACCACACCTGATCTCAATCACCTGCCACACCCACTGTCCCTCACTCTGCCAGCCACCGCACCTGTGTCTTGTTCGTTTGCTGATTACCTCAGTGTATTTCTACCCCAGGAGTTCTGTCTCTTTTTGTCAGATTGTCTCCGAGTATGGTGTTCCTGTCACAGTGTGTAATTTTTGTAGTGTTGTTTACAGTGTGCAATGCCCGATTACACGTTTGTTTATTTTTATTCCTGACACTTGCTGTGCATCACTAGGCTTGTTTGAGATGTCAGCCACTTTAGATGACAAGTTGAGTGAGGGAGCACCGGACAATGCACCTGCACAGACTTCAGTGAACTTTTAACCAACCACGGCAAAGCAGCGTCACCAAGGAGGCGTTAGCTAGCCGCTTGCAGTTGTATGGGAGCAACTGCAAGGGTCTGTAAGATTTGTTGCTGTGCGTACTCACGTTGCTGTTAACTCCAACAACCCACAGCCTTTTCTGATGACTGGACAATGACAAGCTAAATTAACTGATCAGTAATTCACCAACAATAATGAGCTGACTTTGCCGCGATCTGGTTCTCTTAGCGTTTGCTGTGTTTGTTGTGATTAAATGCACGTTTGCTGTGTGGATCTAATTTTATGTGCTGTGCTAACTAACAACTCACGTTTTCGCCATAGCAACAATGGAATGGAACAATGGCAAATCCAATCATTGCATTATGATTCCGGACAGACTGATTGGTGGACTTGATGTTGGACAGGTGGGGATAGGCGTGTCTGTCCTATTTATAGGTATCCGGGAAAAAAAACATGACCGGCCAGAGACGGAGAGTACGGCACAGCATCACAGAAGATCACGGTTGCTCTGAACAAGGCTGCTAAAAATCTGGGCGTCATGATTGATGACCGGCTATCTTTTTCTGACCACATTGCCTCCGTGGCGCAGTCGTGCCGTTATGCGCTGTACAACATTAGAAAAATCAGACCCTACCTGACCCAATATGCTGCTCAGCTCCTGGTACAGGCTATGGTCATCTCTCGCCTCGACTATTGCAACACCCTCTTGGTTGGCCTTCCTGCTTGTGCAATCAAACCATTGCAAATGGTCCAGAATGCAGCAGCATGACTGGTTTTCAATCAACCCAAAAGGGCGCACGTCACTACGTTCTTAATCAACCTGCACTGGCTCCCGGGGGCTGCCAGAATTCAACACAAAGCTTTGACTCTAGCCTACAAAGTGACTTCCGGATCTGCTCCTTACCTATCTCAACGTCATACTAAATGCTTACATCCCGTCCAGAGCGCTGCAATCCTCTAATACGAACTGCCTGGCCGTACCCTCTCCTAAGACAAAGCAAGGTCACTCCAAACTTTTCTTGGTTGTTGTCCCTCAGTGGTGGAACAACCTACCAGTCGCTACAAGAGCAGCAATATCCCTCTCGACCTTCAAAAAGCTTGTGAAGACCCTTCTCTTCCGAGACTGCTTTCCTTCCGAACAAAACTAATTTCTACTAATCATAGATAGGCTACCTTCAATGTACTCAACACATCTGTTAGCCATTATGTCCTCCTTTTGTAAGTCGCTTTGGATAAAAGCGTCTGCTAAGTGTAATGTAATGTAAAAAGAAGAGCACCCGCGTCTGACTGTGGTTTCCACATTGTGTGTACAACACTCTCAAATCTGCTCCTGGGTCTGTGATTAAGCTGCACCCAGGCAAAGTAAGTACACTTTGTTCCTACGTTGATTACGGCATAAATCTGTTTGCTGCAACATCATGTCCCCACTGCTGAGACCCCTCTCTCCTTCAGAGGTATCTGCCAGTGCCAACCTGATGAACGGAGGCGGAGCTGCTTGGAAGGGACAGTATCTTGCATCTGCTGGCTAAATTAGTTGTGCTGGGGAGAACTTGTGGTGGCTGGGTTGGTTGCTGCAATTGGTTGCTGTCTTGCCGCTGTGTCGCTTGGATCGCTTCTTCCCTTGCTTTTGCTTGTTGCTTCTCCTGAACTGCTGCGCTCTGGTGGCAGGATCGCATTCTTTTATTGCAGGGACTGTGCTTTTATTATTAAGGGACTGTGACTGGGATTTGTGGACTGTGGACATGTTATAAGTTTTGAGTACAGATGCACGATTTTTGTAATTTTAAATAATTAATAAATTGTTGAACTTGACCTTTTGTCTGTCTGCTCAGTACTTACCAACAGTTCTGCATTATTGTCTGATCATGGACAAACTAAAACTTGGTGACATTCCTGTTCGTTGGCTCTCCAAATCTGATCCCCTGTGTACGACCCAGATTGACCCGGCTACATCTGTTCATCTGCTCTGGTAATCCGATCTGCCTTCTGTTTTCCGATTCCGAACTCAACAGTGCAAAGGCGGAGTGTAGATTCTGCAAGTTGAAAATCTCATATCGAGCAGGCTCCACAACCTGCACAGGCATGTGAGAACTGTCCATCATTGCAATTGGAAGAAATAAAGCTATATAAAGGACAAACATTTAATCTCGTTGTTGTTTTATATTGTGTTTTTTACATTGTGTTTTTTACATTGGAAATTCATTTTACACATAGTTTTGCATTATTTGTGGTGATAAATTACTTTAAGAAGCAGAAAATCTGAGGAGCCATGTGGGAGCCGAAAGAGTCGGCTCTTTTTAGTTAGATGAGCCAAAACAACCGGCTCTCCAAAAAGACCGGAAATTCCAATCACTATAACAGAGTTGCTGGAGTAGACTGCTTGGCACAAATGTGGGTGGGATAAATTTTAAGACTAAAATTGCACTGAAACAGCCATTATTTTTACAGATGTTTGTGTCAATCGCTGTATAAATCACCCTGTGTCAATCCCTTTATTACAGTCTTGTTTTAAAACAGGTGTTCCCAATGTGAATGTAAGTGTGTGTGTATGTGTGGTCTCTGCGGTAAGAATAAATAAAATATAGATTATTAAATTACATAAGCACTCAGAGAGGTGCTACACCTGCGCCACCATGTTTCCAAATGAGTGATGGAACTCAGTTACAAAAGTTACACCTAAGGCTTCAATGAAAATTAGCATACTGTCTTCTGATATTGAAGATGAGTAAGTTGGCATGCATACATGAAACCAATATTCAAGCAATATTGAGCCTTCACCAGAGAACTAATGCAGTCCTAAAATTTGGAATGAAACAGGTACTCAAATTTATTTGTAGATGGTAACAATATAGAAACAATATTGTTAATGTCTACATTTTAAGTCTAACCAAAGCAACATCATGATCAGAGAAATAACAGTCAATTACATCAACTGCTATTGTAGCACACTGATTGATATATGCATGGTCCAGCAAAGATCCATAGTCTGTTGTGGGCACATTACTTTCTGGGTAAAACCAAATGTTCTCATCAGAATTTTCAGAATTTGGTGGTTGAGAGAATACAATAAGTTGAAGTTGAAATCACCAAGAATTAGTGTAGCTAAACATGTGTCTAGAGATGCAACCACCTTTTGCAAAAGTGTTAAGAACACCTGAGAATTCATTGTAGGCTGTACCACTAGATAACCACTATGTTGAGTTTTTTGCCTTGGTGGATAAATGTGATGGCCTTGTGCTGTAGTCCCAGTATATGTGTGTGACATTCTACAGGGGATGTAGTCAGAGGAGCTGGATCATTATGCCACCCCTGTCAATGCCAGCACTGGTGGGTCTCTCAAAGTGGAAATAACATGATGCAGTCTTGACATAAATACACTCGAGGACGATATTATTAGCCCCCCTCCTGAAATTAGACATCACTTTTGATTTCTCGGTGAGAATGACAGTTATTAACAAGTTTATGTTATTCTGGAAACAAGTATGTATACTATGGAGATAATGTTCAACAAGTTGAATTTGGAATTTGGTATTGTTATAAGCAGTTTAAACAAAAAAGGCAAAAAATGACAAGGACAAAATTATTAGCCCTCTGATCATTAATAGTCAATGCGGTACCCTTTCTGAATCAAAACTGACAAAAAGCTCTTTGATTAGTTGTTAAATAGATTGGCACATGTCTTCCTAGGGATTTTGGCCCATTTCTCTATTGCAAATTGTTCTAGCTCGTCCAAATTGCATGGATGCTGAACACAGACATTTGCCACAGACTCTCAATGAGATTGTGAACTGGACTCTGAGCGGGCCATTTCAGTATCATGGTTTTAGTATCCTTGAAGACCTTCTGAACTAATTTAGATGTATGCTTTGGGTTATTATGTTGCTGAAAGACCCAGGAATCCAAACCCAGACCCATGCTCCCTGTGTCTGAGGCTGCAAAACAGCAGAACACCTTAATGTTCCCACCACCATGTGTAACTGGTCCCCCCCCCCCTCCCCAGGAAACAGCTCTAGTGCGCCCCATGCCCCTTCACATTGCCCCCTCCTCTCCTCACACACAGCCCTCACACCCCCCCCTCCCCACACAGCATGCAGCATATAGCCTTGGTCCTTGTGCTATGCTCCCCTCCCCACACACCCACAGCACACAGCCCTCGTTGTTCAAGCCCCCCCCCCCCCCACACACACACACAGTGCAGCATAGCCTTGCTCCTTGTGTTATGCCCTTCCCACACACCCACAGCACACAGACCCTCACACATACAGCCCCCCCCCCACATCACGCAGCATATGCCCCCCCAATACATGCAAAGGACACACAGCCAACCCCCCCCCCCCCACACACACACACACACACACAGTGCAGCATAGCCTTGCTCCTTGTGTTATGCCCTTCCCACACACCCACTGCACATAGACCCCCACACATACAGCCCCCCCCCACATCATGCAGCATATGCCCCCCCAATACATACAGAGGACACACAGCCAACCCCCCCCCCCACACACACACACACACAACACAGAAGTCACAGCCCTCACGGCTCAAGCCCCCCTCCCACATGCACACAGCACATATCTTTGCTCCCCAGCCCTCTCCACACACGTGTGTCCAATCCCACCTCAGCGCTGTTAGCTGCACACGCAGTGCCACCCCCCACACAGCCCGTCATCTGCCACCACAGCCAGTCCTTCCTCCCAACCATAACTGCACTTCATGCACTTTATCCCACCCCCTTCACCTTTTTTCTGCCCTTCTTATGGTAGTCACCCCCCCCCCCCCCCCCCAAATGCATTCTACGCACTTTACTCCCCACTCCCCATGCACAGTCTAGACCCACAACCATCAGTTTCACTGCATGTCCTACTACCCAGTATGTCTATGTACGTGACAAAGAAAACTCCTTGTATCCTTGTATCCTTGTATCCTTGTAACTGTGGGAACTGTGCTTAGTGTCATTAGACCAAAGAAGCCCTGGACACCTGCCTAGATGATTGCTGTTGACCTGGCCTCATCTAGAGTTTTCTTTTCAAGAAAGACAGTTGTGGGGGCTTGTCATCACATTGGGCTTTGGCGCCATCATCACAGTAGTGCAGTAGTGGAGTAGGTGCTGCATATCAGAGTCCGATTGAGGTTTGCCTGTGAACATTTGAAAGTAAAAAATTAGTTTTGGAAGTCTGTGCTTTGGTCTGATGAGATTTAATTGGACCTGATTGGACGCATGAATTCTGCTTCTGTTACGTGAAGAAAGGGATAGGCCTTAAACCTTGGTAAACCACGGTTTTCACAGTTAGACATGGTGATGGTAGCATAATTCTGTGGAAGCCTCAGGCACCGGAAGCCTTGTTTGGGTGTACGGCACCTTGAAAAAAGAAGACTGTGATAGAATATGGAAGGAGACCATGCAGAAATATGGTGATAGATTAAGCTAAGATCTTTGCTAGGTCTTCCAATAAGATAATAACCCAAAGCGTACATCCAAATGTTAGTCCAAATGTTTTTCAAGGATACTAAAACCATGATCGTGGAGTGGTTCAGACCTCAATCTTTAGATATTTGATGAGTGTTGAAAATGAATGCCCATGCTCAACATCCATGCAGTTTGGACCAGCTAAAACAATTTGCAATGGAGAAATGAGCCAACATCCCTAGGAGGACATGTGCCAACCTAGTTAACAACTAATCAAAGAGCCTTTTGTCAGATTTGGGTCATAAAGGGCACCGTACTGACGATTAATGATCAGGGGGCTAATAATTTTGTCCTTGTCATTTTTTGCCTTTTTTGTTTAAACTGCTTATAACAATACCAAATTCCAAATTCAACTTGTTAAACATTATCTCCATAGTATACATGTTTCCAGAATTACATAAACTTACAGAGAAATCAAGAGAGATGTCTAATTTCAGGAGGGGGGCTAATAATATCATCCTCGAGTGTACATGTCAGATAATATTAATAAGTAAAACAACATATCACAATATAGCATGTTATATTGAATAACATACACCGGTTTTGTTACACACACTGACCTTGTGTATAGTACATCCCTAAGCCAATGTCAGTGGGAACTGTGTGCGAGTAGCCTGGACTGTGCCTCGTCCTCTGCCCACAGAGAATTTCACCTCTTGTCTCATCACTAGTACAGCATCTGAGTAGCTGGCCTGGTACTGGCTGTTGACTCTAGCCTTTATTCCAACCCGATCACTGTCAAATTTCACCAGTATCATATTCACTTTGCCACCATGTGAATCTATACTACTGAACCACATACGCCATTGGCCAAGCCATCAGAGACATCAATATTAACAGTTATCATGACACGGCATCCAACAGCAATATCAATGATCTCCCAGTCTCTGAGGTCTTTGTTGATATTTCAACAGTTATTATTGCTGTGTCCTTGTCTTGTTTACTGTCAATGGCGTTTATACTATATTTCTGTGTTTTCAATTTCTGTAGATGTTCAGCATTGTGTTGACCCACTTGATCATTTGTTTGGAACACATGTAGTGCAAAAGCAGGGTACAATGGGTCTGTCTTTGTGATTACACGAGATTTCAGAATAGCTAGGTCATCATCTGTACAAGATGCAGTTCTGACACGCTGTAATAATTCACCAAAAGCAATGTCCTCTTTTTGTCTTATGGATTCAGTAAGCTCTATCAGTGTAAAGTTCTCTTCCCATAGTGATCCATGGAGCTTTGCATAACTATCTGAGGGTAAACCAAAAACATGATTTTTCCCAACAGGTTGGAGCTGGTACAAATCCCCCACAGCAAGAATGCTCATTCCTCCAAAACGGGTGTTTTCTTGACTATTTCTGGTGATCTCCTGAAGGCGGCGATGATGTGATAGAGTAAGTCAGCACCTACCATAGAGACCTCATCTGTTATAAGAAGCTTTAGCTTCCCAAGTCTGGATCTGATTGTGTTCAACTTCTCATTATTAAGAGGCTGGTAAGGTTTTTTGCTCCTCTGCCCTGCAAGTGCAGAATGCAATGTCATTCCATCGATGCCAAAAGCTGCTGTTCCAGTGAAAGCATTCAGAAGAACTGGTCATCAGGTTCAAAATATCCTGAGAGTGGTTTCAGAAGGTGCATGGTGTCAGTGGATAAGCCTGATTAAAATGACTCTTCCCTACTCCACCAGGTCCACTGAGAAATGTGGTGTACTGGGGTTGTGGGAGTCCATGTTTTAGTGCATAAATCATGTCTTTACACCACTTCCAATGCACACGTATCACATCCTGCTGCTTGGTATTCAGAGACCTCATCATCTTCCTGTATTCTCATGGTGTTATCAGTACTTTGTTAGCCTCAGACGTGTATCTGGCTTGCAAGTCACTCTGGAGTTGCTGATGCCGGCCTGAGATATCAACATTATCTTGATCATCCATTTCCAGACCACGCTCCTCCTCCCTGCCTTCAGCTTCTTGCTGTGCCTGCTCATGCAAAACACCAGGAGGAAGGTTATTCCAAGCATGGTCTGGTGGTCCAAATTGGTCAAGGTCATTTTGTCCTTGTTCAAATTCACTGACATTCTGTGTATACTTGGCCTCATTCAAGTGGATGATATCCTTCACTTGTTCATAAAGATCCTATGTATGTCTGGTATCCTCCATATAAATCTTCATCACGCCAAGGATAGTACAGCATGATTAGGTTTCTGAATCTTTCTTCTCCCTTAGTCTTTTCCTTGTGAAATCTGACAATCAACTCTTTGCTCCTCTTGTACATAGTTCCAAGACGATGAAGAAGTTGAATCCTTGTAGTGCTGGTCTCTTGTTCCTCATCTAGGACATCAGGTGTGTGGTCATTTTCTGCAGTGGTACCTGGATGATTATGTGTGGTGTAATTTGCAGCAAATTCCATGAGACTCAAGTTGGTTAAATCCTCTGGTCTGGCAGCATAGCGATCCACCTGAAGTAGATATGAAGAAAAATATCAGTGATAAATTAATTTTATTACAACCAATATAGCAGGCATAGATAAAAGAGCATGAATAAATTTGGTCAGTCACTACGTGCACATGGTAGGATCGGATTGGATTGGTATTGGATTGGGTGTTGATACCCAACGGGTGTTCTGTCCCAAATCCCTGGGCACATGAGAGTTTGTGTAATCGGATAATGGTCAGAGATCTGGCCGTTTCCGCTACGCTAGATGTATTCCTTTCAACAAGTGGTGTTAGAACTACTTCAGGCTGACGGCTGCTAAAAAGAAAATAAACAGACTATCTGGCGGCATACAAACAAAGATGACGTTCGAGGAGGTTGACAGAGCAGCATTTGCATACATGTTTTGCATTCTCCTTTGTTTGGAGGTCTGTATGAAAGAAAAACAGTGTTTTTGGTTTCCTTGATACCACACGAACTGTGCCGTCTGCGTTTGATATTACAAGCAATCGAGGACAACGAGAATTACTTGAGAGCAGGCGCTCTGCTACAACAAAGAAGGCCTCAACGTTCAGTATGGATGAAAATCAGGGACAGAAGCTTCTGGGATCGAGTGGTCTTACAATTCCAGTGCATGTGCAGTACGCAAATCCAAACCAATCCCGTGCACAAGGCGGCACCAAGCAGATTTACATCGGCTTAAGCCAGGGGTTGCAATCGGATTCGTGAAACCAATCCCTATACGATCTTTAGCCTGTGCACATGAATTCGATACGATCCCAAACCATTTCCAATCGGATTCAACTCGTCCATGTGCACGCAGTGAGTGATTAATAATCTTATTAGTAGTTGTATTTAAGTTTTGTTCTAATAGATATTCATGGTATGCTAAAAAAACATACCTGTACAAAAACATTTTCATCATCATCATCCATATCTTTGAGAACACATGTTGGCTTCAGCATGGACACCCTCTTTTCTTTAGGACTGGTATTTACAAAGATCACTTTCCTGCTGCTTTTCTTCAGTGGAAGTGACAGTAGCTGGTGGACTGGTGGAAGTTTTTTTCAGCTGTGTTCTCACATCTTCAGCCTTACTCTCTTGTGCTTTTTTTTCAACAGTTCACTCATGGTGCGTTCACTTTTTAGCATATAGCTTGTGACATACATTATGCATGAATAGGGATCTGTGGTGAACTGAAGATCCATGTTAGCTTTCCATGCACAGAGACTATCTGGATGGTACTGGTTGATCTACCTTTCTGATGGTTTCTGTTCTGTTGGACAATGATAATGCAGCATGGTACTGAGCTGAGGTGACATCAGCTCCTCTAATGATATATCTTCAGGCACATCACTGTTATCCATGATTGGCTTACTTTTTCCAGAACCTTTTCCATTGCTCTTATAGGGAACACTCCAGGAGTACTGGGAGCAGAACTACAGTATGTCACAATAGTGAGTACACCGTTTACATTTCAGCATAAAATAGGCCATATCTTTTCAAGGGACAATATTACACAAATGAAACTTCAATTTGTTTTTCAGTAGTCAGTGTGCAGCTTGTGTAGCAGTATTAATTTACTGTTCTCTGAAAACAACTTTACACACAGGCATTTTGTGTACATGGCAGGCCACAAAAGTGAGTACACCCCACAGTGAACATGTCCAAATTGTGTCAAAATCTTTTTTTTTTTTTTTGAGTGAGCACCATTGTTATCTACCACTACTTTAATATGAAATTCACTAAAGCTGCACAGGTTGTTTTTGTGATCCTTTTCTATTCCTCCATTATGGCATTATGGACCTGGGAGTTGTTAGACACTGGTGCTCCTTCATCTCCTGTTTAAGGATGCCCCACAGGTACTCAATAGGGTTCAGGTGTGGAGACATACTTGGCCACTCCATTACCTTCACTTTCAACTTCTTCAGGAAGGCAGTGGTCATCTTGGAAGTGTGTTAGGGGTTGTTATCATGATGAAAAAATTTGTCCCAGTTATGTGTCCCAGTTTCTGAGGGGGGGGGGGCATCGTGTTCTGCTTCAGAATGCCACAGCACATGTTGCAATCCATGATTCCTTCAATGAACTGCAGTTGCCCAGTGCTGGCAGCATTGAAGCAGCCTCAAACCATCATGCTGCCACCACTGGGCTTGATTGTAGGCAAGGCACAATTATAATGGTACTGTTCAACAGGCCACTGCCACACATGCCTGACATCATTTTAAGCCAAAAAAGTTTATCTAAATCTCATCAGACCACAGGATATGGTTTCAGGAATTCATGCTTTTGGACTGCATGTCTTCAGCAAGCAGTTTTCAGGCTTTTTTGTGATCAAGTTTTAAAAGAGGCTTTCACCTGGAAGGATGACCATGAAGACCGAGTTGTTGCACTGTGTGACATATTACTTTAGCTCTGTCAGTCTGACCTCCCACGTCTGCAACCTCTGCAGCAATGCTGTCTGCATTCATGCATTTATTTTTTGAAGGCAACTTTTGCATCTGACACTGAGTGTGTGGACCCAACTTCTTTGACTGATCCTGTCAATGCCTGTTCTGACAATGCACCCGTTTTCATTGAGTTGCTGATCTTTGATAGCATAGGCCATCATTCTGTACAGCAACAATTCCATTTCTCAAATCCTGAGTTTTCTTTTTTTGCCATGAGGAGCCATGTTGGTCATCCAGTGGATAGTATGAGAGAATTATAGCCAAAACTAAAAAAATGAATAGCTCTAATGCATGACATATGAATTTGTAGGGTCCTGTTGAGCAGGCCAAAACACAAAAATTATGAATTGGACAAGTGGGTTTTTACAGTTGAATGATATGTACAGTTATCATTCAGGGTGTACTCACTTTTGTGGCCTGCTATTTATACAAAAATGACTGTGTGTAAAGTTGTTTTCAGAGGATGGCAAATTAATACTGGTACACAAGCTGTACATTGACAACTGAAAAACATATTGAAGTTTCACTTCTGTAGTATTGTCCCTTGAAAAGATATAGCATTTTTTGATAAAATGTGAAGGGTGTACTCCCTTTTGTGACATACTGTATCCTTAGATGGTGGTCTGGCAATGATGGTGCCATTACTTAGGGGATGAGGGAAATGAAATCTACAAGTCCCCGTATTTCTTGTGGATGAGAGGACATGTCTCTGCAGGCTAAGAACAAGATCCTTTAATTCATCATGATCTTCTGGTATTTCACATTTCTGGTATCTATAAATGTAGGCACATACTTCTTGATCCGTATTAACACCAATCTTGGGGGCATCTTTCATCCATAAAAGCACAATTTGCATTGGGAGATCCTCAAGCCTGAAATTCTATACTGATGACAAAATCTTGTAAAACATCAATTGGGTTACTTTTACCACCCAAAATGTCTTTGAAAAATATTTCAAGACAATCCTGAAACTGTCAGGCAGCAGTTACTGGATTGCCTAAAATTCCCTAACCAGTCACATTTTTCCTTCCTAAGGAAGCTAAAGCAGCAAAGCAGCTGTCTTTTGCAAATTGGCCATCAGCATTCAATGTCCTCTGAAATATCTCCAAACTGTCAGTGGTTTTACTCTCTCAATAGAGTACCCTCCTTCACCTGTGGGGATTTATCTGGATTGGCTAATTGCTCAAAATCCTTAGCAGTCAGAAATGGTATAGGCTGCTGGTTTTCACCAGGTGCCAAGCAAAATATATCATCAGCAGCTCGTTGTTCCTCATCTTGAAGAATGGTGTCATATGGCACACCATGGAGCTTACTTGCCTCTTCAAAGGCTATTTGGTCTTCTTTATCCTCAGCCATTTCTTGTGCTTTATCAGCACAGGTCTTGGCATCATTTTTGGTAAGAGCCACATAATGAAGTTCACCAATGAGCCCAATGATTATAATGTTTGAACTTCTTCCATGCCTTGGGTAAATATTATGAATAAAGTCAGGTGTTATTATGACCGCCGCTAGCAAAGCTAGCGAAAGTGGTCATATTGGTGTTGCCGCAAAATGTTTCCCTTTTTTTTTTTTCACCGATTTTTCGTCAACGATTCCCAGGACACTGAAACTCGGGGGAACATGAATGTTTGTAGGCATGTAGCCCTAGAGGTTTGTGAGCGAACAACGGCTTTTGGCCACCCCCCACTGTGCCAGTGTCCGTCAAAGAGGAGGAGACTCAATGAACGTTTCACCCAACAACATGACATTTTTGTGATATGTCAGTGTTACAGAGACGTACAGACCCAGCCCATAAACACTCACTTGAAGCATTGCGCCACCTAGTGATATGGGTAAATGCAAAAATTGGGATTTTGAGTTGCCAATATCTTGGACCGAGAAGGTGGAAACTGCGCAAAATATGTCATGCATGATCACCACAAAGACCTCTAACACCACAGCTAATGGCATAAAATTTGGTCCATAGGGGGTGCTGTAATTGTACAAAATGTCATTTTGCCTATTATCTAGAGAATGCTAATGTTTACAAACATTTTTTTATTGTGAAATCTATTGACCCTCAAGCATTGAAAACACTGGTCGATGCCCACTTCGAACGAAAACAATTTCTGTGAAATTTTAACATTGCGAAAACGAATCTGAACGAACTCGTCATAGGCCGTTCATGTGAATCTCACCAAATTTGGTATATGCCATCTACAGACAATGCTGACAAAAAGTTAACAAAGGATTTATCTTGAGATAAACCGTTTCGAAGTTACACGTCTATGAACATTTAACACGTAGCTTAAAATTCTTCAAAAGCTAGGCTTTTAATTGCTCAAATTTGGTGAAAGTTGACATGGCATCTCTAAACAGCGTTCTGTTCATGTGTACTAAATTTTGTGACATTTCGTCATAGGGGGGCGATGTTTACCGGCGAAGCTAGGTGTCAAAAAACAGTTTTTGTTAAATAACTCATCAACAATTTTGCCCAAGACAACGATTTTGTGTTAGTATGTCGGTGTTACAGAGGCGTATTGACCCAGCCCATAAACACTCACTTGAATCATAGCACCACCTAGTGATAAGGGTAAATGCAAAAATTGGGATTTTGAGTTGCCAATATCTTGGACCGAGAAGATGGGAACTGCACAAAATACGTCATGCACCATCAGCACAAAGACCTTTAAAACCACAGCACGTGCCATACAATTTGGTCTATAGGGGGCGCTGTAATTGTACAAAATGTAATTTTGCCTATTATCTAGAGAATGCTAATGTTTACAGCCAATTTTTTTTAATTGTGAAATCTATTGACTCTCACACATTGAAAACACTGGTCGACGCCCACTTCCAACGAGAACAATTTCCATGAAATTTTAACATTGCGAAAACAAATCCAAATGAACTCGTCATAGGCTGTTCATGTGAATCTCACCAAATTTGGTATATGTCATCTACAGACAATGCTGACAAAAAGTTAACAAAGGATTTATCTTGAGATAAACCGTTTCGAAGTTACATGTCAATGAACGTTTAACACGTAGCTTAAAATTCTTCAAAAGTCTATATCTTGGCTTTTAATTGCTCAAATTTGGTCAAATTTGACATGCCAACTCTAAATAGCCTTCATTTGATGTGTACTAAAGTTTGTGACATTTCGTAATGGAGGATGTTTTTCGCCGAAGCTAGGTGTCGAAAAACTGTTTTTGTTAAATAATTTGTCAACAATTTTGCCCAACACAACAATTTTGCGTTAGTATGTTGGTGTTACAGAGGTGTATCGACCCAGCCCGTAAACACTCACTTGAGGCATAACGCCACCTAGTCATATGGGTAAATGCAAAAATTGGGATTTTGAATTGCCAATATCTTGGACTAAGAAGGTGGGAACTGCATAAAATATGTCATGCACGATCAACACAAAGACCTCTAAAAGCACAGCACATGCCATAAAATTGGGCCTATAGGGGCCACTGTAATTGTACAAAATCTCATTTTGCCTATTCCTTTCACAAATCACTCTAACACACTATACAGTACAAACACACACAATGTCATTCATTGAAAACCCACATCCATGCCCACTTCCAGGAAATAATTTCCACACAAATTCTCACCTCACAACACTGCTCTACCACACACTCATCATACCAACAGTTCCCACATTTCAATACACTGCGTCGGTCATACCATGTACCGCATAGCGGTACATCTAGTTGTGTTTATTATTTGCAGATTTATTATTTGCAGATTGCAGACTTCTGCTGCTGTTCATTATCTGTACTGGTCATGGCTTCCCATAGATCCTTATCTGACCACTGTTTCTCCCAGTCACTGAAATTAGTAAGAATTACCAATATCATTTTAGGCAACTAGACTCAGTATTCATTGTTGTGACAGTATATATGTATATATTGTCATCCTGTCTTGTGTTGTGTTGTGCTGAGGATACGGCAGGAGTCCATCTTGTCAGTATGCTGGGGTCAGACCATCCCTTGACTGACCCAGGGAATCTTCTGCATCTCTTGTACAAATGGTGTGGGGTCTTTGAAAACCTTCTCCGTCAGCAGCCTCATCAGTTCCTGAACATAATCTAGAAAATATGGCATTCATACACTAATATTAGTTTTGTACATACTGAGTGTGGTCATAATAGTTTGTAAACAGCCAAATGTGGTTAAAAAAACTTGTAGAAACGTACTGAATATAGGGTTCGTTTAACAGGCTTCACAATGCCCTCCATCTTATTGGACTTAGGAAAAACTACTTTGTATACAGCCTCTCCTGCAGATATTGTTACTTTCTCCTGGCTGGCATTTTCATTGCAATGCATGGTTGCTCAGCCACTTTATACTTCTCCTAGACTGACCATGATTACACAACTAGCTACTCATGCCATGAACTGGTAACTGTATCATGTTTAAAAAGTTCATGATTGTGTACTACCTGCACATTATTGTCATGAAAAGGAAAACGGTATTCTTTGGTGCAAAATACAGGATGAGACCATGGAAGGATTCCAGTGATGAGGTCTGGTGGTGGTGACTGAGCTTTTCCACATCATTGCTCTGATAGGAAATAGAAAACAAAAACAAACATAGAAAAGAAACATGGTACATGGTATGACCGCCGCAGTATATTGAAATGTGGGAACTGTTGGTATGATGAGTGTGTGGTAGAGCAGTGTTGTGAAGTGAGATTTTCTGTGGAAATGATTTCCTGGAAGTGGGCATGGATGTGGGTTTTGAATGAATGACATTGTGTGTGTTTGTGTAGTGTGTAGGAGTGATTTGTCAAGGCAAGGAATAGGCAAAATGAGATTTTGTACAATTACAGCGCCCCCTATGGCCCCCCTATAGAAGGTCGTTGTGCTGATCGTGCATGACGTATTTTGTGCAGTTCCCACTTTCTCGGTCCAAGATATTGGCAGTTCAAAATCACAATTTTTGCATATACCCTTATCACTAGGTGGCGCTATGCTTCAAGTGAGTGTTTATGGGCTAGGTCGATACGCCTCTGTAACACTGACATACTAACACAAAATCGTTGTCTTGGGCAAAATTGTTGACGAGTTATTTAACAAAAACTGTTTTTTGACACCTACCTTCGCCAATAAACATTGCCCCCTATGACGAAATGTCACAAAATTTAGTACACATGAAAAGAAAGCTGTTTAGAGATGGCATGTCAACTTTGACCAAATTTGAGCAATTAAAAGCCAAGATACGGCCATTTGAAGAATTTTAAGCTACGTGTTAAATGTTCATTGACGTGTAACTTCGGAACGGTTTATCTCAAGATAAATCCTTTGATAACTTTTTGTCAGCATTGTCTGTAGATGACATATACCAAATTTGGTGAGATTCACATGAACGGCCTATAACGAGTTCGTTCAGATATTTGTTTTCGCAATATTAAAATTTCACGGAAATTGTTCTCGTTGGAAGTGGGCGTCGACCAGTGTTTTCAATGCGTGAGGGTCAATAGATTTCACGATAAAAAAAATTGTTGTAAACGTAAGCATTCTCTAGATAATAGGCAAAATGAAATTTTCTACAATTACAGCGCCACCTATGGACCAACTTTTATGGCATGTTCTGTGGTGTTAGAGGTCTTTGTGGTGATCGTGCATGACGTATTTTGCGCAGTTCCCACCTTCTCGGTCCAAGATATTGGCAACTCAAAATCCCAATTTTTGAATTTAACCATATCACTAGATGGCGCTATGCTTCAAGTGAGCGTTTATGGGCTTGGTAGATACGTCTCTGTAACACCGACATATCACAAAAATTTCATGTTGTTGGGTGAAACGTTCATTGAGTTATTCAGCAAAAACTTTTGCCGGTCTCCCCCTCTTTAACGGACACTGGCACAGCTGGGGGGTGGGCCTGGGGAACCAAAAGGCGTTATTCGCTCACAAACTTCTTGGGCTACATGCCTACAAACATTCATGTCTCCCCGAGTTTCAGTGTCCTGGGAATCGTTGACGAAAAATCGGTGAAAAAAATAAAATTAAATTAAAAAAAAGGGAAAAATTTTGCAGCAACTCCAATATGACCGCTTTCACTAGCTTCGCTAGCGGCGGTCATAATAAAAGATACACACTTGAACAAGCTGAATGTCCAAAATGCCAGACACTATGTAGAAAATAAAATGAAGTACGAGGGGCTGGTTTGCCTTGAGGTTGAATTACAAAGGCTGCCCTATTTTGCATTGCGTGTGCAGCGTGATGACGTCAGACAGACTCCCAGTCCCTTGTATGCGGGGAGCACGAAAGTGGTTGTGTTAATGGTTACTCGCGGTAAAGTTGTAGCCAAGAGGATAACGAAATCTTAGCCATTTATTATGGCTTTGCAAACTGCTGAGGAGATAGCGGAGCAAATGGAGGAGTCTGAGGATATATTAGAACACGATGTCCAAGTATCTCCAGCCGAGGAAATGCCGGGCGATGGGCCTGTAGAGGAGGAATCTGAGCAGCTATTTCTGCCGTGGGACCGATTCTCCGCATGGCTTCATTGCATTTGTGTCGTAGGTTTCGACCTAGAGCTTGGACAAGCAGTGGAGGTAATAAGAAGTACACGCTAATTAGTGTAATATCACGAAATGGTTAACTGTTACAACGTCATGGGACATCAGCTGGCAAACTGTCACCGTTGACACGGACTTCGCATACGTTAACATTAATTAATTAATTAATTAATCCGACAGCTGTACTGAAGCTGTAGCTCCTGACAATATTTGAGGCTTTCTGCAGTGAAAATCCGTGTGGACGTAAGAGGCAACCAATACGCACACAAGTTATTTACTCTATTCTTTCTTAGCAGTCTGGGTACAATTGAATTGGCATCAGACAGCTATGGCAAGATGGTAGGTAGCTAACAGTAGTTGGCTAATGAGCTACTTGGATAGGCAATTCAAGTAACATTAGCCACAGTTCAACTCCTCTAGTGGTGTAGTCAGACAGGCTGAATAATGTTAAGAACTCCGTCCAAAAGCAAACTTATGTTGTAGGTTTAAACCAGTAACAGAAAATGATTAAAAACAGATAGACTGGTATGCAGCCTATTTCTGAGTTAATTGTGCTCATGTCGGTCTTGCATAGTCCGTCCGTGCATCCGAATACCCTTGCTAGCCGCCTGCATAGTAGCCAAAAATGAGGAAGCCACGATCTAGAACGTCCGAATACCGAATAGCCTTATGGTGCGTTCCAGACCCAATCCAAACCAGTATGATGTGGTACTTATCCAACATTCTACGAGGAAAAATGCTCTGGAACGCCGGTCAAAGTGGGACCTCCTACTAGCGAAGTCGGGGGTCCTCGCCCTACTCCCACCTGAACAAATTGAAGTCGGAGGAAAATGGCGGCGCCCAGCGATGTCCGTATTATGACCAGTAACGTCAAAGATTTGCCTGAAACTTCACTTCTGTGTGTCTAGGGTTGCATTACACACCTTGATTATAATAAATATAATTCATTATAATCACCACTATACTTTTTCAACAAGAATTGTATCGCATACTGTTTCAGTCGTTAGATGTGTTGCTTGGCAACCGATGACAGGAGCTAGCCCAATGTTTCACTCTGTTAGATATTCATTCATCCGTGCTATTTACTAAAATTTTACTTTGGCCTCTTCCATCTCAGTGGTGTACGCGTGTATAAAATGCTGTTGAAGGTCTAAAAACCGCTTTATAAATAGAAGCACGGTCATTTTGTCACGGTGGTCGTCCATGTTTTCTAAAACCTCCCACTTTAACGGTTTGGAACGCTTTGAAGTGGGCACGGGGAAAATCCAGGTTGGATTAATCCCACATCCTACTTCATTTTACGGGTCTGGAACGCACCATTAGTAGGCTTTCAGTAATAGGCGACCAAAAGTACCCGGATGGCTTGCTATTTCCGGTAGTATTTTGCAGTGTGCAAACGAACTACACTACGCTATCCCAGAAGTCACTGGGAGGTTGAAAAACGGTAGAAGAAGAACCCAAAACTTCCCGCTCAACAAAAGTAACCAAGATGGCGGACACACCGGTCGCTTGTCTGACAGTGTACAATTGTGCACTTCGGTAAATAAAAGCCATGTAAATAGTTGTTCACGTCACCAATGCACACAAACATTAGGTTATCTGACAAAATGAGACTGCAGCATAGATAGCCATGACTGCATGACTAACTAGCGGTGGTAGCTAACCCTTTGCTACAAGCTGGCAAAATCATGACGTTGATGTAAACATCCGGGTCAGAGGACGGGCAAGATGGCTGTGTTGCAGTACGTCCCAATTGTACCTGCTATTGGCAAGTTTGCTACGTAGAAGCTACTACTGTAACGGTCGAGTGGTAAGCACTGTATAGAACGCAGTGCCTACTAAGGTTTCGGATGCAGCATGTATGTCTACAAACTGAATTTTCGATTTTCATTAAAATTAGAGATCTTCTCAAAACGGAGATTGTGGTCTTCCGGTGAAAGTCGCGGACAAAGTTTTTCACAGGCTATATATGTGACAAGTGCAATCATCCATCTGTTTATCTCCCTTTAACAATTGGATTCTGTTTTCTAATTTACTGATGAGGTGGGCATTAAGTAAGGCATAACAGCTGACGAGGTGACCAGTTCTGTGGAAATAATGGCGAGGTGGAGGCGAAGAACTCCGCAAAGCGGAGTGGAGTTGCCTCTGCCAAGTCATTATTTCCACAGAACTGGTCACTTCGAAGGCCGTTATTCCTTTTATCTCCCGTATCTTGAAATTATCTAAATTTATCTGCATAAACTACTGCAATACATGGTTGATTTCGTACTTTACAGCATCCATTAAGGAAAAGTAGTGGATGTAATAGTCATGTAATCGTTATGAGTTATGGCTAGCATTCATAAGCGCATTGATATGGTACAGTGTTTTTTTGAGATCTACTTCAAAGGTAGACAGTTACACAAAGTTAATTCCCACCTCATCAGCCAATCAGAAAAGAGAATTCCATTGTTAAGGGATATAATCTTCTATAACTGGCTACCTTTGAAGTAGATTTGAATCACCGTTGCATATCAGTGCGCTTATGAATAGTAACCATAACTTTAGTAGCCAAATTAACGGTTAAACTGTTTATTCAACGCTCTACTTTTTTCCTAACGATTGCTCTAACTTAGCAAATCAACTTGATAACTTGGTAGTTTATGCATATTTTATCCTAAATATACAGGGACTCATATTTTTTTATGCAAACTGGAGATAAGTGGGATAAAAGCCTCAAGGTGACCGGTTCTGTAGAAATAATGACTCTGCAGAGGCAATGTCACTCCGTTTTGTGGAGTTCTTTGCCTACCCCTCAGTGATGGCACCGGGGGGGCTTTAGCCCCCACCCCACCCCCCGTAAAAGGCTCTGCCCCCCTTTAATCCTATGGGCCCGATGGACGCAAAATGCATCCAAATTTACACCCATTCTTCTCTGTTGAATTACTCCCGAACGGTACATCGTAGAGAGGCACTTATACCAAACAAAACAGCAGAACCAGGGCTTTACAATGTGGCCTCCCGCTTATTTTTGTGATCAAGTGTCGGCGAGATATTAATATTTGCCAAAATCTCTCATATTAGCGCTTTGCACAGGCATTACTCTCTTGGAAATGACTCGTGAACCCGTGATCAGATGGGTAAGGTACGCACATCAGATGAAAGTTTTTACTCCACCCATTTTACACTCGCAGTTATCAGTCAATGCATAATGTCAACAATAGCAGAACTTACCCATTCTACTGCTATCTTGCATTTCTGTCAAGGCAAATTTCATACAGTTTTGAAATTACTGCAAATTTCTGCATAATATTCATAATTCTGCATAATCCTGATATAACATCCTTCATTACATGGACAATAGGCCCTTATTTCCGTCAAGCACAGACTACATATTTATCAACATTGATAAGCCATTGAATATCCCACCATCATGGTTCTTATATTGCTAGATTCCAGACAATCTCCTCTACTCACACATGAAAATGTCCCTACTGACAGCATCCTATGGACAGGTACTTGCAAGAATACAGGATTTTTTTTATACGCAATATGACTTTTATTGGTTTAGTATTTTTTTTTATAAAATCAGTGCAAATAGTAGCTCACCAAATGAAACCAGATCTGGATAGCCTAGACTGTTCCGAAAGAAACAAGATATAGCATGTATGTATGGCCCTTACAATGACCAAGATAAGAGCTTAAAAGTAAAAGTAGTAAAAATACCCTGAAAATACCCTAGGGCACATAGGGTTAATCCCCCCTAACCTCTTTATATTAAAATTTCAACATGAACATATATACATAAAACAAAGACTGCTTCGCGCGCTGCTCTCCTAATCCGAGGTGTCAAATGCCACAGTAGTTAACAGTTTGAAAAACCTTGTGCGTCAGAATAGTGAAACATGACTGAACATCTTGATCTTTAGGAATTGAACTGGATAAATCCAAAAACGTTTGGGTCAGTGTGTATATTAAGGTGTTATGGGTGATAATAGGATGATAAGATAATACAAATCTTAAACGAGACTGAGCTCGCACCTCCCCGATCTCTGTAGCAGAGATGACACACAAGTAAAGCTGGGCAATATGGACCGTAACTGCCATCACAATATTTCTGGGCTGACTGGCTATATACGATATATATCGGTATTTCAAAAACAGAATGTGCAAAGTGTTTCATGTTAACACTGCTCTAAAAGACCTGTCCAAATGAAAAAGTAAACAGTAACACACGGAGGGGCACAGCTGAGCGACCCGAGAAAGGTCCGGCTGTCTGAACACATTAGAATAAGTGGTTTTGATAAAGTGGTATTGCAGCATCAAAAATGTATCGATATGGTGATATAATGTCAAATATTATGATAATATTGATATATTGCCCAGCCCTACACCCAAGTCATGTGTTGTTTGTGTGGGATAAGGAGAGAGCAGGGGTTGTAGTGGTGTGCACTGAGAGTTTAAGTCAAGTCGAGTCTTCCTTATTTTAGATTCACATCTAAACAAAACAATAAGTTGCCCCAAATGGCTCCACAACACAAACATGAAAACTAAGACAGCAAAACCATAAAACAAAGACCATAAATAGGTATATAATACGGACAATGAAATAGAAATGAGATTAACATAAACGAAAGGCCGGGTATCACAGCTTCAGATAAATGCCGGAGCGCCGGACAATGCACTTGCACAGATGTCCATGAACTTTTAACAAATCACAGGTAACCTGCGTCACGGAGGTGTTAGCTAGCCACTTGCAATTGGGTGGAAGTAACTGCAAGGGTCTGTAAGATTTGTCTGTAAGCGTCTTGCTCCCGTGGGTTTTAGGGTCATGTGACATGGTCGCATTTTTGTGACATCCTTACATTTGGGTCAGGTCTGACAATTTTTAACCATCATGCAATATTTTCACCCGAGAATGCACCTCTGACTGCAAACGGCTGCAAACATTTTTATAAAGTCAAACAACTCTACTATTTAGCCTCTTTTGTAGTGTTATTTGTTGGTGTAGGTGTCTGGTGTGTCACATTTTATTATTCCCCCTCGTATAAACAACTAGCCCCTACCATAGCCCCCCAATAATAATTCTCTGGCGCCGCTATCCCTCTGCTACCCCACTGCTACCCCTCGCCATGATTTCCATGGAACCTGTCACCTCAGCAGCCATTATCCCTTACATAGACTAGGCTGTTGTGTTGGCGGGTCTTCACAGCTGTTGCTAATAGCAAGTTACACTCCCTCTACATGTTTGGGGCTGCTCAGCAATTAATAAACCAGTATTTTAGGGCAATATGCCTGTATGTGGTGGCTGTTTTGGTAACACATTATTAGGAAAAACTGCTCTTGTTGGCTCTGTTTATTGCAGGCCACTACAGCAAAATCTTCACTTTGGTGTATCCCGTCTCTTATTTTGGCTGCGTCTGTGTTCTTCTGTTTAGCCTCTAGCAGTCACTTTGCATCTTTCTGTTTCCATGATCTCATCCCCATCCCAGTAGTCCTCTGTTATGTTGTTGTTTTTCTAGTCACTGGCGTTATTGATGGTTTCTAATGAGCAATTTAGGCGTCAAGACTCCCTAAGGTACACTTCTTTCAGAACCACAAATCCTCAACTCGCCAAGAATATAGTTGCAGTTAGCCCTGTACTTTCGAAAAAAGGTCTTGATTTAGCTTGACCTGTTGGTACCAAGATGACCAGGTGTTTGAAGAAAATATGTGCTTGGCCTTAGGCTGCCCAGGGAAGTTTAAAACTGATGCAGGAGAACATTTTTTGTCCTTTTGGGCACTTGGTGTTCTTGGCTGATAAAATAAAAAAAATGTTGCTAAAGGTAGTAATGTGTTTTCTTCTTTCAGGTAATTTATCCACATCACTCAAAATTGACTGAAAAAGAGGTAGGTTCTACAACATTCAAAAGAATAATTTTGTACACCAGCCATGCTTCAAAGAATTTAAATGAACCATGAATTATTTTCTTCCAGAAAACCAGCATTTGTTACCTCTCCTTCCCAGACTCAAATTCAGGTAATCACATATTTTTCACTCTGTACAAGATGTAGACTTTAACCCATTAGCATCAGCCCAGCCTTTCTCATAGAAGGAAATCTGCAGAGGTTGCAAAGGTAATCTGCATATAAAAATATATTTTTTCTAGGTAGTTTTTCAATCAATGGTGTTCCTCCCATAAATAGTTACTATAATTTGTAAAGACTCCCACAATCACTTGCAGTGCGTGGTTGGACCTTGAGGGTCGTAACTTATGGTATCACAAAGGTGAGGAAGTGGACGACGTAGATTTCGATGGTCTTCTGGGCAGTTACTAAAGCAGTGACCCTAGAATAGAGTAGTTATCAGCTTAATAGTTCCCTGAGCAACCCAGTTTTACTAAAACATTACAAGCATCAGTTGCATCAGGTTGCTATGTCACAGGTACGCTGGTGAGTCACGCCACTCTGGGGTGCGTTTCCCAAATGACGAGGAAGTAGCATTAAACCACCATTGTACAACGTAGGTTCGAACTACCCAGCTGCCCGATTCCAACTGTTTCCCGAAAATCTCCATACATCAAAGTACAATGGAAGTCTGAACTACGTTAGTTTGGACTTCCGTCGTTCAAACTACAAGGAGTGTTTCGAGGCAACTAAGAAAAAAATGACCCAGAAGCAATATAAAGTCTGTCAAAAAAAAAAAAAAAGCTTGGAACATGACAGTTCCATGGGCATAACAAAAAGGGAGTGGCGAAGACATTGTTGACAGGCAGTATTTAAAAACAGCAGGGATAGTGTGGCTGTCAAGGCCTTGAACCTGTTGAAAATCACAATGACAGTAGGCCTATACTGTACGGCTTAATTTGTCTTATCACACTGCTGCAATCTTAAAATCTATCAAAGACGGTCTTCATTTCTTGTAGGCATACTGTCTTTACGTCTCCCGTCTTGTCCCCCGATGCCTTTAAATAGCCTATATCCAGCGCCTTTAGCACAGCCGCACAAGGACAGTCACAGTAAGTGGGCTTATTTTGGACGTGTGCAGGAAACATGCAACAAAAACATCTGAATACAGAATCTGAATGAATATATTTTTGTTTGTGTCCTCAGACTGGTCGGAGATCTTTTTTGCTTATTCTTGAATGAGATAAGCTATGCACACGTTACAAGTTTTGTTTATTTCTTAAAAATGTATTTTCTTGCATTGAAGCCAACTTCACCGTGTGCCCAATGAAGTTCAAAAGAAAGCTCCTACATCACTTAATAACACCAACTTTCAGCTCTAAGAACCATCTTAAGAGCAGGGCACGCGCGTTCATGCTACAATCATGTTCAGGAAACGGACTGCAGAAAATGTAAGAACACTCATAAGATCAATCGTTTACGTTGCTCTTAAGCCTAAGATCCATCGTTATCGGGAAACGCAGCCCTGATCATCAGATGAGGCTGAGATGATAATCAAGTTTAACGTTGCCAACAATTTAGCAAAAGAACAACTTCCCTCCACTAAGTTCAAGTCAGAGATAATTCTTCAGTGTTTACCAGATTGTTAGATTAGATTAGATTCAACTTTGTCATTACACAAGTACTGTGTAAATACAGGTAACGAAATGTGGTTTAGCGTCTAATCAGAAGTGCAAGGAGCAGCAAGTGCGGTATATACAGTATATACAATATAAACAGGGAAGAGGCGAGAGTGGTGGCATGGAAGGGGGACATGGAGGTTCAGCAGTGGGTAGAATTCAGCAGGGAAACAGCTGTTGGAAAGAAACTGTTCCTAAACCTGCTGTTAGTTAATCATCGAGTCAATATTGCCTATATGAACAGTAATAAAAAAATGAACCTGTAAAAAAGTTAGTCAGCCCCTTGATACTGTGTGTGACGTCATGTTGCCCTTATGGATGAACATGTTGGAGTGTGGAAGTTGACGTGGGTAAATTCTAATGTAACCTATAGCCCAGTGGTTCTCAACCGGTGGGGCGCGCCCCCCTGGGGGGGCGCGGACACTACCCCGGGGGGGCGCGAGCACGGACGTGAGGAGAAAAAAAAAATCACACACTCACTTGCTATTAGTACAAGGGAGATGCACCAGATTCCCCCATGTCGGAATGCAAGTGGTTGGACTGTTATAACACAAATGAATCAACCACACTGTTTCATTTTAAATCTATCTAATTAAAATAGAAGGTAATAAATTCTGAACCGTGACGCGATGTCAGTGCTGGGCGCAAAGAGGGAGTATGCAGCATAGGGGCGCAATGGGGGCGCCGAAAGAGAGAGACAGAGAGAAATACCTGTTTGTTTATACTACCCTTGTGTTTATTGGTTAAATATGCCTATGCCATTAATCTTTGTATGTTAAAATGAATTACAATAGCGATCCACGGCTTCCTGTACTCTTACAGTTAGCGATCTTGCTCCTTTTTAATACTGTATTCTATTTTAGAATGTTGAGACGGAGGGCTTGTTGTCAGCAACGTGTAGCTGCTATCGTTTTTTAAACAGTCTGTAGTTTCGCATAGTCACGACTGAGAAAACAGCCATGAATGAACTTTCTGGGGCGCACTCACAGTGTTAAAAGCTAGAGGAAAACAGAAAGTGGCGGATAGAATGAGGGAAAAGTTGTTGGATCAAAGACTTGGTAGGATGCGTGGGTCTTTGACAGTTTGAGGAGGGTAGCATTGGTTGGCTAACGTTGCTTCTACATAAGGTTACACTGACTTGCTAAACTAGTTCACGTTGCGTTTACGTTTGCTAACTAACACTGGCTGAAGTGTTTTTGTAAATACTGTTGCCAGTGGTCGTTGTTTAAACGTTTAATGGCGTCCACGTTGTCTTTTTCGGCATTCAACAACTTCCATCCACAACCTGCATAGCTGCATATGTGATCTTAGCCCAGCTAGCTGAACTGCTAAGACTGAGCTGTTGTTCAAGTCCGTAGCCCTGTCATCAAAGTTCTATTTCTCTCAGGGCTGTAATGGTGGGGGCGGGAGGAGTTTAAAATTATCTAGTTTTTGTAATGGTGTTGTATGACATTTTAGTAAGTTCCACCAAATCACTATGCCTTTAAGTGACAACCAAGTATATAGATATAATTGCTAAGCCTATTTGTACAGATCTAAGAACCTGTAAAATGCACCAGAATGCACTAAATTACATCTAATTTCTGTAAAAAAAATCTGATGCCTTTGCACACAAACATTAAACATGACTTTACCACCCTTGATTGATCCCTTGAGTAGGCTATGTTTTTGCAGTGCTGAGGCTTTGTATTACATCAGCATTGTTATCTCCAGATAAAGCATGTACCTTACATATGTATAGCGATAGCCTATTAATGATAATATGCCTACCACTACCCGTAATGATGATGATAATAATAAGATTTTTTTTTTTACAATAATCATAATGATCATCAATAGTAATCACTAAAGAATCAGTAATAATCATAATGTGGGCCTAACAATAATAACCTAGCGGGGGGGGGGGGGGGGGGGGGGGGTGCGAGGATGGGGGGCCCTAACCTCATTAAACCAGCTATGGGGGGGCCCAGCTTGAAAAAGGTTGAGAACCCCTGCTATAGCCTATATAGGTGGTGTTTGGAGGGTTAGCCTACTACGAACCATGTTGCCGTCTTTTTTTCTGATCTTTCAGCCAACGATTGCCAGGACACTAGAAATCTGGGCTAGGGGGCGTTACAATTAGCAAAAAAAGTAATTTTTATCATCTGTCAAAGTGTTCAGCCATCACAGCCAATCGAATTCGATGGCGAAGCCACCAAACAGGAAGTGAGGTTATATTTCAGCACCGCTTTGACATATTGCAACCAAACTTCAAATCTGTACCAATGACCCCACCCACACTCTACTCATCGAATTTAGTCATAATCTTTGTTCAGATTGATTTCCTCCATTTTCAAAAATGTTGAAAGTGAAAAAAAAATGTTCACAGGTCTCGATTTTTGACAAATTTTCATGAAAATTCATATATTTGATCTTTCAACGGAGCTGCACAAAAAAACATTGGATGGATTTTTTGTTTTCGTAATCGTTTTACCGTGACCGCTAATCAAAATCAGCAGCAAAGACCGCAAACAAGAAGTGAGCTAATATCTCGACAGCCCTTTGACATATCACCACCAAAGTTGGTAGTGTTACACTACACCACTTTCCAAGGGGACATGCCGAATTTTATGCAATTTGGCCACTAGGGGATGCTACAATTAGCAAAAATGCTTAGGGTTAGCAACAATATGTCAATGTCTGTTCATGCTGTGGGTAGTCCCATTGATGGTCATTGCCAATTTCAATTGCCAAGGTCGGCGTAACTATTCGGTCGCCATATTGGATTAGGTCAAAATATTTTAGCCAATCACCACAAAACGGGATACATATGATGCTCAGACTATGCCTGACCCACGTGATGTGATTTCATTGTCTGTCAGCCGTCACAGCCAATCGAATTCGATAGTAATTCAGATAGCAAGTCGGGAGTGGCAGTCAACTTGTGTGACACTTGTTTGTCCTGTTTCTCCTCCCTTCCCGCAGGTTGCCTGGGTGACACACAGTTCTGCTTCCGTTTCCGGCAAGCATCAAATATACAGCCGTCATTAGGGTGTTTCCTGGACCGCTGTGATCGGGATGCACCCGTCTGTCTCAAGGTTAGTAACATGAGTTTGTAATTAGAAAGCTAAGCTGTAGAAAAGAAAGACCAGTCGTTGTTTTACAGTCATTGTTTAGTTTAATTTTTACTTTTTACATAGGACCATACATATATACGGGCAATTCTACGCAAAGGTTAAGGCCTCATTCACACCGCATTGTGCTTGAGCGGTGCGGTGCGAGGAAAAGAAAACAGAGATGGACAAAGGGGTCAATCTAGATTGAACATCGGACCAACTTGCACTCATTGAAAAGAGCTGAAGGAGGCTATAGGGTAGGCCTGTGCAAAAAATCGATACGATTTAAAAATCGAGTTGGCAAGTCAAATCGATTCATTTTCCCTGAAACTCGAGTTAAAAGATTTTTTTTAATCCCGTCCCCATACAGTTTATATTCCAAGCGCACAGCGCATGCATTTCATTTTTACATTCGCCAAGACCCAAGGCTATCCCTACTGCACTTCCTGCAGTGCGTTTTCTCTCGAACCCCCAGTAACATCACATGCACAAACAAACATGGCGACAGAAACAGACGGTGAGAAAGAGGGGCTCCTGCCCAAAAGTCCCACAACGTCCGTAATTTGGAATTGGTTTCGTTTTGCAACATCTGATGAACACCAAACAACACCTCGTTGCAACTTGTGTCTGAAAGCGGTTATCATAAGTGGTAGCAGCACGACCAATTTCTTTCAGCATTTGAAGCACAAACATCCGTCTGAGTGGGAGAAATACTGCCTTCTTCGGCAAGAAAACTTTCCTAGCTCTAATGCTAACACGTCATCATCTGCAAAGAAAATTACTCTTCCTCAAAGTTTTTCACGCTGTGTTCCATATGAAAAGAGCGGATTCTATTCTATTGAGATTTTTCTTTTTACAAGTGTTACCTCAGGCATTTTGTTGCTTTAGTAATTCATTAAAGCACAAGTCTATGAAACTACACACACTTTTTTTCTGCTGAATTCAGTGACTGCAGACTGAAGCGGCGGTCATATTGGAGTAGCCACGAAATTTTTCCTTTTTTTTTTTTTTTTTTTTCCCCCCCACCAATTTTTTGTCAACGATTCCCGGGACACTGAAACTCGGGGGGACATGAATGTTTGTAGACATGTAGACCTAGGAGTTTGTTAGCAAATAACGCCTTTTGGTCCCCCAGGGCCACCCCCCTGCTGTGCCAGTGTCCGTTAAAGAGGGGGAGACCGGCAAAAGTTTTTGCTGAATAACTCAATGAACGTTTCACCCAACAACATGAAATTTTTTTGATATGTCAGTGTTACAGAGACTTATCGACCCAGCCCATAAACGCTCACTTGAAGCATAGTGCCACCTAGTGATATGGGTAAATGCAAAAATTGGAATTTTGTCAATATCTTGGACCGAGAAGGTGGAAACTGCGCAAAATACGTCATCACACGATCACCACAAGGACCTCTAACACCACAGCACATGCCATAAAATTTGGTCCATAGGGGGTGCTGTAATTGTAGAAAATGTCATTTTGCCTATTATCTAGAGAATGCTTACGTTTACAACATTTTTGTTTTTTATCGTGAAATCTATGAAACCTCACGCATTGAAAACACTGGTCGACGCCCACTTCCAACAAGAACAATTTCCGTTAAATTTTAACATTGCGAAAACAAATCTGAACGAACTCGTCATAGGCCGTTCATGTGAATCTCACCAAATTTGGTATATGTCATCTACAGACAATGCTGACAAAAAGTTATCAAAGGATTTATCTTGAGATAAACCGTTCCGAAGTTACACGTCAATGAACAAATAACACGTAGCTTAAAATTCTTCAAATGTCCATATCTTGGCTTTTAATTGCTCAAATTTGGTCAACGTTGACATGCCATCTCTAAACAGCTTTCTTTTCATGTGTACTAAATTTTGTGACATTTCATCATAGGGGGCGATGTTTATTGGCGAAGCTAGGTGTCAAAAAACAGTTTTTGTTAACAAACTTGTCAACAATTTTGCCCAAGACAACGATTTTGTGTTAGTATATCGGTGTTACAGAGATGTATCGACCCAGCCCATAAACTCTCACTTGAAGCATAGCGCCACCTAGTGATAAGGGTATATGCAAAAATTGGGATTTTGAGTTGCCAATATCTTGGACCGAGAAGGTGGGAACTGCGCAAAATATGTCATGCACGATCAGCACAAAGACCTCTACAACCACAGCACGTGCCATAGAATTTGGTCCATAGGGGGCGCTGTAATTGTACAAAATGTCATTTTGCCTATTATCTACAGAATGCTAATGTTTACAACCAATTTTTTTTATCGTGAAATTTATTGACCCTCATGCATTGAAAATACTGGTCGACACCCACTTCCAACGAGAACAATTTCTGTGAAATTTTAACATTGCGAAAACAAATCTGAACGAACTCGTCATAGGCCGTTCGTGTGAATCTCACCAAAGTTGGTATATGCCATCTAAAGACAATGTTGACAAAAGGTTATGAAAGGATTTATCTTGAGATAAACCGTTCCGAAGTTACACGTCAATGAACATTTAACACGTAGCTTAAAATTCTTCAAATGGCCGTATCTTGGCTTTTAAGTCATTCAGTGCCAGCCATTTTCAAAGTTGGTCACGTCCCAGTGCCAGGATTTTTTGAACATTTCAGTGTTTTTTCAAGACCCACAGAAAATTGAGTTCTATGTCTGTGTCAACAAAAAACATACCAAAAGAAACTCCAGACTTTCCTTTATCATCAGAAAAAAAATGTTGTTTGTACCTCTTTCCATTCCTTAGCAATTGTCTGGAGAACATGGGTGGGTGTAACTAAAAATGCTGATTTCTGACCAAAATACTGAGAAAAATGGCTTTTTGTAACGAGCAACATTTCAAGCAGAAAATGTCTTTGATTACAATTGTTTTTGCTTCAGAGACATCTCAAACATTATGAAAAGTGATCCCATTGTATACTGCACCAAAAATAACGCTGGCAACATTATTTATAAATTAAAAAAATACAAATTTATTTATAAAACCATGTAGGCACATTTCATAGATTCTTTGAAGCACAGCTAAAAGCAACACTTCATGGGAAACACTTTGTGCGTAAACATTTCAAAGGCAAAAATTAGACTTTCTAGCAGCTATTTATGTACAGCACACTGTTATAACTGTAGTGCTTCTAGCTCTGCCCCTCTGTGTGCGCGCGTGTGTATGCATGTGTGTGCATGAGAAGCAGAGCAGAGAAGCAGAGCAGAGAAGACCTATAAACACGATCTAAAATACCGGTCCATACATCTAGTATCGGAGTAAGCTATGCAATTAGACTACTGCTCCATGCTTGTAAATGTAATATTTCTGAACGTCACCAAACACGATATAAAACATTGTAACATTTTAGTGTGGGAACTTGGCTCAGAGAGGGGATAGGCAAACCGAAACCGAACTAAATATACAACGCCTTCAGAGCAAAATAACATCGTATTCCACAGGATCCGCACACAGAACAACTAGATTAACACATGAGAATGATAGCACAGAAAATTATGATGTTGGGAGAGTGCAGTGAATCCGTGCGCTTTACCAAATGTAGAGAGCTGGGTCGTCAGTGACTTGCTGTCGGCGCAGACGGGTCAGTCAAGTGCAGGTGTAGCTATCTATGAAACAGCGCGACAGGCTGCTCATTATGCATTACCTAAAGTGAAATTAATCTATTGGTGGCTTGCAGAAGCTAAACGTGAGATGTTGCTTGGAAAACAGTAGCTTCAACATACGTGCTGACAGGAGTTATTTTGATCAAGCTAGCAGTGTGCAAAACTGCAAGCAACTGAGCAAGCCAGGTCCAGCGTGTCTTCTTTGAGACAATGTTAGATGATCACATATCCACACTGATACTGGTACTACCCACAGAATGGGTTCCCTTGTGATTACAACTTTGATTTTTGTACACAAGCTAGATCAGATGATTACCCCACCTCCCCTGTAAAAAAACGCAATTGACGCGATAACGCGTCTTGGCACTGGGCGTTACTATCGTAAAAGACGCGTTTTCGCGTCATTGGCATCGAATGAGTTAATTGCTCAAATTTGGTCAAAGTTGACATGCCATCTCTAAACAGCTTTCTTTTCATGTGTACTAAATTTTGTGACATTTCGTCATAGGGGGCGATGTTTATTGGCGAAGCTAGGTGTCAAAAAACAGTTTTTGTTAACAAACTTGTCAACAATTTTGCCCAAGACAACGATTTTGTTAGTATGTCGGTGTTACAGAGATGTATCGACCCAGCCCATAAACTCTCACTTGAAGCATAGCGCCACCTAGTTATATGGGTAAATGCAAAAATTGGGATTTTGAGTTGCTAATATCTTGGACCGAGAAGGTGGGAACTGCGCAAAATACGTCATGCACGATCACCACAAAGACCTCAAACACCAGAGAACATGCCATAAAATTTGGTCCATAGGGGGCGCTGAAATTGTAGAAAATGTCATTTTGCCTATTATCTAGAGAATGCTTACGTTTACAACTATTTTTTTTTTAGCGTGAAATCTATTGATGCTCACGCATTGAAAACACTGGTCAACGCCCACTTCCAAGGAGAACAATTTCCGTGAAATTTTAATATTGCGAAAACGAATCTGAACAAACTCGTCATAGGCCGTTCATGTGAATCTCACCGAATTTGGTATATGTCATCTACAGTCAATGCTGACAAAAACTTATCAAAAGATTTATCTTGAGATAAACCGTTCCGAAGTTACACGTCAATGAACATTTAACACTAGCTTAAAATTCTTCAAATTGCCGTATCTTCACTTTTAATTGCTCAAATTTGGTCAACGTTGACATGCCATCTCTAAACAGCTTTCTTTTCATGTGTACTAAATTTTGTGACATTTCGTCATAGGGGGCGATGTTTATTGGCGAAGCTAGGTGTCAAAAAACTGTTTTTGTTTAATAACTTGTCAACAATTTTGCCCAAGACAACGATTTTGTGTTAGTGTGTCGGTGTTACAGAGGCATATCGACCCAGCCCATAAACACACACTTGAAGCATAGCGCCACCTAGTGATAAAGGTATATGCAAAAATTGAGATTTTGAACTGCCAATATCTTGGACCGAGATGCGGTACATCTAGTTTTTTTTATGTTTTTGTAGAAAAACAGATTTTTCAGCTCAGGTTTAAGGTGTCCAGAAGCACTAAATTCAGGGGTGATAGCGCTCCGGCACCATGCCGGAATTCCGGCGTACCAACGTGTTTGTAAGGGGAAAAAATCAGGTTTGCGTGATCTGACAATTCAAAACCTTAGAGGCGCCTCCAATAAACCATACCACTGTAGATCTACTTTAGCCAATCAGTAATAGGGTAGGGGCTGGTCTTGGGTTTTGGCCAATCAGATTGATTCAGCAGTCACTCCACATGCAAATGTGTTTTATGTTTGGAATATTTCCCACATCAGTGATTTTTAAACTAGGGGTCGCGAGCATAGACAGTAGAAGGGAACGGACCGTGGGATGGCGTCGTTTTCAATGGGAGCCGTTGAAGCAAGATTCTGAAATTATTAATTTGTCACCAGGCAACTGCGCAAGTGTTTGGTGATGTACGGTCACGTCGCCCAACGAACCCAAATACAATAAATTGAGTGGTAGATGCTCAATCACAAATAAGACAGCGTACAATAATTTTCTTAATAAGTATTTTTCTATCCGTTCACTTTCACTTTCATTGAATAGTGAAATCCACAAAGAAAGTGATTCCGCTTAAAAACAAATACCAATTTCTAAACTTGTTTTTCGAGAAATGCTGATGTAAATGTGTAGAAAAGTAGTAAATGAATAGAAAAGTAAACGGGCATGACTATGGCTACGGTTTGTTATCCAAACAGTACGGTAAATTTTCTCCTGTGCGACAGAAACTCACTAGCCGTCGCATGGTTTGTGATGTCATTTTTAGCATAATTTCAGATAAAGGTTTCTTACAAAGCATTAACATGTCAGATTTCCAATCAAAGCAAATATGTTTTGCTGTGTCCTCTCCGGTTTACAACAATGCCAATATCAAGGTACAGAGTGCTTCTCATGTAAATTTATTTGATTTCAAAGTGACGTTAAAATGAATGGAAGTCAATGGAATTCTAAAGGCTATTGGGCCCTTTCCGGGTTGAGATTTCCCCATGGGTGCTTCCGCCTATGCTCCTACCCCCTTGGTCGCGACCCATAGTGGAATCGCCAAATTCTTTTTTTCTGTCGGAAAATGACGTTACTTCGCCAGGTGAAACTAAGGACAAAATAAAATGCAATTAAAATTAAAATCTGCTCTTTTCGTATTCATAGGCGTTGTTAATAGTGTTAAGCTTATAGACAGGGCTACGGCTCCGACATAAACAATGCAGTGGTACAAAAGAAGGGCATGTGGCGCATAGAGAGACTGACAAATAACAGATAAATGCCTGTTTGTTTAGATTACATTTGTGTTTATTTGTTAAACATGTTTATGTAATTAATCTGTGTGCATTGAAATGAATTTTGACTACTTTAGACAGCGATTCACGGCTTCTTGTAAGTTACAGTTTTGGTTAGCGGTCTTGTTCCTTTTCAACATTCTATTTAGGAATGTTCAGACAGTGGGCTTGGGCGCGCTGGCTGCAAAGCTTATCGTTTTATGTACTCTTGCATAGTCATGGTGGAGAAAACAACCATGAATAAATGTTCTAGGGTTCTCACGGTGTTAAAAATGAGGAAAAGAGAAAATGGCAGATAGAATGAGGAAGAAGTTGTGCGCCTGGAAACACTGCAGGTAGGATGCATAACTTCTCTGACAGGTCAATGGCTATCGTTGCTTCTCCATAAGGTTACAATTGAGTTGCTTAACTACTTTACGTTGCGTATAAGTTTGCTAACTAACACTGACTGAAGTGTTTTTGTAGATATTGTTGCCAATGGTCCTTGTTTAAACGTTTGATGCCGTTCACGTTGTCTTTCTGCATTTAACATCCATACACAGCTAGCAAAACTGCTATTGTGCTGTTGTTCAGTCTGTAGCATGTCATCCTAGTTCTCGTTCTCTCAGCGCTGGTGTGGCAGAGGCACGAGTTAAAATTCCCTACTTTTTCTAATGGTGTTGCATTGACATTTTAGTATCACTGTGCTTTTAGTGGCGACTAATTAAGTCATTGAAATTAATGGTAAGCCTATTTCCCTAGATACAATTGCAAAACCAATTTCTATAGACAAAAAGACAAAAAGTTTAAGAACCACTGCTTTAGTCAATGGTTAGGCTATTAATCAATTTCTAGTTACTTACAAGCAATACGTATGCAGGTAAGTGACTAGTTAAAAGCAGGGATGGATTCCTTAACAGGCCTACCAGGCCCAGGGTCCCAAGAGCTGCTCAAAGATGCTACTGTAATATAGGCTTGTACTGGGTTTCC
Organism: Coilia nasus; assembly: GCA_027475355.1. Classification (NCBI taxonomy): domain Eukaryota; kingdom Metazoa; phylum Chordata; class Actinopteri; order Clupeiformes; family Engraulidae; genus Coilia; species Coilia nasus. The sequence continues at coordinate 1,047,118 of CM050211.1, forward strand.
CCATCTCATGTCTGAATAATGTCCATTTATATCAACAAAAGTTATCAGAATCTTTAATTTAATGGACTATTTATCAAAATGTTTTCCCAGGGGAGCACACCCATGAAGCCCACTTGACAACTACGTTGATCAGGGCATATATCTTGGCGTAGGGGCCCGCTTTACCTCCCAGGGAAAAGTTCAGGCTCAGGATTTATTTTATCACCCCTGTAAATTTGAGAGGCTTGGTGGACCCAGTAGACGGCAATAGACTTTCATGAAATTTCTCATGGAAGTTTACTTGGCAAGTGTAAAAATATTATACTAGGTACAGATTGATTTTACAAAATTTTTCAACGTTGGGCAAATGATGCACCCAGGTGTGGAGTTTCTTTGAGCTTATTTTAATGGTTTAAAAATAGCGTTGTCTTCATGCTTTCTCTATGCCCTTAGCACTTGCATTGCTAGCTTTCTGGGCCAAAACGGTAAAAAATAGTGAAGTTCTAGATGCAACAACAGGCTAGTGCAATTTTGCTCCTCAGCAAACATACCAACTTGGTATGATGATTTAACATGCCAATTTTCATTTTACACCGACGTTTTCCTTTAACAAGCTAAACTAGCGAGCATGCTAGTTTATGTCAAAGACTGAAGGAAAACATAGGTAAATTATTTCCTTTTTCTGTCATTGGGATTATTTATACCAGCAGTTTTACATGAAATCAGATTTTTGGTAAATATAGAACAACCAACTAGATTTTTCTTATGGTCTTGAACTTATGGTAAGAGTCAGAAATAGATGTCATCTTTGTCATTTTTTTTTTACTAATTTATAGCTGTTTCGGAGCGGCACACAGACTTACCATCTTTTACTTTGTGTGTGTGTGCGTGTGTGAGTGAGGAGCCTCAGAGGGCAGGCAGAGCAATGCTGCATTTTCATGTTTTTTTTTTTTTTTTTTGACAACAAGCAGGTCAGAATTAATTTCTCCTGATTTTTTTTATTACTGTTAGTAATTTAAAGTAATGCAAACAAAAGGGACTAGCTGAAACATCGGTATGCCTTGGTATGGTATTGGTATGCCTTGGTAATTTAAAGTAATGCAAACAAAAGGGACTAGCTGAAACATCGGTATGCCTTGGTTTTGTTCACATTCCATATTTAGTTGGGGGGGGGGGGGGGGGGGGTGGATTGTGGTGGTGGGTGTTGTGATTGTATGGCGGCCTGCCAGACATTGGGCTATGTATGGAAAACACTGGCTAATTACAAGCCTTACATTGTTATTTAAACTGTTTCAGGTTATAATTCACCATTCAGACTTCTGGTGTGTAGTTTTTTTGAGGCCTAGTTCAGATGCGTCACATCCACAACACAGATCTGTCAATCCCATAAGGCTAGGTTTCTGAAAATATTCCAATTAAAACTGACTTACTTGCAAACTAAGTTCTTGTCTGTGTTCATTTAGGTGTCCTTTTTGGTATAAAAGTAATGATTTCAGTGTTTCTTTCTAAACTTTCAGACTTTATAACAAAACTGTAACTTGTTAGCTTGTCCTTTTGATGTTGCACTGTAATGCTGATGAAATACCACATATGGGCAAGGACCTGAAAAAAAATCACATGTAATCACCTGAACTGGCAAAATCTACTAATGATTTTTGTAATTGTCAGTGTCGCGAGGGCCATTGTTTGGTATGATAACCCTGACATACACATCAACACGGACAGACTGTTTCACAAACACACTACGGAGCTAAGACTTTACAACGCTACCAACAAACTTGTGTCTTACGAACATTACTTGCCACGACAGTGGACATTACTTGGAAAGAAAATAAAAATGCTAGACAGACAATGTTAAAATGCTGCTTCTTATTGTCCTTTAAGTAAGCTCTGAACTTTAGGTACTTAAGAAGAGCAAGGTAGCATGTCATACCGGTTTTTAGTAGCCCCTTTCACACTGCACGACACGGGGTGGCGACACGGGGTGGCGACACGGTACGACGCGCTAATTTAACCCGGAACCGCAGTGTGAAAGCACGGCGTGTTTTTGACCCCTTTTCTGAAAAGGTGGGTTGAGAAGGCGTAGCCCAGTGGCACTGTAAAATTACGCCACGCATATTGCTGGGCGTGTACAATGACGTGATTGACCCGTGCATCGGTGGTAAATACACCTGTCTACAAAGTTTTCATTTGGTTTTTCAAAACAATCATGGGGGGACACAGAGTTGTTGCTGGGTCTTCGTACAACCAATCAAGGGCAAATGACATTCTACTGTACTGCTCGTGGATGCTTACATGGGATTGCAAATATATGCAGAGAATACATGTGATGCCGAATTACCGTAGCTATTTATACACTGTACCATCAACATATGGTAAACTATAGCGCTATATCATCAAATTACTCCATCCACACATTTTTGCCCATGGTGAAAAGCCTACAACACTTAGGATGAAGATGCACTGGGTAAAGGGGTCTTTGTGGGGATATTTGCAGTCACATATTTTGGGATATTCACTATATATAGAGATATATTGATGGGTGTGCTCTGGACTAGGGCTGCAGCTATCGATTATTTTTGTAATCGAATAATCTATACATTTTTTTATCGATTCATCGAGTAATTTAATTAAAAATATATATTTGCAAAATGATAAAAAGGACAAGTCTGAAAGTAAACAACCAATCAATCACTACGGGCACATGGTAGGATCGGATTGGATTGGTATTGGATTGGGTGTTGCTACCCAACGGGTGGTCTGTCCCAAATCCCTGTTCACATGAGAGTTCGTGTAAGCGGATAATGGTTAGAGATCTGGCCGTTTCCACTACGCTAGATGGCGCTGTATTCCTTTCAACAAGTGGTGTTAGAACTACTTCAGGTTTACGGCTGCTAAAAAGAAAATAAACAAACTATCTGGCGGCATACAAAACAAAGATGGCGCTCGAGGAGGTTAACAGAGCAGCATTTGCATGCATGTTGTGCATTCTCCTTTGTTTGGAAGTCCGTATAAAAGAACAAACAGTGTTTTGGTTTCTTTGATACGACATGAACTGTGCCGTCGGCGTTTGATATTACAAGCAATTGAGGACGAGACTTGTTGAGAGCAGGCGCTAGAAAGCCTCGACGTTCAGTATGGATAAAAATAAGGGACAGATGCTTCTGGGATCGAGTGGTCTTACATGCGCAGTACGCGAATCCAAACCAATACCGTGCACAAGGCGGCACCAAGCGGATTAACATCGGCTTAAGCCAGGGGTTGCAATCGGATTCGCGAAACCAATCCCTATACGATCTTTAGCCTGTGCACATGAATTCGATACGATCCCAAACCATTTCCAATCGGATTCAACTCGTCCATGTGCACACAGTGACTGTTCATGAGAAAGTGACGTCACTGATGCGCCCGACCATTCGCACTGGACACACACACCGATCTTCTCCTCGTCAGAGGTGTTAAATGCCACAGTTTAGGGCAATTCCATGTAAATGTCAACCTCACCATGCAAAAATAAAGTAACATGTAATGTAACAAAATCACTTAAAAAAATATCATCAAGGCCTGTATTTTACAAAGGTAAATAAGTTAAACCAATTTGGCATATAAATTGTGCCCTCCTTGCTCACTACTTTATCTAATGGCAGTCAAGAACTTTGTGATTTCAATGCATCCAATTGAATCTTTTTTTTAACAACCATATATGATCCAAATGTTTGCCACAACAATGTTCAGCCTCATTTCAGGAAGCTATGGGTTTATTGAAGCAAACTGTAAATGAGATATGTGATTGCACATTTCTGTGTCACTGTGAAACCTTGTTAATGTGACACCGTTTCACAGGACAGGCGCTGTCACGTCCGTGACATTTTTTAGAAAAAGTTCTTATTATACATCCGTTTCAAATGCAACACAAAACAAACTCTCCGTGCAAAACTAACTTTTATTGAGGTGATATATTAAAATGAATTAGCCATTCTACTCCCTTTCTAAACTGTATTTTCCCACGTTACGGACGTGACTGTTATGGACGTGACTACACAAACTCGTAATGCCAAGGCTACGTTCTTCAGCATTGTTTTGTGTCAACGTGTTGAAATAACTCCGGTCCACGTGTGTAGCATATTACACGATTATGTTGTAGCGAGTTGATCTTCCTCTCGCTATTTCTGTCTTTGTCTCTTGGCCTATCGCTCACTCACATACCTGTACAAAACGCCTGGGCTACATTATCCTGATGGCTGTCTGAACTTCCACCGTGCACGCCACTATCTCTCTCCTCCTCTCCGGTTGCTGCTCTCACACACGCACTCCGCACTTAACGCACTCAATACCGGCTTCGTTGTTTCTTTTTTTGGTACCGATTTGAAACCTTAACGAGTTACGGTACAAATCCACTTGCTCCGTCTGGTCCGTTATGAAAACGTACTGCCTCCCCTTGTGTTGCCGGATAGGGACTGCATGTACATTTTCAAAATGTTTGGGCATGGGCGTGTCTTTGGAATCTACGAGGCTATCTGTCTACCTGTATCTATCGATATAGCAAGCTAACAAACCATAATAACTGACAACGGTGCCCTTACCAAACTTTACACATGTGTTTTGTTACATGCACACACACATAAAACCCACCAGACAATAACTGTAACGAGATAAATACACCTTCACGAGAACCGCGGGTGTCATGGGATACCCCCGTGTGCTCTACTTTTATTGGATAACGCAGACGCGTTCGATGGATAAATTTGCATAAAGTTGAGCAGAGCCCAACTTCTTGACGTGCCGGAGCTATCCAAACGGCCGTGTCGCATTCCCGGCAACCTTTGCGGGAGCAGCCGTGAGGACGTGCCGGACTCTATTGAAATTGAATTGAATGCGTGCAGCACGGTGAATGTGACGGAGCAAGTGGATCACCGCTGTTAAGGAGACGTGCTGAACTTACGCGTTGAGCAACTGTTTTGTTGTTACTGAATGTTTTGCGCTAAAAAAAATATTTTTCTGTTTATGAATCTGGTATTGGCTTTGACTGAACTCAATGTAATGTTTGAAATATAATGTTTCGCCTGCAGAGTGTTTCCTTATTTTTCTCTGTCATTAGTTCCTTGACCAATACAAAATTACGCTGTGTTTTTGGTAGACTGACTAGTCACGATACACTGTTTACCTTTTTGATTTTGCGCATGCAGGAAAGTTACAATGTACAGGCATCTGAACACCAAGACCACGAAGCTATGGGTCACCAAGTTAGGGTTAGCCTACCTGACGTCGTGTTATAATGTTTTCAGAGGTTTATTGAGGATACATTCAATGAGGCTGTGCAGGCTGTGTAAAAAGGAAGGAAGATCCTACATTTCATAATAAATAAATAAATAAATAAATAAATAAATAAATAAATAAATAAATACATACATGCATACATACATACATACATAAATAATTTATTTGGTCACCTAACCTCATGTCACTGTCAGTGTTTCTTTATAATGTAAGACCCAAGCTAAAATCAACTGTGATCATGTATAACTCTCAGTATTGCCACAAGCCACTACAGCAGGCAAGCTGAAATCCATAAAGCAGCAAAACAGCAGCCATCCTAAATCTTATTTAAGAACTTAGATAGTTTTAGCTGATATTCAGAGGGTTTTTTGGTATGATGAAAGGGCTATGACTGGTAAATTGTTAATTTCCCAAACAGATGCCATGTGTATGTCAGATGCGTCACATCCATAACAGAATTGCGTCACATCCATAACACTGATTTTTCCTTCCAATACTCTGCATGAAATACAAAATATTTAAAACAAAGCTTATTTTATGTTGAACTTGGACCCCTTTATCAAATGGATATCTGCATTTTGATATTAGGTTTACAAGTTCACAGAGTTTGATGAAAATGTGTAGTCACCCAAGAAAAGTGGTAGTTTTCCTGTCACATCCATAACGCATGTCTTTATTGTCATTTTCTTATGCCCTAAATGTACTATGGGAATTGTTTTTTTCTCTATCACTTCTCCAATATGGGATGCCCTTAAAATATGCAACACCTATTTAAATACTGGAAGAGAATAAAGATATACTGGGTTATTTGTTGCCATTTTGAGTTCAAATGTCACGTCCATAACACTGGAATTGACCTTTAACAGTTCGGAAAAACTTGCATGTCAGAGGAGTGAAGCATGACTGAATTACAGGTTTACATCTTGATTTGGGAATTAAACTGGATAAATCCGAAAAGGTTCAAGTCAGTGTGTATATTTACTGTGTATAAATTGTAGTATACAGCTGTATAAGACGTTATGAGTGATGATAGGACAATGGGATAAGGCAAAATAAATTAGCCTAATAAACGAATTGCAGGCTTGCACCTATGTTGGTTTGTGGTTGTGGACAAAACTGAACAAAATCCTAAATGTTTTTGGTCAATGTTTGTATTTCTTGTGAGCTTCCAGCAATATTAGGCGATTTGTGGAGAAGACATGTTTAGCTAAGTTAGGTAGCAAATGCCACAGTTCGGAAAACCTTGCATGTCAGAGGAGTGAAACATGACTGAAATGCAGGTTTACATTTTGATTTGGGAATTAAAAAAGATACATTCGAAAAGGTTCGGGTTAGCGTGTATATTTACTGTGTTTTCAGTTGTCAGATGTTAAGAGTGATGATAGGATGATGGGATAAGGAAAAATAAGTTAGCTTAATAAACGAACTGCAGGCTTGCACCTATGTTGGCTTGTGGATAAAACTAAACAAAATCTGAAATGTTTTTGGTCGGTGAGTGTATTTCTTGTGAGTTTCCAGCAATATTAGCCTATGTGCAGCAATGGAAAAGACGAATTGGCTGGTAGTTACTAGGCTAAAGTTAGCTGACATTTAGCAGGCTAAAGTTAGCAGACATTGACCATTGTTTTAAATGGCCTGCTTTGCACGGTCCGTGTGAAACACAAGCTAATTGAACATAGTAATTAAATACAGCGAATTAAACGACGCATTGATTTGGAAAAAAATTAATCGACCATTTTTTCTAATCGAATTATTCGAATAAATCGATTAATTGTTTCAGCTCTACTCTGGACATATGTTATCTTAACACTAGTAAACAGTAGCACTATCACCAAACATCAACATTACTCTGCAGTTTTCAAACATTGATTTGTCTCATAAAATAAAATGTTGTATGAATCGGCATAGCTTTTACCCTACCGTGTCCATTGTCATGTCATTATAGTTTTGTGTTTCTAAAAAAGGACCACGGGGTTTAAAATGACGCTATGACTACCGGGGTAACAAAGTGAACTTGCAATTTTTTTTTATTCAAAATTATGCACTTGGACTTTTGCTAAGCCTTTCCGTTAACACACATTCCAAACAACACCAAAATGTGTGGCATTTAAATTAAAAACAAATTCCAAACTCACATTGGGTGAGTTATACATGATTTAGGCCAAATAAACAGCATATTTTGCCTCTGAACTCCTTGTTGGTGTTTTTGTAGTTCTGCTCAGCTGTTTCCCCTGTCCTGATGGTGGGTGGTGGCAGTTTATGAAACGTCACCATACCACACCCCGCGACCCGTCTCGCCTTGGCTCGTGTTCACATATCGCTCCGGGTTGCAAAAAAGTGTAGGGTCCAAGGTGGGCAAAAGGGTGCTGTCAGGAAACAAGGAAGCATTCATTGCGTTTCGGCCACAAATGGTACAAGGATATTTATTTGTCACATGCATAGACATACTGGGTAGTAGGACGTGCAGTGAAAAAGCTGATTGTGATTGGTCCGGTCTAACTTGCTGCATCATCATAGGGATGACTAAGACGGCCCTGATCAAGCTGCCTCTGTTTCAATCTGTTTAGGTGCTGTTGTGCTGTTAAATTTTAATAATCTTAGTGTCAATTTTTGTTTAAATATTGAAATGTCCTCTTGATGCATCAGACTGTCATATTGTTGTGTCTAGTGATTGTTATGTGCTGGTCACCAACTATGTCAGTCTCGTCCTGTCTTCAGTCTAGTGTTTGATCTTGTCCGGTGAGTTTGCTTTTGACTTTGCTGCTGATTTAGTTCTCTGCTTTAGAGACATAGCAAATCCTTTTGGGGACTTCTGAATTTGTACGTTTTCTTCCTTTTTGTGAAAATCTATTTTTGTAGAGTTTTTTTGGAGGGAATTTGCCACCAAGCTATCAATAAAGCATTTTGCTTGGATTTCTCCTCTGCCTCTACATTTTTGGCCTGATCCACCTGCCCCTAGTAGCATCCGCTCATCCATTATATCATGAAGTGGTAGCTTAATTCTATGTTTCCTTGCTTTTATAGCCACACACAGTAAATTATACAATACAAGCCTATGTACAGATAGTGGTAGGAAAGTATGTAGGAAGGTGTAACATATCTTAATCCAGGTTATATCACATCTAGATAACATGGGTTTGTAGAAAAAGTAAACTGTAAATAGGTGACTTCTAGAGAGTTTTTAAGCTCCAACAACCATCAATGTACTATAGCCAAATTAAACTTAAAATGTTAGTCAGTGTGTGGATTAAGTTAGCAGTTTATGGTTGTATTGTAGAATGTCCAGAAAAGAAATCCAGGTCCAGGCAAACTAAAAAGACATCATTAGATTACAGACAGTCTGGTCTACCCATTGACAAATATTAAATGTCTTTATTAAAGCAGAACTATGCAACTTTGTGTACTGTTGTTTTTTTTTTTTTTTCAACTGAGCTCCCCCCAGTATCTCCAAGTAAATGGACAAACTTGTAAAAATAGGCAGTTTTCCCTTCCCCTCACCACTTGCATGTGTTTTCCACTCAACTGATCAGAGTAACTGGCGAATACGAAAATAGTGTCAAAAAATGGCCACTGAGGTAAGTGAAGTCAGAATTTCTTCAGAATTTAATGTGATCCTGCTTCTCGTGATATTCCAGACTGAGGGTGCAGGGACAGGCACCCAGATATTGCAAGTGTGGTATTCTGTGGTCGGGAAAGTCTTCATTCACCTGTGTGATGACTTATTTAAGCATCTACCAACTTGTGAAGGTGATTAATTAACTTAAAAAGGTTGCATAGTGCTGCTTTAAATGATCTCCACCTCATCATCAATATTTTTAAAGATTATTATACACATCAGGATTACATGGGTGTAAAAGCATTTTTTCTCAACATTAAGGCAAATATCAAACATGTACAACCAATATTATATCGTATGATGCCAGATATGAGTAGCCCTGATGGTCCTGAAAAAAAAACAATATATAGCATGTGTGGCTATCTCTTAAAAAGGACTCCATCTAATGAGACAAACCTACTGTGTGTAGATGCTATAAGATGGTTATGGCAAAAATGATTGTCCAAAAAAAAAAGACTAAAACTACTCATTTGAAAAGGTTATCCTTCCTCTTAGTACTTGTCGGCACCCTACAAACAAATTTAAGAGAGCTATTACCACCTTTGGTGATACCATATTCTGATCTGGCCATTGGACTAATATGTTTGACGTAAATCTTTTATATGGATTTTGAGGGTTTGTCTGTAAGCTTTACATGCATGCATGATGTTGCATAAACAAATGATGAAATAATATTGTGTTTGTTACAGTTATGAGACATTTTCAATAACAGTGGAAATGTCACATCCATAATGCTGGAATTGTGTGTGTGCTCAATCTGTGTCCCTTACCTTCATTGTGCAGGTACCATTTTTTCTAACTGTGCATTGACCTTGAACAGTCGAACAGTCATGCCATGGGACACTGAGTCCTGTCATTGTCTTCTGTCTTTTTTTTTTTTCTTCTTTACCCTGAGCAGTCTGCTGAATGTGGATTGGCAGTTTAACTGTGTAAGATCAGTTTTTATCTTATTTTTATTAATTTACTCTTTCTAGAGAGACCAGGGCCATTTCTATGGTTATGTGTACTTCAGACAGGTGCGAGACAAGTCACTCAAAAGGGGCTATTTTCAGAAGGTAAGCAAGTGGATTGGACAGTATGTGAGTAAATATGTTTTCTTCTGTTTTCTTTTCTTTGTGCGATGTCATTAAGCAAGTCTGTTGTCATACGGTAGATGTCCATTGCACACTTATACATTTTTCAGTAGTTTATTGAATGGCAAAAATCCTGTATGACACCAACAAATCACTGTTTGTGGGTCTTAGTGTGTCTAGTGTCAGTAAAACGAGCTAGCAAGGTAACAAAGTTGCTCATTCAAGTGATTTGTAATAACTGGCTGTACACCTATAGCCTGGTAAGACCTGCCCCTCGTACTTCATTTCATTTCGTGCAGAGGGTCTGGTCCGGACGCTCTTGGGGAGCATTTGGGGACTAGAAAATCTAACGCTCCAATCAGCGAACAGAGGGTGGGTTCGTTAGCTGTGATGTTGACCTTGTGTGCTACATTTGAATTGTAGTGCGTAGGTAGGCTAATTGCATACGTGACGACCAGGCGTTAGCGATTGGGTAAAGGCAGATGCACTTTTTTAAAACTTCAGCGGAGTCCACACCTTCAGCAAATCGTTTCTGACGGTCTCTGTTCCAGACCCTCTGCACGAAATGAAATGAAGTACGAGGGGCGGGTCTTACCAGGCTAGTACACCTATGTGTTAAAAGCTAACAATCAGACTTTCCTAAAATTTAACACATTGTAACCTTATATCTTTTTATTGCTCTTCATTAGGCTAATGTACGTAGTATTATCTATGTGGGTGTCAGTGAGTAAGATAACACTTTTCAATTTAAAACATTTGTAGCCTAGTTCGCTAGCATCAGCTTGCTAACAACTACAAAGCAATTAAACTATTAGGCTTGAAATGATCACAGATAGTTGTGGATTGTGATGATTCCAAGACAGCCCTCACCAACTTCAAAAAGACATTATGACCAATATATTTTAATAATATATTGTAAAGTTACACGTTGGTCAGCTGTTCATGACTAAATCATATGATTGATTGTATTTTTTTGTCTAGTCCCTAGTCTTGATCAGCAAGCTTCCATATGTGACCTTCTTTCACTCACTGCTGAAGCTGCTGGCTCCAGAATACTTTGAGAAGCAAGAGCCTTGTCTCGAAGCAGGTGGGTGGGAGTTTATGGTATTTGACAGATGCTTTTTCCGCAATTCTACAGTTCTAAAAACACATTAAAGTCAAAAAGATTTGGCAACATAACTTGTATAGGTTAGTAATAGTCAGAAACAGTGCCTAAAAAAAAGCAGATAATTAATGTACGAAGTATAAACGAAAAACACCATGAAAGACCCATGGTCGAGGGATGGTTTGTGTAGGGGTTGTGCTTTAGCCTACTTTTTAAGGCTTGAAGCCGTGTTTGTAGTTTCTGATGTATTACTTACATTTTATGATCTGATGTTTCTCAGCATGTAATGACATAGATCGCTGGCCCACACCCACCCCGGGAAAAATTCTGAATCTCCCCATCATGGGAGTAGTCATGAAGGTGAGTGCTCTGTCTTCTTTAAATAAAACACACACACACTTTTGGTTTGGTGCGGTTTCTTCAGCATATTAACTTTTGTGTTTTCTCTCAGCTGCGTATACCTACATGCTATGACAAACCAGGGACCTCACAGCTGGTGCAGTCAACACCGGTAGCTAACTGAACAGATTTTTACAGTTATTCACATGTTGATATCAGAACAAGACATTTTGACATTGTCTCTTTTGTACATTTGTTGACAGGGTGACAGCCTGGTATCCATAGTTCTTCCTACAATACACGAGGTGGACTTGTTCAGGTACAGACAAGTTTTCTAGTATTTTCACTCTCTTCAGTGAGGTTGGTAGTTTAATTGTTTGTTGCATTTTCCTGATATTCATTGTCATACATGCCTTGTTAGCCATTTACCAATCCCATAAATAGGGATATGAATCGAGAACCGATTTTCCAATTAACCAATTCCATCAGAATTGTACACCTCTATGGACTAGGGTGACCAGACGTCCCGAAAAATTCGGGACAGTCCCGAAATCTAAGCTGTTGTCCCGAATCCCGAATCAAGCCCTAAATGTCTTGAAAATTGCACTCAAACAGAATACTGAGTAGTTATTTTCTGATAAACATTAAAAACTGTTCGTAGAGAGATTGAGTTGACTGCACAACTACTGCTGAGATGCAGATGCTGATGCAGCCCGTGCGCGCAGCCCCTGCTACAATGTAGGCTATGTATTAGGGGTGCAACGGATCAGTGTGTCCACGGTTCGGTTCGGTCCACGATTTGTGGGCCACGGTTTCGGATACGGTTCGGATGCAGCAGGGTTTTCCAAACTGTGGTGTGTGCACCACTGGGGGTGTGCAAAGTGAAAAGAGCAAGGGCAGATACATGTGTTTTTACTACAGTGTTAATAAACATTAAATAATTCGATTAGTGCTGTGCTCAAACACGTTCACTATAGTAAATAAAATACTATACTGGAAGGTATGTTTGAAGTGGAGCCTGATGAATACAAGAACGATGCGGAGCAGTGTTTGCAGACCGTGCGTTGCTTGTTTACCGTCTTGTTTCCTTGGTCATCATATTCTACGCTGAAACCAAAATGTTCCCACACTGCGGATTTCAGAAACGATGGTGCCTCTTCAAACTTGGGTCTCGTTCCTTCTCCTACACTTGCCATGTTTTCTGCGCTCAAAAGTTTGTCTCGCATACACATGTCTCTTCCCCAGCGTCTGTGTCGGAGCGCTGATAGGTTGAAGGCAAGCTCGGGAAAATTCTCATTGGCTCTTGCGTCTTTGAAGGCGGTACTGAAGAGAAAGCATTCCCCCGGGTCCTAAACACCCTTGCGCGTCGTACGCTACACAGAATGCATAAGCAATGACTTTCTATTAAACAAGCAAGTTTAATATCTCGCGTATCCGAAATCCGATCCGATCTACAGAATGAACCGAACCGTGCTAAACGAACCGAACGGATTCGAATACAATCCGAAACCGTAGCACCCCTACTATGTATTTTGTTTATTCTTTAACATTCTGAAGGCGGGAATATGCATTGACAATAAACCATTGTGATAAGCGTTTGATTGACATGGCTGGTGGGAGAAATATAAAGATTGAAAGACTTGATCTTGGAATAAAAACATGTTTGTGACAGGTTTGAAACAAATTTTACTGTCTATGTAGGCTACCAGCCACCAGCGAGCAACCCCCCCACTCCTGTACATAGAACGTACATTTATTGTCTATGTCTATGTCTACTGTCATCAGCGCCCCCCCGCCCCCCCCAAAAAAGTCAGCCAGTCCCATCTGGTCACCCTACTATGGACACTATTTTTTATGACTCAGAAACAGTGATTTGGTGGTATCATACATGATTTATGGCACTCAATAAACTACTGAGGAAGCAATAATGGAATCGATAAGGAATTGGATCGGTAGGCAGAATCGCCAATGGCATCGATATTGAAAAACTCTCATCAATTTCCTCCCCTACCCATGAACATGACCCTCACCTCAGTTGTTGGCATCAACTGGTTCCAACTATCCCAGGCAGCGCTGATCCATTCAGTATTCAGATAGATAGTCCCACAGCGTCTAGCAGTAACCAACTCAGATGGAGATGTGCATTACTCAAAACAATTAGGGGAGCAAGCAGAATATATGTTGAGCTGTTGTACACCAGTTTTGACCTTGGTCTGGTGATCTGGAATATTCCCCAGTCTCCTGGTAACGTGTCCAGAGCCGACTTATCATGCTACGTGACACACCAAAGCGACGAGCGACCTCCCTCTGAGTGTTGTCATCTTCCAACAGTTGCATTGCTCTGGCCACATCTGCTGGATCCAGATAGTGCATGGCAGCATTGGAACAACCAGGAAACACAAACTCAGCCATATAACCATCCAAACTGCACACATTTTACCCATTAGGGTACAAAATGCAACTGTGAAATAAATGTGGGCACCTTGCCTTTATATAGGGCCTTGCTGCTACAAGATTTGAGCACACAAAGTCCCGCATTTGGCTTAAGCTCACCAGTTGACTCACTGAGATACACTACTAGACAAAACTGAAGAAACATTTCAGGTAAACTTGAATTTATATTACATAGTTTGACAAAACTAGTTTGACAGACTACTGGTAGCATATGATCTACAAAGGTAACGATGCATGCTGGCTTGTGCAGCTAACAGAGCATTTTGCACGCCTGACTGCATTGTTACAGTAAGGATACTTGAAAGGAAATCAGAATTTCAGTTTCAAAATTGTTTTGATATTAGGTTGTTGGATGTAAATTGCTCCTTTGACATCATGCTGCACAGCAAATAAAAATGGGTAACCAAAAGACACATTTGTTGACGCGATGCAGCCCAAAAAGAGCTTACAATATTCTTAAGCTAGGTTTGAACTTGCCACATCTGTCACAGTGCACGCCAAATTCTGCAGGTTTGTCCCGAGATTGTGCAGATTAAAGTGTTTTGTTGGCATGGTAAACCAGCCCCTCATACTTAATTTCATAGTGTACAGAGGGTCTGGCCTTGTTGCCGTTTAAATTCATGTATGCTGACCGAGCGAATCCCAGCCAATCAGCAAACAGAGGGAGTGTTCGTGAGCGAAGACGTTGACTTTGTGTGCTACATTTCAATTGTAGTGCGTCGGTAAGCTGCATACATGACCACCAGACGTTAGCGATTGGGTAAAGGCAGAGCTACTTGTTTTAAACTTCAGCAGAGTCCGCACCTCCAGGGAAATTGTTTCTCAATACAACAAGGCCAGACCCTCGGTGAAATGAAATTAAGCATGAGGGGCTGGTTTACCAGGCTACATTCTCAGCACAGGTAACTACAGAACTGCAGGAGAGCTTGTTTTGGCATCTTCAGTCGCTGCTACATCAACAATCTACTCAGATAATAAATTAACTGTTTAACGTATAGGTTAACAGTTTTGAAAAGTGTGTTTTAGCCTAGCTTAGTTTAGCTTAGAATTTCTGCCGTCCTAGCATCACTCATAACTTCTTTCCTGATGAAATATATTAGACATACAGAGGCTAATATTGCTGGAAACTCACAATAACTGACAAACATTTGGGATTTGTTCGGTTTAATCCACAAATCAACATAGATGCAAGGCTGCTATTCCTTAATTAGCCAAATTCTATCATCCTACCATCACTCATAACATCTTTCCTGAATCTTTACTGCCAGCAACTCTCAATTAAAAAACACACTGACCAAAAACTTGTAGGATTTATCCAGTTTGACAAATCAAGATGCAAACTTGCAAGTCAGTTATGTTTCACAGCTCTGAAAACACAAGGTTGTGTTCTCGGTTTTAAGCCAAATGTTTAACCACTGCAGCGTTTCAACACTTCTGATCAGGAAAACATTGGAACAATTAGCACATCTGTTGAGTGTTAGTATATATGAGTGCGGCATTAGTACTCATCAGATGCACAGTCACAGACATGGCAAGTATAAACCAAGCATTAGTCTTAGTGTTGGAGAGAATGCTTTCAAACAATTTATTTATTTATTTATTTTCAAATACAACTGGTCACAAAGGCACTTCAGCAGCAGCCCTTGCCATGGTCAGCTAACACAGTGTTGTAAACATTATCTGAACATTCACATTTAGCTGCCCTTTTGTAATAGGTCCTGCTTCTTTTTTCCCTCAGATGTTTCTATCCAGTCTTCTTTCACATTCAAATGTTGTGGGAGTTGGTCTTGCTAGGCGAGTCACTAGTTGTAATGGCACCATCTCCATCGGATTCATCAGACACAGTGCTGGCTTTGGTCAGGTGAGATCAGCCTTAACGTTTTATTTCACAAATTGATGTAGTTTTATTTTTATGGCCTGTTGGACATTCAACAATTGAACCACAAGGCCCAGACTTTGATCTTCAGCCCTCAGACAATCTGTTGTCAATCAGACATTAGTCAGCACAAAATGTATTGCAAAGATTACAAACAGGAATGTATCAATTCAGTCGAATCGTCCTTGTATTGTTGATCTTAATGTTGTCATTTTTGAACTTGAGTCCTGTTTTACACTTACCGCTAATCTTATGTTCCAGTTGCTTATCTCCACTGCGCTACTGTAGTGACTTCAGGCCATACTTTACCATCCACGATAGTGAGTTTAAGGAATATACCACCAGAACACAAGCTCCGTGAGTACACTCTTTATGTGACTTTCATAGACATTTTCCTGCCAAAAACCTTCGATAAAGGGTTATCCTTTTTCTTCCTCCAAATAGGACCAACTGCTAGCGCAAAAGAACAATTTTTTGAGGGAAATAGGCTAAATTTCCAGTGCTCAGAGACAAACAGTTGTTTTACCCTTTTTTGAATCCATTCAGCTGATCTCCAGATCTGGAAGTAGGATCTCTGAATCTGGCAGTGTAGCGGTAAATCCCGATAGAAAGGTTAACTTTAACAACTATACCATCATAGATGCTGTCTTTTGAACTTACCACTAAAACAAGAAGGATAATCTTTCTCTTCTGTTGCTTGAAAGATGCAAGACTCCATTATTTCTAAATGAGTGACAAGTCATGAATGAAGTCTTGCATCTTCCAAGATACAGAGGAGAAAAATCATCCTTCTTGTTTTAGTGGTAAGTTCAAAAGACAGCATCTATGATGGCATGGGGGTGCAATAGTGCCTTGTTTATGGTGTGCTTATTCATCTGTAGAGTTAAAATTAATGCTGAATGATACATATAAGTTTTGAACAGCATAAGATGGCACTCACACATTATATTTTGTGGGTAGACCTTAAATATTACCAGATAATGAGGTCAAACTGTATTCTATACAAAATTCCAACAGTGTGGCTCCATCATAAGGGTAACCAGATGCTAAAATGACCGACGTGCTGTCCAGATCTGTCACATTTGAAGCATAATAACAAGGTTTTTATACAAAATCATCTTGTCAGTCAACAAAATTAACCGTGAAGTGTCCTTAGTTGCTTTTTCTTCAGTCCTACTCAACTTTTCCTGCCTTTTATTGACATTGTCACAACGGTTTTGAGACACGTTGCTTGCCTAAAATTTTAAATGACCATAAATATCCCATACAACAACAAAAAAATCCAGTTTCAATAATAATCCTTGGACTATTCTTAAAAACATATATTGCTTGTATGATTTTAGAATTATAGCATTTACATTTAACAGAGCGTCCCAACTTGATCGGAATTGGGGTTGTATTCAGACCTACCCTATATGTGGTTTCCAGAGCTTTTGGAAGTTAAACAGCCCCACAGAATCACAGACCCTTCAGCATACCAGCCAGTAGGCATGGGGATCTCTTTTCAGTCTAGTTATTTCCAATATACGCAAAACCCACTATGCCTTTTGAAAACAACCAATTCAATTCAACCAACTAAATTACAAAAGTCAAAGTCAAAAGTCAAAGTGTACTTTATTGTCAATTCACTATGTAACAGAAATTACACAGAGGACTGAAATTGCGTTTCACCAGACACCAAATGTGCAATTTGAACTAGAAACACACACGCACGCACGCACACACACACACACACAGACACACACACATGAAGTGTGCACAGACATCCACAATAAATAGACATAAGACATTCAGATAAACATATACGCTTCCAACAAGGAGGAAAGTTCGAGGTAGCTCTTCTTGGTAGTTGGTGTAGGTGAAAAAGGAAAAAGTGAGATGTGCAATATGTAAGGTGCAATAAGTGAAGGTGCAGTTGGTAAAGTGCAAGTGTAAAAGCAGCATGGACATCAGTGTGTAGATGTCAGTAACATGTTCATGGAATCTTCTTCATTGTGTTGAGTAGCCTGATGGCCTGTGGAAAGAAGCTGTTTCCCAGTCTATTTGTGTGGCACCGCATGCTGCGGTAGCGCTTTCCAGATGGTAAAAGGGCAAACAGTTTGTGTACAGAACTGTTTCCAGATCAATTCCCAGTGGAATTTAGCAGCTCCAGTCTATATGTGTATAACTAAATGGCAAAAAGGTTCCTTTTGAGGAAAGCCTGCCTTTTGAGGAAATTCTATTAAGCTTAGGGTAGGTTTTTTGGAGACTTGGTGATCCCATGCAGCGTGATGAGCTTTAACAGTAGTCCATATTACATTTGTTGCCTCTTTCTGATCCTCCTCACTGTACATTGGAGACGATGACCATGTAGCACCAGAACAAAGGAAAATCCAGCATGACTGACAACACGCTGTCAAAGGAGCAAGAATGCGTGAATACATCGAGAATCCAACCACAACTGCTTCACCAAAAACCTCTGATTTGTCTTTACCATCTTCCTCACCACCAATTTCTAAGGAATATTTAACACTGGAAGGAAAACATTTTAAATATGCAAAATTAACAAAACACCCAAAAACAAATAAAATGAACTCTCCATCTCAGTCTCTCAGGTTAAATAAAATCGAAATAAAAACCACACACAACCGAAACAGTTTGAATCGGCAAGTAGGTGTGTCAATAATGGTGATCACTCTCATTGCCTGCTTGACTTTAGCGTGGTGAGTGGTGGCTCAGACTTAAGCTAATCAGTTCATGTCACTGATAAGGATGATTGGTGTGATGGGCTAGCGTACGGACACTGGAAGGGGATATCATGATACACACGTTCACACTGAAGTAAAGATCTTAATATAAACGTGTCAATATCTCATAATCCGGCGGTTCAAACACAATGAAATTAAATCGATGTGCAGAGATAATGACAATACAGCTGTCAATATGTTTAAAAACCAAATTCACGATAACTCATTTTCAATCAATGGGGATGGCCTGGCTGATGCGCTAGATGTTAATTGCTACCTCGACTTACTGTGTTCTCAAATCATACGCCTGTAGGCAAATCCTCACTGTTGAACTAAGGATAGTCAGGGGTCTCAAACTCAATTTACCTGGGGGCCACTGGAGGCAGACTCTGGGTGAGGCTGGGCCGCATCAGGTTTTACACAAGAAAAGCTTTGTTAAAGAAAATTCCAACCTTCTCAAATCTCTTTATCTTTATCTTTTTATCTTCAATGGTAATCTTTAATTATTATTATTAGTATTATTATTATCTCATCAGCAACTATATGTGGTTTCTTCAGTCTTCTATATCTGCTGTATTCAGATTCAAATGTCTATTAACAGTTCCTTAAAGGCCTAGCGAAATGAAAAAATGCCTCCTAAGTAAACTTCATATATCGATTCTAGGGACATTTTTGTGTTGACTGACGAAATGATGCCACCTTTGGCACAGTAAACAGCGAGAAAACTGGCAAAGAACAGCGCTTAATGCGAACCACTTTTGATCCAACCGGAAGTAGCAGACGATAAGGCCGTGACGTCACGAGTTGGACACAGATTGTGTTTACATTATGGCTGACCGTACAGTTGACGACGAAGAGAGCGCAGAATTTAGCGATTATTCATCCTCATCCGACATTTCTGATCCGTTTATTGACGAAGAAGACACAGAAAGGGAAGAGGAACAAACTGAGCAGAGTGAAGAGACTTTACATGGGATAGAACCTTACAGATTCGAGCCTGAAGTTGCCTTGTCTAGCCTAGGCATCACCATGATGCTGAGCGTGGCCGCAATCACGGCAATGAGCGATAAATAGGGGGATTAGGCTTTTGTTTGGGTACTTTTAGTGACTCCTATCAGCTGATCAGGGGTCCGTTTCCCAAAACCGTAGTTGCTTACTAAGTTAGCTACTTTGTTGGTTGCAATGCAATTTCCCATTGCCAACCAACTAAGTTGCTAACTGGTTAGCAACTATGGTGTTGTGAAACGCATCCCAGCACTCTCACACGCACAGCCACTCACTCAGGTTACAACCTGATACAACCAGAATGCCACAAATACATCTGGCTTGCTTCCACGCCCTAGCAAAATACTTCAACTACTCTGAAGACCGAAACAGAACTCAATCGGTAATCGTCATGATAAACTTGCCTTTATCCTTCGGGAACAGACACATCGACACCCCTTCGGCGTTTGTGTTGCTGCATCCACCAGCAATACACCGCTTCCCTCCTCCTTTCCTCTTCTCTTTCACTTCCATGACTAACCTTATGGGCCCGATGGACGCAAAATGCGTCCAAATTTACACCCATTCTTCTCTGTTGAAATACTCCGGAACGGTACATCCTACATCTTTGGCTTATCACTGGTCACTTATACCAAACAAAACAACAGAACCAGGGCTTTACAACGTGACCTCCCGCTTATTTTTGTGACCAAGTATCGGCGAGATATTAATATTTAAAGACTCACCAAAATCTCTCATATTAGCGCTTTGCACATGCATTACTCTCAATGAAATTACTCGCGAACCCGTGATCGGAGAGATAAGACACGCACATCACTACAAACTACAGACCCTCAGCTTTCGACACCAAGTAGCCTACATATTATAACGTTAATTTATCACGTTAAAACAAGGGATCAAATATTTGCCATCATTATTTATATAATGACTTGACAAATTTTTACTTCGCCCATTTTAATTATCCAGTTATCAGTCAATGCATAATAGCAGAGTTTACCCATTCTACTGCTAGCATGCATTTCTGTCAAGACACCTTTCATACAGTTTTGAAATGACTGAAAATTTCTGCATAACATCCATAATCCTGTATAATCCTGATATAACATCCTTCATTACATGGAACATATGCCCTTATTTCCGTCAGGCACAGACTACATATTTATCAACATTGATAAGCCACTGAATATCCCACCATCATGGTTCTTATATTGCCAGATTCCAGACAATCTCCTCTATTCACATATGAATATATATGCTAACCAGAAAGCCGGTAATAATTCAAAAACTTTAGAGAAACTTCGATAGTCGAGACGGAAAACAGCGCAAGTGATTACAAACAGCTCGAGAGCGGTCCAACTCGTGACGTCACACACAGCTCCGGCCACAATGGCCACGCAGAGAAAGAATTCCCCGAGATTTGTCGGCGGGAAGTTCAAAATTCCGCTCTCCTTTTGTTATGCGAAAAGCTGTGAGGGCGAATGTCACAGAAAACGGTCAAGGAGTACCTAAACTGTGATTTTGCATGCCATAAGGTGTTGCATATCACTAGGCCTTTAACCTTTAATCTTCTTCTGAACATGAATTGTCCTGAACATAAATGTAACATTGAAGAACATAAACTGTTCTTCTGAACATGGCTTCTCTTGCCTACTCCTTGCTGCTAGAGACCTGACAGCGCTTCCTCTCGCTTACCCAAGCCACATTTGGCTTGATGGAGGAAATAGTTGATTGCCGATAGACAGGTGTCGCTATATGACTGCAGACTACATTAGGCTGTTTTTTGTCAGAGAGAGAGAGAGACCTCATATTAACTCTCTAAGTGCCATTGACGTGTGTGTATGAACATATAAATATGTATTTCAGTGACGTGTGGTGAGGTTTGTGGCCGGCGAGGCACTGAGTCAGATTACCGTCATATCAGCATTCTTTCCATACACATAGCAGGTACATATTGGGCCAAGGAAGAATGTAAAATGTAAAGCAGTTCAGTATGCCTCCCAAAAAACACCAAGGTGGATGCTACAGACAGCCCATAACAAACCACACAGCACCACGGCAGGTGCTACAGACAGCTATCACAAGCGACACAGCACCACGGCGGATGCGCTCTTTCTCTCTCACACACACACACACACACAGACTCGTCTTACCTTTACTTGTAAATGAAGTGTCTTGCAAGCCTCTCATCTTTCTCAACAAAAGCACACAATAGCTCAACATAATTCTCACAATTAGAAGAGCTTATACTCTCATCGTTACTGCGAAATTACAATTCCTGTTTGGCTAAGAAGCAGGTTGCATTAATAAGATCTTTTAAAATCTCTCGATTTTCATTTCCACTAGCATTGTGAATGCTAATGTTTAGCCTATGCTGTTCGTTCAAAGCCAAATCTATTCGCGAAGTTCCAAAAGTCTTTTTATTGTATTTTGGCATAAGAGAAGCAAACATACATGAACACTCAACCCACCCACCCCTATCACACCACCAGTTTAAAGGCAAAACAGTAGCAATAATAATAAAATTGTAAATAAAAAAAAAACTAAAGAAAAATTACATTCATAACCAATTCTCAGTAGCGTAACACATTATATTGTATAGAGCAATACTTGACACTGCTACAAATAGACATCTAAATAAAAAAGAGAAAAAAAAGAAAAATTATGAGAGAAATAAAATAATAAAGAGTGATAAAAGACGGAATAAATGTAAATAAAGAAGGAGGAGGACAGCAGTATGATCTATATCAATGCAATGTCATTAGAATCCGTTTTTTCAAATAATGTAAGGACAGGTTGCCAGATATAGCGAAATTTAAGGTTATTACCCTGTATATGATACCTAATTTCTTCAAGTACCAGATAATGCATGACATCATTAATCCAGTGTGCAAATGTAGGTGGGGATTTATCTTTCCATTTCATTAATATAATGCGTCTGGCAAGTAGTGTTGTAAATGCTATAACTGTTTTACCCCAGTTGCTTACATGAAGTTCTTCAGGTGCTACTCCAAAAATGCCAACAACTGGGGACGGTTCAATATCAAAAGCTCTAGACAAGAAAGCAAAGACTGAATTCCAAAACTCAAACAGCTTAGTACAACCCCAAAACATGTGTGTTAGTGTAGCTGGCTCAGCATTGCATCTATCACACATTGGATCGATATCAGATATAATCCTAGCTAGCTTTGTTTTTGACCAATGTAACCGATGAGCAACTTCGAATTGAGTAACAGTATGTCTAAGACAGATTGATGATGAATGTATATTTTTTAGAGCGGACTGCCATTGTGTATCTGATATATTGATGCCCAGTTTCTCCTCCCATTTGTGTTTTAACGCTGTTAATAGCCGCATTCCCATTCCGGGGCCGGTGCCGGCCCGGGCCTTTAGGGGCCACCCTCGGTGCTTGTAGACCCAGGGCACTAGCCCCATGACCTGAGAGCTGTTGTGTTCCCACTCCCTGGCTACTAGACCCTCTGGGTTACGCCCTCGTTTGCGAAAACGTCACTGATACAGCCCATTTTCAAGCAGGATAGGCGGGCAATTCAGTAGCATCAGTAGAAGACGATTATAACTACTGCCGATATCTCTGACTGAAAATACTTCTTTGGAGGATAATAGACGCCATGGAACCTCTGCTGGCGCAGATCGTCCTCCTTGTTGTTCATGTTCAAATATATTTCTATATATTACTATCGGCTATAAAGCAAAAAATACACCGTCCCTATGTTTTAATGGAACAAGACCGACGGCCACGGAGCGTCAAATGCTTGTTAGGGAATGCGTCTCACATTCGGATATTTCCACACAATGCTGCCAACAAAACAGCCAAATGACACAATTTACTGCTACTTTAAGGTATAACAATGACCGAAACAGTTAATTTTAATACTAATTAGATGAACAACTTGCATTTTTTATCAGCCAAATATGAGCTAGGTCATCTATATTGCATTACTTTTGTTTACCGATGGCAACGGTTGCTAAAGGAAGAAATTAAGTCTTGTTTTAAACCAACGGTACCACCACCGTCAGCCCAAACGGTCGGAAATGGAAAATATATATCAATTTAATAGAAAAACAAGTGATTTTGACCTATTGGCTTGACACACACGTTTAGAACAGTTAACTGTGTCACCGCGGAGAACCACGTTACCCAAGGCATATAGCCTAAAGAAGAGACACTGGCAAGTTGGGATTTATGTCGGCAGCCACACACTTCAGCACTGCAAAACTGCATTAAAAAGTAGCCTAAAATGACACAAGGCAATGTTATAGGCCTAGTCATTTGTTTCTTTCATGTTTTAGTGAAACAAGACCGACGGCCACGGAGCGTCAAATGCATAATGCGTCTCACATTCGGATATTTCCACACAGTGCTGCCAACAAAACGTAGCCAAATTGCACAATTTACTGCTACTTTAAGGTATAACAATGGCCGAAACAGTTAATTTTAATACTAATTAGATCAACAACTTGCAATTTTAATCAGCCAAATATGAGCTAGGGCATCTATAGGCTATTGTAGACTATTAGAGAGTCTGCTTTTGTTTACTGATGGCAACGGTTGCTAAAGGAAGAAAAGTCTTGTTTTAAACCAACGGTACCACTATACCGTCAGCCCAAACGGTCGGAAATGGCAAATATATATCAATTGAATAGAAAAACAAGTGATTTTGACCTATTGGCTTGACACACACGTTTAGAACAGTTAACTGCGAAGTCACCGCGGAGAATGCACAAGGCATAGCCTAAAGGAGAAACTGGCAAGTTGGGATCTTATGTCGGCAGCTGCACACTTCAGCACTGCGAAACTGCATTTAAAAATTAGCCTAAAATGACACAACGCAATGTTATAGGCCTAGTCATTTGTTTCCTCCAATTAATTTGACAAGGAGTCATTTAATCCACCGCATCACGGTGGGCAATTGAAATGTACCAGCCAAGCATTCACCACCAGCACGAGACATACAGAGAATGTAGGATTAAGCAGTAAAAGCAATTCAGATTTATTTTATGTGGGGAGGGGGGATTGGTTTGTTATATCATGTCTTTATAGCCTATCCGTAGTTTTTTATGCTTCTCGCGAATTTGCCGGGCTGTTGTTCGCTGAATGTCCAACTTCCTCGTTTCTGCAAACCTCGTGGTTTTTTTTTTTTAATTCATGTCGTCTTCTGCCCAGACCACGGAGAGAGCACGGATATATTCAGCTGACCAGAACTGGTGATCCATCTTTTTCATATTCTTCAGTAACAACGGTAATACAGGTGCAGATAATACTCATGCCATCTTCGCTTTATTTTGCTTCCAAATGTTGACGCCGCCCCGACCTTGACACCGCCTCTAGACCCCCTTTAGCCCCTCTAGGACCATCGTTTTAGTTGGGCCAGAAATCGCGGGCTACTAGCACCCAGGACAGCCCCTGTAGGCCCGTGTTAGCACCTCCCCCTGAAGGTGTGAAACCACTTAGCACCGGTACACCCGTGTCGGCTCGGGTTTGGCCCGGTAATGGGAACCCCGCTAATGACTTCAAATTATCCATAGTAAGTAGAGAATAAACTATTCCTATTGTGTTCTTAATATAAGGAGAGATTTTAATCAATTTATCTAGGAGAGAATCTGTTGGTAATGACGGGAAGGAAGGAGAGTGCATAGAGACAAAACTACGGAGTTGCAGATACCTGAAGAAGTGTGAATTAGGAATGTCAAAGTGTATTTTCAAATGTTCAAAAGACCCAAAAGTTCCATCAACATATAAATCCTTAACTGTCCTCAGTCCCTTTTCAGACCAGATCCCAAATGTATTGTCAAGTATAGAAGGGGTGAACATATTATTTCCCACCAAAGGAGCATTCCTGGACATCTCAAATAAAGAGATACGTATCCGTGGGGTTTTCCCATTCCAAATAAAACCAGATAAAAGTTTGTTTATATTTATGAAGAAAGACTTAGTTGTGAAAATAGGGATACATTGAAAAACAAACAAAAAACGGGGCATGATATTCATTTTGACAACATTTATTCTCCCCCCTAGAGACAGAGGAAGAAGGTTCCAGCAATCTAAGTCTGTTTTCAAGCATGTAAGGAGTGGATGAAAATTGGCTGCATATAAATCCTTGAACCTACGAGTTATCCAAATACCTAGATATTTAAATTTATGTGTACATATTTTGATAGGGAGTGGTCGGTTCGTAATCTGCTGGCAAGATGGGTCAACCGGCATGAGTTCACTTTTCTGCACATCAACCTTATATCCAGAGATCTTGCCAAAGGAACTTAACAGCTCCAGCATGTTTGGCAGACTTACCTCAGGATCAGACATGTATATGAACATATCATCTGCATACAATGAAACTTTGTGCTCTGCACCCCCTCTTAGTATGCCTTTAATGTCAGTACTGTTACGTATTGCTACTGCCAGTGGCTCAATAGTTAGGGTGAATAGAAGAGGTGACAGGGGACACCCCTGTCTAGTGCCACGTTGTAAATTGAAAAAAGGTGAGAGGTTATTATTGGTTCGGACAGCTGCCATAGGTAGAGAGTACAATATTTCAATCCAACGTATAAATTTTGATCCAAAACCAAAACATTTCAAAGTATAAAAAAGATAATCCCACTCCACCCGATCAAAGGCTTTTTCGGCATCCAGTGATATTATTACCTCAGTGTCTTTGGGTGGAGTGGGATCATAGAGGACATTTAGCAATCTATGTATGTTAGAAGATAACTGCCTATTTTTAACGAAGCCTGTCTGGTCTTCTGATACCAATGACAGAAGTACTCTTTCCAGACGTAGGGCTAACATCTTGGCAAGTATTTTGCTATCAACATTTAATAAATAAACTGGGCGATATGAGCCACAGTCTAGTGGGTCTTTTTCCTTTTTAAGAATAAGGGATATATCAGCCTGACGCATAGTTGGGGGCAATGATCCAGCCAGGAATGACTCCTGGAATACAGAAAGTAAAAGGGGGGCTAGCTCTTTGGCAAACTTTACGAAAAATTCACTGGGGAACCCAGCTGGTCCTGGGCATTTACCGTTTTGCATAGCCTTCACTGTAAAATAAAATTCTTCTTCTGTAAATGGCTGATCAAGTTCAGGAGCCATTTGCCTCTGTACTAATGGGATATTTAAAGCATCAAAAAAGGTCCTGAACACATTTTCCTCTTTATAAGATTCAGAAGTGTATAACCTAGAGTAAAACCTATAAAACGTCTTGTTGATTTGAGAGTGGTTAACATGTTTAGTGCCAGATTCGTCATTTATTTCAGTTATACACTGGGCCGCAGATCTCTGGCGCAACTGGTGTGCAAGAATTCTCCCTATTTTCTCCCCATGTTCATATATTTTATGACATGTTTTATTGAGACGGTTTGTGGTATGCTTAGTTGATAAAAGGTTAAATTCTGTCTGTAACATCAGCCTCTGTTCATACAAGTCAGGAGATGAGGTTTGAGCAAGTAATCTATCCACATGTGAAATATCCTCTATTAGTTTCTTAAGATGTGCTATTTCTCTCTTTTTCTTATGGGCACAGTAAGAGATGATTTGTCCCCTTAAATATGCCTTCATAGACTCCCATATAGTTGAGGATGGCATGCCTGGGGTCTTGTTATGTTCCAGAAATAATGATATTTCAGATGAAATAAAATGAACAAAGGATTCATCACTGAGCCATAGATTGTTTAACCGCCATGGCCGGTAAGTGTCTTGTGAAGTCTGCATGTTCAGTCTCATCAACACTGGGGCATGATCAGATATTATAATTGTCTGATATTCACATTTGCTAACAATAGGAAGCAAGCGGTTGTCAATTAAAAAATAATCTATACGTGAATAGGTCTTGTGAACATGGAAAAAAAAGGAGTAGCATCTTGAAGTGGGGTTCTGAAAGCGCCAAATATCTGTGACACCATATGTTTGAAGAAATAACTCAATGGTGTGAACTGCTTTAGTCTGAGGGATCACTCTAGGTGAACTACGGTCTAGATGGGAAAAGGTAGAGTTCAGATCACCTGCCAAAATAAGATAGTGAGAATTTATATCTGGTAAGCGAGAGAAAAACGTTGAAAAAAAACCCTCATCATCCCAGTTGGGAGCATATATGTTAGCTAGGATAACTGGAGTTTCATACAATCTGCCTGTAACTATAACATATCTTCCAGAGCCATCTGCCTCCACCCTTGACACTACAAATGGGACATTTTTATTGATAAGAATAGCCGTGCCCCTTGATTTACTATTAAAGTTGGAATGATATAATTGACCTATCCAGGTTCCTCTCAATCTGGATTGGTCGCATATACGTAAATGTGTTTCTTGAAGAAAAGCTATACCAACATCAAGTTGGCTGAGATGTGAGAGCACTTTCTTGCGTTTAATAGGGTGATTTAAAGATTTAACATTCCAGCTAATAAAATTTACTGGGCATCCCGTGTCTCCTCTTAATAGTGGGTCAACCATTTAACATCATGTGCGAAATTTTAATAAATCCATACTGCAGGCCGTAAAACAAATACATGTCCTCCAAAACAAAAACAGAAAAATAAACACCTGGTGCGATTATATCCCTCCCCCTGTCACCTAGAACGCTAAACCCCTTACAGTGGTATCCACACATTATGTGCCTGTTATGGGGAACTCAAACTCGAGCATGGTGCTCTGCCAAGCAAGTTATAACAAAATACAAGGCGCTTTCTATAGGTAAACTCAAGACATTGTCCAGACGGATAATAATAAAAACTGGCAAAACTGCCGTTCAAACAAAATAGACTAATACAATATGTGATAAAAGTCAGTGAAAATTGAAGGCTAACAGCCTATTTTAATTGCAGTATTTGGTTCGTGCTACTTTCTATTAGACTGCATTCAACAGTACCTCATCAATGAATCATCAGTCAGACGGATCAGTCATGGCAAGCTGTGAGTCAGACGCAGGTCTCTCTTCCATGATGATGTTCGATTTCACATAGGACATCGCTTGTTCTGGATCTAAAAAGTCTCTCCTTGAACTGTTGAAGGTGATACGGAACTTTGCAGGATGCATAACTCCATGCATGCATAACACTTCACATCGTTAAACGCTGATCTTGCCCGTGCCACGGAGGGAGGATAATCTGGGAATATGGAAATAGGCAGTTCTCCGTATTTCAGGTCAGTGCCCGCTTGCCTCGCCGGCGAAGGATATCCACACAGTCCTGGTGATAGTGTAGTTTCGCGATTATGGCGCGGGGTTTCCCCTTGGCTTTCGCTGGTAGGGGGACTCGATGCGATCTATCAACCATCACATCTTTGTCCATATCGAACACTTCTCTGAGTAGCTGTGTGACAAAAGATGGAGCGCCCACTCCAGCCTCCTCTGGGACATTTAATATTCGGATATTTGATCTCCTCATTCTCCCTTCCATGTCCATACATTTTTGCTGCAGATCCAACACTTCTGATTGAAGTTTTCCAACTGCTGTTTGGAGGTTTGTCACATCATCTGAACATGTCGTCAGGCTGTGTTCCATATCAGACACCTTAGTTGTTAAAGATCCTAGGTCAGTGCGAAGTCCGGAAACACTGTTCACGACCTTAGTCTTTACTGCCTGAATTTCACTTTTCACAGAGTTGAATTCACTAAAGAGAATGTCTTTCAGTTCTGACCTTATTAATGTCGAAAGGTCGTCTTTTAGAGAGGCAAGAAGTTCAGCCTTAACATCAGTCATGCTAGCTTGTTTGCTGTCAGCCGTATTTCGTCCAGAAGTATAGGAGAACTGTCGCAGGTTCTTCGCCATTGGTTAAATATCGAATAATTACTATTACATTGTATTAAGTGCTGGAAATATAGGTTTTAAATTTAAGTTTGGCAGAGCTCCTCAAAACATGGCTTACTCCATGACCTGCTCCGTAGCGCCCCCGTTCCAAAAGATTTTAAAGCAATTTGGCTTTGAATGTGAGTAGTTACGCTTTCATGCTCGCTGGGGCTTCTTGGTAGATTTTTTAAGGCACAAAATCCCATGTTAGTCCAGACATTGTCACAGGTTGAGAACAAAAGATTAGCAGAAAAGGTGGTTTCTTGTAGCTTCCACACAGCCAGTCTTTTCAGTTATACCATTCACTTTGAAATGATCGAGTTATCTTCTGCCCCGTCCTTTAAAGCAACCCCTTTAGCTCCCGCATTGGTCATCCTTTATTTATTACTTCACATTTTTAATTTTTTGAGATGAGATATTACATCCTCCACTTTTGCAGTCAGTCAGAGCAAAACATAAAATAACGGACTGCTATCGAAGTTTACTTAACTACACAGAAGAAGAGCAACCACCGGACAAGAATAAACGTGAGCTCACGTACGCCCTCTTCATCGTGGCAGAGCTACTGCCTGTCTCACTTATGTATTTTATGTCAGATGCTAACACTAAATAAGTGATATGCATACGTGAAATACTTCACCTATTATATGGAAAGTGATGACATATAATAAAATGTCTACAATGTATAAAAACATTTTAATAAAGCATTACATTGGTAGCATACACTGAGTAAGCAAAAGGCACGCGCTCCACCCAGTTTGCAAGGAATTGCGCAAGCTGACATGAGGCACAGCTCGGTGCTGCCTACGCTGTAGAACAGTGGACAAGTATTTATTTTATAATTAGTATACATCTCAAAATGGCAGGTGAGGATGAAGACTCCCCTGACCGCACGTCCCTGAGATATTATTATACATGTATGTACGTCTCACTGGGCAGCAACTTTTAAAACTTTTTTTTAAGTGTTGTGACGAATGTCCACGTGTGCCCAATAGAAACTAGGCTGCCAGCCAGGCAGGAAAGAAAACACTCCATGGCAACGCTGCTGTAACTTTCACTCATTGAGAAATGTTTCTCTGCTTGCTCAAGCCCGGCCAATGTCTCGCGCCCGGGAGCCATATACCTCACCGTGATTAGTAGGTTCGTTCAGCTCGGCACACAACACTGTAAAATGCCATATCAAACTCGCAGGCCGTACTAACATTAAACTTTCATATGAGGGCGGGGGCCACAAATTGCGGCCCACGGGCTGCGAGTTTGAGACCCATGGTTTATTTATTCCCACGATGAAAGTCCATAGCAGTAACAACAACGGCACTCACAGGTATTGCATAGTGTAGGAAAATGACCATAAGTGGTAGGGGTCAAAAATCCTTTGCCCTTCCTGGGTCAGACACCGACCAACAACATGCACATTTCCTACCTATATACCTGTACCCCAGTTAGGCATCCGCCACCCATTGCACAGAAGGAGAATCACACACACAACAACAGAAAGCAACATTTGGCTCCTACAGTATTTATACCTTCGGATGGACAAGGTCTATAAACTCAGTCCATAAATGGTCATTGTAGCGCCACCTACGGACAATTTTATCTGTTAAAATTCTGCTTTTGAATCACCAGTGTCTTGACTGGAGAAAGTCATTATTGCATCAAATTTGCCATGTAGGACCCCTACTCCAACCTCTTGAAGCACATTATGTTTTGTAAAATGTGTTCCATTGGGAGCACTATAATTTCAGAAAAATTACCGCTTATAACTACAGAACAGACATTCATTTTCTTATGGTTTTATGTCTTTTTTATTTACCTTATACTTATTTTACTTTTATCACTTTACATTTATTTGATCTTTTGTGCTTTTGCGTATTGCACATTGAACTGCCTCTGTGTATGAAATACGCTATACAAATAAACTTGACTTGACACAATGATGCCGATAATTGGGGCACATGTATTTTTATTGCGAAAGTAAAATAGATTCTGAATAGGCTATTTTTGATTTCTCTTTAAGCACTTTTTACCAGGTGTGCAAATAATTGTGGAGGCGCTGTATACATACAGATATTTTACTGTATACTGATGGCACAAAACAGTACTTATTTCTAGTATAGTCACTATTTTGTAGTTATGTTGGTGGTCAGTTGCCAGTGCAACATTTTTCTGCCCTTCAACTGATCGATATTTTTATAGTGTAAAGGCTATGTACCCTGATTTTGAAGTAACCTTTACAAAGAACTGTGTCTGTGTCTGTGTGTGTGTTTGGTTGCTTATCTTATCCCATACTCTAGGCCATCAGTCATTCTTGGTGTGACGAATCCTTTCTTTGCCAAAACGCTTCAGCACTGGCCCCATATCATTCGAATTGGAGATATGAAACAAACAGGTACTGCTTTATCTTCATTCCGAGTTTTGAGAGATTTTTAAGATTTCTTATGCCATCTCTTGTAAGTTGGATCACTATTTGGCTCTTAAAGGTGAGATGGCCAAACAGATGAAAGTGAAGAAACTGAAGAATTTGAAAACTCTAGACTCAAAACCAGGTAGAGTAATCATGGTTCTGTTCTTGACTTCTGTCATGTATGAATGATATTTTGTTGGGTAATAGCTTATAGTTGAATTTGTTCTTTAACAATATTACACAAAATTATGTTACCTGACTCTTTACATCTGCTTCATAGGTAGCCTGGTAAACCCACCCCTTGTACTTCATTTCATTTTGTACAGAGGGTCTGGACCGAAATCTCTTGAGGGTCATTTAGCAAGTCCCAGCAAGACCGATCCAATCAGCGAACAGAGAGGGTGTTCGTTAGCCGTGACGTTGACCTTGTGTACTACATTTGAATTGTATTGCGTAGGTAGGCTAATTGCATACGTGACGACCAGGCATTAGCGATTGGGTAAAAGCAGAGGCACTTTTTTTAAACTTCAGCAGAGTCCACACCTCCAACAAATCATTTCTGACGGTCTCTGTTCCAGACCCTCTGTACAAAATGAAATGAAGTACAAGGGGCTGGTTTACCAGGCTACTTCATAGGTACAGGCTGATTTCTTTTTTTACCTTTTTATATTTTGTTAGAATTGTTGCATGGTGTCAGTGACATCAGCTACAAACAGTGTCACAGTAAGATCATGTGACAATTCTGTGCAAAACTGCAGATGCAAAGTTAAAATCACAAACTATAAGCCTGTAGCTAAGAAGGTAATATAAACTAATACTAGATGTACCACAAAGCGGTACATGGTATGATTTTGGAATATGAAATACAAATGCTAATAGATTGGGATGGCCAAGGGTTGTAAAAGGTTTTGATGGCCAGGCATGGCTGTTCTGTAGCCTTTGTCTATTCCAGGTAAGGCGGGTTTTTTAGACTGGATTTCTGAAGAGAAAATGTGAAATGTGCAGGGTGAACTGCTGCAGATAGCCATTTAAAATTACTGGATCAGACATGAAAATTGTGCATCCACCTTCTCGGTTCAAGATATTGGCAATTCATAAGGATAATTTTTTAAATTTACCCATTTCACAAAGTGGTGCTACGCTACAAACAGTATGGGCTGGGTTGATACGCCTCTGTAACACCGGCATACTAAAAAAAACTTTGTCTTGGGCAAAATTTCTGACAAGTTATTTAGCGAAAACTGTTTTCGATGTTCTAGCTTCGATGGGAAACATCGTCCCCTGTGACGAAATGTCACAAAATTTGGTGCACACTCAAAGAAAGATGTGTAGAGGTTGCATGTCAAGTTTGACCAAGTTTGTGCAATTAGAAACCAAGGTCTGGCAAACAATTTTAAGCTGCATTTTCAATTTTGATTGACATGTAACTTTGAAACAGTTCATCTCAAGATAAATCCTTTGTCAGCATTCTCTGCAGATCACATACACCAAATTTGGTGACATTCACAAGAATGTCCTGTAACGAGTTTGTTTACATTTTTGTCATTTTAAAATTGGACAGAAATTGTTTTCGTCAGAAGTGGGCATGGACGATTGCTTTCAATACCTAAAGTTTAATGGTTTTTAAACTGTAGCATTCTCTAGATAATAGAAAAAAAATGTCATTTTGTGCAATGACAGCGGCCCCTATTGACCTTATTCTGACACGCCCATTTTCAAAGTTGCTCGTCTTCCGCGATTGTAACATTACTTCCGGTCGGTTTGCTACAGCAAGTCAGCTACGTTGGAAAACCTTGCAAATAAAGATGGATAGCTTACTCAGAAAGACACCTAAAAAGATTGGATGGAGAGATTGTGCCTCATCACTCGAGGTTAATGAACTCCACTGGGTGGCTGGATAGCATGCATAGCATGCAGCGGTGGGCTGAGGCAAGGGGCAATTTGTCAAAAAATAAATAAACATGTGTGTGCAGAAAGGGATTTTGTTTTATTCATGGAAATGGCCATTGTATTTTTAACTTCCCTAACTGCAGACGTTGCTTAGGATACTATTTTTCCAGCAGCATCTTACGTTTAGCTTCTGCAAGCCACCAATACAATAATTTCACCTTAGGCAATGCTGATTAAGATGCTAGACAACACACACGCATACAACTGCACTTGACTGAGCCGCCTGCACTGACAGCAAGCCACTGACGACGCAGCTCTCTCCGCTTCACGTGAGCCAAGTTCCTACACGAAAATGTTACAATGTTTAATGTTGTGTTTGGTGACGTTCAGAAACATTACATAAAGAAGCGCGGAGCAGTAGGGAGATTTGAGGAAAAAAAACGAACGAACAGAAATGGGTTGTTTTCTTTATTAATAAAACGTCCATTGTCATTTTTACTTCCCTAACTGCAGACCACGTTGCTTAAGCTACTGTTTTCCTAGCAACATCTCACGTTTAGCTTCTGCAAGCCGCCAATAGATTAATTTCACCTTAGGTAATGCATAGCAGCCTGTCGCGCTGTTTCATAGATAGCTACACCTGCACTTGACTGACCCGTCTGCGCCGACAGCAAGTCACTGACGACCCAGCTCTCTATATTTGGGAAAGCGCACGGATTCACTGCACTCTCCCAACATCGTAATTTCCTGTGCTATCATTCTCATTTGTTAATCTAGTTGTTCTGTGTGCGGATCCTGTGGAATACGATGTTATTTTGCTCTAAGGCGTTGTATATTTAGTTCGGTCCCGGTTTGCCTATCCTCTGGCTGAGCCAAGTTCAAACACTAAAATGTTACAATGTTTTATATCGTGTTTGGTGACGTTCAGAAATATTACATTTAGAAGCATGGAGCAGTAGTCTAATTGCATAGCTTACTCCGATACTAGATGTATGGACCGGTATTTTAGATCGTTAGATTTCAAGTAACATCAGCTGAGTTGCATCCATAGACAGTAGGTTGCATTAGGGCGCATAGTACCCGGAAATAGCGTTACAATACGGAAGCGCGTCACGCCGCCCATGGTCGGTTCCAGAATAAGGTCAATAGACCGAATTTTACGGTGTTTGCTGCACTTTTAGAGGTCAGTGTGGTGATCATGCATGAGATATTTATAACGTATTTGTTGTGCTATACTGGTTTCACCTTGTCCGTCCATCTGCCCAGCTGTCTGTCCATCCATAGACAAAATTGTGTCCATTCCATAACTTCCTTACGCAATAACGCAATTCTTTTATATTTGGTATGCTAATAGTACATAGGGAGATGGTGTGTCATGTAACATTTGCCACTGTAGCTCGTTAATTATGTGTGTATTGACCTAATTAGGTCAGGTGCATTGCACATTTTCCCATTTTTGCATTCCTGGGCTCAATTTTTGTCCTCTATCGGTTCCATGATATAAGTTATTACTTTTTGGTGAATAATAATAAAAAAAATCTACCTATACCTTAGTCAAAAGGTGAAGGTCACAGGAGTCAGGACAACCTACTCAGGGTACTGGGTATATCATCTGAACACGGTCTTTTAGATCTAACGTTGTGTCTTTAGGGGTAGTGTTAAATGTCAAGGTCACAGGAGTCAGGACTACTCGCTCAGGGTAGCGGGGGCTATCATCGGAACGCGGGTGTTTCAGATCTATCTAGTTTGTGCAGTTTCCGCCTTCTTGGTGTAAAATATTAATTCAAAATCCCAGTCTTTGCATTTACCCATTTCAGTAGGTGGCGCTATGCTACAAGTGAGTGTGTATGGGTTGAGTTTATACTCCTCTATAACACCGACATATCACCAAAATTTGAATTTGTTCGGTGAAACGGTCATTGAGTTATTCAACAAAATTTTGCTTGTCTGCCCATCTTTCACACACACTGGCACAAGCTTTTATTTACTACTAGCCTACTAGGGCTACATGCCCACAAAGGTTCATGTACCCCAGTGTTTCAGTGTCCCACCAATCGTTGATGAAAAATTTCTGGGAAAAATATCTAACCAACCAATATGACTGCTGGTCATAATTACAATTTAAGATTGCTGGTTCTTACATTCATTATCTTTAATGCCTTGTAGGTGTTTACAGTGCATACAAACCATTCTTGAACAAAGATGAGGACATCATCAAACAGCTACAGAAGGTGACTAGTAGATAACTCAGAAAAAAAATGAGCAAATGTTCTATTTTATTAGTATCAATTCATCATTTGTTCTCTCTGTCTTCTAGGGTGTTCAGCAGAAACGTCCATCCGCAGCCCAGAATGCAATTCTGCGGCGGTACTTCTTAGAGCTAACCCAAAGTTTCATCATACCACTGGTAAGGCAAATCCTAGTAGTCTGAATGAATGGGGCAAACAAACACCTACTAACAGTCATGTCATCCTTCTGCTCAGGAGCGATACGTTGCCAGTCTGATGCCCCTACAGAAGAGCATCTCCCCATGGAAGGTAATATAATGCTGTAGTGGAGCTGCCCAGAGAGGATAAAACGGGCACAAAAGTGTAGATGTTTGGGGTGTTTTCAGACATCAGTCTGGACCAGTGGTTCCCAAAGTGTGGGCAGGTATTGCAGGGGGGCATGGAAAGGAGGGCCAAAAGCGTGTCAGTTGTTAAGGCGGCTATACAAAGTACACGTCAGGGCTACAAAAGTACTCCACTACTGTTACTTAATCTCGTTTGTTTTCAGGCTTGCGTGATAAAATGTCAGTGTGAACAATGATCACCGTCAGTGATTACTGCATTTAAACACGTAGGAAAGTTAAAAAACAACAGTGAATGCAGTAAACTGATACCTTTGACACGATGAGCTGCAATTCCAAACACACCTCAGTCATTAGCCTACCACCTTAACTAATGGGTCACTCATCCTGCACAGTAGCCATGCGTAATTCTCACGTTTAAACGTGTTTCCTATCAAACGTAAGGCTACTATACAGGATGAGTGATTATCCCCTCTGACTCAGAGAATAATAAAGACAAGGAGATATGATGAGGCGTACATCAGGCTGGGCATCACAAGTACACTGGTGGGTCGTGAAGAAAGACCGCAGTGTGGTCTCTGTCTAAAAGCTGACAGTTTAAAACCCAACAAGCTTAGATGTTACCTGCAGACAACACGCCCTGAGCTTGAAGACATTTCTGTCAGAGAAAGGTAATTAACTGTCGTGCCCAACAGACTAGCTTCACAAAAGCTGTGTGTGTCCCTGTCAGTGTTCACCTCGCCTCCTATAAAGTGGCCTACTGTGTCGCACAGTGCAAAAAGCTGCACACTATAGCTGATACTGCCTTGTGCTATTGATATGGTTGCTACCATGACGAGGCAACACCAAGTAAGTTAAAAGTAATTCCTCTCTCTGACAACTCTGTTGGGAGATGCATACTTGACATGTAAAGTGACATGGTGGATCAGGCTGGCTGTTTATTAATCACATAAGTCCAATTCATTAATGCAGAGGATTAATGAGAGAGGATCTGTTGTTCTGCAAACAAGTGAAAACACAAGCCACTGCTGATGAACTTTTCGTAATTAATACTTACTTGCAAGAGGCCAATCTGTGGGAGTGATGTTGGGGTTTGTACGAATTGGGCCCAGGTAATGACTGGGAGACGTAGTGGAAGCGCTCATAAAGTGTGTGTCCCCCAACTTGCAGTGGACTCACTGTATGATCCACTGAGAAGTGCTGGCATCTAAAAAGCTGAGTCTTGAACTGAACAAGGTCTTTTTTCTGTGTTATGTCAAGAAATGGGCTCCAACCACACAGCTGTTTTGTTTCACAGTGAAGTGTGATTGTTGTCATGTGGGAGGGGGCTGAGGGAAATTCAGATCTTTTTTGAGGAGGAGGGTCATGACCTCGCGCTCAGTCACAGTAATGAAAGATTCCTTATGAAAGTTGCCTACCTCACTGACATGTTCCAGAAACTAAATGGTCTAAATCTTCAGATGCAAGGACCCACCTTCTGCATATTGCAGGTAAAGTGAACTCAACTCAGTGGTGAATTGTGGAGGAAAACATAGACTCATTTCAGAACCTGAATTATTTCTTTGAATCCAACAGCATTCAGAACACAATCATACCATGCATGAAAGCACACATTTCTGCCCTACAACAACAGAGGTATGTTTCAATGTTTTCAGAGGTATGTTTCAGTTAAGGATTTAGCACAATATGACTGACTCGATCCAATACCCTTCACTGCAACCCCACCTGCTGACTAAGGCACTGCTGAAGAGGAGCAGTTCATTGATGTCACATGAGACTCAACACTGAAACTGCCACTCCACTCAGCGCTCACAGCATTGCCCTTTGGACATGAGACACTGCGTGATTATCGAGTAGCTCACGAAAGTAGACGCAGTGCTGACTCTTGTGCTGCTGAACACCAAGCGTAGCTGCTTGACTGAAGGCCTGATCTATCCTTACCTTACCAAACACCTTAAATTTCATGGTTGCAACTATGTGTGGTTTAGATTTCTCGTGTCTCTCAATTGCCTTTCCCAAATCAGAATAACCTCACGAAACGCAGGGACTGCTAGCAACCGCTGCCGTCTCAAACAGCAAACATGCAGAACAGCTTTGCTGTAGTCGTGCTAGCAGTCAACCACTCGGTTTTAATAAAGTGTTGTGGAACGTTCTGCCTTTATTGGTGTTTTTTTTTGGACAATTACAACACCATCTCCTTTACCTGAAGTTGTTGCTCAAGTGGCAACTTCGTGAAATCGTTTTGCAAAAAAATCAACGTTGTTCTCCATTGAAATAACTCTTGGCACTGTCACTGAATAGCGGGATTCACAAATGACTGAAGCCTTGGCCGGGAGTACGAGCTTTCTCATCTGAAAAAAAAAATTGTATATCTGCATATCTGATGCTGATCGGAGAACAACCACTTTGGGCGGGTTCATTAGGACCACCCACTCGCGATTTATAGTGAAGTTTCGTGGAAGCCGGCTTTCGCCAAATTCCCTTACACACCCACAGGAAGTTTTTTTGTTTGTTGCATTGTACAGAGTCCAGTATGGCAGCCACATCTGATTGGTTGATTCTCCTAACTGTTTTCTCACTAGAAAAAGCAAACGTTGAAGCCAAATGGGCGTTAACTAAACCTGGCTTCCCTTGGCGACGTCACAGCAGTAGCCTACGTTACCTATGGCTATTCTACGCTATTCCCCATGCGCAAGCTTGTACACGAGAAAATGCGCACAAATGTAACATGTTAACTGTGATTTTAAGCAGTCCCATTGTATTTAACACAATGTACAAGATACACACATCTATATAGAACCTAGAATGCTTAGCTGCAGTATTTTATTAATGAATATTGATTTGTTTATTATCGTCAGTATGTTTTTAATTCTGAGGAAGCCGGGATTCCCTTGGCTTCCATTACGAGTCGCCCCTGACTTTGTGTGCTACATTTGAATTGTAGTGCGTAGGTAGGTTAATTGCATATGTGACAACCAGATGTTAGTGATTGGGTAAAGGCAGAGCTGCTTGTTTGAAACTTCAGCAGAGTCCTCACCTCCAGGAAAGAAATCGTTTCTCATGCCCTCCGCTCCAGACCCTCTGTACAAAATAAAATGAAGTACAAGGGGCTGGTTCATCAGGCTAGGGTGGAAAGGCTGTGGCTATACTCCCCACTTTTGCCACATCTTACCTTTGGTGGTAAGGTGGGCTTTTGTGCAGTGGCCTCCATCAAGACCAAATACAGGTCAAAGCTAGACAGTTGTCACCACGATTTGCAGAAACGAGGAAGCACAGCAAGTTGGACATTCAGCCAACAACAACCCGGCAAATTCGCGAGAAGCATAAAAAACTACGGCTAAAAAGACATGGTATAACAAACCAATACCCCTTCCCCCACATAAAATAAATCTGAATTGCTTTTCCTCAAGCGAGCTAAATTCTACATTCTCTGTGTGTCTTGTATTTGGCTGGTAACATTTCAATTGCCCACCGTGATGCTGTGGACTAAATGACTCCTTGTCAAATTAATTGAAACAAACAAATGACTAGGCCTATAACATTGCCTTGTGTCATTTTAGGCTACTTTTTATGCAGTTTCGCAGTGCTAAAGTGTGCAGCTGCCGACAGAAAATCACAACTTTCCAGTGTCTCCTTTACATGCCTTGCATCGTAACGTGGTTCTCCGCGGAGACTTCACAGTTAACTGTTCTAAACGTGTCTGTTAGGCCAATAGGTCAAAATCACTTGGTTTTCTATGAAATTCATATATATTTGCTATTTCCGACCGTTTGGGCTGAAGGTAGTGGTACCGTTGCTTTAAAACAAGACTTTTCGTCCTTTAGCAACCTTTGCCATCGGTAAACAAAAAAAAATTATTAAAAGTAATACAATATAGATGACCTAGCTCATATTTGGCTGATAAAAATTGCAATTTGTTGATCTAATTAGATGTACCGCATAGCGGTACATGGTATGACCGCCGCAGTATATTGAAATGTGGGAACTGTTGGTATGATGAGTGTGTGGTAGAGCAGTGTTGTGAGGTGAGAATTTCTGTGGAAATGATTTCCTGGAAGTGGGCATGGATGTGGGTAGGGCTGGGCAATATGGCTGAAATCTGTATCACGGTATAAGTGTTTCATATCGGTAGATATCGATAATTATTGAAACATTGTGTGGCCTATTTAAAATAAGTAACAGGAGGGAAAAAAATCTAAATTTAAACATTTTTATTTTTAACTTAACCTTCCTCTGACAAGCAATAAGCATTCAGGCAAAATGACTGTCATGTTACGATCACAATGAAAACTGAACAATTATCAATAAGCTAATAAAGTGCTTAACAAAGCTGAAGTGTTATAAAGACATGTGCAAAGTGTTAAATGTAAACATAGCGAAACCTGATACCTGAGAAGAACTATCATATATGTATATAGTTTTACTGCATAATTTGCAGACAACATTTGTCTGACTACGATGAGATTTGTAAACTCCAAAAAAACTACCATACTGGTGAGCAGACCTTTCTGTTCTTAGGGCTCATTCACACCAAAAACTCACACACACACTGCATATTCAGCGCGTGGCCGTTTTCTGTCCGTATTCGTTTAGAATGCATGTTAACAAATTAGACTCTTCACACCGCACACGTGATCTGAGCGTATTCTGTCCCTATACAAACATATTGTATACTGATACGCGCTGTACACGCTCAAGTTGGTGTGAATGAGCCCTTATCCACATTTTCGTCGCTCATCACAGTGGCACTCATCTTCCTTTCTTGACCATGCTGTTTCTAGAAAAAAACACGACTACGAGACAAGAGATGGCGCAACCAAACCCGATACTGTGACATGATTGGCTATTAGCGTGTCACTCCCCATACGTTGCTAGGCTACAGAGGACGAGTGCCTTTGCTCATGCAACCAAGCTTGCTTCGCAACAAAGATTTAAAGCG
The DNA here is from genome assembly GCA_027475355.1 of Coilia nasus. Lineage (NCBI taxonomy): Eukaryota > Metazoa > Chordata > Actinopteri > Clupeiformes > Engraulidae > Coilia > Coilia nasus. Next base: position 1,088,168 of record CM050211.1, read on the forward strand.
GAGCTAAATCAGAGAGGGCTCTGACTAAACTTACGCCGTTTTCTTAAAAAAAAAAAAAAAAAAACATTCTATCGAACGCATTTTCTATTGTTATCGAGTAGGTGTCTATCAAGATACATATCGTTATCGTTTTATCACCCAGCCCTAGATGTGGGTTTTGAATGAATGACATTGTGTGTGTTTGTGTAGTGTGTAGGAGTGATTTGTGAAGGCAAGGAATAGGCAAAATGAGATTTTGTACAATTACAGCGCCCCCTATGGACCAAATTGTATGGTACATGCTGTGGTTTTAGAGGTTTTTGTGCTGATCGTGCATGACGTATTTTGTGCAGTTCCCACCTTCTCGGTCCAAGACACTGGCAACTCAAAACCTCAATTTTTGCATTTACCTTTATCACTAGGTGGCGCTATGCTTCAAGTGAGTGTTTATGGGCTGGGTCAATACGCCTCTGTAACACCGACATATCAGAAAAATGTCATGTTGGGTGAAACGTTCATTGAGTTATTCAGCAAAAACGTTTGCCGGTCTCCCCCTCTTTAACGGACACTGGCACAGCGGGGGGGTGACCCTGGGGGACCAAAAGGCATTATTCGCTCACAAACTTCTAGGGCTACATGCCTACAAACATTCATGTCCCCCTGAATTTCAGTGTCCCAGGAATCGTTGAAGGAAAATCGGTGGGGGAAAAAAAAAAGGAAAACATTTTGCGGCAACTCCAATATGACCGCTTTCGATAGCTTCGCTAGCGGCGGTCATAATTAGTATTAAAATGATCTGTTTTAGCAGTAAATTGTGTCATTTGGCTACGTTTTGTTGGCAGCACTGTGTGGAAATATCAGAATGTGAGATGCATTCCCTAACAAGCATTTGACGCTCCGTGGCCGTCGTTCTTGTTCCATTAAAACATAAGGACGGTGTATTTTTGCTTTATAGCCTATAGTAATATATAGAAATATATTGGAACATGAACAACATCGAGGACGATCTGCGCCAGCAGAGGTTCCATGGCGTCTATTATTCTTTAAAGAAGTATTTGCAGTCAGAGGTATCGGCAGTAGTCGCTGGTCTGATACTTGGTCTTATAATTGTCTTCTACTTTCGTCTACCACTGCTACTGAATTGCCTGCCTATTCTGCTTGAAAATGGGCTGTATCAGTGACGTTTTTGCAAACGAGGGCGTAACCCAGAGGGGCTAGTAGTTGGGCAGTGTGGACACTGCTCACAGCTCTCAGGGTGTGAGGCTAGTGCCCTGGGGCTACAAGCACCAAGGGTGCCCCCTTAAGGGCCATCCCGGCCCGGCTCCGGAATGTAAATGCGGCTAATGAGGTGTTATTTTGGGGTCAGGGGGCTGTAGACATCTCACTGCCTCACACTACCTAGTAACCTTAGGATGTAAGGCCCTGTCCACACGACAACGTTCCTGGATACTTTTTTTTTGCAGGTTAAAAAAAGTCAACAATTGCATAACAACTAGCCTACATTGCACGGTAATTAAACCACAATTTATTCAACAGCAACCCGTTTGTAAAAGTTTGAAGTTGTTGTTATGAGATGTGCAGTGCAAGGTGAAGGGGTGGTAACGCCATCATTTTCAAAAAACTGCAGTTTGCTTGTGTACACGAGAAAGCAACAGCACCATTGTCAGATTTTTCCACTCTGGAACCCATTTTCAAAAACATGGTTTTAGGCACCCAGAATGCCAGCGCCGTGTGGACGAAAGGCCAAAATGATCAAATACTTTACTGTTTCGACCAAAAAATGCTGCCATGTGGACACCAAGGTCTGCTTCAGGACTGAGACCAGTATACCACTCACACCAAACATGACATGTAAATCTCATACAATTATCCACAAGATAATATACCCTTAATTCGCATATTCTTGTCCTAGGGGTGACCTGTGACACCTGCTATTGGCAGGGCACAGATGAACACAGTGTGTGACACTTAACTAAACACATGAGTATGCAGCGGGAATCTCCTCTGAGCCACCCTTTATTGTGAACATTAATGTAAATTCCTGTTGTGCTGACTCAAAATAGTCATCCTTGAATTCAGAACCTTAGAAAATGGATTTTACTTATTTTAGTTGGATGTTCACTTAGTTTGCATCATAAACTTTGGAACATCAGTTCCATCAGTTTTGTTGTTCTTTTGTTGTCTATAATTCCCTTTTTCCTTGATGTCTTCCTTACTTCAATAGAGCCCTCCTCAGTTACGTCCTTTCCTTCAAGAGGAGTTCATGAAAACGTTGGAGAAGGCTGGCCCTCAACTCACATCTCGGCTTAAGGGGGACTGGATTGGCCTCTACAGGTATCACCTGACCTGAGCATTAACGTGGCAGTTTAGAAATCTGTATGATTGACACGATTGTTGTAATTCACTGACATCATGAGCTGAGGAAAGAATCCCCCTTTATTGGATTTTTCAGTGAAAATATAGTTGCTGTAAGTGTATATGATGATAATGTGTTAACCCTCTAAGCGCCAAAGTCGCAGAATTGCGACAGGATGCGGTATTGAATAAAACAGCTTGCTGTGTCAAATATGGTGTCAAATCACATTTATACTCCTCTCCACTAGTTGGCAGACATGTTGTACTTTAGTTCTGGCTGAGAATTACGACACCCTCCCATGTATTTTTTTCGAGAAAAAAAAACATTCAAACCACACACGGAAGTAGCAGAGCTAGTTTACCAGTGAGCTAATGAAGCTAAAGCGATGTAGTCAGATTTTGCAAATAATTCTGTTGAATAAACAGCAAACTGCAACTATAAAGGTAACCTGTTATGGTGGTTTGTTTCTTTTGTTCACATGTTTTGTTTCTGAATAAGAGTATATGCCTTCAGTAGATGACGGCATTTCTCATTCAGTGCCCACGTTTGTCCTGGTGCGCCTGCCAAGCAATGGCAATGTTGAGCAAAGCAACAGTGCTCAAACAAAACATTGATTCTTTGCCCAACACAGATGGAGGTGACTTAGATACACATGGTAGTGTTTGCAGGAGAGTTGTTGTAGGTTGTAGTGTCAGTAGAGCTTTTTAGGATGTGGCTTGGAAGAAGTATAGATGTGCGTTTTTTTTCAGCGCTTGTGTGTGGCGAGATTATGCGAAGTGTTGATCACTGAGCAAGTAATACGCATGTTTTAGTCTCCGTGTTCAATGCCAGGAGGGTGGCAGTGGTCGGATTGTCTGTAGAAGAGCTGTTGTAGTCAGTAGGAGTGCCAATAAAAATGAAAGTAGCGACGATGAATCTTTCAACCGCGGGAGAGGTAGTAAAATACAATCGGGAGTGCTCACTCTCCGTGCGCATAAGGGAAAGGGGGCAAACGACACAGAGGCTGCATGTGTGTTCAGGCTGCAGGTGTGAATGATGATGGTAATAATTAGTAGGCCTAATTAGAGCCTGGGTGTGTTTTAGCAACGGTGATGAGGAACAATACCAAAACTGGATAAAGCCCCTAGGTAAGCCAATTGGATATAGGAGGGACAGAGAGATGACCAATGATAACTTGGCCCTATATGTTGTTTCCAACTGATTTCTTGAATTTGTTCACAACTAAAACAAATCAATATGCCCATGCCCATTTTCAGAAATGTCAGTAAGACTTACAGTGTGACTGGCTATGCAATATGGTGATAATCGACCAGTTTTTGTAGTTTGCTCTGACTGTACCTGCCCCAAAGGCCACCATTAGACAAAATACACATGTAACAACTGTGGAGTGGGTCTGTGTGCTGGACCTTGCAATGAGAGGTACTACACTGAAAAACCACAAAGACTGCCACCTGGACACACTTTAGGCCCATGCAGGCAAAAGACCAGCCTACCGTTCACATGCGTTTGTTACTATATGGCTCTATATTAGTTATAATGTACACTGTTGGCTTACAATTTATTGTTTTCCTGACCATAATGTATGTGCAACACATAATAGTTATGGTAAGGGGCAAATGTTATGAAACGGGTTGAGCATTTATTGAAAAATCTGCATTTCATGACAAAAATGTCAAAATGCAAGATGGCTGCCACCCTGTGACATCACAATATGCAAATTAGATGGGTAAATTTACTGCCAACATAAACTTTGGGTCATCCTCAACATTTGTCAAATTTACAGTCAGGCTGTATCTGTTACCAATTTCAAGCCACAGCCTTTTGAAATTTAGATGTCAAAATTGAGCATTAAAAAAAAAACCCTGGCGCCTAGAGGGTTAATACAATCCCAAAACATAGCCTGCTCATTTAATAGTGTTTTCATTAGTTGGACAATACAGATAGCCATATTAGCAGCTTATTGTTTACAATTGACAGTTGGCAGTTTTAGGATAAGGGTGCGTTCGTAAACTGCCACTCAGAGCACACTTGCAGTTAAAAGTAATAAAATTACTTTTAAGTTGAATTTGGAGACTCAGTCAGCCTAGTGGTTGAAAATCAGGAACAAGGTTTATTCTTAACAATAAGGACATCACAGACATACAGACAGACAGACATACACACACAGGACGATGACAAGGACTAGACAAGACTAACTCAAAAAGTAGTTATTCTGAACTTAAATGTTGTAGACACCCAATGGGTGTTTCAGAAGGTTACCACCCCAAAATGAATATGCAATGGTCTTTTGTTAAGTACTTTAGTATACAGTCTCTTCCTAATCAGATAAGAAAAGGTGCCAGCCTTGTCTGTATGCTAAATACACAGGGACAGTTCCTCAAAGGCCCACCAAATGGTTAAGGAAGCCAGTTGTTCACACCTCCTAGCTCAGCCAGATACACATACAAAGCTTTTGATCCTAATACAAGAGTTCCAAAACCAACCAAGGGATTTGAAATAATAATAAAATGTTTCAACATTAAAATGCTATTTACAAGATTATTATTATTACTCAAATACCATCACAGTTTAAAGCCGTTAGTAAATTTAGACTGCTTATGGAACTATCGTTCGTTTATTCAGAGTGTGAGACAGGGTGTTCACAGCATACTCTGGACTAGAGGTCTGCGCGGGACTGATTTTTCATCCTGCTCCCACTCCTGCGAGTTTCTGTCCTGCTGCCGCAGAAATGTGTAATATTTCATCACACTGCCACCTGCATCTGTTATTGTTTGCCCCGCCCACTGAATGCCGTAAGCAAGGATAGTGGAGTATATACGGTTTCATGGAACATTTGCTTGCACCTTGGGTACGCGATCGATTTCTGGGCTGTTGTTTTGGTACAATGGCACCTATCAGTACTGCTAAAGTAAACATTATGAGCCGTCTCAAGTTTGTTTCAAGTTGTTGTTCACTTCTGGTACCAATGCAATTAAAAATTGGTGCTGTCAATCGATTACAAAACAAAATCTGATTAATCGCAATCACACATTAAAAAAAAACACTTTTAAAAGAGCCAGTTGCAGTGTCTAGTCTCTTGTCATTCATGACATCCTTGTGCACACATACATATCGTAGGCATAATCCCACTAGACAGATCAGAAAAAGCAGTTTATATTGCAGTCTGCACAACAGAAAATATACTATTCAAATCCTACCTTTTTCTTTTTGATGCCATGATGGACTTAAAAGGAGGAAATACTGCACACATAAAGAGAGTTGGTGAACCTTATTGTTTTGTAGCATACAATTATAAAAACAAAACAGCCTATAGGTCTGGCAAGATGTTTACTTCATGTGGCTATCAGAATGAATCAGTAGTGTAAATGAGAATGATGTTGTCAGTAATAGCTCACATTATTCTGACAGCCGAAACTTAAAAAAAAAATTACTGGTATTTCATTGTTACATTAACATGCGCCTGATTAATTTGTGTTAAACTCGTTAATTCGTTTTAATTAATCACATGCATTAACACGTCAACAATGACAGCACTAATGAAAATCTGTGGAAGGACAGAAGGCAGGCCTGAATAACAGCTGTAAGAAGAGAAGGCTGGCAGCCATAGGGAATTTCCTCAATCTATTGCCCATTTCATTTCGGTCTGAATTTCACCTGAATTCTGCGTCGATTAAAATAACAATCAGAACTTGTAGGTAGCGGTATCAAGAAGAAAATCCAAAATAAGCTTTAACAGAGATCACACAAGTGTCAAAGTACTGATTTGCACAATTGTAACAGAAATGAAACCAAATGCCTACAGCAGATTGTTGTAAAATAAAAGAGAGAAGGATGATTCTCTCTTTCATACAATATTCATACAATAAAAATTACATGAATATACAACATAATAGCATATCATATTGTGAAAGAACCTTTTTCTGAACACGCCAAACCCTAGCCCCCTCCATGTAAACTGATTACGTTTTCCCACAGGCACTCACACAGACACCTGCACACACACGTGCGAGTTTGGTCTCCAACACACAGAGCCAACAACCGCGATTGGAATCCTTTGTCACTCAAAATCTACAAAACTTTACAGTTTATCACCTGAGTATCCAGCCTTCTCAGCATTCGGTGAGGTACCTGCCGATTCCGCTCCATAACTCATCTCATGCCGTTTATCCATGCATTTAATATTCAAACACCAACACTGATGAACACTTCCTGGTCTCACTTTCCTCCCATTAGGAACAGGAACTGGAGCAAGTGTCATACTTTATTCCCTGTTCAGACAACTGAAAGTGACTGATGTACGGAGGGTGTGAGGCTATACTGTTTATCTTGCAAATATTGTGGTGTCACCATCAAGTAGTTGGCAATGTATTTTAATACTACAATGCGTATATTCATGGGCAAATGAACTATTTGATGTGCATGTATTTTAATATTAAAAAAGGTTGGTAACATGATGTTGCCTCTTTCCCGTAGTTCACCTGTCATGTTGCAGCCAGACCGGTTTTGTTGCTAATTAGGGCCATTAGCACCCTCCCGCGAGCTCTCCACATACGTCATGGTTTGTTTCCATCAGTATGTGGCACAAATGAACGTGATGTTTATAGGCTGCAAATTGTCTTTAACTGACAAAAATTAGGGAGATTTCCAGTCACCACTGAAATGATTGTGGAAACATTAGGAAGTGTATGAACTCTCTGGAATTTTTCCAGCTAAATCTGAGATGGCCGAGTGGGAGACATTTAGACATTTGACATGGAATGACCCAATGTTGCAAGCAGTTGTATGTGAATGCTCTCGTTTGTGAAATGCTCTCTTGTGTAGGCAGTTTCTGAAGTCACCAAACTTCGATGGATGGTTCCGGAACCGCAGAAAAGAAATGATGCAAAAACTGGAGGCTCTGCACCTGGAGGCTCTATGTGAAGAGGTGGGCATGAAGAATCATGTATTCTGCAAGGGCTTCGGTATTTAGTACAGAACAGGAGTACAGAAAAGAGCGGCAGTGGTGGCCTGGCGGTTAAGATAACAGACCTGTGGCTGGAGGAAGTGCTACTGTGGTACCCTGAGCATGGTCTGGTCTCCACTGTCATGGCTTTCCATGAAGGCACCTCCCAAAGGGATTAATAAAGTTTAAAAAAAAAAATCCATCAGTACTGAGCACTGGCACTAGCTATAAGCAATCATATTCCAGCTTAGGCAATTTTTAAATGTATTTCCTGTTTGCTCTTGCATACAAACAGGATCTTCAGCTCCGTATTCAGAAACATACTGAAGTGGAGACAGTGGACCTCGTATTAAAGCTCAAGGACAAATTGGTAGGTTTGTGTATTTTTGTTCTCTATTTAGCTGTATTGTCTGTAGTTTTACTCTCATTTAAAATGATTTTTTTTGGGGGGGGGGGTGTGATGTTTCTTAGACAAAAGCTGAGAATGAGCAACTCCCAGTTCGAGCTGGAACCCTGACCAAACTCCAAACCCATATTGAGTCCATCATCCTCTCCCTGCCCGAGGACCTGCAGGGTATCTTGCATAAGCCAGCTACCTTATGATACTGTCTATTGCCACTCCTGCAACTGGATGGAGGTAGAGGATTGGCTCAGCCAATACAGGCTGAGCTCCCTAATGAATTTCTGGACATTTCCCTTTAAACATATATGTATTCACACACACGCACATGCACACATGCATATATTTCCAAAAACCAAGATTGGGAGTGCACTAGCCCCCACAGAGCAGTTGGAATGCTGGCATTGCAGGCAAGGAACCTATTGAGAGTAGACATCTAGAAAAAAAGAGCTAGGTGGCATTTATTTACTCTGCACAAACAGACAAACAAACAAAGCATCACTGACCTAATGCACACAAACTAGTCCAAGGCTGTGATGTTTTTTCTTTAGTGCTAATGGTGTTAAGGAATCAAGTCCACATTTTCAAAATGGTTCAACCCCTTTAAATCTACCTGCAAAGCAAAACAGATTAGTTACGAAGAGAAACGAGTTTGATGTGACTTACAAATTGTGATACTAAGACTATTCTGTGGTGTTTTTCAGAACTACTTTTTGTTGTAAGGAGGCTCAAGCGAAATGTAGAATCCAGTGATGTAACAGGTAACTTAAGGCCCAGCAATGTGCAGATCGAAGAACAAAGTAGCATGTGGATGAGGGAAAGCAATAAAGTAAAGCAGCTATGTAAATCAGGTTCAGGATTTGCAATAGTTATCTACTAGTCATCTGCTAATTCCTAATCATTTACATGTATAGTGTATGTTGTGTTGCTGACCACACAGGATTTAAGGAGTTCTGAAAAGAAGAGACACTAACCAAACCTAACCTGTTCCCTTTCAAGAGTTTATCAGATTAGTTGATGTTGATGCTCGTTGATGTAGCAACTTAATGTTGAACGCATCTTTTTCCATTGCAGGGTTCACTATGTAATAGACTTCAATAGTTAAATTGTGTTCCTGAAGAAACGTCTACATTTAAGGCTTGAGGCATCATTATTTACCCACCAAGGGGAAAAGTCTTCCTGTCTGTGTATCTCACTAGATACAGTAATAGGTTGAGGCTCTGTGGAAACCTTGACGTTTATATATGTGAGACAACTGACAACTGATAGGCTTGTATCTGATGCTATGCTTTACCGGCGTACACAGGCCAGACAGTACATACATTCCACAGAAAAGAGCAGGAGTTGGCATCTTAACCAGTGGAGTTGATCCGTGCCATACATAGCACATAGTATCAACAATGATATAGGGTTTAAGTGTACTGACACAGGGTCATTGCAGCTTAAATTCATACTTGAGTTATTGCTTTATTCCTGTGTTTAAGGTATGGGTTAATGGAGATCTTAGAATTACCTTTCGAATACCAGTGCCTTTTACCTCTGCCCTAAGGTTTCTTTTATACCATACATGCATTATTGCCTTTGGAAATTGCACTGGTCACAGTAATTGTGTTAATAGAGTGTGTCCTTTAAGTGTTTAGGTTTTAACCTAACCTCAAGAATCTTAGCAAAATGATAAAGCATCCATGTCCTATTCATTTGGAGACGTATGGTTCTATGTGTGCTGTCAATAACAAGGATCTTTTAAAAGTCACACCCACAGTTTGTGGCTAGTGTGATGTCCAGTGTCCTTGCTTGCAGTACCAACACCAGGTAGATAGTTTAAAACAAAAGGAACCTGGAAATCACCAAAGAATTTATCCACTCTGACATTTCCAAATGAGTTGAACTGGAGAGAATGAGTTAACTTCAACAGACATGAATCAGACTCTCCACCTCCCTAGGCTTTTCTTTTCATGTGGTTAATTATTCAGATGTGTAATGTGGGAAATCTCGTCATATGGCAACAAGTATGAATTAACAGCGAGTGAACAGAGCCTGTGACAGTTGGTTGTTGGGCAACCACTCTTATTTTATATTTAAAGAGAAAATGTATTTTAACATGCTTGAATTTTATATAGAGGTATATTCTCATACTCTACTAGTCTAGAATTGAAATTAAATTAAATTTTGTTTCATATAACCACTGGCCCATGTACAACATTTTTCACTGTTCTGTAAATAGATATTTTTGTTAATCTTTGGACCTGTCAGTACTTGCAGGGAATGAGAAATAGCCTGAATGATCAGGACAGGCTCATGAAGAGCCACAACCATGTCAACTAAAGCACAGATACAGTTTTGCATTCAACTGATGATGGAGAAAATAAATTGGCATTAATAGTACTTGCTGTTGTACCAATAATGTAATGTATTGTTTGACAATTCCAGCTGAACAACAGTATTCCTTTGTAACAGCCAATCACGATAGATATTTTTCATTTGTAAATAAACTGACAGTACAGTGATTATTTAATCACTGCTTTTGGTACTGCTTTTGTTTGTTTTTGTGTCATGTTCAGTTACTGAAATTACATGCTTTTACTGATGTGTAAGATAGGCCAGCACCCTGGGGTTCAAGTTAACATAGGTCAAGGTAGTGCTTTGCCCAAAACAGTTCATATCATAGTCTTTCCCAAAATATTGTTTATACTGTATTAATTTAGTTTTAAAACATTTTTCAGTAAAACTAAAACAAAAACTACTTTAAAGATGTTCATCTGATTATAAAATGTGGTGTACGTCATCTGCAAACGATACTATGGAAAAGTTATCAGAAGATAAGTTATTAGTTGCCAATATATTATTTCGAATATTATTTTGAACTAGATGTACCGCATAGCAGTACATGGTATGACCATTGCAGTGCATTGAAATTGGGACAGTTGGTATGATGAATGTGTGGTAGAGCAGTGTTGTGAAGTGAGAAATTGTGCAGAAATGATTTCCTGGAAGTGGGAATTGATGTGGGTTTTGAGAATGAATGACATTGTGTATGTTTGTGTAGTATGTAGGATTGATTTTTGGAAGAAATAGGCAAAATGAGATTTTGTGTTAGGGATTTTGATTACAGCACCCCCTATGGGCCCAATTTTATGGCATGTACTGTGCTTTTAGAGGTTTTTGTGCTGATCGTGCATGATATATTTTGTGCAGTTCCCACCTTCTTGGGCCAAGATATTGGCAATTCAAAATCCCAATTTTTGCATTTACTCATATCAGTATGTGGCGCTATGCTTCAAGTGAGTGTTTATGGGCTGGGTTGATATGCCTCTGTAAACACGACATACTAACACAAAATCGTCTAGGGCAAAATTGTTGACGAGCTATTTAACAAAAACTGTTTTTCGACACCTAGCTTCGATGGTAAACATCGCACCTTGTGACGAAATGTCACAAAATTTTGTATACATGAAAAGAAAGCTGTTTAGAGTTGGCATGTCAGCTTTGACCAAATTTGAGCAATTAGAAGCCAAGATATGGACTTTTGAAGAATTTCAAGCTACGTGGTAAATGGTCATTCACATCTAACTTCGAAACGGTTTATCTCAAGATAAATCCTTTGATAACTTTTTGTCAACATTGTCTGTAGATGACATATACCAAATTTGGTGAGATTCACATTAACGGCCTATGGCGAGTTTGTTTGGATTCGTTTTCGCGGTGTTGCAATTTCACGGCAATTGTTTTTGTTGGAAGTGGGCGTCGACCAGCGTTTTCAATGGGTGAGGGTCAATAGATTTCACGACAAAAACAAATTGGTTGTAAACGTTAGCATTCTCTAAATAATAGACAAAATGACATTTTGTACAATTGCAGCGCCCTCTATGGACCAAATTTTATGCCATCTGCAGTGCTTTTAGAGGTCGGTGATATGTCGGTGTTACAGAGGCGTATCAACCCAGCCCATAAACACTCACTTGAAGCATAGCGCCACCTAGTGATAAGGGTAAATGCAAAAATTTAGTTGCCAATATCTTAGAGGTGGGAACTGCACAAAATACGTCATGCACGATCAGCACAAAGACCTCTAAAACCACAGCACTTGCCATACAATTTGGTCCATAGGGGGTGCTGTAATTGTACAAAATTGTAATTGTCATTTTGCCTATTATCTAGAGAATGCTAACGTTTACAACCAATTTTTTTTTATCGTGAAATCTATTGATCCTCACGCATTGAAAACACTGGTCGACGCCCACTTCCAACGAGAACAATTTCTGTGAAATTTTAACATTGCGAAAACGAATCTAGAATTAATATATTAGGCATAGAATATAAAATCCAAATAGGTGTAATAGCTATAGTTTCTCCCTAAGGTGCTCTTCCTACATGCACAAGTACTTTGTGTTCTTTGTAAACTGTGGTCTAGCATAGCTAGTGACTGCTGTGAACAGGGCAGCTGACAACAAGGGAAAGACTTTGTGACAGACTGGAAAGACAGCTGACAGGAGGGAATAGACCCCACTGGAGCTTTTATGGGTTAGCTCCCCAGATAAGCAGTGGCAAGTTCATTGAACTGAGCCATGTCCACATTTTGCTACGTCTAATACAAGAGATGTACCCCTAGAGTCAGCGAGAGTAGGGGTGGAAGATGACTCACAGGCAGGATTCACGGCTTTAGACACTGGAACGGAAATGACTATGAGAAGGTCGAGCGACTTAAGGGAGGATGGGGAGGTGGGGTTATCCGGTAGAATTGAAAGGGAAGACGAAAGTACTGAAAGAGTAATGAGAGAACAATTAGAAAAGAAAGTACAGGTTTGTTCCTGTGGCTGGCAGAAGATTACAACAGTGAGAGGCCTTAAAATCCATCAGGGGAAGAAGGGGTGTGGAGGAAAAGTGGGACAGGGGAACCGCATTGAGCAGTACTTTCTAAGAAGTCTGCGGAGTAAGTCCAGCGGCAGGTAGAAAACCACAGTTCGCAGGATATCAGAAACCCAGTCTTGGAAGAGAGGGAGGAGGTCAGAGGGACTGAGGGAGAAGGAGAGCCTAGCCAGTCAAAAAGGGAGAAAGCCTGGGAGCAGAAAGCTAGGGTTAGTTGGCCACAGGCGAAAGATAAGATGACTTGGGAGTCCGTAGATAGAGACTTGGCAATGGTGTTAGAAGGATTAAAAGGGACAGCCATGGCAAAGTTGGAACGGATGGGGGAAGTGATCTATAGTTATGGCTTAGATAGGTTTAGAAGTAGTGATAGAAGGAAAAGGGAGCCAGCACAACATTGTCAGTCGAGACGCCAGAAAGACATTCGTGAATTGGTGTTAAGAAGGAGGCAGCTAAGAAAACAGTGGAAAAGGGCCACAATTGAGGAGAAAGAAGGTATAGATGCCCTGCAGGAAGAGTTACGATGTAGGTTAGCAACTCTTAGGAGAGCTGAGAATCTTAGAAGGAAGAGAAAAGAGAAGGAGCGGGTAAGAACACTGTTTTATAAGGACCCCTTTAAGTTTACGAAAGGGTTGTTTAACCAGGAAAAGGGAGGGATATTGAGAACCTCAAAAGAGGAAGTAGAGGAGTACTTGAGGAAAACTCATTCAGATCCAGGGAGGGAGGGAGGATTAGGTTTTCCGCCTGACATGCCACCTTTGGGGGAGATAGAAAGTCAGATGGATGTTGTGCCACCTAGGTGGAAAGAGGTAGAGGCTGTGGTGAGAAAAGCTAAGGCGTCATCAGCTCCAGGGCCTAATGGGGTGCCATATCGGGTATATAAGAATGCCCCAGGGGTTCTTAGGTTTCTGTGGAAGTTGTTTAAGGTTGTGTGGCATAAGCAGAGCATTCCAACAGCATGGTGCAGGGCAGGGGGTGTGTTGATTCCAAAAGAAAAAGAGTCTGTTAGAATAGACCAGTTTAGAATGATCTCCTTGCTTAATGTGGAGGGGAAAATCTTCTTCAGTATAGTGGCTAAGAGACTTGTGCAGTATTTGGAAAAGAATGGGTTAATTGACACAACAGTGCAGAAGGCAGGAATCCCAGGTTTTGCTGGATGCATTGAGCACACTAGTGTAATTTGGCACCAAATTCAGACAGCAAAGCAAGAGGGTAGGGAGCTTCATGTGGTTTTTTTGGACCTAGCAAATGCCTTTGGCTCGGTGCCGCATAGTCTGATTTGGAGTGCTTGTGAATACTTTAGAGTGCCAGTTGAGATTGTGAATATAATGAAGGAATACTTTAAAGATATTAGATTGTGTATAGGTACAGGGGAGTTTGTATCAGACTGGCAGAAGCTAGAAGTAGGCATTATGGCGGGGTGTACGATCTCACCACTTGCTTTTACAATGGCAATGGAAATGGTAATAAGAGCTTCTAAGTGGGTGGTGGGAGGGGAAAGGCGTCGGGAGGGACTGCGTCTCCCGCCAATTAGAGCTTTCATGGATGACATGACTCTGTTAACAACAACGGTGCCATGTACAAAAAGGTTGTTAGAAAGGATAAATACAAATCTCAGGTGGGCGAGGATGAGGATAAAGCCTAGCAAGTCAAGGAGTATCTCAGTCACCAAGGGAAAAGTGGTAGAGCAGAAGTTCACGGTGGAAGGTGAGGAAATCCCATCCATCAGGGTGAGACCAGTGAAAAGCCTGGGGAGGTGGTATAATGCAGACCTGAGTGATCGAGAGCAGGTAGCGCAGCTTAGAAAAGACGTGGTGGAGGGATTGGAAAAAATTGACAAGTCAGGGCTACCAGGAAAGCTGAAATTGTGGTGCATGCAATTTGGACTGTTCCCTAGAGTAATGTGGCCCATGTCAGTGTATGAAGTACCATTATCAAAAGTAGAGAAGCTAGAAAGGGTGGTTAATTCATACGTTAAAAAGTGGTTAGGGGTTCCACGGTGCCTAAGCAGTGTAGCTCTGTATGGGAAGGGCATACTGCAGCTGCCAATAAATAGTCTGGTAGAGGAATTTCAGTGTGCTAAGGTTAGGACAGAGCTGTTGTTAACAGGGAGCAAGGACAGGAAAGTCAGTGATCTGGCTCCTAACCCGAGCAAAGGGAGAAAGTGGAAACCAAAGGTAGCAGTGCAGGAGGCAGAGGCAGCCCTTAGACATGGAGAGATAATGGGAAATGTCCAGATTGGGCGGGGAGGCTTGGGGCGTACATCAGGGAAGCCAATGTGGAGAAAGGCAGATCAGAAAGAGAAAAGGAGATTGGTTGTAGAGCAGATACACAGGCAAGAAGAAGCTAGTAGACAGGTAAAAGCTGTGTCACTAGCAAAGCAGGGCCAGTGGTTGAATTGGGAGGGAGTAGAGAGAAAACCAGTTACTTGGAGGGATTTGTGGAGTATGGAGTCTAACAGGCTAAAGTTTTTATTGGGAGCGACGTACGATGTGCTCCCATCGCCAGATAACCTGAGAATCTGGACAGATGGGGATCCGTCATGCACACTCTGTTCAGGTGTAGCCACATTGAGACATATACTATCTGGCTGTAAAGTTAGCTTGGCACAGGGTCGCTATACGTGGCGTCACAACCAAGTATTAATATGCTTAGCAGCAGGAATTGAGATGAGGAGGCAGCAGGTAAATGCAGAAGGTAGTCATAAAAAAGGTATCCAGTTTGTGCGGGAGGGTGAGAAAAGTAAGAGAGCCGTAAAGTCAAGGAGTACTACACAGGAAGCAAAGGACTGGCAGATGCTGGTAGATGTGGGTGGAAAGTTGGTGGTCCCTCAAGAAATAGTTACCACTAACTTGAGGCCAGACATAGTCTATTGGTCAACCAGCCAACAGGTAGTGTATTTTATTGAACTCACTGTCCCATGGGAAAGCTCCCTAGAGGAAGCATATGAGAGGAAAAAGCTTAAGTATGAAGAGTTGAGATTGGAAGCAGAGCAGAAAGGATGGAAGGCAAGAGTATTTCCAGTAGAAGTGGGTTGTAGAGGGTTTGTAGGGAGGTCAGTCATTTCATTGCTAGGGGAGCTTGGGGTTGGTGGTAAGAATCTACGTAAAACTGTTAGGGAGATGTCAGAGGAAGCAGCTAGGACTAGTAATTGGATCTGGATGAGAAGGGCGGTCTCTGCCTGGGGTAAGCAGTAGGGTTGCCATGTTTGAATGGGGCGGTGAAGGGATTCGAACCCGGGCCCTCCAGGTGTGGGTCAAGTGCCTTAGCCAGTGTGCTACTGAGGAGGTGGAGATTAGTGCAACCTAGGGCTGTTTGTGCAGATAAGGATGGGCACCCCAGACCAGCAGATGGCAGTAGTGCGTTTAGTGGGTCAATACAAACACAGAAGAAGAAAGAGGCTTATAAATGGCAGCCATCACACACATGGGCAGCTTAGAAGCAGGCTCTCTGGGATCGTGCGGTGTATTGGGATACAGAGTGGCCAAGTTTCCCGGGGTTTTGCGGTGTATGGAACACGGGATAGCTGAGCATTAGACACCATTAGATTCAAGAGGTGGATACATCGAATGGTAAGTCAATGGGTGGAATCGTCTTTAGAACTAGCATTGGCAGTGTCGTTTGTGTAATGGCGTATGCGTTAATGACTGCAAAGTGATAGTATCTGTGGTAAAATGGTGGTAAAGTGCAAATATTCGATAACAAGTCCTAATTAGTAAGTAAGCAGGTCATTTTGGAAGTAAATTATGGTTGTGGTTAATTTTGTAAGTAAAACTTTGGGAGTCGGGCGGGGGCGGTGTAGGAGATGAGATTTTTTTATTATTTATTTATTTATTTTTAATTAATTTATTTATTTTTATGCGTTGGTGCAAATAGTTGATAATGAGCAGGAAGTAGTACATTTTGGAAGTAAACGGTGGTGTAAGTGAATTGTGGAAATTTGGGTAGCAGGTAGCTAAACTGTGGACACACGCTAAAGGATTGATCACCTTTAGTGGGGCCGCCTCGGGGAGGGTGTACAGTGAATAAAGGCCCGAAACACCCGTGGATCCTGAGGTACACTGCTGAGGATGTGTCCCACATAGTGTATGGATAATTGTAATGGCTGTAGTTAGGAAAGCCTGAAGTGTGGTACAATGGGTGCTCTCCCCACATGTGCAAGTGTCTTGTATTTTTATGTATTTATCTAGTTATTTTAATTGTTAAGGAAATGTTGGAGGAAACTGCAAAGGCTTGCCAGTGGTCCTGGATGAGATGCATGTTGTTGGCATGGTGAAAGCCATGGGGGAAAGCGATAGGTAGGTGCTGCTGAGTGGATCATGTAAACGGCCCCAGCAGCCCCAGTCACTGTAACGGTAGCCGGCTGGTTCAGGTTAACCCTTGTTGAGCATCTGTCTGTACGGCTCCAGTTGGCCATCCCCTCAGCTGCTCTGTCCTGTACAGCTCACATGAGGTTGCGTGAATAGCTGTAGTCAGCGGCCAGTTGTGCGTGTTACACCTGGGAGTAGGGACTAACAGCCTGAACTATTTACTTGATTATAGATAGTGTAGGGGTAGGTGTAATAGCTATAGTTTCTCCCTAAGGTGCTCTTCCTACATGCACAAGTACTTTGTGTTCTTTGTAAACTGCATTTTTAATTTAGCAGTTTGGGATGCTGACTGTGTATGAAAAGTTACAGGTTTTATGGAAACTTGTTTTATCAGTTATTATAATAATATAGTTATATTGTAGAGGTCCAGAAATGATGAGAACTAAACCTTTTTGCAGCTAAGCTGGCCTGAGATGCACTGACTATTTTGAATCAATGCAGTTGCTATGGTTAGACCACATAAAATGAAGGAGGCTATCGATGTCCATCTGGAACAACCAAATTTAAACAGAGGAGGGGGGCTGCATCATTATCTTATCTGCTACATACCATTCTGCCTTGAGATCTCATCCCAGGAAGTTTAACTGCTCTTCACCATCAGAGCAGTTCTCATTCTCTGGATCCTGGGACCACAACGAGACTCACACCAATTTACACCTTGGGTGACTCATGTGACCCTTTGGTCACATTATGAGGGGTGTGGTCTACAGCTCCACCTCCAATGATTGAGATATAGCTCCTGGTTCCCCATTATCAAGCCAAAACTGAAGAAGCCTTTTGGGTGAAAGGTTAAATATCTTTAAGCTCAAAAAACAACTTCTGTTGCTTACAACCTAGCTCATTTGACTACTCCACTACAAGTGAAAGTTGCTATGCCAATTATACTCCAGTACAAAAGCACTTATGTTTTTTTTTTTTTTTCCAATTATGCTCAGCTCCTGCTGAGTGTCGTTGAACAGCTGAGAAGAGCACACTGGCCATAACAGACTGGTAGAACATCAGCAGAAATCTGTTGCAGACATTCAAGGCAGGGTACGTTTATTTGTATAGTGCATTTCATACACAACAGCAATTCAATGTGCAAACAAACAAAAATAAAATCAAAGGACAATATATGAAAGCAATATAGATAAAGTGTAAAAGCATAAAAGATAAAATAAGTGTAAAAGCATAAAAGTAAATAGGTATGTACAGAAAAAGCAAAAATATAATAAAAGTATAAAATTAGTAGAAATCATTAACAGAAAGCAGTTGAAAACAGTTTGGTGTTGAACCTGCCAACAGTAGGAGCATTTTTGATGTGTTCTGGAAGTTGGTTCCAGAGCTTTACAGCTTTACAGTTGGTTCCAGAGCTTCACCACATTTTGTTCTAACAGCAGGTTCTACCAACAGATTTTTCTGATTTGATCTCAGAGACCTAGTTGGTGCATATAACTGAAACATATCCAATAGGTAATTGGGTCCTGTCCCATTTAATGATTTAAAAACCAGAAGCCATGCCTTAAAGTCAATTCTATAACTTACTGGGAGCCAGTGCAAGGACCTTAAAACTGGAGTAATGTGGTCACATCTTTTTGTTCTTGTAAGAACCCTTGCTGCTGCATTTTGGATCAGTTGAAGCTGTTTAGTTTTTTTAGGAAGGCCAGTGAAGCAGTAATCAACCCTACTGGAAATAAAGGCATGTGCAAGTTTTTCTAGATCTTGGTTTGACATAAGACCTCTAAGTTTAGCTATGTTTTTTAGGTGATAGAATGCAGATTTAGTGATTTGCTTTCACGTGACTGTTGAATGTTAGTTCACTGTCAATAAAGACACCAAGATTTTTAACAGTATCTTGCTTTAACCCCCTTAGTTTTAAGAGCAGTGGTGATCCTAAGTCTATCTTCCTTTTCCCCCAAATACTATTACTTCAGTTTTATCTGTGTTCAGCTGAAGAAAATTGTGACATCCAGTTGTTAATTTTGTCAATACACCCATAGAGAGACTCAAGGGGGGCATAGTCATTAGGTGACAGAGCTAAGTAAACTTGGGTGTCAGCAGCATAGCTATGGTAATTGATTGAGTTGCTCTTGATGATTTGCCCAAGTGGAAGCATATAAAGGTTGAATAGTAATGACCCAAGGATTCACCCCTGTGGGACACCACAGGTCAAGGACATAGATGCTGAGGTACAGTTTCCAATACCAACAAAAAGTTCCTTTGTTGTAAGTATGATTTTAACCAATTGATAAAGGTACCAGTGAATCCCACCCAATGTTCCAGTAGATGTAGTAGTATGCAGTGATCAAGGAAGGACCTCCTGAGGAAGTAGAGCCGGCTTGCCCTTTCCTGTAGAATGCATCCAGTGGCGGTTCTACATTGAGTTACTCCCCGGGCGAGGCCCCCTCCGAGCGCCCCCGCCCCCCGAGGAAAAAAATCTTAATTTTGCACAAGCAGCCATGTTTTATTATGACCATATAGTGATTGTCATTATCAGAACTTTCAAAAAAGTATAAGTTATCCTGAACAAAAATACAATGAAATTCTCTATAAACATAGTGGCAAAAATATATCGGATATATAAATACAACAAATAATATAGTGGCAGAGGATGCTCTGAAATATTTTAAAAGAACCCCCGAAATTGCAATTCAATTGCAATTGAAATTAACATCAAAATACTGTAGGCTACAAAAACTCTTATACAAAACATCCATAAATTGCAATTTTATATTAACATGCCCTTACATGCCAAATGTCTGTCATTAGACGCTATATTAATATATCTTTTAGGGAGGAACAATTAGCTCCTTGGTTACTGCCTCGAATTCTACAGTATGCTTCTCACACGTTCAGGTATGATTGTTTAACTATGCTAAACTAGCCTAGTTAAGCTATGCAAACTATGAGTTGCAGCAAATTGCAAATGTTGAAACCAAAGATTCTAGAGCGCTCTGCTTTAGAATCTTTGGTTGAAACTACCATAATAACATTCTTATGGCTAATTACAGGAGTCAGGCAAATTCTGGAAATCAATAATAAGCCAAATCTTATGGTGAAATTAGATCTTGTGTTTGTTGAGCTAAGACCGAATTATTGCTGAGTATAGCAATCGTAGCATCATAGCTAGAAGGCTAACAAACGTAAGAGTTATACCATGGTTAACATTAGCCCTTCATTCATGGCATGGATAACGTAATCATGCAGAGAGAACAGTTGCATACCTTCATCTTTTGCTCGTTTTTACTCTTCTAATGGCTTTGACTTTTTTTCTCCTTCTGTTTGTACGGAGCCCCTAAAGGGACATGGTGAAAGATAAAAAAAACAAGTGTTTTTGGTGCGCACCAGAAAGCAGACGAGCTACAAGCCTGCCAGGCTGTCCAGGTAGACCATCCAAATATGACAGTTCATGACTTAGTGCATCTTTATTTTGACCTAGGACTTCATTACAAAGACATTGTTGCATTACTTGCAAGTCGTCATGGTTGTATTTTGTCTGAAAGACATTTCAAACGGATTTTGAAGTTCCATGGTCTGTTTCGACGCAAGGGATACACCACTTTGGATCGTGTTGTTCACTTCATTCAAGAGCAGTTACAAACATCTGGCCAGCTCTGTGGGTATAGGTGGATGTATACAAAATGCAAAGAGAATGGACTACACATCAAGAAAGAAAACATCCGCTTAATCGTTAAAGAACTTGACCCAAGAGGAGTTGAACGAAGGAGACGGCTCCATCGCCGAAACTATTTTGCAAAAGGCCCCAATTACATTTGGCATTTGGACTCTTATGACAAATTGAAACCATTTGGTATCTGCATTAACGGCTGCATTGACGGGTTTTCCCGAAAAATAATTTGGACGAATGCATATACCACCAGCAGTGATCCAAAAATCATTGGAGGCTCTTACATGGAGTCAGTGCACAGATTAGGTGGTTGTCCAAGGATTGTCAGAGGTGACCGGGGCACAGAGAATGTTCAAGTCAGAGACTTTCAACGTTTTCTCTGTCACAACATGCACGATGGCTCTGGTATTGACAGCTACATTGAAGGGGCAAGCACAGCAAATCAGCAGATAGAGAGTTGGTGGGGCTTCCTCAGACGGGAATCAATGGAATTCTACATCTCCCTGTTTACTGACCTGAAGGATCGTGGTTTGTTCAGTGGTACATATTTGGACAGAAATCTAATTCAGTTCTGCTTCATGGGCGTGATTCAGGTAATCTACAAATGTCATATTATTGTGTTAAGCCTATTTTAATCATTAAATGTGGTCCGCATTTCTTCTTTACATATTATGTAATGAGCAGGTTACACTGTATGTGAATACTGCATGTTGCTTTTGTGTCCCATCATGTTGTCTAACCACTGTCATCCATATGAAGGTCTTACACAACAACAAAACAACAAACAAACAAACAAACAAAGGTGTAGTTTAGGCTTTGCTCACTGGTGTGTCGAGCCTACTAAAGTTCTTTTGTCACATACATACTGTAGTCATAGCAGCATTTAACTAGTGATATGTGTGGCTGGAACACCATACAGACTGTGTAAAATAGGTATAGAAATAATAAAGGCAAAACATATACTGTTATCTTTGGAGCTGCCAACAGTCTCAATATGCCAAAGGCTGGGCATCTAACTTTCTGCTCTTCTATATTTCACTTTGTATAATTTCTCATATAACTTCATTAAAAATGTAAAAATTCATTATGATTTTTTTCAAGTCTTCTCATAACTTACCTAAGGCCCACGTCACTTGTTTTCCTACTCTGTAATATATATACCTTTTTCCAGAATGAATTGGATGAAACCATTGATGTATGGGATTCACATGTCATCAGACCATCGAAGAATGACAGGGTACCCAGTGGTCGACCCCGAATCATGTACATGTTCCCAGAACTCTACAGGAGTGATGACTGCATTTCACCAGTGGACAGAGCTGACATGGAGTTGTGTCAGCGTGATTGCAATGGTAGAGTCACAGCTGCATCTTCCAGATGATGCTTATCAAGCACTGGATTTGTACCTGCATTTAAGAGATGCCATAACATCAGCTCTCTAATTTGAGATGGACTTGAGATGCACCTGTCCAAAGTGAACACATGATCAGTAATTACTGTACGGTACATACATGTTCTGCAGTCAACCATGGTTTATTTTAACATTTAAGTTGTAATGTGTTTCTAGGAATATAGACATTTTGCATTTACAACAGTTATAACAAAAACAAGACAGGAAAAGGAACATAAACAATACTATGTTCTTCACAGTAACTGTTATAATATGTGCACTATATGAGGCTTCAACAAAAACAGCCATTTGCTGTGGTACTGTATCCTAAATTCTGTCACCCCAAGCTCATGTTTTTGAATGTATTTGTTATTAATTTTTTGTTCAAACATTTCAAAATGAAAATGTTTGCACGGTAGTTAATATATTGAGTACATGCAAATATAAATACATTAAAATATATATAATTACATTAGTAAATAAAATATATATTGTTAAATCAGTTGATTGATTTTTTTGTTCAGTAACTGATTAACCAATTAATAAACAGACCTATTTACCTTTTTTTTAATCTTAGCTGTATAGCTGTAAAACTGCCCTAATAGTATGGGATATGTCAACATAAGCTCTTTGTTCGCTGAAGTATATAGAACCTCTTTGATTGTGACTGTAATCACGAGGATACAAAAGTCAGACTGACTTTCATTAAAGTCCCTAAAGACAAAAGTCTGACTTTCATTAAAGTTCCCTTTATTTTGTTGAACGAAAACAAGATTGCATACTCAGTGTGCTGACATTAGGTTAAAGCAAAATCATTCACAGTGTAAAAAAAAGGACAAGTTAACTGAGTAAAGTACATGTAACTATTGTAGTAGAAGTTATGTTGTACATCTACACACAACCTGAAACAGGACAATTACATTAACTCATTTGAAGCAACATTTTTTACCCAGTTTTTCAAGCAAGATGGACTTCTTTTAATCAAGCTGGTTATGGTTTTTTTTTTACAGAGAATATGAAAATAAGAACAATAAACTGAAACTGTGAAAAAAAACTGTACTGCACAATAACTACACTATATCCATGGTGAAGCAGTCACCACACAAGACATTGTCAAACTCTTGACGAAACTCAGGGTAAGAGCTGTAGGTGCACGGCAATTCAAGCACTGCTCCACGTGTGTGCAATAGGCCTCCGACTCAAACCAGACAGTCTATTAAAGGTGAGTTCAATTGTGTTTTTGCACAGCACAGTGGATCCTGTGCAGAACCGCAAGAAGGTCTCCAGCTTTCTTTGATCAATGCTTCTTACATACCGAAGCAGGTGGTTAAGGGTTGTCTACTCTTGAGGAGTAAGGCTTTCACAGGATGGCTTAATGATCTGGGCCACTTTCTTATTCGTTGGCCTTTTAGATTCATAGAGCTCGATCAAACTGTCCTTTGTTTTAAGGTCTGGAACAGAATTGTAAAGAACTGAGAGGAAATAGTCAATTGTGAATTTTGGCTCCTGAAGAAGAGCTTTGTGTGCAATTGTTACAATGGCGGCCCGTAAGTTGTCTTTAGGAGGCAAGCAGTGTGAGCCCATTCTTGAGAAGACGTCCAGTAGGTCCTCTTCAACAGTTTCATCAAAGCTGCCCTGTAGTGCTTTTTCAAGTGATGCACGCTCATGCTCTGAAAGAATTCTGGAAAAAGACACAATCAAGAGTTCTTCATCCACGCAAGAACAAAAGCCGGAGACAATCTGATGGGTAGAATTTTGTGGTCCTTGTATCCTTTCAACCACACCCTTCCAAGAGCTTCCCACTTCCTCTGAGAATAGTCTGGCCGTAGTCTGGGCACTCGCTCATCTTCTCCCTCGCACTGCTCCAAGAAACATTCCCAGAATGCAGAGTATGCTTCTCTCGACACCCCATTACTGTCCACAGCTTTTTCATTTGCTAACTCAATTTTTAGATCTCTCTGTAGTACTTGTGGTTCCATGAAAACCTGAAGCATGTCATCCACTATGTTTACTTGTCTTAATGTCACAAAAAGTTCATTGCCGTTAGGGTCTGGTGATGCTGGAAGGCTGCTTGACAATCCGTCATTCAGTGTAGAGTGCTGAAAGATTTTTAAAAAAGGTAAATAGGTCTGTTTATTAATTGGTTAATCAGTTACTGAACAAAAAAAATCTATCAACTGATTTAACAATATATATTTTATTTACTAATGTAATTATATATATTTTAATGTATTTATATTTGCATGTACTCAATATATTAACTACCGTGCAAACATTTTCATTTTGAAATGTTTGAACAAAAAATTAATAACAAATAATTTCAAAAACATGAGCTTGGGGTGACAGAATTTAGGATGAAAATTGAACACTGTTTGGTACATTTTATAGAAAGAACCATAATAATGGCAGTGATGGTTTGTACTATACCTGAATACTGTTTAAGTGATGTGGATTCCAGTGAAGGGTGTCATCTTGGTTATCATCATCATCGCCAAAAACTGGACCAAACTGCACTTCAAAGTCTTCAAGAGATGCTTGGATGACATGGACAACACCAGACTCGCCACTTAACACCTGGTCAGTTTCTTGACTTGACACAGACATCGAACATTCAGTTGTTGATTGCGAAGCATGACTGCCAACATCATTGTAAGATGCAGGACCTCTGTGATACTGATCTCGGGAGTTGCTGGTCTTGAATGGCTAATTGATTCTCCTCTCTCTTGATAGAAAAGAAACAAAAATAATTATTATCGTTATTTACATAATAACATATACATAATAATACACTTCAAGCAATCATGTGTATTATTGCATTAGTGTGAATAAAACACCTTGCACCTAAGCATATATCCCAAATCTGAGCAGAGTAAACTAAAGCCTTTTCATTCCATTGGCTTAGTGGGCTGCGTGCACCTGCTGAAAACATAACTAGAAGAATAACACCATGTGCAACTGTTTTGCTATGCCATGAGTTGCTTACTGACACTGTAACAAATGAGCGTTCAGCGGTACTGCATAATAAAACATTGCAGTAAGCATTTTCCCACACAAGATCCTAGTTTGACACGACACTCGACAAGCAAATAGAAACAACACATCAACACTAAATGGACAGTAGCTAGTGTAATCTGAAGATCTAACTGAAGTAAATGTAGGAAATCTCACTGAGAATTCAACATGGACATGTTTCTCACCAACACTGATAGCTGTAAGTTCCCCCACAGTTACTGATTTCTGGACCGTTAGGTTCCGTGTTCCACCTCCATTCCTTGTTCTAATTTGGCGATATGCGCCGCTCTGTGTAGAAAAGTGGAGCCATCCCATTTCAACCCGCCGAGTAACTTTGGCAGCATATTTATTGCCTATACCGCGGCCTTCTGTGTCTGGAGGACTTCCGGCAGGAGTTCTCCGTTGTTCCTCTAGCCTGTCTCTTACTTTTTTCATTAGAGCAGACCTCACTGTCTCCACTCCACCGGACGTTTCGTTTGTCACTGCTCTTTGACGACAAAATGCTATCAGTGCAAGTCGATCCCCATACCTTGCAATATACTGTCCTAACTCCTCATCTGTCATGACACCAATGACGGAGATGTCGATCTGTAAGAAGCAATGCAAACATCTTATGTTCACCTACATTAAAATCACTTGCTTACCTATACACCAGATAGCAATGCATCTGGCAATGCAACACTGCAACCTGTAGCCTACTTTGTGCATGCATTCGTTTTAGGCTGCTTGCATTCTTTTTAGGCTGCTTACTTTAACACTGTATGACTAAAGTTACCAGTTAATCTTCACCTTATCATCCTCTAGTCGTTTAATAACACTCTCAGCAATATTCCGCCTTCTGAGGAAAGCAAACACATCCTCTACATCTGTCATGTTTCATGCTACTGACTTCTTCCCGTTTCACTTGAGAGGTTTCTGGTGCACACCTGAAACTGTCAGGACCAGAACAGATAGGCACGGACCTAAGAGCGTCACGTTTCACAGAGAGCTTTTTATTAAGGGGTTGGGGGTTAAAGGGAGATAATCCAGTGGCCACGGTCCGGCGGAATGTGGTGCGCGGAACTGACAGCTGTCAGAGCCCTCGGGGAAAACAGCAAGCAGCAGGTCAGGTAGCCGGGGCAGGGGAGCAGAGCGTCGTCGCCGGCGAGCGGGTCGATGAGTCGGGGCAGCAGAGCAGTGCAGAGTCGTGGACGGGCAGGAGTTGTTACCGAGGGCAGTAGAGCAGAGCAGAGTCGTGGACGGGCAGTAGAGCAGAGCAGAGCAGAGTCGTTACTGGGGCAGTAGAGTAGAGCAGAGTCGAGGGCAGGCAGGGGTCGAAGCCAGGGGCAGGAGCGTAGAGCAGAGTCAGAGGCAGGCAGGGGTCGAAGCCAGGGGCAGGAGCGTAGAGCAGAGTCAGAGGCAGGCAGGGGTTGATACCGGAGGACTGGAGATAACAAACACACAGGCAGACAGGGGAGAGACAGGAACCAGAGGCGGTTTTTGGTATAGGCAAACCTAGGCATTTGCCTAGGGCCCCACCAAATTTGCCTTCTTTATGGGGCCCCAAATATGAGCAGCCAAGCCGCGGTAAATAAATTAAAAAAAAATATTATTCCAGTAAATATCAGAATAATACTGAATTAATGTTTAAACAATATTTGTCCCAGGACACATACCCCCCTTCACTGTT
Source organism: Coilia nasus (assembly GCA_027475355.1). Classification (NCBI taxonomy): domain Eukaryota; kingdom Metazoa; phylum Chordata; class Actinopteri; order Clupeiformes; family Engraulidae; genus Coilia; species Coilia nasus. The sequence continues at coordinate 1,114,756 of CM050211.1, forward strand.
GTGCATTGGACTAGTCCATATGTAGCAATGCGTGACACAACGTGACTCAAACCAAAGCGGGAACTGTAAACATGAAGCGGAATTATGAGTGGCTATGCTAAAAGAAAAAAAATGGGCAGAAAACAAAAGGAATACAGACACACTGCCAAAACTAACTTCATTTTTTACACCTGCTGCCACACACACACACACACCACTCAATCTTTACTAATCAATCTTTTTTGAGAACTTTACTAACTGCTACCCTAAACACACACACACACTCTCTGTGTCTCTCTCTCTCACTCTCCCTCTCTCTCTCTCTCTCTCTCTCTCTCTCTCTCCTCACACACACACATTGTTATTCCTGTCCACATACACACAAAAAATATTTTCATCAGTCCTGTTGAAATGTAAATAGCAGTTTCCATTGGCTCCATCTCCATTTTGTATTCTAGTTCTTATAAGCACAAGATCAGGTTTTGTCTCTGGCAGTTTTCAAACATGATTTCAAACATGGAGCATAATAGTGCTCTCTCTCTCTCTCTCTATCTCTCTCATTTGATCTGAGCAATAAACAAATCATTTTAGCAAATGCTGGAGTAATCTGAAACTGATTTGCTGTGGAGAGTTAAGATCATTGTAATAAGACCATTGTTGGTGGTACTGCAGTCTTGGTTCATTGCGATAAGCCAAGAGGTATAGGGATGGTTATTTGACTTAGGTGTGTGTTTCAAATATGAGGGCCCCACATCTATATTTTGCCTAGGGCCCCCACGTGGCTAAATCCGCCTCTGACAGGAACGAACAGGAGACGAGCAGACAGGGGGAAACACAGCCAAACAAACGCTGGAGAGTCAGGAGTCAAAAAGCTTGCCGAGGAGTACACCGAGGTTCGCAGACGGACTGACAATGAAGGAGTGAAAAGTGAGAGACTAAATAGCGAGGGAGAGAAACCAGGAAACGAGTGGCAGCTGGAGATTGGCGTGGCGGAGCAGGTAAAGGTAATCAGAGCGGAGGTGGCAAACGAAGAAGTAAGTGACTGAGATTGAAACCAATTACCAGACAATGAAAGTGCAGCAGAAAATACGACCCAACCGGGAAAAACACAAAAACCACCACCCAACAGAGTAAAACCGTGACAGAAACTTTCTTGTGCGCTCTTAAAACTTTCTGGTGCACCAGAAAGTTTTAGGTGCGCACCAAAAACACTTATGTTTTTTTACCTTTCACTATGTCCCTTTAGGGGCTCCGTACTGTCACTGCCGACCAGGAGTTAAGACTAAACCAATTCACCTTGGTGACCGTATAATCGTTTTGTATTGCCCTTTTTTATTAGCCCTTTCACACAAAAAAAACATACAGGAATTTTAAACCTGTAAATATAATATTATGAATGAAATGTGCGTTATTGGGAAGAAAGCTTATGTGTGACTGGCTTTCGCTCACTAATTGCAGAGTATTGCCCGCTTGTGCGTTGCATTTGAGAGACCCAGAGCTGAACTGTACCCCGCGCCCCCTCCCCTTCTAACACAGCTTCTGTGCACTGGGGCTTCTGTCAGGACCGGCCCTAACCAATTTGGCGCCCTATGCAAGATTTTAGGTTGCGCCCCCCTTGCATCACAGTAAATTCCACTGCAAGTGTACATATACTCACAAGAAACTGAACAGCTTTGTCTTCGACATTCTTTCATTTAAATAAAGAAATTGCACATTCAAAACACTTAAAATTTAAATACTCCCAAAATAAAAACTGTAAACACTCCCAAAATAAGAACTGTAAACAAGTGATAAATGAACTTATAATTACAATATAAATAAGGCATCGCACAAAATAAGATATTAAAGAAACCAGTATGCACACAAAATTACTAGGACTTAAAAAAAAACTATAAAACATATATATAAAAAGGTAATCTTATAAAGACTTAAACTATTTAAAAACTTCACCACCACCACCTCAATCTGACATAACCCACTACAGCTTTACTCTCCTGGTCTTTCTTGCAGCAAAGTCATCTATAACATCATCATATGACAGCTGATTGGAGACCACATGGTTGATGCTTATAATGGCAAGTCCACTAAGACGTTCCTGCATCATAGTAGATCTCAGATAGGTTTTAATTAGTTTGAGCTTAAAAAAACTTATTTCAGCAGAAGCCATTGTTACAGGAAGAGTGGCAGAAATTCTTAAAGCAACCCACATGTTGGGATAAATTTCTGCCAGCTTCTTCTAATGCAAGAAGGTCAAAGTTCCATGTTTGTCATATTTTTTGATGGCAGTGGTGGGAAATTCTGCATTGCTTTTGCAAGTTCTGTTCCATCAATGTCTGGCTGGCTGTCATGAGTCAGAGCAGTACTTAGGGTTTGACACTTATGCAGCAGGTCCTCCTCTTCTAAGTTGGGGAAATCAAGGAGTACACCAAAGGTGGTATTCACCTCTCCAAAACTCTGAAATGGTGGAGTGGTATTCACCTCTCCAAAACTCTGAAATCACTCATCAATTGGCAGTATCCACAACCACATTAAAAAACCTGGTTTCCATTTTTTGTTGTGCATCTTGTATGGGCTCGTCTGGAGACTCATAGCCAAAGTGCCTTTTTGTGGTTCTCAAACGCTTTTGTTTGAGTTCAGCCTCCACGTTCAACTCAACTCTCACCACAGGGTCTGCAGTTGTCACCTCCAGAAGAGCCTCCCTGACTTGCCCAGCCTGATACCTTACTGCTTCAATGCTTTTTATCCTGCTTTCCCATCTGGTCTCAGCCCATGACTTCAGAGTGATTTTCACATATTTCAGGAGGACATTCCACCTATGGGTGGGGGCTGAGAAGAGCTTGAATAACTTTGTAAAATATCTAAAGTAGCCAAGGGCATCTGGTGAGCTTTTTGCAGCATCAGCTACTACCAGCAGAAGGTTCGCTTGATGCTGCTGCATCACTGCTGGGTTGTGTTGCTGAGGTGGAGGCAACAGGAGAAGCACTTGATGATGCTGCATCACTGCTGGGTTTTGTTGCTGAGGTGGAGACGACGGGAGAAGCGCTTGATGCTGATGCATCATTGCTGGGTTGTGTTGCTGAGGTGGAGGTGACGGGAGAAGCACTTGATGATGCTGCATCACTGCTGGGTTGTGTTGCTGGGGTGGAGGTGACGGGAGGATTTGCAGGGGTGGGACTGAGGAATCTCAGCAGCGCATCTGAAGAGAGAAGAGGAATAGATAACACCCAGTCTAATAATAAATACATGACTTGAAGAATAAAATAAAGTGAAATAATATAAATGAAAAACCTAAGAAACACATGCATGATGTAGACTATAGTGTACAGTATAATATACAATGCACTTTTCTGATATGCAAATTACAATTACAATTACAATTCCGATGAAGTTGGGACGTTGTGTTCCCTCTCGACCTTCAAAAAGCTTGTGAAGACCCTTCTCTTCCGAGACTGCTTTCCTTCCTAACAAAACTCATTTCTACTAACCATCTCTTTACATAGGTACCTTCGATGTTCTCTACACATCTGTTAGCTATTATGTCCTCCTTTTGTAAGTCACTTTGGATGAAAGCGTCTGCTAAGTGTAATGTAATGTAATGTAATGTGTTAAATGTAAATAAAAAAAGAAATGCTATAATTCTCAAATCATACAATCAATATGTGCGTTTGAGAATTGTCCATGGACAACATATCAGTTACTGAAACTGGATTTTTTTGTTGTTATATAGGATATTTATGATCATTTCAAATTTTAGGCCAGCAACATGTCTCAAAAAAATAGATGTACCGCATAGCCGCCGCAGTATATTGAAATGTGTGAACTGTTGGTATGATGAGTGTGTGGTAGAGCAATGTTGTGAGGTGAGAATTTCTCTTGAAATGATTTCCTGGAAGTGGACATGGATGTGGGTTTTGAATGAATGACATTGTGTGTGTTTGTGTAGTGTGTAGGAGTGATTTGTGAAGGCAAGGAATAGGCAAATTGAGATTTTGTACAATTACAGCGCCCCCTATTGACAAAATTGTATGGCACGTGCTGTGGTTTTAGAGGCCTTTGCTCTGCTGCTTTGCTTTGCTGATCGTGCATGACGTATTTTGTGCAGTTCCCACCTTCTCGGTCCAAGATATTGGCAGTTCAAAATCCCAATTTTTGCATTTACCCATATCACTAGGTGGCGCTATGCTTCAAGTGAGTGTTTATGGGCTGGGTCGATATGCCTCTGTAACACCAGCATACTAACACAAAACCGTTCTCTTGGGCAAAATTGTTGACGAGTTATTTAACAAAAACTGCTTCTCAACACATAGCTTCGGCGATAAACATCGCCCCCATGACGAAATGTCACAAAATTTAGTACACATGTGAAAAGAAAGCTGTTTAGAGATGGCATGTCAACTTTGTGTGTGACATGTTTCTTCCTTTAATTCTTTAAAAACTGCCGGCCTATTAGGCCTATTTGACATGCTAGCCTACGGACAACTGTTTAAAAACGTTCGCTTAATGAAGTATTTTGGCTACTAAATGTTTTAGGGTTTTTACAGCATCTCTTTCCAGGGATGCTCCCCCACACACACACACTACACGACCTATATATGTCACTAAGTCGGGCTATTCACTTTCATCAACTGAACTGATAAAAATAACAATTTCTTTTGCCTATATCGGATTTGCATGTCCGTGCGTCTTTCAAATGACATATATATCTCGTCTTTGCAATTAGCCTACAGTAAACAAATTAGTTATTCCACAAAATCTACAACTATTCATTATTATTGTGTCATTTCAAACATGTTAATATACAGTAGTAAATAATTTCAACTTCAGCGACGAAAACGTTAGTGTGTCATATTAAATCCTTTGTCCAGCCTGTTATCTGTTATCTTCCCTGTGTTATCTTCTACCTTTCCATGACACATCTTTTAATTTGGTAGAAGAAACCTCCATTTTGTTTTACTTCCTGAGGTTATTTTGGGCTATTGTTGCTCACGGAATGCAGCTGAATTTGTTGACCTGTAGCTGCGTTCCGTGAGCAACAATAGCCCAAAATAACCCCAGGAAGTAAAACGAAATCGAGGATTCTTCTACAAAATTAAAAGATATCTCATGTCTCATGTCATGTGATCTGATGTGGGGGGATGTGAAGGCTGTGTCTTGTGTGGTGTGTGTGTATGTTTGTGGGGGGAGGGGGGTGCTGTGTTGAGGTGGAGATTGTGCAAATGTGTGTAAGAAGAGGGCGAGGGGGCATGAGGTGGGGTGTTAGCCAGAAATAGAGGACTGAGACAGGAATACATGGGACTGGTGGTAGTGGTGGTGGTGGTGGTGGGGGCGGTTCTGAGTGTGTGTGTGGGGGGGGTTTGCTGTATTCAGATTGGGTAAGCGTGGTGGCGCATGACGCAATGACGCAAATTCTGACTGACAAGCCACTTTTTGTTAATGTTTCAGAGGTACTAAACATATTCGACCTCACTTTTGTTTAGGCTAGGGTGACCAGATTTCCAGAGTCTAAAACCGGGACACTATGTGTGACGTCATGCGCGTGCACATTCTCTTAGGCATTGTCATGTAGTAGTCTAGTCTGCTATCGAAGAAAACCGTTAAAACACGGCAGCTGTATACTGCAAGGTACATTGTAACATTGACTGCGAAGATTTCGCAGAGCGCACCTACCATTGTCACTCACACACACACACACACACATTGACTCTGAATTACTGGAAACTTCATTCGGCTTTAATTTAACAGTTTTGTATATGCGATCGCTGTAATTTGGGCAGCTTGATGTGGTGTTGGGTGAAAACCGGGACATTTTTGCGTCCCAACGGGCTTTTGTCGGGACTCGGGACACGCGACTAAAAATCGGGACTGTCCCGGTCAAACCGGGACGTCTGGTCACCCTAGTTTAGGCACAATCCTTAGGTTAAGAAGTGGAGGGTGATGTGTGTGACCTGGTCTTCCCATTGAATCCTATGTAATTCATTTACATGATTTAATCGGTTGGATTTAAATTAATGTGGAAAATACAATGACGCAAATTCTGAGTAACAAGCCACTTTTTGTTAATGTTTCAGAGGTACTTAACATACTCCACCCCACTTTTATTTAGGCACAGTCCTTAGGTTAAGCAGTGGAGGGTGATGTGGGTGATGTGGCCCTCCCATTGAAACCAATGCCATTCACTTACATGGTTTAATCGGTTGAATTTAAATTCGGGCCAGAAAGACTCAGAGAATAAGATTTTCAATTAAAGCATTTTTATATAGATAAAATAAATAACTGAACATTAATTAGACAGTAGATATTCTTTGGCGTAGGTCCGGTCATCGGCCTGGGTCTTGCATCGTTGGATCCGGCAGAACCAGCTGTTGCTATTTGGCAGAACTCAGAACTTTTCCCCCCAGGCGAATGGACCGGGACCAAACTGGTGGTGGTGGGGATGGAGGAGGGAGCGTCGAAACGTCGGCACCTGAAGCAGCGGAGAAGGTAAGTTAGACAAGTCATTATAAAGCAGGTGGCGGCCGCTGATTGGTTGGAGACTGCGCCCGTCCCAGCCGCTGACGTCTTCCTGGCAGAACTTCCGCAGGCTATCATTTCGGCCAGAAAGACTCAGAGAATAAGATTTTCAATTAAAGCATTTTTATATAGATAAAATAAACAACTGAACATTAATTAGACAGTAGATATTCTTTGGCGTAGGTCCGGTCATCGGCCTGGGTCTTGCATCGTTGGATCCGGCAGAACCAGCTGTTGCTATTTGGCAGAACTCAGAACTTTTCCCCCAAAAACAAGGTAAATCATTTATTAGTTTTAATACCCGCTGTGTGGATTAAAACTTACCCCCAAAGATGATAACAGTAAAGACACTAGACCCACCGTGAAGAGATGACCGGAACTCACCTGTAGCAAAGAAAAGAAACAATGCTAATTTAGCAGAAAAACACGTAAAACTAAACAGCACTGGTACGTATGACAAAATTTTTCTTCAGACATCACAATGAAGGCGCATCGAATCGCCCCCAGAAGACAGATACGATAGAGGCGACACGCATGACAGGCACATAAGTCAAATGGAACAGCCCTTGTAAAGAGCTATTTTGAAATCTTACAGAGGCTCAGAGCCAGACAGGAACACACATAAACAAGCCCCAGAGAACGGCTAACTCGGGGCGCGACGAGGAGAAACATAGAAGCTCCAAAGAGCGGCTATCTCGGAGCGCGACAAGGACATACATACAAGCTCCAGAGAGGGCCATCTCAGAGCGCGACGAGGACAAACATAAAAGCTCCAGAGAACCGCTATCCCAGAGCGCGGCGTGAACGCTCATAGAAGCTCCAGAGGACTGCTATCCCCGAGCGCAGCTTGAATGCTCACATAAGCTCCAGAGGACTGCTATCCCCGAGCGCAGCTTGAACGCACATATAAGCTCCGAGAACGGCTATCTCGGAGCGCGACATGGACATGCATATAAGCTCCGGGAACAGCTGTCTCATCACGGAGCGCGACAAGGACATACACAAAAGCTCCAGAGAGGGCTATCTCAGAGCGTGACAAGGACAAACATAAAAGCTCCAGAGAACTGCTATCCCAGAGCACGGCGTAAACGCTCATATAAGCTCCAGAGGACTGCTATCCCCGAGCGCAGCTTGAATGCTCATGTAAGCTCCAGAGGACTGCTATCCCCAAGCGCAGCTTGAATGCCCATATAAGCTCCAGAGGACTGCTATCCCCGAGCGCAGCTTGAATGCTCATAGAAGCTCCAGAGGTGTGCTATCCCCGAGCGCGACGAGGACACACATGGAATCTCCAGAAAACGGCCATCTCAGAGCGTGACCAAGCTCCAGAGAACGGCTATCTCAGAGTGCGACATGGACACACATATAAGCTCTGGGAACAGCTATCTCATCACGGAGCGCGACAAAGACATACATAGAGGCTCCAGAGAACGGCCATCTCAGGGCGCAACAGGGACAAACATAGAAGCTCCAGAGAACTGCTATCCCAGAGCGCAACGTGGACACACACATGAGTTCCGGAGAACGGCTATCTCAGAGCGCAGCGATAGACTCACATAGAAGCCCAGTTCTCGCGGAAAGTAAATAACACTATGCCATGCAAGATGCCCCAGAATAGCTATCCTAAGGGCGATAATCAGTACGAGTTCATATGGCAAAGCAGGGCGAGGCAAGTTATTTGTACAGCGCATTTTGTAGACAACGGCAAGACGCACTTAGAGAGCGCTGCAGACAGTGCGAACAGAAGTTCTTTCTCGGAGCGCATAGCATGAGAACGTTTCAGTCTGCATAGACTGACACCACCACCTGTAGTTGCAAAATATAAATACCTTAATTGCCATGAGAGAGTGAGAGTTGCGCCTTCAAAATCGATTTGGAATCAGGCCTGACGTTGGCCTCAAAGGCTGACGAAGTCCATCTACCCAGCCGCTTAATCGAGGAGTCAGGCAGTCCTCTGTCCGCAGCGGTCGTGGCGGCGCCAATGCGAAAGGAGTGACCCGTGTACACCGAACGAGACAGGGCACATTTCTCCACCACCAAACCCAAGTGCTCCCTGAACCACTCCTTAGTCATAGGCAGATAATTCGACAAGAGAAACAAGGGAAAACAGGGCAAAGTACGTGGGCGCATAGCGAGATAACGAAGCATAGACGCGTGAGGGCAAAAAGGAGAATCGAGCTTGGAAATACCAACAGTAACTCCCTTACCGACAGTGTCTGTTTTTGAGTGCCTAAGAAAGATAGAAAAGAAAGTGGGAGAAACCTGCACGTCGGAGAAGCATAAACTCCTAGAGTTTTCAAAAGCCAGTGAATCAGAAGTAAATTCCCCCGGACTCAGAAACCCGTAAAAAGCCATAAGAAACGCAGCCTCGAGGAGACTGTTATAGTAATGGGAAAACAAACCACCACGCAGTGCAAGAACGAGCTTATGCAAAATGTCAATAGTAATGGGAAGACGAGAATCCGACGGTTTAGGGAGTGATTTTGCTATCCCCTTCAGAAGGAGGCGTATAGAAGGGTGAGAAAATAGACTAGAAAAACCAGGGTCATAGCAGCGGACATAAAACTGGATCCCAGCCAGCATCCGACGTAGAGAGGAAATGGTGAGGTGACGAGATTCAAATTGAAAAACCAAAAAAGCACATACGGTTGAAATGAGAACAGGGAAAAAAGACACATTTTGTGAAAAACAGAACAGGGTGAAAAGAGACCAAGAAGAACTATAAGCTTTAAGGGTAGAAGCCGCCAAGCCTTTGCTCATATAAAGGGCGATGGAGTTGCGCAGGACAGGTGGAAACGCAGTTAATCCAGCATTAAGTCCCGTAAGGCCGGGCATGGCGACGGATCCCGATTGGCGGAAGGGCAGAGGCGTCTGAACTCCTGGAAACGGAAACGGGAGAGAGAGTCAGCGATGGTATTACGGTAGCCTGGAATTAATTTAGCCTGCACCATAAAATTAAACATTACGGACTGCCAAGTCAAGCGTCTAAGTAGCGACATAATGGATAGACAAGACGAACGACCTTTATTAATAATGGCTACGACCGCCTCATTATCGCAAAACATGGTTATCTTTTTGCGAGACCAGGCCTTACCCCACAAAACGCTCGCCACCACTATTGGATAGATTTCGAACAGGGCAATGGAATTAGTTCCGGGGGCAGAAGCCCCGAGCCCTGCTGGCCAGACATCGGCGAACCACTGACCCCGAAAATAACCCCTGAAACCCACAGACGGAGCAGCGTCTGTAAATAATTGGAGGGAATCGGAAGAGTCCATGACATCGTCATAGAAAAACTAAAATGCCGTTCCACGAATCCAGCAAACGAGACCAAAAACGCAGATCAGACCTAGCCCCTTCGTCAAGGGTTATCTGATCACAGAGACGCTCCACAGAATGAGCCAGTGACAGCAGACGAGATATAAATGAGCAGCCTTGCGGGATAATGCGCATAGTGAAATTAAGGTGCCCGAGAAGGGACAGCATGTCGCATTTAGAGGCAGACGACTCGGAAATAAATGAAGCCACAACCGATCTTTTCCTTATCAGCTTCTCAGGCGGCAGCGAAGCCTGCATCTTAAGAGTGTCTAAGATGATGCCCAAAAATTCGATGTTCGTAGAGGAGCCCAAGGTTTTCTCCTCAGATAAAGGAACCCCCAATTCACCAAAAATACCCTTAAGAGTATCCAAAACAGAGGTCTGCTGTGACGGAAAATCAATGAGCAGAAAATCATCCAGCAGATGCAAAACGAAGGGGAGCCGACAGACATTCAGCAATACCCAACAAAGGGCCTCAGACAGACAGTTAAAAATATGAGGGCTACTCCAATCTAAGTCAATCTAACTGCAAAATAAAATTTTGACTGCCATCTAACGCCAAATAACGGCCAGTCGGCAGGGTGAATAGGCATAGTTTTAAAAGCGTCGGTAATATCAGCTTTAGCCAGCCAAGCGCCATGGCCCGCAGTCTTAATTAAATGAATAGCATTATCGACGGAGGTATAATATAGCGAGAAAGGCGGCAGGGGAATGGTTTCATTAACGCTAGCCACAAGAGAGGAATGGGGGGCGGACATGTCAAAAATCAGACGCTTCTTCCCAGAATACCTGCAAGTCGCTACACCGAGAGAATTCACTCTAAACAAAGAAAAAGGGGGAGAACAAAAAGGGCCAATAACGTAACCTTTATTAAGCTCGCAGTGCAACAGATTGGTGACAACATCGGGCTGAGAGAGAGCAGACTGCAGGTTCTCTGCCACATCCGACGAAGACAGAGGAGATAAAGTCCCCACCCGAAACCCCTGGGACAGTCCAGTGAGCAGATAATTAACAAAAGAGGGGTCATTGTGAGAGGACAGATAGTGAGCTAAAACCGGGACATTAATGGGAGTAGAGGGATGGAAGGTTAGAACTTCTTTGAGGGACGGACATTTCCCCGTTTCGCTGGGCGGAAGCGACGGGGGCAGACGCTCCTCGGATGGGGATCGCAGCAGACACTACAGACATGCAAAAAACGACATTTAGCGAATGTGCAAACACCATGATTAAAATTAAGACATAAACGGGAGGTCATTGGGGGCAGTCGAAGAGCGGCCCTGGCTAGCAGAAAAATGTCTTACAGAGTCAAGACCCTGGATAGCGGACGTAAGCGCGGTTCTAGGGCAAAAGCCAGCAGAATGCCCATGCGCACTACAGACAGAGCAGGTTAGCGCGGACTGGCCACCGAAGTGGCGGACTAAAAGTTCCATATCTAAAACCGACCAGTCCAGGCGCGTGTTAAAAAGGGCGATGAACGATGCAGATTTGGCAGAGAAGGATTTGTGATATTCGTAAAACAGCGTGCCCCCGTAACGCTGATTAAAATCAGCCAACATGGCGAGATATAAATCCAGTTCCTCCCTCCTATCTGGGTAGTCGTGACATAAAACGTCCCTGAAAATGCCAAAAGCTATGACAAATTCCCCGAAGGAAAGGCTGCGCTGCAGCCTGGGATCAGATGCCTTGAGGAAGACAGAGACATCCCCACATTCAACCATCCGGCGGTCGCTGGCGGGCGACGGCAGCAATAAGGAAGCTAGGTTAACGTCCTTACCTTGGACGATGTCTGCCCTCACTTTGGCGGACAGAGCGAACATAGTTGGCGATAAAAAACGCCTACCCATAACTGCAGCGGGCACTGCAGTACCGAGGGAAAAACCAGGGGCAGCTGGGTTGAGAGCAGCGCCGACATCACGGTGGACTGGAGCAGGAGTGGGAGCCGGCGCCATAAACGGATCCCCGTCCATGGCGGAGCTTCCGCAGGGGTGCAGGAGGGACGGAGCGGGCGATGCAGATGACGAGGCGGCAAACGTTCCGGGGAGAGGCCGCGAATCCTCGAAGGCCTCCACCCTGGCATTCAGGGACCTCACCGCACCCGTCAGGCCGTGGAGGACCTGGGCGAGCTGGAGCTGATCACCGGCGAGGCCCGGAGGGCTAGGCGGACCCGGGGGGGCAGACTTCCTACCCCGTTTGGCCGGAGGCAGCGGAGACGACTTCCGCGCCCTCTTCCGTCCTGCAGGCGGATGAGGAGCGGGAGCCTGAGGGGGGTCCGGTGCGGACTGGACAGTCCCGGATGGAGGGACTGGATCGTTACCCGCCAGGGAAGCGGCAACCTGGATCAAGCCCTCCCTAGACATACCGCTCGAGACTGGGATGTTGCGATCCTCGAGGTACAAACGGATGTCTTCGGTAGACCTGTGGGCCCAGGAGGCCCGGGAAGAGAGGCGAGAACTGCATCTCGGCGATGGTACAGGAGACGGAGGCACGATATCCTCATCGGAATCCGAGATAGCGAAATCGACGAGGGGGAGCTGCAACATTTTGGTAGCGTACTCGAGCGAAATGAGCGTCAAAACGTCAGCACCTGAAGCAGCGGAGAAGGTAAGTTAGACAAGTCATTATAAAGCAGGTGGCGGAATTTATGTGGAACATACAGTGACGCAAATTCTGAGTAACAAGCCACTTTTCCCGAATGTTTCAGAGGTACTGAACATATTCCACCCCATTTTTGTTTAGGCACAATCCTTAGGTTAAGCAGTGGACGGTGGTGTGTGTGACCTGGCCCTCCCATTGAATCCTATGCAATTCACTTTACATGGTTTAATCGGTTGGATTTAAATTCATGTGGAACATACAATGACGCAAATTCTGAGTATCAAGCCACGTTTTGTTAATGTTTCAGAGGTACTGAACATATTCCACCCAATTTTATTTAGGCACAATCCTTAGGTTAAGCAGTGGAGGGTGATGTGTGTGACGTGGCCCTCCCATTGAATCCAATGCAGTTCATTTACATTGTTTGATCGGTTGGATTTTAAATTAATGTGGAACATACAATGACGCAAATTCTGAGTGACAAGACACTTTTTGTTAATGTTTCAGAGGTACTGAACATACTCCACCCCACTTTTATTTAGGCACAATCCTTAGGTTAAGCAGTGGTGGGTGATGTGTGTGACCTGGTCCTCCCATTGAATCCTATGTAATTCATTTACATGAATTAATCGGTTGGATTTAAATTAATTTGGAACATACAGTGACGCACATTCTGAGTAACAAGCCACTTTTTGTTAATGTTTCAGAGGTACTTAACATATTCCACCCCCCTTTTGTTTAGGCACAATCCTTAGGTTAAGCAGTGGAGGGTGATGGGTGTGATGTGGTCCTCCTATTGAATCCAGTGGAATTCACCTATGTGTTCACCTAAGTGTTTTGATTAATTTCAGTAACACTAATATCAGTAATTTCTTTTAGGTGTATTTAACATACCTCACCTTGCTTTTGTTAGGGTACAGCCTAAATTTGTACTGTTGTTCTTAACGCTTTCTGATCCCATTTGTGGCATCCCATTCCCATTTGTGGGACCCTCTGCAGATATAATGCGTTCTGCCATTAAAATTTCGCAACTCTTTCTTTTAAAACAAGAAACTCATACGTTTTAACATGGTGGTTCGTTTGAAGTCGCTTTGCCCTATGGTTTCACTTTCATTGCTTAACCTAAGGATTCTGCCTAAATAAAAGTGGGGTGGAATATGTTCAGTACCTCTGAAACATTAACAAAAAGTGGCTTGTTACTCAGAATTTGCGTCATTGTATGTTCCACATTCATTTAAATCCAACCGATTAAACTATGTGAATTGCATAGGATTCAATGGGAGGACCAGGTCTCACACATCACCCTCCACTGCTTAACCTGAGGATTGTGCCTAAATAAAAGTGGGGTGGAATATGTTCAATACCTCTGAAACATAAAAAATGTGGCTTATTACTCAGAATTTGCATCATTGTATGTTCCACATTACTTTAAATCCAACCGATCAAACCATGTAAGTGAATTGCATTGGTTTCAATGGGAGGGCCACGTCACACACATCACCCTCCACTGCTTAACCTAAGGATTGTGCCTAAATAAAAGTGGGGTGGAATATGTTCAATACCTCTGAAACATTAACAAAATGTGGCTTGTTACTCAGAATTTGCGTCATTGTATGTTCCACATTACTTTAAATCCAACCGATCAAACCATGTAAGTGAATTGCATTGGTTTCAATGGGAGGGCCACGTCACACACATCACCCTCAATTGCTTAACCTGAAGATTGTGCCTAAATAAAAGGGGGGGTGGAATATGTTCAATACCTCTGAAACATTAAAAAAATGTGGCTTGTTACTCAGAATTTGCATCATTGTATGTTCCACATTACTTTAAATCCAACCGATCAAACCATGTAAGTGAATTGCATTGGTTTCAATGGGAGGGCCACGTCACACACATCACCCTCCACTGCTTAACCTAAGGATTGTGCCCAAATAAAAGTGGGGTGGAATATGTTCAGTACCTCTGAAACATTAACAAAAAGTGGCTTGTTACTCAGAATTTGTGTCATTGTATGTTCCACATTCATTTAAATCCAACCGATTAAACTATGTGAATTGCATAGGATTCAATGGGAGGACCAGGTCTCACACATCACCCTCCACTGCTTAACCTGAGGATTGTGCATAAATAAAAGTGGGGTGGAATATGTTCAATACCTCTGAAACATTAAAAAAATGTGGCTTGTTACTCAGAATTTGCGTCATTGTATGTTCCACATTACTTTAAATCCAACCGATCAAACAATGTAAGTGAATTGCATTGGCTTCAATGGGAGGGCCACGTCACACACATCACCCTCCACTGCTTAACCTAAGGATTGTGCCCAAATAAAAGTGGGGTGGAATATGTTCAGTACCTCTGAAACATTAACAAAAAGTGACTTGTTACTCAGAATTTGCGTCATTGTATGTTCCACATTACTTTAAATCCAACCGATTAAACCATGTAAGTGAATTGCATTGGTTTCAACAGGAGGGCCACGTCACACACATTACCCTCCACTGCTTAACCTACGGATTGTGCCTAAATAAAAGTGGGGTGAAATATGTTCAGTACCTCTGAGACATTAACAAAAAGTGGCTTGTTACTCAGAATTTGCGTCATTGTATGTTCCACATAAATTTAAATCCAACCGATCAAACCATGTAAGTGAATTGCATTGGGCTCAATGGAAGGGCCACGTCATACACTGTCATGCATAGGTGTACTTATAACAATTTTATAACCAATTGATACTATTATACTATTGATACTATTATAGTCGTGGCAGAGGGTGGGCACGAAATGTTTTCTTCTTCCTTCGGGGGGTGTAAAAGAAAATAATTGAGAATCACTGACTTACAGGAAGATCAGCTCACATGTCATGACCAATTAAGGAAGACACCCATACAAATCCACATGGTTTACATAGTCCTTCTTGCCACCATATTTGTGAACTCTGTGCACAATTTAAAAACAACTCAAACCTCTTTCAACTTAAAATAGTAAACATTTCTGTTGTAAACTCAGTAATAAAAAATAATTAATTGTAATTATATAGCCATTATTTGTTTTCTCATTAATTTTGTCTACCAAGACATTTCATCACTCTTAATTTCTCAAAATTACTCAAAAAAAAGGTTAAGTAAAATAAAGTTGTCCTCCAAAGAGGGGAGGGGGTGGTGGTGGGCCCAAAAACAGTTTTCAAACCTACGTCAGTTAGTTGGCCTTTTTACTATTTACTTGTTTGTCCACCTACTTTCTTTCACTGACTAATGGAGGCAATCGGGTTAGAAGAACATTTTCACGTGCAGCATGCATATGCAACTCGAGTGACCTGTCGTATTTCAAAAGAGCAAACGGTTTCTTGTGGAAATTCTCCTTTAAACTTTTCTGAAATCCCCCCCCCTTTCTAAAATTAACTATGCTAAATATATTCCAAATTATTGCAAAGTAAGCTGAATTTGATAGTGCAACATTCTTTCTGGCATTTTTTATCTATGAACCCACAAAGAATTATCCAGCATATCCACTTATACCCAGTTCTCCAGTATAACTACACTATAATGCCATAGACATGTGTTAATATTATTGTTATTGTCAGCAGGACAACACTGGCTGTGTGACTGGCATGAGAGGAGGACGATGTAGTGTCAGGTGTCAGAGGAGAAAGATGTGGTGTCAGAAATTGAGGAAGTGGTGAGAGGCATAAGTGTGATGGACTGAAAGAGATGCATTCCGTGATGTTGAAGAAAGTCAAAAGTGGACAAAATTAACCTGCAGTCAAGATCCAAGTTAAGTTTCATATGACAAGTTGCTATCTTTCGTGTTTGTTCTGTAATACCATGTAGTGCTGTAACACCCACCCTCATGCGCCACCACGCTTACCCAATCTGAACACAGCAAACACCCCCCCCACACACACACACACATACACATACACACATACAAACGCAAAGAGACAGAGACACATTCCTCACTTTTGCACCCAACCCCATCCCCAACACACACTCAGAACTGCCCCCACCACCACCACCACTACCACCAGTCCCATGTATTCCTGTCTCAGTCCTCAGTACTATTTTTGGCTAACAGCTCACCTCATGCCCCCTTGCCCTCTTGCACTAAAGCCATGCACTAAACTATTTAGGCCAATGTTTTTATTTGTTTGCTTTGTTTGTTGTTTTTACTCAAGAGTGACACTTTTACTAGACCATGCATCTGTTTAATGTCATATAGACAACAAGTGTGCTTTTACCGAGAGTTCCATCCCATGTTTGCTTAGTCACAACTGTTTGCAAATTCATGTAAGTTCCCTTAATGTTTAAGAGGTGTTGAACATATTCCACCCCACTTTGCTAAGACTTAGGTTAAGCAGGTGACATGTGACATGTTTCTTGCTTTAATTCTTTAAAAACTGCCGGTCTATTGTTCCTATTTGACATGCTGTAGCTCGGCGGTATGACATTAGTTGCAGAGCACCAGTTCAGGAGGACCATGACTATTGTGACATCCCAAACTTTGTGTCTCTGTCACAATACAAAGAAGCAGCTGTTGGATATATAGCTGGTTATGTCATCAGGATGGTTTTAAGGAACCTGCACTGTCCTGATTGTTCAGTCGCTCTTGTGACCAAACCTTCTGTGAACTCAACTCGAATTGACCACATGCTGATCCAAGTGAAGAACCAAGGTGGCCTCATAACTCCATCTGACAGCGTACTCAAGGTCTGCAAGTCCACAGAGCGCTGCTTTCAACGTCTGAAGGCATCATGTCCAGATGGTAGTTTGCCAAGAGGTAACATCAAGTCAGCAATTTCCAGTGCTGTACTTCAGGAAGTTGGACTGTCAACGTTTGAAAGTCTGCAAGGACATATGGTGGATACAGAGCCAGATATCAACCATGTCTACAGTCTGGTGAAATCCATCTCGGCAAGGTACTGTAAAATTCGTCTTCACCATCTTGCGAAGTCCTACAGTGAGCGAATTACTGGTTCAAAGGTTAGGAAGACCCTCAGCAAGCGTGTCCTCTTCAAGCACCAGTAGTAATGTTGCCATCTGTGAAAGGGAATGGAGCAAGTCAGTGACAGTGGTCATTATAGGAGACTTTCAGTGCATGTATGGACACTTTGATTCCTGATCACTGCCTGATTATCTGGTTTCATGTACTCAGTGACAGTGGTCATTATAGGAGACTTTCAGTGCATGTATGGACACTTTGATTCCTGTTCACTGCCTGATTTTCTGGTTTCATGTACTCAGTGACAGTGGTCATTATAGGAGACTTTCAGTGCATGAATGGACACTTTGATTCCTGATCACTGCCTGATTATCTGGTTTCATGTACTCAGTGACAGTGGTCATTATAGGAGAACTTCAGTGCATATGTGGACACTTTTATTTCATTTTATATAATAATAAATGGGAAAAAGCTTGGCCTTGGGTAGCAGGGTAGGTCAGTTAGTTAAGCAAAACAAAAGGATCAAACAAATCTTTTTAAAAACAATCAGCTTGCCCCTTGTCTTTCCATTAATTTATATGAAACATACTGTAGCATAGACGGATCTGCTGTTTGTATTAGGCCAAGCATCTTTCTATGCACTGCTGACTGCACACCCGATACGATAGCCTACTAAAAATTCTACAAAACACTTTTGTTGACTTACTTAGTTAGACTATCATAATAATCATAGAACAAGACGTTAGAACGGAATAAAACTTGATGTAAATAACGGTTGTCCAGGTTTCACAAGATATACAAGTATCTCCCAATCCAAAAAGATCGAAAATCTAACCATTATTATGGAAGTTATTGAACTTTTTAAACTAAAAACTTACCGCACTCCACTGTTAGTCCAATGCGCGCTTCAATGTTTAGGGAGTGCCAACATGGCCGCCAGACTACTTCTGGTGGCCTCAGTGCTCTCTGAGCTTCTGATCAGCCGTGAGCCATCCAGGTTATTAGTACAGATCAGTGGATGCAGCCAGTTTAAAATTAGTGGTGTTTAGCGAGGTACTGTTAAGCTAGGGAAGTAATACAATAATTTCACCTTAGGCAATGCTAAGATGCTAGACAACACACACACATACAACTGCACTTGACTGAGCCTCCTGCGCTGACAGCAAGCTACTGACGACGCAGTTATCTCCTACCACTTCACGAGAGCCAAGTTCCTACACAAAAATGTTACAATGTTTAATGTTGTGTTTGGTGAGCGCGGAGCAGTAGGGAGGGGGCGATTTGTGGAAAAAAAACGAACAGAAAGGGGTGTTTCTTTATTAATGAAATGGCCATTGTAATTTCTACTTCCCTAACTGCAGACCACGTTGCTTAAGCTACTGTTTTCCTAGCAACATCTCACGTTTAGCTTCTGCAAGCCACCAATACATTAATTTCACTTTAGGTAATGCTTAATGAGCAGCCTGTCGCGCTGTTTTATAGATACCTACACTTGCACGTGACTGACCAGGGCTGCGTTTCCCGATAACGATGGATCTTAGCCTTAAGAGCAACGTAAACGATTAATCCCACGAACGTTCTTACAGTCCTTACGGACCGTTTCTCGAACATGATCGTACGTGAACGCGCGTGCCCTGCTCTTAAGATGGTTCTTAGAGCTGAAAGTTGGCGCTATTAAGTGACGTTGGAGCTTTCTTTTGAACTTCATTGGGCATACGGTAAAGTTGGCTTCAATGCAAGAAAATACATTTTTAAAAGATAAACAAAACTTGTAACGTTTGCTTATCTCTCATCTATAATTTATCTCATTCAAGTGTAAGCAAAAAAGATCTCTGACCAGTCTGAGTACACAAACAAAAATATATTTGATTTAAATAGTCTATGTAGGACACTGTATTCAGATGTTTTGTTACATGTTTTCTGCACACGTCCAAAATAAGCCCACTTACTGTGACTGTCCTTGTGCGGCTGTGCTAAAGGCGCTGGATATAGGCTATTTGAAGGCATCGGGGGACAAGACGGGAGACGTAAAAACAGTATGCCTACAGAAAATGAGGACTGTCTTTGATATAGTTTAAGATTGCAGCAGTGTGATAAGGCGAATTAAGCCGTACAGTATAGGCCTACTGTCATTTTGATTTTCATCAGGTTCAAGGCCACACTATCCCTGCTGTTTTTAAATACTGCCCATCAACAATGTCTTCGCCACTCCCTTTTTGTTATGCCCATGGAACTGTCATGTTCCAAGCTTTTTGTTTTGACGGACTTTATATCGCTTCTGGGCTATATTTCTCTTAGTTGCCTCGAAACGCTCCCGTTCATGTAATGCACATACAAATCACATGAAGGATCACCGTTTCATTATGCCCAATCTTACTATCAAATATAGTTGACGTATGTGGCTGCAATCATATTGATTTGATTCCAGGCCCTTGCGCAATTTAGGCTACTTCTTTATTTCCGTTGGTCTGCTGTGTCAGCTACATGATGCCATGGTAGTTATATGGTAGTTGCATGATAGTTACAAGAATAATGTCTTATGACAACATCTTCAGGTACGCGTAGCCTATTTTCACTTCACATCCTCTGGGTGTCTCCACTGTGCCACGCCAGTTAAGATCAATCTTAGAGCTCTACGGGTGCTCTGGACCACACGTAGAGTTACGTGTGATTCCACGATGGTTCTTGGCCAAGGAAGGTTTCGGGAAACGGTCCGTAAACTCTACGATGGTCCTAAGTGTGAAGTTGAGTACTACTTAGGCTTAAGTACTACTTAACATCGCTCGTAGGGCTTTCGGGAAACGCAGCCCTGTTTGTGCCGACAGCAAGTCACTGACGACCCAGCTCTCTACATTTGGCAAAGCGCACGGATTCACTGCACTCTCCCAACATCATAATTTCCTGTGCTATCATTCTCATGTGTTAATCTAGTTGTTCTGTGTGCGGATCATGTGGAATACGATGTTATTTTGCTCTGAACGCGTTGTATATTTAGTTCGGTTCCGGTTTGCCTATCCTCTGGCTGAGCCAAGTTCCCACACTAAAATGTTACAATGTTTTATATCGTGTTTGGTGACGTTCAGAAATATTACATTTAGAAGGACGGAGCAGTAGTCTAATTGCATAGCTTACTCCGGTACTAGATGTTTGGACCAGTATTTTAGATTGTTAGATTTCAAGTAACATCAGCTGAGTTGCATTCATACACAGTAGAAGGTTGCATTAGGGCGCATAGTAACCGGAAATAGCGTTACAATACGGAAGAGCGTCACGCCGCCCATGGTCTGTTCCAGCATAGACATACTATGTATAGCCTACTATGTATACTATGTATAGTATGTATATGGCTCTGTTCCAAACGGAAGGCAGCTGCCTCGATGACTCCCTCCCTTAATAGAGAGGTGCCTAATTAGATATGACTACGGGGTGAAGGCAACTTCTATAAATACTGGTTTGGAACGGGATTTTAAGAGAGCAAAAGTTGGGGTATGACGTTAGCACGTAGCAAGAACGTGAAACTAGCTGACGTAAGCTAGTTGGCTAACGTTAGTCAGTTCACTGACAGACCGTACATAAATCCTACAATACGCTGTTAATAGTTAAAGTGGTTGGATATTTAGATAGTACATTGTTGATTTCTCATCTAAATTGTAAAAATACAAGCGATACAGTGCCAAACAAATAAGATGTTGATACCGACAGCAACCGTAAGATTCATGTTGGCCGCCATCTTTATTTACTTTTCACAGTTGTTTGAAAGTTAGTGCACAGAATTCTGGGTCATTACTTGAAGGAATCATCGAAGCTGCCTTCAAAACTGCCTGTCGCGCGGACAATTTGAAGGCAACTGCTGCGACAGGAAATAAGAACTTTAACCGTTTGGAACAGCACTCGATGATTTGCTGCCGCGTTAGGCAACTACTTAGGCAGCGAATTTAGCCGTTTGGAACAGGCTCTATGTGTTCCAGAATAAGGTGAATACTCGCCGTGTGCAGAAGTGCGCGCGCAAAAGTGACGTCACAGCACCGCACGCCCATATATACTTCAGTCGACACACGCAAATCTTCTCCTCGTCAGAGATGTCAAATGCCACAGTAGTTCGGGAACCTTGCGTGTCAGAGGAGTGAAACATGACTGAATTGCAGGTTTACATCATGATTTCGGAATTAAACTGGATAAATCCTAAAAGGTTTGAGTCAGTGTGTATATTTACAGTGTTTTCAGCTTTATAAGACCTTATGAGTGATGATAGGATAAGGCAAAAAGTTAGCTTAATAAACGAACTGCAGGTTTGCACCTAAGTTGGTTTGTGGATAAAACTGAACAAAATCCTAAAAGTTTTTAGTCAGTGTTTGTATTTCTGGTGAGTTTCCAGTAATATTAGCTGATTTGTAGCAATGGAAAACACATGTTTAGGCTGGTAGTTACTAGGCTAAAGTTAGCTGAAACCAGACTAGCCATTGCCTATTGTTTTTAATGGGGCTGCCGCGCGCAAGTTACAAAAAATTGGGGGTGCAGACACGGCAAATATGCGCTTGAGAACGCCGCGCCAGATGTGCACTGACGTCATTTTGACGTCATTTTGCGCGCGCACCACTGCGTGCGGCGAGTATATCCAGGCCTTTAATAAAATGCGCTAACAGCTGAATGGAGCATATCACCGTTCCAAGATGGCGGCCCCGCGTCTTGTCAGCGCCTATTGGCAGTTACATTCCATGCTCCGTCTATGTATAGGATGTCTATGGGCGTAACATTCTCTTCTACTGTCTATGGGCGTAACCATAGATTTACATAGAAGACTAGATTCCTCGCCGCGTATTCCAGAACGTCCGCACAGGGCAGCCATCTTACCACAGTCAAGCTTTCCCACAGAACCTGCTGCTACCTAGGTAAACTGAGGTAAGACCCGGAGGTGCTTAAAATGTTTTTAGCCTTATCTCGCTGAAATTTTGACGTATAGACAAATTTTGACGTATAGACCACATTATTAATGTGGCTGTAATTCTGGGTGTTTGAACGTGTTAAAGTGGTATAAAAACGGCTTAGAATTGCTGCAGCTGTCAAAGTTACGTTTCATAGCTAGGCTAGCTCATAACAATTGTACATGGAAGGTCAAGTAAGATAATAATTCCAATAACTTACACTTGCACATGGTTTTTATTTTCGGGTTGGTTAATTGAATACAACTTAAATTATGATTTCTAGAGGAAATTAAATTACTGACTGTCACTGACGATGCCAGACTTCTGCGCAGCCTTTGGTTGCTCAAACCGGCGATGTCTGGAGAGTAGGGTACGCGGGATTACCTTTCACCAGTAAGATCATACATCATCAATCATTTTTAAGGATAATCGTTAGCGTTATTTAGTGAGATATAATGTCCAATACAGTTCCTGATATGAGCAGCCGGGCATGGACAACAGCATCATACTGTGTTGTTTACATTTGGGGGTGAGGTTGTAATTACCGCATTGGCCCGAATATAAGACAACTGTGTTGCTACATTTGGGGGTGAGGTTGTAATTACCTTATTGTCCCGCAGGTATATGCACAGTTAGGTGGTTAGTAGTCATTTCCATCCCTGATCTGGGTACTTTTTTTAAGGTTTCCCAAGTGCAGAGAGAGAAGGAGGAGGTGGGAAATCGCTCTAAGGAGAAAGGGGTTTGTGGCTTCCGATAGAGCACTGATTTGCAGTGCCCACTTCAGGGATGAGGACTTTGATAGGACAGGGCAGACTGTCCGCCTTAAAGATGGTGTGGTCCCAACCATCTTTAACTTCCCTGCTCATCTTCAAAGAGTAAGTGTGTCATTAACCAAGAGTAATTTAAGGTGTACATAATATTGCCATGTAAGAGTGAAAGTAATTTGTTTGTCCCTTACAATCCTTGCTTTGTAGGTGTAGTTTGTTGTTGGTTTTAGTATTGTAAACACCCTAAAACGTCTTGTTTTATTATAGTCTGAAGCAAGTAGAACAGGCGCTACTTCTATGGCGGCGAAGGACAATCTGTCACCTGTAAGTACATTATTTGCGTGTTGAATGTCAGAAGCTAATTAATAGGTATCATATATAAATTATAAATTCATTGAAATCTCATTGTATAATGACAAAAAAGGCTTTCCTCTAATTGAAAAGTTAAGTTATTCATTTTGTAGTATTGTTATTCATACATATTTGTATATTTCATCTAAAACAGGGAGCTGTTGGAAAGGGGTTCAGGGGTAAGTGCAAGCGCCATGCCACTGATCACTCGTATGCACTGCTTGCTTCCCCTAAGGCTCTAAAGGCCAAACTTGATGAGATGTCTGTGCGAGTGAGTAAAGTGCATGGGGAGAAGAGCAATGCCTTAAGGAGAGAGAAGAGGGCCAAGAACAACATGCAGGCATTCTTGGAGGAACTGAGGGAGAAGAATCTCATCAATGAAGAGCTGAAATACCAGCTTGAATGCTACTCAGGTACAGTAAAGCAAAAATATTAGATTTACTATTTTATGTGTCTCCTTATGTTCTTTGTTCCCTTAAAGGTAGAGTATGTAGGATGGTGGGCAGAGTAGGCATTGCAACTAAGCTGCCCATTAACTAAGCTGTGATCTTTTCAAGTAATACTATAATATTTTCCCAGTCATAATGAATACTTAGAAATTGATGGTGGTGGTAAACATTCCTGGAAAAGATAACATTTGTGGATGGGCAGCATACAATCTGGAAATAAACCCCTACAAATACATACTCTACCTTTAAAGGGATAGCTAATTAAACACCATTGCCATTGCATTTCAGATCTTCCGGTTCATCTCCTCTTGAGGCAGGGAGTAGAATACACCAAGGCCCAGAGAGAGTTTGCCCTTACGCTTCACCTGCATGGTCCAAAGGCTTACCAGTACCTGAGAGAGACTCTGCATATTAACCTGCCGCATCCAAGTTCATTGCAAAGGTACTGTGTATGATGTGTAATTAAACACTGAATTAGAGATGAGACATTACTTGTTGTCTAGGCACAATTCCTCATATAATGTTTACTTTGTAATTATACAAGATGGCTGAGTTCTCTTGATGCCAGACCTGGACTCAACAAAATGATGTTGGACATGCTGGGGAGACGCTGGTATGCCTGACAATGGATGGTCATGCATCAAATATCAGCATGTGCACACAACTTGGGTGTAACCTAAGAGATGACCTCTGCGAGCCCCCGAAGACCCACTTCCCACATCCAGTAACAGGTGACAAGGTTTTTGTTATGATGGATGCCTGCTACATGTTGAAGTTGTGTGAATATGTTGAAGGTTTGTGCTCTTTATTTTGCTTCTGCTTTTGTTTGCCTGTTCTGTTTTTTTATACATTTGGTGTGTGTAACACTGCAGTTGATTTGTGCAGTCATACAAAAATCTGATCCTGCAGGCCTACAGCCCAATTAGGAGTGGAACTGGTTGTATCAGTTGGGCTTACATAGTGAAGCTGAACACCATTCAAAAGGAAAGTGGACTACAATGCTGCAAACAGAGTCACTGACAAACATGTGAACTTTGAAAATCAGAAGATGAAGGTATGTTTGTTAGACTCTAAAGCTTAATAATGTTTTTGTATTTTTGATGGCCTTTGTACCTTGTAACACTAATAAGCCATCCATTTTGTCATTCTAAATTTAAGGTCTCCCTGGCTGCTCAGACCCTCAGTAATTCTGTGGCTGTGGCACTGCGCACTTTGCGGGACGTGGGCTATGCCGAGTTCCGAGATTTCGAGGCTACTTCTGAGTTCATCCAGGTAATGCAGCTAGGGATTTCCAATCCTTGAACTGCTGCCACAAAACAGTTGTGGATGTTAAATGTGAATGTCACAACGATTATTTTCTATTTTTGGCATCAAGAATAATTAAATAATCCCTCACATTCTACAATGCAAGAACATGGTTGAAGCTGTCTATTTACAGGTGTAAGGTACAGCAACAGTGCCACGGATGACAATTGAGGCTGAAATTGAAACTTTGCCTAATACTTGGATGTTTCAAATACATGAAAAGACTGGAGTTTTTAGTGATTATTTCAGCATTAAGATGTGTCTTTATAGACAACAGACAGGCTCTTCGACGTCTTCAACAGCCGCAAACCCAGAGCCAAAGGGTTCAAACCCCCCCTTGGTTCTTGGAATTGGGCAAGCACTAGGGAGTTCTTATTAAAGGCCAGGGAGTTCTTGCGCAGCTTGAAGATGGAGGATGGCAAACCCCTTTACCAAGCAAAGAGGTCTTACAAAAAAATGTATGTTCAATTGATGATGCACTAACACCATTTGTTGCCAATACCCAATAATTCATTATTATCAAGAGACTATTGATTTAAAAAGGGAGTTTTATTCATTATATTGTATTCAAGTAGGGAATTAGTCAGTTAATTAATCAGGGTAAAACTACTGGTTTCAGTGCATCCCTCAAGTTAATGAAATAAGTTCTCTTCTCTTGTTTGTCTACTATATTCTGCATCGAGTTCAGATGCTCTGTCCTCTTGCTTGCATCGAGTTCATGAGATGCTCTTTTCATTCTGCATTGTCATGTAAATGAAGTACGTGTTATGTAATTCATACAATACAGTATGAGAAAGTAATTTTTAAATCTTCGGCCATTTTGGCAGAATTATAGTTATACACATTTACATTTGAAGGTTCCTCTCTGTTGTGGGCTTCGTCATCAACATTGACACATTGTTGTCAATGATCCCTGTCTTACTTGAAGGCCTGCAATATGTCCTGACATATAGATTCAGCCAGGACCACTTGGAGCTTCTGTTCAACTCCATCAGGGCAGCTGGTGTGTGTGTGTGTGTGTGTGTGTGTGTGTGTGTGTGTGTGTGTGTGTGTGTGTGTGTGTGTGTGTGTGTGTGTGTGTGTGTGTTATCCTACACATTTCAACTGTCAAAAAAAATCCCACATTGTTTTATAACTTTGCTTTTTATTTAAGGTGGCTGGAATAACAATCCCACTGCCAGCCAATTTATGTATATATTTAGGAGGCTGATGGCTCGATGTGGAGTTGCTAGTCGCAGGGGCAATGTGACAGCCCAGGATGCCACGGAGTCCTTGACAGTGATCATTGACACCTCTACCAGCCTTTCAGCTGTGGATGTGTCCTCTGCAGCAAGAGAAGAAGACAGAGAAAACTGTCCATTTGCAGACATTCCGGCCCTACTCCATGACCACAGCTACCTTCCCGCACACTTCAGTGGCCTTGTGGAGAACGCTCTAGTTTACATTTCAGGTAAAGGCTGATTTTGCGTGTAATGAGGCAAGAATGAACTGCACACCGAGGCGCTCCCTTTTAGCCTATTTTTTATTTTAGTGAAGTGTGTGAGATTTGACTATGATTTTGCATGTAACCAATAGCCAAATGTGTGGGAAGACAATATGACAATAGAAAAAAGAGGTGTCTCCTTAATTTCCCCATGGTTTCACATGTATTAATGCATTATTTATTATTATTATGACCGCCACTAGCGAAGCTAGCGAAAGCGGTCATTATAGTGTTGCCGCGACTTTTTTCCCTTTTTTTTTTTTTTCCCCCAGCAATTTTCTGTCAACGGTTTCCGGGACACTGGAAGTCTGGGGGACATGAATCTTTGTAGGCATGTAGCCCTAGAACTTTTTCAGCGACTAGAAGCTTTTGGCCTCTGAGGGCCACCCCCCCGCTGTGCCAGTGTCCGTCAAAGAGGGGGAGACCGGCAAAAGTTTCTGCTTAATAACTCAATGAACGTTTCACCCAATGACATGAAATTTTTGTGATATGTCGGTGTTACAGAGATGTATCAACCCAGAGATCTAGAGAATGCTAATGTTTACAACAACTTTTTTTTTATCGTGAAATCTATTGACCCTCACGCAGTGGCGACTCTAGGGTCTAGTGGGGCCCCAAGCAGAAATTCATTGGGGGGCCCCAACCACCGCCCGACCCCCCCACACAACAGAATTTCACTAGGACAAACTCTGGGCCTTTGTAATTTTAATAAATAACCAACATATTGAAGCAAGTATAGTTTTTATTTTATTTCACAAGTTACAAATACTACATATACAAACAATAGTGTAAGTGTAGTGTAGTGTAAGTAATGTAGTGTAAGTCTGGGGTAAGAAATTTTGGATTTCTTACATGCAATTTCCTGCATTCTAGTCCATTTTAGAGGGATCTGTTAGACATGTCAAATACTAAATCCCTTCTAATTCATAACCTATATTCTCAGTTGCATGGCCTGCACAAGACAATATGGAAATAAACAATAACCACTTCATTACTGACTTCTAGAGATTCTTATGTAAACAATAGCAAAATTGAGACTCATGTTATACTAACTTTCAGTAGATTCAAACTGGGACTGCAGAGTTGGATTACTTGTTTGCTTTTTTGTATGTTAGAAGTGGTATAAATAGACTGACAGACACAATTTCACTGCATTTTCTACACTCTGTCACTATAGACCTATGCACGTGACATTAAAATGTCCTCACTGTGCTTAGTGAACAAAAGGCCCATGATTTTGTAGCCAAGTATGCTGTTGCATATACTTTCCACTAGATGGCAATCAAAGCTCAGGAATGGAGAAAATTACTAGTTAATGTATCATAACACCTTTAAAGTTATTCTTCACGTCCCAATTTCATTAACTCGTTAACCTTTTCCTCGTACTTCATTTCAGAATTCTGTACAAAATAAAAAGAAGTACGAGGGGCTGGTTTACCAGGCTAGAATTCTTATAGCAGCCTAACCTAGCTAGCCGATGTAGACAGCCAGGCTGTGGCTAGTAGCCTACCAAACGTCAAGACTGCCGTGCTAACCCAAAATAACGTTTTAATCACTGACCTGAAACCTGTGACAACTTACTGGCTGCTGCTGATGACAAGGTAACAGTAGTTTTTTTTTTTTTTTTAAGAAATGTCTTAGCTGCTATGTGGTTGAAGGAAGACAGACGAGTTCTGACAGACGAGCGTAGACTGTACAAAGGAGACGTTAATGTTTAGAATTAGAACACATGCACGCTCTTGTTTTAGTGGGATTCTATTTTTCTAGTTGGGTCACGTTAGAATAACAGCAATTAGTTTTAAGAATGAGGGCAATGTGAGTTTTGTTGTAGGCTATTTGCCCATTAATCAGTTTTAATGTAATTTACAGGGAGCATATTCTCAGGGTTGTCATGATTTTTTAAAACTTAAAAAGATTCGGGGCTTTTGACGTGAGATTCGGGGCTTCAGCCCCAAAAGCCACCCCCAAGCTCCGCCCCTGATAGAGATCCCCTCTTCTTCTTTTTTCTTCTTTCTTTTTTCACTCCCCGAAGGATAGTTTCTCTTCATAGCAATGGAGGCGTACCAACCGCTACCAACAGGCAAAATGTGCACGTTAATACAGGGTTTCCAGTTGTGCAAACATTCGTAGTAAGGGATCCCTCTGCAAGCGCTGATTGCTTGAAGGCTTTTGTCACTCAAAAAATGTGGTCACGCAATTGGCTGCTTAGCATTTTGCTCATCCCAACAGGAGGCTTATTTGCAAACGGGAAACCCATGACAGTCAGACTCAGCGGATGACTTTTCAAAACGCAAATTTCGAATCTTCACTCTCGCCGCGCAAATTTCTCCATCAACGGCTGTGCAAATTTCAACTCTCTGTCGCGAACTGGTGGGGGCCCCAAGCAGCTGCCTGGCTTGCCTGTTGATAAGAACCGCCTCTGCCCTCACGCATTGAAAGCACTGGTCAAAGCCCACTTCCAACGAAAACAATTTCCGTGAAATTTTAACATTGCGAAAACGAATCTGAACGAACTCGTCATAGGCCGTTCATGTGAATCTCACCAAATTTGGTATATGTCATCTACAGACAATGCTGACAAAAAGTTATCAAAGGATTTATCTTGAGATAAACCGTTTCGAAGTTACACGTCAATGAACATTTAACACGTAGCTTAAAATTATTCAAGTCCATATCTTGGCTTTTAATTGCTCAAATTTGGTCAAAGTTGACATGCCATCTCTAAACAGCTTTCTTTTCATGTGTACTCAATTTTGTGACATTTCGTCATAGGGGGCGGTGTTTATTGGCGAAGCTAGGTGTCAAAAAACAGTTTTTGTTAAATAATTCGTCAACAATTTTGCCCAAGACAACGATTTTGTGTTAGTCTGTCAGTGTACAGAGGCGTATCGGCCCAGCCCATAAACACTCACTTGAAGGATAGCGCCACCTAGTGATAGGGGTAGGGGTAAATGCAAAAATTGGGATTTTGAGTTGCTAATATCTTGGACCGAGAAGGTGGGAACTGCACAAAATACGTCATGCATGATCAGCACAAAGACCTCTAACACCACAGCACGTGCCATACAATTTGGTCCATAGGGGGTGTTGTAATTGTACAAAATCTCATTTTGCCTATTCCTTTCACAAATCACTCCTACACACTATACAAACACACACAATGTCATTCATTCAAAACCCACATTCATGCCCACTTTCAGGAAATCATTTCCACACAAATTCTCACCTCACAACACTGCCCTACCACACACTCATACCAACAGTTCCCACATTTCAATACACTGCGGCGGTCATTCCATGTACCGCTATGCGGTACATCTAGTTTCTAGTCATGTTGTTGTTATGCTAACTCAAATTGTAGGTTTTGTCGTGCGACAGGCTCTGGAGAAACTGGGTTGTGATGTGTGCCGCGAAAGCCTGATGACAGACGCTGCATCTGCAAAAAAAGATGAGATCTACCATCTACTGTGCCTGAAAGACATTGGAGGCCTGGTAATTCCATCGGAGGGTACGGTGAGAATCATCAGGGCAGCGGAATCAGTCATTCGCCAAGCCAGTTTTAGGCAATCACGACCCATCCAACTACTGGAGGTCGTTTCCATGGTGCGGAGCAGGATTGGGACGGAGGACGTGTTTCAGCTGGGGGAACACATTAGTGACACGCAGTATGGTATCGACAGCCACCACCACACTCTGTTAACACTGCTTGTGTCCCTATTTTTCAAGCTTAGACTCCACCACATTGCCAAGATCACAACGCTTTCCTTGCAGAACAACAGTATGAGACAGAAACACAACAAAACAGTACTGTTTAAAGAGCATTAGCCAAGCACAGCACAGTACAGCCCAACCAGTATTCTTCGAGTACAGTACAGTAAAGATGTATTTTCAATCATCTTCCACAATCTATAATCGTATATACAGTATTTCAGAAAATAACAAAAATCTGGCTGGGTAGAATCTGTCCCATAGGCTTAAATAAATAAATTTGCACTTTACACAGGCCTACTTCTTTGTTTATGTGTTAGATTAAAGAAATTAATATTTTGAATGAAATTGATTAATATTCCTGTACAGTAGCATCACATATTTACACTATTATTTCTTCTTCATCTTATTATTATTTGTATTATTTTTCTATTACCAGTTGTTGGAATACTTCATATGCTATTATTAAACAATGGATTTGAATTTTTCAAAAAAACAAATCTGGTCACCCTAATTAAATGCCTTTTTTTTTGGTCACAAACTGACGTCAGTCACTGTCACTGTTTTACTATATTACTATCTACTAGCCTATTACTTACTCGGACAGGTCATTTGTTATTATTCTATGATGTGAGTTTACATTTGTTATTATGCTATGATGTGAGTTGCATTAGGTTTTGAGATGCATGAAGTGTTTCTGCAGTTTCAGAAGCTCTTTATTTAGGTCTAACTTTATCTTCCCTTACAGCTCTATTGTATCAAGCCAGCTGACAATTTGTGCAGGTGCGTTCTACCCTATAAGTTTTTTACATTCTTTGTTAAGTTGGTTTTAATGTTTCCTTTTGAGATTTGTTAGCAGGAGGGCTCGACATGACCGAGAGAGGAACTTGGCGTCATTAGTAGCCTACCGAGGCAAGGTAATGTTGTTTGTCATTGTGCGAGTGTGCGTGTGAACATTTTTCATCACAGGTCTTGGGTGTCTCCTTGGGTTCTCTGCACTTCCAGTGGTCTGCCCCTATCCCCCTGCTGATAGGCTATGTAAACACTTGTGTCTCTTCAAATCTACTCAAATACGAGGTTCAATTTTTATTTAAAACTAATATATATTTTAATAAAATACATTTTTGCACTAATCACTCTGCTTCAGCTTTCAGCCCCATTCGTATCCAGTTCATATACATTTACAAATAAATTCTACTCAAATACGAGGTTCAATTTTTATTTAAAACTAATATTTTAATAAAATACATTTTTGCACTAATCACTCTGCTTCAGCTTTCAGCCACATTCGTATCCAGTTCATATACATTTACAAATAAATTCTACTCAAATACGAGGTTCAATTTGTATTTAAAACTAATATTTTAATAAAATACATTTTTGCACTAATCACTCTGCTTCAGCTTTCAGCCCCATTCGTATCCAGTTCATATACATTTACAAATAAATTCTTGCTTGAACTTCAGCACAGGGTCTCTGCTTTCTTTATTCATTGTAAACTTGTGTGCCAGTATTATTTGTCCCTTCGGGGTGGCGTAATCTGGGTCTGCGGTTGCACCCGGTTACAATTAATAGGCTATTGGCCTACTGGAATATTTTCGCCAAGCTATGAGTAGCATATTTTTAAAACATAACATGATTATTCATCATTAATATCATAAATGCATACTAACGTTTGTTTTTTGTATATAACAAATCAATCCGTTTCAATATCGAGTGAAATTTGAGGAAGTTATGGTCATTTGAAAAGTACATATCCCTACCAGTGCAATGTAATGGGTAAGCCCGCTGTCTGAGGTAAGATGGCCGCCATGTGCGGACGTTCGACTTCGTTGACGGGCAACGGGGACGAGGAATCTAGTCTTCTATGTAAATCTATGGGCGTAACCATAGAGTTGCAGTAGAACACTAGAGCGGACACTGCTCATGGCAATCGTGGCCGCCATCTTGCAACTGTATTGCCAGCCGGGAATCCTAGGCCTCGCAGTGCTGAGTAAGGGACACAAATATCATTTGATATTTTATATTAGCTAGTATATTCATTGTTGATCTGTACGTGTCATTTTATACTAATGACAGGTCATATTTTTTCTGGGAAATGAAGCTAAAGTCATCAAACTGTTATAAATTCCCTGTATAGATAGCCGCATACTTTATGTTTGAATTTCAGTTAAAAGATGATGTAGTTGATTCTTCTTTTGTATTATTGGATATGCTTTTGCATTTATCTTGGTGGAATTGTAATAGCCAGTCTTCACTCCAGGATTGTAGTTTATATAAGTCTTCTTGAAGTGTTTTTAAATCTTCCTGATGTTTTATTTCTCTAAAAATCTTTGTGTCATTAGCAAATAAAAAAGTGGGCGAATTAGTTACATTAGGTAGATCATTTATATTTATTTGTGTTCGTGCGCACGAATATAGTTTATATATATTTTTTAATTGGAATGACAGATGTTGATAACAGTATGGTTACAAATTTGCGGTACATGTAATACTGAATAGTTACAAATTTGCAGTACATGTAATACTGAATGGTTTGATAGTAAAGACATTAGTAGATGCTGACAGGCTGAGTTACCATATATACGAGTATAATAAATTCTAACAATAATTCAAATTTCTTGTCTAAACATTGGAGACTGTTATACCTTGGCCCAAAAGGAGGCCTAGCAATTAATTTCTTGTTAAAATGATAGAGACCGGTGATACATTTCAGGTTCTTTATGATTTCCTTTATGATTTCCTTTCTTCCTTCTTTCGTCTAGTACTTCAAGTAATTGTAATGATGTTTATTGACCACGGATAAATCAGTTTGTTGCTGAATAAACTTTGTTGAGTCATATGATTTGTTATGTGATTTCTTATTATAGTCTCCATCCATTTGCCTATGACACAAGTTAAACTAACTGGTCTGTAGTTTCCTACATGTGCTGTGTTACCCTTCTTATGCAGTGCTGTTATTTTTCCTAATTTCCATTTTGTATATATATTTTTATACATACGAAAATACAAAACTTGTCTTATTATTTGTAGAAATGATATTGTGTGGTTTGTGTAAATGTATTATAGATAGGTTAAATCAATTAGTGGTGGGAGAAAAAAAAAATCACATCAGAAAAATATGAATTCATATCAAGTAGGTGTATTAATGTATTAATTCATATCATTTTTAAAATCAATAAACATGTTTTTAGTCTTTGAATCTCTTCAAATCTGAATACACGACCTAATCTTTTCCATACTAAGAACATTAGGAATTACCTACTGATGAAAATATTACATTTACATTACATTTACATATATACGCGCAGCTAATATAAATAACATCACCAATTTAATTAATGATGTGTTGCTATATTTAAAAAAAAACAGTCTGCAATAGCTTTTTCAAAAATAAAATGTCGACTGATACCAAAGACTGCAATGGTTATACAGGGTCGAACACAAACTGTAGTGCTCAGCGAAGTACGTTAAAATCCACTTTATTCGTCATTAACATGGTAATTATAGTTTTCTTTGATACGATTTACGTACATATAGAGTCAGGCATTTCAAATATCATCATTGTATAGTGTGTCAGTGGATATTTTCACAGAACAAAGCCGTTTTTTGACAGAGGTGGGTCCATTCTACTCTTATTTACATTGAGTGCCTAGCACATGATTACCCTCGCAAGATGGCGGCCGCGTCGGACGTTTTTCCCGTGTGGTCAGCCAATGCTGTGTCCGCTCTAGTGTTCTACTGCAGCTCTATGGGCGTAACCATAGACATATAAACATAAGCCTCGTTCAACTTGGCCGATGCTGACTTTCTTCTGCGACGTGATTTGCAGGGTGCTGGAGGGGCGGGGATACAAACCCTGCAAACATGTGGGACATTCCACTGCCCGTAGACATGACGAAACCGGACGAGACTTGGCTGGATCGATTCTAGGTCGCCATCTTGTGGACTGTAATTTTTACTACAGGAATTCCAATTAAAACTGCAACTCCGCGACCTGCAGAACAATTAAATTTGAGTGGCTTGTGTGTGCAAATTAATTGATTGTTGCATAGTCTGTTCCACAATATTTAGTACATATTTAATATATCTTGTCAAACATGATAAAAATGACTTACACGACAGCTGCTTGTGCATGCAACTTATGATGGAACACAATGTGGTTGTGGCATGTTTGACACGACAAAACAAACGACCTATCATCACTTACACTTCGTTTTAACTTGTATTTAGGAACACTGTGTCAGTAGTAATAATATTAGACTATCGCCAGTGGCATATGAAAAACAGCCTAACTGGGCATTGAACCCGGGTCTTCCACATGGAAAACAAGAGAACTACCACTGCACCACCATTCTCAGTTCAGACAATTGAAGGAGGCAGATAATACCTATCACGTATTCACTTCGTTATTATCACTGCTGACTGCAAGTTGAATAAGAGAAATGACCAATTTATTTACAGCACGCTTTAGGGTTGTTGCATTAGATTAAGCAATGTATAGGTTTATTCATGTTCACGTGCGCCGAGGTGCGACCATACAGATGCGACTTATGTGAAATTTGAGCGGCAAACACGGACATGTGGCTACGGACATGGAAGTTCATCAAAACAAACGCCATACACGTCAGCGTAGACAGCAGCCAATCAGGGCAAAGTGCCGACGTCATGGAGGCGGTTCCACGACTGAGCAGCGAGCGGAGAGCAAATGCGCTGCTGCGCAGCAAAAATCTTGCTCCCGCGATGTCTTCAGGCCATGTGACATGGAATGCAGAGCAGAGAACACTACACCATCATGGACAAATTTCTAACCGGCATGCGTTACGGTCACGCAAAGCGCATGTGCGCTGCGTCGATTTGCGCTGATTTGCGTGATCGTGGATGCACCCATAGACGCCGCCTTCCGCATAGAACCATACGTTATCCTCGCCGCCATATTGGATGTGGCAAAGTGGAGATTCTTCAACCGTCTCTAGACAGTAGCCTAGAATAAAGATGCCTCATTCATGTGCTACGTTTAACTGTACTAACAGGTTTACCGTCCAAGCGAGATCACATGGGATTACCTTCCACATATGAGACTGGAAAAATACTTTTCATTGTATTTGGCCATTATAACGTAATTTTACAAACAGAAGTAGCTGACTTTGTGCCTAATATGAAGTCTCGCGCATAATAGCTGCTCGGTGAAACCAGCCTCCAAACAACGAAGAAGTCTTTCCTATTTAACTAAATACGTAACTACGCTGATTGTTGTTAGTTGCTTAACTAGCTTTGCACATACTACATAGGTTTCACAAAAATAAAGAGATGAAAAGGCAGTGGGAGACAAACGGTGCGACGGGAGGGGTTTTCTGCTACTCCGTCATCTATGGTCTGCATTGAACACTTCAGAACGGAGCATTTTGACAGGACAGGCCAGAGCGTCAGGATCAGAGAGGGAGCTATTCTTTCTGTCTTCAGTTTCCCAGCTCATCTCCACAGAGTATGTGTATAGGTATAAGCAGTGATGATTAGATAATTCAGTGCCACACTATGATGAACATGTTTATTTCCCTTTCTGAATGTGAAGGAATCAGTGATGTATTTTGTTTTGGTATGACGTTAGAATTTGGCCGAAGTCAGTTTGGCGGTAATTCAGCTCACTTTATTCAACGGGATTAGGCCTAGGTCTGTGTGGTGACTCAATAAATTCATTCACTATTTCCAGTCAAATTTAGATCGGTATTGCTCGACCCCACCTCCGCTACACGGGATATTGACGAGTACTTCGCACACTATTTATAACCATCACATTAAACGTTATTTATGTTGTTTTGATGCCTGCTTGTATCCTAAATATATCCGTGTGTGTCTAAATGGGTGAATAAAATGCATCGAGTTAAATATCTTTGTAGAAAGACGCTTTATGAAGTTCGGTCCATTTACTTCCACTGGTTTACGGGGTAGATTTGCCACATCCAATATGGCGGACACACTGACATATCCCAGCAACGGGCCACCAGCTCAATGCGGCGTCTATGTTTATATGTCTATGGGCGTAACCATAGACATACTATACATAGACGGAGCATGGGGCGTTACTGCCAATAGGCACTGACGAGACGCGGAGCCGCCATCTTGGAGCGGGGATACGCTCCATTCAGCTTAATCCGTTTGACAGGACAAATGAACTGTTAGCGCTGTTTATTAACAGTACCTCGCTAAACTAGGGTGACCAACCGTCCGGTTTTCCCCGGACATATCCGTATTTTACGTCCTGTCCGGGGTGTCCTGGTTTTTTTTTAGAAAATGAGGAAATGTCCGGGTTTTTAAAATTACCTTTCATTCAGTTCCTTTCTTACACGGCTTTGGTTTCATTGGACCAGTAAAATGACAGGCACTAGGCCACTGCGCACGGCACTATATGTGACTTCACCCCTGAGCCACTTGGTGCGTCACTGCAGGCAGCCCTCGACCGGGGCGAGACAAGTGGGAAGCCTTGTGCACAGTGGAAAGCAGGCACTTATGTCTCGCTGTCCAGTGGTGGTGCCAGGGACCTAAAATTCCACCTGGACACCGAAAAATATAAAAAGGCTGTTCGAGGCGAGAGCAGCGCCAGTTCCATCAGCATGTATTTCGTGAGACCAGGTAACGAGGATGCTGTGAATGCAGCGGAGGCTACCTGGTCATTTCACACTGTGAAACACCACCATAGTTATTTAATTTATTTTTTTTAGAAGACAATTGCTAATCTTCTTTTCCAATAGCCTACAACAGACATTGTATAACTGAAATTGAGGCTAACTGAGTATCAGTGTTGTTGAGAGTTATTGTTAACTGTTATGTGTTATGTGTAATGCACTTTTTGAATCAATACATTTTGAATAAAATAAATATCTTGTGCACCTTTTGAATAAAAAAAAATCATAAATTCATTTGTAATTGAAGTTATTTTTGTTTGTGACTTTTACTTAACAACCCCCCCCCCCCCCCACACACACACACCCTGGGTGTCCTGGTTTTCACCAATGAAAATATGGTCACCCTACGCTAAACACCACTAATTTTAAACTGCCTGTATCGCTAGTAGGTTATAGTAGGCTATAACAAAGGCTTCTTGAAGGCTTTCATTATTCTTAATTAATTAAAGAGCAACTGTCACTGCTTCCAAATCCCCTCAGTAACAACACACATTGATAAAATAATGACATGTGACAACTGCGAATACTTGAGCAGTTGTCTCAAGTTTATTTGCAGCCCCTTCTATTTTTTTCATTTTCTGCTCCGTATATGGGTGAATTTAAAGACATGACTCACAACAGCGTCAAACTTTTACAATCAGGTTGTTGTGGGATAAATCGCCTGCAGTGTAGGCTTGGTGCAACTATTTCTACCTTCTGACATTGAACTACAGGCTGTTTTTGTATATATCGCTAGTTCAGCCCAAGACTTTTCGTCATGCTTATTAAATAAATCTGTCACTGCATCCGACCCACCTAAACGACAACACAGCCTATTGCTAAAATCAACATACTCCTGTTTAATGTAGCCTGAATCAGTGATTCTGGTCGCCAAATTATTTTTAGCATGTTATTTCGCCAGGTGAAAAGAAGAAAATCAAATTCAAATCTGTTTTTTTTTTTGTATTCATAGGCGCTGTTAGTGTTCAGCTTATAGAGAGGGCCGTGGTGCAAAAGAAGGGCAACCTGGGCGCATACAGAGACTGACAAATGACAGATAAATGCCTGTTTGTTTATATTACCTTTGTGTTTATTGGTTAAACATGGCTATGCCATTAGTCTGTGTGTATTAAAATGAATTTAGACAGCGATTCACGGCTTCTTGTAGGCTACAGTTTTGGTTAGCGATTCAAGGTTCTGTTTTGAAAAGTTGAGACGGTGGGCTTGGGCTCGCTGGCTGCCAAACGACTCGTTTTATGTACAGCTGCTCTCCACTCTCGCATAGTCACAATGGAGAAAAAAAAACATGAAAAACATGTTTTGGGCCACATTCATGGTATTAAAAAAAGACAAGAGGGAAAGAGAAAGTGGCAGATAGAATAAGGAAGAAGTGTGCGCTTGGAAACACTGCAGGTATAGGATAATTCTCTGACAGGTTAAGGGCAGCATTGGTTGACTAACGTTGCTTTTCCATAAGGTTACAATTGAGTTGCTAAACTACTTTACGTTGTGTTTTAGTTTGCTAACTAACACTGGCTGAAGTGTTTTGTAGATATTGTTGCAATAGTCCTTGTTCAAACGTTTGACGTCGTTCGTGTTGTCTTTCTGCATTCCATCCACCTGCTATAATTGTAGCAATTCATATTGAAGTTAGTACAACAAGCAAAACTGATATTGTGCTGTTGTTCAGTATGTAGCATGTCATCCTAGTTCTCGTTTGAAACTTGTTTTAATAAATGTTTATTGTTAACATTAGGCTACATTCGGTGTGGTCTCCCTTACGTTATCTCCGCTCTGAGCCAATTGGGCATAACAATACATTAGATATCTATATATAAACACCTGAGCGCTTTTATATCAGCTGAAACCACCAATCTCTTTCAATGCATAGAGAGTAAAAACAAATTCTCTTACCCAACAACATTAATATTTGAATATTGTTACTTGAATGGTCCATAGACATACTATACATAGACGGAGCATTGGTTGCTGGGACACGAGAAATACGGCCGCCATCTTGGAGCGGGGATCAGACTGTCTAAGCAATACAGCAAAGCCTATTTGTGATCATGAATAAGTCATTCAAGTAACAATATTCAAATATTAATGTTGTTGGGTAAGATAGAATTTGTTTTTACTCTCTATGCATTGAAAGAGATTGGTGGTTTCAGCTGATATAAAAGCGCTCAGGTGTTATAGATATCTAATGTATTGTTATGCCCAATTGGCTCAGAGCGGAGATAACGTAAGGGAGACCACACCGAATATAATGTTAACAATGAACATTTATTAAAACAAGTTTCAAACGAGAACTAGGATGACATGCTACATACTGAACAACAGCACAATAGCAGTTTTGCTTGTTGTGCTAACTTCAATATGAAGCTATAATTATAGCAGGTGGATGGAATGCAGAAAGACAACACGAACGACGTCAAACGTTTGAACAAGGACTATTGCAACAATACCTAGCCTACAAAACACTTCATCCAGTGTTAGTTAGCAAACTAAAACGCAACGTAGTTTAGCAACTCAATTGTAACCTTATGGAAAAGCAACGTTAGTCAACCAATGCTGCCCTCAACCTGTCAGAGAAGTTATGCATCCTATACCTGCAGTATTTCCAAGCGCACCACTTCTTCCTTATTCTATCTGCCACTTTCTCTTACCCTCTCGTCTTTTTTTAATACCATGAATGTGGCCAGGAACATTTTTTCATGTTTTTTTCTCCATTGTGACTATGCGAGAGTGGAGAGCAGACTGTAGCCTACATAAAACGAGTCGTTTGGCAGCCAGCGCGCCCAAGCCCACCATCTCAACTTTTCAAAACAGAACGTTGCCGCTAACCAAAACTGTAACCTACAAGAAGCCGTGAATCGCTGTCTAAATTCATTTTAGTACACACAGGCTAATGACATAGCCATGTTTAACCAATAAACACAAAGGTAATATAAACAAACAGGCATTTATCTGTCTTTTGTCAGTCTCTCTATGCGCAGTAAGTTGCCCTTCTTTTGCACCACGGCCCTCTCTATAAGCTGAACACTAACAGCGCCTATGAATACAAAAAAAAAAAACAGATTTGAATTTTATTTTGTTCTTAGTTTCACCTGGCGATATAACATGCTAAAAATAATTTGGCGACCAGAATCACTGATTCAGGCTACATTAAACAGGTGTATGTTGATTTTAGCAATAGGCTGTGTTGTCGTTTAGGTGGGTCGGATGCAGTGACAGATTTATTTAATAAGCATGACGAAAAGTATTGGGCTGAACTAGCAATATATACAAAAAAACAGCCTGTAGTTCAATGTCAGAAGGTAGAAATAGTTGCACCAAGCCTACACTGCAGGCGATTTATCCCACAACAACCTGATTGTAAAAGTTTAACGCGGTTGTGAGTCGTGTCTTTAAATTAACCCACCAAGCTATACGAAGCAGAAAATGAAAAAAAAATAGAAGGGGCTGCAAATAAACTTGAGACAACTGCTCAATTATTGGAAGCAGCGACAGTTGCTCTTTAATTGTTTAAGAATAATGAAAGCCTTCAAGAAGCCTTTGTTATAGCCTACTATAACCTACTAGCGATACAGCCAGTTTAAAATTAGTGGTGTTTAGCGAGGTACTGTTAATAAAATGCGCTAACAGTTCATTTGTCCTGTCAAACGGATTAAGCTGATCTGGAGCGTATCCCCGCTCCAAGATGGCGGCTCCGCGTCTCGTCAGCGCCTATTGGCAGTAACGCCCCATGCTCCGTCTATGTATAGTATGTCTATGTGTCTATGGGCGTAACACTCCTCTTTTATTTTGAAAAATCTTGACGGGAAGTCGAGCGACGTAATTTGCCTATTGTTGCTCACGGAACGCTGCTTTGACCTGCGCCGATACCCGGAAGTAAACAGGAAATGTTATTTAGGCTTATTTGGGATCGCGTAACGCAGCTTCTGCGTGAGGCTTATGCCTTGCGTTGTGAATATAACACGTTGAAACCCGAAGTTCGTTTTCTAAGGATGACCCTTTTCTCTCCCGTATTGGCAGTCGTACGCTGACTTAAATACATCTTAGATTATCTATGTAATAAGTTTGGTTAACAGTTTGCTTTCGCTGTCCGCCGTCAAGTAGCTTGTCTATCCACTGTCGTTTCTATATGTTGCGTAATTTTGTAAAACGTTCCCGATTTTTGTCCTATAGCTGCCTATCATCGTGGGTCCACCACATTTTTTTCGGACGATATTACAAGACAATGGAAAGAGCAGTAGTAAGATGTGTTCCGTCGGAGTCGAAGTTAACGATTTCATTTACGCTTGATGGCAGCCAGAAACATATGTTGAGAGATCAGAACGAAGAGTTGGGTAAAGTATTGGCAAGGATATCAAACGGTATTATCAAGGCCCAGAATAAGACTAAAAAGTCAAAGAAGAACCAATGTAATGACCCCAGCACAGCTATTGCTCCCACTGTGACACTACATTATAAGGGAGATTATGTAGCTAATAAAGTACCAAACGTTGATGCGTGGCAAGATGGAGCTGTGTTGCACGTTGGTGAAGTTCGGTATAAAATCGAACGAAACCCTCCGG
Source organism: Coilia nasus (assembly GCA_027475355.1). NCBI lineage: Eukaryota > Metazoa > Chordata > Actinopteri > Clupeiformes > Engraulidae > Coilia > Coilia nasus. The sequence goes on from CM050211.1 coordinate 1,156,326, forward strand.
TATTCACGACTGCGGAGCTGCCTGTCGCACTAATGGCAGGATTTCCCATTTGCCCCAAACTAGAAGTAGAATTCGGAGATTTAAGCCACTGCATATTTAGGTGGTATAAACAGAGTGCCGCCAATGAAGACAGCTGGGTCGAGGCTGGTGCTGAACGTGTGTTGACGCCCTCTAACGGTGATATTGGTTTGAAGGTGAAGTTAAAGTGTACGCCTGGAAATGATGCAAAATATGGCGTGGCAAAAGAATTGGTTTCTAATATTATTGAAGCAGGGCCTGGTGCCTGCACCTTTGACAGTCGCCACCCATACACTCAAAACGTCACAGATGATTCAACCTTAAGAGTTGTATCTTACAACATTCTGGCAGATATCTATGCTCAAACGGATCTCTCCAAAACAGTGTTGTATCCTTACTGTGCCCCATATGCGTTGGGAGTTGACTACAGACAAAATCTTATCAAAAAAGAACTGGTCGGATATAATGCAGACATCATTTGCCTTCAGGAAGTGGACAAAGGAGTGTTCAGTGATAGTTTATCACCTGCACTAGATGCCTTTGGCATGCAAGGAGTCTTTAGAATCAAAGAGAAGCAGCACGAAGGACTTGCAACATATTTTCGGAAGTCAAAACTGCAGCTGCTGAGTCAACATGACGTAATACTAAGCGAGGCTCTGAAAAATGACTCTGTTCACTTGCCCTTGTTGGATAGTTTGTCCAAGAATCTAACTTTGAGTGAGAAGGTGACTCAGAGATCAACTACTTTGCAGGTATGTTGCAGTTAACAATGCACAGCATTGAATGTGTTCTTAAGTGTAGTTTATTGACTGATTTCTTTGTTGCAGGTGACTGTTTTTCAACCTTTGGGTGATGCCTCAAAGCCAATATGTGTTGCTAATACCCATCTTTACTGGCATCCCAAAGGCAAGTATATTTGTATTTAACTAGGGGTGGGTATTAGCAAGGACTTTACGATACGATACATATCACGATACATTTGTCACGATACGATTCTATCATGATACACCGCCATATTCTACATAGTTCAGCTAAAAGTAAAAGTAGAGTTGAATTATCAGTTGCTATTTACGATCTGGATAGTCTTACATCTTATCAAAACCAAATTAAATTAACATAACTCAGAGTAACTACATTTATAATTAAATTTATTTTAATATGGTATTGAAAAATAATCATCTGGCGGTAACTGCTATTACAACACAACCAAAGCAAAATTCATTCTCTTACACAAATTGAACTAGTGGACACATTGATGTCAAAAATTGCATAGGATTTAGAAGATAAACTACTGGGGGACATAGCTGTCAAGTTTAAACAATGTTTGTAACCAGAAACTGATATAGTATATTGTGAAAATGAGTATTATAAATACATTGCAATATCGATATAGTATATTGTGAAAATTAGTATCACGATACATTGCGATAAAAATATTTTTGCACACCCCTATATTTAACAGTATTTTACTCAAACCCCTGCACATATTTTAAATTGTAAGCCTTTTATTAACCGTCTCATCTATTGTTTAGGAGGAAACATTCGATTGATCCAGATTGCCATTGCCCTGCGTCACTTAAAGCAGGTGGTTTCTGTGGAATATCCGGGTGCGTCCCTGCTGTTCCTTGGCGATTTCAACAGCAGCCCGTCCTCCGGCGTGTTCCAGCTCTTAAGCCAGGGCTGCGTACCTGCCACACACCCTGACTGGACCTCTGGAGGGCCTGAGGAGCAGTGCCCCATGGAGCTAAACAACCCGTTTAAGCTCCAGAGTGCCTGTGGGGAACCAGCATACACCAACTATGTGGGCGCCTTCCATGGCTGTTTGGACTACATTTTCACAGAGCCACAGATTTTGTCTGTGGAACAGGTGATTCCCATGCCAAACCACCAGGAGGTGACAACCCACCACGCCCTACCCAGTGTTTCTCATCCCTCAGACCATATTGCCTTGGTTTGTGACCTGAAGTGGAAATGAGCTCTCTCTGCAAAGACTGTGTGAATGAACATTTGATGACGTTCTGTGCTCTGCTTATTCAGGTGTCAGAAATCTTTTACTAAATCTGAGCAATAGAGTCTGAGGAGAATAGTAGTTCACACAGAATGCTAAAATCTGTATCTGACCACATGGGTCGTGGATCTGTTCAAAATATATTCATGATATTCAATTGACAGTTTTCTCCTGCACTGTAACTTTCCCTTGCTCAGTTGTTGCCACTGTTAAAAAATTCTACATGAAATTCAGTATGAAAATCTCCTCCACTAGTTGATGAATGTGTGCAAACATATGCTATTTCTCCAATTTAGTGCTTGTATGGACAGTGGTTTGTTTTAAATTGGGAAAAAAAAGAAAATTTAAATGCTCTGACTAGTGAACTTGAGATCACTTGACAAATAATAAGTACCATAACCCCATACAAATGAGACCAAACAAATGCAAAACAAACAGAAAGTGGTACATTGTCTACTGCAGTGGTTCCCAAAGCCGGGGTCGCGACCCCCCAGGGGGGGTCGCAGGGCAGTGGAGGGGGGCCTTGAGACGATTTCCAAAAATAATGCTATTGCTTGTTTGCTAACCAGAGGACCGTCACCCTCCCATTAGCGGGCATCAAATGTGTGACCTGTTGTCGTTCTATTGCTCTGCCCTGCCCGATTAGTATAGCTATCAGCAGACTCTCCTCTGGCGATCACCTACTGTTTAAATCTGTGTCCCAGCGTCGGGTTTTCACGTGTATTATTATAAATCAGGTACACACCCTCCGTGCGTTGTGTGCTTTGAAGTCCTCGCACAAGAGAGTCTACACCGGCGAAATTATGTAGGCATATGAAGACCAAACATCCCAGCTTCACAGATAAAGCCAGTGACTTTTTTGCAGAAAAGAGAGTGTTACAGGGGCAGAAGAAACCCCTCACTAAGCAAACAACTATCTCTGCAAAGGCGTAGAAGGCTTCATATGAGGTGGCATATTTAATTGCGCAGACAAAAATGGCCCACACGATTGGGGAAACTTTAATGAAGCTAGCAGCAATAGCGACGATTTGGATTTTGTTCGTAATATTTGTAATATGTCCGTATATGCTCAGCATTTTATATACGTTATGATGGGATGTTGCCTATTTGTTTTCGCTCGTGAGTTTGGTAATAAAATACACTAGTTTAGAGATTGTGTTCAGTTTTTTTTTGCTCTACTGCCTTGCATGCATAACACAGAAACATTATGAGAGAGGAAAGGAGAGAAAGAGAGCGATAGAGAGCGAGAACACGCGCACGTGACAGAGAATGGTTGCGGGGGTCGCGGGTCGTCAGCAGCTTAAAACTGGGGGTCGCGGTCTGAAAAGTTTGGGAACCCCTGGTCTACTGAACAGTCTGGAAAAGTATTGCTCAAAGTAAGCACTGGAATTGTGGCGGGGCGGGGGGGTCCACCCCAAATTATTTTTAATGAAGTAATTTCCTGCATTCTGGTGGATTTTAAATACCCATTTTACCAACAGAAGTACCAAAATAAGTGAGTTTTAAAAAAATAAATATATAGGCGCGTTTCCACTACAGTGAGTTCCGGGTAATTTTTTGGCCTTCTCACGGTTGGCGCGTGTCTCCACTATCGGGCAGTTCCGAAATGGGCGATCTCCCGGAACTTTTACAGGGACCAACGGAGTACCTAAAGGGATTAGGTACTCCGTTCGGCCCTGAAAAAGTTCAGCTTGTAGCCTGTGGTAAACTCGATGCTGATAGGCTGTTGTTAAACACTACCAGCCATAGGTAAACTAAAAATCACTATGCCATAAGAAAATATTTTTTCTAAACAGACAAAATACATTTCTCACAACAGAGTTCATTACAAACACAGTTGCCCATGTAACTATATTTTATCTAATCTTAGAGGTTAGTTTGAAGACAGACTCGTATTATTTTTAGATTAGCAAACTAATTCAGCATGCTAGCAGACTAATACGCTTCCTATGGAGTATTTTCATATGCCTGTTAGAGGAAAACGTACAGTCTATCAAACTCAGAGTTGTAGGAGAGCTTGTTTTGGCCGTTTCCACGATAAAGCATTTAACTATTTGCTATGTGGTGCACAACGATTTCCTCAGGCAATTAATTACCTTCTTAAAACATGTTTACTTGGTTAACTTTAGCCTGCTAATCTTGTCATAACGTCACTCGGAACATCTAATCTTATGAAACATAGTAGACATAAATGGACTGGAAACTCACAATAAATAGGAACACTAACCACAAACCTTTAGGATTTATCCGGTTTAATTAATAAATCAACATAGAATGCAAGCCTGCAGTCAGTCATGTTCGCTGCTCTGAGACACCGAAGTTTCCCTTTGTTTACTAGAGGTCCGATAAAACGTTGTTGTAGTGGAGACACGCGAGGTGAGAGGACCAACCAAACAACAGTCCCTGAAATTTTCCCTCTCCCTGAATTACCATCGGAACCTCCCCTAATGGAAACGCGGCTTATGTGCCAGTCAGTGTTGGGGTCGTTACTCAAAAAAAGTAATCAACTACACATTACTTGCTACTGTTAAAAAATGTAATGCATTACTTTACTTCTTTACTCCTTATGGAAAGTAACGCGTTACATTACTTTGCATTACTCAGCAACGGCCATGAGCAAAATACATAAATTCCTATTGGACTGAGCAAGATGTAAGACAAGTCATTCTGTCATGCCATTTCACGAAAACAGCCTGGCTACACCACAAAGTTGGTGAAAATCTGAAGAGCTCTGCAGAGGGTCATATCAGTATTGCGCTGCAAGCCAAAAGTCTAAAACAGGTGAACTTGACAACACTTACTAAAATAGAATGAATGAAATAACATGCAGAGACTGGCATACGGGCTACAGCATAAATGCCTTAACAAACCAGAGACCATTCAAATAAAACGTGTTACTAAATAAAATAAAATAACCATTTTAGATGATGTCAGGGTACACGTTTCATTGGCATGCTAGTCTAGGGCAAAGGCACTTTGTTAAGTCATTGGGGGTGCTCCCCCGATGATCATACTGCATGAGGAGACGTTTTTCAAATCTTTTATCCGACAACCGATTTCATGCTTCAGCGCGAGGCCGTCTAGTCTGAATAGCCTCATGACTGGCGCACTAGATGCGTTAGCTGTGTTAAGTTTCATACTTCTTATATGATGGAAACGGTTAAGGGCTTCCATGTCTGACTCCAACTTAAAATACTCTGTTACGTTTGTGTCAGAGTTGAAGGAAGCTGTTTTTTCCTTCTTCTCATCAAAAGCAAACATCTTCTCAGCGACAGTGCTGTATGGCGGGAGGTTTCTAATTCTGCGCAACCGGCTCCACATTACGGAGCAAAACAATACACTCTGCAGACAGCAAATTCCTCACGGCTTTTCTCTTCTCCTCATCCCTTGACAATTGCACTTTAACTTAGGCAACGTCGCTCACTCAACATGTTAAAAATAATGATCATATCTCCACCCCTGAACATTATGGTAGATGGCTTTGTCATTTCCCCGAATTCCCCGACAGTTGCGTATGGACATGTCTGGCGACTAATGTGCAAGCGTGCACCTGAGGATTTTAGGGGAGAGTCAGGGGATCCGTCTCAGATATCTGTGGTCAGACTGTCCACTGAAGAAGTCCAGTAATCAGCATATGCAGTTAGTAACTGTAGTGTGATTAATGAACTTGTAACAGTAACGCGTTACACTACTACGGTACCGACAAATGTAATGTGAGTACAGTAACGTGTTACTTAGTAACGCGTTACACCCATCTCTGGTGCCAGTGTCCATCAAAGAGGGGGAGACGCCAAAAGTTTTTGCTGAATAACTCCATGAACGTTTCACCCAACAACATGAAATTTTTGTGATATGTCGGTGTTACAGAGGCGTATTGACCCAGTGATATTAGTGGGGGAGCCTATGTATTTTCATGGGATTTCAATGTTAATTTTTGGAGAGTGGTTGAACTGTCTTCTGGGGTCCCTGAACTTTGAGAAAAAAAAATTCCCCCAGTTTCTTACCCTTTTTTCCCTCCAGTTTCATATGTTGCTGCAATGGACGCCATAAATATGGCCTGTATTAATATTTTTTATTAGAACAGTTCATAGATAATGTTGTTTTCAGGTATGGTAGTTTTTATAATTATTTGAGATATTTTAATATATATTTTAAGTATTTAGTAACATTCATTTTAAAAAAGAATATAACACTAGGCTTTGTATGTTAAAAAGCTACATTTTAAACATTTATATTTTTTGATAAAAATAATAATAAACAAAAAATAAAAAAACAGCTTATAAGCAACAACAATTTTGAACAACTGAAACCATTTCCATTGAAACATTTCATTCCTTATGTGTTGCTGTCTACAATGACAGTTTCACAATTGCAATCACACCAGTCTCCATCCTCCTCATCATCATCAATTCCCACCATATCTCCCTGGCTGACATTTCCACAAACCTCTTCATCTGCTCCACACAGGCACATCTCAGAACAGTTGATACCCTGAGACATACATATTTTTTCAGTCGTGACGTCAAATATTCGTTATTGACAGTAATGTTTCAGTAGTGATGATTATATTGAACTGTCTATATTTTGTGTAAAAAAGTCTTTCTGTTAACTTTCTTAAAGGTATAGCTTAGTTGAAAATGAAAATTGGCACGTTATAACATAATGCAGAGTTTTTATTTCTATTGAGGATCAATCCCGAACTAGCCTATCGCATTTTGAAGTTTTCAAAAATGTTAACATTTTGGTCGAAAATACTGGCAATGCTATTGCTAAGGGCATCATGTAAAGCTTGAAGATAACGTTTAAACCATTAAACTAGCTCGCAAAAACTCCAAACTTTGCTATATACCAAAGGTCCTGGTCCTGTCCTTCAAAATGAGGTATGGAGATTCATAAGTCTACACATTGTTTAGCGAGAGTGTTTTCCATAGACAGTAGAACAGAATGGACGGAGGGATGGTGCCATTTTCAACAGGAGCCGATGAAACCAGATTTTAAATTCTCAAATTGGTCACCAGGCTACTGCGCAAGCTCTCTGTGACGTTCAGTGACGTCGGCCAATGAACCCGAATACCATAAATTGAGTGGTAGATGCTCAATCACAAATCAGACAGCGTAGCTGCAATCATTTACTGGAGTGGGAGGCTAATACTGTACGTGGGGACTTGATTCTTCTACTAACTTTGTTCCAGGCAGTCTTGCAAGCCAGCGTCAAGGGAGCCTAGCTAGTTAGTATGGCGTCAGAATAGGGACAAAATTCCTACGCACATAGAAACTGTTCGCGTGAGCAGGAACTGCACAGAAACTGCTCGTGGGAGCCGAAACTACTCGTGCCTGCCGAAACTGCGCGCGAGCAAAAGAACTGCCCTCGCGCGAGCACAGAAACTCCTCTTGTGTGGGACAAAAACAATCTGCTCGTGCGAAATTGACTTCTGCTCGCGCGCGAGAATATTGACTATGGGGGCGGGAACCTGGGGATTAAAGGCTATTGTGATTGGTTTGTCCTGAAACAGAGCACTTTGACAGACCGCCCCAAATTTCCCAACACTGCTTCACTGCCACTAGGGGGAGAGAAACGCTAACAAAACAGAGCTAGAACCTAGATGAGATAGCCGAGTTTGACAGGTTTGCGCTAGACAGGCTGCTAATCATTCAAACCCTTTTAGATTACCTGGCTACATTTTACTGTTCCATCGTCAGATGACCCATCAAAGTAAGTGTACGTTCAATTTCTTCTGACGACGCTCATGTTGTGTGTAATGTAATGTAATGTGTCAGCTGTTGTGTTGGAGACATTGGAGACTGCCAGTTGCTTTAGCTTGCTAACCGAATAGAATAGGCTGTACAGTGTAGAATGATGGTATTCATGATGGTATGATGGTAGTCGTGATTGTATTCACCGAAGGTTGTTTACACATCTCTTATTTTGCTGAAGTTGTGTCATGTTACTGACATAGTAAGTACCTTGTGCGATCGATAAGCATCACTATCATTTCACTCATTTCTCATTTTTGCATAGTATGAAAGGACTGTTTGGCAATGGCGTTTACCGTAGCCTACATTTATTTCCCAGGCTAGTTTACAACTTGTTTACTGGTTGCGTGATGCCACGCACGCTGGTTCCTAACACATACGCCATTGCACAAATGACCCTGCCAATGCTAGTTCTAAAGACGATTATACCCACTGACTTACCCTTAAATGTATGCTCCTCTTGAATCAAATGGTGTCTAATGCTCAATTATCCCGTGTTCCATACACCGCAAAACCCCGGGAAACTTGGCCACTCTGTATCCCAATACACCGCACGATCCCAGAGGGCCTGATTCTAAGCTGCCCATGTGTGTGATGGCTGCCATTCATAAGCCTCTTCTTCTGTGTTTCTATTGACCCACTAAACGCACTACTGCCATCTGCTGGTCTGGGGTGCCCATTCTTATCTGCACAAACAGCCCTAGGTTGCACTAATCTCCACCTCCTCGGTAGCACACTGGCTAAGGCACTCGACCCACACCTGGGGGGCCCGGGTTCAAATCCCTCCACCGCCCCACTCGAACATGGCAACCCTACTGCTAACCCCAGGCAGAGACCGCCCTTCTCATCCCGATCCAATTACTAGTCCTAGCTGCTTCCTCTGACATCTCCCTAACAGTTTTACGTAGATTCTTACCACCAACCCCAAGCTCCCCTAGCAATGAAATGACTGACCTCCCTACAAACCCTCTACAGCCCACTTCTACTGGAAATACTCTTGCCCTCCATCCTTTCTGCTCTGCTTCCAATCTCAACTCTTCATACTTAAGCTTTTTCCTCTCATATGCTTCCTCTAGGGAGCTTTCCCATGGGACAGTGAGTTCAATAAAATACACTACCTGTTGGCTGGTCGACCAATAGACTATGTCTGGCCTCAAGTTAGTGGTAACTATTTCTTGAGGGACCACCAACTTTCCGCCCACATCTATAAGCATCTGCCAATCCTTTGCTTCCTGTGTAGTAGTCCTTGACTTTGCGGCTCTCTTACTTTTCTCACCCTCCCGCACAAACTGGATACCTTTTTTATGACTACCTTCTGCATTTACCTGCTGCCTCCTACTCTCAATTCCTGCTGCTAAGCATTTTAATACTTGGTTGTGACGCCATGTATAGCGACCCTGTGCCAAGCTAACTTTACATCCAGATAGTATATGTCTCAATGTGGCTACACCTGAACAGAGTGTGCATGACGGATCCCCATCTGTCCAGATTCTCAGGCGATGGGAGCACGTCATATGTCGCATAAGAACTTTAGCCTGTTAGACTCCATACTCCACAAATCCCTCCAAGTAACCTGTTTTCTCTCTACTCCCTCCCAATTCAACCACTGGCCCTGCTTTGCTAGTGACACAGCTTTTACCTGTCTACTAGCTTCTTCTTGCCTGCGTATCTGCTCTACAACCAATCTCCTTTTCTCCTTCTGATCTGCCTTTCTCCACATTGGCTTCCCTGATGTACGCCCCAAGCCTCCCCGCCCAATCTGGACATTCCCCACTATCTCTCCATGTCTAAGGGCTGCCTCTGCCTCCTGCACTGCTACCTTTGGTTTCCACTTTCTCCCTTTGCTCGGGTTAGGAGCCAGACCACTGACTATCATGTCCTTGCTCCCTGTTAACAACAGCTCTGTTCTAACCTTAGCACACTTAAATTCCTCTACCAGACTATTTATTGGCAGCTGCAGTATGCCCTTCCCATACAGAGCTACACTGCTTTGGCACCGTGGAACCCCTAACCACTTTTTAACGTATGAATTAACCACCCTTTCTAGTTTATCTACTTTTGATAATGGTACTTCATACACCGACATGGGCCACATTACTCTAGGGAACAGTCCAATTTCTGACACCACATCTTTCTCCACTGACAACTGACACTACATCGTCCTCCTCTTATGCCAGTCACACAGCCAGTGTTGTCCTGCTGACAATAACAATAATATTAACACATTTCTATGGCATTATGGCGTAGTTATACTGGAGAACTGGGTATAAGTGGATATGCGGGATAATTCTTTGTGGGTTCATAGATAAATAATGCCAGAAAGAATGTTGCACTGTGAAATTCAACTTAATTCGCAATAATTTTGAATATATTTATCTTAGTTAATTTTAGAAAGAGGGAGAAAAAATAAAAGTTTGTTTTTTGCGCTCACCACCACCCCCTCCCCTCTTCGGAGGACAACTTTATTTTACTTTACCTTTTTTTAAATAATTTTGAGAAATTAAGAATGATTAAATGTCTTGGTAGACAAAATTAATAATAAAAAAAGAATGATGGCTATATAATTACAATTAATTAATTTTTATTCCTGAGTTTACAACAGAAATGTTTACTATTTTAAGTTGAAAGAGGTTTGAGTTGTTTTTAAATTGTGCACAGAGTTCACAAATATATTGGCAAGAAGGAGTATGTAAACCATTTGGATTTGTATGGGTGTCTTCCTTAATTTGTCATGACATGTGAGCTGATCTTCCTGTAAGTCAGTGATTCTCACCCCCCACCCCTCCCCAAATAACAACAACAAACCACTTTTCCTGAATGTTTTAGAGGTACTGAACATAATCCACCCCACTTTTGTTTAGGCACAATCCTTAGGTTAAGCAGTGGAGGGTGATGTGTGTGACCTGGCCCACCCATTGAATCTAATGCATTTAATTTACATGGTTTAAAGGACAACTTCGGTGTAAAATGAAAATTTGCCTGTTAAAACATCATCCCGAGTTGGTATGTGTACCGAGGAGCAACAATTATTCAGCCCGCTGCATTCAGAGTTAAACTATTTTTTATCGTTTGCCCCAGAAGGCTAACAATGGAAGTGGTAGGTGCCCTTAGACGAAGCACGACGACAAAGCTATTTTTAAACCATTAAAACAGCTCGAACAAACTCCACACTCTATCGGTAGTACAACAAAGGCCCTGACATTAAAAACGAGGCACTGAGAACTTTGTAAGTGTACACAACGTCTATTAATAAAACAGGTTTGATAGGCAGTACCTTGCTGTAGTTTCTCGTCGCCGCTATGTTGGACGTCCACATAGCCGATTGTCGAACAAGGACCAGCGGTCAGAATAGGAGGAGAAGTAGTGCAATTTAATTCCGTGAAACTGGAGGGATTTCATCTGTTTGTGACAATATCCAGTCATTGTGCCCATTTAACAGAGCCATGGTCCCAGCAACGGCACCTAATCCACCAAAAAGGCTACATCTGAAGAGAGGTGCCATTCGGAAACCTGTGCGACTTGGTGGAGATGTATGTCCAACAACAAAGTCAAGAGAGAACTGCAGCCATGGCGACAACAATCGGGAGATATTTCACAGGTTACCCATGCGTGATAAGGACACTTTGCAGCAGAAGCTGGTCTTCCAAATCGTGTTATCCCTGTTCACGTGCACAGCACGACTTCCGTCAACAACAGCACGCGAGACTCAGTCCTAAGTGAAACGACACTTGAATGGGCCTCTTCAGTCTCTTGTACAAAATGGCAGGATATCGTCACCAACAAGTCGTTGCAAATGGACTTTTGCCATGGCTGCAGCTCTCTCTTGACTTTCTTGTTGGACATACATCTCCACCAGATCTCCGAATGACCCCTCTTCAGATGTAGCCTTTTTTGTGGGTTAGGTGCCGTTGCTGGGACAATGTAATCATCTTGGTTGAAATGCAGGCTACAGACACGATAATCTGTTTCAGCCTGTGGGCGCGTCTTCACGACGATTTGCAAGACCAGTTACTGCTGCAAAGTGTCCTTATCAAGCATGGGTAACCTGTGAAATATCTCCCGATTGTTGTCGCCATGGCTGCAGTTCTCTCTTGACTTTGTTGTTGGACATACATCTCCACCAAGTCGCACAGGTTTCCGAATGGCACCTCTCTTCAGATGTAGCCTTTTTGGTGGATTAGGTGCCGTTGCTGGGACCATGGCTCTGTTAAATGGGCACAATGACTGGATATTATCACGAACAGATGAAATCCCTCCAGTTTCACGGAATTAAATTGCACTACTTCTCCTCCTATTCTGACCGCTGGTCCTTGTTCGACAATCGGCTATGTGGACGTCCAACATAGCGGCGACGAGAAACTACAGCAAGGTACTGCCTATCAAACCTGTTTTATTAATAGACGTTGTGTACACTTACAAAGTTCTCAGTGCCTAGTTTTTAATGTCAGGGCCTTTGTTGTACTACCGATAGAGTGTGGAGTTTGTTCGAGCTGTTTTAATGGTTTAAAAATAGCTTTGTCGTCGTGCTTCGTCTAAGGGCACCTACCACTTCCATTGTTAGCCTTCTGGGGCAAACGATAAAAAATAGTTTAACTCTGAATGCAGCGGGCTGAATAATTTTTGCTCCTCGGTACACATACCAACTCGGGATGATGTTTTAACAGGCAAATTTTCATTTTACACCGAAGTTGTCCTTTAATCGGTTGGATTTAAATTAATGTGGAACTTACAATGACGCAAATTCTGAGTAACAAGCCACTTTTCCTGAATGTTTCAGAGGTACTGAACATATTCCATCCCACTTTTGTTTAGGCACAATCCTTAGGTTAAGCAGTAGAGGGTGATGTGTGTGACCTGGTCCTCCCATTGAATCCAATTTGTACTGTTGTTCTTAATGCTTTCTGATTTATCACTATTCCCATTTGTGTGACCCTCTGCAAATATAACAATGCGTTTTGCCATTAAAAAATCGCAACTTTTTCTTTTAAAAAAACAATAAACCCATACGTTTTAATAGTCTGGGGTGCGTTTCCCAAACAACGACGGAGGTTAGCATTAAACCACCGTTGTACAACGTAGGTTCAAACTACTTAGCACGCCACAACCGACTGTTTCCCGAAAATCTCCAACCACCAAAGTACGATGGAAGTCTGAACTGTTGTTAGTTTGGACTTAGGTGGTTCAAACTGCAAAGTACCCAGATGTTTCGGAAGTGCTCGGAGAGTATTCGGATGCATTCGTTGCGGATAACGACAGAAACGATTGATCTACATAAGGACATAAACGTAGTCTCATTTCATTAAAGCCGGTATGACAGCTGTAGAAACTCTGGGGTATCTCCGTAAACACAACCATGTGCCCTACTCATTAAAAGTAACAACCGACTGTCAGTTTGTATCATATGTCTATATATTTAATTTATACTGCATAGAGCAACAGCTATAAATATAATCACTCCCTCCCTATAGGTAGCCTAAGTGGTGAGGTGGATGAGTGGTTAGCTCGTCGGTCTGTCAAAGGAAGTGTTGTCTTTTTCGGTGAGATATGGGTTCGAATCCTGCCGAAGAGTAATCAATTTGTAACAGGTGTAAATTATCTACGGGGCAATGGAATAACCGTGCTTGTGGGTCAGTAATCAGTGCACATACATCACAATTTTACAAAAGTGCTCATTAACATCACTGACGCACATTAACTTTTATCCAACCACATTTTGCACCAGCTTTTTGTGTGCTATCGGGTGTGTTTTCTACCTTCTTTTTACATGATCTGGCAATGCAATACCGATAATTAAGTGAATTGGGAGTAACATAATTTATGCAGATGGTGGCAGCAACGCACAGACAGCCGCGTAATCCGCCACAAAAGGGCCAAAGGTGATGAGCAAGACGTCACGTGAACAAACACGACGGTCTCACGACAGGTCCATGCTAATCGTTCCAACTGCACAGCTTCACGATGGAACTTCCGATGGTTCGTCCAGACTTTGTTGTTGGGAAACACTTGCGTCGTTGAACGATCCATCGGACTACTGTAGTTGTAAACATCGTTGGTTGCTAAGTCTGGACGATGGTGTTGGGAAACAGCAGTGTGGTAAGACCATCGTTCAAACCTACGAAGTTGCTAAGGAAGTTAGCAACGACGCTTTTGGGAAACGCACCCCTGGTTCGTTTTGAAGTTGTATTGCCCTAAGGTTTCACTTTCAGAGTATCACCGATACGGCTTTTATTTTGAAAAATCTTGACGGGAAGTCAAGCGACCTAATTTGCCTATGGTTGCTACAGAACGCTGCTAACGAATTCTCACGTTCTTGTGTCAGATTAAGAGTTCGGCCAGAAAGACTCAGAGAATAAGAATTCCAATTAAAGCATTTTAATATGGTCAGAATAAACAACTGAACATTAATTAGAAAGTAGATATTCTTTGGCGTAGGTATGGTCATCAGCCTGGGTCTTGCATCGTTGGGATCCGGCAGAACCAGCCGTTGCCGTTTAGCAGAACCCAGAATTTTCCCCCCAGGCGGATGGACAGGGACCAACCTGGTGGTGGTGGGGAGGGAGGAGGATGCGTCAAAACGTCGGCACCTGAAGCAGCGAAAAAGGTAAATTAGACAGGTCATTATAAAGCAGGTGGCTGCCGCTGATTGGTCGGAGACAGCGCGCGTCCCAGCCAATGTCGTCTTCCTGGCAGAACTTTCGCAGGCTTTCATTTCGGCCAGAAAGACTCAGAGAATAAGAATTCCAATTAAAGCATTTTAATATGGTCAGAATAAACAACTGAACATAAATTAGAAAGTAGATATTCTTTGGCGTAGGTCCGGTCATCAGCCTGGGTCTTGCATCGTTGGGATCCGGCAGAACCAGCCGTTGCCGTTTAGCAGAACCCAGAATTTTTTCCCCAAAACAAGATATAGCATTTATAGTTTTAATACGCGCCATGTGGATTAAAACTTACCCCCAAAGACGAGAACAGTGAAGCAGAAAGACACTAGACCCACCGTGAAGTGATGACAGGAACCCCACCTGAAGCGGAGAAGAAAATGGTAAGCAGAAAAACACTTCAAACTAATCAGCACTGGCACTTATGGCAAACGCGTATCTCACCGATATCCAAACGAAGACACCCGAAGCTGCCCCAGAGAACAGCTATCACTGAGGGCAACACACATAATAATAATAATAATAATAATAAACTTTACTTGTATAGTACAATTCATACATGCAAAATGCAGCTCGAAGTGCTTTACAGTTTAGCAGGGTAGTTATAGGACAACATTTCTTACAGTCCAGTGGTGCCGGAGCAGATGAATACAGTAGCAAACTGACTCTTTGCCTGAACACGGGTAGACGGTCCTTGTAGGCCCTAGACAGCAATCTTTGTAGTCCAGTGGTGATAGAACTATGCAATGGCCTGTTAATGCAGGCTCTTATGTGAATGGAGAACATGTAACTCACAGATATCGAAACGAAGACGCACAAAACTGCTCCAGATATCAGCTATCATTGAGGGCACGACACATAACAGAGAGCTACATGGAAGTCTCATATAGGCTCCCACGAGAGCATATAAGACAGATACGCACAGATAAGCTCCAGAGAACGGCTATCTCGGAGCGCATAAAAAAGCCCCAGAGAACGGCTATCTCGGAGCGCATAAAAAAACCCCTCAGAGAACGGCTATCTCGGAGCGCATAAAAAAGCCCCAGAGAACGGCTATCTCGGAGCGCATAAAAAAGCCCCAGAGAACGGCTATCTCGGAGCGCATAAAAAAAGCTCCAGAGAACGGCTATCTCGGAGTGCGACGGGGGCACACATATAAGCTCCAGAGAACGGCTATCTCAGAGCGCAACATGGAGTAGAGTAGTAGAGTATACTTTATTGTCCCCAGAAGGGAAATTTGTATTGGTCTTAGACAGTTGCTGCAACACATGTGTAGCAGCCTCCGACACAATAGACCATTTGCGCGGATGCGCTTTGACGGGAGCGGTCAGTAATATTTGATGACGCGCGGGTTAATTTCTTTGCTTAAACATTTATTTTCTTTCTGATTGTTTTACATTTCTTTGTGCATCACCACGACGGTCAAACAATTGTGTCCCCTTCCTACTCCCGCCAGCTGATTCCAAAAACACCTGTGATCACCTGGTATATTTAACGTAACGTAAGAGGAGGTGGGACTGTACGTATAGGAGCTACCTGTGTCTATTTGTGCTCGTTACCGCCCCAGCCACCCTGTGACACAGATCATTATCACCATCAGTGCAATCATATTAAGACATATCAACTTATTATTATTATTATTATTAACATACTAACAAAATGGAAACAACAAAATAGCGAAAATGGCTCCAACATCCCGGCCCCTAATTGTCTACAGTATTCATCAGACAATTACATTAATAAACATGGAGCCATCAAATATAATTAATTAATTTCAGGGTTAGAGTCTATACATTATATCTGCAAAACGTATCATAGTCCTTTTAAGTGCAAAATGAAAAACTCTTCTTGAAAAGACAAAACTATGAAAATATCTTCTTCAAAGACAAAAATATGCAAAAAATGTTTTCTTTAAAAGTACAAAGAAGGAAAAGAGAAAAGGAGGGAAAATTAGAAAGGTCAGTGTAGGGGTCAGTCAGAGTCATGTCATCTCCTGAAGAAGGCACAACTTAGTGATGGGTCTCTCCAGAATGTTTGTTTTGGTCTGTATCTTGACCCGTCGAACATGTCCTCTGCTGTCCGGGAAGGTCTCTATTATTCTTCCCATTAGCCATGAGCTACGTGGTGATGTTTCATCCATAACCAACACGATGTCATCTGGTTTAAGGTTTTTTCTCGCCACATTCCACTTTTGTCTTTCCTGCATTAGGGGAAGATATTCTCTGACCCAGCGCTTCCAAAACAGGTCAGCGATGTACTGCACCTGTCTCCATCTTCGTCGTGCATAGCAGTCATCCTTCTGAAACACTCCTGGTGGCAGCAAGGGCTTCCCTTTTAACAGGAGCAGATGGTTTGGTGTGAGAGGTTCGGGATCCTTAGCATCGTCAGAGACAACAGTGAGGGGTCTATCATTCTCTTCGTCCAACACTTGCTGCCTAATAGTGGAGTAAAGGACCCTTTTGATGGTTCGGATGAGTCTCTCCAATGAGCCTCCATGATGTGGTCCGAAGGGAGGATTAAAGGTCCATTTTATTCCTTGAGTAGATAGGCCTTGCTGGATTTTGCTGTGATTCAGAAGTGAAAATGCATCTCTCAATTCACGTTCTGCCCCCACAAAGTTTGTGCCGTTATCAGAGAACATTTCTTTGACCTGTCCCCTTCTGCACATGAATCTTCGGAGCGCAGCAATGAAAGAATCAGTGTCCAAGGAATGTGCTAGCTCTAAGTGAACAGCTCTGCTGACAAGACAGGTGAATAGGACTCCATATTTCTTTACCATTGCCCGGCCCCTCTTCGTTTCAATGGGGCCAAAGTAGTCAACCCCGACGTAGGTGAAGGGAGGGTGGTCTGGTAATGTGCGGCATAAAGGCAGGTCAGCCATCTTCTGCACCGTAGGTGGAGTGTGCCAGCGTCTACAGAAGACACAATCCCTTATGGTCCCTCTGGTGGCTGAATTGGCCTTCAGGATCCAAAATTTTTGACGGAGCTTTGCCAGTGTTTGATTTCTACCACCATGGCCAGCAGAAACGTGCGCATACCTGATGAGCAGTCTGGTTAAGTGGCTGGTCTTGGGTAGGATGGCTGGATGCTTAAACTCTTCTGGCATTGCCATCTTATTCAACCTCCCGCCCACTCGCAGCACTCCATCATCAAGAATAGGGTCGAGTTTGTAAAGTCTGCTGCCTTTCTTGACAGACGTGTTCCCCTTCTTTAGTGCAGAGCACTCGTCTGGAAAATGATGCTGCTGAACACACCGGAGAAGAGCCTTTTCAGCATGTGCAAGATCCTCAACTGACAGATGTTCACAGATGAGTATTTTTGTTCCTTTCTTGGGGTCACCTGTCTGTTGGTCTGAGCATGCCAACTCTCTTCTTTTCTTACTTAACTGTCTAAGCAGGTCCCTGAACTGCAGAAGTCTTGCAGTAGCTCTTCTCAGACGATCCCAGGAAGAAAAGTGCTGTATGAACTTCATCATCATCAGAAACGGTAAGGGGAATCTCTGGGAGTCTTGGCCAGGACTGTTTAGGCTGCCTCAGAAAGTCTGGTCCTTTCAACCATCGTCCCGACTTCAGAAAGGATTCAGTTGACATGCCTCGTGAGGCATCATCCGCTGGGTTAAGGCTACTGCTCACATAGCGCCACTGAAACTTTTCTGACAGGTCTCTGATGGTAGTCACTCTGTTGGCCACGTAAGTCTGGAAGCGGCAGGTGTCATTGAGGATGTACTTTATAACTGAGGTGCTGTCCGTCCAATACACTGGTGGTTCTAACATAAATTCCAATTCTCTCTCCAGTGTCCTGTTGATCCGCACGGCCAGGACTGAAGCTGCCAGCTCTAGTCGAGGGATGGTTACAGGTTTCAGTGGTGCAACTCTTCCTTTGCCCATCACAAATGCCACATGGATGAGACCTCTGGTGTTTGTAAGCTTCAGGTAGCTTGCTGTGCCGTATCCCACCTCACTGGCGTCACAGAAATGGTGTAGCTGTGCTCTGCAGACTTTCCCAAAGTCCTTTGGTGCATAGCATCGGCTGATGTTGAAGTCTTCCAGCCGGGCCAGTGCACTTATCCAGGTCTCCCATCTTTTGACGAAGGCAGATGGCATCTCTGAATCCCATCCAAGGCTTCCTCTGCAGAGGTCTTGTATTATCCTCCTAGCTGGAAGGATCATAGGCACAAGGAAACCAAGGGGGTCATACAACGAGTTCACAACAGAGAGAATGCCTCGGCGCGTGCATGGCTGCTGTTTCGGTGAGATCTTAAAGCATAAGGTGTCTGAGCTGATGTTCCACTGGATTCCAAGAGCACGTTCAAGAGGCTGCTCACTCTTCTCAAGATTGACATCCATTATCTTTTTTAGGGCTCTATCCTTCTCTGGGATTGAAGCTAGCACTAATGCGCTGTTGCTCACCCACTTTGTCAATCTGAAGCCTCCCATAGCACACGCTGCTTTCACTGATTTCAAGCAGTCATCGACATAAAAATTTCTTCTGAATCGTGCTTAGCACATCTTGGCTCACCTTGCCCTCATTGTCTTTGGCAGTTCTCTTTAGTGCGTAGTTGGCGCAGCTTGGCGAGGAGACGGCGCCAAAGAGATGCACTACCATCCGATACTCTGTGAGGGGCTGACTGATGTCACCATCGGACCACCACAAGAAGCGTAAGAAATCTGCATCATTTTTGGGAACTCGCACTTGGTGGAACATGCCTTCAATGTCTGCCATCATGGCCACCTGTTCCTGTCTAAATCTGAGGATGACGCCCAGAAGGGTGTTCGTCAGGTCGGGTCCTTGCAGTAACTGCAGGTTCAACGAAGTTCCCTGAAATGATGCTGTACAATCAAAAACAACTCGGATTTTATTTTTCCTCTTGTGGTAAACCCCGTGGTGGGGTATATACCACACTCTACCATCACACCTTGAAAGCTCATCATCTGGCACCTTCTCAGCATGGCCTTTATCCAACATGGCATTCATGAATGTTGTGTAATCTGCACGAAATGCCTCATTCTTAAGAAGTTTCCTCCGTAGAGTCATGGCTCGCAGCTCGGCCACAGGTTTATTATTTGGCATGACAAGGCTCTCATCACGGAAAGGTAATTTCATTTCATAATGTCCGTTTTTCTTTATGGCTGATTCGTCAGCGTTTTTCAGGAACCTTTTGTCCTCAAAGGACAGTTCAGCTTGCTCCTCACAGGCCCTCTCGGGGAAGTCCTGATTATACTGCCTGACAAGCAGCTCCTCTAATCTGGCCACAGAGATTCTATTTGAAGAGACACATTTACGGCCATGTTCCTCAGGAGGCGAATCGCCACTCAGTGGACCATTGATGAGCCATCCTAAACGGGTCTTGACAGCATAAGGCCCATCTCCTTGGCTGTGTATGATCCTCCAAGGCTCTAATGCCCATGGGGCATTGGCTCCAATGAGCAGACCGATGTCTGCATCAATGGTGGCAATTTGGACATCTTTCAAATAAGGCCATTTTCGTATGTCATCTTCTGTCGCAATATTTCCATGGCTCACTGGAATTCTGTCTTGTGTAAAGAGTTCTGGCAGTCCTGTGAAATCGGACCCTTCAAGGCTGCTCACCTCCAAACCTGTGATGCGGTGTGTACCCACAGCTCTCTCTTGCCCCATCGTTCTGAGCAGGATTTCTGTTCGTCTGCCCTCCACATGTAAATCCTCCATCAATTTATGCGTACAAAAGGATGCAGAACTTCCTGGGTCTAGAAACGCATAGGTAAGTATGGCATTATTACTTTTAACAGACTTAATTTTCACAGGCACAATCGCTAGCTTGCAGTCTGACACACCGGCCCCAGTATGCTTACTAGGCATGGTCACTTGGTTGCTGCTGTTTACTGTACAGGCTGAGGATTGAGTAACAGGGCTACTAGGTTTAGTGACTTGTATGAAAGGTGGCTTGACTGGGACTTGAATGTGCAAGATTGTTGGATGCCTTTTCTGGCATATTTGACAAGTCAGACGCCTTTTACATGCACTGCTCATATGGCCTTTAAGGAGACACGCAAAACACATTCCATTATTTTTTAGGAATTCAACTTTATCCTTATGCTGTTGCAGCGCCATCTGGTGGCAGGATTCCATAGAGTGGTCTCCTTTGCAGAAGAGACATGGTCTGCTGTAGGCCATTCTTGGCTGAGTCTCCAGGGGGCTCTCAGATGTGCTACCCTCACCCTGCGGTGCTTTGGATATTACTGGGCCAATAGTGGTTGCAAAGCTTTTCTTTGTGAGTGGCCGTTTCTGCTCAGTTGCTCTGATGGCTTTAGCAGAATCCTGAATGGAGCCAAACACTGGGTGTAACAATATTCTGGCCTGTTTTTCAAGGAACTCCACAATGTGATGGAATCTGGCTCTGCGTCTTGTATTCTCCTGAATCTCGCATGCCTTGGTTCTCCATCGCTCCCGTAGCTTGTATGGCAGCTTAGACAGAATCAGTTTTAAATTGGAAGGGGTGTCAAGCTCTGTCATGTCAGGTAGACTTCTAATTATATTACAACAGCTTCTCAAATACAATGCATAGCTGTGGAGCTCTTTACCATCTTCAGGTTTTATAATGTTCCAGTTTAAAGCTTTCTGCATATAAGCATTGCTGAGGCGATACGGATCACCAAAGTGTTCATCAAGGAGGCGTCTGGCCTCTGCATATCCAGCCTGAGCATCCATATACAAGCAGCTTCTAACTAATTCTTTGGGTTGACCAGATGTACACTGCTCGAGGAAGTAGATCCGGTCTTGGTCGCTCTCAGTTTTTTGTTCAATGTGATGTTCAAAAGCATTAATGAAAGGGAGGTAGCTTATGAGATCACCACTGAAAGTTGGCAATTCTCTAGAGGGGAGAGAAGTGTGCTTTTGGTGCTGCATAATCAAATCTGCGAGCTCATTCTGTGGATTTGGTTGTGCAAACTGAAAGCCAGGTGGGGCAATGGGTTGCTCCATTATGCGACTCCTAAGTGTGGGCTGACTGGCATTAATTGTTGCTGATGGTTGTGCACGCACTGTGGGTCCAGGCAGAGTATGTGATACTGAATCGTATTTATGATGGGCCTACGCATTATGGGCCTTGGTTCCTCCTCCATAATTCTCTGTAGAGGTGTTTTAGGAATTGTCCCTATTTTGGTGAACTCAGGGAATGGCTCAGACTTCATAACAGATGTATCAGGATAGCCGTCAAGGTAATCATTCATTCCATTATTGCCGTCATTCAGCATCTGTGAGACTAAGTCAGTTGTGGATTGAAGCTGATCATCATAACTCTCCAAAACCTTTAATTTGGCATCAGCTGCTGCAATATCTGTTTCGAGTTCGACCATTTCCATTTTTCTTTGAATATTTATCTTTTCCAATTCGAGCGCATGCCTTTGTTTTAAGCCTTGCGCCTTTGCCGTAAGCGCCGCTTTCTCTGCAGCCGCTAGTGCGCGTGAAGATAACACTGACGAGGCTTTTGACCTGGCATTTGACCCAG
This sequence comes from Coilia nasus, assembly GCA_027475355.1. NCBI lineage: Eukaryota > Metazoa > Chordata > Actinopteri > Clupeiformes > Engraulidae > Coilia > Coilia nasus. Next base: position 1,178,251 of record CM050211.1, read on the forward strand.
TCTTAGATACACTATCTTCTGGATTAATCTGTAATTGTGGATCGTATTTAGATTTTTTCCACAAATCAACCTCACGTAAAAGACTCTGGAACACGGCCACTTTTGGCTCATACCATTCAGTGCGATCCTTTTCTTTATCTACTTCAGACATTAACGCTTGAACAGATACGTGCGCTTCGGACAATTCATTCATTGCAGCTCTTAATGCGGTAACGCTTTCGTCAACCTCTTCAACACTTGCATGAGCATCAAACAAAGCCCTTATTTCATTTACTTTTCTTGTACATACACCCAGTTTCCCACTGCGGGTCGCGGTTACAGTTTTCAAGTTCGGATCAGTCATCTCAGCCTTTAATTATTTGGCCATACAATGCGCGACTTAAACAAACTCCACTTTAGTTATTGTTTGCAGTCACTTTGCGATCAATGTTCAGGATTTGTAGTCCATTTCACAAGAACATATTAGTGATCACCTTCGTAATGTTTGTTTAAGCCATCCTTTGTTCTCATTTCAAACAGGCAAACTTGAATCGGAGCGCTTCAGGCAATAAACTTTTACTCACGGACCGGAGACTTCTTGGATGCAACCAGTAACGTTAATCCTTCCACTGCTTAGTTTTCGTAACGAAGTTTCAGAGCTGACAGTCCATAATCCATGAAAAGTTTCAGATGTATAATCCACGGGAATTGTTTGACTTAATGTAGCAGCCTCCGACACAATAGACCATTTGCGCGGATGCGCTTTGACGGGAGCGGTCAGTAATATTTGATGACGTGCGGGTTAATTTCTTTGCTTAAACATTTATTTTCTTTCTGATTGTTTTACATTTCTTTGTGCATCACCACGACGGTCAAACAATTGTGTCCCCTTCCTACTCCCGTCAGCTGATTCCAAAAACACCTGTGATCACCTGGTATATTTAACGTAACGTAAGAGGAGGTGGGACTGTACGTATAGGAGCTACCTGTGTCTATTTGTGCTCGTTACCGCCCCAGCCACCCTGTGACACAGATCATTATCACCATCAGTGCAATCATATTAAGACATATCAACTTATTATTATTATTATTAACATACTAACAAAATGGAAACAACAAAATAGCGAAAATGGCTCCAACAACATGCAAGCTCCGGGAACAGCTATCTCATCTCGGAGCGCGACAAGGACTCACATATAAGCTCCGGGAACAGCTATCTCATCTCGGAACGCGACAAGGACATACATAAAAGCTCCGGAGAACGGCTATCTCAGAGCGCGACAGGGACAAACATAAAAGCTCCAGAGAACGGCAATCCCGGAGCGCGACAGGGACACACATATAAGCTCCAGAGAAGGGCTCTCTCGGAGCGCGACAGGGACACACATATAAGCTCCAGAGAAAGCTCTCGGAGCGCGACGAGAGACACACATAGAAGCCCCAGAGATGGCTATCTCGGAGCACGACAATAGACAAACAGATATGCCCCAGAGAATGCTATCTCTGAGGGCAACACATGTGACAGACATAAGACAAACAGATCAGCCCTCATAGAGAGCTACATAGAAGTCTTACAGCGGCTCTCACAGAGAGCATATAAGACGGTGACACACAAAACTGCCCCAGAGAATGGCCATCCCTGAGGGCAGCGCACATGACGGAGACATGAGACGAACAGATCAGCCCTCGTAGAGAGCTACATAGAAGTCTTACAGCGGCTCTCACAGAGAGCATATAAGACGGAGACATATATAACTGCCCCAGAGAACGGCCATCCCCGAGGGCAGCACACATGACGGAGACATGAGACGTACAGATCAGCCCTCGTAGAGAGCTACATAGAAGTCTTACAGCGGCTCTCACAGAGAGCATATAAGACGGTGACACACAGAACTGCCCCAGAGAACGGCTATCTCTGAGGGCAACACACATGACAGACACGTAAGGCGAACAGATCAGCCCTCATAGAGAGCTACATAGAAGTCTTACAGCGGCTCTCACAGAGAGCATATAAGGCGGAGACATATATAACTGTCCAAGAGAACGGCTATCTCGGAGGGCAACAGACATGCAACATGAGACAACATCAGAGGGCAACATAAGATGCACTTACCAGCCATCTTGGAGAGCAGACACGAATGACAGACCGATGGGCTCTGACGAAGAGCTGCATATATGGCATACAGATCGGCTCTCTTGGAGAGCATAGCATATGAAACGTTTCAGCCTGCAGAGACTGACACCACCACCAGTAGTTGCAAATAGAAATGCCTTGATTGCTTATAGCGAGTGATACTTGAGCATGCAGAACCGATTTGGAGCCAGGTTTGATGAAGGCCTCGAAGCTGACAAAACCATCTCCCCTGGTGCTTGATAAAGGAGTCAGTCATTCCCCCTTCCAGAATTCAGAATTTACCCACGTGGCAACTTTCACACTCCTAAATATTCATACGAGCTTATTTTAAACTAATAAGGTCGGCGAGTAAGCCGAGTTACACTGAAAGTCCCATTTACCTGATAGGAAGCTAACCGGAGCTAAGCTGCATGTTAGCAACTAAGTGAGTTAGCCTGCAACAGTTGGCCGCCAATGTACATATCCCAGCATCAATCAGTTATGTTAAAGGAAGACTTCAAAACCAGACGCTGTAAATATATTTAGTAGTAAAAGGTACCAAGACCCCACCGAATAAGCAGACCTTATCAAACAGAAGCATTGGTAGCATAGCTGCTAACAACCTTAGCGAAACCAGAGACGGTTAAAGAACTATAGAATGCGCAAATTATCCCAAATAAATCCACTGAGGGCGAGGAATTGAGCGTACCATGTCGGAGGTACGAACTACAGATGCATAGTACACATGTACTCCAAACAGTATAAATAGGTGAACGAACTGCCATGCATATCTGCATCAACAAAGAATGATATTGTCAGATCAGTAACAGAATACAAGGAAAAACAAGGCTTGGTACTGAAACGAACAAAGGGCAGGTTAGTTGGAGGTGGCACGGCTCCGGGGAAGGGAGACCTGAACTAGAACCGACTGGAGCTCGGGAGAAATTTTAAAATAGCTGGGCGATTCGGGGTTTAGTAGGGAATGTTGACGTTGGTTGTCAAACAGCGCGCAGAGTGAAATATCTTTAGGATCAGCACGGGAGAATGCGAGCAGGAAAAGCGAGCCGGTGATATATCCTCATCCGAATCCGCATTGTCGAATTTAACGAGAGGGAGCTGCGACATAACCATAATTTGCGCAAAGGAAAATGCGTCAAAACGTCGGCACCTGAAGCAGCGAAAAAGGTAAATTAGACAGGTCATTATAAAGCAGGTGGCTGCCGCGGATTGGTCGGAGACAGCGCGCGTCCCAGCCAATGTCGTCTTCCTGGCAGAACTTTCCCAGGCTTTCATTTTTGTATTTTCGCTGGTGGTGGGCTTATATCGGAATATGCGGATTGTTTAAAAGCCTAGTTGAGCTTGTTTAGCCCCATTTAAACATGCCTTGGAAAACACTGTAACACTATGACCCAAGTATTTTGCTTGTGCATTATGAAGGATAATCATGTTCCTGTGTGGTTAAATTCACGGCTATTCAGAGGCATAGAATGTTCTGAATTAGTAGAAAGTGTCAAAACCTGAACAGATTGGAGGAGACCCAAGTGCGTCACGTTACTCAGAAAACTTTTATTAAGGGATTGGGGGTAAAGGGAGATAATCCCGGGGGCACAGCCCAGCGGGCTGTGGTTAGTGGAACTGCTAGTGAGCAGTGTTCTCTGGGTCGACAGCAAGCAGCAGGTCGGATAGCCGGCGCAGGTGAGCTGAGCGTAGTCACAGGCAGGCGGGTCGAGGAGCCGGGGCAGGGGGCAGGAGAGAGGAGCGGAGTCGTGGACTGGCGGGAGTCGTAACCAGGGCTGGGGAGCAGAGCAGAGTCGTAGGCAGGCAGGAGTCGTAGCCGGGGCAGGGGATCAGAGCAAAGTCGTGGGCAGGCAGAAGTCTTAACCAGGGCAGGGGAGCAGAGCGGAGTCGTAGCCGGGGCAGGGGAGCAGAGCAGAGTCGTGGGCAGGCAGGAGTCGAAGCCGAGGGCAGGGGAGCAGAGCGTGGGTCGGTTTGGTCCGAGTTCGTCACCAGAGAGCAGCAGCAGGGTAGCGGGGAGCCAGACACAGGGAGAGACAAATGAGCAGGGAGGAACACAGGAGACGAACGAGCAGGGAGCAGACTTACAGGCAAACACCACGACAAGGAGCAGGGAAACCGGGGAGCAAAAAATGCAGGCAGGAGACAGAGAGTGGAGCCAGAGTCAATAACGCTTGCCTAGATGAGTCTGAGGTTCGCTGACGGACTGACAAGGAAGGAGTGAAAAGTGAGAGACTAAATAGCGAGAGAGAGTAACCAGGAAACGAGTGGCAGCTGGAGATGGGCGTGGCGGAGCAGGTGAAGGTAATCAGAGCGGAGGTAGCAAACGGGGAAGTAAAGTGACTGAGATTGAAACTAATAACCAGACAATGAAAGTGCAGCAGAAAATACGACCCAAATAGGGAAAATACAAACAACCTCCACAGAGTAAAATCGTGACAAGAAAGTCTTCAGTCAGTTAAACCTTACAAATTACATATAATGTTGTCTAATGCTGACAAGGCTTCACCGTCTGCTTATAACAGATTTGGGAACATCCAGTGGTGTACTGCATAAAATGAAAGCAGAGTACAAGTCTAGCAAACTATTACATGTGGATGAGGTGACAGCATTGCAAAAACTTAAAACAAAATTAGAAGAAAGAGATGAATGCAAAACAATTAAGGGTTTCATTCAGGTAGTTCAGGCAGTTCCTCTTAAAGTCATTTGTTTCAGTGCGGCAGGGGTGTTCTTGTGGTATGAACTTACACGAACATGTGCAGCATGTTGGGATGCCACAGGTCGTATAATAACGTCTAAATTAACTAATAAGAGAATGCTTTATTATAAGAAGTGTGCGTAAATCAACAACACCAAATCTGTCAGTACCAGTCAGGGGCGTCACTAGTCCTATTACTGTACTGGGGCACAACTGGGGCACAGATAATCAATGCGCAAAGCAAAAACATTTTTAGCACTTATTTATCATAAAAAATAAGTATATCATGAAATAAATAGTACTTCAAACTAAACAATCATATCAGATTATGTTGATATGCTCATCAAACATCGTAGATGTAAGATGACAATCTCCAGAAACCGAGTGTGGGAGCTCACAGTGCTAGGCTTACCGTCACATAAATCAACAATGGTAATAGGCATATGCCAGTTAGCTAAAAGACAGCAGCTAACGTCTCCAGTAGGCTACTTAAATTTACAGCCAGAACTAGCTTGCATGACAGCTGCCTCATACATTAAACATAAAAAGTAAAGTTGTAACATTTAAATCCACATGGAAATGGCGACACAGAGGTGAAAACAAAGAACAATGATGGGCAATTTACCCGGTACTAACCTGTAAGGCAGGTGGAAAGAAATAGCGCTCAGACACCGTTGTTAGACGTTAAGTCACAGCCAAAGTCGCGTGAGTAAATTGCCATATAAAGTAGCCATGTGTGCATTGTGTATGGAGTGAATAAAGTAGCAATGAGTTGCCATATTGAGTAGCTGTGTGCGCATTCTGTAGATTATGCTATGTAGACCTAAAAGTCTAAAGTGAATTTTTTTTTTTTACTGGTGAAATTTATACTGGGGCACTACAGACCAATACTGGGGCATGTGCCCCAGTAAAATATGTCTGGCGACGCCCCTGGTACCAGTAGCATTAATGATTGAGGGACACACACAAAGTGCAATACAATTAGTTAGTCTCCAAGAATATGAGCGTAAGATATTTACAAGAAACACTCTGCCTTTCCAAATTTACAGTGATAGTGTTGCTCCAGGCAGCAATAAAAGTGTTTGATAAGCAGTCAATGGAGGATTATTTATGCTGTTGCTGGCGAATAGTCACTAAGGCCACCAGTGTGGATGATTTTCAGCTCACAATAATTAGGGCTTGTAAAAGTCATTTAATGAAGCAGACTAGTGAGATATGTAAAAACATTTTTAAAGGCAAAGGGGACAGGTATAAGGTAGGAATGTACATTTTTAGTGCCTTGCTTAACTGCACAGGTAATGATGACGCATTTAATTTAGTTAATCAGATATGCATTATTCTTGGTAGTGGAAAACTAAATACGTTAGTTACAGAGTGTATTTTAAAACTGAAGTCAACGTTGCAAAACTAAATGAGTTTGATGTGTGTGTAGATAATGAGAATGAAGTACAGGAAGGCATCAATGTAGGATATGTTGAGAAGTCACCATTTTTGGGTCATTTTAACAAGATAATGTCAGGCAGGTAAACAGACGGACCAGACCCAAGAGCGTAACGTAACCAAACAGGCTTTTATTAAGGGTAAAGATGAAGGGAGAAAGTTCGTAATCCACAACAGGATTCAAGAGTCGTAACCGAGAATGGAGAGCCGAGCTGAGTCGTGGGCAGGCAGGAGTCGTCGCCGGGGCTGGAGAGTGAGCAGTCGTGGGCAGGCAAGAGTCGTAACCGGGACTGGAGAGCCGAGCTGAGTCGTGGGCGGGCAGGAGTTCTCTCCGGGGCTGGAGAGTGAGCGGAGTCGTGGGCAGGCAGGAGGCGTAACCGGGGCAGGCGAGTTGAGCAGAATCGTAGGCAGGCAGGAGTCGTTACCGGGGCTGGGGAGCTGAGCAGAGTCGTGGGCAGGCAGGAGTCGTAGCCGGAACAGGGGAGCAGAGCAGAGTTGTGGACAGGCTGGAGTCGTAGCCGGGGCAGAGGAGCTGAGCAGAGTAGCGGGCAGGCAGGAGTCGTAGCCGGGGCAGAGAAGCGGAGCGTGGGTCGGTTCAGTCCGAGTTCATCACCAGGAGGCAAGAGCAGGGAAGCGGGGAGCAGACAAGGAGGGGAACTGGAAGCAGGAGGGAGACAACAGGCAGGCGGGGAACACGAGAGACAAACGAGCAGGTAGCAGACACAAATGAACACGACAGCAGGAGCAGGAAGAAAACGCAGGTAGCAACAGGAAACAGAGCCAGAGTCAAAAACGCTTGCCAAGACGAGTCTATGGTTCGCTGACGGACTGACAAGGAAGAAACGGGGAGAGAGAAACTAAAAGGAGGGTATGATTAACCGGGGAGCCAATGAGAGTGGAGACAAGGTAAGGAGAAACAGGTGAGGGTGATCAGTGCAAGGCAGGAAGGCAGAGTGGCTAGAGAGGAACCCAATTACGTGATTACGAGGTGCAGCGGGGAGAGACAAGACAGAGGAGTGGAAAAAAACCAAGCAGGAAGAGCAAAACCGTGACAGAACCCCCCCTCAAGGGACGGCCCCAGAAGTCACCCAAGACAGAGAGAAAGGAGAGAGGGGAAAAAAAAAGAAAAAGAGAACAAAAAGGAACACCCACCGGGCGGGAGGAGGGGAACAGGTGAGGGGATCAGAACTCCTCCGACTGATCCGACGCCACAGCTTCGTCTCCGGAGGATGGCTGGGACCCGGTGACAGGCGGGGCAGGAACAGGTGCAGGAGCAGTGGCCCGACAAGAACCCCTTGGACGACCCCGGCGAAGAGCAGGTTGATCTGGATGCAGACGGTTGAAGTCCCGGATGAGGGTGCGGTCCACAATCTGCCCAGCCGGGACCCAGGACCGCTCATCAGGACCGTACCCCTCCCAGTCAACGAGGTACTGGATGCCTCGACCCCTCCGCCGGGAACGGAGCAGGCAACGGACCGCGTAGACCAGACCCCCATCCAGGAGGTGAGGAGCAGGAGGCGGAGGAACTGCCGGGACCAACGGGCTCCGACAGACAGGCTTAATCCGGGAGACGTGGAAGGTAGAATGGACCCTCATGGTGCTGGGGAGACGTAACCGGACTGCAGTAGGGCTGATTACCCTCCACGCGGAGAGGAAGGTCCTTGGCGAACAGCCACACCTGCTGACCAACCCGGTAGACAGGTGCGGGAGTCCTGCAAGGGTTGGCACTGACAGAGTAGGCGAAACGGCCCGGAGAAGGGCGGCCCTCGCCCGTGCCCAGGTGCGACGACAGTGCTGTGCGTTAGTGTGGGCCGAGGGACAGGCAACCTCCCCCTTCTGGCTGGGAAACAGTGGAGGCTGATATCCGTAGACACACTGAAGCGGGGACATACCCGTTGCCAAGCAGACGAGGGAATTGTGGGCGTATTCCACCCACACCAGCTGTCGGACCCAGGAGGGGTTATCCGAGGCCATACAGCAGGGGCTTTCTCTAGTTCTTGATTCAACCGCTTCGCCTGGCCGTTCGACTGGGGGTGGAACCCAGACGAAAGGCTGACCGTGGCCCCCAGCAGGCGACAGAGCTCTTTCCAAAACACGGAGGAAAACTGGGGACCATGGTCGGATACGATGTCCCTCGGTAGACCGTGGATTTGAAAAACATGTAACTGGACTGCCTGCGCGGTCTCTTTGGCCGAGGGGAGCTTAGGGAGCGGAATGAAGTGAGCCATCTTGCTGAAACGATCCACCACGGTGAGAATGGTGGTATTGCAATCCGAAGCAGGCAGTCCAGTTACAAAATCCATGGCAATGTGTGACCACGGCCGAGAGGGTACCGGTAGCGGCTGAAGGAGGCCGGCGGGTGGTCGGTTGAGGGTCTTGTTGCGACAGCAGGTGGGGCAGGCCTGAATGTATTCCCGTACGTCTTGGTCGAGTGATGGCCAACAGAAGCGCTGGGCTACCATATGCGTCCTGCGAGTAGCTCCCGGGTGGCAAGCCAGCGAGGAGTCATGCCCCCACTGGAGAACTTGGGAGCGAAGACCCTCCGGCACGAACAAGCGGCCATCCGGAACATTCCTCTGAACTTGGCCCTCAATGTCCCATGTCAGGTCAGCTAATTACGAATGAACCGTCGGTAAAAATTAGCAAATCCTAGGAACTGCTGGAGTTGCTTACGGCTCCCAGGGACCGGCCAGAAGGTCACTGCCGATACCTTGGCCGGGTCCATCTGTACACATCTGTGGTTGAGGGTTTTCTCTTGAGGATTTCTTTAATTTGTGCTGATGATATGAACATGCAATTTCACACTGCCAAGTAGTTTGATGTTTACATTAAAGACCTGAGGAAGCGTCTCTGCCAGTACATGGAAAGGAAAGGCCAATCGTTATGACGGGCATGCGGAGTAGTTTGATGTTTATGTTAAAGATATTTGTGACCATAAGAAAATAAAATAATAGTACAAAAAATAAAATAAAATATTTGTTCATATGGTTACCCCGGGACGTCGCAACAACTTTCGGTGCTCTCCAAAAATTACAGTCCTTTTCATACATGGTGGTTGAGGGGTTTCTCTCGAGGAGTTCTTTAATTCAGGCTGATGAGATGAACATGCAATTTTAACGTAGTTTGAGAATGAAAGGCTGGGGCATGCCGAGTAGTTTGATGTTTACGTTAAAGACCTGAAGCATCTCTGCCAGTACATCAGCAGCCAAATATGATAAAGTCTAGCCTAATAAACACTATGCCACTACACAATATGAACCGCTAGAAACATAGCGCGCACTGTACAGCAACATGATCAAGCCATACGCATAGAGAAGAAAGAATACCGACATTGTAACATTTTGCGTGAAATGCGTGAGTCAATGTTTTCGTGGCTACAATTTGCATTTGTGTCTGCTATTAATGCAATCATACAAAAGTTTCCTCAAACAAAAGTATGAGCCAAAAGCAGATTTTATTCCGTCCCCTTCAAAAAAGAAAATACATACAGTTGCCCAAGAAAATGTGTACCCCTTTCATTTTGTACAGTATGATCATTGCCAATATACTTTGCACAATACTAATCATCTGTTTGCTGTGGTGATACGTCTTTTCTATCCACAGGCATGCTGCATGACACTATACACCAATAAGTTGTTGATGCTGCTTGCAAGAGCTTTACGTTTAGTGGCATTGAGTTGCAGGTTAAATGGCAAGGGCTTCTGTAAGATCTTAGCTTATTTATCTTCACATATTTTTAAACAAACAAACAAGCAAACAAATCATAATAGCAACACAAGGTATCATTTTCGGTCTTATAAGACAATTGTTTAAAGACACACCTTCCCATGAAAAAACTGTAGTAGACTGAATGTGCTAGCATACAAGTTGCAAACTACTGAACAAATGATGAAACTTTCTTCTTAGGGTTTGCACCAAAATATGTTTAAGCCATTTTTAAATTGAAAACAGCTGATTGTAAAATAATACTAATTTGTAATATTGTCATTTTATTAAATATGTATAGAAAAGATATGTTTGACATCCAAGAATATAGTAACATTCTTATATAGAGCAAAGCACAAAACTTTAAACAACCCTGTTTCTTGGTTATTCCTATATAAAATATAATTTCCATATTAGCTGTTACCATGTGTTAATACTGATTGTAAAATGCACGACAGATACATTTTTGTGCCAATTTCATTTTGATTTAATCGCAAAGCTTATAATCTCTCTTTCCTCCTGGGGGTGAGGGGGTGGGGTGGTTGTCAGGGTCAATTTTTAGGGGGCCCTTTAAGGACATTAATGGAAGTGGTTCCCAAAACTACAACATTTCTAGTGGTGTGCCTGCTTCCAAACACTGTCTATATCCATTGAAAAATAAATAGCCTAGAATCTAAACAGAATCTGCAAAGACATAGAAAGTCAACACCTCGGCACTACAGTCCACAACGTTGGGCCCCTTTTGCCAGTTAATAGGGAGAATCTATCCAGAGTGATGCAAGCCAGTGGCCTCCACTGCATGGATGTTCATCAGATAGCACATCCTTCCTGTCTCCTGGAAGGCATCAGGGAGTTTGGGTTTGGCAGGGTTGGGAGAGAAGAGAGGAAATCTGTGCTCCTACAAGTTGTTTTTCTCTGTGCATTCAGCTTCTGTGCTACGAGGGAAGTAGACGGTGGTCTTGTGGTCTTCATATCGGTCGATGTGCTTGAGGTGCACCACCATGTGCAGTGCGTAAGCCAGAACGAGCAGCAGGATCAGGGAAGTGATCAGACCCATCAATATGGCTGGAGTTAAGAATGTGGCACAGTCACTCGCAGAGGCAAACTTGTTGGAAAGGACATTGAAAGCTTGAATCTGTTGATTGAAACAAAAAGAGTATGTAAATAGATGTTCAAAGAGCATAGGCCTCCCTTTTTTACTGTAAGAAGGTAAAATACCAGACACAAAGAGACTGTTTTCTTCTTTCACTTCTGTCTTCTTTTATAACACCCTTTCTACTTTTCAGCTGTGGCATTCCCACACTCTGCATTGTGAGTTGTTCTTTACCTTTGACACTCCCGTGCTGTGTGTAGCTCTCTTTTTCGCTCTTTCTGTCTCTCTTGTCTGGAGTTTTGTATGATTTCCTTTACATCTGATTCATCTCTGGTTTATTTGATCATTGTGTACTTGATTTAACAGGTATTTAACTTGTTCATTCAATTGTTATGTCTTGTATATGTTTTTGATCCCTTTTTATGTGTGTGAGAATGAGGCAGGAATTATGGATGCTAAAATTTCATTTTCAATTTCACCAGTCTCACTGCACCTAATAAAGTACCAGGGTTTAATGCCACTGTGCTGTCTCCTGGAGCTAAAAAGTGAAATACTGTATGTTTGAGAGTTTGGTCTGCTACAAAGACAGGATTGTGTACATACAAACCTGAAAGTCAGTAAATGTGATGTGCCAGTTTGTAGTGCTATCAGTGTTGGAGCTTGGCACCAGAAGTGTGTCATATTTCTGAAGGCTGCTAACATGCTGGCAGTGGTATGAGTTGGTTGAAGGGGCGTAGACATCTGTAGCATTGAAGATGACCTCATGTGTCCAGTTGTAGTGTATGTGTACACTGTCTAGTGTGAACCAGTTCTGCCCGGCTGACTCATAAAATGTATTGGACATCCGCAGTCTGTATGAGGCACAAATATGTATCTACATGTAATACATGTAATGAGCATAATAGCATTATAAGGATAATACATATAATAAGGATAGTTATAGAATGTATTATGTCATATTTGTTAAAAATATTCCTAAGAAAAATTAGGAATAGCCAGAGACACACCTGACAGCTAGTCCCCTCAGGTCCTGCACATCTCCAAAGCGCAAGATAAGCCTGTTAAACAAAACACAGTGCTTAAAGCAAAGAAATCATAACAAGATACAATAATAATAATTGTTGTAGTTGTTTGTTGTTGTTGTTGTTTAAATTAATTACATTTTATAAAGAACTTTTTACTTGCTGCCGCAAACTCTCATTTCACTTTATATCAGAAAAAAACAGACACAAAAATGAAAGAAGAATGAAAAAAGAAAAAGGTCATGAAGGTCATGTGGAGAAGACTAATATTAAAAGATGAGTTTTGATTAGAGGTTTGATTGTGGATTTGAAAAGAGCTAAAGAAAGTCTATGTGTTGTACGGGAAATAAAAGAAGTTTAAGTTTACTGCCACATATTTGAAATAATGATATTCTTTTTACCCAGAGCCATTTTGACTTTTAACTAACAACTTCTAACTAACATCTCTGCCAGTTCCACATTTCACTATACTTCTACAGACAGAGTCTCTGGAAGCACCATCATGAGAGGCCAATTTCATCATCCAAACAGTCTGTATGCTTTGCAGCAGAAGTGAGGGCTCTGTCCCATAATAATAATGGAGTAACTGGAGCTTGTCTGTCTAATAAGTATGGCAAGGTAAGGACTCACATGGCTTTGTCTTTGCTGCAGACTGAGCCTTTGGTGTCCACTTGTGCCTCAGGACCAAACGCTCGCTCTGTGAGGTCGACCAGGGTGTGGTTGCGGTACCGTATGGCAAGCTTGCGAGCCCTGAAAAGGATGCATGTCTTGCCGTTGTAGACTACAGTCAAGGGGGCGTAGGGCAGGATAGGACTGGGGGCTTGGAGAAGTTTCCGTTTGGGTCCATGAGGTGAGTACAACTGCCATCCAATTCATACAGACACCCGGGAACAGAAGAACAGTAAACACTTTGGTTACAGCAAGAAATAATACGTCTTATGTCATGTGTTGTGTTGTAACTGGGGATTGGTCAAGCATAACATAACCTGTAGAATTTTTCCTATAACTTTCAAACCAAAATGAAGTAACAGATAAAGGCCGAAACATATTTTTGTTTATTACAGCGCCCCCTGGTGACACCAAATGACACCAAATTCATGGTGCTTATTCAGAATGCTGTCTTGCATCTAAATATCTAAATTTGCTAAAGATGTGTTAAAGCATTGCCAAGATATAAGCTTACTTCCTGTTTGGTGGCTTTCCCGCTGAATTTGAATGCCTGGCATGAAAAGCTGGAAAAGGCCATATCAAAACACATTAAAAGATATGAGCCGAAACACATTTTTGCCATAGAGCTAAAAATAGAGAGAGCACTGGTCAGGTAATCCTGTGATGCCATGGAGACCTGCCGCCATTATCAAAATGGGAATGTGTCGTCCATCAATGGTGTTGTCTTCCTCAAATACAGCATGCCTGAGTCCTGTGCCTGTTACAACTGCACCAACAAACACAAAAAGTGTCTGGAATATCCTTCCATAGGTAGGTAACCCTGCAGTATACAATTTTTCGAGAATTGAGTCAATTTATGAAGAAAAACTTCAAAACTTCAAAATCTTTAGACTGTATTGACACAATGTAAATTCCAAGGTCGAGAGACTGTTTGCCTGCTCGATTCTGGCTCTTCATTGGCTTTAACTTTTATTTTGTTAATTTCATGTAGCTGACATGATTTTACAGCACTATGTTGAATTTCAGGATAATCTAGTCCATAGCTGATGACCTAAATCATTTTATAGACACCCTGTCTTCTAATTGACGCACCTTGTGTTTGTTGACATTGCTCTCGTTTTGGCAGCCATTTTCAATCCTTCACGAAGTCACAAATTCTAATCAGAGTCTTCTATCTCTATTTTTAGCTCTATGATTTTTGCTCATTACAGCGACCTCTAGTGACCTCTTGTGACACTGTCAAGAGTCATGTCACCAAGTTTGGTTACGATACATTAAAGTGTTGCAGATATAAGACCTAACTTCCTTTTTGGCAGCTTCGCTACCCAATCCGATTGGCTGTGACATGCAAATGCTTTGACTGATCAAATCGCCACATAAGTTCCTGTGTGAGGCTTGGTCTGAAGATTATATTTACCCAGTTTCGGGAAGTTTGGGCAAAAATTGTGACCTGTAAAAATTTAGCTTCACTTTCAACATTTTCTAAAATGACGGGAAAATTTGGAAGTGGAAATTGATGTTACAGGGGTTGCTGAACTCGCCTTGATCCAAGGACAACAAACAATCATTTTGTTTCAAACCAAACGCAGTAACACATTAAGAGATTACAGCGGCCCCTACTGACCAAACTGCAACACTTTTGTCGTGACCTCTTAAGACGTTGTCCAGAGTCATAACATCAAGTTTGGTTATGATACATCAAAGCGTTGCTGAGATATGACCTCACTTCCTGTTTGGCGGCTTCACCACACAATTCCATTGGCTGTGACACGCAAACACTTTAACTAATCAAATCACCACATAGATTTTTGTATGAGGCATGGTCTAAAGATTATATTTTTGAAAATGGCGGGAAATCTATCCAAGTGGAAATTGACGTCATAGTAAAAGAAAAGCAAGAAACACAATAAATGCCTTCGGAGCTTCGCTGCTTGGCCCCCAAATAGGAGACTTATGTTACTTTTGACATCACTTCTAACTTTCAGAACTCGAAATATCAAACAAACATTCTTTAGTAGCAACTTTTTTTATGTTCACTGATCACGGTAACGTACTGGTGGTTGAGTAATCCTCACAGGATAACGTCTTACAGTCTCTGTAACCCCATAGTGTAAAGCGCTAAAAGCAAGGCAGAGGGGCAGCTCAGGATTGTAGTGGGTGAGTACCTCTTGAGATACCAGGAGTTCTTTAGCTTTCTGGAACGCTGATGCACAGGCTGATGTCCACTGCCATTTCTTTTCTTTATTGAGCAGTTCATTCTATGGTTTTACAACAGTGGCTAGGTCAGGGATGAAGCATCCATAATAATTATGCATTCCTCGGAAAGAACGTAGCTGGCTGACATCACCTGGTGCTGATGCTTCCACAATTGCACTTACCTTCTCAGGTGATTTGTGGAGCCCAGCAGCATCAATGATATGGCCCAGGTATTCAACAGACTCCTGGAAGAACAGACACTTCTCTTGTTTGAGCTGTAGGCCATATTCCTCTCGTCTGCACAGGACAGCATCAAGGGTTTTGAGGTCTGTCTGTTCATCAGGACCATTTGCCCAATGTTTGCCCAAGTAACAGTATGTGGCATTCTGGGGACCACTTGGTCCATGGCCTTCTGGAACAAGGCGTGAGATGACACTATGCCAAAGGTAAGTGATTGAATAGTGATTGACTGATATTGTCAGCAGCTTCTTAGAGCTCCTTTCTACTTCCGTCTGTAGATAGGAATTTGATAGATCCAGCTTACCTAAACGCAAACAAGTCCTCAATGTGGGATTGGGTACTTTTCCACGCAGAGAGCAGGGTTGCAGGTGACTTTGAAATCCCAGCAGAGTCTCATAGTGCTGTCCTTTTTGCTGACGGACACCACTGGCATAGCCCAGTCACTATGTGCCACAGGTGAGATGACCCCAAGCTCAGTCAGGCTTTTCAGCTCGGCCTCCACTTGCAGTCGAAGAGCATGGTGCACGTTACGTAGTGGGCACAATTTGGGTACACTGTTGGGTACACAGTCTTAGTGTGAGTCTGGCTTTATGGTGCCTAACTTATTGGAGAAAACAGCTGAGTGTCTCTTTAACACCATTTCTAAATTGTCTGTTTTTGCATAATGGTCTTCCAGGTAACCACCGAACTCAGAGTGTTTCAAAGGTCCCTTAAGCACTGCGACATACTGTGCTACCATTTCTCCTTCCCCTTAATTTCACTTGTGGAACCAAAACCTTTCAGCTATGACAAGCGGTTTTGGAGCAAATGGGCTTGCAGCACTGTAACAATCTTGTCATATGTCATTGTACCAGGCTTTGTGGGATCCACCAAACTGCAGAGTAATCCATACATTTTAGATCCCATCACACTAAACTTCACTGACACTTTCTTGCGGCTTGTATGTCATTAGCCAAAACGTAATGTTCAAAACCTTCAATATATGTAGCCCATTGCTCACCAGCCTCCTCAAAAGGATCCATATGTCCAATTACTCCAGCCATGATGTGTCTTTCTTCAGTTACATGCACTGTAAAAGAACTTAATTCCTCTGAGGAAGAGTGGCTCATTCTTTACTAGCACATTAGCTATACTTCACACGTGGTTGTTCGTTTAGGTCCAAACTTGCACAATGCTGGCATTTCTTGCACAGCCAGTCGATGAGAAGTCTTTAGGACTACACGACTTGTCACCAATTTATGTTGCTCCCTTTTTGTATAACTAAGATTTTACTCTTTTACACTTTTATTTGACACTCAAAGTTATGCGGACACATTGCTGGTTCACTCACTTCTTTTTTTATTGAACACCACAGAACTGTACAACATACACATGTCCTAGGCTTGGTGCCATCTACTGGTAGAGAAGTGTATGACACTGTACAACACTTTACTGCAGGTTCATACATAATACCTAGGTTGCATGTATGACTGTGTGTAGTAAGTCAGGGGCAGCACTGTACACAAATGATTGCACTTAAAACAGGTGAATTTACTTAATATAAGTAATTAGCTAATCTACGTGTTTGATTACTTGCGTGGTCATTAGGATCAACTGGTTTATAAAATGGTTTGATCAAATGTGTGGCAGGACTTTTACTTTCTGAAGATGAGACTGACACCTGTTTCTGTGTCGATTGTGATTCTCATTTGTCATTGTGAATACACAGAACACCACAGCACACAGTGCACACAATAAAATTGCAGCTCTGCATTTAAACCATCTCACACAAGCTGCCCTACAATTATTACTATTATGTGTGAAACAGGCATACCTGATTGACTAGGCTTATGCATCCTGGCCCATGTTGTCTTGGCTTGCCAGCTGTGAAAAACAAGCGCTCACTCTCTGAGGAACTGGAGCTCTGGCTGGCCACTTCACCTGCGTCAATATTAATGAAGACACTAAAACAACTTCAAAGATGAACCAGTGTTGCCAATACTTGAACTGGATGGTGAAAGGCCGTACTACAGTTTGTGTAGCTTGTTATTTGCAGAACCGCTTTAACATGTGCAGTGTATTCGATGTGCTTTTTGTGGTCTGACTTTCTCTTCCATTGTTTGTCTGTATGTTAACCTAAGAACCCTGTCAAAAATAAGGTTTCATCTCATAAAGAAATGTAATAAAGTGATTTTCAAGAAATTTTCAAAAAGAACTCAATAAAGAAATGCAATTATGTTTGAAATTACTTTAAATTAACACCATTGTTTATCGGACTATAAAACGTAGCCCCATCCACTGCCCTTTGCCATACAGCATTTTGCATGTTACTAAAAATTCAGCACAACTAAGACAGCAAGTGCTTCTCTGGAATGGAAATACTGGTAATGTTATAAAAAATAGACCAATAGATAAAATAAAGCCTTTCTTTGAATTCACATTGCCTCCATTTTACTGCCCTTACTACTGTGTGTTATGTATGTAGGCTACTATCATTTGGAGTAAAATATAAGTTAGTATACCATTTTGTACAAAAAAAAAAAAAACAATCATAATCCAACACACCATTATTTACTTGCTATTATATCCATTAAATTAAGTTAATGTTCAAAAGTCTTGTATTGACTTACCATTCCTCACATTGCTGATTGGAGGTGAAGAATCATTCAAACTGTGTAAAAGAAAACATATGTAACCATAAAAAACAGCATACAGTAACATTTTACACATCTGGAGGGATTAGCTATTAAATCAATATTACAGACAACTCATGGTTAATCATATGTCTGACCAAATCTATTATGTTCAATCCATTTAAGCATGTCTGACTGTAGTAGGCATGCTCATGAATCTATAGTAAACGTGGTCATATTTTCCAAAACCTAACCAACTATAAGGTAAATAGGGAGGACTAAAGGGATAAATAAATAAAAGTTTTTATCATCTTTTTATCAAGATTTTATAATAATTAAAAAAAAAAAAAATCCCATCCCATTTTCATTACTGAAATGTGCCCAGATCCATTATTTCATATACATTCCTACAGTAAAACAAAAATCATATTTACGAAGAAATATTATGCAGGCATGTGTAAAAATGTCTTAATTTATGGTTAATATTAATATTTGTAGAAATTATTAGAAGCAAATATTTTAATTCATTGAAAATTGTTGTGTTGTGTTGTCTGAATGTTCCTCATTACCGTAATGCAACTTCACTTCCCTATAAAAAGTGTATCATTTCTTTAAATTGATGACCAGTCCCATGATGCATCACTTGAGACAGAAGATACAAAAATGGAAACAAGGTCAGTTGCTGTATCTCTCTTTACATTATGATATTTTTGTTAATGTCACTGAATCATACACAATATATTTTATCAATATCTATATGGGATTCTGTTTTTTAAAAATTACATCTTTTTTGATGGTTGAGATAATATAAGATTATAGCATGTAGCAAAGGTGAAGGTTGCATACCATTCTAATATTCTGTGTTATAAGCAAACATAGCCAAAACAATCATGACAGTAATCAGGTGCAGTGATGAGATACTTATGTAATATTTATTGAAGAACAGAGTTTAGCATGAATATTTTAATATGTTTTAGAAAGTATTCATATTTTGCTTTTTATGTAACATTTTTTTTTTCAATATGTTACTCTGTATTAACTATGTAATTACGCAATATTAAAAACACAAAAAAAGAAACATAATTATTAACTAGATGTACCGCATAGCAGTACATGGTATGACCGCCGCAGTGTATTGAAATGTGGGAACTGTTGGTATGATGAATATGTGGTAGAGCAGTGTTGTGAGGTGAGACATTGAGTGGAAATGATTTCCTGGAAGTGGGCATGGATGTGGGTTTTGAATGAATGACATTGTGTGTGTTTGTGTAGTGTGTAGGAGTGATTTCTGAAAGAAATTGGCAAAATGAGATATTGTACAATAATAGCGCCCCCTATGGTCCACAATAACGGCCATGCCATAAAATTTGGTCCATAGGGGGCGCTGTAATTGTACAAAATGTCATTTTGCCTATTATCTAGCGAACGCCAATGTTTGCAACCAATTTTTTTTTGTCGTGAAATCTATTGATTCACACGCATTGAAAACACTGGTCAACACCCACTTCCAACAAAAACAATTTACGTGAAATTTTACACTGTGAAAATGAATCCAAACAAACTCATCATAACCCGTTAATGAGAATCTCACCAAATTTGGTTTATGTCATCTACAGACAATGCTGACAAAAAATTATCAAAGGATTTATCTTGAGATAAACCGTTTCGAAGTTACATGTCAATGAACATTTACCACGTAGCTTAAAATTCTTCAAAACTCCATATCTTGGCTTGTAATTGCTCAAATTTGGTCAAAGTTGACATGCCAACTCTAAACAGCTTTCTTTTCGTGTGTACAAAACTTTGTGACACTTTGTCATAGGGGGCGATGTTTATCGTCGAAGCTAAGTGTCAAAAAACAGTTTTTGTTAAATAACTTGTCAACAATTTTGCCCAAGACAACGATTTTACATTACATTAAATTACATTACACTTGACCGACGCTTTTATCCAAAGCGACTTACAATAGAGGACATAATCACAGCGTACAACACTTGCAGATACAAAGTGCACAGGAGATATACAGAGCAATAAGTGCAAATGCCAACTGGGGTTAATTAATTTTTTTTTTTTAATTTTAAGTGCATTAGTAAAGGGTCAAGCACACACACAACACACAACATGCCTTAGAGTCAATCCCGGGTCTGGGCCAGCTCAGGCATTAGTGCAGTAAGTAGTCGTGGAAGAGGAGAGTCTTTACTGTCACGGTTTTACTCGGTTCCTGGTTTCTCTCCCTCGCTATTTAATCTCTCACTTTTCACTTCTTCTCTGTCAGACCGTCAGCGAACTTCAGATCCGTCTAAGCAAGCATATTGACTCTGGCCCTTCTCCCTGTCTCCTGCTCGTATTTGCTCCCCGGTTTCCCTGCTCGTTGTCGTAGTGTTTATCTGTACGTTTTCGTTTCCTTTGTCGGCTCCCTGCTCGTTCGTCTCCTGTGTTCCTGCCTGCTCGTTTGTCTCTCCCTCTGCCTTCAGTTCCCCTGTGTCTGGCTTCTGCCTACCCTGCATCTGCTCTCTGGTAATGAACACAGACCGAACCGACTCTGCTCAGCGCTTCTGCCCCAGCTACGACCCCTGTCTGCCCACGACTCTGCTCTACTCCACTGCCCCGGCTACGACCCCTGTCTGCCCACGACTCTGCTCTGCTCCACTGCCCCGGCTACGACTCCCGCCTGTTCCTGACTCCGCTCGACTCTCCAGCCCCGGCTACGACCTGCCGCCTGCCTACGACTTCGCCCTGCTCCCCAGCCCCGGTTCACTGACCCGCCGACAGCTGACTATCCTGAGTGCTCCGCTCAACTCCACAAGCTGCAGTCCACCAGATCGTGGCCTTTGGACTATATCCCTTTTCCCCCCATCCCTTAATAAAAACTCTGTATTTAACGTGACGCTCTTTGGTCTGTCCGTTCTGTTCTGGTGTGTGACACTTTACATGCTTCTTGAAGGTTGAGAGAGATGATGCTAGTCTTGTAGCTTCTGGAAGTTTGTTCCACCACTGAGAGACAATTACAGAAAACAGTTTTGCCTAGTAACGCTTAGAGCGAGCAGGGGGCAAGGCTAATCGGTTTGTGTTGGAGGAGCGCAGCTCTCTGGCAGGAACATACGGCCTTAGTATTTCCTTTAGATAAGCTGGGGCTGATCCTGAGATCGTTTTGTATGCAAGGGTCAGGGCCTTGTGCTTGATCCGGGCAGCCACAGGTAGCCAGTGCAACTGGATAAATAGAGGAGTAACGTGGGCCCTTTTGGGTTGAGTGAATACCAAACGTGCTGCTGCATTCTGCACCATCTGCAGTGGTTTTATTGCACAAGCAGGTAGACCAGCAAGGAGGGCGTTGCAGTAATCCAGGCGGAAGATAACCATGGCCTGAAGTAGAAGTTGCGCTGCATGTTGGGTTAGGTAGGGTCTGATTTTCGTATGTTGTACAGCATGAATCGGCAAGACCGAGCAACTGATGCAATATGGTTGGAGAATGACAGATGGTCATCGATCATGACACCAAGGTTTTTGGCGACTTTGTTTGGGGCCACAGTGGCAGAGTCCATCTTGAGGTTGATGTGACAAATTGACTCTTTAGCTGGGATTACTAGGAGTTCAGTCTTGGACAGGTTCAACTGTAGGTGGTGATCCTTCATCCATGTTGATAGGTCGGCGAGGCAGGCTGAGATGCGTGCCGAAACGACAGGTACATCTGGGTACATCTGGGACATTTTGGTTAGACTGGAGGAGGTCACCGAAAGAATGGATCACTGTGATCAAGAGGATGAGGCCTACCCCTGAAAATCGATCATCAATTAAGATGGGAATGGACAAAACCTACACACACCGAAGATACTGGATTTCTAGTCAATCACCCACTCTGGAAGAGATTGTGGAAAACTACCCCCGCTTCGTTGACATGCCATATCTGGTAAGTCTGTTAAGAAATGCAATCACTGCCGTTTAGGATGACCTGTACACTGTGTATTGGACAACTAATGATGGTGTGTGCGTGTGTGTGAACTTTCTAGATTGACAGTGAGTTTGCAAGAATGTTTCCAGAGAAATTAGATGTCTTCCTCCGCAAATGGGAACCATCGATCGTCCCAAAGCTGCTAAAACTGGCTGCTCTGGAAAAGAAGGAAGAATCGCCTGAAGATGAGAGTGCCGGTAAGGTGGAATAATTCAAATTATTAACAATTTGCAGATATTGGTGTGAAAGTCTAGGGAGTGATTGTCTTTGGTTTAAAACAATCCCTATGTCTTTGGGATGTTGTGCTTTCTTTCTTTTTGTGCAGAATCAAAGTGCTTCAGAGCCCTGAAGATGCTCGTCCAGTATCTTCCTCCCACTGCTTCAGGACGGAGCAAAGGCTGGAGCAAATGCAGTGTGAAGTCGGCTATGTCATACATGTTGGAGATAAAGCCGGTAAGATGTGTTTTGAATTAGAAATGTAGTTTCTTTTCAGACCTTTTTGGTCATTTTTGTGTTTTTTTTTTTGTTTTTTGTTTTTTTTTGCTCAAGGAAATATGGACCTGGCACTAATACTTCTTGAGATAATTCTGTCTGAACATGGTCACTCAGACAGTGATGCCAAAAACGGGGAGAGGTGCCTTGTTTACAGATTTTTGGTTAAAAAATATCTACAAAACATCTTCAAAATTTGGATATGATCTATTAGGGCTATTGGCCATCTCAGATGTTTTTCAGACAACTGTGAGAGGGTAGAGTCCTTCCACGTGATTGGGGAAACACTTGTCTGACATTGTTAACGAGGTGCTACTTGAACTACTCACAGATTCGAAAATGCAGTTGAAATTATAGAATCATTGTCGATGAGTGAGTCCATGCGAGCGGCCATTGTTGTCGGAAACAACTGGCGTGTTTCACTTATACTGTATTTCACTTCTCCACAATGTTTAAATTTCGACTGTCACATCTCTGAAAACCCGCAATCCTAACTGGTTCTACTGCATTTTGGTTCGGAAGCAGGGCGAATCCGAAGGTCCTCCAGACCCCTGTGTGAGCTAGCGAAGCTGAACGGAAATACACAAGGGTCTGGGGAGAGTCAGGCTAGTGTTGGCATAGCTACATCACTAACACTGTGAATTTTTCAGATGGGAACCAGCATCACTTCTCTTCTGCAAACCCCTGACACTGCCGGTGATTCGTCAACTCAAGTGAACCAACCACGCTTGGTGAGCCTTGGATACCCCAATGCAGGAGCCCAATATATCGTTGTGGCAGCAAACGACGGTGTGGCAATTCCCCTACAAGACGAAAGTCTTGCTTGCTGCCTAGATAAACTTTTTAAACTTTACTGGATCTGCAATCTCGCTTATCCGATGCAGTTGGCGTCAGTCTTTGGGTTTATGGAGCATGTGTATGGCTTGCAGATCTCTGGTGGGAAGAGAGCAAGAATTGTGGAGCTTGTTGCCAAGCTGCAGGTACTTTAATTTAAGGTTAAACCATTTATATATGTCCAAAGTGCAACAGGCCAGTTTCTAGAGATATACAGAGGCTCATATATCATCTCAAGCATGTCCACGCACTTTCCGATGGCCAGGACTATACATTAGTCTGTAGTCAAGAAAAATGTCCAAGAACATACCACAGTTTCAATTCTTACTCAAAACACCTGAAGAGGTGCCACTCCCACACTAATTCGGTACTTTTAGAACTACCTGATTATGACATTAATTTACCTAGTACTTCAACTGCGCCAACTGCACCAACTAATTCAGAAACTGAGATAGACAATAACGAAGATAGTGTAGACACTTTATTGGATGGTAAAGAAGATCTAAAAAAATGTGTTGGAGTTTTTGTTGCAAAAACATACTCTGCATCAAATGCTACTCAGTCTGATGTTCAGAAACACATTTCCATTACTAGTGATCTAATTGATGAAGCTCTCTCTTCTTTACAACAACAAACAGTTAACATGCTTAACATGTATTCAATACCACTAAATGATCAGCCTGTTCAGACTTTAATGCAACATTTTGAAAATGCTAGGAATATGTTTGAAGAAGTGGATAGTAATTACAAAATGTCAAAGTATTTCTCAGATAATCTGTCTGTAGTCGAGGCAAAGGAAATATTTTTGGGTCATAGGGGTGAAACAACACGAAGACAGGGCAAGTTTAGCCAAATCGTTGCAGCCGATACTTGTCAGTATATCTCAGTCATTGATACTGTTAAATTTCTTTTCAGTTGTGAACATTTTGAAAGATTCTACAGAACAAGTAATTACAGAGACGATGGTAAAATGTATGATTATTCAGATGGTTTAGTTTTCAAAAGACATGAATTGTACAAGAGTCAACCCAATGCTCTTCAAATTCAGTTGTACTTTGATGACTTTGAAACTACTAATCCACTAGGGGCCAAAACGAAAATTCACAAGATGGGAGCTGTCTATTTTTGTTTAAGAAACTTGCCATCCGAATATAATTCAGCCCTGAACAACATTCACCTGTGTCTTCTTTTCAATTCTATTGATAAGGACACATATGGCTTAAAAAAGATCTTTGAGCCTTAACTAGATGATTTGAGATTTCTTGAGACTAAAGGCATTGAGGTGGAAATCGGGGGTCAGAAAACGAATCTATTTGGAACACTATGCATTCTGACTGCAGACACCCTTGCATGCCATTCACTCGGGGGTTTTGTCGAGAGTTTTTCTGCAAATCGATTCTGTCGATATTGCATGGTTAATAAACAGATGGCACAACAAGAATTTGACGATGAAAGGCTTGAGTTGCGCAACAGAGAAAATTATCATCTACAACTTAGTCAAGAAAACCCTGCTGCTACTGGTGTTAAGGAGGATTCTTGCCTGAATACACTCAAATATTTTCACATCACTGAACATGTGGGTGTAGATGTGATGCATGATATACTAGAAGGGGTTGCTCCCCTTGAAGTGAAGTTAATGTTGCAGCAGTTTATTTATGTGGAAGAGCTCTTTACTTTAGAGCAGTTAAATGACAGGATCGTAAACACAGACTATGGTTATACTAATGAAAAGAATAAACCTAGTGTCATAATTAATTTGAGAACAGCAGAAAATCCTGTGAAACAAACGGCTTGTCAAATGTGGTGTCTTCTGCTATAATTACCTATGCTTATTGGAGATTTTGTGAGTCATGACAGTCAACACTGGAAGCTATTTGTAATGCTTAGGGATATTTGTGATATAGCCTTTGCCCCAGTTGTAACAAAACGAATGGCCATTCTTTTGAAACAGTTGATCATTGATCACCATAATTTGTTTAAAAGTATTTATCCAGAGAGAAATATTATTCCTAAGCACCACTTTATGATTCATTACTGGCGATTGATGATGAAATTTGGACCCCTTGTAAAATTGTGGTGTATGCAGTTTGAAGGCAAACATAGTCCCTTAAAACAGCATGCTCATGTGGTTTGCAATTTTATAAACATTTCTAAGACCCTGGCATATAAAAATCAAGTTCAGAGCATGTTTAATTGGAAATTTGGTGAGCCTCTTGGCAAAAAACGTAAAGTGCCCAATACTTTTCAAGTTTTGGTAGGAAGTCTTGCGAAACATGAGCAATTTACTGAGTGCTTAAAAAGCTTTGGAGAAGACATAAGCGTCTGCAGTAGAGTTTATTTGTCCAGCAGTGTTGAGATGTCTGGGCATTCTTTCAAAACTGGTGATGTAATTGCACTAAACAATGATTTGAATGAGCAGCTCTTTGGAGAAATAACATACATACTTCCTATTTGTGAAAGTGCTGATGCACTCTTGTTTCTCCAAATAATTACTGTTAAATATTTTGACGAGCACCTTCACTCTTACGTTGTGGAGAAGACAAATGAGTATGAGATGGTTAATCTAAAAAATGTTGCATATATTTTACCTCTTGATTTGTTCACGTACCGTGATTCTGAAAAGCACATAATACTACGATACAAACTTGTATAGACGTTCATTAATTCTGAAACATTTGATGTATTTTATTAATTTACTTATATATTTAATGTATTGCCACTTCTTGGGTATGTGTGATAATAAAATTCATGTCAATTTGTAATCTTTAATGTGGTTGTATTTTTTTCTAATCATATGCTAGTAGGTACAGTTACACAACATGTGTTGATATAACATAAAAAGTAACACAAAAACTTGTTACACAAGTTACACAAAAGTTGTGTTGAATATGGTAACACACATAATGTGTTAAAATCAACAAAAGTTCTGTTGTCCCAATCTGGACACAAGTTGAGTTATTTTCAACACGTGTTTTAAGAGTGTAGCTGAATAGTTAACTGGCAAATACATTGCAAATCAACTCTTGTGTATTGCTGTGTTACAATGTGTTTTGAGATTCTGTACTATACCTTTCTGAGTTTATAAAAATTTGAGTTAAAAATGTCCCAGAACTTATTTGACACTTGGGTGGCACATTGGATCCCAGACCCAATGCAATGCGTCTTGCCTGATTTCGCCAAAGTATTAAAAAAAAACATGAATTATCATTTCTTTGGGGTTTAGTATTTGTTGTTTTTGTTGTTTATTGACATAAAATG
Source organism: Coilia nasus (assembly GCA_027475355.1). Taxonomy (NCBI): domain Eukaryota; kingdom Metazoa; phylum Chordata; class Actinopteri; order Clupeiformes; family Engraulidae; genus Coilia; species Coilia nasus. The sequence goes on from CM050211.1 coordinate 1,204,566, forward strand.
AATTTTACATTTATATGTATATTCACATTAATGACTAGTTACCTCCATAAACAAATGTAAGTGCTCTTGTAAGCTTTACATTTTTTATAATTATATATAAATAAAATTCTCAATAGGAGCTGCCATGTATCACGCCATCTTAACAGGAAAAATAAAGCTCTGCTTTTACGTGCAAGAATGTTCAAAGCGTCATTGCTTGCTTTGTTCATGACGGGTAGTTCCAACAAACTGAATTGTAAAGTTTTCGTACAATATGGTTTTTAGGCTTGTCCCGATCCAATATCGGAATCGGATCGGCCGCCGATATTGGCAAAAAAATGCGTATCGGTATCGGCGCGGCAGCACGGAAAAAAACGGTCCGGGTTTTCCAGCGCACCTACTCAGATAATCCATTCCAGTTTTTTACTGTGGTTTCGATAAAATCCGGTCCGCATTTTCCAGCACACCAGCATTAGCGTCTCCCAGTTTGTAGATAGAGATGAAGCAAAAAGTGTGGAGAAGATTGGGGAGTAGAGGGCATTTTTGTTTTTAAATAGTTATAATAGATATTATTTGCACTGGTTTTTAAAGCCTTGGTTTACACCTGCTCAAGAGCAGAGTACTGATGCTGAGTTAATAGACTATTTTTATATAGAGGTTATTTGTGTGTTTTGCTTTTTTGAGTTAATAGACTATTTTACACTCAGGTTATTTGTGTGTTTTTCTTTTTTTTCCCATACAGTTTACAGTCTGATTTGCACTTTTACTGACAACTGATGCCATCCCTGTTTGTTATTTTTAATGTTGTCTATTTTCTGTTTATCCCTGAATAAACAGGTCCGTTTCTTGTTACCAACCATTGTGTATTCAAACTCACTTAAGTCAGCTGGCTAGTTGTTATCAAGAGTACTAAAACCCTTTTCAATATGAGTCTAATAACTAAGTAAGAAGGCTAAATAACTTTAATACATGCTCGGTTGGATAGGCCGGTATCGGTATCGGCCACCAGTATCGGTATCGGCTCGGAAGTGCAAATACAATATCGGTATCGGATCGGAAGTGCAAAAAGCTGGATCGGGACATCTCTAATGGTTTTAGTTACAATATAGTTACCTGTCCACTGAAAGATGACTTGTAAAAGTGGTGCTGGTTGATGGGCTATTTTTCAGCCACCATAGAAGTGCACTACACATATACACATATGTGAGGGATAACAGCCGACGAGGTGACCAGTTCCGTGGGAATAATGGTGAGGTGGAGGTGGAGAACCCCACACTGGGAAGCAGAGTGGAGTTGCCTCTGCCACGTCATTATTTCCATCGAGCTGGTCACTTCGAAGGCCGTTATCCCTTTTATCTCCCGTTTCTATTTATGATCTAATTTTATATGCATAAACTACCAAAATAAATAGTTGATTTGCTACTTTTTATAGCATTTGTTAAGGAAAAAGTAGAGTATGAAATAGCCATTCAACCATTCATTTGGCTACGAGAGTTGTCATGGTTACCATTCATAAGCGCATTGATATGGAATGGTGATTCACATTTTTGAGACTATTTCAAAGGTAGCCATTTATACAGAGTTAATTCCCACTTCATCAGCCAGCCAGAAAAGAGAATTCTATTTTCTTCATAAACATAATATGTACTGTATGTTCTACCTCATCGCTAGAAGGGAGCCAATCCTACACAGTGTGGATTTAAGGCCTATTATTGATAGTGCTCAGTTGCTTGTGGTTTAACTTCTGTCAGTTGGTTAAATAAAACCATTTGCTTAACATACAATGTCATCTTCTGCAATAGACTTTTCATTACTGTTACACATGGAAATGCCCAGATGATTTTAAGGTTTTGTTTCTCAGAGACTGGAAATAGTTTATTTTGTTAAAATATCTTACAAGTCTTTATGTTTGCTTATACATTAAACTATACATTTTCCCACAATTAATGACACCTAACACTCAAATAAGAAAACATTGGCTCAGGTATGCACCACTATAACCACATTTTCAGCTTCACACTTTTTTTCAAAACAATACACACAGTGATTTGCTAAACATTAAACAAATGTATATGCATTATGATGATACTGTGAGATCACCTTCTTTCCATTTCAAAACTATCAAATGGCTGCACCTTTGCAACCAACTGTTTATACACAATCATCAGGTCCCAAAGCACTTAGGGCTAAAATGCAAAACTCAAAACACTGTGAAAAAGACACCCGGGGAGTTACCCAGACTTGAATAGAAATGTAAGGCAGTTTTGTAGCATGACAAAGAGAAAGGGGGACAGTAAAGATGAGAGTGAGCTTGAAGAGGAATAGGGGTAACACGAGGAAGAGGTAAATACTGTTACTCTAAGGTACATCTGGAGAAGAGCATGAACAAAAAAATGAGAACTAAATTTATCAGATGCAAGTGACATTGGTTGACACCAAACTGGAAAGAGATGATGCTAACAGTAGCTTTTTGTCTCCAACCATACTTTACTGTGTTTTTTGTGTTGTTTACTGCGTACATGGTTCTTTGTAGAAATGGTTGTGTTTCAGTTTGTACAGTTTATATGTTTGCTTATAAACTAAAATGTAAAGTTTCCCACAATTAATGAAACCTTATACTCAAGTAAGAAAACATTGGCTCAGGTTGGCACAACTCTAAGCACATTTTCAGCTTCACACTTTTTGCAAAATACAACACATAGTGATTTGCTAAACATTAAACACACATACATGCATTACACACATGTTGATACTGTAGGTACAATCACAGAGAGACTACACTACCCATGATTCCCTTAGCCACACCTCAGGTGATAAGCCCTTCTCACATTTCACACCCTTCCTTCAAAACCCCTGGCGGGCTACAGCTCCTTCTCTCTGTCGGTGGATCATCGGGTCACACAGACGTAAAGAGAGGCACCGTCTCTCTCTGTCTCGCTGGCCAGGCAAATGGCAGCAGACCTAAAGAGACACTCTCCCTCTACTGCAGGCCATCGGGCCAAGCAGACCACAAAGGAACTCGTCAACATGCGCAGCTAAGTAGACAACAATGGACCTTTGCACAAGGTCAGAAAGTACTTTAACTCGAGTACGTTTTACTGGAAAGGCGACCGGATTCCCTTTCCCCAGTTCTATAGCCGCGACTACAGGGCGACCGGATTCCCCTTTTAGGCTACTTTTGTTGAGTTTAATGAAACGGATGACTACTAATCCATGGGATTCCCAGCAAGACGCTGAGGTAGTGCTGTTTCTGTAAATGTCTAATGCACGACGAACCATAGTAGGAAACCTCTTAATCGAGCACTCGGTTCCCAGCTACAGCCAGCTGAGAGAGAATTTTCCTACCACAAGTCAAAAGGACTTCTTCATTCATCGGATCACAGCCGATCACTGATGACTTCGCCACGGACCCTCCAACACATAAGGAAGGACTGGAGCAACCGCCCGAAACAAAGGACACGCTCAAGCAACATTTGCGTAAAGCACTTGGGCAGAGTTAGAATATTGCTTAGCACAGCAAGAATGTTTAAACTTATGTCTGATGTAAACATGCACACTGTTTTCATATAAACCTTGAGCTGACCATTTGTTATGTTCTTTTATTTGCTGCTTTGATAGACAGATCATGCATGCTCTCTCTCTCTCTCCCTTTACTAACCCTGATCTAATGCCCTGCATTGATATCTGGTCAGGAGGAATGTTTAGCTAACAATAGCCTAGCCTATTGTTCCAAAGCGATTTAACCATGTGCTACGTTCACACCCCCGCTCTCCTGTGAGGGGTTGTGGGCAATGACCCCTCCTCCTTATCTCTCTCTCTCTCTCTCTCTCTCTCTCTCTCTCTCTCTCTCTCTCTCTCTCTCTCACACACACACACACACCATCACTACCTGTTCAATTAGTTCACACCTGTAGTTTGTTAGTTAATAAACTATACCTTTTGAAATAAACTGTGTTTTGTCTGTTACTGCAAAAATACTCGGAGAACCACTGCCAAGAAAGATCCTCACTCACCTTCAAGACTGATTTAATGAGACTGATATGAGACTGATTAACCAATTAAAGACCAATTAAATCTTACCAACCCATTTATTTGTAGGGTGCGCCGCATAAAAGTGGTTATCCCTACAATACTATAATGCATTTTAAAAACACTAGCTATCAATTGATCACACCTTTGCAATCAACTGATTAAACACAATCGCCAGGTGCCAAAACACTAAAGGCCAAAATGCAAAACTCAGCAATCAGGCTTAAACAGTCGAACAGGGGAGTTACCCAGACAGGGGAGTTTCTTCGAGCTGTTTTAATGGTTTAAAAATAGCGCAGTCGTCATGCTTCATCTAAGGGCACCTACCACTTCCATTGTTAGCCTTCTGGGACAAACGATAAAAAATAGTTAAACTCTGAATGCAACAGGCTAAATCAATGTTGCTCCTCAGTACACATACCAACTCGGTAAGATGTTTTAACATGGCAATTTTCATTTTACACCGAAGTTCTCCTTTAACAAACTTACGTAACTTTGTTGGTCTTTTCCTTATTTACACATTTTTCCGCCTACTTTGTTTTATTGACTAATGGAGGCAATCGGGGTAGAAGAACATTTTCACGTGCAGCATGCATATGCAATCGGGGCGACCTATCATATTTCAAAAGAGCAAGTGCTAAACGGTTTCTCGTGGAAGTACTCCTTTAAGAACACATGTAGAGTGAACTCATAAAATAAAACATGTTATCTGCACTACTTAAGCAAATATTCTTAACAGATACAACTTAAGACTTCTTTTAATAATATAATATACCGACAAAGATGTCACTACGGAAACCAACGTCATCAGTAAACATTACATTACACTTAGCAGACACTTTTATCCAAAGCGACTTACAAAAAGGAGGACATAATAAACTAACAGATGTGTAGAGAAACACAGAGTAAACAGACTATGCACATACACACAAAGAGATACATATGCCTTAAGTTTACTGGGGCAGGGACACTTCAGACACACACACTCCTTGCACACTCATATAGGAACATGGCACCTATGTAAAGTGATGGTTAGTAGAGATTAGTTTTGTTAGGAAGGGAAGCTGTCTCGGAAAAGAAGGCTTTTCACAAGCTTTTTGAAGGTCGAGAAAGATGTTGCTGTTCTTCTAGCGACTGGTAGGTTGTTCCATCATTGAGGGACAACAACAGAGAAAAGTTTGGAGTGGCCTTGTGTTAGGAGAGGGTATGGCCAGACCGTTCGTATTAGAGGATTGCAGTGCTCTGGACGGGATGTAAGCCTTTAGCATAGCATTACACGAGACAGACAGGGGCAGATCCGGAAGTGACTTTGTAGGCTAGAGTCAAAGCCTTGTGTTGAATTCTGACAGCCACCAGGAGCCAATGCAGGTTGATGAAGAATGGAGTGACGTGCCCTTTTGAGTTGATTGAAAACGTGCTGCTGCATTCTGGACCAGTTGCAATGGTTAGATTGCACAAGCAGGAAGGTCAACCAGGAGGGAGTTGCAGTAGAGAAGAGTAAACATATCGCTCTTAAAGCGACAGAACATATTAACTAGGCTTAGACAGACAGCACACCCCCCCTGGTGTCCCTGGGATACCACTACATAACAGTTAACATAACAAGTAACACAGTTCTGAAACTATTCACAGGGAAGCAGCGTAATGACTTGAGTTATAGGGCGCAGGAACAGTTTCACCCCTTCTTTGTCAGCAACCTTGACCTCCACCTTGCTAATTCTTCCATCTTCACTTGGAAATACTTCGATGCGTGCAAGTGACTAGTCGTTTTACTTTGATTGACAGTCTTTCATGAGGACCACAGTCCCCACTGTGATGTTTTGGTTGTCAGCCTGCCACTTCATCCTAGGCTGAATTGAATTGACAGGTATTGTTTCTGCCACCTGTCCCAGAAGGTGCTCACTAAGCTCTGCACCTGTTTCCACTGATGTCTGAAGAGGTCTTTACCTTGAAATTCACCCGAAGGGGCAGGACACGGACCGAGCTTTTGCGTCAGCAAGAACAAGTGGCAAGAACTTCATGGGTTATTGTGGAAGGGCCTATTTGAAGCATCATAGAGTCCAAGATGCTCCAGGTGACTCCTATCATCCGCTCCCATGCCCCACCCATGTGTGAGGCGTGGGGTGGATTAAACATCCACTTGCATCCTTGATCTGCGAGAAACTTGGATACTCTGCTCTCATCCAAGTTAGAGGGGATGTTGAATTCCCTGCATGCTTTGTTCAATCGGAACGCATCTGTTTCACTGGGCCACGAATGGCAATAAAGCGTCTTACAGCGTTTATGAAACAGGAAGTGTCCATGCTTTCTATAATTTCTATATGGATTGTTCTAATGCTTAAGCAGGAGAATAGCACTGCCCACCTCTTGTCGTTGGCATGGCAACCTCTAGTGCGTCGGGTAGTTATTGTCCAGGGACCAAACACCCACATATTTAAAGGGGGGCTCCATCCTGACTCTGTCCAAGGGAAAGTCTGCCATTTTCTGCACTTCACATTTTCCTCGTAGCTTCCTACATGTCACACATTTAAAGATGACTGAGCTCACATTATTTGGCTCCTAAAATCCAGTAGCCGCTACACGCACAGCACCTTCAGTCAGATGACGTCCTTGATGTCGGCACTGCTCATGATAAGGCATTACAATAAGAATGGCCAGGTAATGTCGTCCAGGGATTATGATAGGATTCTTTTTGCTGTGACTGACATTTGCCTGGTAAATATGGCCTCCAACTCTCAAGAGCCTGTCCTTTCCTACTACAGGGTTCAAAGTAAAGGGCTGTCTTTTGGAATGTTTTTCTTGTTTCTGATGCACTGAAATTCTTCTTGATAGGCCTCTTCCTGTACAGCTTTGATGATAAAAGGTTATCTATGTTACAGGTCTCTGCACAATCATGCCAGCCTTTACAGTCCCCTAACTCCTTGAGTGGATTCCTTTTGAAGGAGCCAGCAATGTGTATGAGACTCGCCACACCTTGAAACGGGGCCTTTAAGGTAAAAAAGCGCTCAAAGCGCTGTGTGCCAAGGTAGTGCTCTTTGGCAGTGATGCTGAGCACAGTAGAATAGAATAGAATAGAACAGAATGGAATAGAATAGAATAAAAAGCCTTTATTGTCATTATAGTACAATGAGATAACTCTCGAACCGCTCACCTGCCTTAACCTAAAATTTGGAGAGCGTCGTCCTAATGTTATGCCTGTGCAGTGCCAAGTTTCATGTTATTCGGGCAAAAAATGCCAGAGATATCGGTCAAACAAGCTTCGATTCTCTTCTGTCTTGAACGCTGCTCTGGCCGTAGCAATGACGACACCAGGCTGATACGACTCACAACACTAGGCTACAATGTTGGACATAATGCGACTGAACATTTGCAAGGCTGCTACGCAGGTAAGATACGCAACAGCAAACTACAGCACTGCACACATAGGCCTACAGTGCATATAGATGACACGCAGAGGAGACGAACTTCTCACATTTAAATTCCGGTTATCACACATCGTAAAAGAGTGGCTAATGAAAATATGACAAGTCACTCAGTGCAGATGTATTTATGTATGCCACAGACCGCCGTAAGACCACCGGTTAATCTTATCACCATAGCCATCCTAATGTAGCTTATACACAAGTGTATACACAATGTAGCTTATACACAAGTGTAAGTTTACAACCCATAACTTTCAGTCAAACAATTTCTGAAGTTATCGCTGCTGTCTTCGCACCTGTTCGTGACACTTCATGAAACATAGCCTGTTTACTCAACCATACTGTATCATAATTGTTTAGCATTCACCCTATACACTTTACAATCCATCCATAAGTTTCGGTCAAAAACTTTCTGAAGTGCAGTGCACATGACACTTCTTAAAACAGCCTGTTTTACTTCAACTGATTACACAAGCATATTTGTATCGCTGCTGTGTTCTCAAAATCACCTATTTATGACACTTCATGAAACATAGCCTGTTTTAATTCAACAGATTACACAAGCATATTTATTACATAATTGTGCCTTATTTAGCATTCAGCCTAAACACTTACAATTCATAAGTTTCAGTCAAACACTTTCTGAAGTTATTGCTGCTGTGTTCTCACAATCACTTATTCATGACATCAAACATATCCTGGTTAGTTTTTCAATCCTGTATACTGGCTGCTCAAATAAAATTATTTTACACATTATTTTATTGGTACTGCCTCCTCCTTTCACCTGATATCACCCACTTAATATGGTGGCCTATAGAAAAACCTTGATACTCTTGCAACATCTTCTATGGGCTCTGCACTAGTAAAGTATAAACTAGATGTACCGCATAGCGGTACATGGCATGACCGCCACAGTGTATTGAAATATGGGAACTGTTGGTATGATGAGTGTGTGGTAGAGCAGTGTTCTCAGGTGAGAATTTGTGTGGAAATGATTTCCTAGAAGTGGGCATGGATATGGGTTTTGAATAAATGACATTGTGTGTGTTTGTATAGTGTGTAGGAGTAATTTGTGAAAGGAATAAGCAAAATGAGATTTTGTACAATTACAGCGGCCCTTGTGGGCCCAATTTTATGGCATGTGTGGTGCTTTTAGAGGTCTTTGTGTTGATCGTGCATGACATATTTTATGCAGTTCCTACCTTCTTAGTCCAAGATATTGGCAATTCAAAATCCCAAATTTTGCATTTACTCTTATCAATAGGTGGCGCTATGCTTCAAGTGAGTTTTTATGGGCTGGGTCGATACGCCTCTGTAACACTGACATACTAATGCAAATTCGTTGTCTTGGGCAAAATTGTTGATGAGTTATTTAACAAAAACTGTTTTTTGACACCTAGCTTCGCTGGTAAACATCGCCACCTATGACGAAATGTCACAAAATTTAGTACACATGAACAGAAAGCCGTTTAGAGATGGCATGTCAACTTTGACCAAATTTGAGAAATTAAAAGCCAAGATATGGACTTTTGAAGAATTTTAAGCTATGAGTTATTCAACAAAAACTGTTTTTCGACACCTACTGTAGCTTCGACGATAAACATCGCCCCCTGTGACAAAATGTCACAAAATTTAGTACACACAAAAAGAAAGCTGTTTAGAGTTGGCATGTCAACTCTGACCAAATTTGAGCAATTAGAAGCCAAAATATGGACTTTTGAGGAATTTTAAGCTATGTGGTAAATGTTCATTGACATGTAACTTCGAATGGTTTATCTCAAGATAAATCCTTTGATAACTTTTTGTCAGCATTGTCTGTAGATGACATATACCGAATTTGGTGAGATTCACATGAACGGCCTATGACGAGTTCGTTTGGATTCGTTGTCGCAATGTTAAAATTTCACAGAAATTGTTTTCGTTGGAAGTGGGCGTCGACCAGTGTTTTCAATGCGTGAGGGTCAATAGATTTCACGACAAAAAAATTGGTTGTAAACATTAGTATTCGCTAGATAATACACAAAATTACATTTTGTACAATTACAGCGCCCCCTATGGACCACATTTTATGGCATGTGCTGTGCTTTTAGAGGTCTTTGTGCTGATCATGCATGACATATTTTGTACAGTCCCCCCCTTCTCGCTTCAAGATATTGGCAATACAAAATCCCATATAACTAGGTGGTGCTATGCTTTAAGTGAGTGTTTAAGGGCTGGGTCGATACGCCTCTGTAACATCGACATATCACAAAAATTTCATGTTCTTGGGTGAAATGTTCATTGAGTTATTCAGCAAAAACTTTTGGGCGTCTCCCCCTCTTTGATGGACACTGGCACAGCTGGGGGGTGGCCTGTGGGGGCCAAAAGCTTCTAGTCGCTCAAAATGTTCTAGTGCTACATGCCTACAAAGATTCATGTCCCCCAGACTTCCAGTGTCCTGGCAATCGTTGACGGAAAATCAGGGGGAAAAAAAGGGAAAAAAGTCACGGTAACACTATAACGACCGCTTTCACTAGCTTCGCTAGCGGCGGACATAATAAAAACTACAAAACTACTATGCTATAAAAATACACATATGCACTAAGTATGCAGACAGGCAGCAGGTAACACAGACTTGAGTTCGATTGGTGAGCAGTATACTGATCGGTAGAGATGCAGTCAGTACAAAAAGACCCAAGTGAGTCTAAGTGATGGTCAGCTGAGTGTCAGTGGAAAGACCAAGGACTTCACAGTAATTCCAAGTGGTGATCAACACACTGGGCGGTAGAGGTAGGGTCAGTATGTCAGTTCTCAGTGCAAGGTGTGTCCAAAGTGAGTCCAGTGGCAAGCAGCATACTGGGTGATACAGTTAGTTCCAAAAGTCAGTGCAAATGGCAATTCTCAGTGTAAACTGGAGTTCAGTGTGGTGACAGCTTTGAAGCTGTCCCTAAGTCTATTTGTTCTGGCCGCTATGGACCTGTAGCGCCTGCCAGAGGGCAACAGGTTGAAGCGGATGAGTACCACCCTGATCTGGCCCAGCTTCTTTGGGTGGTAAACCCAAAAAGAGGTAAGTACCAACACTCCAATGTTCACTGAGGGGAGGGGCCATGTCTGCATGACCATGCTCCAGTATCTTCTCCATGAAGCCAAAGAAGTGGTACTTCATGTCAGATTTTCCCGAGAAGGACCTCTCTAATGACCTGAAGTCTGTCCCTTGTTATTGGGTAGGCGCCTTCTCAGTGGATTGAAAGGGAGGGGGGACACCCAACTGCTTTCTTTATCTTTGTAAACACCTTCTTACATAATGTGGAGGAAAGTCATGTCCTCAAAGCAATGAGTTAGCTTCTCATCCTGTTCTGTTCTCTGAAAAACGTCATCTCCGTGATGTCTACTTATGTCTTGTGACACTTTCTTTTCTGAGATAGGAGTGAGTGCATTCGGAGGGCTTGCGTTACATACACTCTCTTTACCAAGGAGCGTGTTGGGTCATGGTTTAAAGAGGCAGGCAGTCTTCCCAGGCAGACATTCCCCACTAGGACCCAGGCGAGGTCTAGTTTCTGGGCGTAGGGGGCATGAAGTGATCCATTTTTTTTGTCATCTCACTTTGTGTACTATTATTACGTCTCTGCTGAAAAGCATCATTTTTTGGGCATCTGATGATTGAGCTCTGGGATCTGTCCTGCTATAGGCCTTAGGTGAGGGTGGTGATGAGCAGCTTGGGGTGTGGGGATCTCTGAGTGGTTATCGGGGATGTTGCTGCACTCTATCAGGAGGGGCAGAGTGACGTGTCCATCCATGGAACTTACTTGGAAGCCGCACGCTCGCCTCCCACTTGTCTCTGCTATACCTGCACAGGTTTTCAGACGGTAAGGTAAACTTTGGCAGGATACATCAAAAACATTGAAGAACTCTGGTTTATCAATGAACAATTACTCTGGTTGTCGATGACAGCATAGACTTTGATTGCTTTGTCTTGTTGACCGGATCGGAATAACTAGCCTGGTAAACCCGCCCCTCGTACTTTTTTGTACAGAGGGTCTGGACCGGAATCTCTTGAGGGTCATTTAGTCAGTCCCAGCAAGACCGATCCAATCAGCGAACAGAGGGTGTGTTCGTTAGCCGTGACGTTGACCTTGTGTGCTACATTTGAATTGTAGTGCGTAGGTAGGCTAATTGCATACGTGACGACCAGGCGTTAGCGATTGGGTAAAGGCAGAGGCACTTTTTTTTTAACTTCAGCAGAGTCCACACCTCTAACAAATCGTTTCTGATGGTGTCTGTTCCAGACCCTCTGTACAAAATGAAATGAAGTACAATGGGCTGGTTTACCAGGCTAGGGAATACCTTCACCAGACAAATCTTAGAACAAGTTTTGCCACTGAGCTGGCCTCCACAAACCTCAGTGCAGAGGGCTGACAGATCTTCCTTATTAGGATCACATCCCTCCCCGCCATGAGCGTTAGCAGGGGCGAGGGCCTTTGAAAACTCAGGTGCAGGTCCTGGGTGTAGGGCAGAGTGGTGTGTCTCACTGCCACATTCAATGCATTTTAATTCCTTGTCACAGTCTCTGGCTAAATGTGTGGTAAATGCTAAACATTTGAAGCAAATAACATTCTGCTTTAGAAAGGCCTTCCTGTGTTCTAGAGGCTTTTCTCAAAAGCTACGACACTTGTGTATAGGGTGTGGCTTCTTATGGATTGGGAAATGCTTTGCTGGGTCAGTGTGACCTTTCTTTATGTCTGTCTTTGCTGCCTTTTCAGGAGAAACATTTGTTTTGTAGACTGCTACTGACATTCTGTTTGTGTTTTTTAGGTGATCTGACTTTGCATGGTCAGCATGGTGAGGAAGCGAAAATCTGGGATCATTGCCCATCTTCGCCTGTTCAGATATAAAATCCACAAGGATGGAAAAGGGAGGAAAGGAGACCCCATGCTGCTTTTTAAATGTGTAGTCTAGCATCATCCCCCTCTATTGCATTTTAACTCTATGGGCCCGATGCCTGCAAAGTGCGTGGAAATTTACAGCCATTCTTCTCTGTTGAATTACTCTGGAATGGTACATCGTAGCGAGATGACACTTATACCAGACGAAACAGCAGAACCAGGGCTTTAGCAATGTTGGGGTCGTTATACAAAAAAGTAATCCATTACACATTAATCGCTACTTAAAAATGTAATGCATTGTTGTAATCACTTGCATTGTAATCACTTCTTTACTGCTTATGGAAAGTACATCCTTACATCAATTTATGTTACTCATCAACGGCCTTGAGCAAAATCCATAAATTCCTATTGCAACGAGCAAGATGTAAGATGTAAGTCGTTCTTTTATGCCATTTAACGAAAACAGGCTACACCACAAAGCTGGTGAAAATCTATAGAGCACTGCACAGGGTCATGTCAGTATTGCACTACTGGCAAGCTTATGTCGTAAAAAAAAAACAAGCCAAAAGTCTAAGTCTAAAACAGGGTAACTTGATAACAGCACTCACTAAAACTAGAATTAATAAAATAGCATGCAGAGACTGGCATATATGTTACTACAGCATAAATCCCTTAACAAACTAGACTATTTAAATAAAACGTGTTAATAAAATAACTCTGGACATCTAACCACATTAGATGATCTCAGGGTAAACACGTTTCATTGGCATGGTACAGTCTTTTTGTACATGTACATGTCAAAGGCACTTTGTTAAGTCATTGGGGGTGCTCCCCACTCTAAAACAATGATCATATTGCATGAGAAGTCTTTCAAATCTTTCATCGGACAACTGATTTCTATTAGGCTTCAGCATGAGACCGTCTTGTCTGAATAGCCTCTTGACTGGTGCGCTAGATGGTGTAGCTGTGTTGAGTTTCATATACTGTTTATATGAGGGAAACAGTTAAGGACTTCGATGTCTAACCGCGACTTCATGTACACTGTTGCTTTTTTGTCAAAGTTGAAGGAAGCTGTATCTCTCTCATTCTCATCAAAAGCAAACATCTCCTTCTCAGTGACAGTGCTATATGGCGGCAGGTTTCTGATTCTGCTGTGCAACTGGCCCCACATCACAGTGCAAAACACAACACGACACAATTCCTTACTGCTTCTCTCTTCCCTAAGCCATTGCACTTTAACTTAGGCAATGTCTCTCAAACATATTAAAAACAATAAGCATATCTCCACCCCCTGAACATTATGGTAGACGGCTTAGGGCTCATTCACACCGCCTTGAGCGTATTCAGCGCGTGGGCGTATTCAGCGCGTGGGCGTATTCTGAGCGTATGACCATTCACACCGGACATGTCAGCGTATTCAGCGTGGGAGCGGGAAGCCCCGTCTTTAAATGCACTTGGCCAATGTCTTTAGTTGCACATAGCCATGTTTCCCTATCTCTCACTTTAGTAAACACAATATATGCTTCTCTGGTTTTATTTCCTTACTTTAAACGTTGTTTAGAAAGCAGCACTGCACCTATAGTGCAACTTGACACTTTGATAAGGCCAGTGGAATATTTGACATCGTTCTAAATCATGTAGGCTGATCATTGTCAAAGCCTATATTCACTCCCGGTACAAGAAAAACGAACGCGTTTTAACCCCTTCCATAAAGTTATGATAAACTCTACCTCTTTGCCAACAGTCACTTTGCCTACATCGGGTAAATAAATTATTACATGTAGTGACTATGGACCTCAGTTTTGCCTAGTGGCTTGTTGACTAGATTTATCAAACCAAGTAGGAAACACTGAATGACAAGAACGAGGTTACTATTTGTTTTATAGCTCGAGTGATCGACAGAAGACCGATTGAGGCTCTTCTTGCATTAAGACTCCAACGAAGAAATCTAAAGCGATATCTTGCTTCTTCCTATTAAGAACATAAAAGCTCCACCACTATTACCTACAACATGTTTGACTGGACAGCGTGACAACTTCAAAGGTATTTCAGTTTGTGTGTTTATGTAGGATAGTCAATGCCCTTGTAGTGCAGATCTGATATGATAACCCCACTATTGATAGCTTTCCAGCGTTTGTTTCATGCAGTTGTAAGCGAGTGGTAATATTTTGCAGACAGTCGCGGGGTTTTTGAGGTATTCCCTGTCAACACATGCATTGATAGCACAGTTGACATGAATTGTACAGCGGTGCTATAGCTGTCAATGGGATTTTGGCTGAATACGCTCAGAATACGCGCAGAAAAATAGACTCGGTTTCAATTTTCTAGCTGCAGTCCGTATTCTGAGCGTATTCTACGCTCAGAATACGCTCAGAACACGGTGGCGGTGGGAATGGTCTCATCCGCTAACGTGCATTCTAAATGAATACGCTCAGAATACGCTCAGAATACGGCCACGCGCTGAATACGCAGAGAGTTTGGTGTGAATGAGCCCTTAGCCATTTTCCTGAATTTAAAGGAGAACTTCGGTGTAAAATGAAAATTGGCATGTTAAAACATCATACCAAGTTGGTATGTGTACTGAGGAGCAAAATTGATTTAGCCTGTTTCATTCAGAGTTTAACTATTTTTTATAGTTTGACCCAGAAGCATGACGACTACGCTATTTTTAAACCATTAAAACAGCTCGAAGAAACTCCACACTCCATTGGTAGTACAACAAAGGCTCTGGCATTCAAAACAAAGCACTGAGAATATTGTAAATGTACACAACGTTTATTTAAAAAACTGTTCTTACATGTAGTAGTTTGCAGTTGTTTCTCGTCGCCGCCATGATGAAAGTCCAAACAAGTCGATTGTACTACCTCTACTCCTTTTCTTCCTGCTGGTCCGTGTTCGTCAATCGACTTGTGCGGACTTTCATCATGGCGGCGACGAAAAACTACAGCAAGGTACTGCCTGTCAAAACGGTTTTATTAATAAATGTTGTGGACACTTACAAAGTTCTTGGTGCCTCGTTTTTAATGTCATGGCCTTTGTTGTACTACCGATGGAGTGTGGAGTTTCTTTGAGCTGTTTTAATAGTTTAAAAATAGCGTAGTCATCATGCTTTGTCTAAGGGCACCTACCACTTCCGTTGTTAGCCTTCTGGGACAAACGATAAAAAATTGGTAAACTCTGAATGCAACAGGCTAAATAAATTTTGCTCGTCAGTACACATACCTGTCACGGTGTCGCTCTGGGCTTGGGATATTTTCGTGTGTGTTTTTCATTGTTACCCACCTGTTAGTCTATTAGGTTCACTCTACCGTGTTGTACTGTTCCTTTCCCGCATTGTCTGTTTATTCACTGCACCTGTACTTCCTTGTTTAGACCCTCATTAGATTATCTCTCTCACTCGCCCTCCTCGCTTCACGATAGCTGTAATCATCCGTCTCACCTGCACTTCCTGGTTTGTGACAATCACGAGTTTATTCAATCATTCTACTCACCTGCACTCCTCGTTCACGCTCGTTTAGTTCCCGGGGTTTCCACTACTTATACTCGCCTCTCTCACTCACTCCTTGTCAGTCCGTCTGCGAACCACGGTGTACTCCTCGGCAAGCTATTTTGACTCCTGACTTCTTCACGTCTGTTTGGCTGTTATCTCCCGGTGTTTGCTCGTTTCCCGTCTGTGCCTGTGTTTCCCGTCTGTCCGTCAGCCTCTTCAGTCCTCTGGTGCCGACTCCTGCCTGCCTGACTCCGCCTGACTCTCCAGCCCCTGGTTTCGACCCCGGTCCGTCTCTGGCTCTCCCTGGCTCTCCAGTCCTCCGGTGCTGACTCCTGCCTGCCTGACTCTGTCTGACTCTCCAGCAGGTTTCGACCCTGGTCCGTCTCTGGCTCTCCCTGGCTCTCCAGCCCTCCGGTGCCGACTCCTGCCTGGCTGACTCTGTCTGACTCTCCAGCCCCTGGTTTTGACCCCGGTCTGCCCCTGGCTCTCCCTGGTTCTCCAGCCCTCCGGTGCCGACTCCTGCCCGTCTGACTCACCTGCTCCTGGCTTCGACCCCGGTCCGCCCCCGGCTCTCCCTGGTTCTCCAGCCCTCCGGTGCCGACTCCTGCCCGTCCGACTCACCTGCTCCTGGCTTCGACCCCGGTCCGTCCCCGGCTCTCCCTGGTTCTCCAGCCCTCCGGTGCCGACTCCTGCCCGTCCGACTCACCTGCTCCTGGCTTCGACCCCGGTCCGTCCCCGGCTCTCCCTGGTTCTCCAGCCCTCCAGTACCGACTCCTGCCTGTCCCTGACTCCGCGCCTGCCATTGGGTCCTGGTCGCCGAGCACAGCCGCCTACCCTCCAGTGTGCTACCACCAGTGGCGGAAATCACCTGCTCACCCTTTAGGGTGTTTGACTTTGTCCCATTCCCCGAACCCTTCAATAAAACCCGTTTGTTTGAGGTTACGCACTTGGGTCCGTGTTTTGTCTGTCTGGGTCCCGTGACACATACCAACTTGGTATGATGTTTTAACATGCCAATTTTCATTTTACACCAAGGTTCTCCTTTAACACTCGCCTGCAGTTGCGTGTGGACATGTTTCACAACTACTGTGCAAGCGTGCACCTGAGGATTTTGGGGGAGGGTCAGGGAATTCGTCTCAGATCAATGGTCAGACTGTCCACTGGGGAAGTTCTGTAATCAGCATATGCACTATTAGTAACTGTAGTGTGATTAATGAATTTATAACAGTAATGCGTTACACTACTACAATGTAATGCGAGTACAGTAGCGCATTACTTAGTAACACGTTAAACCCATCTCTGGGCTTTACAACGTGATCCCCGCTTATTTTTGCGCTCTCATATTAGAACTCTGCACAGGAATTACTCTCGTTAAAATGACACGGCAGAATCTCAGCTTTCCAACGACACCAAGCACATACTTCTGCATTGAATTTATCACGTTAAAACAACGGATCAAATGATTTGACAAATTTCTACTTCACCCATTTTACACTCACAGTTATCACTCAGTGCATAATCACATTTCAAATTACTGCAAATTTCTGCATAATACAATCCATAACCCTGCATAATCCTGATATAACATCCTTCATTACATGGAAAATAGGCCCAGACTGAAAGCTGTCCACCTGTTTTTAGAAGTGCACTTTCAGTGACTTTCAGTATCTAGGCCTTTTGCAGGGTTATAGACATGTACACCTTTGATGTGTTTTGCCTGTTCACCTGACTCTTTGCCTAACCATTTGACTAGGAGGTCCATCTCCTCTTTGACTGACAGGCTGAGGCTTGCTGCAGTGTTTAAGAATGATGCCTTCCAGGCCCTATAGTTTTCCGGTCTGTCATCAAACTGCATTAAGACTGTTGGAATTATTTCTGTGCTTGCCATACATTTGACAAAATCAGACACGTTGTCATTGTTTTCTTTGTGTGGCTGTGAGGAGCTATTAATGTTTCCATAACTAGTTGGAGCCGGGCTAAAGTGGCAAGTTGTGGTGGTCGCACTGGAGCCTGTGGCTTCGCCATGTCAGAGTGTGTGACTGGTCTTGGCAGAGAACGAGTAGGTAAGTAAATGCATTTTCAGGTGGCCTGACATGTATAAGCCCCATACTTTTGTTGTCTTTGGCCTAAATGTTCTGTGATAACCAAAGGCTTGATGGTGTTCTTAGTAGTGTGAGTAATGTACCTGTCTGTGCTGACAGCTAGGAATGCCTTCAAAAATGGAAGTGTTAAACATGTATGTTCATTAATTAACAAAATGCAGTGGCTGAACAAAACAGAAACCTAACTCAAATCAATATTTGGTGTGACCAAAGGCATACTTGCGTAGAGTTTTTGAAGGAACTCAACTGATAGTTTGTGCCAAACATCCTGAAGAACTAACCACAGATCCTCTGTAGATGCAGGCGTCCTGATATATACAACCAACTTGATGTAATTGGTTGATCATACACCTGACTATAATCCTGCAAAATCCCTGACTTTGTGTGTACCACTGTGTGTGTACACTTTGTGTACACCTGCCTAAAACTTGTCAAAAAACAACTTATGCCCATCAAGTAATTTCAGCCTTATGGGTGTTTTAACATTAAACATGGGGATGGCTAAAAAGATACAGTACTGTGCAAAGATTTAGGCAGGTGCCAACAAAATTTGTATGCAAATTTGTCTTAGCTCTCACTTTACTTCCTACAGCTGTCACTATGGAAACCAATGTCATCAGTAAACATATCACTCTTAAAGCGACAGAACATATTAACTAGGCTTAAGCATTATTAGCATAATTCACTTTTGAAAAAGTTTTATATGATTTTTTTCAGAGGTTGTCTACAGATGACGTACACCAATTTTTTTGACAATCGACTGAACAGCCTCGGAGGAGTTAGTTTACTTCCGCTTTCAGTTTTTAAAATAGAAATAATTGCATAAAATGTATCCCACAGAAAGGGGCATGGTCTACTCTGTTAAATGTGGGTCTTATCACAAAATGTGGGGGGAAAAGAACTATGTTTCTGTACCATATCATTCTGAAGCTATTAGCCAAAATTTAATTTTTGGGAATTATAGTACCCCCTATGGAACAAAGTTTACGAAACATAAAGAGGTTGGAGTAGTGATCCTACATGGCAAATATGATGTGATAATGACTTTGCCCAAGATGCTGGCTATTAAAAATCGAGATTTTTATATTTACAATTTACCATTTATGAACTGACTTAATATATCTCTTTGGGACAAACGTATCCTAAAAATGGTGGGGGTTTTTGGAGGTGCAACAACTGGTTTTAGTTAGCATTTCTTTATAGTTTGGGAGGTTTTGATAAACTATTTTGGTTACTCAATTATTTGGTGTTGGGGGTTATATTGTTTTGTGAGCGGTCTGAAGTCATTTCTGTAGGTTGAGATGTCTGATGTCATGTGAAAGCTAGCCTACTCTTTCACTAATTTTACTGAACCAAATGAAGGCTAAATTGTGAATAAAATGTTTTTGGTTACTACAGATACAGATAGTACAACTTTGTTGTTGTATGTATAATGCTTGAACTGATTGTGGTGATAATGTCCTCTTTTGTAAGTCACTTTGGAAAAAAGTGTCTGCTAAATGTCATGTAATGTAATGTAACAGTTTCATTTGTCACTGCACTGTTTGATATGTTTGTTTGTAATATGTATTTGATTACACACCTAAAGTAGTAATCTCTATGCTTATTAACATTGCTGGGAAGCCCCCTGTGCAGTGTTCAAAGTGCACAGCCAATTTTGTTGGTTTACATGTATGGGAAATTACTAAGTGTGTATTTTTTATATTGTAAAGGTGACCATTCTAAAGCCCACCAACCATTGAAGAGGCCAAGAAGGGCTACTCTCTCTCCGGTGGAGTGGAAAACAGAGAAGGATGTGGACACGGCTCCACCAGCTCTGCGATTCAGGCCACTGAAAGCCCCAGGCAGTGAGATTTGTTCAAATGAGTGTTTATTTATCTTTTCAATCTGTAAATAACCTTGAACTTATGTGTTAGGGTGTATGACAGCCATCATACCTCATGGGTTACTGATGACCCATTATAAAAACGCCTGTAACAGATTGCTATTATATGACAGCATTTGTTTGTTTTTGAAGATTATATTGCACATTTCAGTGAGATTTGTTCAAATAAGTGTTTATTTATCTTTTTAATCTGTAAATAACCTTGAACTTATGTGTTACTGTGTGTGACAGCTTTTAACTCATAGGATACTGATGACCCATTATAAAAACCCCTGTAACAGATTGCTACTATATGACAGTATTTGTTTGTTTTTGAAGATTATATTGCACATTTCAGTGAGATTTGTTCAAATAAGTGTTTATTTATCTTTTCAATCTGTAAATAACCTCGAACTTATGTGTTAGTGTGTGTGACAGCCATCATACCTCATGGGTTACTGATGACCTAATATAAAAACGCCTGTAACAGATTGCTGCTATATGACAGTATTTGTTTGTTTTTGAAGATTATATTGCACATTTCAGTGAGATTTGTTCAAATAAGTGTTTATTTATCTTTTTAATCTGTAAATAACCTTGAACTTATGTGTTAGGGTGTGTGACAGCCATCATACCTCATGGGTTACTGATGACCCATTATAAAAACCCCTGTAACAGATTGCTACTATATGACATATATGAATTTGTTTGTGAGGTTTATTTCAAAAACTGTGACTGAATTTGTTTAAGAACAATTGTGTTTACAGTTTTAGCCAATAAAAAAGCTTTAATCTGTATGTTTGACCTTGTTTACACTTATTTACTTAAAAAAATCTGAATCGAATTTTACATTTTTGCATAATTTTTGCTCTGTCATGTTCACAGCTCCATTGTATAATGTTGCCTAGGTTCTGTTGAGAAAAATGATGTAAGACACTTAATAGTGCACCTCCCTGAAGCTCTCGTACATGTATTCAAAGACCGATATGCAAAAAATCAAAAAAAAAAAAAAAAAAAAAAAAACGCTCAGAGTTCTAAGGGTTAATGAAATTTTGACAATAACAACAAAAGATGTTGAGTGCAATGTAATTACAGGCTAAGGTTGAAACATTGATTAGTGTAACTGTGTAAAGCTTTAACTTTTGAAAAAGTTTTATAAACATTTTTCAAGGTGTTGTCTGCACGTGAGGTACACCAAATTTCTTGAACCATCGGATGAACATCCACAGAGAAGTTGGTTTACTTTCCATTTCAGTTTTTTTTTTAATTGCATAAAATGTGGCCAACAGACAGGGGCATGGCCTACTGCATTTGATGTGGGTCTTCTCAGGGAATGAGGGGAAAAAAGAACTGTTTCTGCACTTTTCCCTAGGTGGCATTACATGCCAAATGAGCCAAATGCCAAATGGACTCAGTTTATACATCTTGTCAAGCCCAAGTTATACATACATTTTGGTCTTCTTAATTGCAATGGTTTGTGAGTTATTTCTTTGAAAATAGTCTCCACTGCTTTTGGAGCTTCGGTGCACAAAAACCTTCTATTCCAGGTAATTCAGATGGGGCTGCATCCCCACCAAGTTTCATGTCCACCCATCTTTCAGTGTCCTGGGAATCCTCAACACAGAATCGCAAAAAGCAAAACTCAGAACCTATATGACCATGCTAATGCTAGCACTACTTTGATGTCAGTGTCACCACCTTTGTGAGAACAAAAAGATTAATTTTAAATTAACTCTGAACTTATGGACCAACAGGGAAGTGAAGGTCATAGCCTATATTAGGTAACACAAGGACCTACATATAATTTCTTCTCCACAGCACCAGAATGTCATAATTATCTTTCCCATCATTCCCCAATGGGTCATTTTGCTGTCACTTGCATCTTCCTCAACAGAAACCTGGATTATCCCCAGCCAAACTGTTTAAAGATCTAATCACTGCCATAATACCAGATCAAATGGGCTTAGCTGAGAGATTCTGAGGGATGCTTAAGGCTCTGCTGGACCTTTAGCACCAGCCATACTGGACAGATTTCAGGCTGGCCGAAGGAGGTCTGCCTAGTGCCGTATACCTGCTTCAACAGTGGAGCAGAGCAAAGTGAAACACACAGCAACTGTCTCCCAGTAGACCAGTAGGATAGTCATGGAATCAGAGCAGGGGATTAACAACACAGTATGCCTGGCCTGCCTTGCCTGCATTTGATGTCTTTTCAGAGGAGTATGTGGGAATGGGGTCACAATTATTTTGTTCTATTTAACACACCACTATCAGTTCAATATTGAACATATTCAAACAACATTGAACATTGTTCAAAGCTGACACCACCATGACAGCAATCATCATAAAGAAATGTATTGCCTGAAGCCTCTAATTGAAGTGATACGGGCATTTTCATAACCTAATATAACAAAGCCAGTGTAGATCCCACAGTTATCATTTCTTTCACCACAGAGATGAGCTACATAACTTATCCAAGAAAGGAAAACTAAAGCAGAGAGGCAGCCATTAGAAAACTACCTAGGATGACTGTTTAGATGACCTAGATGAACCCAAAACCCATCCCATTCCTGAAAACATTGCTGCCAGTCCATGGAGATTGATTCCACTGGTTGTCCTCACATATTAAGCAAGTCAGTTGTCAGTTAGATACTCAAAAATACTCAAAAAATGTCTGCCCAACATGCAGCAGGCTTTCACCATCTGTGTGGGCATGATATTCTTTCAGACTAAACATTAAATGTACACTTTTAATGTCTTGCAATAATTCAACAGGCCAATAGAATTACATGTGCAAGCAGTCAAAGTTGTGTGGAAACAGTGATGTGATTATACACCCTCTTCTACTGGCACTTTATATCGTCTTTACTTCACATTACATTACACTTAGCTGACGTTCTTATCCAGAGCGACTTACAGATACAGTCCCTGGACCAGTATTGGGTTAGATGCCTTGCTCAAGGGCATCTCAACTATGGGTAGGGCAGGATTCGAACCTTCCGATTGCAAGACCAACTCCCTAACCACTAGGCCACAGCTGCCCCATACAGTCAAACCTTTCAGTGTCCCAAGAATTCACTGTCAAAATGAAATTATTGAGAGCTCAAGTTCTGACTTCAAGGCACTACAGCATGAGGAGATCACAAAAATGTGCCATCTTGTTAAAACATTTCAATTTCTATCCCTGGTGTCACGAGTTGTGTGATGCCAAACTTTCTATAGTTCATTAGGTAGCCCCGTAATGTCATTTTAGTCCAACAAATGATTGAGATGGTGTGTGAAATGATTGAGATGGTGTGACATTAGTTACAACATTTTGCCCAAAGCTACTGTGACAAAGCTGCTAAGCACTGTGAGATTTTTTTTTACCTAAACAGCAACGATTAATTAAAATATAACTTCAAATGCATGTTATGCATAAATTCTGGTGCTCTTGAAGATATTACAAAATTATCTGGTATGCAATGGCTTCAATGCATGGTACATGTAAACAAAAATGTGGGCTACAGTAGAAACAATGCAATGAATCTTGGTGATAGCTTATGTGACTTAGTGGAAGCATGCTGTGAAAAGAGCCAGTCAGTTTTTCTACGGTGTCTTTTTAGATGCAGGTTAGCCAAAGATAACATGCTTCTGGGAATATGTAGAATATTTATTTCTCCGTATAGCGTAGATATAGATTTGCCTTGTATACTGATTCCGACAGGCCGACACCAATAGATTTTCTATTTTGTTTCACTAATATAACCTAGTTTAGTTTCACTGCAGATGTATAAAGTGCAACTACATCACGCAATGGATTTTTAACAAATGCCACCGTTAAATAGGCTATAAGAATATGCCGCGTGCAAGGCGCTTTTCATAAACTGCATGTTTCTCATATAGGTCCCCACAAGCAATCACGAAATGTAGAGGCTTGAAGGCTAGCATTCCTCCATCCTCCATCAAAGACAGTTTACCAGCTTTACCTACCTGGCTTGTGTTATGGCAGACACTGTACTATGCGATGATGTAAGGCTTAAGAAAAAAAACAAAAATACAATAAAAAATGATAAGCTCCTTTGTTGCGCCATGGAGACGTCCAGATGCCACTGCCACAGATGATGACTGCTTCATATTCTGCTTCGGCAGAACCAGCGCCCAGATTGGCACGAGCAACAGCCAATGAACATCAGAGAAGATAATCGTATATCAGTAGCCACACCCTTTCATGTATATCCATTAAAATACATGTTTGTGTCTCATGGACTACAGACGCCTGTTATTTTATCAGATGTGAAAGCACAAACCCATTAGTTTACTTTAGAGGCACTTTCTTAATTCAAATATCCTTCTGATTGCCTCCCTTTGTTGATTATGGTATTAGGAAGCACAAGCTGTATAGCCTATTATTAGTTTCGCGCAGCACATTTTCTCGATCAGTTAAAAAAAATGAAAAGGAGCACTACAAATTAGAAGTTTCGTTTTTTCAGATGTCAATAGCTAGGGTTACATCTCGACGAATAAAATTCAGTTTTCATGCAGCCTCATGGGCACAACTAGTGATTCAACAACTCGTGTGTAGGCGATTGGCTACTTCGCCACGTGAAGTCACTGTGAACCTATACTGAGCTTTGTCTGTGGCTTTATCCTGTAGTCTTTCAACACAACAAAGCTGACGCCAAGCGAAAGTCAGCCTGAAGTGTGCTGACTAGGAACAGCACCTAACAAACGTGAAGCACCACAATAAATTGATATGGGCAAGGGTGTATTTCCCGATAACGATAGATCTCAGGTAGGCCTATAGGAGCGTCGTAAACGAGGGATCTTACAAACGTTATTAAAGAGCATTATAACCAGAAGAGCACTGAAAACAACATAGGCTATTCTTTAATTGTGGCTAAACCATATTTTCTTGAAAACTCTAAGCAATCATAGTGTACCATTACAATAAAAAAAATACTAACAAGGATAATGTTATTATTACACCAATGTTGTTGTTGTTGTTGTTGTTATTATTATTATTATTATTATTACCTTTATATCTTTGTTATTCCAAATATAACATTTGTGAGGTGAGAAGTTATGTTTACATAAGAGGGACCTATCCATAGCATCTGTTTATGGAAGTCTGACAACTTCAGCAGGAGTCTACATACATCGAAATTAGACATCCCAGCTAACACTAGCCGTGTTTGAGATTCCAGTCCGCCCGTCTGCAACTGGCTGCATACGTCAACGAGAATTGCTGGTCACAGCAGGGGTGGGCATTAAATGAGGAAAATAAAGTCGAACACAAATCCTAACGAGACTGAGCTCGCGCCTCCCCGATCATCGTAGCAGATGACACACAAGTCATGTGTGGAGAGGGAGGGCGGGGGTTGTAGTCCTCTACAGTCTATGGTTGTAGTGGGGTGCACTGAGAGTTTAATTCAAGTCCAGTCTTTCTTATTGTTTAGATTAACATTGGAACAAAACGAGTTGCCCCAAAGTGCTCCACAACACAAACATGAAAACTAAGACAGCAAAACAATAAAACAAAGACCATAAGTAGGTATATAACACGGACAATGAAATAGAAATGGGATTAATAATGAAATAAATAATGGGCCGGGCTTGACAGCGTCAGATAAACCATCAGAACAAGGTAAAAATAGAGAGAAGAGATATATCTTCAAATTGGAGTAAAATAACGTACACTTTAGATGACAAGTTCGGTCGGGGAGCACCGGACAATGCACCTGCACAGACGTCAGTGAACTTTTAACCAACCACGGCAAAGTAGCGTCACCGAGGAGGCGTTAGCTAGCCGCTTGCAGTTGTGTGGAGGTAACTGCAAAGGTCTGTACGATTTGTCTGTAAGCGTCATGCTCCTGCGAGTTTTCGGGTCATGTGTCATGGTCGCATTGTTGTGACAACTCGTGACAACCTCACACATTTCGGGCATGTCGGACACAATTTCTAACCACAATGCAACATTTTCAGCGTCAGGCTGCAAACGGATGCAAACGGATGCAAACGTCTAGGTCAAGTCAAATGCGCCCACTGATAAGGTGCCGCGACGTCGCGATCACGTGAATTCGTAAAACACAGGGCACATCACTTTGCCACTGAGCAAAGTGGGAGGGAAAGTGGAACACAGCGATCCTAGCGGTGGCGTTCCTATCCCCAGAGCGATCCTATTAAAAATCCCATAGACCGTTTTTTTAAAAATCCCACAAAGGTATGACACGGAACTTGTGCACCAGACATATTTTTCAGGCTATATATGGGGATTATCTACTAACTGTGAAAGTATTGTGTGAAATTTCGTCCTATTTAAAAAAATCTAAATTGTCATAAACGGACTTGTCATAAACGCACTACAACTTTGAGTCGCTCCAGTTACGTCAGTAAACACAAGTTCACCATGCTGTAATTCGCGACTGATTGCAACCACGGAGAAACAAATGAATGCCAGTTTTCACATTTCATAAAGATTCCATAAAGCTACGGTTGTGGATTCTTATAATCAGATGAGTTTCATGTACACAATCGTTGGGTTTCACTTACTTCTCTCGCCGGCAGCTAACTGTTAGATTTGGACAGGCGCCAGATTTTACGGTGACGTCATACACGCGCCTATCGTTCAGTGTAGTCCTTTATCAGCTTTTTAATTAACATTAAAAACAATTCAGATCAGTGAAAAAAGGAAAGTATGACAACCTGAATCGATAGAACTGCCCAGCATGCATATCATATGAAAGCCACTATCTTAACTTTGGAGTGTGAGCCGAAATGTAATTTTTTGAAGAAAAAATCCTATTCATTTCGATATAGAGGTGGGGAACGCAACCAGCAGGGGGCGATGAGATTACTTTCCCTCCCTATACCTGCCAGTGGTCACTTAAACTCCGCCACGAGACTATCAATAGTATTGGCAGATGACGTCAAAACGCTATTAAAAGTTATGGATTTATAACAATATAATTCCCTTCACTACATGCATCTTTGCCATACGGCCACGTTTTAACGCGGTAATTGGCTTAACCAGATGTTTGCCATAGCTTAATGATTATTATCACCATCGACTTTCAACAAGGATTCTCCGTCATGGCATGTCAACAAAAGATAGCCATCCAATCAAAACGGCTTTCCCCTGCTTTCCCTCCGTTGCTTCCATGCTTCACACACTGAAGTGAGAACAACGGTAGAGCCCACTTTGGAAGTAACAATGATAGTTCTACCGAAGTACGAGTGCTTTGAGAAATGGTCGGGTTTCGCCACTTTGGTAGTGGTAGATTCGGTAGAACTAGTAGAATGCTAACCTAGGAAGTTGTTAGAGAAACGCACCCGTTTTGTAGAACACACAAACAAAAGCAAACAAAACTTACACAGGAGATTAGTTTTTCTGAAATGCTAAAACTCACTTTCCGAAACCTTGCACCGTTTTCTCAAAACTGTAAGCACAAATTCCAATTGTCCAAAAGCATTTCCCAAACCTACAGACTCTTGTTGCAAAACTAACTATTGCCTCAAAACAGTTATGTGTGCTCAAAACCAAATGTTACCCTCAAATCAGAAACAACACAGTCAAAACACAATTAAAATGAAGCAGTTTGTAAACACCACACCAAAAAATGAAAAGCACAACGTTCAGATGCGTGTATTTTCAACTGAAAAAAGCGAAAATCTGGATGTATATGTACTGTACATGTGTTCTAGCTGTAGTTTCTCGTCGCCGCCATGATGAAAGTCCAAACAAGTCAATTGTACCACCTCTCCTCCTATTCTTCCTGCTGGTTCGTGTTCGTCAATCGACTGGTGCGGACGTTCATCATGGCGGCGACGAGAAACTACAGCAAGGTACTGCTTGTCAAAACTGTTTTATTAATAAATGTTGTGTACACTTACAAAGTTCTCAGTGCCTCGTTTTTAATGTCAGGGCCTTTGTTGTACTACCGATGGAGTGTGGAGTTTCTTCGAGCTGTTTTAATGGTTTAAAAATAGCGTAGCCGTCATGCTTCGTCTAAGGGCACATACCACTTCCATTGTTAGCCTTCTGGGACAAATGATAAAAAATAGTTAAACTCTGAATGCAACAGGCTAAATCAATTTTGCTCCTCAGTACACATACCAACTCGGTATGATGTTTTAACATGCCAATTTTCATTTTACACCGAAGTTCTCCTTTAAGCATCACCTAAAGTGAAGTTAATGTATTGGTGGCTTGCAGAAGCTAAACGTGAGATGTTGCTAGAAAAACAGTAGCTTAAGCAACGTGGTCTGCAGTTAGGGAAGTACAAAATACAATGGCCATTCCATTAATAAAGAAACACCTTTCTGTTCGTTTTTTTTTTTTCACAAGTCGCCCCCTCCACAAGTCGCCCCCCCCCCCCCCCCCCCCCCCCCCCCCGCCTTTTTTTTCACAAGTCGCCTTTTTTCACAAGTCGCCCCCTTAAAAATACAATGGCCATTTCCGTGAATTAAAAAAAATCCCTTTCTGTACACACGTTTATTTATTTTTTTGACAAATCGCCCCCTGCCTCAGCCCACCACTGCATGCTATGCATGCTATCCAGCCACCCAGTGGAGTTTATTAACCTCAAGTGATGAAGCACAATCTCTCCATCCAATCTTTTTAGGTGTCTTTCTGAGTAAGCTATCCATCTTTATTCGCAAGGTTTTCCAACGTAGCTGACTTGCTGTAGGACGCGGAAGACGAGCAACTTTGAAAATGGGCGTGTCAGAATAAGGTGACCACTGTACAGCCAGCATACCATACAGGGATGTTGTACAGTAGCACGCTTTCTATCGTGGCTTGATAGCAGACGAGGAGGTTGGTCTGCAACCTGTTCCATCTTAATACCCTCAGAAAATGAAGGCACTGTTGGGCTTATTTGACTAGGGCAGATGTGTTCGCCGTGCAGGACAGGTCCTCGCAGATGTGGGTCCCAAGGAACTTGAAGGTGAGCACCACCATCTCCACAAAGTCACCTTTTATACAGAGGGGGGGAGGGTCCGGCAGAGGTCCATGATCACCTCCTTAGTTTTCCTGGTGTTGCGTGTGAGATTACTGTTGTCACATCATTCTGTCAGCAGGCAGACTTCATCTCTGTAAGCTGCGTCATCGTCCTTTGAAATGAGACCCACCAGAGTGGTGTCATCTGGGAACTTTATGGTGTTGTAGGGATGTGTGGGAGAGCAGTCATAGGTGTAGATGGTGTACAGGAGAGGGCTCAGCACACAGCCCTGTGGAGAGCCAGTGCTCAGCGTCAGGGTGAATGATCTCCTGTTACCGATCTTAACAGACTGTGGGCGATCAGTGAGGAAGTTTTTCAATCCATTTTTTCCATCCAGCTGGCTATGAGGATGTCTGGGATGATGGTATTACAGGCTGAGCTGAAGTCAATGAAGACCATCCTTACTGAGGTGCCAGGATTCTCCAGGTGTTGTAGGGCAGAGTGGAGGGCAGTGGAGATGGCATCCTCAGTAGACTTTTTTGCTTTGTATGCAAACTGGTGTGGGTCTAAGCTGGTAGGGAGACAGTCCTTGATGTGTTTAAGGATCAGCTTCTCAAAGCATTTCGCAACTACAGGTGTTAGGGCGATGAATCTATAGTCGTTGAGGCTGCTGATGTTGGGAGACTTGGGCACAGGGATTATAGTTGCCGATTTTAGGCAGTGGGGGACGATGGCTTGTGACAGGGAGAGGTTGAACAGTCTGGTGAACACGGTAGGCAGCTGGTCAGCACAGACCTTGAGTATGCTCCCGGGTATTCCGTCAGGGCCAGCAGATTTCTCTGATTATTATTTACCCAAGATGGTCAGCCAGTAAGATAACCCAGACAGCTGGTCAGTCTGGGGGCTAAGGGGTCATATGGGAGACTGTGACAAATGTGACTAAAGTATTGACCTTATTCTACATGTAAACACCGGGCTGGACAGGATGGAGCTAAATATGAAACTCGTTCAGAGCAGAATATTATCCTATTTCACAGGACCTGCACAGAAAACAACTAGATTAACACGTGAGAATGATAGCACAAGAAATGATGATGTTGCAGCGCGAGGAGGGTGCACTGAGTCCGTGCACTTTGCCAAATGGAGAGAGGGTCATCAGGCTTGCTGTCAGCAGACATCAGTCAAGTCAAGTGGAGGTGTGTATGAAACAGCGCAGCAGTGAGGTGGTTTTTTTGCCATATAACATTGCAATCAGCGCTGCCTAAAGTGAAAATATTGTATTGATGGATTGCAGAGGCTAAATGTAAGATGTTGCTGGAAAACAGTAGCCTAAGCAACATGGTCTGCATAGTTAGGCAAGTTAAAAATATAGTGCCCATTTCCATGAATAAAAAAACATCTCCCTTTTTTTTTGGGGGGGGGGGGGTCGCACCCTGTCTGGGGCCACCACCACATGTCACCCACCCAGTCAGTGCCATCGGGCCTTAATGCTGTTTTTTCTCTCTTCCCACTTTAGCCTAGATCCATCTTAATTCTCTGTTTTCCAGCGTAGCTGAGTTGTCTAGCAAGCTGACTGGTTGTTTCATGACAAACGCAGAAGACAAGCAAGTTTACAAATGGCCGTGTCAGAATAAAGTCAATACAGAAAGTATGTGGTATGAAAAGGGAACTCCAGGGAAGCGCCAGAGAAGGCAGACTTGTTGCTTGGCACAACTTGTGTAGGTAACTTGTCCCCAGCGTCGTGAATAAAGACTGCAGTGATCTACCTACTTGTCTGTATAGCATTTTTTGACCACACGGCAACAACAAAGGACTGATTTGAAGTGGACAATCCATGCTTATGACATCAAAAAGTAAATGGTACATTTATCCTAGCGTGGTAAACCAGCTCTTCATACTTCATTTCATTTTGTACAAAGGGTCTGGCAGTGCTGTACAGAGATGGCTGTAACGTGTTACTTAAGCAATAAGCCACAAGAGGCTGAATTTAGAACGGCTAAGGGGATTTTAGCACAACGTGAAACGGAGTGCTATAAAACTCCCCTTAGCCATTCTAAATACAGCACAAAACACACGGACTTGAGTGGCTTATAGCTTATCTAAAACTGTTTAAACGAATCTTTGATAAGATGTCACTAAATACAACCACATTTATATAATATTAAATATTACCATTCTTCCGCCAAAACAAAGTTCCTTTGGGAAAGTGGTTACTGGGCAATGCTAGACGCTGCTTCGGTGAGATGGGCTATGGCTGTAGACCATTTACAGACATTTACTAGACATTTACTATATGAGATCAGACGAATAAAATGTAAACAACATTTATGAGTGCTTATTAACATTTATTTGAATGTCGGCATTAGTTGTGCAAATGCTGAAGAAAGGTTCAAACATTTCTTTTTGCTGGGACTGTGCTGTTTGAGTCCGGACAGTGTGCGCGTTTCAGCACACTGCCAGATGCAAGGATGTTGCTCCACTCTCTTCTATCGGTGTGGTTGGGGTGCCAGTAGGATTGCAAAGACGATTTATTCCTGTGGCCCGTTACCGACATGATCTCTTTTTGTACTGTAGTACTCCGTAAGCAATGGTTGGTGTAGATAGTGAAGGTCCCTACTGCTTTGCAAATCCTTGGGAGCATTCTCCCCAAAAAATCAGCCTCATGGGCTCTCTCATATACCTACACACACAAAAAATACAGTCATCACACTTTTTCTAAATGTTAATGCAAATGCTGTTTAACAAAGTTCGGGTAATGCTTACCAAACATCACTGCTTGCGTAACCACTCCTCTTTGGATGGAGATAAAAGACCGGCGGATTGGGCGGTAGCAGTGACATGTAGCCTAGTTCTCCAATGAAGCAAAAGGGCACAGTGGGTTCCCTGGCTGTTCAAACCATACGGCTCACCTTAGCTGTTCTTCATGGTGGCATAAAACTGTCTCAGGATCACATGAGATCCGCTTTTTCTATGGTCTGTAGATCTACTTTGATGGCTTTTTCTGCACACCAAGATTGAAAGCAACGGGCAGCCCACATCTTTTGTTTAAAAGTGCAGGATTCATGTCTTGATTGGGCCAATTTTTCCACTTCAGCCTCTGTGATTTCAGCATGTCTCTAATTTTTGCTTTCTTCCTCCTCCCTGTCCATTTGCTTAAACCACTCCTCAATGGTCAGCCCACCCAAACAAAGCCAGCGTCTGACATTTTTGCAAGTATGGTCATTTTTTTTAATATGTTGAGAGACATTGCTGAAGTTAAAGTGCAATGGCTTGGCTTAGGGAAGAGGACAAGAGAGAAGACGAAGCCGTGAGGAATTTGCTTTTTGCAGAGTGTTGTGTTTTTCTCCTTGATGCGAGGCCAGTTGTGCAGAATCAGAAACCTGCTGCCATACAGCACTGTCACTGAGAAGGAGATGTTTGCTTCTGATGAGAAGGGAGATACAGCTTCCTTCAACTCTGACACAAAAGTAAGTCGGAGTCAGACATGGAAGTCCTTAACCGTTTCCATCATATAAAAAGTAGCCTATATGAAACTTAACACAGCTACCCCATCTAGTGCACCAGTCTATTCAGACTAGATGGTCTCGTGCTGAAGCCTAGAAATCGGTTGTCTGATAAAAGATTTGAAAAACTTTTCATGCGGTATGATCATCGTGTTAGTGGTGAGCACCCCCAATGACTTAACAAAGTGCCTTTGCCCTACTATACCATACCAATGAAATGTGTTTACCCTGACATCATCTAATGTGGTTAGATTTATTTGAATGGTCTAGTTTGTTACGGCATTTATACTGTAGCCTATATGCCAGTCTCTGCATGCTATTTCATTCATTCTATTTTTAGTGAGTGCTGTTATCAAGTTAACCTGTTTTAGACTTTTGGGTTGTTTTTTATTTTTTTATTTATTTTTTGCCAGCAGTGTAATACCGATATGACCCTGTGCAGCACTTTTCAGATTTTCACCAACTTTATAGCCTGTAGCCTGTTGTCATTAAAGGGCATGAAAGAATGACTTGTCTTACATCTTGCTCATTGCAATAGGAATTTGTTATGTGTTTTGCTCAAGGCTGTTGCTGAGTAATGCAAAGTAATGCAAGGAGTTACTTTTTCTGTAAGAAGTAAAGTAATGTATTACATTTTTTAACAGTAGTGAGTAATGTGTAATGGATTACTTTTTGAGTAACAACCCCAACACTGGTGCTGTAAGAGAAACGATTGAGAAACGATTTCTTCCTGGAGGTGTGGACTCTGCTGAAGTTTAAAACAAGTGGCTCTGCCTTTACCCAATTGCTAACGTCTGGTCGTCACGTATGCAATTCCCTTGCCTATGCACTTCAATTCAAATGTACCACACAAAGTCAACGTCATTGCTCATGAACCCTCCCTCTGTTCGCTGATTGGCTAGGATTGGCTGGTACCTAATACAGCAATGTCAGTGCCAGCATGGCCAGACCCTCTGTAGTACAACCGGCTGGTTTACCAGGCTACATTTATCCCATGGAATGATGCAAAATTATCTCTAAATATAGACTAAATATTTTATTAGGTTTTGCTGTTGCTGAATTGATGAATGAGCAGCATTTGCTGTAGCCCTGCTCTGCTCATGATACTTAGACAGAGGGTAGACAAGAGCTGTAATGGCATCATAATAGCCTACAGTCATGGCACGGTCAGTCTGTCTAAATTCAGTGAGTGCCAGTTCTATTTATGAAGCCTATAGCAATGTCCATTTCCATAGACTGTCTGCTGTAGACGTTAGATCAGGTCTGTTTAATTACACTGAGAAGCTGTATATTCTAGGCTTGATAGCAGATTTGATAAACACGGTGTTATTCATGTGTGGAGTAGCCCATCACAAGCTGCAGGGTGTACAGTATATTTAGCAGAATTCATTTGCAGGAAAAAGTTCATTATCCTGACGTCTCTGCTTTTTAAAATTAAATTGGTCAAAAAAACAAACAAACAAACAAACAATGAACCCACCGAAAACAAACAAATCAATAAACAAATAATAAAAACACTAATTGTTTAAATTAAATTCTTTGAATTAACTGTTCTCTTCAAAAAAAGCTTGTAAAAAAGTATTTAGGACCTTGGTTCTGGCGCAGGCACTAAAAAGTATACCTAACACAACTTCTTAGGCTCCACACCCTCTAAAAGATATTTACATTTTTCTTTGACTATATGTAAATTGTAAAGACGCGAGATACCGCAATTCCGTAAATTATGTAATATATTTATTTTTATTTTTTAATATATATATTTTTTTTTACCTTGGAAAGACCATCAAGATATATTTTGATAAGGCAAATTATAAGACACCTTCGGGTCCTGAAAGAAGACATCTGCGCTGGGGACGCTGGGATCTTCCTTTTCAGCAAGGACTCGTAATCCATTAACATGGGTAGGTAACTTTTCCGCTTTTATTTGTTATAAGACTGTCGTGCGTAGTCTTACAGAGTTCTTACCGATAAAAACGACACAATGATTTTACATCGCTTCGTAACAAAACTCAAGCGCCAGAAGAATTATGTTCGAAACGTTATTTTTTCATCGAATTTACCACAACGTGGAGCTCGGCCACGCCATTTTATGGCTAGTGTAAAATCATGCTTGGCTCCAACGTTGTTCACCGGATGCCTTGTCTGCCCGTGGTAGTTTTTTTTAGCAAGATTATCAATCAACAACGGCAAGTAATTGTTAATATGTAAATACCATGACTGAATTTTTAATCTGTTATCGTGCGCGGTAGCATCTATGCTATTCTGCGCTAGCTTTGCTATGCGTATGCGGTAGCATCTGCTGTGCTATACTATATTGTTGACAAGTGTAGTGTTGGTGACAAAGAGAAGATGCTCAACTGTTAAACTGTTGTTCTACGGTTTAGTAAGTGACATAGAAATCATGATTTTGAAATTAAGTAAATCGTTATAATCGAATGTGTAATGAAGAGTTCTCCCTCCGTTGGCCCATAACCATTCTGTATTAAACTTTACTTGGGTAACTTATAGAAACGTACTGTGTTGTCATCGTTGCAGGGAAGTGTCGTGGTCTGCGTACAGCCAGAAAGCTGCGGAATCATCGCCGTGAACAGAAATGGCACGACAAGCAGTACAAGAAGGCTCATTTGGGTACCGCTTTGAAGGCTAATCCCTTTGGAGGAGCTTCCCATGCCAAAGGCATCGTCCTTGAGAAAGTGTAAGTATAGAAGCTGATGCTGGTGTTACCCCTCACATCTGTGGGTATCCAAGTACAAGCTAATGTCCAACCTCTCTGTCTTCATAGTGGTGTTGAAGCTAAGCAGCCCAACTCCGCCATCAGGAAATGTGTCAGGGTTCAGCTCATCAAAAACGGCAAGAAGATCACCGCATTTGTTCCTAATGATGGTTGCTTGAACTTCATTGAGGTTAGTATATCACAACTGCTCATGTGATGTAAAAGTCAGTTATCTTTACCTGAAAATGTAGCAGTTTTTTAAATGCCATGTGGATGGTCTTGACCTCTTTAAAACTTGTTTAATGTTGATCCTGAGTTTTTAATTTTATTTTTAGGAGAATGATGAAGTTCTGGTGGCAGGATTTGGTCGTAAGGGTCATGCCGTTGGTGATATCCCTGGTGTGCGATTTAAGGTGGTGAAAGTTGCCAATGTTTCACTCCTGGCGTTGTACAAGGGCAAGAAGGAGAGACCAAGATCATAAATTGCCTGTCAAGTTAATAAAGTTTTCTCAGATCTGAAGCAAGGCTTTACTTTTTCTTTATTTTGCTGAACTTGTCTAGAACCTTTGGATGTGTTTACCAGGCTATACTGCTTCAGGTTTTCAGATTTATTTTGTTGGGGCAATGAGTTGTGAAATGTGCGTAGGTGTTGTTTTCTCTTCTGTGGACCCATTTAATTGGGTCTGCACAGTGTTCGTTTTTGGATGTTACTTTGTGGTCATTGTGACGATGAATGCAGACCAAATTCTCATCAAATTATGTTGGTGACAGTACAAAAGTGATGCTGATGTGTGAGTGTACCAAGAGCACTACACCAAAGGCCTCTGGGCACCCAAGCAGTTACACTAACATCAATGTACTTTTATGTAAAAGAAGGCTTTGCTGTTTATAATCTTGATTTGATTACTTAAAATAGCGTAAGATGTTCGCTCCTCAGTTACTCTTTTGATCAATGACAATTGCAAGCTGTAACTAGTGCATTGTGAAATAATTTGTCAAAAAAAAAACCATATGTTTTTTTTATTCATGGAAACAACCATTGTATTTTTAACTTCCCTAACTGGGCAGGCCGCCCTGCTTAGGATACTGTTTTTCCAGCAACGTTTAGCCAATACAATAATTCCACCTTTGGCAATGCTGATTCAGATGCTAGACAACACACACATACAACTGCACTTGACCAGGGCTGTTGCAAGGTATTTGGGGGGGCCTAGGCAAAGGGAACCTGGAGCCCCCCCCACCGAGAATCACACACTCATTGATTCATAA
This sequence comes from Coilia nasus, assembly GCA_027475355.1. Classification (NCBI taxonomy): domain Eukaryota; kingdom Metazoa; phylum Chordata; class Actinopteri; order Clupeiformes; family Engraulidae; genus Coilia; species Coilia nasus. The sequence continues at coordinate 1,240,717 of CM050211.1, forward strand.
TCATCTTTATTTTAAAAGTATATGTTTATATATAAACAATTAAAACCACAAAATATAATAAAATATGCAATTCACATATATACTGAACATTAACTTGAATAAAAATGGTATATAGACATTAACTTACTTTAAATAAAAATGGTATGTATACAAAATATGTAGTTGCATTGAATATGAAAACAATTATGCAAATAACATTAGAAAACATGTTTCCTGTGCTTTATCAAAAAGATGAGAAAATACGTATACAAATATTTAATATATATATATATAAAATATGTAGACAAACATATGTGACATAAGCAATGTATCAATTAGAACATACTTCTAACACAGTACACAAAACTGCACAGGGTGTACAAATGCACACATAAAATAGAGAGCATAGAGTGTAACAACTAAGCACTAAAGGTATGGTGAGCTTGCTTTAAAAAATGATTTTCAAAAGTGGCCTTTTTAAAATTTCACAGCACATACTGATTGTTAGGATTCTGGGCCACTGTACTGGGTCATCAGTTGTACTTGTGTGGCTTGATGTACCTTCTCAGTGCTGGGAAATGGTGTGGACTCAATCTGCCTCGACACTGGATGAAGACTCTGCCATGTCTTCTTCCTCTTTGTCTTCCTCATGAATTTAAGATGAAGTTGATGGCACTAGTGGAAAAATAACAAATAAGTGTAACAACTAAGTACTTCATTCATACACATAAGCACAGGCCCCACACTTGAAAATTTCAAATGGATAGAAGTGACTAGTATGGACAAAACATGAAATATGCAAGGCTATTTGCTAGCATATATCATTGAGAGAGGGCAGTACAGTGGTCCCTCCCCACATAGCAAAGTTTATCTGGCCCACTGCTGGCCCACTACTTTGTCTGCGAGTGTCCGGCAGTTGGCCCAATTCTGGCTGGGCCCTCGGCCCAGAACTGGTCCACTTACTGAAAACTGACAGTTATTGTTAGTGTTGGCCCAGTACTGGCCCACGTACTGTGAAATGACTCATTGTTTTTGTTGGCCCAGTGCTGGCCCAGATACATTATTATGATAGCTGAGTGCTGGCTGGGCCCCTGGGCCTATACTGGCCCACATACTATGAAATGACTCTTACGGTTTCTGTTGGCCCAGTGCTGGCCCAGATAAAATAATTTGATAGCTGAGTGCTGGCTGGGCCCCTGGGCCTGTACTGGCCCCAGAGGCGGTTTTTGGTATAGGCAAACCTAGGCATTTGCCTAGGGCCCCACCAAATTTGCCTTCTTTATGGGGCCCCAAATATGAGCAGCCAAGCCGCGGTAAATAAATTAAAAAAATATATTATTCCAGTAAATATCAGAATAATACTGAATTAATGTTTAAACAATATTTGTCCCAGGACACATACCCCCCTTCACTGTTGTGCATTGGACTAGTCCATATGTAGCAATGCGTGACACAACGTGACTCAAACCAAAGCGGGAACTGTAAACATGAAGCGGAATTATGAGTGGCTATGCTAAAAGAAAAAAAATGGGCAGAAAACAAAAGGAATACAGACACACTGCCAAAACTAACTTCATTTTTTACACCTGCTGCCACACACACACACACACCACTCAATCTTTACTAATCAATCTTTTTTGAGAACTTTACTAACTGCTACCCTAAACACACACACACACTCTCTGTGTGTCTCTCTCTCCCTCTCCCTCTCTCTCTCTCTCTCTCTCTCTCTCTCTCCTCACACACACACATTGTTATTCCTGTCCACATACACACAAAAAATATTTTCATCAGTCCTGTTGAAATGTAAATAGCAGTTTCCATTGGCTCCATCTCCATTTTGTATTCTAGTTCTTATAAGCACAAGATCAGGTTTTGTCTCTGGCAGTTTTCAAACATGATTTCAAACATGGAGCATAATGGTGCTCTCTCTCTCTCTCTCTCTATCTCTCTCATTTGATCTGAGCAATAAACAAATCATTTTAGCAAATGCTGTAGTAATCTGAAACTGATTTGCTGTGGAGAGTTAAGATCATTGTAATAAGACCATTGTTGGTGGTACTGCAGTCTTGGTTCATTGCGATAAGCCAAGAGGTATAGGGATGGTTATTTGACTTAGGTGTGTGTTTCAAATATGAGGGCCCCACATCTATATTTTGCCTAGGGCCCCCACGTGGCTAAATCCGCCTCTGACTGGCCCACATACTATGAAATGACTCTCACGGTTTCTGTTGGCCCAGTGCTGGCCCAGATACGATAATTTGATAGCTGAGTGCTGGCTGAGTCCCCGGGCCTGTACTGGCCCACATACTAATAGCTGATAGCCAAGTCCTGCATGACTGAGGGCCTATATTGACCCCCTTTTCATGTCAAATCCCACATTTCACTTTAAATTATACACTGCTGTAATTATGTATGTGACAAATGAAATGAATTAAACTTTGAACATTCATAAATCACTGCGTGCACATGGACGAGTTGAATCCGATTGGAAATGGTTTGGGATCGCATCGAATTCATGTGCACAGGCTAACGATCATATAGGGATTGGTTTTGCGAATCCGATTGCAACCCCTGGCTTAAGCCGATGTTAATCCGCTTGGTGCCGCCTTGTGCAAGGGATTGGTTTGGATTCGGGTACTGCGCATGCAAAACCACTCGATCTTAGAAGCTTCTGTCCCTGATTTTTATCCATACTGAACGTCCAGGCCTTCTTTGTTGTAGCAGAGCGCCTGCTCTCAAGTAATTTTCGTTGTCCTCGATTGCTTGTAATATCCAATACCGACGGCACAGTTCATGTCTTATCAAGGAAACCAAAAACGCTGTTTTTCATTCATACGGACTTCCAAACAGAGGAGAATGCACAACATGTATGCAAATGCTGCTCTGTCAACATCCTCGAACGTCATCTTTGTTTGTATGCCGCCAGATAGTTTGTTTATTTTCATTTTAGCAGCCACTAGCCTGAAGTAGTTCTAACACCACTTGTTGAAAGGAATACAGCGCCATCTAGCGTAGCAGAAACTCTCATGTGCACAGGGATTTGGGACAGACCACCCGTTGGGCAGCAACAGCCAATCCAATACCAATCCAATTCGATCCTACCATGTGCCCGTAGTAAATATTTTATAATCCACCAATCAGATGTGACCCAAAAGCTGTCAAAACTACATAAAAGGCAGAGATTCTTATTAATTTAATTTATCTGAACGTTTATTTAACAAATATAAATGAACAAATACAAAAACACACACACACAACAACAACAACAACAACAACAACAACAACAACAACAAACATTATATAACAAAGACAAACAGCAAAGATAAAAACAGAAAACTAAAAAAAAACAGAAAACTGAGCATACAAACACACACTACTGGCTTTCTGGCCCTGCTCTCAAAAGCTGGTGCTTCCTGCCACCCTCTCTGTCCCCGGACAGCTGCAGCCATCTTTTTATCAGGGCCTCCAATTCTGGCACCACTGGTCAGTGGGTTTTTCCTTACAGCAGCTTTGGTAGAAATTGAGAGATGGAAAGAAACATAGACAATGAATAAATCCATAATGTCTTTATCTTTCTTCATCTTACAAATGTAATCATAACTCAAAAATACATTTATTCATTAATATTTATATTAATGTGTCCCACAAACACACTTACAAATTTTTTATGGCGCAGAGCTTCTGTTTGGAGAGGGTCATTTCGCCATTCACCCCTGTCCAATTGAGCTGCCTCACAAGGTTGTTAGTGAGGACCCTGGGGAGAATACAGAATACACAGGCATTACAAGGTCAGTACAGATGAGTACAGTTAGTTTTGTTATGAAGGGAAACTGTCTCGGAAGAGACATACATAATGAGGTGTCATTGTATTTGTATTATAATACATTGCATTTCTAATAAAGGCATAACAGGTAAACTTGCATGATGGCTTTTTTATCTATGATAATAAATGCAGCCTTAAAAACATCACAGGATGACTACAGGAGGATTTCACACAAATTTAAGTGACCAGTGAGTGAAAGACAAAGAGACTTTGCAACAGTAAAAGTTATAATTTCAGACCTACCCGTCTGGTAGAGCTCCCTCTTCTCCCACTGCTTCCAGGTGGCCTCAGCGGGCTACCAAGATTTAATGACCACCTTTAGGGCCTTGCCCCAGAGCCGGTCAGGGCACGCACAATAGGCAATAGGCTCCTGTGTCCCTCAACAACACAATAGTACATCTATGGGAAAAGCATAATAAAAGTTAACATGCAATATAACAACTGTTATAACCACTTGTAACTGTAACTATTTGTATAACTATAACTATTTTTATCTATTTTTATAAAAATAAACACAATTTTGAGTGAAAATGAGGCCTGTTTAGTTGAAAGCCCACTCACCAAGTCAAGGTGCAGGCCCATGAGTGAGATGTTAGATAGTAGACAAGTCAGTGTAAAGCATTTTTTGTAAATGTTCATGTTTTTGTTAAACATATAATTGACACAGACAATCGACCAATGAGTTGACACAGGCACGCCAGATAGTTCACCCCCACTACCGCTGTTGGATACCTTTTAGGATGAAGTCAAGACTCATTTGACCCAAGAAGGTCCTATTATTTTTTAAAGCTCTATTCTATTTCACAGTACATTAAATGCTTGGCCATTTTACATCGAAATCTGTAGGTTTTAAGATATAAGTACAGCTTATGCCATTCATACTTGTAAGTGGTGGTCGGTTTGCTACAGCCAGTCAGCTACGTTGGAAAACCTTGTAAACAAAGTTCCAGTGCACAGAAGCTGTGAGAGAAGGGCAAAGGGGAGGGGGCGCGGGGGACAGCACCTCGTCTCTCAAATGCAATGCACAAGTGGGCAATACTCTGCAATTAGTGAGCGAAGTCAGTCACACATAAGCTTCCTTCCCAATAACGCACATTTTATTCCTAACATTATATTTACAAGTTTATAATCCCTGCACATTTTTTAATTGTGTGAAAGGCTAATAAAACAGGGCAATACAAAACGAGTAGGCGGTCACCAGTACGTTCAAACCAAGCGCCAACGTTCCACGCTACAAAATGAAGCAGGAAGTAACTGTTTAAGGCTGCAGTACCTTTTTCATCCTTTGGGGGCTGGCTCCAAAACAGAGCAATTTTCCATATACTCCCATGTTAAAAAGTCAATTTTCACAGCAAAAATAAACATACTTACAGCCTGGTTCAAAAAACGGTTTTAGTCTCTTTTGATAGTTTTGGGGTCCATGACAACTCTGAGGGGGGTGATTTTTTTTTAGAATTCATTTGCTTTAGATACAGCCAAGTATTAATTTTATGAATAATTAAGGGCATGGTCAGTTTGATTGACAGCAGCCAGCTACTGTTGCTGACCCAAGGCTGGGAACTCTTTCTACTCTTCGCAGGCTGTCATCGGATATTTCAAGACCATACCTTTTCCAACAACTTTAGCTGCTAATTATATTACATCCAGACTGTCTTGCGCTGTTGTTAATTGTCCTAACAGGCCATCAAGGAATGTTTATGTACATTTTTACGGTAAGTGGCATTACACTACTCACTACTCATCTGTCATCACTTCTCGTTATCTGTCATTACTAATATGTAGCATTGCTATTAGCCCCTGAATCACCTCGAAAATGTTAGCATGTTAACCCTGTGTCCAAACCACCTGCCATTATCAAGCATATTTGACTGCTAATATCAAGAGTACTATTTGCCCAAGTCTGTAGAATAGCGTTGAGGAAGAGTTAACGTTATTAGATTTTTTTGTCGTGGCTGTCTCGGTAGTCTTTAAAGTTCCATACAGTCTGTGTAGCACTAAAGCTCACCGCAAGCTACGTTACAGCCTGCTATGCTTCGGCAACTAATAATGAAGTTAAGAAAAAAATCCCGCCTGCCTACAATGTGTCTTTTCTTCCTATGTAAATTCTCTGAGCAATGCACGAATTAACCTTGCTTTGCTTACGGGAAAGTTGCCCTGAAATTATTGTCTTTCTAGAAGTTGGGAAGAAAAATGTAATGTCAAGTGCGTCAAATTATGTCTACCCACTCAGTTCTTTCTCTGTGCTACAGTTTAGAAGAGGTGCATGTGTTTTTGGACATGTAGGCTAGAGACCAATGACTATGTTACAGACTGTAAATAAAGGAGCGAGACGCTTAAAAGCACCCTTCCTTGTATAGTTTTATTAAGTAGTGAAAATGAGGTGTAGGCTTAAGTGTACCAGACGTAACTCATTTTAGAATTACATTAGAACAAAAAAATAGAAGTGTACGCTACATTCACGTAAGAATGAACAATCTGGCCTTACACATTACTATGTCTAACATCTGTGTTTCATTCAAGTCATTATCTCATTACATTTTGAAAAATATTGCGACTAACATTTCCGATATGTCTGTTTTTTCCTCTAGGTTATCCAGACAGGCTCGACCGGTGGAGAGTTAACTTGAGGAGACAACACTTGCAGGCTTTCTATTCAAGGAGTAGCTAAAGAGGTAGCAGGTACATTTGTTACAGAGAAGCAATAGGAAATGTACTTTATTGTCATTTCTCCTCCAAATATGCCATACAAGTTTTCGACATCCTACCAGACTACAAGCTTACAGTATGTTATGGTTTGTCCAAATGTTGTTCTGGAAAAATATGCTTTACACGTGTTTTATTCAGTAATGCAGTCTTATGGAGGTTATGGTAGTGATATACAATTACATTACACTTAGCAGATGCTTTTATCCAAAGACACTTACAGTAGAGGACACAATACCTGTTTTTTCTTTAAAAAATGTACCTGCTGCCTCCATTGAGCACTCTCAAGGTTTCATTTGTCAGTCTTGACTCCATTAGGCCACAGCTGCCCTTTGCCATTACCATCTTAAAATGTTTTTTTGTAGCACTTTTGTTTATGGGTTTTCTTGCTGCATTTGATACTTTCACCCTTTTGCTATATTACATGTAACTTTATTAACTTAAATGTTCTGATTTCTTTACATATGTGGGCAAATATCAAGGTCTGGTCAAAACGTCATGTCAGTTACTGAAAAAACATTGACACGTTCAATACTTATTCTTCCTGGTATACATGCTATTAACAAAACTCAGATTTTTTTACTTTGCTCACTGATTGCAGTGTATGTTTTATGCATTGCTTTTGTTTACAGTGACATTTCAGTATTTTCCCTTTTATGTGTTCATGGTTTGGTTTGAAATAAAATGACATTTTGATTTCATTCAGTCTTGATTTTATAAACAATATTACAAATTTCACATACATTTTAAGTGTGATTTCAGTGTAAGTGATCAAAACCAATAACAGTGTGAGAGAAAAATGTGTTCAGTCAACTAGCTCCAGACATGTGCTGTCCTTATATTTAATGTTATCATATAAAAATCACCCCTTGATTTTCTTTGAGTCTGCGGATCTCCATTGGAGACGCTGGGTGATGGCAGAGAAGATGATCCTCATATGTGGGTAACACCGATAGACATCACACAAGTCCTGCTTCATCTCTGCAATAAGATGAACACTCCTGACTTGTCCAAGGTCATTTCAGCCATACTGGATGAAGGACATCTGAGACTGTTCTTTCTTGTAAGGCCTGGGAGAAAAACAGAAGGCGGGTTTAGAACACCGAACGCATTGGCTAAGAAGGCAGCACCCTGAACCTTCAAATAAAGCCTCATTTTGGTATTTAGAAAGTCTATGCGTGATGTCACGGAGGGTTTGTCAATCTCTTATACAGTCTATGCTTCAAATAAAGCCTCATTTTGGTATTTAGAAAGTCTATGCGTGACGTCACGGAGGGTTTGTCCATCTCTTATACAGTCTATGGTTCACACCAGAAGCGACCAAAGCGACCAGGTCGCCGAGGTCGCTGAAGAAGCTTCGCCGTTGAGTTCGCTTTGTTCGCTCATGACGTTTCATTTGGAATGTTAGTCATTTAAAGGGCCGCATCAAAAAAACCTCCTTGACCAACGGTTGTGAAAGCGGCAATAGGCCTACATATGCGTAGGGCCAAACATCGATGTACTTGAACGTTGACATATTTGGTTAATAAAGGAATAAAAGAGTATAAAACGTCTACACGCACTGCTGAAAAATATTCATATTCACATTCATACAGAAATAAATGAATTATTTAAGCCGCTGACTGAGTACATCAATTTACTTTTTAGTTAGAATTGTTTGCATCCCTGTAGCAAAACAGGGCTGGGTCATAGTGGACCGAAGAGCCTGCCACTGCTGTGATGAGCTTCTCCGTTGCCATTTTTAACACAAAGTAGGAACTAGGTACTACACCGTTTGTTTCCTCGAACCCACCTGATTGTCGGACGTTGGTAAATCATTGTATTCCGATTCCGATAGGCCTAGCCATAGATTTACATAGAAGACTTGTCTTCTATGTAAATCTATGGGCCTAGCAGCTATCTCACTTATAAATGGCGAACGTTCGATTTAACACTAGAAGTCCCAGCATTTTTCTGTCTACCTAGAAGACCCACATAGGGGCCATTTGGCCCGACCGCTTTTCCCGAATACACTAATCACTCATTTTGTTATGGTAATGACGCTGTTAGTGGCAGTGTGTGGGGTTAGGGGGTCAGACCTTACAGTGGTGAAGTCATGTTGGCTACTTCTGTGTGAATGTGAGAATGAGGATTTGAAACACATTCTATTCTAAAATGTGGGTCTGAAAAAGGCCCAAAAGGAACAATTATTTCGGCAACAACCCTCCACACCACAACTAGGAAAAAGAGCCAAGTGTCAGGCTAAAATTAAATGTAAGGACAATCATGCAACTGTGCGCTGTGTTGACTGCTACCGATATACATGTGGGAAATGCCGAAAGGAGCAATGGCAGTGCCAGGATTGTGAGTGACTGCTTAAATGTATTTCACACATAATGCATGGTTTTTCATTCTTTGTAAATATGCTTGGGTTCCTTTTTTTTTTTTTTTTTTTTACTATTTTTAGCACACAATAATAACAATTACTTCTGCAACAACCCTCCACACCAAAACTGGTAAAAAAGGTTGCTTTTTCATTCTTTGTAAATATGTTTTGTTTTTTTATTAACAATAAATGTCAGTGTGTTGATCCCTTCCTTCCTGTTGATCCTTTCCACTGCATACAGCTCATAGTCCAGTTTAAGTCTTTATGGCTATGTTCACTGAGGTATATATCCATCTCAGAACTAAAGCTTGCTCTCAAAAGAACCTCCTGAGCTGTAAGGTGTGTCCTCTCCCCCACACAGGTTCAAGTGGCTCTGGCCGTGTGCCACTAACAGCCACATTTCCATAACAAAATGAGTGTCCACAGGGGGGACTTGGGGCAAATTGGCCCTCTTGTGGGTGTTCTAGGTAAAAATGGCTCCTCTCTGGGACTTCTAGTGTTAAGCGAAGTGAGAGTATTGTTGCTTCCGGTCAGCCATCTTGCCAGTTACTGAAGCATGGCGCAACTCAGAACAAATGCGTGGTGCTGTGTACCTCAGTGTACCAACAGCAAGCAAAAACAGCCTTGCTTGACATTTCTTGCATTTCCCCGTGACGATAAACGCAAGAGGACATGGACTCGGGCAGTTAGGAGAGACGAAGGTCCACTTTTTAATGTAGACGGAGCGCGTATTTGCAGCATTCACTTTTGCAGCAGCGACTTGGTGACAACAGCAAGCGGCCTTACGAAGATAAAGAAAGATGCAATGCCGTTTATTTTTCCCTGGTCAGTGACAGACCTTTAGCTAGGAAATCAGTTTATGACAGGTCGACGGAAAGGTTGGGGTTTGATGTTCGTGGTCATAGAGGTGGATCTTGGGGCCGAGAAGACGCCGGCATTGCTAATGTTAGCGTTAGCTTGGACCACGACTACGTGCGGCCAACCCCAGGTAAGTTTCTTACTTGCTCGAGTAGTAGACGAGACACTGTGTACATGTCAAAATAAGCTAAGTGCATATGTGTCTATAGGTTTTGTTCAGGTGTGTTATTTTCGTGTTTTGTTAAACACAAGTAAGCTTTAGAGTTACCAGATGCACATGAGGCTGGGTGAGCTAGCTTATTAGCAGCGGACTTAATGGTTTACATGGGTACAAGCAGAATGATAAGTTAGCAAACGCTAAAGAACTAACTTGCAAACATTTGTATGCTTACAAAATGGAGACAGTGCAAGAAAGTGTTTTGTTGTAATGGTAAATTTGTCATGTAAACAACAATTTGATTAGTCAGTTTCTCATTTCTTATGAAAGAAAAATAGAGCAACACGATACTTGCAAAATGCGTCCAAATTTACACCCATTCTTCTCTGCTAAATTTCTCCGGAACCCTACATCGTAGAGAGATAGCACTTTGGTTGGTTGTCTGGTTTATTGGTGTTTACCTGCTGGCAGAATATGGAATTGGTTTGGAAGTCAATGTGGCAATGTGACCTTGAGAGGCACGTGGTGTGCGTTAATTGACTCACCGGTGCCTAATGAAACAAGGTGGCGCTCATGAAACTGGAGTTTGTGGATGGTGGTTTGGAATTGGAACAGTGGAAGTTTGGAACTGTGGAAGACGCCAGCAGGCATAAAGGTTTTTAATAATATATATAGCTTATAGAAGCGCACGTCTGGTTTACCTTTGTTGTTTAATCAAGGATTTTTGTTTGCTTATATTTTGAGTTAATTGATGACGTTATTGGAAGACCTTTTGTTTTTGTTAAATAAACCACGTGAAAATTAAAACCACCCAACGGCGTCTGAAGAAGTGCTCAATGGGAGACACTACAAAGTTAAAAACCTATCTGCAGAGTTAAAACTTCTCCTGCATCGTTAAAGAAAGAAAATTCGCCTGAAATTACAGTTTAGCCAGAAGCAAGCACGAAGAACAGAAGAAATGCTGGCTGATTGGGGAATGGGTAGAGATGTGAAATCCGGCTCCTTGAAGGGATTCGGTTCATTTTGAGTCACTCAATGATATGAGCCGGGTTGTCCGAGTCACTTGAGTCACATGAAAAATGACACGACATAAAAAGGCATATACACTTGTCGTTTTGGGTATTTTTAGGCTCATTAAGCAGAATGTTAATAGCCGGGTAATGAAAGTAGCCTAAGAGTTGGACCATTAGTCATTTTTATTGAATGTGGCAAATCAACATACAAATTACACATACATAGAACAATAATGTGCAACAAATGGAGCAATTTCTGCAAATAACATAAGGATTTAGTAACACACAAGAAATGGCAGAAGAATGTGAAACAGTGCAAATTGCTTTTCAGCTATAGCCTACTATATACAAAGCATGTGAAATACTAGTGCAATGTGTGGAAGTTGGCTAAGAATAATGTACAGTAGACTACACAGAACCATTTTAAATATAAAAGAATACCAAAGAGTAACAACTGCAATTAAAATGTGAGACTCCATTGCAGGGAGTGTAGGGAGTGTTTTCACACGTTAAGGGCAAAGGTCACAGAGAGAGTACATTATACATACTCAGTACAACAACAAATGGTCTTGCTGGTGTTATTGTTGTTGTTACTATTATTATGACAGACACCACAACCTGCAGAACCCCCCACCCCCAAGAAAAAAGAAATCTAGAAATAAAACAGTATTACATTCCATTAAATTACATTATATAGCATTACATTATATTACAAGATTTAAAGTTTCAGAGGAATTTGACATTATCAGAGGCCCAGATGCAGAATGCAGTCGCTGTAAGCAGTTGAGCAGTTAGTCAGATATACTACTTTAAAATACCATAAAGAAGAACTGAATTGTAAAGCCCAATAGCTGGCTTTTAAACAATCTACAGTACACAGCACATATGTCGTGTATGTCTACAGTACACAGAACGCATTACTTAATAACGAAATGTGTGTTATTTTTCCTTCGCGCTGGAATACGTTCTCATTATTGTTTGTCAATATAAATAAATAGCGCAAACCAACACAAGACGGATGCTTATAGCCTGCCACTTTCAATTTGCCTCAGTCCGCCTGTCTCCAGCTGTCACTTGCTGCAGTCGTCAAATAATAATAATAATAATGATGATAATAATAATAATGAAAATATGAAAATATAGTAAACTTTTGTGTGGTTGCATTAATAGCAGCCACAAATGCAAATTGTAGCGTAGTCTACTACTGTGTATAACGACAGTAAGCATTCTATGAAAACCTAGACAATCTGATTTCATTTGACGCAAAATGTTCATAATGTCGGTATTCTTTTTTCTCTATGTGTAGGACTTCATCACGTCGTTGTTTCGTGCTTCCAACAGAGTTTACATTGTGTCGTTGCAGCGTGTATAGGCTTTTTAATGTCACATGTACTTTGGCAGAAGAGGCGCTTCTTTAATGTAAACATGAAACTACGAGTATCGGCCACAGTCATGACAATTGGCCTTTTCTTTCATTCTCAAACTACGTTTAAATTGCATGTTCATCTCATCAGCTGGCAAGAAATGCTCCAGAGAAACCCTCAACCACCCCGCATAAAAATGACTAACGTTTGAGCTGCCCCGAAAGTTTTAAATAGCGACGTCCCCGGGGTAACCACTGCGAAAGATTTTTTGTATTACTATTTTATTTTCTTATGGTCACAAGCTATCTTTAATGTTTGCCTAAATACTAACTGTGCAGCATGCCCGTCATAATGAGGATTGGCCTTTCCTTTCATTCTCAAACTGCGTTAAAATTGCATGTTCATCTCATCAGAACGAATTAAAGAAATCATCGTCAGAAAACACTCAACCATTCCGCATAATAATGACTAACTTTTGGGCTATACCCCCGAAAGTCCCCGGGGTAACCACTACGAAAAAATATATTTTTATATATATTGTATTATTGTACTTTATTGTGCTCAAAAATGAATATGGGGTGGATCAACATAGTATTAATTCACACAACATATATGCAACATATGCAGCAAGCTAATATGGCATGGACAACTCGGGCCCGTGTGCTAGACTGCCGTTGGGATTCACCCAACTGCAAGCTTGTGCAAGACCGAGAGCAAGCATAGATCCGTGAGTGAAGCCACTAGGTTAACCACAAGGAGAGCCTAAACTCAAGAAACGAGCCAACCGCAAGCAGGCATCCACGAGCGGGTATGAGTTGAGATCCACGGTTAGTCAGGCACTCACACAAGTGATTATTAGGCTAGATTTTTAATATCATATTTGGTTGCTGATGTACTGGCAGAGACACTTCCTCATCTTTAATGTAAACGTTAAACTACTCGGCATGCCCCAGCCTTTCATTCTCAAACTACATTAAAATTGCATTCATCTCATCAGCCTGAATTAAAGAACTCGAGAGTAACCCCTCAACCACCACGTAGCCTATAAAAAGGACTGCAACTTTCGGAGAGCACCGAAAGTTGTTGCGACGTCCCCGGGGTAACAAATATTTTATTTAATTTTTTGTACCATTATTTTATTTTCTTATGGCCACACGATTTTTAATGTAAACATCAAACTACTTCGCATGCCCGTCATTACGATTGGCCTTTCCTTTAATTCATTCAAACTATGTTAAAATTGCATGTTCTCATCAGCCCAAATTAAAGAAATCCTCGAGAGAAAACCCTCAACCACCCCGCATAAAAAGGACTAGCCCGGAAAGTTTTAAATGGCGACGTCCCCGGGGTACACTACGAAATTATATTTTATTTTGTAGTAGCCTTTTATTTCCTTATATGGTAACGGGCTCTCCTATAAACATCAAACTACTCCGCATGACGACTGGTCTCCTTTCATTTATTCACGTTAAAATTGCATGTTCATCTCATCAGCCCAAATTAAAGAAATCCTCGAGAGAAAAACCCTCAACCACACCGCATGAAAACTGTAACTGTCTGTAATGTTTGGGCTATAGCCCCGAAAGTTTTAAATGGCGACGTCCCCGGGGTACACTACGAAAGAATTTTGTTGTAGTATTATTTTATTTGCTTATGGTCACAAGCTCACTTTAATGTAAACATCAAACTACTCCTCATGCCCGTCATGACTATTGCCCTTTCCTTTCATTCATTCAAACTACGTTACAATTGCATGTTCATCTCATCATCACGAAAGAATATTTTATTTTTTTATTATTATTTTTTTGTTATGGTCACAGACTATCTTTAATGTAAACATCAAACTACTCCGCATGCCCGTCATATTAATTCGCACAATATAGACAACATGGCAGTCGGAGTCATCAACAGCATGGAGAACTCGTGCCTGCGAGACCGCCATTGTATGGGGATTCACCCAGCTAAACCTTGTGCAAGGCCACGAGCAAGTAGGGATCCAGGAGTCAAGCCACGAGCTAGCCACAAGCAGTGAGCCTCAACTCAAGCCACAAGTCAAGCCGTGAGCCAACCGCAAGCAGGGATCCACGAGCGGGTATGAGTTGGGATCCACCACAGGCACTCACTCACTCGGCAGAGAGAAACGAAACTCATGACGCGATTCGAGTAAGCAGGGATCCACGAGCGGAGTTGGGATCCACGGTTAGTCAGGCACTCACACACTCGGCAGAGAAACGCAACTCATGACGCGATCCGAGTAAGCAGGGATCCACGAGCAGTTGGATCCTTGCAGTCAAGTCGGGTAAGTTAAGTTTCGTTTCTCTTCGAGTGAGTGAGTGAGTGAGTGAGTGCCTCTGCTTGCACTGCGTGCTTGTATCCACTAGTAGTGCTAAAGTGACAAGTCACGTACGTTTCATTTTTCTGCCAAATGAGATGTAAGATATTTGAATTGTACCGTTTATTGATGGTATATCAATCAAATGTTGTAGGACTCAACTGAGCCGGGTAAATAGACGTTTCCACGCACATTCCCTTTGTACATGTGAAATCCAGCGCACATGCACGAGCCCGACTCTCCGCCTTGTCTCCTCCCTCAAGTACCCCACATTGAATATGCTAATTAGTATCTAGTAGTAAATAGGTCTGTAGTAGTGCTCCCGTTGAGAGAATGGATATGGAGAAAGGAAGGAAAAAAACTTTTCGGCATGCGAGGTGAATGTGCTGATTTTGGAGGTGGAGGCCAGACACAAAATCTTGTTTGGTTCACTTTCCACCGGAATCAGCACCGAAACAAAACAAGTTGCCTGGACAAATGTGGCAAAGGCAGTAAGTGCGGTAAGGTCAGAAACACGGGCCGTGCTGATGTTCAAAAAAAAAAATGGTCCGACATAAAAGTGGATGTGAAAAAGAAAGTCGCTGTCTCCTATGGATGATTAGAATAATTACAGCATAAACTATACATCATGTGTATATTTTCCAGTACATTCACTTTAGGTGTTAAATTTCTTACCAAGTAGCCACCCATTACGCACTCTCCGGATGAAGGAGTCATGGGTTGCCCCAGGCCACCTTGCTACGATATTTGTAAGGCGCATTTGGGCATCACATATTATTTTTACGTTTATTGAATGGAAATGTTTCCTGTTCACATACGCATATTTCCCCTCAGATGGCGCCTTTATAAATATGTGTGCAGTCGATTACATTTGGAAAAACAGCTATCGCTGCAAATTCCGCTTTAATGTTTGATTGATTGATTTCAAGTAAATATGGCTTATGGTTATTCCACGCAACATCAACAACTCTAGTCTCATTATACTACTGTCAAGAATTGAGCGACAAACATCTCATGGGAGATATATCATGAATGACATCCACAGTCCTGAAAATATGCAATGTTTAATAAGCAGTCATCCCTGAATATGATTTTACCGCGGCTTCCGATGTCCTTGATTCCAGTATAGCTATTATAGTTTTATGTATCTGTTAAAGTTAACCCAACAGTGTCACATTATGCGTGTAAACAATAACCCATGATTGAAGTGCGTTTAAAATCATGCATCCTGACGTTTAAAGCCACCTTTACCTAGCCGCAAATTGCAATATTATGTCATGACTCGTGAGTGAGTACACCTGAAGTTATTGCGCTGCATTGCCTCTATGTGCCGCCAACTGACCAAATGGAAACGTGCGTACGCCAGCCATGAAGTTTGCGTGGAGGCCCGCACTTTTTCACGTCAAGTCAGTCTCTGTACTTTCGAACTCTGGCGTGGGAAGTGGCGTACGGAGCTTTTTTGTGCGTACGCAAGCTTTGTACATGAGGCCTCTGGTCCGTGAGTAAACTGATTTGAACTTGAGCCGCCGCGCTCACCGATAGGGCATCTTACTGCCTTTAGAGACGCTTAGCTCTTTTGACTCGAGCCGCCGAGCTCATTCTAGACACTGACCTACTGTTTACCTACTGTTACCACTACATTGTAAGTTGGAGAAGGATATTGTGTTGAAGTTTGTTAGATAAAATGGCTGATGATGCAACTGAAGATGATAACCGGAAGGAGCTGGAATTAAGTAGATTAATGGGAACACGTAGAGGGAAGCTCGGAGTTCTCACTCGAAAGAAAAATGAAATTAACAGCCTTATCGAATCTGGCCAAGACAAAGACACCGTCAGTAAACAACTTCAATTATTTGACACATTTCTAGGGGAATTCAATAGCATACAGGCAACAGTGCAGAGTTTAATGACTGATGAAGATGAGAAAGAGGCGGATCAAAGAGACTGGAGCCCAAATATCAGTTATATAAAAACTTTTTTGAGGAAATTCTAAAATGGACCCGGAAAGTAGATGACGATGAGGAGAATGATGATGATGAGGAGGAGGAGGAAGAGAACGAAAAGGAAGACAAGGAGGAGAAATCGCATGAAAATGTGAAACCTCAAGACTGTGTTGCAGATATCTTGCAGCGTTAAAGCCACGAGCCATGTAAGTCGCGCATCGTGCGTCTCAGTTGAGCACTTGAAGGCAGAAGCCGAGTGCGCGGCCACTAGGGCCAAGATGGACTCGACCTTGACATGGAGGAGGCTATACTTATGGCTGATGTAGCAAAACGAAAGGCGCAGATTCGAGCACATAGGGAGAAACTTGCCCTCAGTTCTGAACTCGCTGCTGCTGAGGCAAAACGACAAACAGGCCGAAGATTTGCGTTCACTGTCAGGGCTACATAAATTTGGTACGCCCACCGAGTACAACGCCCCTGCAACTGTGCAACGAGCAAAGAGAGCACAACCAACTCCTCGTAGCGAAACTGTGCAACAAACAGTGCAACACATAGCACGGTAAAGCACTCAAACAATCAGCGCGCAACAAATTGCCCAAATTGACACCGCAGCCGGTGCCAGTGCACATCATCATGCCACAATAGTCAGTCCCAGTGCATATAATAATGCCCCGGTAGCCAGTGAAAATGAAACAACTGTTACAAATACAAGTGCCAATGACATAAACATTGCAGAAGTGTTAAAAGCACACACTGAAATCACTGCACTGCTGGTTAAACAGCAAGCCCTCTCTCTCTTACCAGACAGAGAAATACCAGTATTCGATGGTGACCCACTACAGTATCAAACATTTATTAAGGCGTTTGAGCAATTTGTGGAAAGAAAGACTCACTACGGGCACATGGTAGGATCGGATTGGATTGGGATTGAATTTGGAGTTGCTACCCAACGGGTGGTCTGTTCCAACTCCCTGTGCACATGAGAGTTCGTGTTAGCGGATAATGGTCAGAGATCTGGCCGTTTCCGCTACGCTAGATGGCGCTATATTCCTTTCAACAAGTGGTGTTAGAACTACTTCAGGTTAACGGCTGCTAAAAAGAAAATAAACAAACTATCTGGCAGCATACAAAACAAAGATAGCGCTCGAGGAGGTTGGCAGAGCAGCATTTGCATGCGTGCTGTGCATTCTCCTTTGTTTGGAAGTCCGTATGAAAGAACAAACAGCGTTTTTGGTTTTCTTGATACGACATGAACTGTGCCGTCTGCGTTTGATATTACAAGCAATTGAGGACAACGAGACTTGTTTAGAGCAGGCGATAGAAAGCCTCGACGTTCAGTATGGATGAAAATAAGGGACAGAAGCTTCTGGGATCGAGTGGTACAAAGAGACATAACTACTTGTATAGGTAGTTTATTTAAACATATTTAAGAATGCATTACCTACACAAAACAAGTAAATCAAAAAAAATATTTGCCAAGACCGCACGCTCACTCTCACTCGCACACGCTCTTTCTCTCTCGCCCGCACCCTCACGCTCTCTGCGCACGTTTTTTTAAAACCTGGAATACTCCGAGCTAGCTGTAGTGAGGTAGGCCTAAACATGACACTTTTCCCTGACATGAAACTATAAATAAACAAACCAGTGCAAGCCTGAAGTGCACGAAACTGTAAGGTTAGAGGTTCATAAAAAATAAAGCGCTATTAAAAACGAAAAGGCTACTTACATTCTTGGTACTTGTATAAAAAAGAAAAACTGTCACCGTCGTGTCTTATTGGCCTGAAGACCTACAGGTTATTTGCCAAAAACACAGGATAGTCCCCATTTGAAGGGGCCAGCGCCGATCTCTTTTTATTTACTATATTCCCAGCGGAGGAAAAGACGTGTTCAGAGCGCACTGAAGATCCGGGGATGGAAAGATATTTCTTCGCCATCTGGGCGACGTGAGGGTATCTCCCAGAGCAAGTTTTTTTTTTATAAAGTGATGTAAATGTCCTCGTTTTTATTGGTTTACCATGGAATTTACCGTGTGGGCGGATTTTACTCTCACTAAGCAGACACGGAGTATTTCTTTTGCCTCCGACATTCCAAAGCGCAAGTGCACGTTTTTTTCACATTGGAATATTAACTTTCACCTTCGAATTCCTTTTTTAAAAAACTATTCTAATATTCGAATTTCGAATATTCGTTGACAGCCCTAATGCGCAGTACACGAATCCAAACCAATAACCGTGCACAAGGCGGCACCAAGCGGATTGTAACCGGCTCAAGCCAGGGGTTGCAATCGGATTCGCGAAACCAATCCCTATACGATCCTTAGCCTGTGCCCATGAAGTCGATACGATCCCAAACCATTTCCAATCGGATTCAACTCCTCCATGTGCACGCAGTCACTGACAATATGGATGACCATTTATATTACTTACAACAATACACTAAAGGTGAACCGAGAACCCTGGTCACCAGTTTCACGCATATGGACCCCACGGTGGCATATAAACAAGCCAAAGAACAACTGGCATACGACTTTGGAAACAGCTACAAAATAGCCTCAGCCTATATGAACAAGGCTTTAAACTGGCCAACCATTAATCCAGGAAATGGAAAGGACCTACGTTCGTATGCCTTGTTTTTAAGAAGTTGCTATAACTTAACGTCAGACATTGATGGACTAAGAGAGCTTGAGAACTCAAGTAATTTAAGGCTCTTGGTATCAAAGCTTCCATTTAAACTTAGAGACAGATGGCGTGACACTGTGAGCAGTATGGTGAAAAACAGAACCCATAGAGCAACATACAAGGATTTGGTGGAGTTTATTGAGAAGCAGGCTAGGGCTTTGCTAGATCCAGTTTTTGGTGACATCCAGTTCCCCACTGACACCAAAGTAGCACCACAATTTAAGCTACAAGGAAAGGCCAAACCTCGTAGCAGCTCCAGATTTGCTACCACGGTAGCTCCAGTGTCTGCTCCTGTAACCACAAGAAATGGCTCACAGTCAACTCGTAAACAAAACCCACCTGCCAATGTCAACTTATGCATATACTGTAAAGACGATCACAAACTGGAAACCTGTGAAACCTTTAAGACCAAGGACAACACAGAAAAAATACAGTTCCTGAAGGCCCAGGGGATGTGCTTTGGTTGCCTAGCGAAGGGCCATGTAGGGAAAACCTGCAAAAACAGAATGACGTGTGAAACCTGTTCTCTGCCGCATCCAACAGTCCTTCACATTGTAAAGGACAGTAGCAAGGTCAAAGGTAGCCACACCACCTTGAATAACGCCATGGTGTCTGTGAATGACAGTGACCCAATGGGGGCCGGTGCCTCTGACCAATGCACTCTCGCCATAATACCTGTGAAGGTGAGGTTGTCCAATAGCGATAAAACAATAATGACGCATGCATTTCTGGACCCTGGTAGCTCTGCTACTTTCTGTACTGACTCACTTATAAACAAACTGAACATCCCTGGCAAAGCTGTCACAGTAATGCTCTGTACATTGGGACGGGAAAAGAGAGTGAACACTAGGCTAGTCTCTGCCCTTGAGGTGAGCAGCATGGAAGGAGTGCAATATCACAAGCTGCCACCAACCTACACTCAATCGCATTTACCTGTCGCAAAACACCACATACCGAACCAAGAATCTCTGGACAAATGGACTTACTTGCACAGAGTGAAGATTCCACACTTGGATGCCAATATAGAATTGCTAATAGGCACGAATGTTGCCAAGCTAATGGAACCCTGGGAGGTGATAAACAGTGAGGGTAATGGGCCATACGCTGTAAGAACACCTCTAGGGTGGGTCGTCAATGGCCTCATGCAAGAAGGAACTTGTGAAAGACAAGGAACTCACTCATGCATTACTGTTAATCGCATATTCATAAGGGATGTGAATGAATTGTTGATAAAGCAGTATCATCAGGATTTCCCAGAACTGGCAGCTGAGGAAAAAACAGAAATGTCAGTTGAAGACAAACGCTTTATGTTAATAATGGAAAACTCAAAGGAAAATCCAGCAGATTGTGCGTCTCGTGGCCTCAAGGCAAGCGCACTTTTGAATTCGAACACTTGGCTCAATGGCCCAGAAGTCCTGAAAAGCCAACAATCTGAATGGCCCAAGCACGAACTCGTGCCACAAACACAGGAATATGACATGGAACTGAAAAAGGATGTTCTCATGATGAACATATTGGTGAAGGAGCAAACCACTCCTACACATGCATTTATTCACCATCACTCAAGTTGGAACAAACTTACCAGAGCAGTCGCATGGCTACTGAAGCTGAAGGACCTGCTGAGGAACTTAAGCACAAAAAAAAAAAAAGGGGGGGGGGGGGTGGTATGTAGTGTGACTTTGAAAACAGACAAATATTACAGACAGACCAATTGCAAAGGTCTGCTTGTTGGAAAATGATGTGGAACATGAACATGAACTTGAACGAATGTGTGATGTGATTTCCTAATGAACTGCCACATACACTGACAGACCCTTGAGAACTTCACATGCGTTACAAGAAGCATGCCATGGACTCTATAGATCTTTGGATCTATTCGTGCACACATGAGCGTCGTACATACACAGACATAATGCAGAACATACACCAAAGAGATATTGACTCCTAAATCATGCCTTTGGCATATGGACTATGTGTACACGCTTTACAAGAAAGACTATCGTAAGTTATGAGCTCTGGAAAGGACATTCTTACACTTATGGACATTAACAAAAAAAAAAAAAAAAACACAAAAAAAAACATAAAGGGCAAAAAAAAAAAAAATTGTAGTGTGTATATGTGTAATGGAAAGAATCTTATGTTGTGCAATGTGGTGGAGTTGATCGTAATGACGTTGATTTATGATTGTTTGTAGTATGGCTCCATATTTTTGTTTGTTTATTATTGTACTTTACCTGGTACCAATAAGGGCGCCGGTGTGTAGGAGCTATTTGGTTGTCTGGTTTATTGGTGTTTACCTGCTGGCAGAATATGGAATTGGTTTGGAAGTCAATGTGACCTTGAGAGGCACGTGGTGTGCGTTAATTGAGTTTGTGGATGGTGGTTTGGAATTGGAACAGTGGAAGTTTGGAACTGTGGAAGACGCCAGCAGGCATAAAGGTTTTTAATATATAGCTTATAGAAGCGCACGTCTGGTTTACCTTTGTTGTTTAATCAAGGATTTTTGTTTGCTTATATTTTGAGTTAATTGACGACGTTATTGGAAGACCTTTTGTTTTTGTTAAATAAACCACGTGAAAATTAAAACCACCCAACGGCGTCTGAAGAAGTGCTCAATGGGAGACACTACAGCACTTATACCAAACAAAACAGCAGAACCAGGGCTTTACAACGTGACCTCCCTTATTTTTGAGATCAGTATCGGTGAGGTATTAATATTGAAAAATTCGCCAAAATCTCTCATATTAGCGCTTTGCACAGAGTCTAGTCTAGTACACGTTGTATGGAAAAAAAATAAACATTCATGTGAAACAGTGACGTTGCCGCCCTGCTTTCACCAAGCGCCACCACCAAATGAGTCCCACAAAAATCCGATGTCAAAGGTGAATAAGTGCAGGTTTATTTACAGGTGCGAATTTAAAAAGTGCTCAAAAATGCAAACAAAAAAAAAGACTGTCAAAAATGAAACAAAAACCGGCCAACTCAGGCAATACTAAACATATACAAAAAATATAAACTTCAAACTAAACAACTTCGCAGCAAGTTGTGGCGACAATGCTAATTCACACAATTCACAATACTTAGGCACAGATCCTACCTCCACCAGAGCCAACTTAAGACTGAAGACTCTCCCCAGTCTGGCCCTCTAAATACACCCACCACTGATTGACAGTTTGCTTGATTGGGTAAGCCCATTACCCCCACCCCACATTGGGTAAGCCCATTACCCCCCCACCCCCACACAAAATCCATATTTACAGTGCAATTACAAAATGTCAGCATTCACAATCACCTTTAAAACGCATAACAAACACCCCTACACATTTCCACATACATTTCAGATACTCACACTTAATACAAATGACACAAACAAAGTTAAACATCCAACACGGAAGACAAACACGCACCCCCTACACCAAACCAACATTTCCCAAGTCCAAGGTGGAAGTTAAAAGCATTGCTCACCCGTAGTGCGCGCTTCTGCGGGGAACCCATGCCGTGACGGACCAGGAAGTGCAGTGGTGCAAGTGAGTAGTGTGTGTGTGAGTTCGTGAAAAGTTTACTATTGTAACAGAATGGAGAGTGGAGCAGAATCAGCGGGTACCTCACTGTTTGCTATGATGTTTTAATAAAGTGCACATGACGGTAAAATACTCTGTGTAACTGTGGTTTATGATGTTCGTTGCTAGTTTAAAATTCACTGAGCAGATGCCGGTGTTTGCCGGTTTAGTCAGAGGGAGAGGTAATTAGCAGGCAGGTGCGGTGTGATGTATGCTGGGAAGTGTAGTGTATGTGAATGAATGGGACCCGTTCGGTGAACACAGACAAAGACAAAGACATGCCATGGCGATTATACAGACAAACGAAAACGCTAGCGCTTTAAAAAGTGTCCATACTTTTTACAATTCAGCCCGTTTTTTGTCAAAATGCAAATGAGTAGATGGCAAAATCTTTGTCAGTACACAAGTATAGTGAGATGATCGAACCAGCCAAAAAATTCACAGTGAAGTAGATAAGAATAGTAGAATAGGGTCTGAATGTGCAGCAGTATATACAAATAAGAATATAAAACAAATATATGCAAGCCTAAAGAGACATTTACAGTAACCATTTATAGATAAAGAAGATGCAGGGTACACACAGCAGCAAAAGTGGTGTGAACAGCAGTCATATTGCACAAAGTCCAATGTATTGCACAACAGTAGTTGTACTGCATAACAAGTATGACAGAGTATTGCTAAGATGCAGTGGAGGTGGTAAATTAATTTGTTTGCTTCTAATAACACAAAATTGTATTTTGTGTTCACATCAGGTGCATTGGATGTAGCCTTGGCAAGGGTAGAAGAACTAGAGACCCAAGTAAGAAGATTTATGCTCATGCAGGAGTTCCAGCTATCTAGATATTGTGCCTCAGATGGTGATTTCCTTCACTGTATGAGGTTCCCGTCAGCATGCATCTTCAGAAAATTCTGGCAGGCTATTGAACCTTCAGCATGCGTGTTGGTATACTGGAGTAAAGCACAGAGGATGGGCTTAGAGGCAACCGCTGAGACGGGACCCCTAGATTAGACTACTGCACTTAACATGGGCACTGGATTTAGCTCACCACTTGCCCCTTTAAGAGCAAGTAACAAGTAAGAAATGCATTAGCTGCACATTGCTAGGTAAGGTGTTTTGAATATCTTTTGATTAATAAGTCTGATATGTTTGAAATTATTTTGTTGTTCATATAGTGTAGTTTCTGCAACCCCCTCGATTCCAAGACGAACTCCACAACCATTAGGCCACAGCTGACCCAACAGAAACCTACTGCGAGGTAAGTAGTTTTTTTATGTGCTTTTAAAAAGTTTTGTTAAATGTAACACGCTGAACAATACACAGTACACAAGAACATGCAAGTACACGAGTTAGATAAACAAGGACACACACGCACACACTACTACTTTTTTAAATATTGATCTATAAATATGTTAAAATAGAAGACATGTAATTGTTGTTTCATTGCAGTAATGAAAGGATCATCACCCCAGATCCTCTCAACGGTGAGGTCACCAGCTGTGTCGGCGACAGTCACACCACCTGAGGCCAGTCACCGCCCTGGACCTGTGTCCTGTATTTGTGGCCCCGTTTTAGCTGTGGCTTCCCACCCACAACCTTAATGTGTGTGGCCTCGAAGATGGTCTGCGCATTGGGGCATTTCACCTCAATGAGGCCAAAGGGTGGGATTTCTGTGGGGTCCACCACTCTTTCATCTGGGCTGGCCCCGAGATGAAGTGCATCTGGGTGGACCACAAAACCAGAGGCATATACATTCACCTCAGCGACCTCAGCACCTCCGGCTCCAGCTCCAGCCCTCTCCTCATAGCAACTGCATACTCCTCACCGCGGGCATGCAAGACCTCGTGAAAGCGACTGACTTGTTGGGTTGGGTTGGAGTGCTCATGGTATTGTAATCTGTTTGTGTGTGTCTGTTTATTTTTGTTTATTAAATAAGACCATTTCAAATATTTCCATTGTTAATTCAAGCGCACGAAGCTCAATCATATTTTGTTTCATTGACAATAAATTAGCACAGTTCTGATCCACCAACTTTTATAGGGCATATAGAGGGTCGACTTCACTGCAGACCTGCCAGACTGTTTTGTTTTTTTAATGACCAGCTGGTGAATCACTTCTGGTACGATCCCCTTGAAAGTGGGTAGTAAGTTGTAAAATGCACGAAGAATGTTTTTGCTTAACTTTTCTTGCTAATTAAATAAAAGTTTGCTATTCCAGTAGAAATGTTTACCTGCGTGCGTGGTTTGTGCCATGCTTAGGGCATGCTGGTAGAAGCCAAGGGGAGAAGAACTGAAGCAATGCCCATTGTGCTGTAATGCGCTGTCTGATAGAGGAGTGCAACAACGTGATTGCACATTCCTCTACTAGCAGCGCAAGAACACCCGTACCCACGAAGGCTCGCTGCATCAACCGTGTGAATCGTCATCTACAGTATTTAACGCCAAGAGACCTAGTCGGGAAAACCCACCCTGCAGCTTTACTTTTGGGTAACAACACAAGAGCGCTGAGACAGATTATATTCAGAAAGGTAAGCAAATTGGTTGTGAAATGCCTACAGTGTCGTAAATGTAATCAGTCGCTAGACACATGCCTGGGTTAGCAATGTTTTATTTTCCTGTGGTGGTTGTCCATTTCCCCTCAGGGCATATATATCTGAAATATCCGCTCATTCATCATATGTGATGAGTAGTACCATAACTAAGCAAATGTACTGCACTTTGAACGAGTGAACATTTTGGACAGAGCCTCAGTGGTATTGCTATGATCACTGCACCTCAAGGTTGTGGGGTTCCTCGTTCTTTTTTTAAGACCGGTAGCATCATGCGCGAATGACGAGGTTCAGCTCTACTACACTGGACACTGTCAAAACATGCAAGTACGAACACAAATACACACTAAACATTATTACGTTATGGCAACTCGTTTTGTCGCTGTAGTTCAAATTAATGTGTTTAAATTAATGTGATTTAGCGATCTGAACTTAACTTTCCTACTAGTGCTACATTTCTGAAGCTAACTCATTACTGACATTACCTTTATAATTAAATATAAACTGCTCGTGGAAGAGCTTATATCCATGGTCCAGTCTGGATCGTTTGATGACACTCTCTCTCCAAACAATAATTTCAACATCGCTGAAAGTGATTTTCAGTAAGTTTATTAGTGACTTTGCAAAAAAAGTCCACAGTACGCCGCCATTGTTGACTGGAGACCGGAAGTATTTTTACTCTCACTATAAAAAGAATATGGCGGCGTGAGATGGGTCTATTGGTATTCGCGGTATTCGCCGAACCACGTCATAGCTCATTACCATAAAGTTGACTGACTTTTAACTTCTTTTTTTCGCTCTGGTCCCCCAGTTCGCTTCGCTGCCGGCGAATTCGCTTTGTTCGCCGACTCTCCATAGAGAAATAATGACTTCCGTCGCGCTGGTCGCTTTGATCGCTTCTGGTGTGAACGTACAGTTAGGCTTTACATACGTGTCGAATTTGTCGTAGTAGGTCTTCAATTTCTTTTTTTGTTTTGCTGTCAGTGTCCAAGTGCTGTAGACATCCCTGCCCTTCTGCAATGGTCCGGTAAACATTAGCTAAACATTAGCTTCACACGCTGGCGGAATTTCTTCCATGCGTCAGGCAAATTACTACAATCCCAGTCCATCCGTGGCATAGAGACGCTTAAGTGTTCCATCATCCGTCCTCAGGTCTATGTAAACACTGATTATTCTGACACCATGTAATACATTTGTTTATCGACATTTAAATGTCTAAATAAACATAGATATACACATAGACATACAGTACTGTGCAAAAGTCTTAGGCAGGTGTGAAAAATGCTGTCAACTAGGAATGCCTTCCCTTATCAAAAAATCCTTAAGGAATCCAGTAAGGTGAATCCTGTAGGATCTCTATCAGATTTTGGAACCGCAATCCTACAGGAATCCAACAGGAAATAGCCTACAGGATTCCTATGGGATTCCTGTAGGATTCTGCTCACTGGATTCCTATAGAATTCCTGTAGGATTTTGGTTCCAAAATCTGCTAGAAACTGTCCAATTTCCAATAGGATTTTGTACCATAATTTTTTTTTTAAACCCACAGAATTGTAAAAATGCTCACTGGAATTAAATTCCCATAGGATGTTACTAAATGAAATCATATCTCTAACCATTTTTTATAACACATGACAATGGAATGGAAAGGAATGTTTACTTGGTATGATGCATTAACTAATAACAAATAACACTGCAAACTAAGTACTGAAAAATCCATATAGCCACATTACAAAACAATAAATAACATTAAATAGCTGCTTGTTGCCATCACATAAGAATGAGAGGACAACAAAAGTGCATTTAAGTACATTTATTTAATTACAATATTCATATTTTTTCTACATTTTCTGCTGGTTGCGCCTCTTCTCCATCTCCTCTTCATCTGCACATTTTTGGGAAATGGCCCTCCTAACCATCATAATAGCCCACCTTTAACACTACTTAACTACCATCTGTTCTTTAGTCATGCATGTCTCATACAT
This sequence comes from Coilia nasus, assembly GCA_027475355.1. Taxonomy (NCBI): domain Eukaryota; kingdom Metazoa; phylum Chordata; class Actinopteri; order Clupeiformes; family Engraulidae; genus Coilia; species Coilia nasus. Next base: position 1,268,026 of record CM050211.1, read on the forward strand.
AGTAACTTACCTCACTGTCGCTGGAGCCAGGAGAATAAGGAGCCACAGGTCTCTTTTCTCTTTGCCCCCGACCCGTAGGCCCGGGTGTCTTCAGCATCTCCCTCTCTCTCTATATTTTTTGGAGAACCTTCAATATTATTTTTGCTCCCTTGAAGACGACAACACAACTTAGAATAAGGTCATATGGGGTCACTGATACAACATTATCAACATCATCTGTTGCAGTGCTGTTCCTTAAGTGTCTGTAACACGGTAGGCTATAGGCTAAAAACAAGATATTAGAACCTACCTAATTGGATTATTTTTGCAGGACTTGACTCCTCCAAATACTCCACATCACATATTTCGTCAACTTCCAACTGTGCCCTGACTATTTTTTTAACTGGAAGTACATGCCACGTCGGGTCTTCGATCCATTCAATGAACATATGCATGTTGCTGAGATCCAGGGAAGCGTTGCTAAGCAATTTTTCGCGAGGCCATTTAATAATATTGAGTTAACATTAGATCTAGCGTAGGCTACGAGCTGCAGTGTCGTTAAGTCTGTGCCAGTGTAACTATTCCCAATCTGTTCTACATGAGATAATTCGAGTAAATATACCTCTGACAACAGTCATAAGTCTAGCAGATGTAAGCCCATTGTAACAATGTAACACCTTTTAGTGTGTGCGCTAGCATTAGCTTAGACAAGGTTACCACAGCTCTATGGCAACCAGCACCTGATGTGGATCTAAAATTGTTACTTTATGTCAACTGAATTGTAACTTGCTGTACAACGTGGCAGTAGCGTTATGTAAAATAACAATGTAGAAAGAAGGCAAAGTTAACGTAAGAAGAAATTAAGTATACTTACTGTCGCGTTACACTTATTTTGTAGAGCTCTTCTTGGGGACGGACATTCATTGACAGTTGCGAGAACCAACGAATCAGAACGCGGATTTGAATGCTCCTCGCGCAGGTGAGAGAGCATGCCATGTGTGCGCTCTAGGGCCGCATAGGCCTAAGCATGTAATTTATCAATATGATATTTATGTCTAGCCCATGCAATATTATAAATGTAAACAAAATAAAAACATTTATGTATAAATTAAAATCAAAATGTAAATAAATATAATGAATACTAGCAGAATGTAATATGGTCTCATCATTTTCATAACAATTTCCCTTGTAGAAGTAGGCCTTGCTCCAATGGAAAACGAAGTGGACAAGGCTCCATAGAAAAAGGGTAGATGTAAAAGGTAAAATGCCTAGGGACAATTAATATAAGGCTATATTAATATGAGGCTATACGCTGTGTGTGTGTGTGTGTGTGTGTGTGTGTGTGTGTGTTTGTGTGTGTGTGAGAGAGAGAGAGAGAGAGAGAGAGAGAGAGAGAATAGATTATCTTTAAAAGCTTACAAAATTGATTGTAGCCTATAGACCAAAAAACAACAAACTGACAAACTGTAATGTTGACCAAGACAACACATTTTTATTTAGATTTTTAGATCCGGAATATCTGACTGAAGTCCCAAAAACCAGTAAATGGCGGACCAACCTGATCACACAAGGAAATGACAGACACCCCGATGAAGATGAAGATAGGCCTACAGACCAAGAAAAGTTCAGTTGACAATTTGGACCTTGGTATTCAAAATGGACTTCCAAGTCTTAGTATGAGCAACCCCCCAAAAACCACCACCAATGATTCCCCATTATACCCTGGTTCAGAGGTAACCCTGATGCAGTGCATCGTTTTAATTCTGGCTTTTACCCTCCGACATAGTTTATCATCCAGAGCTATTGAAGACTTACTAAAATTATTATAACCGCCGCTAGCAAAGCTAGCGAAAGCGGTCATATTGGAGTTGCCGCTAAATTTTTCCCTTTTTTTTTTTTTTCCCACCAATTTTTCGTCAACAATTCCCGGGACACTGAAACTCGGGGGGACATGAATGTTTGTAGACATGTAGCCCTAGAAGTTTGTGAGCGAATAACGCCTTTTGGTCCCCCAGGGCCACCTCCCCGCTGTGCCAGTGTTCGTTAAAGAGGGGGAGACCTGCAAAAGTTTTTGCTGAATAACTCAATGAACGTTTCACCCAACAACATGACATTTTTGTGATATGTCGGTGTTACAGAGACGTATCGACCCAGCCCATAAACGCTCACTTGAAGCATAGCGCCACCTAGTGATATGGGTAAATGCAAAATTTGGGATTTTGAGTTGCCAATGTCTTGGACCGAGAAGGTGGAAACTGCACAAAATACGTCATGCATGATCACCACAAAGACCTCTAACACCACAGCACATGCCATAAAATTTGGTCCATAGGGGGCGCTGTAATTGTAGAAAATGTCATTTTGCCTATTATCTAGAGAATGCTTACGTTTACAACAATTTTTTTTTTAATCGTGAAATGTATTGACCCTCACGCATTGAAAACACTGGTCGACGCCCACTTCCAACGAGAACAATTTCCGTGAAATTTTAACATTGCGAAAATGAATCTGAACAAACTCGTCATAGGCCTTCATGTGAATCTCACCAAATTTGGTATATGTCATCTACAGACAACGCTGACAAAAAGTTATCGAAGGATTTATCTTGAGATAAACCGTTCCGAAGTTACACGTCAATGAACAAATAACACGTAGCTTAAAATTCTTCAAATGTCCATATCTTGGCTTTTAATTGCTCAAATTTGGTCAAAGTTGACATGCCATCTCTAAACAGCTTTCTTTTCATGTGTACTAAATTTTGTGACATTTCGTCATAGGGGGCAATGTTTATTGGCGAAGCTAGGTGTCAAAAAACTGTTTTTGTTAAATAACTCGTCAACAATTTTGCCAGAGACAACGATTTTGTGTTAGTATGTCGGTGTTACAGAGGCGTATCGAGCAGCCCATAAACACTCACTTGAAGTATAGTGCCACCTACTGATAAGGGTATATGCAAAAATTGGGATTTTGAGTTGCCAATATCTTGGACTGAGAAGGTAGGAACTACGCAAAATACGTCATGCACGATCAGCACAAAGACCTCTAAAACCACAGCATGTGCCATACAATTTGGTCCATAGGGGGCGCTGTAATTGTACAAAATGTCATTTTGTCTATTATCTACAGAATGCTGTTTACAACCAATTTTTTGTTATTGTGAAATCTGTTGACCCTCACGCATTGAAAACACTGGTCGACGCCCACTTCCAACGAGAACAATTTCCGTGAAATTTTAATATTGCGAAAACGAATCTGAACGAACTCATCATAGGCCGTTCATGTGAATCTCACCAAAGTTGATATATGCCATCTACAGACAATGCTGACAAAAAGTTATCAAAGGATTTATCTTGAGATAAACCGTTTCGAAGTTACACATCAATGAACATTTAACAGGTAGCTTCAATTCTTCAAAAGTCCATATCTTGGCTTTTAATTGCTGAAATTTGGTCAAAGTTTACATGCCATCTCTAAACAGCTTTCTTTTCATGTGTACTAAATTGTGACATTTTGTCATAGGGGGCGATGTTTATCGCCGCAGCTAGGTGTTGAAAGCAGTTTTTGTTAAATAACTCGGCAACAATTTTGCCCAAGACAACGATTTTGTGTTAGTATGCTGGTGTTACAGAGGCGTATCGACCCAGCCCATAAACACTCACTTGAAGCATAGCGCCACCTAGTGATATGGGTAAATGCAAAAATTGGGATTTTGAACTGCCAATATCTTGGACCGAGAAGGTGGGAACTGCACAAAATACTTTATGCACGATCAGCACAAACACCTCTAAAACCACAGCACGTGCCATAAAATTTGGTCCATAGGGGGTGCTGTAATTGTACAAAATCTAATTTTGCCTATTCCTTGCCTTCACAAATCACTCCTACACACTACACAAACACACACAATGTCATTCATTCAAAACCCACATCCATGCCCACTTCCAGAAAATCATTTCCACAGAAATTCTCACCTCACAACACTGCTCTACCACAAACTCATCATACCAACAGTTCCCACATTTCAATATACTGCGGGGGTTATACCATGTACCGCTATGCGGTACATCTAGTTAAACATTATTTTGCCTCCCAAAACCATTTTACCCCACACATTCCATCTACTAAAAAAACTCATCCCTACATCAGACAACAGTCCATTTATTTTGCAAATGTGGTGCAACACTGCCCAATCAAACCTCCACTTGTGTTCAGTGTGGTGAAACAATTGATAGTTTTAGACAGGAAGAGATTTCTTTTATTAGTCTTTCGATAGAGAAACAAATACAGAACATCCTCCAAAGAGAAATTCCTAACAATGAACCACCAGGAAATCACCTGAGGGAAACACAGTACAGGGCAGGGGATATTTCTTTGCTGTGGAATTGTGATGGTGTCCCTTTGTTTAATTCTTCTTTTAACTGCCTTTGGCCAATTTGTTGTGTTGTTAATGAGCTCCCTGCAGAGGTCAGGTTTAAACATGTGTTGCTTGCTGGTGTTTGGTTTGGCCGAGGAAAACCTGACATGACTACATTCCTCCATCAATTTGTTCAAGACATAAAAAACATAAATTTAATGGCATAACTTGGAAACATCCACGCACTGGAAAGCATAACATTTCAAAGGGTTTTCCCTATTGCCTGTACCTGCGATGCAGTGGCAAAATGTTTGCTTCAAGGTATCCACCAGTTCAACGGGTCCTATGGCTCTGGGTGCTGTCTCAATGAGGGATTAGTTGTATCCAAGGGTCGTGGGTTCACACGTGTGTATGACAGTGTTCCAGCTGAGTTAAGAACTCATGAACAGCTAATCAGGTGTGGAGAACAAGTCATTGACAACCAGGAACATGTCCTTGGTGTCAAAACAATTTCCCCCTTAATATTACTTAATAGTTACGGTTTTGGTTTTGACATGGTAAAAAGTTTCCCAATAGATTATATGCATGCCGTACTCCTTGGAGTCACTAAAACATTTTTGGACCTTTGGTTAAATAGCAAATATCATGAAAGCCCTTGGTATATTAGAACATCGAAACACAAAATTGACAAAAAATTGCTTTCCCTGACACCACCATCTGATGTCCCCAGAGTGCCACGCATAAAACATTAACCCTTTACATACCATATTCAGGTACACCACAAAATTGTGTACACTTTCTTTGCTGTTCATCAACTCCAATTTAGTGTCATGCATCAAATTTATACAGGCCTTACAGGGTCATGGTTATAGCATCAACATTGTACGCCTCCTACTAGTGTGGGGTGGTTATACAGGAATGCAGTAATCAAAATGCAACAGTTTGCAGGACCTGCCTTCCAGGCCATGAGGCAAAGTGTTTAATACTGGAAATGTTTTGTTTGCATTAGGGACAGTAGGACACACACACACACGCACACACACACAAAGTCCTGAGTTTTGACGTTGACCTAATGGACAAAAACACACACCTATTAAAATCTCATAGGATTGATATGCCTACAGAAAAAATACAAATCCTATTGGAATTTAAATAATTACTATTGGATTTCCATAATCCTACAAGATCTAATTGGAAAAAAATGAAAATCCTATAGGACTTTTAGTAATTCATATAGGATTTTCGTAATCTCATCAGAAAAACTGAAAATCCTATAGGAATTTAGATCAATCCTATAGGGTTTTCATAATCCAATAGGATCTAATTGGAATAACTGAAAATCCTGTAGGATTTTTTGATAAGGGTTCAAAAATGAAAGTGTTAATCATTTATGTTCATCAATTAACAAAAGATGTTTGGCGCAAGCTACCAGCCAAGTTCCTTCAAAAACTCTATGCAATAGACTTAGAAGAATTGATGCTTTTTTAAAGGCAAAGGGTGGTCACACCAAATATTCATTTGATTTAGGTTTCTCTTTTGTTCAGTCACTGCATTTTGTTAATTGATGAACAGAAGTGATTAACACTTCCATTTTTGAAGGCATTCCTAGCTGACAGCATTTTTTCACACCTGCCTAAAGGGTCTTTTATACCCCCTGTTAATAACGGAAACGGACGCTTTCATGCGGTTCCGTAGGTAGTTTCATCCGTCAGTTTGTCCGTTGGTCAAGAGCTTAGCAATCCGGTGAGCTCCGGGCGAAACGGAGTAATATCACAGGAAGTAGTGGGGGCAGTAGAGAGCCCGAAGTGTGTAATTTCTGAAATCCGTCCGTCCACGAAGAAGTTTACCGCTAGGACTTTAAATGGCGATGGAGGACAGAATTTGCGAGCTGGTGAGGGGGTACATACATCTATATGATTCAACGGTGCCTGGTCACCGAGACAAACAGCGCTGCAAAAACAGCTGGGAGGAGATCACTACTTTCTTGGGATTGTTGGCGAAAGAGGTCCAAAATAGCACCAATGATAAAAAACTCGCCATCTTGTATCCTCGTTGTATTAAGTGGGCGCACACCCCACCGTCTTGTGCGCCTATTTCTATTATTTTTATTATGTCTCCTCAGTAAATATAGTGAAATCACTTCTTCAATAGACGTCATGTTTTCTCGAACCCGCCGCAACGCGACTCGTTACCGCCCTCTAGCGGATTTGTAATGCAACAGCCATAATACGGACGGAGGCATAATAACAGCTCTGGGAGCTACGTATGGAACGGAAAGGCGAATTTCGTTCGGTTCCGGAGGTATATAAAAGGCTTAAGACTTTTGCACAGTACTGTATGCATATGACATTACATAAAGCTTGACATACATATCATTATAACATGTTTTCTCTGATAATTATTAAAACACATGTAATACTTTGAAATGTTGCAGTTCAAATGTTGTTTTATGAATGTTATGAAAAGTTATAGCAACATTACATCTTGGGACATAAAAACTACTGAAATGTCACCGAATGTGTAGAATGACCCACGTGTGTGTAATGTGTATAAAAAAGGGAAAAGACACATTAAGGCAAAAGAGCAATCTCAAGAAAAGGTAATCAAGTCATGGCCTTGGTACTATTTCAAGCTGTTAATTTGACTTGAATTGCTTGAATTTCAATGAAATCAAGTGTTCTTAAGCTTTTGAAGGTAGCATAATAAAAATGTATGTTTAGCCTTCAAAAGAGACAACAGGCCTCACGATAGGATACAATGGGACTTCTCTATACAATGTAGCCTTAGATATCAGTGATTGTGTCCAACTGCTTGAGAAAAGCTAGTTGCTCAATGTTTTCATGCAGAAACAAAACAGTGAATTGCTCACAAATGTCAGTAAATGGACTTTATTTTCAAAAGGCTTTACAGTAATGCCTCACATTCACTCACACATTGATGGCTGAAAGGTACCATGCAGGGTACTACCCAGCTAATCAGGAGCAGTTTGGAGTTCTGTGTCTTGCTCAAGGAAACTTCAGCCTAGTCAGGAGGAGTGAGATTCGAATCTGCAACTCTTTGATTTCTGGCCGACTCCTAAGTTATGTTGAACAAGGCTTTGCATAAAAAATTAGTGGCAGTCAAACTTTACAGTTATGTCAATATGCAAGACTTAATCAGTGTTGCCTTGGCTGCCTGCTGTGTTTCTATCTATCTATGCCTGCCATCTAGAAGACAAAGACTACCAATGAATATATCGCCCATCAAACAGTTGTACCTTAAATTAAACAATTATATTTTAAAACAATTATAACTTGAGAGGAGTAACATGGATGTCAATGCAATTTCAAAAATAAGGCAAAGAATTTTGTAGACTAGTGGACAATGTGCACTCTGTACAAGATTATCTTGCGAACTCCAAGTTCACTACTTGGTGGGATTGATCCCTCGTCCTCTGTTTCCACATACCTGTGCAGAACGTATAATGCAATCCTGCATGCAGGAGTCATTTGTAACTCTGATAGGCTGTGGCTTAAAGAAATAGTCCCTTATGATCAGTGAGCCAGCGAGCAGGGGAAGTGCCTGATGTGTCTCAGGTTCATCTATTTATAGCCAGAAAGACTATTTATATCTCAGTGACCAGCAAATGCAAACACTTAGAAAGACGCATCAGAAACTGCTGTCTCCTGATAAAAGGTAATGTGAAATAATCAGGAAAATATGTATTTTCACTAATGTGCCTTATCAAACATGTTTTTGGGAGGATTGACTGAGGATGGCGATACTGTCATTATATTTATCCCATTTGTATCACAACACAATGATTCAGCAATGTGTGCTATATTTAAGGAAAATCATTACAATATCAATGTAGATTCCAAAGAACAAGGTACAGAGCAGGAATTATATATTTGTTATATGTACATCAAAGTGCATGAAGACATTATCATTTAAACATTATTGTACAGCAGAAAGTGGTGTGTTGCTGTAAAAATGGTCAAAGAGAGGCAGACCATCATAAAACTTTAAATGTCTTTGGGGGCCTCATTTATAAACCTTGCGTATGCACAAAAGAAGGCGTATGGTAGTTTTACACTAACTTTGGGGTTTATAAAAAGAAAACTTGACGGGAGAATATGTGCACCTCCACACAAGCTCTGACCCATGCATACGCACAAAAAAGGTGATAGGGGAAAGTGCGCCCTCAAAAGGAAATGCGAAAAACGAGGTGAAGTTGATGTAGAGATCTGACCTAAAGTGAATAAAAAAAAAAAATTGCATCACTTGCAACAACATTGTTTGCCTGAAACCCACAGAAACATTCAAGTAAAACTTGTTTTTCAGTAAAACGTGGTTGGTGCTTGCTTGTCAGATGTGCATAAAATGTGATATAATATTTGGTAGTAAAGGGAAATGGACATCTGTGCTTTATCAACAAAACCAAAACAGCCCGTGGTTTACTTATCCACCATACGGTTTGCGGTTTGACATTGGTAGGCCATAATAAATGCTTTCTTTGATGTATTTTTACTGTAGGCTACCACAGTGTAGGACACTGTTTGCTTTAAGAAGGAGATACACCAATGAAGATTGTTTAATCAATATAACAAGAGTGGGAGAGAGGGTGTTCAACTTCGTGGCTGCCAAACAACACCCTTACGCGCTTTTAAAGTTCTATTTAATTGTATCTCGGTTCGCTTCAATCTCCTCTCCACAAAATAGTTCCAGTTGGCCTAGGTAGTATAAAAAGTTTGTCTGAAAAAATTAAATAATTTTTACTCTCTCCACTTTTGTTTGATGTAGACAGACCTTTGTGTTTGTTTTTGTTGGAGAGATTTGTTGTTTTATGAGAAATGTAGTACTGTGGTTGAGGTCAAGAAGATGTAATGCAGTGGGTGTGCATAAGTAGTGTTAATACGCGTGGGGCTTGCATACAATGTATTGTGGCTGGGTGGAGTCCTTCTCATTTATATGATCACTTGTGTGGTAGTTGGCCTTGTAAATTATCTTTGTTTTGGGATGGACTTTCCACATTTTCAGTCAATAGTTTGCGTTGCTTAAACAGATAATAACAGTAACTTGTGGTGGTTCAAGACCACTGTGGGTGTGGTCTGTGGGTATGGGTTGAAGACCATTTTGTGGTGAGTGTGCAGTCCACCTTTGCTGGGTCACCTATTCCTGCTTTTGGGTATTATGGTAACTTGTATAAGGCAACCATTATGGTTTGTGGCTGTTGTGCTTCACATTGGTGTCACATTGTTACTGTTTTTAAATTTGATTTGTAGCAACTCACAGAACAGACAGAACTCAGCCTATGGACTACTCAAGACTGAAAGAATGTGTTCTGGACCGATGAATCAAAATTTGAAATCTTTTGCAGGATTTTGATACTCTATCAAGAAGGCAAAAGATGGTTCCTTAGTGTGTCACATCAACTGTCAAACATGGAGGAGGAATTGTCATGGTTTTCCTGAATCCCGGGTCAGTGACTTGTATAGATTGAGACGCACCCAGAAAAAAACGGCTAGCACAGCATTCTCCAGTGCCACACAATACCCACTTGGATGCCTCCTGTTTTTCAGGGCTTTATCCTACAATAAGATAATTACCCAAAATATTGACCTCATGCCGAAACGCCCATTTTCAAACCTGCTTGTCTTCTGCGTTTGAAACTTCTGGTCGGCTTGCACCTGCCTGCAGAGCTGTTTCAATACACACATACACCTGCACATGCCCGCTGATAGTCTTGGCTGGGCCTGTGACAAGATAAGCGTATGGGTCCCCCCCTCCATATGCCATAATGTAAGGAGGGAGCAGTTCTGGGCCCCCCCTTTCCCTGGGCCTGGGACAAGAGACCCCCAATTGGTGGGCTTGCACCTGCACATGACTGATGTCTGCTGACAGCAAGCCACTTCTGACCCACGGACTCGATGCACTCTCCTCGCATTGCAACATAATTTCTTGTGCTACAATTCTCACGTGTTAGTTGTTTTGTGTCCTGTTAAATAATATTTTGCTCTGAACGCAGTTCATATTTAGCTTGGTTCTGTTTTGTGGTTCATATTTAGCTTGGTTCTGTTTTGTGGTTCATATTTAGCTTGGTTCTGTCTGGACTGTGCAGGTAGACCTCGGTTACATACGCCTGAAACTAGGAGTGGCCAGTACAGTCTCCAGACTTAATAATAATAATAATAATAATAATAATAATAATAATGATAATAATAATAATAATAATAATACATTTTATTTTAAAAAGCATTGACAAAAAATGCCTTTGGAAATGTATTTTTTTAAATATTGTTCAAAAGTTTAAATAATACATTTTTTTTGAAGTAAGGGGAATGTATTTTAGCAAACCATATGTGCTGCAGAGGAAATAAAAGGGATTACATACATTTTTTCACTGTATTTGCAACTTGACTGCCTAAAAAATGTCAGGTGGTGCAACCGAAAGTGTGTTTTTTAAAAATATACTTACCTTGTTTTAATTCCATGTGACTTTATTGTGAGTATACCTGAGACTATCTACAGTGGCTCACACAACGTTTTTTTGTACATAACTTATGTATTAACAATTACCTATGATTTTTGCATTCTTAGAGCCAGTTATTTTGTTTTATCAACATCCAACTTTACATTTAACGATAGACAAAATACTTAACAAACATTAGAATGAATACTGGGTAATGCACTAGTTATGTTCATTAACTCCCAACATTGATTTCACTTTAATGTATTTAATTATTTATTTAAACTAGAAATATACCTGGTTGCACCACCTGACAGTATGGTTGCGCCACCTGACACGATCAAAAAGGACAAAGAAATTGTCTTTATTTCCCATATAAAAATGGTATTTAGGTCAAACAACAGTTAATAAATTGTACCACCACCACCAGTGGGTTCTTGTCCTCTTGTCAGGGGCTTTTTTTATTATGCCCTGCCACTACTACAGTCAGCATCTGTTCAGTTTTCATGTTTTTTGATCAGGACAAAGGACAGAACCTATGCCAAAGTTTTGTTGTCATCAAATAAATTGTTATTAAGTTATCATATACTCAGAGTCTTTCTGGTTGAACTATAAAATCATAAGAGTCAATAAAGTAAACTGGTTTATACTCATTTGAAAACCTAAATGGTTTGACTGAAACCTAACATTTTTAGTATAATTGCTTTTATACTGCAATTAGTGTGTTCGCTTTGTGTACGCGCTGTAGACGTTGTTTTGGTCCATTTTAGTTTAGAATGCATGTTAACACATTAGAACATTCATGGCGTGCAGCAAAACCCCACTAGCCTGGTCAACATACTTTATTTCATTTTGTACAGAGGGTCTGGCTGTGCTGCAATTGATATTGCTGTATTAGGTACCAGCCAATCCTAGCCAATCAGCGAACAGAGAGAGTGTTCATGAGCGACACTACATTTGAATTGTAGTGCGTAGACAGGCTAATTGCATACGTAACTACCAGACGTCAGCCATTGGGTAAAGGCAGAGGCACTTGTTTTAAACTTCAGCAGAGTCCACAACTCCAGGAAGGAACTGTTTCTTAATACAGCACTGCCAGACCCTCTCTACAAAATAAAAAGAAGTACGAGGGGCGGGTTTACCAGGCTACCAAGCCACGTCTGTGCTGTCCACTTGGAATAAAAAAGTATTTTCTGTGTGAATTGCCAAGTACCAAGTATGTTCAGGAGTACACGTACCATGAGTGCACAACTGCATTTTGAATCAGACCTCATGATTTATTACTTTTGTTTTATTTTTGCAAGATATATTTGCCTAGTCTGGTAAATCAGTAGCCTTCATTTCATTTTGTACAGAGGCTCTGGACCAGAGTCTCTCAAGACCGATCCAATCAGCGAACAGAGGGTGTGTTCATTAGCCATGATGTTGACCTTGTGTGCTACATTTGAATTGTAGTGCGTAGGTAGGCTAATTGCATACGTGATGACCAGGCGTTAGCGATTGAGTAAAGGGAGAGGCTTGTTTTAAACTTCGGCAGAGTCCACACCTCCAGAAGAAATCGTTTGTGATGGTGTCTGGTCCAGACCCTCTGTACAAAATGAAATGAAGTATTAGAGGCTGGATTACCAGGTTAGTAAATCAGCCCCTCGTACTTCATTTCATTTTGTACAGAGGGTCTGGCCTTGCTTCATTGAGAAACGATTTCTTCCTGGAGATGTGGACTCCGCTGTAGTTTAAAATAAGTGGCTCTACCTTTACCCAATTGCTAACTTCTGGTCGTCATGTATGCAGTTAGCCTACCTACGCACTACAATTCAAATGTAGCACACAAAGTCAACGTCCTCGCTCACAAACACTCCCTCTGTTCACTGACAGGCTCGGATTCACTTCGAATACATGAATGTAAACAGCAGCAAGGCCAGACCCTTTATACAAAATGAAATGAAGTACAAGAGGCTGGTCTATCAGGCTAATATTTCCCTTGCTGCAGGATCATTTTTAATGTGCTCCCGGTGTTGTGATGCCTTTTTCCTTCCTTCCTGACTACTAGTCAAGTAGAACACTGAAATAAAATCGTTTACTTCATACAATAGTAGCATTAGCTGTGGTTGCGCCACCTGACTACCTGGTTGCACCGCCTGACTTTTGCTAATTAAATAGGCCACTACTTGGACACCTAAATAACCTTTTGACTTTGCTGGCAAGTAAATACATTAAACATTTTTATAGAATCAAGAGTTTTACATTAAAATAATGTTTTCCTTGTTTAACATTGGTTGTACCACCTGACATGTAAAATGTACAAGTCTGACTATGAATTAAAAATGGCTATTATAATATTTGAGAGATATTTACAAACCTTGTCAGTTATCAGTTAATGCCATTTGGCATTCTTTGCAATATCCTCTTTACTCTTCTCTCTCTTCAATTCAAAATAAATGTTCTATGAGTTCGGTTGCACCACTCTGACATTTTAGTCGTGCGAATTTCCGGACAGAAGTTTTAGCAATTTTCTAATAAACTCAAAAGCTATTGATGCTTTCAAATTCAGTTTATTTAAGGTCTCCATCATATAAATATGCCACAATATTTCTTTTGAAGTTCTTTAGTTATTAAATAACATGTTTAAAACTTTTCTTAATGTGTTCATTTCCTCGGACGGTTGCACCACCTGACATTTTGAGGGTTTGAGCTGCAAAAACATTTTAAAAATCATACATGTATTGAATGTCTAACATATTATTACGTTTTATTGATTTAAATGGTATATGTTTTGAATAATTTGAAACCATTTTAAACCCAAGTAATGACACAAAAATGTGCATGTCAAGACACCCAAAGTCACTTCACAAATAAAACAAATAGCTGCGTGTTGCATTTAACATGAAGAAGCACACAAAGATGACAGACACGCAAAACACTTATCTATAGCCTAATCAAAGTCTGTGGGCAATTCAGGCAGAAACAAGATTTGACAAAAACAAGCGGGAGAAAAGTCTGTACGTATAGGCTAGTGAAAAAGTTAAACTACATAATTATTCAGAAATTTAAACAAGGCATTACATACAATAACAAAAAATATAAAAACAATAAACTAAAACAAAGTGGCAGACAGAGCGGCATGACTTGCCAGGGTCCCCGTAACCTAGCAACCCATTAGTTAACTTACACCCTATTTAAGCTGATTTGGGATGAACTGGATAGTGGAACAGTGAAAACAAAGCAACCTACAACTACCACACATTTATGAATTCATCTTTAACAGAGTTGAGAGCACATTATTGAAGGATTTAATTTCAATTGCAGAAAGAATGCTATGAGTGTGTTGAGCAGTTATATCTGCCAAAGGGGCTACCTTGAGTTAGCCTGGTAAACCAGCCCCTTGTACTTCATTTCATTTTGTACAGAGGGTCTGGAGTTGCTGCTGTTGAAATTCATGTATGCGGACCGAGCAAATCCTGGCCAATCTGTGAACAGAGCGAGTGTTCATGAAAGATGACGTTGACTGTGTGTGCTACATTTGAATTGTAGTGCGTAGGCAGGCTAATTGCAAATGTGATGACAAGACGTTAGCGATTGGGTAATGATTGGGTTGTTTTAAACTTCAGCAGAGTCCACACCTCCAGGAAGAAATTGTTTCTCAAAGCAGCAACGCCAGACCCTCTGTACAAAATTAAATGAAGTACGAGGGGCTGGTTTCCAGGCTAACGTTGAGTACTTAAGTTTAGAAAACATTTTGGTCTATAAATTGATTCCATAATTTCCTTCTTACTTCAGTTGTTCATTTGTTCTGTGTGTTCATTTTCAAGTATAATGACACACTGAACTGCTTAAACTTCAATAAAAAATGGGAAAACTGGGAAAAAATGGGCTGTTCTAAAACTTTTGACAGGTAGTGGAATAACTGTACATACAAACATCATAAAAAGTACAGATACAACATATGTCTATAAGGACTACCACACACAGTTCGGACAAAATCAAAAATGTTTTTGATTTAAGTACATGATAACAAGAAGGTTATAATTTATATCACATCACACTTAGTAGACACTTTTGTAATGTAATGTAAACTGTTACCATCTTCTTACCATGCTATTAAATCAAAAACAAATATTCACAAGTAGTTTTTTTTCCACATCTCTCCTAAACACCACTGTACCTCAGAACTTTATCCCACATTTTGTCTGACCTATGTGTGGAAGTCCTCATAGACATATGTTGTATGTGCACTTTTTAACGATGATGGAAATTTTAGTTTAAAGAGATGATGACGTCTGTTGCCTTGTGCTATGAGCTTCTGAAAATCAAAAAGGCTTTGGTGATTTTTTTTTTCAGTTCTCCACCACAAGCAGAGATCATCGAGAGACACTGCCAAAAAGAGAATGATGGACTTGCAGTCATCAGCGATTATTCTGGATGAGGATGTGGCCACACAGTTTGTGATTGAACAAAGTGTACTGGACTGCAACAAGCAAATGGAGCTAGAGGCATCTTTCTCTGGGGCTGGGCATAGGTGATGTCCAATAGAGATATTCATTATATTCTTTGCACTGATTGTTTTATTGACTGATTCCTTAGCCTATGGGAGTAAAACAAATACAACAATGAAACAGATGTACTTTAGAACCTAATCAGTAACTAGGTTGTACCCCCAGTCAAATGCTTATGCTTGAAGCATAGCGCCATCTAGTGATATAGGTAAATGCAAAATTTGGGATTTTGAATTGCCAATATCTTGTAAGGCTATAATTAAGGCTCCCGTAAGAAGCAACCGCGTTTCCCAAAATGCTTCTTAGCCTAAGAAGACCTGCTGTTAAGAAGGATCTCTAAGAAGGGTCTGGAGCGTTCTTAACACCCTTCTTAGCGACAAAACAGTGAAAGCAGCACCCCCTCAGGCAGGTAAAGCAATGTCACACTAAGCAAGGAGATATTTATGCAGTACGTCCATTTCTCCTGATCGTGTTTTCCCCCTTTTCCCTGTCGTTCATAACAAGGGGATGCCAATTTCTCAGTTTTTCACATATTTACTCCTCATATTGCAGATTTTTATCAGACAAATAAGAATATACACATGAAATTAAATGTCATACTGATTTCATTTTGTGTTTTCATTTTTACGTCCCTGTTTTTTCGGTAATTATTATTTGTGTCAATTTATTTTTGTGCGCGCATTATTTAGCCGTTACTTTATTGATTTGTTCAGTTGGACACACTGGATTGGTTCAGTGTTATACCACAACTTCAGTTAGAAGCATTTTACCAAGATTCTAGAGTAGCGCTCTAGAATCTTTGATTTTACTGCGGTAACTATGCGCTCCAATCAGCCATTCTGGGATCGATTGCTCATTGCGCTCCAGTTAAGAAGGCAGAGGTTCTTAAGAGGTTGGTAACAAGGACGTTAAGAAGGCGTCTGGGAAACACTCTTATCTTAACGCTTTCTCCTAGCTGACCTCTTCTTAAGAGCCTTCTTAACTCGTTAGAAGGTTCTTAACTGGGAAACCCGGCCAATGCTGACAAAAAGTTATCAAAGGATTTATCTTGAGATGAACCGTTTCAAAGTTACATGTCAATCAAAATTCAAAAGATTGCTTAAAATTCTTCAAAAGTCCATATCTCGGCTAGCCTGGTAAACCCACACCTCATACTTCATTTCATTGTGTACAGAGGGTTCGGACCGGAGGCTGTTGAGGAGCATGTAAGAGGACCCAGCAACTCCTAGCCAATCAGCGAACAGAGGGTGTTCGTGAACCATGACGCTGACTTGACTTTGTGTGCTACGTTTGAATTGAAGTGCGTAGGTAGGCTAATTGCATACATGATGACCAGACGTTAGTGATTGAGTAAAGGCAGAGCCACTTGTTTTAAACTTCAGCAGAGTCCACACCTCCAGGAAGAAATAATTTCTCATGGCCTCTGCTCCAGACCCTCTGTACAAAATGAAATGAAGTACGAGGGGCTGGTTTACCGGCAAAAATTGGGATATTGTATTACCAATATCTTGGACCAAGAAGGTGGGAACTGCACAGAATATGTCATGCACGATTAGCACAAAGACCTCTAAAAGCACAGCACAAGCCATAAAATTTGGCCCATAGGGGGCGCTGTAATTGTACAAATTGTCATTTTGCCCATTATCTACACAACACTAGCGTTTACAACCAATTTATTTTTGTCGTGAAATCTATTGACCCCCACACATTGAAAACACTGGTCAATGGCCACTTCCATTGAAAACTATTTCTGTGAAATTTTGAAATTGTGAAAGTAAAAGTAAAAAAACTCATCATAGGCCGTTCATGTGAATCTCACCAAATTTAGTACGTGTCATCTACAGACATCTGCTGACAAAAAGTTATTAAAGGATTTATCTGATGAACCAGTTGAAAGTGACAAGTTAATCAAACTTGAAAACATAGCTTAAAATTCTTCAAAAGTCCATATCTTGACTTCTAATAGCTCATATTTGGTCAAACTTGATATGAGAACTCTAAACAGCTTTGTTTTAATGTGCACCAAATTGTTTGACATTTAGTCACACAGGTCGATATTTCCCGTCAAAACTAGATGTCCAAAAACAGATTTTGTTAAATAAATTGTCAAAAAGTTTGCCTAAGACAACGTTTTTTTTCTTAGTATGCCGATGTTGCAGAGGTGCGTCAACCCATACCATAAACACTCATTTGAGGAATAGTGCCACCTAGTGATATGGGGAAATGCAAAATTGGGATTTTCAATTGCCAATATCTTGCGCCAAGAAGGCAGGTACTGCACAAAATATGTCATGCACGAGCAGCACAAAGACCTCGAGGGCACAGCAAGTACAATAAAAGTTGGCCCATAGTGGGTGCTGTCATTGTACAAAATATACTTTTGCCTATAGGCCCATTTACAGAAAGTAAACAATGAGTTGCGTGCGCAACTTGACAACAGAACACTCTGCATGACAATAGTTACTACTGTCGCATCCATACCGGCGAAAATTTCAAAATATTATCAGCAACTTTCTGGTCTGGACCGACAGAGATATGACGACAAGCTGACTTTACTTAATGGAAAAACTCTTGAAGACCCCTATGGCATTACCGATTGGGTGCCGGACATTGGCAGGTGGACTAATATTCAATGGCCCAACGTTTACAGCTACTTAATTGAGACGGCAAGCGTGTATACACAAGAAAAATGATGTGCATACAAATCTCTTGAAGCATATAACTACGTTTGATCAGGACATTTTCAGGAGGTGTATTATCATGATTATAATAACACTGAGTTTTGTGTAGTAAAGGCAGAGGTATTACGACAAAGTGCGAAAAAGACATGTATGAGGCTTGGGCAATCGTACGTAAGGCAGACAGCTGGATACTGACAGCTAACTGCACCTTCATGGCTGGGTAAGGAACAAGCTAATGCTAGCTAACAAACCAACCATTTTAAACGGCATACATAAAACATAAAACACTCAATGGATGTATTATTTAATTTACAGGCTAGGCTCATGCTGTACTCATGCGGCAACAGTCCTGTTCAAAATTAAAATTTGCATCAGAGTGGGCACAACAGAAACATCCATAACATCTGGACCTTGTCTCTGGAGAGACTGCAGAAAGGAGGTCAGGCCAGCTAAACTGATTGACATCAGTTTCCAAAACCCCAGAAGACCAGGCAGCCAACTGCGCAAACAGAAATCTGGACCAATGTTTAAGTCCTGGAGAGTCAAAAAGGTAGCCTATGTTAAAATGTACTTCAACTTGCCAACTGTTGCAAACTGCCTTGGCACCTGCCCGCAGGGAAGTGCCCAGACACAAACCATACTACCTCACCATGACCCAACAGCACTGCACGGCATTGCGATGTTACCAACTTCACAGCATAGTTAGCATAAGCATCCCTTTAGCTTGCCACACGACGGATGAAAGCTAGCTGCTCGGCGGCAGCATAAAGAGAAAAATATCTCTTTACCGTAGTTAGTTGCATTTCTCTCACTCCCACTCATTTCCTGGGAAATGTATTCCACAAATTTTTATTATTCTCGTTGATGGCGCATATTATTTTCATACATATTGCTTTTGCTATTTCCAGTAAACTTTTCATATCTTCTCACGTGTTCGCATGCCTTGCACTAAGCTACGTCACAACATTATAATTTGCTACTCTCGAAGAACGTTTTGCACAGGCTAATTTGATGACAAATTATGTTACTGCACTCTAGTGGCCATTTTTTGTAATTATTATTATAGTCATTCAATGCAATTGACCTAAAAATATTTCTCATATAATCATTAGCTGGCAATTTAGATCAACATTGAGAAGTGTATCAAGTCCTTATGACTTGTCTTATTTTTGTAGTTTGGAGTTTTTTCGAGTCCAAAATATTGCATTTACTGGACAGATCAGAAGGTGCATCCACGAGGTCCCGGCAGAAGTGAGCGAGCACCCGAGAGGCATGATCGATCCCGAATGAGATTTAGAAAATAAGCGGGCACGACTCTCTCATGAGACAGTGTAAATGAAACATTTAAAATTGATGGCGAGTGAGACATTTAAATGATATGCGAGTAGGGCCGGGGTCCTGAAGTGCTCTAAGTCTTCGCATGACCCTACGCAGGCAGGTGTCATGAGAAAAACTGAGCAAGCACCCTTGACCGGGACTGAGCAGTATGAATCACAACGTAAGTGCTAGCTGAGTTTTCTTTAAATCAGATGGATTACATTGGATGTATAACTGATAAGCATCCGAGGACCATCGGCCGAGGGTTCTGAATAATAGCTTGGGGAGACCGTTAGATGCTGCGGTGGTGGCTGTGTCAAGTCGAAAAGAGTGAGAGGAGTAACAATCTGCTGGGGTTCTTACTTAAGTACTTATGGATTTAAGGTGGGATTGAAACAGTGAGTGTGTAATTGGCCATCCGTCAGACATGAAAAAGGGATCATTCTGTGGTACGGCTGAAGAGGCGAGGCTATATTGAAAATGTAAACGGGGTGTTCTTTGCCCAATTGGTCTGTCTTAAGGCCTGGATATACTCACCGCACGCAGTGGTGCGTGCGCAAAAGTGACGTAAAAATGACGTCAGTGCACATCTGGCGCGGCGTTCTCAAGCGCATATATGCCGTGTCTGCACCTAGTCTGGTTTCAGCTAACTTTAGCCTAGTAACTACCAGCCTAAACATGTATTTCCATTGCTACAAATCAGCTAATATTACTGGAAACTCACAAGAAATAAAAACACTGACTAAAAACTTTTAGGATTTTGTTCAGTTTTATCCACAAACCAACTTACAAATCTGCAGTTCGTTTATTAAGCTAACTTTTTGCCTTATCCTATCATCACATATAAGGTCTTATAAAGCTAAAAACACTGAAAATATACACACTGACTCAAACCTTTTCGGATTTATCCAGTTTAATTCCCAAATCATGATGTGAACCCTCAATTCATTCATGTTTCACTCCTCTGACACGGAAGGTTCCTGAACTACTGTGGCATTTGACACAGCGTTGCTCTTTGATGTTTTGCAAGTATAAATTACTCTTTATGTAGCCACCCGTTTTTGGACCTACAGAACATGACAAAATTATTTTCGATTATTTATCGGTCACACTATTGGGGAAAGGCGAAAACCCATGTTACCCAAAGAAAAAACACTCTTGCCAATTTTGTGGAAAAAACATCCGAAGTCTGGGAAAAATTCCTTTACCAGTACCATTGCAAAATGGCTAATCAGGGTTGGACAGCCAAGAGTAAACGTGAGCTACACCACTGTTAAGATTATGAAAAAATAAGATAAATGTTACAGGCAAACCGCTATTAACCTACATGTAAAGCTATTTGATTTCAAAGTGGCGCTAAAAATGAATAAAAGTCTATGCTAAAGGCTACTGGGCCCTTTCCAGGAGGGCCCTTTTCCAATGGGTTGTTCAACCTCCAAATTATATTCCTGCCCACCTGGCGGCAGCCCAGGACGACACAGTAATGCAGTTCAACATCCAGCAGTCTCCAGTAGGGGCACTGGTTCCAAGCCCTACATTGGCAGCGGCAGTGTAGCCTAAAACAAACAGTGGTGCAGTTCAACATTCGACGCTCTCCAATAGGGGCACTGCTTTCAAGCCCTTCACTAGCAGCGGCAGTGTAGCCTAAAACGAGGAGCGGTGCAGTTCAACATCCGGCGCTGTCCAACAGGGGAACGGGTTCGACGCCCTACACTGGCAGCAGTGTAGCCTAAAACAAGCAGGGTGAGCATAGACTAGGTGCCTCTGTAGAAGACAGCCAGTCCCACTGTGATGTTAAAGTATTTATTTAGTTTGTGTTGCCTTGGGGTGCAACAGGAGGTGTCTCCCCTCTCCTGCTTCTTCTCTGCGTGTGTTGTATAAGTGATGGATGCTGTAAAATATAGAAAATGGCATAGCCTAGCAGAGTGAGCTAGGTGCATCAAACGACTCATGTGTGTACACCTGTAAACAATGCTTTAAACTACTGCATGAGGGATCTGCTGGCCTGTAGTGATTGATAAAGTAGTTAGCAAGCGTACTCCGTCTGCAGCCACACAGGCTGCAGTGTAAGAAATTCTGCAAGTATCAAACTGATATGCATACCAGTACCCAACAAAACTTGTGCATATTGTGCACTATACGTTGAAATAACTAGATTATGGATACAGTGGTCCCTCGCTATAACGCAGTTCACCTTTCGTGGCTATTTTTTAGTGCATGCTTTTTTTTTTACAACCCATTGTGTTCTGCGCCCCGATTGGCCAAGGGACTGTAGAACATTGCCAATCAATCTCCTGTACAGTACAGAATGTACTCAGCTTGTTGAATTTACATAAATCTTACATCGCTAGCTGTTTGACTCTGAAGTGCTGTATGTTTGCAAGTTTGAACTTTGAAAGTAGAAGAGAGAAATGTGAGAAAATGTCAATGCCTGTCTGAGAAAAGTGTATAGTGTGGTGAGGAGTTCTACAGCCTTAAAACATCTATAATAATTGTAAAAAATAAAGCTGACTACTGACAACTATTGCGGGTTATTTTTAGAACGTAACTCCCGCGAATAACGTGGGACCACTGTATATGAAATCTAATTAAGAAATAAACGAAACGATGGAACGAGAACGATGCATGGTGAGACACCGCACACTTGTGGCTCGGGACAATTGCAAAGGAGACATAATGGGGTAATGTGAAAGCCAAGTCCCAGCGTGGGAAAACCATGCCTCCGGTAACTGAACCTAGAAGAAAAATACAATATGCGTATGAAAATAACGGGAACTTTCAGAATGGTAAAGAAAGTGAACACGAGCAGGAAAATTCTGGGATGAGCATAGAAATGGGTGCCTGCACAGGACGGCCAGCGCAGCAATAATGCCAAAATGTTATTCACCATTTGTGGTGACTGGTAGGCCAATTCGGGCTTGATGCCACAGGAGTGTAATACCTTGTTTAGTTAGGGGGAGCGGGGGCACTATTTCACTCAATACAAATGCTGGCTCACAAACGGGAGAGGGATGACTATAGTGGAAGTGAAGGAACGACCCGGTAAATTAAAGACCAGATGATTTCATAAAGATGTCTGCTAATCTGGAATTCGAAGTTTGCGCATGCGTACGAGGTACACCATGTCGGGTTCGATGGAGAAGTAAAACCGCTCTGCGGAGTGGTGGGCGATTTACTGTGTGTAAGCACCATGCATGAGGAAATGAGAGTCGCTTCGTCAAGGCACTGATCAGCAAGAACCACTTTTAAAGGGGCCCCTTAATCAAACTAATTACGTTGGCAAAGCTACTAAAGATAATTTAACCGAATTATATTGAGTAATGCTTTGAAGGAACCAGTCATTATAAGTCTGCTTGGTAGCAAATGTTGCTAATGTCCCACCACAAAAACAGACCTTGTCTGTGTATTTGTTGCTGAAGCCCATTTTGTATTTTGTCAATACAACTAATAAGTGATCTTGCAAACTAAGTTTTTTACAGACCGTATCAACTGTGCCAGATAGTGTTTAATTGGCTCATACAAAAACTATTATTTGAAGACCTGTGAGAAACAAAAACTATGGGATGTCACTTTTCATAATGTTGTAGCAAAACCATGAGGCTTTAAGATCTTCCCTAAGTTTCTCATTTTCAGCTGTAAGCCTTGTAACATCCTGACAAAGACTGGCACATTCCTCCTGTACCTGGTCATACCTCTCTCAGATCTAGGGATGACACGCTCTTCTTCTGTTCAGAGACACATACACACACAATGAATATCAGGGTTGGACTCAAAGATTAAGAAAATAAATAGTTAAATAGTTCTTGCTTTCTCTAGCACTGCTACAGTAGACCTAAACCATAACTGATGCAAAACCTGAGCAGATTATACACCAAACTTTGTTTTTGTTTTATGGACAGTGAATAGGTTAAGTTTTTTTAGTTTGATATTTAAATATAGACTTTGTACCAGCACTTGGCAGCTGTTCTGACAATTGGACGTTTCAGCTGAAAGTTGCCTTATAGTGCTCTCATCCCTCCTCCTTTTACGATTAAACCTTCAGGGAGAGAAGATAGAGTTGGTTATTGGTTGAGATCATTATCAAAAGTTAGATGACAGACAGCTGTTCATTTAAAACACCACCGTTGGTCTGCTAATAGGCTACATTTAAACATGATACTGTAATTTAGCGTTAGCTAGTGTTATGCTAGCGGCTACCGATAGGCTACCTGTCTAATTTGGACTGTAGTCCGTGAGCCAGAGGGGTTGGTCGTTACCGAAAAAGTGGCAAAGGCTACCATACCTTTTCTGAAAGCCTGAAATCTCAGCTTTTCAATGATGTATGATGGCCATCTGACAAGAGTAGCTGTTTTGAGTTATCACACATAATGTAAACTAAGGTAGAGAAAATAATGCGTATAAATTAAGCAGAACACTGACATAGCTGAAGATCTATATTGGACATATTGGAATATTTTATTTTGTTATGTTTGGTATCATTTTAAACAGGAGACTCTGGGCTTTCAATGTTCTTTTGTGAACATTTTGGATAAGTACAGCCAAACCTGGAGCTCTTCAAACTTTTAATCACACACATTTTCCTGCCATTTCTGCCTAAGCCATCTTTTGTCTTTTAATCCTGTGGCAACAGGGAGCATCAGAGAAACAAAATCTTAACACTGAAATACTGGCATGACCCTAAGGATTCAGAAAATGTATCATTTACCCATATTATCTAATTTGGAGTGGGTGTTTTTTGGTCTTATATCAGACATGGTGTTTGAGAAAATAACATTGACATAGCTGAAAATCTAAAAACGGTATAACAAATAACAAATGAGACATGGATTCCTTTTAAGGTGTGGTACCCCCAATTATGACATTGCCATTACTGTAAAAGGTCAAGGTCATGACTTTCTTGTAAGTGTATGTTTGGGTGTGGGTGTGTCTGTGTTTGGGAGGGGGGTTACAGATAGACGTGTATGTGTGTGGGCATGTGTGTTTGTGTGTGTGGGTGGGGGTGTGTGCGCGCATGTGTGTTGTGTGGGGGAGGGGTGGGGGTTTACAGACAGACATGTAATGTATCTGTTTTATATATTGTAGTTTTACTTTTTTGTGTGTAACTTTGTTTTAATTACCAGGTACCATGCTTCTTTTGGCAGGGGGACTACCAATGGAAATTTGCCTTTTGGCTATAATTGGGTGCATTTACATTTTATTAGTAAAATGTCCATTAATGTACAATGTCCCTCTATAACAAATAAAGGAAAATAATAATACGAAGAAGAATTTTGTGACATTTTCACAAACATTGCATCATTCAAGGGCACGACACTATTCAAACTCCTCGTCAGAATCCTCATCAGAGGAATAGGATTGTTCTTCATCAGCAAAGTCATCCTTCTGGTTTTTGGTCTTGCATGGCATAGGTCAGTGCAGGGCAAGTTGTTGGCAACACACTGACATGATGGAGTGACACATTCCCTCTTGCATGAGCAGGACAGAAACTCAAGTACTGCTTGTGGACCAATGGAGACATTGAACCAGTCTATGGAGAGCTGCAAGTCACCATCTTGGTCCACCCTAAACCACCCATGCTCAACTGGGGAAGAAACGTCAGGGTTGTTCTCAAGGCATCTTCTCCAGATAGCACCTTGATACAGTGACAGTGCTTAGTGAGAGAATCTGAGCATGGAGGTAACTGCCAGGATTCTATGCCTTTCTTTGCACTGTAAGGCTGCATACAACTCAGGTGTAATTGTCCAGTCTGCCCCAACCTTCTGAAAGGTCTCACAGAACTTTTCATTCTTCTGAAGAAGTTTTAGGGCTGACACTTTACCACGACCTGCAAATGCACTTACAGTGTCACAGCCTGTGTATGCGTGTAAACCAGGCAAAGCCTGACACAACTGTGAACCCAGACCACGAGCGAGTTGTGAGATGTTTATGTAACTGGTGCGATTCTTTGTCCCCGTCTTCAGGAACAGGTCACATGTGAGTGCGTCACTGGTAGCCAGGCTTATCACCAAGACATCAGTGTCATCAGACACAAGGATGACAGATTTGTGACCAGTCCTTGAAGCATGGCAAGCATGGAGCAGCATACGGGTGTCAGCCTCTTCCTGAGTGGACGACAGGTCTGCTACCTTGTGCACTCCCTGTTGGGTCAGCTTGTAACACTCATCTTTGGTTGTAGTGTACAGAACCTTTTCACCGAATCTTGTTCTAGACTGTTCTTTGCCCCACTCTTTCAGCAAGAAGGTAGCAAGATTTGTTTTGTTGTTGTTGTTTTGTAGGAATTTCTTCCATTGCTGAACTCTGTGCCCTGCAGTGATCTGTTTGACCTGCACCTCTGGCCACTCTCTCCATGTGTTTGATAGAAGCCTCATTATATACATCAAAAACAATGTCAACACGGGTGCTGTGACTTGCTTCAGCTAGCACAGTGGACAAGGCATAGTCTGCAATATCAGCAAATGTCTTGCCATCACCGTTCGGCTTCTGAACAAGTGCCATGCCATCTATTACGCAGGTAGAATTTAATGGCAATGATTCAGCAACACATGGGAACTTGAGCAGTTGCTTGGCAAGTGAGGATTTGCAAGTCTTCCTCACATTGCCATCTGGTGAAGCAAGAGCCCATGGAAGTGGTCCAAGGGGATGAGATAACACCTCCTTCAGGTTGAGCTGTCTACTCTTTGCAATCAGTACCATCTGGGCAAATATTCGATTATCAGCTTTGAGGATAACTTCTTTATTCCCGGTTTTGCATGTCTTTGCCTTTCCCTGCATTGAGGAGAATGTTTCCAGTTTCATCTTGGAGAGTGGTGCATGGAACTGCTTTGCACGTCAACATTACTGTCAACACGCTCAGCAGAGAAGGTTCTGTAGGCATTCATGCCAATGGTGTGTGCATTCAGAAGGTCTTCAGCAACATCTGCTGGTGCAGTACTTCCAGTAGACAGAGAAACAAGGGACTCACCACCTGCAAATGGATTTATCCAACTAGAATCCAACAGATCCACAATGCTTGTAATGTGTTCTTCATCTTTGGCAATTCTGCTTTGTCCAAGGTCCTTGTGAGGACAGTCAGTTTGTTGGAGTCCCAGGGAGCTTTTCAATATAGACAGGTAACTGCTTTTGTACTCAGCAGTAAGATAATATCTTGAGACAGCTGCTGGGTTCAAGCTGAACCCTTTTGTGCCTCCAGCTGTCTGAGTCTCCCGATTGACTGTTTCCTCTAGGATCTGGTCAATCTGAACCCTGTTAAATGTATTTGTTGCACTCAACTGGGCCGAAAAGCCACCTTCACAGAGAAACATGTACAGATCTGGTTTCTCATGTTCAATGTGGCTCATTTCTGAGTAGTAAGCAGTGAGTGACCTTGCATAATTCAGATTATCATAGGCAAAGGTCCAAGGGATGATTGATTGAATGCTAGCCATGTGCAATGCCCAGTTTCCTTCATGTGATGCCCTCACAAGTTTTAGTACAACCTCCACCATGTCAATATATGACATCCAGAAGCTGGCCAGTGGACCTTGCTGAGACCTGAGATGCTGCAGGAATTCACAGAAGTACTGATGGACCTTTCTGAAGACTGTACGGTCAAGTGATTCTTCTACAGTGGTTGATGATATACCCTCAGAAAAGGCACTCAAGTGTAGGGGCAGGATATGTAAGAGACTGTGGACATCAGGATGGTTCTCTGTGAGCCACTGGGGAAACTGATTCCAGACCAGCCTCAGCCTTCATACATGATTTTGTGGAATCTCAGAGATCTATTGTACTTATGGCCATCCAAAACACCACTGACAGATCCCTCGGCCACAGCTCCAGATTCAATGCATATGTCCCTAAGGCCTGCAGCCTGGAAGCGCTTCCCAATCACACCCAAGAACATACAGATGATGTGAAAGACTCCAAGTCTTGGCACAATGTTGGGAAACCTGTCTCTATGTGCCCACATAATTTCTGTAACTTTACAGTAGAGAGCCTGATCAAAGGTAACTGACATGTTGCTGATGTGTAAGGAAGTAATGATTTTCTTACTCTGAAGAAGAATCTCATGAACAGTTGCCATCTGGGTGGCTGGGGCATTGATGGTTGGCAGATAGCTGACAACACTAGGAATAATATCCACAGAATTTAATGCTAAAATGTTGTAACCTGTCCAGCTAGGGACGTTTTGATTTGTGGCAGAGTGCAGTCTGCATAGCAACCATAAGAAGTTCTTCTTCAAAGCATCAGCACAGATATCTGTCTTGACCTCAACATAGGATCTAGTTGGAGGACCACACCTAGTTCCCACAGCATACACTGGCAGAGCTGGAAAAGATACAGAGACAGTTCTCTGTTTGCTCTTGGGCACATGACAAGCTGGTTTAGGCAGTTCAGGACCGAACATCCGAGGCTGCACTGCTATACCATTGACCCTATGGGATGTTCCACGGCCTGTCAGTGTCTCTTCCAGCCTGTCAATATTGTCCCAAGCTAGAGCCGTGTGCACATATGGCTTCACTTGGTCTGGAGTAACTCCACCATCCTGTCCTAGCTTGTGCACACAATCAATTATATTTAACTGCAAATATCGAACGTGAAGAGAAATATTGTACGAGTAGCAGATTCAAACTGTGAGTGAGCTCTGGCGCAGAAGAACTGTCTTTATATTCGACAGGCAGAGGAGACACTGTTGGTGGAATTTTGAATTATTAGCCAATAGACTTGTGGGCCCTTCAATGGGGAGGAGTAAACAATTCCATAGTCAGCACAGAGTGGTGTATAAAGAGAGTGAGGACATTTCCATATCTATTTCTATCTATTTATCAGTATTTTTTCGCCCAAGAACAAGCCATTAATTTTTTAATGTAAATTCCATGAAAGTGGGGACCTGATATAAATGATATGTGGTGGATATATATCAAGGACCACTTGAACTATCTAAAAATGCTGAATAACAACTTTTTCTAAGAAATATTTATGTCAGACTTTTAACCAGTAGGCCAGTTAGTATGTTAGCTGTGAGCATGTTAGCAACCCAACAATAAATTAGCATATAGTACACTACTGTTTCTGTCTTTGAAAAAACGCCATGTCTGATATAAGACCAAAAAACACCCCCTCCAAATTAGATAATATGGGTAAATGATACATTTTCTGAATCCTTAGGGTCATGCCAGTATTTCAGTGTTTAGATTTTGTTTCTCTGATGCTCCCTGTTGCCACAGGATTAAAAGACAAAAGATGACTTTGGCGGAAATGGCAGGAAAATGTGTGTGATTAAAAGTTTGAAGAGCTCCAGGTTTGGCTGTACTTATCCAAAATGTTCACAAAAGGCTTTAATGAAAGCCCAGAGTCTCCCGTTTAAAGTGATACCAAACATAACAAAATAAAATATTCCAATATGTCCAATATAGATCTTCAGCTATGTCAGTGTTCTGCTTAATTTATACGCATTATTTTCTCTACCTTAGTTTACATTATATGTGATAACTCAAAACAGCTACTCTTGTCAGATGGCCATCATACATCATTGAAAAGCTGAGATTCCAGGCTTTCAGAAAAGGTATGGTAGCCTTTGCCACTTTTTCGGTAATGGTTTCCATATTTTGAGGCCCTGGCTCATGGTCTACTGTGGCTGTGCTGTGTAGCTACGCAAATACCGAGGGCACAAAATCAGGACTGTCGATGTCCATTGACACCTCTCCTACAACAGTGATAATTGTAAGCTTGTTAAGCTTAGCTGTCAGAGCAACTTCAACACAGAGAAAGTGCAGCAACATTTGGCTAATTACAGTTTACAACATGATACTATAGCCTAACTCGGCGATAAGCCTGTAAGTTTGTGACAAACAATATGCAAGTAAAGTTGTAGTAATATATAAACAAAATGTATGTTGGCATAATAATACAACGTAGCATTGTAACTAACTTACCCAATATAAAATGGGCACTGCACACCCGTGCATTGTTTGATCGTTTCCTCCGTCCAGCCTACTCTTTTAACCGCCTGAAGCCACGGTTTTCTTCTGTTTGTATTGAACGGCCCTTTTGCCCTTGGTATGCGATAAAATTTTAACGCTAAACCATGGGTATAGCGGTTCTGACATCAAACAACACAACAACCGGACATGTCTATCAGCTGATAAGCAGTGTAGGAAAATAAATTTTTGACAGTTATTGTTGTTGCAAGGTTGCGCACGCGACTTTTTTGTTATTATTGTGTAAATGGGTCTATTATCTAGAGAACGCCACAGTTTACAACCATTTCGTTTTTGTCTTGAAATCCATTGACCCTCACACATTCAAAACACTGGTCAACGTCATGCACGATGAGCACAAAGAACTCCAAAGCACAGAACATACCATAAAAAAAACATCTTATTACTGTAGAAAGATGGTGTTTGACAAACATGTCTAAATGATGTTGTATTAATTTCATGAAGTCAATTGTACATACTATGACAACATTTAGCCCTTTCACAAATTCTCACCTCACAACACTGCTCTACCACACACTCATCATACCAACAGTTCCCACATTTCAATACACTGTGGCGGTCATATCATCTAGTTTTACTGTCCCTGTTGTGTCAATTAGGTACAGTGTAACAAAGTGTGTAAATATGTGATATTATGTACAACCCCAATTCCATAAGAGTTGGGATATTGTGTTAAATGTAAATAAAAATTAAATGTTATAATTCTCAAATCATATAAGCAATATATTTATATATTGAAACTGATTGAAACTGATTTGTTTATTGTTGTATATTTGTGGTCATTTCAAATTTGAGGCCAGCAACATGTCTCAAAAAAGTTGGGACGGTGTCAATAAAAGGCAGGAAAATTGGAGTAGGACTAAAGAAAAAAAAAAAGGATGACATTTCACAGTTAACTGTTAACTGCCAAGATGATTCTGTATAAAAGAGCTTTTTCTTCTTCTTGACATGATTTAAGCAACCAGCAGGTGTCTTCTTCATCATGTTTTCCTTTTTATTATGTTTATTAAAATGTGACAGATCTGGACCGCAAGCTGGCCATTTTAGCAAGTGGTTGCCCATATGATGGAGCCACACTGTTGGAACTTTGTAGAGAATGCAGTTTGCCCTCGTTATGTGGTAATATTTAAGGTCTACCCTCAAAATATAATGTCTGAGTGGCATCTTGTGCAGTTCAATGCATATATATGTATATATATATATCTATACGGTATATCATTCAGCATTAATTTTAACTCTCCAGATAAGTAAGCAGACCATAACCAAGGCACTTTTGAACTGACCACTAACACAAGAAGGATGATCTCCTCTGTAGCCTGGAAAGATGCAAGACTCCATGATTTTTTAAACTAAATGAAAAATTTCCAACTTTGGAATGAATTTCAAAATTGAAAGGACCACAAATATCCCATACAATGATAATAAATCCAGTTTATAACTGATATGTTGTCCTTGAAGTATTCTCAAATATATTGCTTTTTATGATGTGAGAATTATAGCAGTTATTTTTTATTTACATATAACACGTCCCAACTCTTATGGACCTTACGGTTAGGGTTGGATATGTGCAGTGTACTGTAAGTAGATAATATTACATGTAGGTACACTAAAGAAAGGGACCGTGAAATAAAGTGTTACCGAATTTAGTTACACTAGTGGGACACCTTCAGCACAGGGAAAAAGTAAGTTGTAATGCAAGGCAGCTGTGGTGTTTTGTAGTGTAGCGTAAAATTAAAGTTATATCTATGTGCCGTTGTAATATCAAATGTTGAATAGACAACAATTCAGCATATCCAGTTGAGGTTAGAAACATTGTTTTTAATTCCCGCCTCTCTGCAAAACATCTGGAAACACATCATTCAGTGTCAAATGAAACTTTTTCCTGACTGAAGGTTGCAAATTAAATAAGTCTCCCTTAATTATCCATAAACTGCATGTTGCTTTTCACAGGACTGTTCGGCCGTCCTCTGAGCTGGACAAAGTCCTCTCTGCCATTAGAGCAGGTATGACTAACACTTACCAGAATGCATTGGGGAGGTGGTGCTACTCAGTGCCTGCTCAAAGCTGTGTTTCTACTGCCCTGTTAGGTGATGAGCCAGCTCTCCGCCAGCTGACAGCCCAGCAGAAAGCCTTTACTGAAGAGGACAGTAGAGGTTGGGTGGCCTTGCACGAGGCAGCCAGTCAGAATAACTACACACTCCTAGAACTGACATTGGCAGGTTGGTTTCAAACACTTGTACAGAACATCTACTGTGTCTGCTGCAGAGTTAAGCCCTCCCAATACTGTACATCTAAATTAATATTTTGACACCCTTTTTACGCTATCCGTTTTACATCATAACCAAAAGTTTATATTAGATTTACAAGTTTAGCCAAGTACTTTTGTCAATGTTGTATTTATTGTAGTCATAATACTTTTTTCACTTTGGAAAAAAAATTACAATAAACATAAACAAAAAAATCCTTTCACTTTGAACCCAAACAACAAATGTGTTTTTTCAAGCTTCCCCTCAGGATGCAATACACAGGTGCTCGTACAAGGGAAAGACACCCCTCTTCCTGTCTGTGGAGAAGGGTCTGATTGAGAATGCTTCCTTTCTGCTTGACAAGGGCAGTTGTGTGAATGTTCTGGACAATGCCGAAGATACACTTCTTGTCATAGGTAACAAGCCAGACCCATGAAAGTCATATACTAAAGTGTCTAAGCCTTTGGCATGTTCTGCAGCTCACATGTTCTAAACAATGTTTATGTTTTAAGTAGCATTAATTTTCTGTCACATCCCCGAAACAACTATGCTTTCACTGCTTTACTTCAGGTTTTTATCACACATTTTAGGGAACTGCATATGTACAACTGTTCAATGAATTACAGTTCAGTGAATTACAATCCACCATAAAAAATTAGCTGGTTTCAACAGGAATACCTCTAAGAGTCTCAATAAGATATGCAGTTGTGGTCAGAAGTTCACCTACACTCATTATGGTCATGGATGTCATATATTAATTTTGAGCGTTTAATGGTTTATTTGAACCATTCTTTTTTCAAGGTGGAATAATAATAAAACATACAACTTCAATGATTTAAAAAAAAGAATTGGGTGCACAAGTTTAGATTTATTTTGGATTTTGAGGGTCAAAACTATACATACAGTACAAGGCCTAGGCTTATAAACCTTTTGCTAGTTATTATGGTTGTCTACAGCTGGTAGTCTGTTTCTCTTTTCCAGCATAAAAATTGTGTGTTTGGCAGTCCTCTTTGAATTGAATGATACTTGGAAAGTTGGAAAAGTTTCTTGGAGTAATTTCTAACTGCAGCTTTAAAATAGTCAGTTCAAACAATTCTATGCAAATCCAAGTTATTCTGTTGTGTCACCATTCGTTCAGATGAAAGGAAATTGGTCAGGAGGTTGAAGAACAATCCAAAACCCATTGAGCTCAAGGCTGACATGAACTGGAAGCTGCTGGAACGTCAGAGTCACTGTACACAGTAAAACCAGTTTTACATCACCATGGACTGAGAGGGTGCTGCAGCAGCACACATAGATAAATCTCTTTACTCATGGAGAAAGGTTTTATGGTCATAATAGACAAAGATTGAGCTATTTGTCCACAGTGATAAGACGTATGTTTTGAGGACTTTCAGACCTAACAACCCTGTGCTGCAGTATCTCTCAAACATGGTGGTGGTAGCATCTTGCTCTGGGGGTGTTTCACTGCTAGTGGTACCTACTGCATTGCAAGTGGATAAAGTAATGAAGGAGGTGGACTATCTCCAAATAATTTAACTTCACCTACAGTCAACAGCTGAGCGGTTGCAACTTCATCACTATTTGGTGTTACAAAAGGACAATGACCCCCGACACGCAATAAAACTGGCTTTGGTATGGATAAAGCAGGCTAACAGTAAACTTCTGCAAGGTCCTTGTCAGCAAACCAACCAGGGGTCCGTTTCCCAAAAGCATAGTTGCTAACTTTAATAGCAACTTACTTGGTTCAAACTATGTAGGTACAACCGACGCAAACGACGCAACCGTTTCTCAAAACCTTTGTTTGTGTGAACCAACGTGGTTTGAACCAACATAGTGCCAACATGGTGCGACCGACACAGGCGTTTCCCAAAACACGAACATTCACAACCACGTTGGTAACTACTGAGGTTTGCAACTACACCTCTGAGTGCTTAGTTTCACCTAACCAACTTTGTTTGACGGTATGTAGGTATGAAGGTAGGTCTGCGTCATTTAATAAACAATGTTAGAGTTTAATCACTGAAACGTCTTGCAAATCTGTCACTATATTACAAATGAACACTAAGCAGTAGCCTAGAGTGCAGTGATACTTTACACCGTTAGATTTATTCAGTTTCTATTGTTTATTTCCTAGTACACAGTTATTTCCAACATCATGTGAAATAGCCTATTAATAGGCTATAAATAATCGGTTACATAATTAGTCATCTAGTTAAATTCTGTTGACAAGGGTCATAGCCTATTTTGGATTGTTTCTCTCTGCTTCCGACAATAAACGAGGCTCTCCGAACACATCTGGAAACATAGTTCAAACTATGTTGGTTCAAACCAACTTGGTTCAGACAATGAAGGTACGATAGTGTTTGGGAAACAGTCGCACTTTGGATGTTGGTTAGTTCAACGGTGCATCGTACCATGTTGGTTTAAAGCTAAGTTGGTTAGTTGTTTGGGAAACGCACCCCAGTTTGAATGTACTGTATAAATTCTGACAAGACTTTATAAAGATGACTTAGTATGGATGTATGCATTTATACAATAGTTAGATCCAGTCAAATAATTTATCAATTGATCACAATGGACGAGACGCGTTCTATGCGTCACTAGGAGTGAGGGTATTCCCCGGCATACTATGGATGACACTTCACATCTAATAATCACTCCGCGGCCAAAGATACAATTTAACTGTTACACCAAGATTCCATTCCATCATTCCACCCAATACGTAAATAAACAGTAATCGAGGAACAGTGCAAATGACGGCCATTCAGAAATTTTCTGACACAGGCCTCTTTGAGGTGCGTGTTTATCGTCATTCTTTGCGGTAACTCCACTTGAAATCAGCATTCACAGCATTGCCCTTTGGGCATGAGAGACTGTGTGATTATCGACTCCACGGGTAGCTCACAAAAGTAGGCACAGTTCTGACTGTTGTGCTGCTGAACAATTTCATGGTTACAACTATGTGTGATTTACATTTCTCATGTCGCTCAATTGTCCTTCCCAAATTGATCAAATCAAAATAACCGCATGAAACCCAGGGATTGCCAGCTGCCGCTGCCCTCTCAAACACCAAGCATGCAGAACAGCTTTGCTGTAGTCATGCTAGCAATCAACCACTCAGTTTTAATAAAGTGTTGTTGAACGTTCTGACTTTATTGGTGTTTTTTCAAATGGCAACTTGGTGAAATCGTTTTACCAAAAAAAAATCAACATTGTTCTCCATTGTAATAACTCTTCGCACTATCACTGAATGACTGTCTGAAGCCCTGGCCAGGAGTACGAGCTCTCTCGTCTGCAAAAACAAATGTATTTCTGTATATGTCATACTGATTGGTGAACAACAACTTTGGGCGGGTTTATTAGACCCACCCACTCATGATTTTTAGAGTGGAGTTTCGTGGAAGCCGGCTTATGCCAGATTCCCTTACACACCCACAGAAAGTTTTCTGTTTGTTGCACTGCATTGTACAGAGCCCAGTATGGCAGCCACATCTGATTGGTTGATTCTCCTAACTGTTTTCTCATTAGAAAAAGCAGGCGTTGAAGCCCCTTGTCGTCCCTTGGTGACGTCATAACAGTAGCCTAGCCTACGCTCTCTATGGCTATTCTATGCTATTCCCCAACCGCAGGCTTGTACACGAGAAAATGCGGCAGAAATGTAACATGTTAGAACTGTGATTTTAAAATACAGTGTACACGATACACATATCTATATAGAACCTAGAATGCTTAGCTGCAGTATTTTATCAATGAATATTGATTTGTCTATTATTGTCACTATTTCTTAAATTCCAAGGAAGGCGGGATTCCCTTGGCTTCCATTACGAGTCGCCCCTGTGTAAGAGCCGAAAAATTTAAAAGAGTCTGCAAACGTTTTGGGCTGATCAAGTATATTAATAGGGGCACTGATGTTAGGCCTCCTCCTTAGGTCCACAACTATCTCCTTTGATGTGTTGAACTGAAGGTTGTTGTTGCTGCACCAATCTACAGCCCAATTCACCTCTTTGCAGCACTGCGACAAATGTCAGTAATGAGCATGATGAGTCTATGTAAACTTCTGATCACAACTGTGTGTCTGTAACATACTAGCTCAAGTATGCACACGAGAGGGGAAACCAAACAGCTTGAAAGTAATCATCAAGAGTACTAAACTAAAGAATAAAGATAAAACATGTAGGCTAAGTCAGTATGGGGTAAAGCAAACAAGAAATGTCATGCAAATCAGTTTAAGGGCAAAATGGCAAGGGAATCAAAAACCAAGCCCTACAGCTCCAGTTGCAACATCTGCTAGCCTTTTATACTGCTCCCAATCAGGTAGAGGTACAAAACAGATAGAGGAAAACAAGCACACAGGCACATCAGTGCCAGTGGGTGTAGTTAGCAAAACACAGCGCAGACAGGGCCGTTACAACGTCCCAGAACAAAGTTATTAATAGTACCTAAAAATTGCTGTAACATTAAAGCAATACAAAGTAGTTTTTTAATCTTCGGTCACCCTACAGGTTGGAAACTTCAAACTTCAAACTGTCCTCCAGACTTGCTTAGTGTGGTTATAGCCCATGGAAGGTGGCAAATTCAGAAGTGCCTTTCACCCTGTTACAAGTTTATAAACCACTGAAACAATTTCGAAAACATTATTTTAAGGTTGAAAAAAACTACTTAGTGTTGCTTTAATATTGTATTATTAACTGGTTTGTACAGGACCCTGTGCTAAAACAGTTGTGGTTGTATAATGTACTCTCTCAGCCGTACGAAACAACAGTCAGGACATGATGAAACTACTACTCAGCATGGGTGCCAACGTGAATCAAGAGGGAGCACACTGCAGAACTGCCCTGCACGAGGCAGCCCGTCTGGGTCGACAGGAGTTTGTGGAAGAGCTGCTGAGAGCTGGAGCACATCCTGATCCCCACAGTGCTTATGGCCTTACTCCACTGGCCCTCGCGGCTCAGATAGGACATGTGGGGATTGTGCAAACCTTACTGCGCAAAGGTATGCTTATTACACTCTCATGAAACAACTTAAAAAGTAACTGCACCCTAAAATATGTTTTTGGCTGGTTAACTAAGTTAAATGGCTGATATGTGAAGAAACTATGGCTTTTTGATTATGTGATTAGTGATAGTGATTAACCACAATTGAGTTGAAAAAAGACTATTTTTTATCCAAACAAAGCACAAAGAGGGTTCAGTACTCCGTTTGGCCCTGAAAAAGTTCAGCTTGTAGTCTGTGGTAAACTCGATGCTGATAAGCTGTTGTTAAACACTACCAGCCATAGGTGATGTGAAAATCACTATGCCATACGAAAATATTTTTTTCTTCATAGACAAAATTAATTTCTCACAACAGATGATGTTCATTACAAACACAGTTGCCCATGTAACTATATTTTGTCTAAACATAGAGGTTAGTTTAAAGAGACACTCATATTTCAGATCAGCAAACTAATTCGGGGGCAGCTGTGGACTAGTGGTTAGGGAGTTGGTCTTGCAATCGGAAGGTTGCCGGTTTGAATCCCGCTCTACCCATAGTTGAGATGCCCTTGAGCAAGGCATCTAACCCCACGCTGCTCCAGGGACTGTAAGTGAAACCCTGCAAATATCTGTAAGTCGCTCTGGATAAGAGCGTCAGCTAAGTGTAATGTAATAATGTAATTCAGCATGCTAGCAGAATTTTCATATGCCTGTTCTATCAAACTCAGAGTTGTAGGAGAGGTTGTTTTGGCCATGTTCGTGATAAAGCATTTAACTACTTGCTATGTGGTGCACAACTATTTCCTCTGACAATTAAGTACCTTTTTAAAGTCTATGCTTAAAGTATGTTTATTTGGCTAACTTTAGCCTACTAATCCTGTTGTGCTAACATCTTATCTTATAAAACATATTAGACATAAATGAGCTAATACTGCTGGAAACTCTGGAACACTAACCACAATTCTTTTTGATTAATCCAGTTTAATTCATGAATCACAGATGCAACCCTGCATTCAGTCATGTTCCCTGCTCTGAAATGCAAAGTTTTCCTTTGTTTACATGGGCTCCGACGAACATTCTGTTGTAGTGGAGACACGTGGGGTGACCACGCAAACAACATTCCCTGAAATCTTCTATCCCCCTGAATTACCATCGGAACCTCGGATATTTGTAAACCTCACCACTCATCATACACCTGCTATGATTATCGTAGCTGTTTGTATAGGCATACACCATAACATCAACACAATAGTAAACTAGATGTACCACATAGCAATACATGGTATTAGAGAACTGGTATTCATCCCGCTCCCGCCAGCTCCCGCTGAATTTCTGACCATTACCGCCCGCACCCGCAAAGTGTGCGCAACGTGCCCGCCCAGACCCGCGATGTGTATGTCTACTCCCGCCCGCAACCCGCAAAACTCTGACAATTGATAGAGATGCATTGATTTTGTGTCTTCTGGCGTCCTGCAAGAGAAACACACCATTTATGCTATTAATAAAGATATTCGTCTGGGTTGTTTGTTTTCGCTCCCTTTCTGCACGTCTTTTGACTCACTGGGAAGAGCGCTTTTATTTCGATATTTACATTTGTTTTTAAAATGAAATAAATACAGGTTTATATTCTATTCTTCTCCAATATAGTTAGCAAGCTCTTACCAACAGGGCTGCTTGAATGAGCTGCTAAACAATCGTTTTAATGGGAACATAAATAGACAAAGCAACACGCATTTAAATACAACTTTGTTTTATTAAAAAACTTTTTATACAAACCTTGCATAATCACATGGCACATAAAACAGGCTGCTTTGCAAATCACAATATAAATATGAAACTTATGTCAGCCTACTCGTAACACCGCCAACACGCCTCTTTATGTAGCCTATGACCTCAATAACAAATGGCAACGACAGGCTGAGTGGCTCAAACAGTAGTAGCATAGCCTAAAATAAACAAAGTTAATAAATGAATTTAACGAATCACTTGCCAATATTGCTATGGAGGAAGAGAATGTTGCTGACCGACTGCGGCCCCAGTCTCGTGCGTCTCTCTTCCAAGATGCGCCCACAGACAATGCCCGCTCTGAAGGCGCACTAGATGCGGGACTACTGAAGATGAAACGCGCTAGCTTTGAGAGCGCTTAGTAGCGCTCTTTATTGAACTTCCACCATTCAAGCACGCTGTCTGGGTCCGGGTTATCAGGAAGCCGAGAGCTGAGATATTCAGCCATTTCGTCATCTAGCGTATTTGGCGTAACAAAGGACGCATCGTCTTCCCAGTCTGCGAATCGGTCTGTGCTTTGCTTTTTTGCTGATGGCTCATCCACTGCTGTGGCCGTGACCAGGTCAAACTTCATCTTCTGAATAATTTCCTTTGCACCTTTGGATAGGATTTGATTGAAATAAATAGACTACATCTATTAACAATGCCTCAAGCTGTTTTTCATTATAGCCAAATAAATGTAATGCCTAAATGTACATTGTTACCCATTTAACTATACAGCCTACTTGTGATTTTTATTCATTTTTATTTGTTTCTGTTTTGACAGCATTTCACTTAGGCTGAATCCCATTTCTAATTTATACCCCTTCCCCTACCCCTATCCCTTGCCCCTTCCCCTCTGAAACCGAGCAACAATGGGTAGGGGTTGGAAGTCAACCCCTATGAATTGGGACACCACTTCAACAATGACATACGTCATCAGTAGTCTCTGCCAGTTTTTACATAAGCAGACGCGACAAGCTTTTGCCAGAAATCCAACATGCCGACTGCAGCTGTGGTTGTCTCTGTTGCGTGGGCTATTGTCATCTTTTTACGGT
This sequence comes from Coilia nasus, assembly GCA_027475355.1. NCBI lineage: Eukaryota > Metazoa > Chordata > Actinopteri > Clupeiformes > Engraulidae > Coilia > Coilia nasus. Next base: position 1,307,322 of record CM050211.1, read on the forward strand.
TGCATTCTGAACTAAGCAATTTTTTACCGTTTCTGCAGAATGGGCTTACAATGCTAGTCTTCGGGGCAGCAAGTACGAGTGAAGCCGTCAGTTGCTTGTAAACTGTTACAAACGCAATGAGCTAGCCAGCATTCGCGGTTCCCAAAAGAAAAAAGTAACACCGTCACAGCAGAATGACACGCATACCATTTGAACGAACACAACCCCAGAGTTTCCAAGGCTAAACCAATGAGATTGCTTGCAATTACTTGGGTTACAATATCGAAATAAATGTGTTGCACCGACGCTCGCAATTCGTTCACAACTTCCATTGCAATCAACCGATCACTCAAGGTCACAAATAACGTTACACTACTTAATACAGTACTAGCGTTTTTTTTGTCTGTATTTTATAAAGAAAATGACCATTACGCATTGGAACAATATTAAACTTAAGACAATACAGCGGTTGACACAATTTTTCAACCGTAAATAATGGAGAAAATACTTTTGTGAACGAGTTTGGTCTCTGTACTTGTCGTTGCAGCCATCTTGCTGGTAATTCGCAAGGCATTCTGAGAAAATGCTCATACCCCTCCGTCTGGAGTGTGCCTCTGAAAAATCTTCGTTTGGAGGGGTATATAGCCCTACCACTTCCCCCTACCCCTCTGCCCTCAGGGGAAATGGGACACCCCTACCCCTACACGTGCACGAGCAAACCGGAGGGGTAGGGGAAAGGGGTACGGCCAAGGGGTGTAATGGGATTCAGCCTTACTCTAATTTGTAACTGCACTGTGTGGGCACTACAGTAGGCCTACCTTTAACCACGTCGTCTCTTGCATCTAGGGGCAGCATCCGTAGCAGTCGCATTTTAGGTGTCAGGAGTGTTGCAATCCTGTACATCATGTGTAGAGGGAATGCAGATGTGTCACTGGTGTCCATCAGTTCTTCCAGACGCGAGGCACACACATTTGAGGCTTCAGAGAGCAAGGGCTCGAGGGAAGCTGCTTGGCAGTGTTCAATGAGTGTCACAGACCACGGCAGTGGAAGTGATGTGCTGGGAATGGTGCTAGACTCTAAGTCATTAGTTGCATCCTTGAATAACTTAAGGAAGGCAACTACTGTCCTCAACGTGTTTGCATTGATCTGCGCAATTCTTTCATACTGGTCATTGCTCAACAGTAATGTTGCGATCTCCTCATGCTGTTGCAGTATGGAATCCAGCATATCATAATTCGAGTTCCACCGAGTCTCGATGGATTGCTTCAGAGATTTCTTCAAGCTGTTTTGCAGACCCGAATGTTTGAAATATTTCACCAATTTTTTTGCATTGCTCAACAGTTCAGACAGCTCAGTAGTTTCAGCCAACACGGCTGGTGCAAATGCACTTGACAGGGTGACATTCAGAATGTGCGCGTTGCAGTTCAACCTGTTGTATCCACGCAGGGCGGCGACTATATTGGCTCCACGGTCAGTGACAAACACAACACGGTCAGACAGAAGTGATGTATCAATGCCAAATTCACAGAGTTTCTGAAACAGCAGGATCCTGATATTTTCCCCTGTTTTTGAGACACCAGTCTCGAAGGGGGCCGCAAATAAAACCCTGGAAATGAGGTCGAAGTTGTTGTTTGTATAATGGATGGTGCCAGATATGAACGAACATTTATGGTAATCCTCCGTCCATATGTCAGTTGTGATAGCACATCCATATGTTTCTATGATGGGCTTTATCTCAGCTGCTACTGAGGCCCGCAGTGCTTGTGCTCGCCCCTCGACATGCCTGGACACCGTAGTTGGATGAGGTAAAATATCATTGACATCAAACTTTCCATACTTAGCAGCGACATTAACGAAGTGTTGCAGTATGTCACTAAAGCCTTTCCCGGCGACCAGATCATAGGGCCGTATGTCCAAACAGCACACGTCCATACATTTCTCCGCAGTTTCTTGTTTAATGTGTGTAGGCAGAAGTTGTTTACTCTTGAAAAGCAGCTTGCTTTGACCAGGCACAACAGAGCAGGTGTGTCGCCTCAACCCAGAAGTGCCGGATTTGTGTCCACTGTAGACAAGTACTTTTTCACACTTGTCACAACTCACGAAGTCCAGCTCTTTTCCCTCTTTGTCACACACAACTGAGAATTGTTTCCAAATGTCGGACTTGCCTTGTTTAGTTTTAGTGGTGTACACACCTTGTTTAATGTTCTTCTCTACTTCGTTGGTTGACTGAGTCATGACTCAGTAGTACCTAGCTATTACTATCCCGCACAAACCCGCAGTATTTTTTTTTAGCCGCCCGTTCCCGCCGCAGCTAAATTGAAACCGCCCGTTCCCGCGAGATTTCCGTTGGGTCCCGCGGGACCCAGCGGGACCCAATCCCAGTGCAGACCTCTACATGGTATGACCGCCGCAGTGTATTGAAATGTGGGAACTGTTGAGTATGATGAATATGTGGTAGAGCAGTGTGTTGAGGTGAGAAATTGTGTGGAAATGATTTCCTGGAAGTGGGCATGGATGTGGGTTTTCAATGAATGACATTGTGTGTTTGTGTAATGTGTAGGAGTGATTTCTAAAAGAAATAGGCAAAATAAGATTTTGTACAATTACAGCGCCCCCTATGGACCACATTAATGGCTCCAAATTAAGTTTGTTCAACATGTTAATAAGATCAGTTACAAACGCGAAATCTAGCAGCCACTGATTGTCATTAAGTTGCTTGTGTTCCGCATGTTTAGTGACTGAGCGAATAGGAGCTTTTGGTCCCCAAGAGCCACCCCCCCCCCGCTGTGCCAGTGTCTGTCAAAGAGGGGGAGATGCCCAAAAGTTTTTGCTGAATAACTCAATGAACGTTTCACCCAACAATATGAAGTTTTTGTGATATGTCGGTGCTACAGAGGTGTATCAACCCAGTCCATAAACACTCACTTGAAGCATAGCCCCACCTAGTGATATGGGTAAATGCAAAAATTGGGATATTGAATTGCCAATATTTTGGACCGAGAAGGTGGGAACTGCACAAAATATCATGCACGATCAGCACAAAGACTTCTAAATGCACAGCACGTGCCATAAAATTTGGTCCATAGGAGGCGCTGTAATTGTACAAAATCTTATTTTGCCTATCCCTTTCACAAATTACTCCTACCCACTACACAATCACGCACAATGTCATTCATTCAAAACAGATCTACTTCCCCAACTCACCAATTGAAGTGCACTACACTAAATGACAATGCCTCCAAAATTAGGTCACAAGGTGAACCTTGAAAAGTCTTTTAGAAATTGAATCTCACTTTGCAGTTGTGGAACTACAAAATCTTTATTTCATTAAAAAAAGAACAAGACATGTTGAGCTAACAGCAAACAGTTTACCCCAAAAAATCCTGCACAATCTTTTTACGATAAGGCACTTAATGCAGAACTAGTTTCGTCATGGCGTAATAAGACTTTGGTTCGTGAGTGGTGGCACGGCCAGGCTACTATAGCTTTTTTTTGTCAACAGAACGGCAAGATGGCTGCCTCCAGGGCTTTATCCAGCAGTATTGCTGATGAGAAAAACACACCACAAAGTCATCAAAATTAGTGAAATATAAACAGTGTTGTATTCAAAGAACGCCTGCGAAGCACAGGAAGATACAAGATTCCACCATCACACGGTGGAATACTTACAGAAAAACCTACAATGGTGGCTCGGGTTGAAGAGTGAATGTCAGGACATGGCTGACAACAACAAACATTCTTGATCTGGAGTTTAAAAATGTTACCGAGGACACTGACATCCATCTCACATGCTACTGTGGGTTTATCAACAAACATGCCATTGCAAAAGTATAAAGAAGTCTCGCATGTAACAGAAAAAGGAGAAGATACGGAAGACCACTCAAGAAGGCTATCCCATTGACATTTATCAGCACGACTGCAAGTTCAACAAATAGACGTTAACAGCAGGTGAGCAAAAACCAAAAATGCATCTCATAACACTCAGACACAGTCGTCAAATGACTGAAAGGTACAACTATGTCAGAAAGATATGTCAACAAAATCATTAAGTCATTCTTTTGTTTCTTCTAAGGCCAGAAAGATGCTGAGTTGAAGGAAGACCACAACATTCTTATGCATACTAAAGACAAAGACTGTTACAAAGACTAAAAGAGGATTATCTGCCAAAGGCTGCTTGTAAACCAAGAGATCCTGAGAGTGGGCCCCCTGAAGAAGACCTTCATTGAACTGGTGAAATCAAGTGAAGTTCTTGATGCTTCAACCCACAGGTAACTGCAATGCAATTTTCTCCTGTTTTATTGTTTTGTCATGTATTTGTCATGCAAGACCAGCTTTACACAAATACATCAGTTAATAATGACAAAATCGATCATATGCATGGAAAAACTTTTTTTCCTCCCCCAGAAAATTTTGGATTTCTTAGATGCAATTTCCTGCATTCTAGTCCATTTTAGAGTGATCTGTTAGACATGTCAAATCCTAAATCCCTTCTAATTCATAGCCTATATTCTCAGTTGCATGGCCTGCACAAGACAATATGGAAAGAAACAATAACCACTTCATTACTGACTTCTAGAGATTCTTATGTAAACAATAGCAAAATTGAGACTCATGTTACACTAACTTTCAGTAGATTCAAACTGGGACTGCAGAGATGGATTACTTGTTTGCTTTTTTTTGTATGTTAGAAGTGGTATAAATAGACTGACAGACACAATTTCACTGCATTTTCTACACCCTGTCACTATAGACCTATGCATGTGACATTAAAATATCCTCACTGTGCTTAGTGAACAATAGGTCCATGCTTTTGTAGCTAAGTATGCTGTTGCATATACTTTCCACTAGATGGCAATCAAAGCTCAGGAATGGAGAAAATTACTAGTTAATGTATCATAACACCTTTAAAGTTATTCTTCACGTCCCAATTTCACTAACTCATTAACTTTTTCCTCGTACTTTATTTCAGAATTCTGTACAAAATAAAAAGAAGTACGAGGGGCTGGTTTACCAGGCTAGAATTATTATAGCAGCCTAACCTAGCTAGCCGATGTAAACAGCCAAGCTGTGGCTAGTAGCCTACCAAACCTCAAGACTGCCGTGCTAACCCAAAATAACGTTTTAATCACTGACCTGAAACGTGTGACAACTTACTGGCTGCTGCTGATGACAAGGTAACCGTATTTTTTTTTTTTTTTTAAGAAATGTCTTATATCCATGGTTGAAGGAAGACAGACGAGTTCTGACAGACGAGCATAGACTGTACAAAGGAGACGATGTTTAGAATTAGAACACATGCAAGCCCTTGTTTTAGTGGGATTCTATTTTTCTAGTTGTGTCACGTTAGAATAACAGCATTTTAAGAATGAGGGAAATGTGGGTTTTGTTGTAGGCTATTTGCCCATTACTCAGTTTTAATGTAATTTACAGGGAGTATATTCTCAGGGTTGTCATGATTTTTTAAAGCTTAAAAAAGATTTGAGGCTTTTGACGTGAGATTCGGGGCTTCAGCCCCAAAAGCCACCCCCTAGCTCCGCCCCTGGAAAAAAGGTCAAAAAGGTTTTAAAAAAAAGTTGAATAAAAAGTTAAATCCAAAGTCCAATGTATATGTAGTGCAATATGGCAAAGTCCATGTATGTGCAAACCATGAATGTAAATGTGGTGCATTGTGAAGTCCACGAATGCAAGTGGGCTGGTGTGAAGAAGGTGGTTAATTTGGGAAGCTTTTGAACAAATCTTTCATTTTCCTTCTTTCTCTTCTTTTTCTCCCCGCCGCTTAGAAATCGTTTCATTCTGTATGAATACGTTTTTGTCGCCGTTTCGAAAAAAAAAAAAAGACGACTCTAGACTGGTGTTGCCGCCGAGTTCGCTCAAGTCGTTGCCTAGGCTACCTCAGACGCCAGAGCCAGAGCGAAGCCGGACAGTCGTGTATGATGTCAGGTCACAGACTGTTTTTTCACTGAGAGTACACGCATTGAGAATATAATATAATATGCCTGCTCTCAACCTGAATGATGCTTAATATTAATATTACTTTTATTACTGTCATAGCAGTAACGACGAGGCCCCTGATTGGACGAGGCCTCGGGCAAATGCCCATGTTTGCCCAATGCAAAAACCGCCTATGGTGATGGGCCTGTTTGGAGAAACTGTTTTAAAGTTGCTGTCCGCACAGACATGTACCTATTGGCAAGAAGAAGAACAGCTGATGTGTAGTGTGGTTTGTGATGATGTGTGCATTTCTTTTGCATCTTTGGTATTAAATCATAGGCTCTAGCCTGTCATGTCAAGTCCACCACGCTCTGTGTTGACTTGTGAAAGCTGCCACAACAGTAATGCTGCCCACCTGCATGCTTTTGATAGTACTCTTGTGACTCTTACAGTTGTCAACAGTTGTAAATGCTCGTTTCACTCACGCAATCCATGATTCACGCTAGGGTCAGCATAAGAACACAGAAGTTTACGCTGAAGTAAAGGTCTTACTTCGAAGGTTGACCCACCCATGGCAAAACGTGCAGTATTTAGTTGACTGTAAAGTGACAATACAGCTGTCAAAACGTTTAAAAAGCAAACTCACGTCATCTGGTTTTCCTTGTTAAAACCGTATGCCATAACTTCAAATTGTAACAATTTAAACAGCAGTATTATAGTGATTTCTACAAAACGATTGTGTCGCTGAGTTTGGACAGCCCACCTGTAAGATATGTGCATTAGAAGTTGGCCATGAAATGGAACATTTACCACACCAACACTGGGAATGTTTCACCATGACAAACAAAAGTTGTACAGTGGTCCCTCGCTATAATGCAGTTCACCTTTCGTGGCCTTGCAGTTTCTCAGATTTTTTTTCAGTGCAATTTTGCATGCTTTTTTAAAATTATTACAGCACATTGTGTTTTGCGCCCTGATTGCCTAAGGAAGAAAATTTACACAAGTCTTCGATTGCTAACCATATGACTCTAAAGTATTTGCAAGTTTTCTTCCCGACAAAACCTAGCCTGGCTATCGCGACTTGTCAATACTCTGCGAGCATTGGTCTGGCCAAGCTGTGTTGTAAACCCATTTGTCAGAAGACGGGCTTAACCCGCCTCTTTCAAATGCTTCTGTTTGCTACTGGACGATTTTCATTGGCCCCCTATCTGAGGGCTGAGCAGAAATGGTTTAGATAAGCAGCTTGGCCAGACTGACTTGCTCGCGAAATGTAAATGCAGCGTCACAGGCAGTATGGGCACACCCAGGCTAGACAAAACCACAATGTCGACGAAATGTTCTGCACCGACAAAGGCACATGCGGTCACACCCAAAAGGCAGAGAAAGATGCTAACTAGGGGTGGCACGGTCCTGGGAAAAAAACGAACCGAACAATACGCCTGTTGCGGTGCAATACGCGTGTAGACCACGGTTCGCCAAAAACAAAAACAAAAAGCCAAATGCCCGTATGAAACCACGTGGTTCTCTTTCGCGTGAAAGAATTGAAGTGACAGCGGAGTGTGGATGACAAGTGCAAATATGGCAAGTGACAGTGGAGAAGGCATGTTGTACATTGAGGATGCCCCCGCATCATTCAAATCATTTTGGTTTCCCCATTACATACGATGACGCCGGCAAAAAATTGATTTAGAACTCATGTAGGCTGATAATTGTCAAAGCCTTTATTCACTCCCAGTACAAGAAAAGCGAACGTGATAAACTCTACCTCTTTGCCAACAGTCACTTTGCCTACATCGGGTAAATAAATTATTAAATGTAGTGACTTATGGACCTCAGTTTTGCCTAGTGCCTTATTGACTAGATTTATCAAACCAAGTAGGAAACACTGAATGACAAGAACGAGGTGGCTATTTTTTATAGCTCGAGTGGCCGACAGCAGACTAGCGATTGATGCTTTTCTTGTATTGAGAATACACCGAAGAAGAAATCTTCAGCAAAATCTTGCTTCTTCCTATTAAGAACATAAAAGCTAAACAATTATACCTACAACATGTTTGACTGGACAGCGTGACAACTTCACAGGTATTTCAGTTTCTGTGTTTATGTAGGCTAGTGTCACGGGACCCAGACAGACAAAACACGCACTCAAGTGCGTAACCTCAAACAAACGGGTTTTATTGAAGGGTTCGGGGAATAGGACAAAGTCAAACACCCTAAAGGGTGAGCAGGTGATTGCCGCCACTAGTGGTAACACACTGGAGGGTAGGCGGCTGTGCTCGGCGACCAGGACCCAATGGCAGGCGCGGAGTCAGGGACAGGCGAGTCGGACGGGCAGGAGTCGGCACCGGAGGGCTGGAGAACCAGGGAGAACCAGGGGCGGACCGGGGTCGAAACCAGGGGCTGGAGAGTCAGACAGAGTCAGGCAGGCAGGAGTCGGCACCGGAGAACTGGAGAGCCAGGGAGAGCCAGAGACGGACCGGGGTCGAAACCAGGGGCTGGAGAGTCAGGTGGAGTCAGGCAGGCAGGAGTCGGCACCGGAGGACTGGAGAGCCAGGTAGAGCCAGAGACGGATCGGGGTCGAAACCAGGAGCTGGAGAGTCAGGCGGAGTCAGGCAGGCAGGAGTCGGCAACAGAGGACTGAAGAGGCTGACAGACAGACAGGGGAAACACAGGCACAGACGGGAAACGAGCAAACACCGGGAGATAACAGCCAAACAGACGTGAAGAAGTCAGGAGTCAAAATAGCTTGCCGAGGAGTACACCGTGGTTCGCAGACGGACTGACAAGGAGTGAGTGAGAGAGGCGAGTATAAGTAGTGGAAACCCCGGGAACTAAACAAGCGTGAACGAGGAGTGCAGGTGAGTGGAATGATTGAATAAACTCGTGATTGTGACAAACCAGGAAGTGCAGGTGAGACGGATGATTACAGCGATCGTGAAGCGAGGAGGGCGAGTGAGAGAGATAATCTAATGAGGGTCTAAACAAGGAAGTACAGGTGCAGTGAATAGACAGACAACGCGGGGAAGGAGCAGTACAACACGGTGTGAACCTAATAGACTAACAGGTGGGTAACAATGAAAAACACACACGAAAAAATCCCAAGCCCAGAGCGACACCGTGAGAGGCTAGTCAATGCCCTTGTAGTGCAGATCTGATATGATGCCAATATTGGTAGCTTTCCAGCGTTTGTTTCATGCAGTTGTAAGCGAATGGTAATATTTTGCAGACAGTCGCGAGGTTTTTGAGGTATTCCCTGTGTCAATACATGCATTGATAGCACAGTTGACATGAATTGTATAGCTGTGCCTATAGCTTTCAATGGGATTTTGGCTAAATACGCGCAGAACACGCGCAGAAAAATAGACTTTCTATTTTCTAACTGCAAGTAGGTCTCGCCTCTTGCCAGAAAACGTTGACAAACTGATTTTCTTGCAGAAGAATATGAAAATTAAGTGAACAGGGAATGTTTGTTTTAAACAGTGCAGTGATTGGTTTTATTGCAATATTTTATATTGGCTGTGTGTGTATTTTGTTATAAATCGTTATAAGAATACAGTGGCAGTGCAGATTAGATAACAAATCCAGCCATACGTTTCAAAACACTGCACTTTAATTAAAAATAAAATAAAAAATACATCCTCACTGTCAGGAATTAGAAGAGTTTTTGATTCTGTTTTTGTATATAGGTGGTTGGTTGGTCGCCACATAAAAGTTTAAGTTTTAACACACACATCTGTTCAAAAGTAAGCTCTAAGAACTCATTTTTCTTTCTTCCAATTATGAAAACTCTGTGTGTGACAAAAGACACCTGGTTCCTCTAGATGCCACAAGATGGCAGCAAACGCTCCTGACACTTTGTATAAATACTGTAGTAAATAAAAAAGCTGTTGAAATCATCCATGTCTTCCCTCTTGCTGTTTCAAAATACTACCTGGCTTTTTATCAGAGATTGTTCATAAAATACGCTTATGTCAACTCAAACTCAGTTTGTGCATGATTATTTCATTCTAACTATAACTTTAACCTCTCTTAAATGCTTAAAAACTATGGTTATTTAAGGTAAATAGTATATGCCCAAATATAGAGTACTTAAGATTAAAAAAAAAAAAAAAAAAAAAAAAACGCAATACGTACCGAACCGCAGACCTCAAACCTCAATACGTACCGAACCGCGACTTTTGTGAACCGTGCCACCCCTAATGCTAACCATCTCCAATATGATCTTTGGTTTCATTCTATAATACTGTACTTGTTTTTCTATGAAGGTTTGAACTTTGAAAGTAGAAGAGAGAGAAATGTGAAAAAATGTTATTGTCTGAGAAAAGTGTATAAAGTGTGTAGTGAGGGGTTTTACAGCCTTAAAGTGTTGTCTCTGCTCTAAGCTGTCGAGGGCCGTTTTGAATGTCCTTATGCAATTTGGCTCAACGTATTTATGTGAAAAGACTTTCTCTGCACTGACTTACATTAAGAATAAACACAGGTCTTAGCACAGGCTTAACAGGGAAGATGTTCAGTGGGTGGCCATCTCCAAAATTAAACCTAGAGTGGATCTGCTTTGCTTCGTGCACAGCGAAAATCATCACATTGACTTTTTTCTGCATACATAACTTTAAAACTGTTCCATGGTACTTGCTTGTTCGTAATATGTCCATATACACTCAGCATTTTGCACAAGTTATTATGGGATGTTGCCTATTTGTTTTCGCTCGTAAGTTTGGTAATAAAATACACTAGCTCAGAGATTGTCTTCAGTTTTGTTTTTGCTGTACTGCCCGTAAAACAGACAAATTATTAACGTGGGGGAGGGAAAGAGAGAGAGTGAGTGAGCGTGATAGAGATCAAGAACGTGTGTGCGAGCGACAGAGAATGGTTGCGGGGCAGTCAGCAGCCTAAAACTGGGGATCGCGGTCTGAAAAGTTTGGGAACCCCTGAATTAGGCTATAATCGCCTGTGGCTACAGTTCAGCTCACTAAGTCTTAGAGTAATTAAGTGGCATTGCTATGTGTGCGTGTGTGCCTGCAAACATGCCTGTGAGACTGAAACTACTGCTTGTCTGATGTCCTCATCAGCTGACGGCTTCATAACACACACCCCCACCCGTCCATTCCCCAACACGCGCAAACACACACACCTCCCTACAGGAAAAACCCTCTTCTTTGTCTGTGACAGCCCTCCCCCCTTTACACACACAGACAAACACATATACAAACAGTGCTGGCCCAGATCCGTATTCACAGACGCGGCATTGATCTGCAGAAGGGATCTGTGTACCAGACTAATGCCAGTTTCATTTTTGCCTTATATTCGGCATTAATATGTTTCATTTCAATTTAAATAACTATTAAACTAATATTGGATGCAGTATACCATCATTATATTCCACAGTCAGAAACAACAGAACCATGCAACCTAGCCCTACGTCTACATGAAAGAGTCAAAAAAGTCATGTCATGGTTTAACAAACCAATCTCCTTCCCCACATTAAATAAACCCAAATTGCTTTTACTCAAGCAAACTTAATTGTACATTCTCTATATGTCTCATATTTGGCTGGTAACATTTAAATTACCCACTGTGTTGCTGTGGATTAAATAACTCCTTGTCAAATTAATTAAAACAAACAAATTACTAGGCCTATAAAAGTGTTGCTTTACGCTACTTTTATGCAGTTTCGCAGTGCTGAAGTGCGCAGCTGCCGCCATAAAATCAAAACTCTCCTGTGTCTCCTTAACTTGACTTGCATATCATAACGTTGATCTCTGCGGCATTGTGTTTTAACCCTTTGGAGACTGAGCTGAGCATTCCATTTTTACAGAGATGATGCACTCCTTTCACAAAAAGGCTTGTTGAGTCATTATATTACATGGCAGAGATAAAATTTACCCACCAAATTAATCAGGGGAAATAGACTGTTTAAATGATATAACATGCCATGAATAAAAAAAAGCAAGTTTGTTTTTTACCATATGTTGTCTGTGTACTGTGAATGTAAGGATCACTGTAAATATTTTACAGTTGTGTCTAATTATTAGTTAGGTTGTATGTTATCGATTTGCTAGCTAAAGTGATGGCTATTAGAGATTATTTATAGCTCACTAACATGACGCATCTCTCGTCCTCCTTACATTCACTGAGATGCGTCATGTTAGTGAGCTATAAATGATCTCTAATAGCCATCACTTTAGCTAGCAAATCGACAACATACAACCTAACTAATAATTAGACACAACTGTAAAATATTTACTGTGATCCTTACATTCACAGTACACAGACAACATATGGTAAAAAACAAACTTGCCTATGTGCTCTCAACAGCTCAGATTTTTCTAAGTCGTGGCAACTAGCACGCAAAGCAGGTCAGCAGGTTCAGTAACAGACTAGCCATCAAGCTAACCATATATGGCATGTCAAGCCACCATTGTCTGACACATTTCGACTGAATTACTTATTATTTTTCACATATAATCCTTTACATTACATATTATAAGCCTGTAGGTGAATATATTGTAACGTTGGTAGTCAGGAAATACATCAGGTTAGCAGTAAACGTGTGCTTTTATTAACAATGGCTGTTGTCGGCCACAGCCACGCCGTAAGAACATCCAACACACACACAAAAACTTCCGCCCCCTCCCAGGATATCCCCCCGCATTCATTGCACCCCAAACCACACCCACATCATACCCCCCGCATAACAGACTGACATACGCATTAACATTTGTGACTCGCTACACTACCCCCCCTTTAGTAAAGTCCTCGACCCCGAGGACAAAGTCTCTGAATCTCAGCGGCACACGTCTCCTCCTCTCTGGCCATCCCCTAGGCGTTCGATCATGGAGCCGAGTCATGTCTCCCCCATCAGGACATGTGGATGGTCCTGGGCTTGCAGGCTCGGTGCTCTCGGGGCTGGCTGTCAGACCTGGTCCATCAGATGCAGCATTCCCCGTGGCCCCCCCAGGCGTTGCGGAGCCCCTATAAGGGGCCAGCCGGTCCCGGTGGAGTGCTACTTTGCGCACCTGAAAGGGTAGCTGCACCCGATAAACCACCTCTCCCATGCGCTCCAGAACGAGGCATGGGCCCACCCAATGGCTGTCCAGTTTGGGGCATCTGCCCCTCTTCCTCTTTGGCAAATAGACCCACACCAGCTCCCCAACTGCGAAGTGACGCCTCTTTGCACGCAGGTCATAATTCCTCTTCTGTCGCACGCCCGCAACCTGCATTTGCCTCCGGGCATAAGCGTGCGCCGAGTCCAAGCAATCCTGCAGCCGCTTGGCATAGGCTGGACCAGCGGGGATGGGTGGTGCATCTGGGGCTCGTCCAAAAGCCAGCTCCGCCGGCGTTCTCAGCTCCCTGCCCAACATGAGAAGAGCCGGTGTGCATGCAGAGGACTCCTGGATGGCTGTGCGGCATGCCATTAAAACAAGGGGTAAGTGCATATCTCAGTCCAGCTGATGGTGGGATGTCAGCATGGATAACTGCTCCCCCAGAGTACGATTGAACCTCTCCACTAATCCGTCACTCTGAGGGTGGAGTGGGGTAGTGTGGGTCTTTGTGATCCCTAAGCGAGAGCACATGGTGGCGAACACTTTGGACTCAAAATTTCTGCCCTGATCACTATGGATGGATTTGGGACGCCTAACCGGCTAAACATTCCCCCAAGTAGTGCATCCACTACTGTCTCTGCTTCCTGATCAGGCAGTGCATAGGCCTCAGGCCATTTTGTGAAATAGTCCACTGCAGTGAGTATAAAGCGATTGCCTCTTTCTGTGCATGGCCATGGGCCTACAACATCCACCCCCACCCGCTGCATCGGTTCCCCCACTGGAAATTGTTGTAAGTGGGCCCTAGACTGTCCCTGTGGTCCCTTGCGAGCAGTGCAGATATCACAGCACCGACAATAGTCCTCCATGTCTGCCCTCATCCGGCCCCAGTAGAAGGCCTGACGCAGCCGACGGAGAGTTTTTGTCACTCCAAAGAGCGATGCATGGAGCCATGCATGGCAGCCAGGACTGTTCCCTGCATTGCCTTGGGCACCACTACTTGCCATCTTTTCTCCCCAGTAGCTGGCTCCACCCATGCTCTCTGGAGAACCCCATCCTGCAGCCGTAGATGTGTAAACTTAGCCCACAGTCCTTTTGTCCATGGGGAGAGAGCTGCCACCTCCTCCCATGGAGGCCGCTGCTGTGCCTCCACCCACAGCAACACCGGCTGCAGGTCTGGGTCTTGTCGCTGTCCTTCTACCCAGTCTGTGTTGTCCACCACTCGCAGTTCCCTGTTCACCTCACATCTCCCCTCCTTGTCTGTCCACAGCGCCATCTCCTTTTCCCTTGCCTCTCTGTGGTCACAGTACCGGCAGCCGTCTGCACTGCAGGGTCGGCGGGAAAGCGCATCGGCGTTGCTATGTCTCTCTCCCGCACGATGGGTCACAACGAATTCGTAACACTGCAGCTCCTCCAACCAACGTGCCAGTTGACCCTCCGGCTCTCAGAACGTCATTAGCCACTGCAGGGAGGCATGGTCCGTGCGCAGGGTGAAGGCCCGGCCACACAGGTAGTATTTAAAGTGTTGAATCGAAAACACTGCAGCGAGCAGCTCCCTACGTGTAACGCAGTACCTCCGCTCTGCCTTGCTCAGGGCTTTGCTGTAGTAGGCAACAACTCTCTCTCCTTCCGGCCACAGTTGAGACAAGACAGCCCCCACCCCCTCTCCACTTGCATCTGTGTCCAGAACAAAGTGTAATTCAGGGTCAGGGGGTGCAAGGACTGGTGCGCTTGTCAGGGCCTGCTGCAGTGTGCGAAAAGCTCCTTCACAGCCATCCGACCAGAGAAAAGACTGGCCTTTCTGCAGAAGCCTGTACAGTGGAGCAGGATGCATGAAAACCCCCGCACAAACTTCCTGTAATAGGAAGCCAGTCCTAAAAAACTCTTAAATGCCTTCTGGTCTGCAGGGGCCGGCCACTCGCGTATGGCACGCACCTTGTCCTCTGTGGTGCCGATTCAGTTGCCCCCCACCTGATGACCCAGGAAGGTTACCTCCTGGCACAGTAACCTGCACTTATCAGGGTGTAGCTTCAGTCCTGCCGCCTGGATCTGTTGCAGCACCCGGCGCAGTGCAGCAATAGCTGCGTCGAACGAGCTGCCATGGGCGAGGATGTCGTCCAAGAACACCAGACATTCTGAGCGAGGGACACCTGCTAACACCCTCTCCATAAGGCGCTCGAAGGTGGCTGGGGCATTGCAGAGTCCAAAGCAGAGAACTTTAAACTGCCACAGTCCTTTCCCTGTGCAGAACGCTGTCTTGGGCCGTGCCTCAGCCGAGAGTGGAACCTGCCAGTATCCACTCCTTAGGTCAAGGGAGGAGAACCAGGAGGATCCCGCCACCAGATCTAGGCACTCATCGACACGTGGGAGGGGATAGGAATCTTTTTTGGTAACCTCATTAAGCTGGCGATAATCCACGCAGAAGCGCCACTCGCCCCCCTTCTTCGGCACCATAACCACTGGGGACGCCCAGGGGCTTTCAGACGGCTCTATGATACCTGCATGCTGCATTTTGGCCAGCGCCTGCTCTGCTGCTTCCTGTCGGCCGAGGGGGAGGCGGCGTGGACGCTGTCGTATTGGTGCAGCAGTGCCCGTATCGATTGAGTGTTGCACCAGGGAGGTCTGACCCAGCTCCGCCTCGTCACATGAGAAGCAGTCGTGGAACTCCTCCAACAGCTGCCGTAACTGCCCCTGCTGTTGTGCATCAAGGTTCTCTGCACTCCTTTGCCATACCTCATGCAGTGCTCTTTGTTTTTTCTCCTCCCAGCCTGGTTCACTTCCACAGCCCCCTGGCTTCAATGCCGATGGCCTCGTGGCGCCTGCAGGAACAGCTGGGAGACATGTGGTTTGCTCCGGCCATTGCTGAACATCGGGGGGAGTTGCATCCTGTGCCACTTCCTGGCCTCTCTGAGGGCTGTCTGCCATGTAGCAGGTGTGGGGCCCTGGTGGCAACACTGCAGTATGCCGGGTATCTAGAGGGCTCATATTCACCACCTCACCATCACTAAAACTTAGTGTGGCTTTACTCAGGTCCAACTGGCAGCCTTTATCTCGCAAAAAATCCAGACCCAAAATGCATGAGTCTTGTACGTCTGCTACCCACACCGTGTGCATCATGGTCCGACCCCCAACTGTGACTCTCAGCAGGCCCCTCCCCTTCATTGGTGCTAGCTCACCAGTAACTGTACGGAGTTGAACTGCTGTGTCCTCCAGCGGTGTCCCCACAGGAACCACCTCAGGCCGCAACACTGTGACTATTGACCCAGTGTCGACCAAGGCTGTACATGGAACCCTCTCTATGCAGATGGGAATATGGCAAAAGTCTGAAATTGAAGTCCTTCCCACCACTACCAAGTCCTGCCCTCTGCCCCTGCTGTCGTATGGGGCACAGCTGCCCTGAACTGGTAGAGCACGGGACATTGTCACGGGGTCACACAGCATCTGTGCCTACTGTGACCCCCTTCCGTTTTCCGCAGCTGTAGCCAGGGCAGGGCAGTTTCTTTTCAGGTGTCCGGGCTGACCACAGCCCCAGCAGAGGCGTGCCTGGGCCCCCGGCTGTGTCTGCTGGACCTCTGTCTGTGTTCGCTGGTGGCGGCCTGCAGGCAATGTGAGCCCCCTGATCATTTCAGCCACCTCATCCACCCATGGTGGCCGATGGACAGTCATATCCCCCTCCCCAGCTGCTCTAACCAAGGGAGTAGCAACATGCAGCGCAGCATCCATTACCATCTCCCTCTCCAGCGCATATTCCAAGGCATCAGTCAGGGTGTGGGGGCGAGCTAGTTGAGTGTGAACGCGCAGATCAGGAGGGGAAAGCGCTCTGATAAACTGATCACGTGCCAATTCAGTTTGCACTGAGTTGGGCATGTGCGCATATGCCCGCCGTGTCAGCCCCTCAATGTCGTTTGCCAGAGCTCTCAGTGACTCCCCTCCGCGTCTCTGACGCCGTGTAGCTCTGATCTCAGGAGCTCCGAGCGGAAACACTGTCCAAAACGCCGCCCAAGTGCAGCCGTAAGCGCGCTGTAGTTAGCCCTCTCACTCAGATCTAAAAGCAGGAGGCAGGAAAACGCATCGTCCGTGAGACAAAGGGCGAGCTGGAGGGCTTTTTGATCATCAGACCAGCCACTCGCATGAGCTAACAATTCAAATTGGGCATGGAAAGCATCCCAGTCCAATTTCCCTGCGTATTTAGAAGTCTTTATTCCTACCGGTACTTTCAGTCCATGGGCGCCGCCATCTTTGTTTCTATCCCGTACAGTAGCGTTGACCAACGTCATCGATGCGTGGGGAAAGCACTCCTCACCAACCTTTCCAACCCCACCAGCAGCCGCTGAGCAGGGCTCTCCATGGGGCACTGGTTCATTCTTCACCTTGGGGTACTTCTGACGAGTGTCATACTGTCCTCTTCCCACCGGCACAGAGCAAGCATACCCTTCATCATCCTCCTCCATTTTGATACACACCGCGCGATCCATCACACCGCCAGAGAATACCTTTTCTTCCACCAGACGAACTAAAGTAACTAAAGTTTACTTCTGACACCAGTTGTAACGTTGGTAGTCAGGAAATACATCAGGTTAGCAGTAAACGTGTGCTTTTATTAACAATGGCTGTTGCCGGCCACAGCCACGCCGTAAGAACATCCAACACACACACAAAAACTTCCGCCCCCTCCCAGGATATCCCCCCGCATTCATTGCACCCCAAACCACACCCACATCATACCCCCCGCATAACAGACTGACATACGCATTAACATTTGTGACTCGCTACACTATGTTTGAGAGCGAAGTTCACAAATTAGTAGAACCTATCATGCATGTAGCGTAGCTGCAGTAGATCTGGAAGGTAAAGCTAGTTTGCTATGAAACTACTGACAGGATATTAAGTACAAAATTCAAGGAATCTCAAAATTATGTATCCTAGTAGTAACTATAGCCTGTCCTACATTTGTCAGTCATACGAAATTTCACATTCAAAAGCCTACAAAAAACGAAAATGAGTAATGACAACAAACTGCAGTTTGCTGCTTGATTATTTACCTACACAGCCTGCTGATATGACCACTCGCGGTCATATAATCAAACTATGAAAAATGAGTAAGTACTGCCGTTTTTCAAGTAATAAACAAGATATATGATACAACAAATCAAAAGACTCTTTTACCTCAGTTGATCCGATGTGTTTTCCCTTGAATGATGTAAAGTTGAAGAATAATAGATGACCGCTGACATCTCAGTGGCACTCCTCCTCCCGACGCAGCGAAAAGAGTGATATTTCATGTTCGTGATTTCTCTTCACGTAGCAAAAGCAATTCGCGCCATGAACCCCATAACCAATGGTATCACTGTATAGCTTATCATGTGACCTTTATGAGGAAGTTTTTAGATATGAAATTGGTGGTTGGACTGCCGAGATACACGGCAAAGACGCTATGGTTCGAAATCGAACCATATTTGAATGGGCCGTCGCCAAAGGGTTAAAGGCAGAACTCCCAACTGCCACCTGGTGGATGTTTGGGTACATTGCAGTTCATCACAAAAAAATGTTGTGTGAATCCTGCGTGATTCACGCGACATTCATGCGTGAAACCGAACAAACTGAAGTGACAACATCTGTAACTGTCTCTGTTTTGTTGTGTTGTAGGACAGGCTGACCCGTGACTTCCCTCAGCTGGTGTTTCAAGCACCCCACCGAGCGCAAGGTCAGTCAACTGGTTTTTGTGGAGACTCCGTCATCAGATAAACTCATGGACATGCTACTTTATCCATTGTTGAATTCTTGTAAATTATGTTGCATGAAAAAAAATGCAAACCTCACAGCAGTGGCCAAAAAGCTTAGCTTGTACACAGCACATGGAGATCAGTGTCACTTTGTGACTGTATTGGAGGGTGTACAATCTGTTCATGTTGTTGTGTACAATCTGTTCAATATGACACAAGGGTGTTTTTACATGCACAACATGGTGCACAGGGGTGCGTTTCCCAAATAACGACGGAGGTTAGCATTAAACCACCGTTGTACAGGTGTCATCAGCTCTCGGTACCAGAGTGTGTTCAGCCTTGTTCGCGATTCACATTACACATTACAGTACATTTTATGGCAAAGGCAAAAGAATGACGTTTTCTGTAGCATGTGAGAAAGACGAATACCTTAAGACTTTTAAAAATCTGGGTACTAACTTTAACTTGGACCACTTAACATTTGTACTACTTTGGCAATATGTATGCCATTATATGAGGCAGACAGCTGCTGAAAATGTAAATGAGGCTAGATATGAGGTTTTAGGTAAACACTGCCATCAGCACTGTAGAAGTGTTAGCATGCTATGTGGTATAATGTAGGATGTATTGCCTTAGAATTGCACCGTAGTAACATTTGCATGTATTGCCTTAGGCTGTTTTGCATTGTTATATGTTATACTGTATATTGTTTTTCATAAAAAAAATCTTTATAATTCATCAGTGTTGTATTTAGCTATGAACGAATAAATGATTGAATGAATAAACGAATAGTCTGTCATTGGTAAGCCTACGGGTACAATTACTGCCTTCTATTGATCTACATGACTTTACATAAAAAGTTCACCTTGTTGTCTATTTGCCTCATTGTTCTTCGTGAACACGGCTATGTATACAGCACTTTTTAGAAGAACTTTCGGGTGTTTTCCTCTTTATCAGTAATGTTGAATAAAACCACGGAGGCATGTTGTCAATCTGTTCACAACGTCCTGACATTCACACTTCAACCTGAGCCACCATTGTACGCTTTTCTGTAAGTATTTCACCATGTGATGGTGAAATCTTGCATCTCCCCGTGCTTTGCAGAAGTAATGTGCATACAGCATTGTTTATATTTTGATAATTCGTTCTTTTGACGACTTTCTGGTGTGTTTTTCTCGTCATCGGTACTGCTAGATGAAGTACTCCAAATAAAGCATAACTTACACATCTTTTATATTAGGCCGCTTTCACACCTAGCTCTTTGAAACGGAACGTGGATCGCTTGCCCCCAGGGATCGGTTCGATTGGGTATATGTGAAAGCAACAATCATACTCTGTTCCGAAACAAAACAAACCGATCCAGACCGCTTGGGCGGGGTGTTCTC
The DNA here is from genome assembly GCA_027475355.1 of Coilia nasus. NCBI lineage: Eukaryota > Metazoa > Chordata > Actinopteri > Clupeiformes > Engraulidae > Coilia > Coilia nasus. The sequence continues at coordinate 1,327,380 of CM050211.1, forward strand.
GGCTCCTTTTCAACTGATCTCTAGAACGGTTCGTTTACAGTGCGAAAGGTATCGCGGCAGTGTAGTGGGATGTGACGTTGTTTTCACTGAACAGTACAATGTTATATTTTCATAGGATACAAGCAGCTATAAGTGAAACCTTTCAATTCTCTCCATTGCTTATTATTGTAGCCTTACATGTAACTTTGTAACATTGCTACGTTGCCTAAGCTACGCATTTGTGCCCCACCACCACTAAAACCACTATTTGCGCGTGGAATAAAGTCCGCTATAAGGCAAAGTTCTTATCAGCAGTAGCAAGTCCAGTTTTACTAGCCTAACGTTAGCAGCGTAATAGTAATAATAATAGTAATAGTAGTCTAATAATAATAGCAATAGCAGCAATGGCAGTAAACAGAGGCCTGACCTGGAGCGCTGAAGAGGTTCAGTTTTTAATAGACATCTGGGCTGAAGAAAACATATCTTCAATGTTGGAGACAACACATAAGAACACAGCTGTGTTCAAAATATTCAGCGATCGCCTTCGGGAAAAAGGTTTCAACCGTTCGATTGAACAATGCAGGGCAAAGCTAAAAAAACTGAAGCACTTATGTAAAAGCCCGTGATATGTATATATGTAAATAGCCTCAATAAAAGTGGCAGAGACAGAGAGAGACAGAGAGGTTCCCCTGGTACGATGACCTGGACAACATCATGGGAACCAAACCGGTGGTGAAACCCGTGGACATGGTGGAGTCTGCTGAAGGGAATGACAGTTTAATCACCAACATGTCCGACGATGATGGTGAGTAGCAAGTAGTCTACTAAGTTTTTGCTGGTTTCACCTACCTAGACTATGAACTGCTTAGTCAAATCTACGTCTGCAACTTTTATCCTTGCTGAAGTGAAATGAAAGTGTTCAGGCCTACGGTTAAGTCAGCATAAGAATGAGAGACAGCCTAAGTATTTTTCTGCAACCAAACATTGGACAGTTTTTTAATCGTTCTTCTTATGCTTTGAACAGAGTGCATCCTCTGTTGGTAGAAATGAACATAATATTTTTTTTTACTTTGCTTGACAGAGACTGGGCCTACTAAACCTGAGTTGGCCAACTCCTGCGATGCAGCAAATAACAAGGTGGGGGAAAGGCTTGCCATCCCTGGTTCCCAGTCTAGGAAGAGGAAGGCCAGGAACAGCCAGGATGAGCTGCAACAGTTGCTTGCTGAGCAGAGGCAATTTATGAAGGACATGATGGACGCAGAGAGGGCACAACAGGCAAAAGAGGGTGCAGATTTTAGTAATATGAGGATAACACAACAGGAGGCTGAAGAGAGGCGCTTCCAGGCTATGCAAGCCCAACAACAGGCAACAAACAGCATGTTTATGCAGGTTATGGGTAACCTGACTAGGGCTTTGCACCAACAACCCCATTACACTTTTCCAGTGCCCCCTCACATCTTACCTTTTGAATCCCGCACTCCTTAACCCCCAGCCCCAGCTAGTGAAGTGTCAGACATCTCTTCTGTGTTACATGATGTAAACACAACACAGAACTTGTTTTATAATTAGGCTAATTAGTTTTTCATACAATTTTGCAATGTTTACTTTGTTTATTACTGTTGCTTTGTTCATTGCTACTGCTACTGAAAATAATTATAATTACTTTGTTCATTACTGTAACTGTTCAATTGTTGTAACTGCTACTGAAAATAAGAGTAGAGGGTAAGCCGAGTCTCCTAGAATAAGAAGTGACACATCCACTCCCTCAAATCCTCTGTATGCCTGGGTAGCAGTGAGCCTCTCTCACCTCTTTCATACAGACTAGACAGTGCAAAGACACGTGCATCGTGCAGTTTTCCAGGTCGCCCAACATTAATGTCCCAGAATCTTAAGTTGTGGTCCACAACACCCTGTACAATGATAGAATAATGCCCTTTTCTGTTGAAATAGTCGGATGGAGTGTCAGGTGGAGCTCTGATGTTTACATGGGTTCCATCTATAGCACTGTTAAATGCTGTGCAGATGTTGTGAAATATGAAGTCTACAGTAGGGTATGATTCAACACTTTACTTCAGAGTACATCTTCACAGTACATTCACCGTACATCTTTTTCATGGGAAACTTCTTCTCTACTCTTCAAACACAATCTTACAAACATACAGACATAGTGTATTGCCACCTAGTGGTCACGGAATACAACATATTCCCCTCTTACTTAAGAATGAACGTACCATCTTAATCAGGTTATGTCAAAACAGACCTTATAGCAGTACTTACTAATAACACTAATAACCTGAAGCACATGAACATGAACAAAGGTGACCTTGAGCTTACATTTAAATCATAAACTTACTGAAATTAAAACTGACTGCAACAGTTAATATGTCACATAATCCCCCAACCAGCGTGGCTGCTGTCTCACGCGAGCAGGAGCAGTCTCATGCGGAACATCTGGCTGAGGATCGGTAGGTGGGTCTGCAGTGGGCAAGTCTATGGTAGCAGCGTCTGACACAACCGTCCTTGCCAGTATGTTGGACAATGTTAAGTGAGAAGCATGCCACTTCTTCCCGTCCTGTAACACATAAGTCGCTGGGCCGACCTTGCGTTGGATCCGCATCGGTTCGGTGAACCTCTGGAGCGCCTTAGGCACCTGTGTCGGTTTCCGAACGCACCCACTATCTCTCTCTGTGAATGTAGGAGTGCGTGCACCTCGTCTGAAGTCAGTATAGGTCTTCCTCTTACTTTGCTGAGCTGACACTCTCTGTGCCAGGGCTGTATCATCTTTAGAGAAGGACGGTGGCGGCAGAATATTTAAGCGAGTGCGCATCTTCCTTCCAAGAAGTAATTCGGAAGGAGAAATCCCGGTAGTTGCATGGGGAGTAGAGCGATACACTTGTAGGAATTCGTTGACTGTCGATTTCCAGGGTTTCCTCTCTAGGATGGCAGACTGAATGTAGCTTTTAAGTACACGATGGAAACGCTCAATAGCGCCATTTGAAGCCGGGTGATACACAGATGTGTGTATGTGCTGTATGTCTCTGGATTGCACGAAGTTAGCAAACTCCGTAGATGTGAACTGACTCCCGTTATCTGTTACTATGCTACTGGGGTTCCCAAATCTGCTGAAGACTGATGTCAAGAAAGTTATTACACTGTCAGACGTAACAGTAGCAGTGAATGCCACTTCAGGCCATTTGCTGTGATAGTCAGTTAATGTGAGTGCGTATTTGCAGTCCCATGAAGCGACCTCGAACGGCCCGACTATATCCATAGCCAACTTTTCCCATGGCTGGGATGGAAAGGGCACTGGCTGCAGTGGAGCAGCAGCAAGGGTAGCGGTTTTGTCATATGACTGACATCCTTTGATCTGTTGTAAAGCCTGAGTGTCCATGCCTGGCCACCACTACAAGTCACGTAATCTCTGTTTGGTCCTGACTATTCCTTGATGGCCCTCATGCGCCAAGGTGATCAGTGTGTGACGCAGGGAAAGCAGAGCAACCAGGCGAGTGCCTCTGAACACAGTCATCTTGCACACAGAACTCGTCTCGCAACTTAAAGTAGGGGCGCATAGTGTCAGGGAGTGTAGCAGGAGACTGGGGCCAGCCTTTAGCCAACTGGGATCGTAAAGCAGTAAGCTCCGGGCAAGATGCAGATGCCGACGCAAATTCCGTTGGTGAAACAGCAGTCATAGTAGACACCATTGCAACGAACTCTGGTTCAGTGTCCACGCAACCGTCAGCAACGACGGGGAGTGGTATTCATGATAAGCAGTCTGCTGTGCTGTTTTGCGAGCCAGGCCTGTACACCACATCGTAGTTAAAGCACAACAGACGCGCAGCCCAGCATGCAATTCTCATACCTGCACGATCAGTCCCTTTCGAAGTAAGCAGCGTAGTTAATGCCTGATCTGTTCGCAATGTAAATTTACGTCCCCACAGGTAAGTCCTACATTTTTCCACGGCCCAGACGCATCCGAGAGCCTCCTTTTCAATTGTCGAGTACTTGCGTTCAGCAGACGATAATGTCCTAGAGGCAAAAGCAACAATGCGTTCTGTAGAACCGTGCAGCTGTGTCAGGACAGCACCTAATCCATAATTGGACACATCGGTAGACACGATTGTAGGCAGGTCAGGATCAAATACAGTCAGGGCTGGACTGTCCACCAGGAGCTTCTTTACAACCTCAAAACTCTACTGAGCCTCCTCCGTCCACTTAAACTCCGCATCTTGACGAAGGCATGCGCGCAAGGGTTTGACGACTGTGGCAGTTCGGAATGAACTTGTTATACCAAGATAACAGACCTAAGAAGGAACGGAGCGTGGGTGCATCAGGGGGAGGTGGTGTGTGCAGGATGGCAGAGAGATGGTCGTCAGTAGGTTGAACCCCCTGTGGTGTAACTGTGTGTCCGAGAAAGCGCAAACTGGTCTTGCGAAACTGGCATTTGTCTCTGTTAAGCTGCAGGCCTGCTTCCTGTAAGCGTTGTAGGACAGAAGCAAGAGTGGCATCATGTTCTGCGCCTGTTTTTCCCCAAAGAATGATGTCGTCCAGATAATGGGCTACATTAAGCAGGCCCTCTAGTACTTTAGCCAACATTTTCTGAAAAGCAGATGGGGCCGACGCTAACCCATATGGCACTCTGCAAAATCTGAACAGTCCATCGTGAGTGATGAAAGCTGTCAGGTCTCGGCTCTCTTCGTGTAAAGGCAGTTGAAAGTACGCGGCCTCTAGGTCAATAGTAGAAAATACTTTTGCACCCTTGAGCAGTGACAGCATCTCGTCAATGTGCGGAAGTGGGTAGCTGCCTATAACAACAGCCTTATTCGGCTCTCGCAAATCCACGCACATTCTAATTCCTCCTGACTATTTTTGAATGACCACGATGGGGGAGACCCATGGTGAAGCGTCAATTTTCTCTATTATACCTTCCTTGATAAGTTTGTCTGTTTCCTTAATCACTGCATCTCGCACTGACAGCGGCAAGCGGCGAAGTTTCTGTCTGACGGGGGCAACTGCATTGGAGACTTTGACCTTGTGGACAAATCGTCTGGCACAGCCATAGACGGATGGCACTGGGGGTGTAGCGGACAGATGCATCACAGGCTTCTGCGCATCCTGTACTGTAGTGCCGTCGAAGCATAGTTTAAGCCCCTTTATGAGATCCATTCCCAGCAACGCAGTCCCTGAGTCTACAACGAACAGCTTTGTAACGCAAGATGCGTCATTACGCGACACATGGACACCGAGACATCCAAGCACATTGATTGGGGAGCCAGAGTAGGTCACTAGACTGATAGTAGGGACTTGCAGAGAGTCACCGCTGAAGTTAGCCTCATAGAGTGATTTCGAAATTATGGTAACTGATGAACCTGAGTCCACAATGAAGTCTATAGGAGCAGTGGCAGATGATGTTGTAACAGTAGCTTTGAAACGAATTCGGTCAGATGTGTCTTTACCATGTACGTATAAAATGTTAACCTCAGGTAACTCGACTGCATCCACATGACGTGTCTGCGCTGAGCGACACACCCGTGCAAAATGGCCAGTCTTTTAGCAGTTGTTACACTTGGCTGTAGCAGCAAGGCAGCCCCTATGGTTTGCCATATGCTTGTCAGAGCCACATTGGTAGCATAATCAGAAGCAGCAGAAGGTTCTGAATTGGGAGCAGCAGAAGGTTGCTGAGGGTGTACTGTACGGGCACGGTTACGGCTCTGTGTAGGTTTGGCGTGTACAGTGGCAACTGGGGCCATAGCCATGTCGGAGATTGATTTGGCCTGCTCCATTGCAGCTTCGGTTTGAGTGGCAAGTGTGATGGCCTTCTCCAAGGTCAAGTCAGTCTCTAGAAGCAGACGTTCTCGTATGCGCTGACTAGTAACATGTTCTACCAATTGGTCTCTAATCATTTCATCTTGCTTGTCAGCAAAATTGCACGTAGTAGCTAAGTCTCGTAGCGCAGCAATGTATTGCAGGATAGTTTCGTTTTTAGCTTTAACTCTTTTCCGGAAGGCATGTCGTTCAGCGACAGTATTCCTTTTCGGATTAAAGTGGGCTTCCAAAGCTTTAATAGCATGTTCCATCGTTGTACCTTGATTTGGGAGCGTATAAAACAGTCTCTGCCCCTCTGTTCCTAAACTATGCAGCAAGAGTGCCTTTTCTCCCCTCAGGCCATTTGTCCCCCGTTGCATCGACAACCAGCAGGTAGTTATGGAACATCCTTACCCACGTGTCGAGCGGGATAGGCGGCTCACCAGGGCAAGGTAGAAAAGGCGGAGGAAACAGCGTAGAAGTGACATCCATCTTGACAAGCAGCAAGGACCTCGTCGCCAATTTGTTAAATGCTGTGCAGATGTTGTGAAATATGAAGTCTACTGTAGGGTATGATTCAACACTTTACTTCAGAGTACATCTTCACAGTACATTCACCGTACATCTTTTTCATGGGAAACTTCTTCTCTACTCTTCAAACACAATCTTACAAACATACAGACATAGTGTATTGTCACCTAGTGGTCACGGAATACAACAAGCACCAACTACCTGAGGGAACCTCCATCTGTCACAGAAGCCTTGTGCCATCATCCTGAATTCTGCTGTGGAAGGAAAATTTATATATTGAGGTTTCAGGATAATATTGATTGCGGTCACTTGTTGAGTTATAACACAACATGTAGATAGCCCCACACCGAACAAATGTGACAGCGAGCGGTATTCTAAATTTGTTGCCAGTCTCCAGATACAGATTGCCACCTGAACCTCTACTGGAACTGGTTCTCTGTATCGTGTTGTGTCAGGTGTCAACCAGGGCCGGAGTGTGTTGCACAAATGAATAAAAGTGTCTCTTCTCATCCTGAAGTTCTGTACCCACTCTGTGTCAGTCCATCTATCCTGAATGTGTGGCCACCAGGCATTTGCACAGGGACATACCCATATGTCTCTGAAAATACACAGCCACCAAACAACCAATTTTAATTGTAGTATATAAAAATCCACTACTGTGAATCATGTTAAATAAATTACATAGGCTAAAATAATTAGTTATGATTTTTTTTAATCTGCACACTGCCCTTAAAGTCACAATTCAATAGTTTAAAAAACTGGGCTCATTCACCAGTGTTTTCCCAAGAATGTTCTTGAATCTGCCTATTTTAAAGATGAAAGATCTATCTGCAGAACTGATGAAAATATTACAAAAGTTGAATACGCTCCGCCGTAGCGTTTCCGTCTACACGGTCCAAGACGCAAAACTCTGGTCAGATCAGCTCACGCTGTGTACGTGTTTACGTCACATACATGAGGCAGTACAGGGAACCAAATGGATCCATGCGATTTCCATACGTTGGACCTTCAAGCTGCTCTAACAGCTCTAATAAACTTGCAAGAGGCATTCCAGCAAATGTACAGAATTTGTATATATACTATTACTGAACAGAGGAGGATCTGCAACCACCTCTGTCAAATTCTGGATGCACTGGTTCGTTGCAGGCGAGCAAGACTGCTATGGACGAGACCTTGGAGAATGTCTACCTAGCCGCCTGGCATGCATACCCCCAACGAATTCCACACACTTTTGCGTCATCGTATGCACGCAGATTTCCTCCCGAAAACGCTCGTCTAAACGTGGAATAAAAAGTGAAGACGCGACGCCACTTTTGCGTCTTCTGTTCAGACCATCATCCAGAACAAGAAGAATGCTTTGAGGGGAAAGATGTTATTGATCTACTTCCTACAGGCTTTGGTAAACACTTAATGTACCAGGCAGTAGTGATTGTTTGAAGCGACCATGGAGCAAATGAATGCCAGTGCATAGGTTTCAAACATTTTGCACAAAGTGACACGATGTGAAAGCGTCTGATGCATCAGGCTAATGATTATCCACCTGTTGCCAAAATGTTGGTGAAGGAATGTTCTCACCGTGAGATTAGATTGCTTTTATCAATATTATTAAAAATGTAACATTATCTGGTGGATATTTTGTCTTCACTAGGGGCTGATGTTACGTCCCAAGCACAAGACAATGCCACAATCCTATTTGAAGCGGCTGCGTCTGGAAACCCAAAGGTCATCTCACTGCTGCTAGAATATGGAGCAGACCCTAATGTGCCCAAGCACACAGGGCACCTACCCATTCACAGAGTGGCACATCGGGGACATGTGGAGTGAGTACCACTGCTAAAAAAAGCAATTTTTCACTTGTATTCTCCAAGATTATAGGAAAATGTGTAGAAAAAAACAACACGTACTGTACAGCAAGGTGGAGAAATATCCAAATTATCGTGGGGAGATTAGTGGGAAGGCCACTTACAGACCTTATCAAACAGTTTGAACTGATCCACAATGCAGCAGCAAGGGTTCTTACTAGAACAAAAACAACTGACCATATTACTTCAATTTTAAGGTCCCTGTATTGGCTCCCAGTAAATTATAGAATTGACTTTAAGGCATTGCTTGTTGTGTTGAAAACATTAAATGGGATTGGACCCAATTATCTATTGGCTATGATTCAGTTATAGGCATCAACTAGGTGTCTAAGATCACAGCCGAAAAATCTGTTGGTAAAACCTGCTGTCAGAACAAAATAGCTATGCTGTTCAGCTTTGGAACCAACTTCCAGAAGACATAAAAATGCTCCTACTGTTGGCAGTTTCTCAAATCTAGACGTAAGACTAAACTGTTCTCAGATGCTTTCTGTTAATCATTCATAGTGCTTCATGCTCACAATCATATGCACATTGTCTGAAGTCTATAGTCTTGGGGTTGTTACTAAAAAAAGTAATCCATTACACATTACTCGCTACTGTTAACAAATTAATACATTACTTTACTTCTTTACTCCTTATGGAAAGTAACTCCTTACATCACTTTGCATTACTCAGCAACGGCTTTGAGCAAAACGCATAACAAATTCTTATTGCAATGAGCAAGATGTAAGACAAGTCGTTCTTTAATGCCCTTTAACAAAAACAGGCTATACCACAAAGTTGGTGAAAATCCAAAAACCACTGCACAGGATCATATCAGTATTGCACTGTTGGCAGGCTTATGTCATAAAAAACAAGCCTAAAGTCTAAAACAGGTTAACTTGATAATAGCACTCACTAAAAATAGAATGAATGAAACAGCATGTAGAGAGGCTACAGTATAAATGCTTTAACAAACTAGATTAATCAAATAGAACGTGTTACTAAACAAAATAACTCTGGACATCTAACCACATTACATCATGTCAGGGTAAACATGCTGCATTAGCATGTTATAGTCTAGGGCAAAAGCACTTTGTTAAGTCATTGGGGCTCCCCACTAAAACGATGATCATACTGCATGAGGATTTCAAATCTTTTATCGGACAACCGATTTCTATCAGGCTTCAGCACTAGACCATCTAGTCTCTATAGGCTCTTGACTGGCGCACTAGATGGGGTAGCTGTGTTAAGTTTCATATACACTTTTATATGAGGGAAATGGTTAAGGACCTCCATGCCTGGCTCCAACTTCCAATAATCAGTTACTTTTGTGTCAGAGTTGAAGGAAGCTGTATCTCCCTCCTTCGCATCAAAAGCAAACATCTTCTCATCAACAGTGGTGTATGGCAGCAGGTTTCTGATTCTCCGCAACCGGCCTCACATCATGGAGCAACAAGCCGAAAGTGGCCTTCACACTGTCACGTACAGTTACCTTTGTATTTCGCAACACGACCCCGAGTGGACACTGTATTTTGTAAAAAACTGTGTTAGATGCATAGGTTTGAAGCAGCAGGATAAACTGTCGATTGAGACAGGTAGACTTTGTCTTTCTTTGAACATCCAGACAATGTCCTGTGATAAGATATTGACACCCAAGTGTTCAGCTTTTGTCGAAATTAAATGACAATTGTCACCAAAAACTGTGTATAAATTATTCTCTATTTTGGCATGCTAACCATTCATCTCATTTGTAACCTCATTGACAACATCTATCACTATGAAATATATCTGCTCATTATTGTTGATTTCTGCTTTCAGTTTAAAACATTTTTCAAGTGACAAGATAACAACTCAGGTAGTCTGGTAGAGCACTACGACCAGATTATTTACTGGCACCATAGCAGTGCACTTTTTTTGCACCACATTCAATCAGACCCCGTTCGCATGCGGGCTACGTATGCCCATAGAAAATAAATAACTTCCAGTCATTTTGCTGTTGCATCTGTCTGTTGCTGTTGTGACAGTGGAAAGGGGGCATAAGATCCATTGTTAGCGGGAAAGGCACCCCTGCCGATCAGCTACCTGCTAATATGCAGGTGGGCCAGACCCACACACTTTTCAGTCTGCAGCAATTAAGGTCAACTGGAACAGGTATTGCAGACACACATGCAATATAGTGATGCCCTAAATATACCCCTAGAATCCAACAAAGGTCTACATGCTCACAGTATCATCCCAGTCAGATAACATCAGACCTAACCTTTTTTCATTTCATGCTACATTACATTAAAGTACATTACATTGCTGACATCAAAATCAGGACTAAATGCTGACAAGAAGTGCAAAGTGCCATGTCTTTTTTTTTTCAACAGGGCATTGGCTATCCTTATAACCGTGACAACGGATGATGCGATAGATGACAGTGGCATGAGCCCTCTGCACTCTGCAGCTGCTGGTGGTTACTCGCAATGTCTGGAGATGCTGTTGTCTGCTGGATATGACCCAAACTTCATGCTGTATCCTTGGGTGCGGCGTAACTATGACGACCAGCGAAAGACTGCCCTGTATTTTGCGGTGTCCAATGAAGACCTACACTCAGTAAAGATCCTGCTGGAGGCGGGTGCACTGCCCAACCAAGACCCTGTGAAGTGCCTTCAGGTAGCGCTACGGACGGGCAACTATGAGTTGATCAACATGTTACTCCGCTATGGTGCCAATGTGAACTACTTTTCACGTGTAAACCCCACACATTTCCCCTCGGCGCTGCAGCATGCTCTCAAGGATGAGGTCATCCTGAGAATGCTGTTTAATTATGGCTACGATGTCAAAAGATGTTTTGATTGCCCCTATGGGCAAGGATCGCACACGCCTCCCGACTACGAGGGTTGGAGTAACACAGTCATCAAGGATACTATGGTAATCAACAAAGATGTCAATGGATGTTATTAATCTCACAAAACACCTTGCATTTGATAGTTACATATCATTAGATCATCTCAATTCTTCTGTCTTACCTCACAGTTTTGTGAAGTGATCACAGTGAGCTGGCTGAAGCATCTTTGTGGACATGTTGTGCGTGTCATGATGGATTATGTTGACCATGTCATCTTGTGCTCCAAACTCAAGGCTGCTCTGGTGGATCAAAAAGAGTGGCTAGATATCTGTCAGATTCAAGGTAAGTGGTAGTAATTTCTCCAAGAGTAATAACAATAATATGTCTACAGTGGAAAACAGACAGACAGGCAAAACACAGAGGGTATGTTACAGAGATGAAGTACTCTTGAACAGGTACGTCATGAGATCAGATGTAAAAACAGGAAGGGAAGAGTGGTAGCCATGCTACTGATGAACCAGCCCAGGTACAGAGTTTGGAGTGAGGGACAGCAAGGAGGTTATGAGTGAAAGACCTGAGAGAGAGTGATGAAATGTAGCTGGTAAGGAGGTCATGGATGTCGAGCAGCAAAAAGAGAGTTTAATGTCACAATTACCTTATAATTACCTAATAGAAACTGGAAACCTTCACTGTAGAGTTATGTAAATAGTACAGTCAACTCGACATACGCCATAAATGATTAATGACACCTGAGGGATATGTCCATGTCCCAGCTGGATAGTTTACTAGGAAGCATCAGTATTGGAATCCACAGGAAGGTTTATTCTCAGTAAATGTTCCAGAAAATGTGCGGCCCCTGAAACACCTTTGCCGGCTGAAAATCAGGAAGTGCCTCGGCCGCCTGCGTCTCCGAGCTCCTGTCTTCATGAACTTCCTGCCTCTGCCAGACCGTCTGAAGGAATACATCCTGTACCGTGAATATGATCTCTATGGATACAGAAAAGAAGATGCATCAATGTGACATGCAACTGAGACTGATTATTAGCTGTTGGATGTTTTATTGTACCACAGCTTATACACATTTTGTTTCCCATGCATTTGCAACAGTCAGCTGGTTTTTGTATGACTGGCATAACATTTCCTATGCAGTGTTATTATTTTTTTGGAGGCTTTTTTTAGTTTTAAATTGACAATATGTTTAATACGAAGACAAAATAAACAGGACAGCTGGAGTGGGACTGATAATTGACCAGGGTGGCCTTAAATCCAGGCTTCCATAAGCCCTCAAATGGTATGTGGTACTTATCGGTACTGTTGGCTCTCTTATTTGTGTGAAATATTTCCCTATCCTTAACCTGCTACAGTTTCATAAAAAATGGTAATACATTTGCAATATTTGCTTTAACTACAGTTTTTTTAAGCAAGGTATTCTTGGTTGTTTACAAAGGAAGTGAAATTAATAGTGTTATGTTCTGTTTACAGTTTACATTATACTTTGTTTACACTGGAACAAGCATTGAAGCACTTCTTAAAACTAGACCATCCTTAAAAAAGTATATATTAAGTGATTGTGATTATAGAGAAAAGATAACGTTAGTAATTTCTTACATGTTCTCTGTTCTCACAAGATCTCAAATGAATTACTTTATTATTTGAGGATAAGGAATTTGTTATATAAAAATAATAAACTTGTGATCTTGAGCTAATAAATTCAAGATGTCAAAACAAAAAAACAACTTTCTCCAGATAGTGAATTACCCTGAGGTCTGTGATTTAATGTCATTTAGAATAACTATGTCAAAGATGACACTGTCGGTGTGTGTATGTCCAATTGTAGAAATAGATGAATTTTATGCTCTCTGCTATGTTGTAATGTGCTGGAAGATATGGTTTAACCAAGTATAACCACAGTAGTAAGCCTACATTGAGGAAAGACCCAGCACAGTAGTAATGATCTCATCTATTAATTTGCTCTGTATCCTCTTTTCTTTTGTCACAAGTTATGTAGCCTACCTATGATGAAATGTGTTTTTACAGAATGTAGCCTACCTATGATTAAATGTGTTCTTATGTAGCCTACCTATGATCAATGTATTCTAACCACCTACAGGCAAATGCAGTGCTGACACCAGCATAGCTGTCAATAACTGAAAGACAGATTGTTATCTCTAAATGACACCTTGACGAAAATACCAATGTTTTCAATGAACACGACACCCCTCACACTCAGGTAGTTATGAGCATTAAGATGATTAGTGCTTGGTTAAAGGTGGGGTAGAAGATGTGTTCCTGGAGCACTTTTTACACTTAAAATCCCCTTCACACTCCAATCAGTTAATTAAATGCTCTAACACAAAATTAAAACATGTTAGTCATCTGTGGGACGGACAAGACTGAAAACACATGATCCAATTATTTTAAGCGACCTGTTCAAAATAACCGAATGGTGATCAAACTGTCTATCAAACTCAACTGCCATTTGTCCCTCTCCCCTCCTCTGTGCACAAAGAAGAAAGGGATTTGGACTTTTGGGAGTGTGAATAAAAGGTACTTTACTATATATTTATTTATTTATTTATTTATTTATTTTTTCCTAAACCAGAATATAAAGTATATAAAATTATACAAAGTGTCACAAAACCAGACAGACAGAAAACGGACCCAAACGCGTAACCTCTCAATGGACTTTTATTAAGGGTTCAGGGGGAAAGGGATAAAGTCAGAAGCCCGAATCGGGCTGGCAGGTAGTCAGAGGAACACTCACCGGAGCGCACAGGCGTGCGGACTAGACGAGCTCCGTGGGCTGGGTCCTGGAGAGCAGAGCCGAGTCGTGGGCAGGCAGGAGTCGGTGCCGGGGGCAGGAGAACCGGGCAGAGTCGAGGACGTGCAGGAGTCAGAACCGATGGACTGGAGAGCCAAGCAGAGTTGGAGGCAGGCAGGAGTCGATACCGGAGGGCTGGAGAGCTGAGCAGAGTCGAGGGCAGGCAGGAGTCGATGCCGGGGACAGGAGAGCAGAGCAGAGGCGAGGGCAGGCGGGAGTCGGTACTGGAGGACTGGAGAACAGCTCACACACAGGCAGACAGGGGACACACAGGAACAAACAGGAGACGAACAGACAACGGGAAACACAGCCTTAATTTTCTACAATCTACCCTATTTCTAAATGTTTTCATTACCTTTTGTCTGTAAAGCACATTGGGTCAACCTCTGCTGTTTTTAAGTGTGCTATATAATTAAACGGACTAATTTTGATAAGCCCACAAATTATTCAAGTACATCAAGAGCCTTAAGCACAGCAGCAACATTTGTCAGGGTTGATGCAGTCAGAGAATCCTAAACCAGCGTTTAATTTCTTTAGATAGATTACATTACACTGAATTTAGCTGACACTCTTATTGGAGCGGCTTACGATGAATTAAGTACAATAATGTATTACAATATATCCGAAAAAGTCAGGACAGTCTTCTATGCTGTGAACCATGAATATATTTGCATCTCCAATACATAACATTAACACAAAGGAGTCAAAATGCAGTTTTTGATTTTGCCATTATGTACATATCTGCTGCAATTTCTTCATGTAAATAAAATAGCCTACATTAGGCAGCCTTTAAGTGGCAATGATGGTCTTTTATATATTTGGCTATTATGTCTAAAGTAGTATCTGAATCTGCACGACATATGAATATTAAAACACAAAGCTGCAATAATTTAAAGCACTTTTCTACGTACACATAATTAAAAAAACAAATGTTTAGAAGAAGTTCATCAGAAGAAGTAATGAAGATGTCAAAGAAAAGACTGCCACTGAGGTAAGTTTTTCTAGCTTTTTGTTAGCAACGGTTTGAGTCACAGTCTCCCATGTTTATTTAGATGTATCACATAGCTAATTAGCCATGTCAACCTAGTCTAATGAATTGGCTGCCTAAGCAATGATAATTAAAGTTTATAATTCTTATACCGTGAAATACCAAATAGTAGATGGGGCTATTATTTGTTTCAATCACTTCATAGACCAGGCATTTATTTGAGACCAGGCGGCTATTTGGCAGAGATGTTCACAAGTCATTTTTTCCAAGTCCAAGTCAAGTCTCGAGTCTTTGTAGTCAAGTCCAAGTCAAGTCTCAAGTCTTTGAGGGCAAAGCCAAGTCAAGTCTCGAGTCTTTTGTCCCAAGTCCAAGCCTCAAGTCTCAAATGACTGAAATGAACGTCTGAGCCAAGAAAGGTGCAATTTTGCTCTGTCCCTCACTGGTCGCTCTCTTAGCATTGTTGAATTCTGCAAACCTGTAGATGAACATGTAAATTAATTTATTTGCTTACTATAAAATGTGGATGACAAAGCTAATATTGTCATTTATAAACAAAATACTATATGTGTGAGTAACTTGACAAAAAAAACCCTGTTGATTGAAGAGTTTACCGATGGGTTACCTTCCCTTTAAGTTCACTTCTTAACAAAGATTCTACAGCACTACGGGTGGCTCAGTTGCTATAGCGACCAGCCATGTCATTGTTTACTTGAGAACTACGTTCGTGACAGTTGGATTTTAAAGGGCAACTTGCAGGTTAACCACCACTGTCGATTAGTAGGTACTTAAAGCACTCAAGATATGTATACCATTTAAAACATTTCTCCAAAATCTGTTTAAGACCATTTATTGTCGTTTTTGTTTTTTAACGAATTTGGTGATGACGTCACATTGGGGACTTGAGAAGGTAGCCTCAGCAGAGACTGGTTCTAATCTATACGATCTTTGCTAGAACTGCCACTAGCTGGGATGAGGAAGAGGTTGCAAGAACCATAAATAGTATTTACGCAGCCACACAGTTTTGAACCTGTTAGACGTGAGTGTCTAAATGAGCAATTGCCAAGAACTGATGGTCATCAAAGCCAATTCAGTTCGTGGTCGGAGAATGAGTGGAGAGTTGGTGAAGCCTCCTGGTGAGTTGCTATCATTTAGCAACGCAGCAATGAACGCTGGACCTAGTGTACGATCAGCAGTGCATACAATAAAATGTTTTACTGAGTGTGTAACAAGTTGTCTTTATATCTAGTGACAGTGGTTATGTTGTTAGTCCAGATAAGTGCCGGTATACTCTATTTGGAAGATCCACGTAAGTTCTCACTTTGCAGTGACAGCCTACAAGCTCCAACATCTTCATCTAGTAGAGTTTAGCTAAATGTTGCGAACTTTGCCGCCGCCGAATAGGCTGTTCATATCTTCACAATGTTTCTTCAGTATGATTAATTTCGTAAGGCAAGACAAGTTTTGTGTGGGCGGTGCTGCCCCATGGAAACTGCTGTGGAAAGCTTGTGATGTAGGAAAGTGAGTGCGTTTTGATCGCTGGTCGAGAGTCATGGACCATGTGCCCTGTTAGATTTGTGTTTTTATAGCAAGAATAAACTCAATAGTTGACCATTTTATATGAATCCTACCAACCCACCTGCCTATAAAAATGTGCGTTTATCTGGCTCTATACTATGCTATCTAGCGGTCTCCTATCGCTCATTGTCTCTATATAAATATGTATCAGTCTATCTAGGCTATCTGTATATCTATCTACATATATATATATATGGATTGTATGTATTGTATATGGATCGTATTTATCTATCTACTGCTGCTAAACACGCTGGCTTGTCTCTTGCTCTCGTCTGTCTCTATGGCTTTCAGTCTGTCATCTACAGGTCGTCTCCCCAATGTGACGTCACTGAATGTTTTGAGGGGCATTGCAACACTTTTTCGTATTATATTCTGTTTTGTGATACCCATCAAAATCAAATACAATGGATAGCAGTTTAAATGTGTATTATCAACAAGAAAGAGGTGTTAATTTGTTACATTACATTACACTTAGCTGACGCTCTTATCCAGAGCGACTTACAGATATTTTCACAGGGTTTCAGTTACAGTCCCTGGAGCAGTGTAGGGTTAGATGCCTTGCTCAGGAGCATCTCAGTCATGGGAAGGGATTCAAACCGGCAATCTTCCGATTGTAAGACCAACTCCCTAACCACTAGGCCATGGCTGCCCCACATAATGTTACTTATGAACCCTGCAACATGCCCTTTAAGCTGCAGTCTTAATTCTTGTAAGCAGTGCCCATTATTAATGTCTGCTGGTTTATTATGATTATTATTACTATTATTATTGTTAAGCTAATTAAGGCCCTGGCTTTACATGTTGTGTCAGTATGAATTACGAGTTTCTGCACATATTGATCCTGTTTGGGCTTCTTCATCTTTGTAATTAAAACACATAACTGACATCGAGGTGTGTATTTCTTCATTGATATTTATGTTAACTACATTGTTGCAATATTTTTAGACCACATTGCATTTTTGCAGTCAAATCTAGTAGGCTGCTACTGCCAAAATATGACATTTACTGCAGCAGCCTAATATTAGAGCAATATTATCAGTGATATTGCAGTGGAATGGCCTGCAGTATTTTTGTGATAGACCTTCTGAAAGAAATTCTTCTTCACTGATTTTACATTTTAATTTAATATTTTTTCTTGAATAAACACGGAATTTTACTGGTGCACTGATATCATAGGTTACCCAAGTAGGAATTCCTATGGCTATGTCGCCTAGATACTATTTAAGTGTTGTAATATCGTTCCAGACACCCCAACCTGCAGAAACTCATTTCAGTAAAGTCAACAACACCCCCGAGGTCGCGGGAGACTTAAGATGTCTGTTGTTCCCCAAATGCAAGAAGTGTACTTGTGCCCGTATATGTTAGGTAGCTAGTTATGGCTCGTTTCCACCAAGCAGTACAGTACAGTTCGCTTCAGTTCGGTTCGCTACTGTTTGCGTTTCCATGGTAAAAAAAATGAACCGTACCCAAAATAGTGTACCGTACCGCACTATTTCATGGCACCCTTGACTTGGGGTACCAAGTTCATGGTACGCTTTAGGGATTGTGCGCGTGCTAACATTGAATACCAACGGGCATAACTGGCACACTCACTGAGCGTACAAGATTGTCATATCAACTGTAAGATTAATTGAAACAAAAGCGCAAACATGACCAAAAATAACGTATGGACCACGTATTAAATCAGACGTTTCTAGGGATTATAGGGGAAGAACAAATACAAAGGGAATTGGACGGGTCAACAAGAAACGAAAAAGTTTTCTCGGCGGTGTCAGAGCGAATGGGAAAGGAAGGGTTTATACGGACTTCGGAGCAATGTCGTATAAAGTGTAAAAAAATGAAGCAGATGTATAGACAAGTAAAGGATGAACATAACAGCACTGGGCGGAGAAGAAAGAAGTGGAAGTGGTTTGAAGTTATGGACGCCATCTACGGGCACAGACCGGGCATGGAGGGGAGAGACGCAGGCAGAGACTCACGGTGCCTGTCCACTATCGCGGCGCGTCAAGCCGCGCTGCACGCATTCAATTCATTTCCAATGGAGTCCGTCAAGTCAGTATGGCCGTCCTCGCAAAGCCTATCGGGATTCCGGCGCGGCGGCTTGGACAGCTGCGGCGCGTCAAGAAGTTGGGCTCTGCTTAACTTTATGCAAATTAATCCGGCGGACGCGCCCGCGTTATCCAATGACAGTAGATCACAAGCGAGGTATTGTCATGAAGAAATCAGTTCTCGTGAATATGCACCTTTCTCAAGAAAAGAAAACTGTTGTTTTATTATTATTACAGTTTCTATTGGTGACTATGAGTGAACTTGTATGCTGTAGAAAATCTAAGTACACCCACAATGGTGTTTCTCTCGAGGTAAAGAAGTCGACCAGCAAATAGACGGATACTGGTTTGATTCCAGCAGATTTGGGGGCGATGTTAACTGCAAGAACGTGCTATGTAGACACAGCCCATTTTTACATTACATTACATTAGACTTTTTACATGTTTTTAATCAACGCGACTTACAATTAAGCCACACACAGACATGCTAATGTTGAGCTGTGGTCTTTCAACGGCACTTTTTGTACACGCCTACCTGTAGTAGCGATCCGGCAACACAAGGGGAGGCGGTGCGGCAAGCTATCTCAACGCGCCGCGATAGTGGACAGGCACCGTTAGCCACCTCTCTGCTCGAAGCAATGTTGGTTGACGACGTTGAAGGTAACTGTGTTTTTTTTTTTGTCGCTAAAGTGTTGGCGTTATCTTTTGGCTCGACTTGTACATAGTTATTTTCATGTTCGATAGCAGGAATATCATACACAAACACGAATCCAATTCTAGTAGCACAAATCACGCTAGCGAAACATTAACCCAACTAGCATTTGAGAGACACTCGATTGTTGCTGTCCGTGTTTTACTAGAAAATCCGCGGTCTTGTTTTTGTAAACGTTTCACATATTAAATAAACAAGTCCCTATGCAGGCCCTGCAGGGTGATGCTGATATCCATTACTTCCAGGTAGGCTGTTACTGCGAAGTTGCTACAACCAGTGGCTAGTAAAAGATTAGCCAAACCACTTCAAGACCAGTTGTACTGTATTTGAAATAAATCGATTGAAATAGATGGGTGTAATTAATACGTGTTGGTGTTTATTGTGTAACTTGCCCAGCAGAAAGTCATGTCGACGCGAGCCACGGCGAGAGTGAAGAAGACGCCAGCTTTAACGCTCAAAATACATGCAAGCGGGCGAAGCGGAACGTTCCATTCTTTTCAGTTGGGAGGCGGCAGGTGGTGACGTAGATCAGCGAGGCGGGCGAAAAAGTTGAGCTCTGCTGAACTTTATGCAAATGAGGAGCGGTGTTTGCCAAGCGGTAACCAATGCCATCGTTTCAAATGACTTTTCAGTTGGAAGGCGGCAAGTGGAGAGATAAACATTTAAAAATGGACGTACATAAAATTTGAAACAGTGCCGTGGTTAACATTATATTGACATACCAGAAGCAAAAAAATCATTACTATTCAGAATTCTTTAGCCTTTTGAACTTCATATCTCTTCAACTGACGTTCGGTACACGCCCACTCAAAGCGGAGCAAGCGGAGAGAAAGCGGTACATTTCGCTTGCATGTATTTTGGGCGTAACGCTACGTTTCCACAGGGCGAAATGCCAAGCGAATTTCGCCTGGGGGCGTGGTCGCGAAAACAGCAAGCAAGTTACTATTGCCATCTTGTGGTAGCAAGTGTGGTTACGGTGCAGTGACGGACAGCGAGCTATCATGGGTTAGCCGACAGTGGTTTGGCTGGCTTATGAAAATCAACTTTAACCGTAACGAAATTGCATCAAAACTGTGTTGTGTGCTCACAGTTTGATTTACCTATGATTTAGTAAACCACCATTTTCTGAATGCAATGATTTTATTAAGACAGGCTCATTATATTTTCTACATTTGATGCACAATGCCACACCACAACATCGATATGGTCTACCACAGCATACAAATGCAGTAACTACGTGAACATAGAAACTGAGAAAATGCCTTTAATGTTGTCAAATTGCCCAGTCAAACATGTACGTGTGATGACGGTGATGCTTTTATCTACTTTCTTAATAGCTAGAAGTAATATATTTCTTGTACAGCCCCCGTTTGCGACCATACATTTCTCAAGGCACTCCGCAGACATCCTGAAATTCCTTTGATTCTAGAACAGTAGCAATACATACAGTGGACGAATTAAATGCCCTCCCGCTCTTTCGCAGTTTATGTTATGAATAAATTAATTTTATTAAGCCAATGAACTTACATAAGTAAGTATCAATACATTCTAGAATCATACACCGACGAAAATAGACCAATACAATTACTTCGCGCTCCTTTCGCATTCTTTCGTGGAGACAGCACTTTAGTATAAATATGGGTTCGCAATACTCCTGTCATCACCGATACCATGGATCAGATGCGCGGAGTTTTGGCACTCACCCTCATCTACTGCCGGAGAAGACAGCGACGTCGCCAGCATAGGCATTGGGTTCATCCCATTCGCCAGGCACGCAAGACCCGTGGCGAGTACCATCGGCTGGTGCAAGAGCTGCGTTTAGACACAGCTCTTTTCCAGCAATATTTCAGGGTCACCAAGACGCAATTTGATGAGTTGCTGACGCGGCTTGGACCCCCAGATTACCAAGCGAGACACTCAGATGCGCGCATCTGTGGGACCAGCGGAACGTCTTGCTATTTGCCTCCGGTGAATAACTTATTTGTTAACTTTGAAATACAGTTTTTGTTGTTGTTGCAAGGTAAAATAGTATACAGGCATACGTTTATGATCATTTAATCAGAAATTATTATGATTATAATTAATACTTTTTTCTATGTATACATAGATACCTGGCCACTGGTGACTCTTTCAGGAGCATCAGCTTCAGTGGGCATCGCCACTGTGGCCAACATCGTTGGCGAGGTGTCAAAGGCAATCTGGGATTGCCTTGTGGAAGATTTCATGCCAGTGCCGACCAAGCAGGACTGGAGTGCCATCGCTGAGGGTTTCTTTCAGCGGTGGAACTTCCCGAACTGCTTGGGTTCCATCGACGGAAAGCATGTCGTCATCCAGGCCCCCCCCAATTCAGGATCCCTGTTCCGCAACTACAAACATGCATTTTCCATCGTGCTGCTTGCTGTTGTGGATGCAGACTACCTGTTCCGGATGGTGGATGTGGGCGGTTATGGCCGCAACAGTGATGGCGGGACCCTCAACAACTCCCCCTTTGGTGAGGCCCTAAAAGATGGCACCCTGGACCTACCTGACGACTGCACCATCTCTGGAGCAGAGCAGAGGCCTACTGCCTCATGTTTTTGTGGGGGATGAGGCCTTTCCCCTGTGGCACCTGCTGCGTCCTTTCCCTGGATCACACCTCACCAGGGACAGAAGGGTGTATAACTACCGCCTCAGCCGTGCCAGGTTGACTGTGGAGTGTGCCTTTGGCATCCTCTCCAGCCAGTGGAGGATGTACAAGCGTGTCATAGCAGTCAGCCCAGCAAAGGCAGAAGCGTGTGTGAAGGCTACCTGCATCCTCCACAATTTCATCCGTCTGACGGGACACAGGACCATCACAACACATGCAGCACCGTCTGATCATGAAGGAGCAGCAGCACTTCAGCATGTGCCTCGAGTTGGCAGTAATAACGCCGCCAGAGCTGCCATCCGCACCAGGGACACATTCTCTGCTTACTTTAATGCAGAGGGTGCTGTTCCCTGGCAACAACATGTGTAGGCAGTGATGCACACCAAAGGCTCTTTTAAGAGCCACCCATATTAATCACAGAAAAGTCATTTCCAATGTTGCACAACCACTTTAAACCATTTAAGACCCATGGGTAATAGTATTTCAAACAGGCAGTAATTTTGGTTATGGTGCATTTGTTAAGAATACAAGTAAATCACAGTAAGTAAGTATGATGACTTTTAATATTTAGGATTGAGACTGCCCCTCCATGGCCTCCATCTCAGCCTCATACACCATTTGGTGAAATTTAAACTTAAGTTGAGATTTTTTGCGGGGGGGGGTAAGCGCTTTAAAATTGGCATTAGGCCTTGAAAAAAAAAGGTCATCCTCATCTGGAGGGGCTGACTGGCGTGGGAGCCCCTCCACAGCAGAGAGCATTCTCTCTTCAAATGAAGTGAGGCGCTCCTTCCTCTGCCTCTTTGGTGGTGGACCTGGGGGGGGTACAGGGAGGATCACTGGCCTGTTTGAGGGGACTGGGAGAGGCTGACTCTCCAGCCTGGCTGCTGCCTTGATCCACATCATTGGTGGCCTGGGGAGATGGGGGATGGGCGGGTGGTCCCATTTGCCTAACTTCTGTACGGAGCTGGCTGAAATTTCCAGAGGTTTCTCTGGACTCCAGAAACGGCGCCAGGAACCCCATAATGGCAAAAAACCGCCATGGCCGACATTCAGCCAGCCCCGCACCACTCCTGCATCTGTCCCTCTCCTTATTTTGTTCTTTTTTGAAGGTGTCCCTCAGACCCTTCCACTTTTTTTTTGCACACATCCTCTGTGGGAAAATGTGTATATGGGACTAATAAGTAATAAATAAGGTAAAGTTCACCAGAGTTTGTCAAGCCTGCACTTGTAAGCATTCACTTCTCTGCATAGGCACCCCCGTGCGCGCACACACACGCTTACATAAAATGAGAGCAAACTTTTGTCCTTAACTTTCAAATGCACAAAAGTGGGTACAACAGCCATTCATTCTTTCTTAACGTTAAAAAAATACAAGAGTGGATACAACAGCTTTTTCATTCATGCCAGGGGAAAATTCCCTTTCACAAGGTCAATGACAGCTACCGAATGAGGTAGGTCAGCCAAGGTTATAGCAGTCTTTCAAAGTTCAGAACTATATGCACAATACTTAACCCACCGGGTGCTCCAACTATTTCTGCGACTTTCCTCCAGGCTTCCTGCTTTTTTAATACATCTTTGTAATCTGCTAAAGAAGCATCATACAAGACGGGGAAAGCGGACACGGTGGCAATGAGTTTTTCCTCCATTTTAAATGTCCCGGGCACGTGTATACGTCACGTCATAGTATATAGTGCATAGCCGGCCGGCTGGCAAGTTGATTAGCTTGTCAGCTAGCTCAAAAGCTTGAGTGCTCAAGTGATGTGCAGGGGTATACTTGTCCGCTCTACGTTGTATAAACTCTACAGTGATTATTTATCTCTACTAAGTACAAAATTCATACTAACAATAATCCATGTTCATGGTTACAACAAAGTCACAGTAAATCATTTAGCCTACTTACAGTGACTTGTGTGTACAGTGTATGGATTTGAGACGTAGCTAGTTAGCTAGCGGTCAGCTAGTTGGCTAGCAGTTAGCTAGTCGGCTAGCGGTCAGCTAGCTAAAACAATCGAGTGCTTACATGGCGATCTACGGTGGTCTATTTGCCTCGATTATATCCACATCACTTCTAAACATCAACCCATATGGATAAACACACGTTTGGTCAACAAGAAACCGTTTAATCATGTAATTGTTTTTACGTTACTGACTCCACCGGTGGCCGCCATGTTGGTCAGACTTTTTTTGATACTCCCGCCTCCATAGAAAACGTCACGTACCAAACACATCACACGCTGAATTGATTGGTGCTTGTGCGGGCTAATTTGCATGGAGTTCAGCTTTCGCCAACTGTATTTCGCCTCCCTCGGCGAATTTGCCCTGCCTTCGCCCTATCAGGCGAAATTTCGCCTCCATTCAAAGTCAATGAGAGCGAGGCGAAATTCGCTGTAATGGAAACGCACCGTAACTCTTCTCACCCTTTGGAGTCCCCTGAGAGAGCTTCCACACCATCAACATCTGCACCATCATGTGGATCCAAGCGTGTGCCCAGCGGTAAGCCACACATCAGCTTTTAAGTTACACTTAAGCATCTAACGTTGCATTTGGATTAAAAGTGTTTGGTAGGTTTTTAACAGCAGAGTGGGGCTGTCTGTGATGCATTCAGACGATGACTGTTTTGTTCTTTACCCATTTCTGCCATTTTTATTCACACAAAATGAAACGTTGCTATTTAACAGTTACACTGCACTGACATTGACAGACTGACGACGATATGAAATAATAACAAGAATAACAATACCAATGATGATGATTATGACACTTATTATAGTAATTGTTGTGTATTCCAGGCAAAAGGAACAGGGGGGCACCAGATCTTGCCACTGTGCTGCTGGACATGCAGGCAGCAGATGAGAGGATGCTGGAGAGAATGGAGGAGTGTCGCCAGCAGCACTTCCAGGCTCTCCTTGAAGATGCCCGTGAGGCAAGGAGAGAGGAACATGAACTGATTCGTCAGAATCAAATTGAGACTGCAGCCTTCAATCAGGCGTTCCTTAGCACCCTTGGTCAGCTGGTACAGGTGTTGGGTAGCCGCCATAACCAAGTACCACCCACCACATTATTCAGTAAAAAATCTCATTAAACCCGCCCGTACATCCCTCCCTTCTTCCTCTGCACCTTGTCCGAGTGCCATTACAGTGCTCATAATCTGAAGAACTTGGCTCTCTCGACTAGCGGGCTTGATGGGATGTCCGCTTCTGACTGCAGTCTAGTATGCTTTACGTGACTTGCTGATGGCATTTCATGGGCTGGGTTCATCTCTGATGGTGATTGACTTTTCTGCTCAGCTGGCTCAGCTGTGCCTACTAATGATGCTTGTATTCCTGTTAAATATATAAATGTTGGATCTAATTATAAAAGCACAAGTCGCAATCTTATTTATAAAACTGGCTACCTCCAAGACTAATAGTTTTGTTTGTTAACACACTATCTCAGTACCTTTGGTCCTGTGTGCCTTCTTTTTCACTTTTCCTTTGAGTGTTTGCGTCTTTGCATGAACGGTCTCAACACCAATCAATGTCCAATCAGTTTGGCATTCTGCATCTGCTGTCTGCAAGGTTTTGAAACATACAGATTTTACCAGCAAACAATGTTAAAATATCACTGTACTTTGTAACAATGACAACAAGTCCTCACCAATTATACCATCAATAATTAATGTATACATTAATCTGTTATACTGTGTAACAGCTTTCCACTTCCCCAACCCCCCCCTCCCCCCTTTTCAAAACAAAGGGTTGTCCAAACCTAGCTCAGGGTGCCTGGTCTCTAACGTCGATCTTTCATATGGTCAATCCTGGCAATGCCAATGGTAATGGCCGCCAATACACTGTCATTATTACAGGCTACACATTTTCTGTCAAATTTGAAAATTTCAAGATAGCCACACCTTGTGGCAGCATTGTCTAGCCTATGTCTATCACCATGATGCTGAGCGTGGCCGCAATCATGGCAATGGGCGACAGATGGGGGGATTAGGCTTTGTTTGGGTACTTTTACAACATTTAGCGACTCCTATCAGCTGATCAGCACTATCACATGCACAGCCACTCACTCAGGTTACAAACTGATACAACCAGAATGCCACAAATACATCTAGCTTGCTTCCACGCCCTAGCAAAATATTTTAACTACTCTGAAGACTGAAACAGAACTCAATCGGTAATCGCCATTATAAACTTACCTTTATCCTTCGGGAACAGAAACATCGCCACCCCTTCGGCGTTTGTGTTGCTGCATCCACCAGCGATACACCACTTCCCTCTTCCTTTCCTCTTCTCTTTTACTTCCATGATTAATCCGATAATAAGCCGATAATAATTTTAAAACTTTACAGAAACTTCGACAATCCAGACGGAAAACAGCGCAAGTGAATACAAACAGCTCGAGAGCGGTCCAACTCGTGACGTCACACATAGCTCCAGCCACAATGGCCACGCAGAGAAAGAATTTCCCGAGATTTGTCGGCGGGAAGTTCAAAATTCCGCTGTCCTTTTGTTATGGGAAAAGCTGTGACGGCGAATGTTACAGAAAACAGTCAAGGAGTACCTAAACTGTGATTTTGCATGTAATGAGGTGTTGCATTTCACTAGACCTTTAAGTGTTGCAATATCGTTCTACAATTGCAAGAAGTGTACTAGTACAAGCTTGTGACCGTATATGTTAGGCAGCTTGCTAGTAGTTAGCTAGTCGTAAGCTAACTGTGCTAACTTAAAACTTTGAGTGATTAAATGGCAATCGAGTAGCCTGGTTGTCTTAAATCAGTTCGTGTTACATCTAAACAACAAAAAATCCGTGATGGCACCATCACATTCTGTCACCCAGAGACTTTAAATCATATAAACATTTTCACGTTTCACTTCCATGAGAGTCTGCCATGTTGGTCTGAATTTCTTTGTAACTCCTGCCTGGTGTGACGTAAGCGCGTAGTCCAACCTCCGGACGAAGAGCCTGTTCCAAACGGCTAAATTCGCTGCCTAAGTAGTTGCCTAACGCGGCAGCGAGTCATCGAGTGCTGTTCCAAACGGTTAAAGTTCTCATTTCCTGTAGCAGCAGTTGCCTTCAAATTGTCCGCGCGACAGGCAGTTTTGAAGGCAGCTTCGATGATTCCTTCAAGCTCCCTATTACCCAGAATTCTGTGCTTTCAAACAACTGTGAAAAGTAAATAAAGATGGCGGCCGACATGAATCTTACGGTTGCTGTCGGTATCAACATCTTATTTGTTTGGCACTGTATCGCTTATATTTTTACAATTTAGATGAGAAATCAACAATGTACTATCTAAATATCCAACCACTTTAACTATTAACAGCGTATTGTAGGATTTATGTACGGTCTGCCAGTCAACTGACTAACGTTAGCCAACTAGCTTACGTCAGCTAGTTTCACGTTCTTGCTACGTGCTAACGTTATACCCCAACTTTTGCTCTCTTAAAATCCCATTCCAAAAAAGTATTTATAGAAGTTGCCTTCACCCCGTAGTCATATCTAATTAGGCACCTCTCTATTAAGGGAGGGAGTCATCGAGGCAGCTGCCTTCCGTTTGGAACAGAGCCGAAATGTCCTACTATTTCATCGTCCCCCTGTCGCGCGGACAATTTGAAGGCAACTGCTGCGACAGGAAATAAGAACTTTAACCGTTTGGAACAGCACTTGATGACTCGCTGCCGCGTTAGGCAACTACTTAGGCAGCGAATTTAGCCGTTTGGAACAGGCTTATAGAGATACAGAGATAGAGCAGAAATGACAGTTTACAAAGAACACAAAGTACTTGTGCATGTAGGAAGAGCACCTTAGGGAGAAACAATAGCTATTACACCTACCCCTACACTATCTATAATGAAGTAAATAGTTCAGGCTGTTAGTCCCTACTCCCAGGTGTAACACGCAAAACTGGCCGCTGACTACAGCTATTCACGCAACCTCATGTGAGCTGTACAGGACAGAGCAGCTGAGGGGATGGCCAACTGGAGCCGTACAGACAGATGCTCAACAAGGGTTAACCTGAACCAGCCGGCTACCGTTACAGTGACTGGGGCTGCTGGGGCCGTTTACATGATCCACTCAGCAGCACCTACCTATCGCTTTCCCCCATGGCTTTCACCATGCCAACAACATGCATCTCATCCAGGACCACTGACAAGCCTTTACAGTTTCCTCCAACATTTCCTTAACAATTAAAATAACTAGATAAATACATAAAAATACAAGACACTTGCACATGTGGGGAGAGCACCCATTGTACCACACTTCAGGCTTTCCTAACTACAGCCATTACAATTATCCATACACTATGTGGGACACATCCTCAGCAGTGTACCTCAGGATCAACGGGTGTTTCGGGCCTTTATTCACTGTACACCCTCCCCTGAGGCGGCCCCACTAAAGGTGATCAATCATTTAGCGTGTGTCCACAGTTTAGCTACCTGCTACCCAAATTTCCAAAATGTACTTCCACAATTCACTTACAACCACCGTTTACTTCCAAAATTTACTACTTCTTGCTCATTACCAACTGTTTGCACCAACGCATTAAAAAAAAAAAAAAAAAAAAAAAATTAGGGAAAGAGGAGGGGAAGGAGAAGGGGAGAGAGGGAGCCTGTCTGGGCTTCGCTCACCCCAAGGGCCTGTCTGGGCCTCATCTCCTCCTCTTCCTCCTCCATCTCATCTCCAACACCGCCCCCGCCCGACTTCCAAAGTTTTACTTACAAAATTAACCACAACCACAATTTACTTCCAAAATGACCTGCTTACTTACTAATTAGGACTTGTTATCGAATATTTGCACTTTACCACCATTTTACCACAGATACTATCCCTTTGCAGTCATTAACGCATACGCCATTACACAACCGACATTGCCAATGCTAGTTCTAAAGACGATTCTACCCATTGACTTACCATTCGATGTATCCACCTCTTGAATCTAATGGTGTCTAATGCTCAGCTATCCCGTGTTCCATACACCGCAAAACCCCGGGAAACTTGGCCACTCTGTATCCCAATACACCGCACGATCCCAGAGAGCCTGCTTCTAAGCTGCCCATGTGTGTGATGGCTGCCATTTATAAGCCTCTTTCTTCTTCTGTGTTTGTATTGACCCACTAAACGCACTACTGCCATCTGCTGGTCTGGGGTGCCCATCCTTATCTGCACAAACAGCCCTAGGTTGCACTAATCTCCACCTCCTCGGTAGCACACTGGCTAAGGCACTCGACCCACACCTGGAGGGCCCGGGTTCGAATCTCTCCACCACCCCATTCAAACATGGCAACCCTACTGCTTACCCCAGGCAGAGACCGCCCTTCTCATCCAGATCCAATTACTAGTCCTAGCTGCTTCCTCTGACATCTCCCTAACAGTTTTACGTAGATTCTTACCACCAACCCCAAGCTCCCCTAGCAATGAAATGACTGACCTCCCTACAAACCCTCTACAACCCACTTCTACTGGAAATACTCTTGCCTTCCATCCTTTCTGCTCTGCTTCCAATCTCAACTCTTCATACTTAAGCTTTTTCCTCTCATATGCTTCCTCTAGGGAGCTTTCCCATGGGACAGTGAGTTCAATAAAATACACTACCTGTTGGCTGGTCGACCAATAGACTATGTCTGGTCTCAAGTTAGTGGTAACTATTTCTTGAGGGACCACCAACTTTCCACCCACATCTACCAGCATCTGCCAGTCCTTTGCTTCCTGTGTAGTACTCCTTGACTTTACGGCTCTCTTACTTTTCTCACCCTCCCGCACAAACTGGATACCTTTTTTATGACTACCTTCTGCATTTACCTGCTGCCTCCTCATCTCAATTCCTGCTGCTAAGCATTTAGCTAGGTCCAAAAAAACTACATGAAGCTCCCCACCTCAGGCTGACGTGAGTGAAGCTCTGCAAACTCTCGCTGACCAGGTTAACTCATCAGAACAAACTTATCCCGACTCACTGCTTATCATTGTAGGGGATTTTAACCAAGCTAACCTAAAAAACGAACTTCCAAAATTCAGACAGCACATCAACTGACAACAACATATTGGATCACTGCTACACTTCTCTCAAGGATGCATATCACTCTGTCTCCCGAGCGGCACTAGGCCGCTCAGACCATTGCCTGGTTCATCTTATTCCTACCTACAAACAAAAGTTAAAAACAGCTAAACCTGTGATCAGGTCAACAAAGAAGTGGACGGAGGAGGCAAAGGAAGAACTACAGGACTGTTTTGACTGTACAGACTGGAGTGTCTTCGAGGAGGCCACAGCTGACCTGGACGAATTGACAGATACCGTCACCTCATATATTAGTTTCTGTGAGGAAGTTTGCGTGCCAACAAAAACTTTCCGCATATTTAACAACAACAAACCATGGTTCACCCCGAATCTCCGCCAGCTCCGCCAAGCCAAGGAGGAGGCCTACAGAAATGGGGATAAGCCTCTCTTCAAGGCACTCAGGAACTCACTCACAAAAGAAATAAGAGCAGCTAAAAAGCAATACTCTGAAAAGCTGAAAAACCAGTTTTCAGCCAACGACACCACGGCACTATGGAGAGGGCTTCAGGACATCACGAATTACAAAAGACCACCCCCCCCCTGCTGAGGCCAGCAACGGCCTTGCTGATGACCTGAACGCCTTCTACTGCAGATTTGAGAAGGAGTCATTCACACCCCTCCCCCCGCCAGATCAACTGCAGACCCCTCCACCCACCTGGCTTCACCCCCCCCAATCCACCACCCGCCCCCCAATCCACACTCATCATTTGCGAGGAGGACGTCCGTCGCCTCTTTGAGAGGCAAAATGTCCGGAAGGCTCCAGGTCCAGATGGAGTAACACCCTCCTGTCTCAGGGCCTGTGCCATCCAGCTGGCACCAATTTTTACCCAGATCTTCAACAGATCACTGGAGCTATGCGAAGTTCCCTCATGCTTCAAAAGCTCTACCATCATCCCAGTCCCCAAGAAACCCTCCATCTCTGGACTAAATGACTACAGACCTGTGGCCCTGACCTCAGTTGTCATGAAGTCCTTCGAACGCCTTGTGTTGTCCCACCTCAAAAAGATCACAGGCTCCCGGCTTGACCCCATGCAGTTTGCCTACAGGGCAAATAGGTCAGTGGACGATGCAGTGAATATGGGACTGCACTTCATCCTGCAACACCTTGACCAACCAAGGGCCTACGCCAGGATTCTGTTTGTGGACTTCAGCTCGGCGTTCAACACCATTATCCCAGATATCCTCACCACCAAACTCTCCCAG
This sequence comes from Coilia nasus, assembly GCA_027475355.1. Lineage (NCBI taxonomy): Eukaryota > Metazoa > Chordata > Actinopteri > Clupeiformes > Engraulidae > Coilia > Coilia nasus. Next base: position 1,358,383 of record CM050211.1, read on the forward strand.
CTAACTGTGTCTCCTGCCATCTGTCAGTGGATCTCCAGCTTCCTGACCGACAGGAGCCAACATGTGCGGCTCGGAGGTGTCACATCCGGTACACGGACTATCAGCACTGGTGCTCCCCAAGGCTGTGTCCTATCACCGCTGCTCTTCTCTCTGTACACAAACGACTGCACCTCCAATGACCCAGCGGTCAAGCTCCTGAAATTTGCAGACGATACCACTGTCATTGGGCTTATCCAGGATGGTGATGAGTCTGCATACAGACAGGAGGTTGACAAGCTGGTGCTCTGGTGCAGCCAACACAACCTAGAACTCAACGCACTAAAGACTGTTGAGATGGTTGTGGACTTCAGGAAGCACCCATCACTGCTGCACCCCCTCACAATATCCCACAGCCCAGTATCAAAGGTGGACTCTTTCAAGTTTCTGGGATCCATCATCTCTCAGGACCTGAAGTGGGAGTCCAACATCAACGCCATCCTCAAAAAGGCTCAGCAGAGGATGTACTTCCTACGCCAGCTGCGGAAGCATGGCCTACCACAAGAACTGTTGGTGACCTTCTACACAGCTGTAGTAGAATCCAGTACATGTACATTGGGAGGTCCAGGAAGCGGGCAGAGAACATAATCAAAGACCCCTCTCACCCTGCACACACCCTCTTCGACCTCCTTCCCTCTGGTAGACGCTACAGATCCCTGCGCACCAAAACTACCAGACACAAAAACAGCTTCTTCTCCACTGCCATCACCCTACTGAACAGCTGAACTACACATGCATACATACATACATGCACATGTGTATATGCTTACTGTTATGCCCTTGTATTCCCCCCCCCCCCCCCCGCGCTTCTCTTGCACATGACACAAGCAAAGACTTACCTAGGTGTCCCCTGCCCAGCAACTCAGGACTCTTTTTGTGCCCCCCCCCCCCCTTATTCGCCTTATTGGTATATTGTCATACCGGTTCTTTAACCCACTGCAACACCATGTGCCTACTTGTTCATTATTGCCCATATTGGGTGCCTGTATGTATATTGTATATTGTATATTGTATATTGTTGTCCCTACTGTATATTGTATATTGTTGTCCCTACTGTGCAATACAAGTACACATACTTGTTTAGTCTATTGTATTTATTGTATTGTATTACGTTCTGTGTTATGTGTATAGAGAGCTAACATCTGCCGGAGTCAAATTCCTTGTATATGTAAGTATACTTGGCCAATAAAGCTGATTCTGATTCTGATTCTACCCTCTTGCTTTGCTGTCTGAATTTGGTGCCAAATTACACTAGTGTGCTCAATGCATCCAGCAAAACCTGGGATTCCTGCCTTCTGCACTGTCAATTAACCCATTCTTTTCCAAATACTGCACAAGTCTCTTAGCCACTATACTGAAGAAGATTTTCCCCTCCACATTAAGCAAAGAGATCATTCTAAACTGGTCTATTCTAACAGACTCTTTTTCTTTTGGAATCAACACACCCCCTGCCCTGCACCATGCTGTTGGAATGCTCTGCTTATGCCACACAACCTTAAACAACTTCCACAGAAACCTAAGAACCCCTGGGGCATTCTTATATACCCGATATGGCACCCCATTAGGCCCTGGAGCTGATGAAGCCTTAGCTTTTCTCACCACAGCCTCTACCTCTTTCCACCTAGGTGGCACAACATCCATCTGACTTTCTATCTCCCCCAAAGGTGGCATGTCAGGCGGAAAACCTAATCCTCCCTCCCTCCCTGGATCTGAGTTTTCCTCAAGTACTCCTCTACTTCCTCTTTTGAGGTTCTCAATATCCCTCCCTTTTCCTGGTTAAACAACCCTTTCACAAATTTAAAGGGGTCCTTATAAAACAGTGTTCTTACCCGCTCCTTCTCTTTTCTCTTCCTTCTAAGATTCTCAGCTCTCCTAAGAGTTGCTAACCTACATCGTAACTCTTCCTGCAGGGCATCTATACCTTCTTTTTCCTCAATTGTGGCCCTTTTCCAATGTTTTCTTAGCTGCCTCCTTCTTAACACCAATTCACGAATGTCTTTCTGTCGTCTCGACTGACTAAAATAAAAGGACGTTAAAAGATTGTCAAGTAAAACACAACCTATTGAATGCCTTTTTCCAGTTCTGTCACAGATTAAAGGATGGCCTACCTCAAACAAACTTCATTTCTATGGCAATGATTGAGCTTTAAACATTCTCATAACAGTAACATTCTATTAAAACATTTGTATACTGTACACTTAGCATAAACATTTCATGGGGTTGTGTTTAGTTCATCCTTTATTGTAGCCTGTGGGACAATTTATCACAGATCCGTACACATTCAACGAGTAAAAACAGACATGTAAGAATTCTTCAGAAACAAAAGAAGACTGTTAAGTCACCGTAACGAATGAAGGGGAGCCTAGGTAAGGTTTGAGTGTTAGATTTCCATGTGGGCAGGATGCAATATTTCAGGCATATTTTGGGTATAATGCTTTAGAGCACATGGCAAATTCAAGGACCGCAGGATGTTTATTCAGCCTGCAAGATTATTTAGATTTTCTAGTGGCCCTTTTTATACTGGTGCATTCTCTGCATTATACGTGCGGGTACTACAATTCCCCCAAATCCACTGCAAGAGAAGCATCACAAAGTTGGACATCAATAGCTGAAACGACTTTACTACATCTAGCAAATTAACTGACTAGATAAAACTCACGTTTACTATGTAAATTTAATTGATTTTTTATTTGGCAGACTGGTCCAAAACCACACAGGACAGATAAAAGAAAACTATTAAGTCACACAAATGAATTGCATCACATACCAACATTTTAGCCAAATGCACCCTCAGTCTAGATGTACCTGGAACAACTCACAAAGAGATTCGAGAATGCCACCATACTGTTGGTATATTCGTCTAAACAATACATTCACCTAATTAAAGATAAGCTTTCTTAAAAGTGCTTTAAGTGTGCTCACTCCTACAGAGACAAACATCTGATACGACAAACATCTTAATTGCCGACCATTTGATCTTGGCTTTCTATGCGTTGTCAGATATTATTTTTATGTTCACAGAGTAAAGTTGTCTCTAGCAGAAGACTACCCTACACTAAATCAACCAAGCTACGTTTTTTTTGCCTAACCAATTACGTCGGATGATGGTTTAGGACACGTTTCACACTCACGTTTCAACAAAACCCTTCACGTACCATCGTGTTCCCACAAACGAAGTACGTGTTGCATACGTGTTCCATACATCCTGGGTATAGGTTGGGCTCGCGCAAGTTCATGTAGTTACATAGAGGCTGCTTATGAAAATGCAACATGTCAATTAGACGTTTGTCATGACGTTTGGTTGGTCGATGGTCGCAAGGTTTTTGGCACGTATCCCGCGCCATAGAGCAGAGCCCAACTTCTTGACGTACCGGAGCTATCCAAACGGCCGTGTCGCATTCCCGACAAGCTTTGCGGGAGCAGCCGTGAGGACGTGCTGGACTCAATTGAAAATGAATTGAATGCGTGCAGCACGGTGAACGTGACGGAGCAAGTGGATCACCGCTGTCACGGTACAAATCCACTTGCTCCGTCTGGTCCGTTATAAAAACTTACTGCCTCCCCTTGTGTTGCCGGATAGGGACTGCATGCACATTTTCAAAATGTTTGAGCATGGGCGTGTCTTTGGAATCTACGAGGCTATCTGTCTACCTGTATCTATCAATATAGCAAGCTAGCAAACCATAATAACTGACAACTGTGCCCTTACCAAACTTTACACATGTGTTTTGTTACATGCACACACATACAACCTACCAGACGATAACTGTAACAAGATAAATACACCTTCACGAGAACCGCGGGTGTCATGGGATATCTCCGTGTGCTCTACTTTTATTGGATAACGACGCGTTCGACGGATAAATTTGCATAAAGTTGAGCAGACGTGCCGGAGCTATCCAAACGGCCGTGTCGCATTCCCGGCAACCTTTGCGGGAGCAGCCGTGAGGACGTGCCGGACTCAATTGAAATTGAATTGAATGCGTGCAGCACGGTGAATGCGACGGAGCAAGTGGATCACCGCTGTTAGGCTACTGGTAGCTCATTTCGACGAAGCAGCCATTTCGACATTACACCGTTCTGGCAGAGGAAATCACGGAAGACGACCTTACAATATTGAACACAAGTATTGTGCACTGGCTCTTTAAACTAGTGGGGGTAACATTATCGCTGATTGGATCCGTGGTCGAACACGCCTACCAAACAGGAGCAAACAATTCCGAAAGCGTGTTGCAGGAAACCGTAGCAAACCGTAGCAAATTGATGCATCTGATCTCGGCCCAGAGCTCGCATAGCCAAGATAGCCTCGCTTTAGCCAAGCCTATATAAAGACGTCGGCCACAATTTCCACCAATCACATCCTCTTAAAAGGCGGAATATCCGCATTTGTAGGACAGGGGGTTGGTGTTCATTTTTTCGGACACTGTCACTGAAGTAGCGTATACGCTTTTCCAGTTAATTCTCTTGGGCATATAATATATTACTTTTTGATAGGCCAGCCAAACCATCGGCATGCCTGGGATAGAGAAATTGCCGATTGAAGAGACTTTGGAAGATAGCCCACAGGTAAAAAGGCTAGTAAAATCATCGCATTCATTTCGTGTTGGCTAACTACCGTCAGCTGGCTAGCTCCTGTTTACATTCTTTGTCATGGAAGTGAACAAATGTGTTCACACTGCATTGCGATCCACTACTGTGCTGCAATTTATCTTCATCTCAGGAATCCATTTTGAGTATATTATACGTAAAATTTTGTTTATGCAGTCAAATGAAATTGACGCTAGCACTTTTCCTTTACAAACTCGCTGCAACAATTCAATACACCCTATTACCGCGGTCATAGGTCCGTTGTCACAATGCCTTACGTTAGGTTAATCCTTTGATTATGTTCTCCCAAAATGATAGTTGAAAAATAAATTATGAAAGTCTATAATGGATTGACTGTAATACATCACCCTTATTGCTGGCGATTAAGGAGTGCTGCTACGTGGCCTTTGCTCACTTGAAATTGAATAGTCAATGTAACTGTCACCAGTACGCACACTCCTCACGGAGGCCAATCCCAAAATTTGCTAGGTGTGGACATAGGATTGAAAGTGTACTGCCAGTAGAATGTTTTTTTTACCGGCTGTTCAATCTGTTGTTGACCAAAAATGTGGTATATAGCCTAGTGTACATTTTAAAACCAGTTGTCAGTTCTTAATGCTTAGTATAGATCATAACTTGTGCATAAACCAAGGACATAAGGCTATGAAATGAAGTGAGTCTGGAAGGTGGGAGAAGACAGAGATGGCTCACTAATCGGAGGATGGAGCAGTTTAAACTCCACCTGCAGTATTTAGTGCCACTTAATGCAACTTGCAGTTTTGGACTGTTCATGCAGCAGAGAAACGCTAGAAGGAGGGTTCTCCCTCTCCCTCAGTTGTTTCCTGTGATTTAACATCCTTCTGTCATGGGCAACACAGTGTTGTGTTGACTGTTACATTGTGTAAAGCTGCCATCTGACACTATGTCCTATTGTCTATTATAACCCCATTGTCTCTGTTCTTGATGAACTGTGCAAGGGGACTCAAGATAAATGCTGCAATGGGGAATCCTACCACAGAACTTGCCCTTTTAATTGTAATTGTTAAAAGTTTGGAGTTAATGACCTTTCCCACTGATTGGTTGTTGCTAGTGCTAGGCTTCATATAGCATTGTCATCCGTTAAATATGTAAAGGTGGTCATTTGTACCCCAAGCTTTAAGGGAACCTGTACCTCAGCATTTAGAGTAGTGACGGGCAATCTGCATTCAGAACCTACAATCCAGTACCACATATTCCAAATCACCTTTATCTACCTGTGCATTTAATCAGCTGATTTAGTAAATGGCTGGAACAAATACGTGGTGCTGGATTGTAGTTTCTATGAAGCCAGGTTGTCCATTAGTGATTCAGAGAACCCAAACGACTTCTGTCCGTATAGCCAGGACAATTTTAGACAAATACAGTCACTTAGAAACCCTTCTGTGCAAAACATTTTCTGACCGCAGCCTCTGTTTGCAGATTTTCAGGGCCAAATTGTCAAATCCCATCTTGCCATTGAAACTATTTCTGGTTTAATACTTCACAATGGCTTCTTTGTCTCCTCTCTATGTTGATATTTTGAGCTATGTCAGTACATGTAGGTCTGCACATTTAGTTTTCACTAATAAGGCTACACATTTAAGGCAACAATGAATGAACAAATTAGTCTTTGACTGTAATGCTCAATGTCTGATGTCCTCTAACCTCCAGAATGTAATTTTTATAGCTGTCTTGTGTTTCCCTGTCATTCCCTGTCAGACTCGTTCCCTGCTTGGTGTGTTTGAGGAAGATGCGACAGCCATATCCAGCTATTCCCATCAGCTCTTTCAGGCCATGCAGAGAATCTATGATGCAGAGGTAAAGGATAATGCTAGTGATCGCACTGGGACATAGTCAAAGTAATGCAGTTTTGCTGAAAAAGTGTTACAGACATGGCTTTTGGTCATTATCCATCCTAATTTTATTGTGTTGAGTTGAATTGTCCTTGTAATCCTCTAAGCTATCCTTTAGCTGTGTAAAGAGGTTGCATTTCCAGCTTTAGGGCTCATTCACACCAAACACTCTGCGTGTTCAGCGCGTGCCCGTATTCTGTCCGTATTCATTTAGAATGCACGTTAGCAGATTAGAGCATTCCCACCGCAAGCGTGCTCTGAGCGTATTCTGCGCGTGGACTACGCTCAGAATATGAACTGCAGCTAGAAAATAGAAACCAAGTCTATTTTTCTGCGTGTGTTCTGCGCGTATTCATCCAAAATTCCATTGAAAGCTATAGGCACAGCTATACAATTCATGTCAACTGTGCTATCAATGCCTGTATTGACACAGAGAATACCTCAAAAACCTAGCGACTGTCTGCAAAATATTACCACTCGCTTACAACTGCATGAAACAAACGCTGGAAAGCTATCAATATTGGGGTTATCATATCAGATCTGCACTATAAGGGCATTGACTAGCCTACATAAACACAGAAACTGAAATACCTGTGAAGTTGTCACGCTGTCCAGTCAAACATGTTGTAGGTATAATAGTGGTGGAGCTTTTATGTTCTTAATAGGAAGAAGCAAGATATCGCTGAAGATTTATTCGTCGGAGTATTCTTAATGCAAGAAGAGCCTCAATCGGTCTTCTATCGACCACTCGAGCTATATGAGCCCTTAGAGAGCAAAATCCCTGCCACATATTTGATTCAGTTAGATTACCTAATCATGACTGCCTTTAGCGTTACCAAGGTCATATAGGTTTAGTCTTTAGAGTTTTTTGCTTTTTGCTTTTTTTTTCACCAATTTTTCATCAAGGATTCCTGGAACACTGCAAGACTGGGGAACACACAACTTGTTGGGGATGTAGCCCGGCGGCCACCCACACTCGAAATTTTTTGTCGTGGAATAAACCGCCAACTGTTGCAATTAAGAAGACCAAAATTTATTTGTACTGGGGTCTTGACAAAGCGTTCCCTTCAAACACATTAGGCCTTGCCCCTTTCTGTTGGCCACGTTTTACGCAATGTTTTGAAGAACCGAAAGCGGAAATAAACGACTTCCTCCGAGGGCGTTCATCGAAATTGTCAAGAAAGTTGGTAGGTCTTTGGCAGACAACGGGCTCTATTTTCACAATCAAAAGCACATTGTCTGAAGTGTGTCACGCAACTTGCTTTGGAGGCGGGAAAAGTGAACATTACGGCTAGCGCATGGTTTAAAAGGGTTGGTCTTAATTAATCATATGTGTGTTTCGTGCGTAACATGCAACAAACCAATCAGTTTATACTCTCATTGCCTTTAAAAGCCAGCCACGCTTCGTCCATGGCCTGCTGCTATTATGATGGCGGATTAGCCTGGACGGCAAGAGCATTTTTCTTTGGGGGGGACCGATCTGCTCGTGAGCAGTTAATCTTCGGGGATGGAAGAAACCTATCAAAACCCTCATGCATTCTTTATTTTTTCTAGGTCTGTTTTTTTCCACTTCCTTGTGTGAAACATGTAATTTTGCTTTGGTTATGAACAATGTGTGTATGTTTATTAAAAAAAAAAACAGATTGTTCAATAATTACATTATTGCGCAATATTTGCCAGTGCTTATGTCTTTGCGCTTAATAAATCATTAGATTAGGCTACTGAAAAGAGCGTATGCAACTGGACATCTTTTAGGAGCTTGAAAACATTTCACCTAGTCTATAGCTCACAATGACAATTCACGCACTGTTGTTAGCATGATGTAGGTGTCATTAACTAATGCCGCTAGTGGATAGGCATCATCCCCTAACAGCCACTCATTACGAGAGGGATCCCCCTCGTTATATCCTAAAGCATTGTGCGCCCATAAAATAGCTTTTCAGCAATGTGCGACTGACTACCAACCGTCCTTATATTAGCATCTGGTGAGCTTTGCACCAGACAACACCTCTTCTTTTCGCTGACACGCCCGTGAGGGTGCAGTGTCCTCTATCTGGACAACTTGAATTTCTGGGAAAAAATAAGGGATTGCGCTCGCACAGAATAGTAATGAGAGCACGCGCATGCCACGAATGCACGGTGTGCCACGTCATGATGGGGCCCAACATCTTAAAAAAATTACATAAAACTTTTTTAATGCGTTACGAAGTCACAAACCAATGAATATTTAATACATAGCTTGTAATTACACTACACTCAATATCTTTCTTTGTAATGGTCCACATTTCATTGAACCTCCCATACTCAATTGGCACAACATTCTTTAAAACCACACATTTGTAAAATTTGTGTGTAGTGGGCGCCGTTCTTTTAAAACAAGCTGGGACCCAGGATTCCCAGGCCATTCTCTATTCCTGTGCTTACAAGAAAAAGAAGAATCCATGTGCATCCTGTCAATGGGGTAAACCAGTAAAATTTCCTGCCTGTTCCCCACCTCAGAATGTCATAGCAGATATGACCCCCGCGCTCACTGTAAAACCAGCCTAGCTCTCCTGAATATCAGATCAGTATCAAACAAGTCATTTTTAATTAATGATCACACACACAAACCTGATTTTTTTGCTTCTTACCAAAACCTGGCTGTAACAAGAAAACTGCTTTACTACCCTTACTTAACTCATTCGATGCCAATGACGCGAAAACGCGTCTTTTACGATAGTAACGCCCAGTGCCAATGACGCGTTATCGAGTCAATTGCGTTTTTTTACAGGGGAGGTGGGGTAATCATCTGATCTAGCTTGTGTACAAAAATCAAAGTTGTAATCACAAGGGAACCCATTCTGTGGGTAGTACCAGTATCAGTGTGGATATGTGATCATCTAACATTGTCTGAAAGAAGAGACACTGGACCTGGCTTGCTCAATTGCCTGCAGTTTTGCACACTGCTAGCTTGATCAAAATAAATCCTGTCAGCACGTATGTTGAAGCTACTGTTTTCCTAGCAACATCTCACGTTTAGCTTCTGCAAGCCACCAATAGATTAATTTCACTTTAGGTAATGCATAATGAGCAGCCTGTCGCGCTGTTTCATAGATAGCTACACCTGCACTTGACTGACCCGTCTGCGCCGACAGCAAGTCACTGACGACCCAGCTCTCTACATTTGGTAAAGCACACGGATTCACTACACTCTCCCAACATCATAATTTTCTGTGCTATCATTCTCATGTGTTAATCTAGTTGTTCTGTGTGCGGATCCTGTGGAATACGATGTTATTTTGCTCTGAAGGCGTTGTATATTTGGTTCGGTTTCGGTTTGCCTATCCCCTCTCTGAGCCAAGTTCCCACACTAAAATGTTACAATGTTTTATATCGTGTTTGGTGACGTTCAAAAATATTACATTTATTACCGATACTAGATGTATGGACCGGTATTTTAGATCGTGTTTATAGGTCTTCTCTGCTGTACACACACATGCATACACACGCGCGCACACACAGGGGGAGAGCTAGAAGCACTACAGTTACAGTATAACATAGTGTGCTGTACATAAATAGCTGCTAAATAATGTTGCCAGCGTTATTTTTGGTGCAGTATACAATGGGATCACTTTTCATAATGTTTGAGATGTCTCTGAAGCAAAAACAATTGTAATCAAAGACATTTTCTGCTTGAAATGTTGCTCGTTACAAAAACCCGTTTTTCTCAGTATTTTGGTCAGAAATCAGCATTTTTAGTTACACCCACCCATGTTCTCCAGACAATTGCTAAGGAATGGAAAGAGGTACAAACAATTTTTTTTTTCTGATGATAAAGGAAAGTCTGGAGTTTCTTTTGGTATGCTTTTTGTTGACACAGACATAGAACTCAATTTTCTGTGGGTCTTGAAAAAACACTGAAATGTTCAAAAAATCCTGGCACTGGGACGTGACCAACTTTGAAAATGGCTGGCACTGAATGAGTTAATCAGCTCCCCCAAATTTTGATTTCATTATTTTTTTTTTCATTTCATCAATGGGATTTGCCATGTTCATTTTCCAATTTTTTTTTAAGTAACCAGTGAACCGTTTTTCACCAAAAAAAGAATCAATCAAAAATCAATACGGACATACTGTCAAAATTTCAGAACAATACATTCATGATTTCAGTTATTTTACAAACAGACAGACAGATAAACGGCAGCAAAAACACAACCACCTTAAATGGGGATACAGAATAGTAAATCATCATTTCAGTGCAAACAGACAAAATTTGTCAGCTTTCCGTCTTTTGATTACTTAAGTGCACTCGTTTAGTGTTGCATGCTGTCTCTCTGGCAGCTCTTTTATCTCGCTGTTGCAGCTCTTCATCTGTCTAATATGTTTTGAAGTATGGATGCCAATAAAATAGAAATTGTTGTTCTACCTCAAACTCCCCGTCGAACTCTATATACCACTACCTATGCTGGTGGTCGGAGCCGGATACAGTCACTACAACTGCAGTCAACAATTCAGTTCAATAAGCTTGTTTAATGGTTAAAAAATAGCTATATCTATAAGCTGCACTCTTTGTTTTTGCCTACTAGCATGCCACCAATAGGCTATTCCCTGTAGACTTTTTTTAATAAATGATTTATACACCTACAAATCAAGTTCTCAATGCTTCAATTTGAATGTCAGGGGCCTTGTTGTAATATCACGGAGGTGTGGAGGTACTTTTAGCTTTTTTGATGGTTTAAGACTTCTGCGAAATCTGCCCCAGTCACTAGGGTTGTTAGCCTTTTTAACATAAACGGTAAAAATAGTAAAGTTCCAAATGTAACAGGCCAGCGTAGTTTTGGTCCTCAGCAAACATACCAGCTCTTTATCATGTTTTAACAAGTTAATTTTACACTGAAGTTCTCCTTTAAGACCAAACATGTTCTCAGATGATTTCTGCTAGTGATTTATACGTATTTTACTTTTATCATTTTAAGCATTACACTTATTTTATCTTCTATGCTTTTACATGGTGTTCCTTGCGTTCATTAAATGTCTTGTATTTACCTTATACTTATTTTGTGCTTATTTCATCTTATATGCTTTTACATATTGTTCTTTGCTTTTATTTTTGTTAAATATATATATATATATATATAATATGCTTTAATTTTGTTAAATATATATCAATGCCATAATTTGTCTCTGCTAATAAAAAAAACATAGTAGCTCAAGGACTGGGGAATTAGAATGGAAGCACATAACTCACAAGGCTAACAAAATGGTCTTGTCTTAGTAGTGAGCTACCTGTAATTTTGAACACTATTATGATGCATTCTTGTATTTTGTCTGTCTACATTTCGTCCAGAATGAGCTCAGTGCCGCCACTCACCTCACTTCAAAGCTGTTGAAGGATTATGAGAAACAGGTACTGATCACCAGCTATTATGAAAAGAGACAGGCTAACTGGTTATGCCCCATAAAGGTAAAAACAGACAGCATAAACCTTTGTCAGCGTAACTTGCATCCATTGCTATATTTGCTGTTAAATTGCTATACAGGGCCAGAGGCTCCCACTACATATTTGTTCCTGCCAATCCACTAAACCAGCTGATCCCAATTAGCTGAACTCTTCTATTAGATGAAATCACCTGTGTTAAGAGCACAGGTAGAAGGAATGTATAGCAGGACTCTTTACTTTGCCAAGCCTGTTTATCCACCTCTGCATGGGGCATATATGTATTCCCCCATCCCCATCCAAGAGTTTTACTGCACTGTGCTAACTCTTTTATAGAGATTTCCACTAGGGGGGGATGATGAGGTCATGAATTCCACTCTGCAGCAGTTTGCCAAAGTCATTGACGAGGTGAGTCATCTACTGCGATGACTGGGTTTTTAGCACAAGGTGACAGCACTGTCACCACAGTGAGTTTTTCCTGTACTTTGTTTTGCAGCTCAGCTCATGGCATGCAGTCCTCTCCACCCAGCTAGCAGACGCCATGATGTTCCCAATCACACAGTTTAAGGAACGTGACCTCAAAGGTAAATATAAATTTAAAAACATTTATGGAAAACAGATAATGAAGAAAGCAGATTTATTTGGCTTTTTATGTTTTTTTTTGTCAGAAATCCTTACCCTCAAGGAGGTGTTTCAGATTGCCAGCAGTGGTATGGAATTTAAACTGCATCCACATTCAAATAGAGATTAAATAAACTATGTAAACATCATGAGATGGTCTTGAGGAAATATGTAAATTGTATTTTTATATTTTCCATATAGACCATGATATGGCTATAAACCGATACAGCCGCCTGTCCAAGAAAAGAGACAATGAGAAGGTCAGTGTTGCCCTAGATGCCTCTTCATGTTTATAAAATAAAGAGATGAAAGTCGAAGATCAATGTGAATCAATCCATAGCCCTGCTGTTTGAGGTCATTGAGTGCTGTTGGTAGGCAAAATCTGAAAATTTAATGCAAAGTAGACTGAATAATGAACCAGTAGCTAACACTAACTGAATGGTGCATAGAGAATCACTTTCTATTTCACATCCTATGGCCCATTCAGTTAGCGTTAGCTAGCAGTTTATTTTTCAGTTTATCAGTAAATGTTCTTTTTTCCCTTCTAGCAAGAAACCTCGAACAACAGGGCTATGGATTGATTCACACCACGTGTACTTCTTTGACTAAAGGTTGTGGATGAGCGTTTAAGCACTAAAACAGCTGTCCAGCATATTAGTGCTTTCCTGATTCACCCAGGCAATATGCACCTGTGCTCTGTAATACAGTAATAGAGCAGTCATACATCTACTGTAGGGATGTCAAAATAATATTCATCATGGGCCACAACATTTCGTCATCCCTCAAGGACTGCATCACTGTATCCAAGACTAAATGTAACTATGTCGCATCCTGTTATTATAGAATTGGCACTATATTTGAAGAATAGTGTGTACATTTTTCACAAACCATTTCGGGGATTACATTTTGTAATATTTTTATTCGCTTAAAAGCAGACAGAGATGAACACGTTCTGGCCTAATCCTTCCTTAGTGTGTTAATAAGAGTAGTTGAGTATGTTCATTCACTTTTCTTGATCGTCCTTTTAACATTATTGTTGAGGTGGAACAGGAGTTGAGCGCTGCTACCCTTCTTGTCTGATGTCTTCAGTCTTACAGGCTCTGTAAAGAAAAGAAGTTTAAGTTCTAATCGTGTGTGTGCAGGTGAAAAGTGAGGTGATGGAGGATGTGTATACATCCAGGAAAAAACAGCATCAGACCATGATGCACTACTTTACTGCACTCAACACCTTGCAGTATAAGAAGAAAGTCGCACTGCTGGAGCCACTGTTGGGTTACATGCAGGCACAGGTAAGGGCTCACTGCTTACACAGCTCTAGGCTTGGACAGTATTTTGAAAATACTATATATTCAGGATTTTTTCTGAAGATAATAATACTGAAGATAAGTTTGCCACCATTAGAGTGGCACCATTAGAAATGCTCTGCTCTGATGCAAGCAGTTTCTTGCATTCCATATGAAACATTGTAATGAAGAAACAACACTGCAGTATATTAAATCCTTCAGTGCTTCTACATTAGTTGCCTGATTTATGGCAGTTAAAACTGGCCATACCTACTGACAAAACGTACACATATGTGACATACCGGTAAACGGGGGTATCATGTCAGGAAAATATTGGGGTATAAAAAATTGGATTCTGCCTGTGGTCATACCTGGAAGCTTTTGATGCAGTAATGGCATAAGCCAGCTCATATAGGCCACAAGGTGAACCATGAAAAGTCTTTTAGAAATTGAATCTCACTCCGCAGTCGGGGAACTACATAATCTTTAGTTCATAAAAAAGGACAACTTGTGTGAAGCTAACAACAAAAAGTTTGCCTCGAATGCCCAATTTTTACGGCGAGGCATTTAATGCAGAACTAGCTTCGTCATGGCGTAATAAGATTTTGGTTCGTGAATGGTGACACGGTAGGGCTACACCAATCGGATATCTGCTTTTTGTCATCAAAACGGCAAGATGGCTGCCCCCGTGGCTTCATCCAGCAGTACTGATGATGAGAAAAACACACCGTTAAGTCCAAATTATCGAGAGTTGCATATTACTTATGCGGAGCACGGGAAGACACAACATTTCACCACCACACGCTGGAATACTTACAGAAAACAACGGTGGCTCCGGTTGAAGGGTGAATGTCAAGACGTAGCTGACAACTACTAACACTCTTGATGGACTTTAAAAACGTGCTACTGTGGGTTTATTGACAAAAATGCCATTGCAAGAGTATAAAGACATCTCGCACATAAGGGAGAGAAAGGAGAAGATACGGAAGATCACTTAAGAAGCAAGGCCATCCCATCAGCATTTATCAGCACGACTGTGAGTCCAACAAAGAAACATTAACAGCAGGTAAGCAAAAATGCATCCCATCACACACAGACACAGTCGTTAAATGACTGAAAGGTACAACTATGTGAGAAACGTAGATCATTGAGTTATCCTTTTGTTTCTTCTAAGGCCAGAAAGCTACAGAGTTGAAGGAAGACCACAGCATTCTTATGCATATCAAAGACAACTGTGTTATTGGAGGTGCAGTACCACAATGGCTGTTCCAAAGACCAGGAGAGGATCATCTGCCAAAGGCTGCTTGTAAACCAAGAGGTGCTGAGAATGGGCCAGCTGAAGACCTTCATTGAACTGGTGAAATCAAGTGAAGGTCTTGATGCTTCAAACTACAGGTAACACAGACACACCCACATAGCAACATCGTGTGTGTGTGTGTGTGCATGTGGGTGCACAGAGACGGGGTCACAGGTGGTGGTGTTCATGTTTTTGTTTGGTGTTGTGTGAGACAGGAAGTGATTTAACTCTGCCTACAATATGATGACAAAGCAGGTCTCTATGTCTTATACTGTATAGGCTTTATGAGCTAAATTTGTCTGTCTGTCTGTGTGTGAGCCTTTTATTGTTGAATATGCTGTCAATTATACAGTGATTTTATTGTGCAGTTTATGTACTAATTTTTAACTAAATAAAGCTAAATATTTACGTGGCAGCTGTGGCCTAGTGGTTAGAGTTGGTCTTGTGATCGGAGGGTTGCAGGTTTTAATCCCATTCCAGTAGGAAGAATGTGGGTGGGGGAATAAACAACTAGTGCTCTCCTGCCCCCTCATCCATGGCTGGTGCCCTTGAGCAAGGCATCTAACCCCTACATTGCTCCAGGGATTGTAACCGAAACCCTGTACCTAAGTAACTGCAAGTCGCTCTGATTAACAGCGTGAGCTAATAGTAATGTAACTGCAATGCAGTTTTATGCAGTTTTATTATTTGTCATGTGCAAGGCCAACTTTACACAAAATGTAATGGGCCTCTTTGGAGAAACTGTTTTTAAGTCATGCTATCTGCACAGACATGTACCTACCTAGACATGTAGGAGAAGAGGTAGTACAATCGACTTGTTTGGACTTTTGGCGGCGACGAGAAACTACAGCAAGGTACTGCCTGTCAAAACTATTTTATTAATAAATGTTGTGTACACTTACAAAGTTCTCAGTGCCTCGTTTTTTAATGTCAGGACCTGTGTACTACCGATGGAGTGTGGAGTTTCTTCGAGCTGTTTTAATGGTTTAAAAATAGCGCAGTCGTCATGCTTCGTCTGAGGGCACCTACCACTTCCGTTAGCCTTCTGGGACAAACAATAAAAAATAGTTAAACTCTGAATGCAACAGGCTAAATCAAATTTGCTCTCCAGTACACATACCAACTCGGTATGATGTTTTAACATGCAAATTTTCATTTTACACCGAAGTTCTCCTTTAAGACTGTTTTTATGGTTGATCAGTGTTGTATTTAGCTACCAACAAATAAATGAATGGTCTTTGTCATCGGTATGGGTACAATTACTGTTTTTTATTGATTTAAATGATTTAACATTAAAAAGTTTACCTCGTTGTCTATTTGCCTGATTGTTTTTCATGAACATGGCTATGTATACAACACTGTTTAGAATCTATTTGCCCCATTTTAGAGGACTTTCGTGTGTTTTTCTCCTCATCGCTAATGTTAAATAAAACCATGCAGACTGGCATGTTGCTGTTCTGTTGAAAATGTCCTGACATTCACCCTTCAACCCGAGCCAATGTCTGTAAGTATTCCACCGTGTGAAGGTGAGATCTTGTATCTTCCGTGCTTCGCAGAAGTAATGTGCATACTGTACAGCACTGTTTCGATATTTTGATAATTTTGAGGACTTTAAGGTATGTTTTCCTCGTCGTCAGTACTGCTGGGTGAAGCCCTGGGGGCAGCCATCTTGCCGTTGTGTGGACAAAAGCAACTATTCGATTGGTGTAGCCCAACCGTGCCACCACTCACAAACCAAAATCTTATTACGCCATGATGAAGCTAGTTCTGCAATAAATACCTCGCCGTAAAAACTGGGCAGGATTTTTCGGGGCTAACTTTTTGCTGTTAGCTTAACATGACTTGTCCTTTTTTATGAACTAAAGATTGTGTAGTTCCCCGACTGCGGAGCAAGATGAAACGATACAGCCTTCACCTTACGGCCTATAAGCCAGCTCTGGTTTATTGCCTAAATGTCATTTACCGTGTTTCATTTCCCTCTGGTTAGATCAGTTTCTTCAAGCTGGGCTCAGAGAATCTCACACAACAATGGGAGGATTTCCTGAATAATATTGGCACCAGTGTGCAAAAGTAAGTGAACTCATGGCTTAGTGCATGTTCTGATAGCACAGGCTAGGACTACATTCATTTGTTTTCACCACCTCTCAGAACCACACTGAGGAGGTCAAATCATGGAGGTCAAATCAGGAATATGAGTTTCTATATTGGTGTTTTCAGAGCTTTTTGTTACCAGAAGAAGATGCAAAGCAAGTGTTTCAAAATGAAGGCACTAGTGGTTGTGTTTCCAATAGTTCACAAATTTAAAAAACATTTGAATGGTGTAAACGAACAAACGGTGCAAATGTATTAGTTTTACAGATTTATGTGAAAATGAATTATTTCATTAAGATATAGAATTAATGTGATATGATCTTCATCTAAGTCTCCTTAAGATGTAGAATGTCTTTTACAAGAGAGACCTGACCAAGATACAAAAACAAAAAGTTTCTATATAAAGATATACAGTGGTGATTAAAAGTATGTGAAACTTTTGGAATTTCATGGTTTTCTAAATAAATTTGTCATAAAATGTGATCTGATCTTCATCTAAGTCACTAGTAAAGATGAACACAATCTGCTAAAGCTAATACTGCAAAATAAACTAAATGTTATGTCTTTATTGAAAACATACACAAGACATCCAAAATGCTGTGTGCAAAAGTAAGTGAATCTTTGGGATTAATCACTTGTTAAACACTCTTTTGGAAATACACTCAAGCAAGGGTTTCCCATAACTGTGGATCAGATCTGCACGAGGTTCAGGAGATATACTAGCCTATTTTTTGTTTGTTTGTTTGTTTGTTTGTTTGTTTTTGCCTTATTTTCAAGCTGTCTGATGATATGGTTTTCTGTTCATTTCTATGTGTGATAGTCTTGAAACTATTGAAATGTTAATAAACTTGGGAAATATGTCTTGCAGTGATGGCAATTTTTCCAGCACCTGTGACATCAAAGCAGCCACAAATTATGTTCCCCCAACGGCACCTCGTAATAGAGAGAGTGTATTACTGGTTCCCTGAGTGTGCTCATGGACATTACAGTGGAGGCTTTACTCTCCAAAAAAGCATGCTGTGTGCAAAAAAACTTGACAAAGAGCTCATTGACACAATTTTACTTGGAGAATAGCTCGTACATTGGCAAAACAACGCAGAGCACTGGATAATATCTAAACAATGCAATTAATGCACCCACTCTATTCTGAATTGCTGTTGAGGGGGCATCATGATTTGTGGTTGGTTTAATGTGTCAGGTAATGGACAACTTGCCATCACTGCAAGAAAAAGGTAGGTGCAAGTTTATCATTATTTTAACAGCATCACGACCAGCCCCCATAGAGATGCATAGAAAACCCATAGATGCATAGAAATTCCCTAATGAAACAACAGCCTATGTTTGACAAATCTGTCCAGTCTACTTAACTCCATCAACAGTGTTTGCGGCCTGCATTCATCCCCAGAAACACTGCGGCTGCGCCCTTTTTTGTTTTTACAAAACGGTCTCGAAGATTCTTCCACAACTTATTGCACAAAGCTTCCTCTTTTCCTAAAGCCACGGCAATTTCTTGCCATGAGTTATGGACTCTCACAGAATCTTTATGTTCCTTCATAGAAGTAGCAGATGCCAATAGAGTCTCACCTCCATGACTTCCGTTTTTGCCACGTGCAAGTTACCAATAAAATGTGGCAGAAGCGCACTTAAAAATGCCGCGCCAGAGGTACACTGACGTCATTTTGATGTCACTCTTTCACACGCACAGTGCGACGCGGCGAGTGTAAACTGTCAAAAGCCGTTTGCAGACACAAAGGAATCCACACGTAGTCACAGCTAGCAAGTATTGCAATGGTTAACCTAGTTGATGTTTTTACAGGCATCAAATTACACACATTTCCATGCACAGGCTCTGGGTCAGTTGTCTGATTGCTGGAACATATAAGACAAATCAAGTGAATTGAACACTTTAGCGCACACTGTATGTAAGTAAAGTCTACACATTGTGTGGTACAGTACTTACAAGAGTGTTTGTAAATACATACTTTATCTTTTTTATGCTAGCCAGTTTTATTCATTTTTGTTGAGTATTAAGTGTGTAATATGTGTCTTGTCTGTATTACTTATGCACATCTCTTCAGGACTATCTGGTTGCCAACATACACAAGAGTGTGATGGAGCCATGCTATATTACAGTGTTTCCCACAAACCAAGTAGCACTGGATTGTTCACCACTTTTTGATGCCTAGGAATATTCGAATCAAAATAAATTAATAGCATTTACTAGCCACAGCTATTTGATTGTTCAACTTTATTTCGGACTGATACCTCTTCAGGTTGCTCCGTCTCCTCTGGACGAGGCCTTTTTTGGCACAGAAAAAAACTTCAATACTCATCTGGATTAAAGCAGAAAACATTCAGAGTCATAATAAAATAATACTAATAATACTAAGAAAAATAATGATGATGATGATGATAATAATATTAAGAAGAATAGAAACCACATATGTATTCTATTCTGTTTTATTTTACTCTGGGCAATCAAAAGCATGGCCTATACCTTTAAAATAAGTGGGTCGGGAAGGAGATTGGGTACATTATTTTAATAATAACTTGAGGTTCGAGTTGCGCTTGGGTTGATTTGAAACGTCGGGCCAGGGCAGGTGTTTTATAAGTGCCCCCCCATTGACATGTATGCACGGATGTTGATCTCTCTCTCTCTCTCTCTCCCTCTCGCTTGCTCCCTGTGCGTGTGAGCGAGAATGACTGAAAAAAAAGAGGCAGAATCAGTTTGTGGTGCTCAGCTTTCATTCTGTGGCACAGAATGGTCTATGTATGGGAAACACTGTACTAGTATGCACGTTGTGGTACTAAATAAAAATGTGCTTCTTGTTTCAGTAGTTGGCTACGCATGACTGGAATAAAAATGACTGCATTCGTGTGTGTGTATCTAGTGTGCGGAGAGAGATGGAAGGAGAAGTAGACATCATGCAGCAGACCATTCAAGACCTCGAGCAGGCCAGTGACCTGCTGTACATGCCAGACCCAGATCCAAATAAAATCCCTATTGACCGCACGCTCACCAGAAAGGCTGGCTATCTCAACATGCGCAAGTAAGCCTTTAAATCTCCATGGACATAATAATGACTAAATTTTATAATACAAGGTTGGCCCTAAATACCAGACAAATTTTAAAGGCTATTATCTTGTATTATTAAAATGACATATAGTACCAAATACATGTGTTGTGTCAGTATACATAGCTATACATGATTTTATCTACTTAATCATTAAGGCTACCATAATTGTGTATAATTTTATATATATATATATATTTAATTTTATATATATACAAGATAGACATCTGACCTGATGTGATCTTTATCTGGCCTTCTACCATGAGCGCTTGGGGTAGCAGAACTGACACATTGCCCCTTTAAAGTTGCTTTAGGCAGTGTTTACAATTTTCCCCTTAAAGTTGCTTTAGGCAGTGTTTACAATTTCCCCATCCTCTATTCTCTCCATTCCCTCTTTAATCAAAGACAGAAGTGTTTCAGTTAAGGTACAGTCAGCAACATTGTTGACTTGCAGACAGTATGTAAGCCATGAAATTAAGTTTGTTTTTGCATCAAATGGTTAGCTTATTTCACAATATGAAAATAGAAATGCAGCAAAAACTGCTTTTGCTGTAAAACTGTTACTGGAAGCCGTTGACCAGGAAGCGCGAACTCGCCTCTGGATTTGGATCCACACTGCTCCACAGAGCTCATGTTCTGCAAGTGAGGTCTAGTTGTCAGTGCCAGCTTGGTTTAACAATTCCAATAAAACATTGCCTATGGCAGCTCACATATGCTTGCCACACATTACACTGGTGATCTGATGATCCCTGCTTTTCATTATGTTTTCATGACATTTGTGTTTCAGTAAAACAAGCCTAGTGACTTCAACCTGGGATCGGCAATACTTTTTCACCCAGGGAGGGAATTTGATGAGCCAGTGTCGTGGTGATGTTGCAGGGGGGTTGGTTATGGATTTAGATAACTGCTCAGTGATGGCTGTGGATTGTGAGGACAGACGTTTCTGCTTCCAAATCACATCTTTTGATGGCAAAAAGTAAGGCTCTGACACCACTTTTTGATTTTAAGACTTTATGGAAGTCGGATTTTCTTTTGTTCATTAGTGTGTCGATTATTTGTTAATTTGTAATTATATTTATTTTCAATGACTCATGCCAGTAGTTGCATTAAGGAATATTAATGAATTGCTCTCATTTTTATTTAGAGTGGCCGTTTTACAAGCAGAAAGCAGAAAGGACTGTGAAGAGGTAGACATGCCTTCACACTAACACTCGCCCATCAAAGTGGTCTTTAAAAGAGAACTGCATAAACATTTTATCAACGGTCCTTGCGCCCCCCTTGCTCATGCCCCTTTACCGCCTCCCCTCACACACGCCATAAAAAAAAAAAAAAAACACGGCATACAGCTTGCTCCCCACCTCATGCCACCTCCCCCCACACACACAGGGCACCGCCCTCACACCCTCACGGTTCAAGCTCTCCCCCCACACACAGGAGATAGGTTTGCCTCCCGCCTCATGCCGCCCTCAGCCCCTCTCCAGAAACATTTTGCCCAAACCCACCTCAGCGCTGTTGACTGTTTTCAGGGATGTTGTCGCTGTTGGCTGCACACACACACAGCCCATCATTGGCCACCACAGCCAGTCCTCCCTCACAACCCCAACTGCACTATGGGTCCGATTCTCCCCTGCGCGTAAGGGCGCGTAAGTGAAAAAAAGCGCGCAACTTCTACTGTTGACTTAAGTCTGTCATTTACGTGGAGGATATGCGCTTCGGGAGGAGCAACCCCAAAATTAGGGAGTGACGCATGTAAATGAACCCTACACACATTCTACCCTCCACTTAAGCGGTTTTCTCTTTACGCGCCTCAAAGGGCTGTAGTAAGGTCCAGCGCCACTATAAGGTGAAATTAAATACTGCATTTGATGTCG
The DNA here is from genome assembly GCA_027475355.1 of Coilia nasus. Taxonomy (NCBI): domain Eukaryota; kingdom Metazoa; phylum Chordata; class Actinopteri; order Clupeiformes; family Engraulidae; genus Coilia; species Coilia nasus. The sequence goes on from CM050211.1 coordinate 1,380,530, forward strand.
GCTAGGCCTATAATGTCAACATTTGTTTTGCCATATTTAACATACCAAAGTGCAGAGTCATTTGGTTGTTGATCCTTATTCTTTAAAGGACAACGTTTCTAATAGCCATGACATTATTTTTCTAAAATATCACGTCATATTAGGTAAATTACAAACAAACGACAATGAATAAATGAATGAATGAATGAATTGATTGATTAATTATTTTTTTAATTACGTAATTGGTGTGAATATAAATATGACCAACATCCTCTCAGAATCAGAAACCAAAATGCCATCCTTGTACCTGCTCGCACTCCTGCGTCAATGGAAGAGAGAATGCCGAGGTTGAAGACGCGCTATAGGTCGCGTTTGTAGGTCTAGATAAACATCCTGGGTTTCACTGACATGGAGTGCATGCAGCGGTTTCGCTGGACCGTTTTGCAACACCTTTGCACATTTGCAACACCTACAATATATCACACAAACTCAAGTGAATGTGACAGCCAAATCAAAGTGGATGAAAGGGTCCTCAGTGATGGATATTGTAACGATCCGAGGCTTGCTTGACACTTTCAGGAAGCTTAGAAACCGTTTCTAGAACAGAGTTGCTGTTTAGCCACAACTCACGCTTATTCCACACAAACACTACGGTGCAACAGTGCAGCAACTTTTCTGTGTTTCTCTTCTCTTACCCCCAGGCACACACACACAACACAACTCCATTCCCTTAAAGGCACATACGCATAAGAATATCACAGAAAAGAACACAATTAACACAGGTTATCACAATATGTTTGTTGCGGTTGGGTTGGAAAGCCACAGCGTTAGGGGTAACAATCGCTTGTTTGTCATGACAGTTGGACACGAAACGTCGGAGTGATTTCAGTTCTCGAATGTGAGCATTGTAACAGAGCTCAAATAATAAGCTGTACCGTTTGAGTGCGTAGAATGTACTCCTTGCTCTCTGATTTTTTCAATGAACAGTGTTGCGCTTCACAACGAATATAGTTATTGTTTATTTCATTATCGCAGCATATATATGTTGTAAAACCGGACTTCTTAAAGTAATGGGCTAGAAAGATCATTTGCACCACTTGTTTGCTTGCATATTCAAATTGAAAGTTCTTTTCTGTTTCCCACGGACTGCCACTGCTTTTATATGTGTAGTCAGAAAGTCCATGTCCCATGTTTCTTGAATCTAGTTTCTAGAATCCGCGCAAGACGAAAGTGCTTAAAAAGTGCGTGCGTAAAAAAGACTTGCGCGCCTATGGGAGAATCAGCCCCTAAATGCACTTTATACCATCCCCCATCACCTATTCTACCTCTGCTCTTCATCTAGTAGCTATACCTCCAACTGCATTCTACGCACTTTACTCTACCCCCTCCCCATGCACAGTTTAGATTATCAATCAGCAGTTTCACTGCATGTCCTACTCTACCCAGTATGTCTATGTATGTGACAAATAAATACCCTTGTATCATTGTATCATCTTATTGGATATAAAGGGGAGAACTAGGACCAATTTAATACTTGAGGTTAAAAATTGCTTGCTTGTAAATTCCTCTTCAATACTTAAAAATTAACCACAATTGCGGTTTAATAGGGTATGGATGTTTGGAGATAGCTGAAGGCAAACTACAACACCTTATTTTGAGCAAGTGAATCATCATTGCAATTACTAAGTGTCTGATGTGACTGTTTGTCTTGACTTTTACCCAAAGTACACTTAAAATATTACATTAATGTATTTATTGCATGAAAATATTCATAAAAATAATTTGTCCTTACAGTGGATTGCAACCATAAACAACATTTCTAAGAGGATATATTTGAGTGAAAATCCTGAGGTTAGTCCATTGTTTTTGCTATATTATTATTGTAGTACAATTGGTGTCTACCAGTTTTGTCAGAGGATCCAGTGCACTGTATCACACTGACCCAATATTTAAGTCATTAGAACTGAGCGAGTGAATATAGCCTTCTGTCTTTTCATTATGCTGTAATGCCTTTCTTTCTCCCTTTGCAGGAAATTGCTGCTCGAGTCAACCAATCAGCTCTGGAGGCTGTTACACCTTCTCCCTCTTTCCAACAGAGGCAAGAAAGCCTCCGCTCAAGCACGTGAGGGATTAGTACACTGAAATTATTAACTATTATATGCACTGTTTTTTAGCGCCTATTGTGGTCGAAGAACACGTAACACTTTAGGTTTATTATTATTCCATTCCATTACTCCTGAGTCCTGAGTCAGTCGTCCTATTGTTGGGTTTGTTTGCTAAGTCGCAGGGTCTAGTTAGCTTGAGAAAATTTCAGGGCACCTCATAAGTAGTGCACCTCAGGATCAACGGGTGTTTCACGCCTTTAGTCACTATACACCCTTCCTCTGAGGCGGACCCACTTAAGGTGATCAATCCTTAAAGGTGTACTTCCACGAGAAACCGTTTAGTACTTGCTCTTTTGAAATATGATAGGTCACCCCGAGTTGCATATGCATGCTGCATATCAAAATGTTTTTCTACCCCCATTTTCTATATCAGTCAAAAGAAGACAATAGGCTGGAAAAGACCCAATGCGAAAAGGGCCTTCGGCGTGACGCAGACGTGAAAATACATATAAGACAAACTGACCGAATAGGCTTTAAATGATGTTAGCCTGTGACTCGCATAAGATTAGCAGGCTAGTTAAATGACTGAACTGCATTTAGCCGGGCACTTGCACTGTTTTGTCATGCAAATATTACCATTCTGAAACGTTCATTGACAAACGGTCAGGAAGCGACTGTGCTTGTGCCATCTCTCTTTCCTCTTTGGATTCAGGATCAAACACATAAGGCTGTATCTCCGAAGACATTCTGTGTGCAGTTTTAGCGCTGTCAAGTTGACTTTTCCCCACTCTGCTATCAAGTTGAGGGGCAAAGCTGTGGGGCAAAGGAAGCTGCAGGGAACGTGTCACGCCTCTGGTGAAATCGTGTCGTTCTCCCGGCCCCACCCCCTCCACCAAACTAAAACAGCCTGAAACAGAAGCACTAGAACATTTTTTTCATCAAAACCAGCGCACAGGGCAATTATCAATACTAGAGAACACCGCAAAATTAATGAAAACATGATGGAAGTACACCTTTAAATGACCTTCAAGAGATTCCGGTCCAGACCCTCTGTACAAAATGAAATGAAGTACGAGGGGTGGGTTTACCAGGCTACCCATAGCCTTTAGTCACACTAGATTTCTTTCTTAACAACACTAGAGAGCAGAAAGACCATTGTTCAGTCAACCATTTTGTCAGTGTTAAACTGTAGTGATATTTACATACACACAGCCCCTTCTACACTGAAAGCTCTTGAGAAGGTGTTGTTACTGGTGATGGTTTTCAAAGTCATCATTGTAAACTTAATGAGTGTAGGATGGTCTTCTCTCTGTGGAAGGAGGGAAAGGCACTGCCTTCTTTTTATTTACAAGTCATTGCAAAGTAAATACCTTACTTTTAAAAATTAGACACAGTTCACATAACACAAGGTCACAGAGTTTTATAACACATTAAATCTGAGGTTGGTAAATTATTGTGTCACCTTTTTGGCACCAGTTAAATGGCATGAACTGCAAGAAGTTTTCAAGTTAGACCAACTTGTGTCTGCAGACAACTTTAAGGTTTTAATAGACAATACACAATACTGTGCAGTGTTCTTGTTTTAAATGATATTTATTTTTATTTATACTCTTTGTTTCTTTTTTACCTGATTTTGTATTGTTTGATGGTTTACTCAGGCCATTGCTATAAAAGAGCTAGGGCTTTGACGTCAAACTTTGTTATTTGAATATTTAAAAAAATTGAGAGATTCGAACGGCAGCCTTAATATTCGAACCTGTTATGGGCATTATTTTTTGTGAATACGTTTGCTTGTAAACGTTGTTTTCAATTCAGATTCCCAGGTTTTTTCACGCCTGGTGAAGTTGTGAATCGCAAGCTTATTATGCTATTATTAGTCATCTGGGCTCCTGTAGTGTCCTGGTTCGCACCTATTTTGCATACCAAAACAATGGCCGCACCAGCAACAACCCCGCCTGCAGTCATGACAAAGAGTTTGAAATCTACACTCCTGACCATTTGAAAACCATTGTATGGTGCTAGTTTAGTCTCCAAAGCAAGAGAGGAAAATCATGACTAAGAACGAAGTGATATGCCTGACTGTTAACAAAAAAAAACAGTCGTGACACCGTGTTGTTCTTCCGAAAACATAATTGGCTGCCTATAGAGTAGATGAAGGAAAGGTTCCTGTAAGCTTGTGTATTTCCAATAGAGCGTAAACTGTGTCATAACAGCATCTTCTGTTACATTCCGCTCATTACATCTTCACTCCGACACTGAACATCTTGTTTGCTCAATAATAACAGTTTTAGCACACGCATAAATACTTGGCCTTTCGTGCATGTAGTCTATTGACATTGACTGATGCACTGCCCTCTGGTGGACAACTTAAGTTTGATACCAATATAGCTCTTACTGAAGTCATTTAATGGTCAAAATATTATTAATACATGTTCGAATATTTTCGAAATTCATAAACAAACGAACTTCGAATATGATTTTTAGGCAAAGGTCAAAGCCCTAAAAAGAGCTTAATGCTCAGTCATTTTTTCCCTAAATAAACAATGGATGATGATTATGATGACAGACCATATTACGCTTGACCTTTTGGTTGTCTATCAAGTCTGATTCAAAGATTGCATAAAAGATATAAAGATTTTAGAACTTTATGGATGAAACTGAATGGTTTTGTCTGACTCAAATTTTAGGCAAAGTAGACCAAAGTCCGTCCGTGCGAGCAGCCAGGGTTCCTTGGGCTCCGAGTCACCTGCGCTTTCCTCACTCTCGCTCGATTCACTGGTCGCTCCAGAGACGCCAATCCAGTTTGACATCATCTCACCTGTGAGTGAGGAGCATTCTGGCCAGGCCAAAGGTGCCACACAGGGCAGGTTTGTCACGTCAGTATTGGGAATATGAATGCTTTCTGTTCAACATCAAAATGTTGCTTGTGGTCAAGGCAGAGTTAATGTTTTTTTTTGTTCCTGAAAGAAGGACTAACCCATTTGGAGAATCAGGGAATTCACAGTCTCAAGATGGAGAAGGTAAGGAGTCTGTGTTTGAAGATGTAGGTTTAGAGATAGAATCTGGGGGCTGTATTACAGAAACGTTCTTAAGTCTTAAGATACAGGGGGTTTTCTCAGTTTGGTCCTACAGAAGCAAATCCAAACTACACTTAGAATAGGGTAGAAACATTTAGTGAAGATTGAGTGTTCTGTAACGGCCTTTTGTCTTAAATCAGATTCTATCCCTAGTTACCATCGCTATCAAACCAGGGTGCATTGCAAGAGTGCAAGTGTTGTTGCTAACTTCCTTAGCAACTTCGGTGGTTTGAACAATGGACTTAGTACACTGCTATTTCCCAACAGCATCATCCAGACTAAGCAACTGATGATGTTTACAACTACGTTAGACCGATGGATCGTTCAAGGACGCAAGTGTTTCCCAACAGCAAAGTCTGAACAATCCATCGGAAGTTGCATAGTAAAGTTGTGTAGTTCGAACAATTAGCTTGGACCTGTCGTTGTGCCATCATTGTGCCTTTTTGGAGCGGATTTGGCAGCCTTCGATGTGTTACTGCCACCAACTGCATGAATGATGTTACTTTAATTCACTTCAGTTTTGGTCTGTCAATGCCAGATTATGTAAAAAGAAGGTAGAAAAAGCTGTTGCAAAATGTGGTTGGATCAAAGTAAATTTACGTCGCTGATGTTAATGGGCGTTTTGCAATACTGTGATGTATAAGCATGGATTACTGACCCACAATCAAGGTTATTCCATTGTCCCACAGATCATTTCCTGTTTTTAACAGATCATTCATCTGTTTTTAAACTGATTACCATTCAGCAGGATTCAAACCCATATCTCATGGTAAAAAAGGTAGCATAATTCCTTTGAAAGGAAAATACACAGGCATATGACACAAACTGACATTCAGTTGTTGCTTTTAGAGATATCCCAGAGTTTCTGCAACTGTCATACCGGCTTAAGTGAAACGAGACTACGTTTCTGTCCTTATGTAGTTCAATTATTTCTATCGTTATCCGCAACGAATGCATCCAAATACTCTCCGAACACTTCCAAAATATCTGGATCCTTTGCAGGTTGAACCACAGAACTCCAGACTAACATAGTTCAGACTTCCATCTTACTTTGGTGGATTTTCAGGAAACAGTCGGACTTGCTGTTGGCTCATTCGAACCTACGTTGTACAACAGTGGTTCGATACTAACCTCCGTCATTGTTTGGGAAACACACACCAGGATAGGATAGATTGGGAACTAGTCAGGAAGTTTCTGTAATATGACCCCTGTTCTTAATTATTACTTTCGTAAGTATCTTGATGGCATTGGGAATGTACTCTAATCTCTTTTTTAATCACAGGTGTGATTTACAGCTGTTGAGTGCAAATTCATCTTTCAATGTGAATCAATGGTTGTCTTTTGTGCTTTGCAGTAGTTTGATGTTATGCTTATCTGTGATGCTTAATGTAATGCTCGTCTCTGCTTAGATTCTATTCTACACCAGCTTTTCATTGTGCGGTTCTTGGGCTCCATGGAAGTGAAGGCCACAGAGAACACAGACGTCATCTACGATACTATGAGGCAGATCTTGGCAGCGCGGGCCATACACAATATCTTCCGCATGACTGAGTCACACCTGCTCGTCACCTGCGAAAGTCTCAAGTAGGAGATATATACAATAGGAGATATATACAATACAATACATTGTAGGCAGCTGTGGCCTAGTGGTGTAGGCAGCTGTGGCCTAGTGGTTAGGGAGTTGGTCTTGCAATCAGAAGGTTGCCGGTTCAAATCCCACCCATGGCTGAGATGCCAACTGTAACTGTAACTGAAACCCTGTAAATATCTGTAAGTCGTTCTGGATAAGAGCGTCAGCTAAGTGTAATGTAATAATAATAGTAATAATACAACATGTTCAGCATGACATTCACACATGCTAGTCACCTACGTCTGTCTCAAGTAGAAAACTATCTGCGTGCCTGTTTTATAGATATGAAAAGACATTTAAAGAAGACTTAATAGTTTGCATTTAGTTGATTAGCTTTTATTTGTTGTGTAGTCGAGTAGATGAATTGTTTCTCGTTAATTGTTTCCTCTTACTAGCCCAAACAGGTTATGCTTATATTTAGTTTTTTCTAAATGTTTAGTTTTTTGTTATATTTTAAAATGTGGTATTTTTAGCGTTGTACAATGCTTTTGGCAAAAAGTGCCTTCCAAGTATCATAACCATAAACATCCACTCTTGAGTGTCAGAACAGAGCAGTGCAGCTTATTTTCAGATAGACTTTCCAATGCTGTTTGTCTTGACAAAGGGATAAAGTTAAACTTGTAGGCCTTGTGGATAATAAGGATAATTACTCTGAAACGTCAATGCAGCTATCCCAAGTATTCTTCGTATAATGATAAAAGTGAAAAAAGTAATAATAATAATAATAATAATAATATGTTTATCTTTCAGGTTAATTGATCCACAAACACAAGTAACCAGACTGCGGGTATGTAATTCCACACACGTATTTGTGTGTTTGTGTGTTTATTCTGTGGACAGTAAAAAAATAACTAAAAAGTTGTCAGCAATTTGTTGTTGCTGTAAATTTAGCACCAGCACCTCAGAGCCTGTCACCTGGCAGTTTTACAAATTATAAGTTTAAGGGTTTCAGCCCTTGTTTTTCATGGAGTAGTGTTTATATTTAACCATTGTTATGTTTGTAGAAATGATCAGTGTCTTCAACAGTGTTGGGGTTGTTCCTCAAAAAAGTAATCAATTACACAATACTCGCTACTGTTAAAAAATGTAATGCATTGCTTTACTTCTTTACTCCTTATTGAAAGTAACTCGTTACATTACTTTGCATTACTCAGCAACGGCCTTAAGCAAAACACATAACAAATTCCTATTGCAATGAGCAAGATGTAAGACAAGTCCTTTTTTCATGCCCTTTAACGAAAACAGGCTACACCACAAAGCTGGTGAAAAAAGAGCACTGTACAGGGTCATACCACTATTGCACTGCTGGCAGGCTTAAGTAATAAAAAAACAAGCCAAAAGTCTAAAACAGGTTAACGTCATATCAGCACTCACTAAAAATAGAATAGATGAAATAGCATGCAGAGACATAGGCACAGCATAAATGCCGTAACAAACTAGACCATTGAAATAAAACGTGTTACTAAATAAAATAACTGGACATTTAACCACATTAGATCATGTCAGGGTAAACATGTTTCATTGGCATGGTATAGTCTAGGCTAGGGCAAAGGCACTTTGTTAAGTCACTGGGGGTGCTCCTCACTAAAACGATGATCATATTGCATGGGAAGTCTTTCAAATGTTTTATCGGACAATCAATTTCCATCAGGTTTCAGCACGAGACCGTTGACTAGTCTGAATAGCCTCTTAACTGGCGCACTAGATGGGGTACGCTAGCTATGTTAAGTTTCTTATACTTTTTAACGTCCATGTCTGACTGCGAATTCAAATACTCTGTTACCTTATTGTCAGAGTTAAAGAAAGCTGCATCTCCCTCCTTCTCATCAAAAGCAAAAATCTCTCCATCTCCTTTTCAGCGACAGTGCTTGTATGGCGGCAGGTTTCTGATTCTGTGTAACGGAATCCAAATCACAGAGCAAAACAAGACACTCTGCAACCAGCAAATGCTTCACAACTTCTTGCTTCTCCTCTTCCCTAAGCTATTGCACTTTAACTTAGGCAACGTCTCTCGTCAAGATATTAAAAATAAAGAGCATATCTCCACCCCCTGAACGTTAAGGTTTGTCTGAATTTAACAAGCACCGACAGTTTGCATGTGGACATGTCTCGCGATTATTGTGCAAGCGTGCACCTGAGGACTTTGGGGAAGGGTCAGGGAATCCGTCTCGGATATGTGTGGTCAGTCTGTCCACTGGAGAAATCCAGTAATCAGCATATGCACTTTTACAGGGTTCCCACAGTCATGGAAATTGAAAAATTTTCAGGCCTGGAAAAGTCATGGAATTTTGTAAATTCACTGAAAGTCTTGGAAAAGTCATGGAATTTTAGTTTCTCCATAACGCAACTACAGCGTTCTGTTAAATTGTCATTAGGCCTTTAGAGTCGACAATAAATGCACTGACAGTATTTTTAATGTTAACCCTATTGACGCCCACAAAGTGGGTGGAAATTTACACCCATTCGTCTCTGTTGAATTACTCTGGAACGGTACATCGTAGTGAGATGGCACTTATACCAAATGAAACAGCAGAGCCAGGGCTTTACAACGTGACCCCTGCTTATTTTTGCGCTCAAGTATCGGCGATATATTCTTTTTTTTTTAATTAGTCAGAATCTCGCATATTAGAGCTCTGCACAGGCGTTATTGTCATTGAAATTACTCGCGAACCCATGATCGCATACACATGGCACGCATATCAGAAGAAATACAGAATCTCAGCTTTCCAACGACACATACTTCTGCCCTGAATTTATCATGTTAAAACAAGGGATGAAATGTTTGCCAAGTAATGATTTGACACATTTCTACTTCACCCATTTTACACTCACGGTTGTCAGTCAATGCATAATGTGAAGGATAGCGGAACTTACAGATTCTACTGCTATCGTGTATTTCTGTTAAAACACGTTTCATACAGTTTTGAAATTACTGCAAATTTCGGCATAATATTCATAATCCTGCATAATCCTGATATAACATCCTCCATTACATGGAAAATAGGCCCTTATTTCCATCAGGCACAGACTACATATTTATCAATATTGATAAACCACTGAATATCCCACCATCATGGTTCTTATATTGCCAGATCCCAGACAATCTCCTCTACTCAAATATGAAAAGGTGTTCCTATTGACAGCATCCTATGGACAGGTATTTGCAAGAATACAAGATTTTTTATACACAATATGCTTTTTTATTGGTTTACTATTTTTTATAAAATCAGTGCAAATAGTAGCTCACCAAATGAAACCAGATATATATATATATATATATATATATATATATATATATATATATATATATATATATAGCCTAGACCAGTGTTTCTCAACCTATGCGCCAGAAGATTACCGTCGGGCCGCCATCCGACATACTTTGCACTATAATTTTATAATTTATCACTTCAACTACTGTCACTGTCAATCAAATTATGTGGAAGAGCAATTCTGGCTGGCTGGCCCTGCATTCAGCACTTTTGTTACTGCGTGCCACGGACCGCCCACTCTAACCTAACGTTCTCAATATTCGAATCTAGAATGTTCAGTTTTCCCGCTGCGAATTTGCCCTCACTCATTCATTCCGTACCAGGTCAAAAGAAAACGTGATGAATTGACCACCCAAACTAAAGTGTTGAAAAGTAATCTGATAGAGAATGAAAAGCTAACGAAGGCATCGTACATGATTTCACACCACATTTCCAAATGCCAGGCACCTTTCACAATTGGGGAGAAGCTAATTATGCCTTCCATAGTTAGTGCATGTAATGAGGTGTTGGGTTCGGCTGCCGCAGCCACAGTAAAAGATATCTCTCTGTCTAATGACATAGTCTGTCGCCGAATTGATGATATGGCGGCAGACATCGAAACGCAAGTTATAGAGAGGGTGAAAGCATCTGACTGGTTTGCTATTCAATTGGATGAGACAACAGATATTGCTAACCTGACTATGCTTCTGGTGTACATCAGATATGCTCATGAGGCCTGGTTTCATGAGGATTTCTTGTTTTATAAAACACTGCCAGGGAACACAACCGCTGGAGATATATTCCGTGTGCTTGATGGGTACATCTCTGGGCATGGGTTGACGTGGGGGCGTTGCGTCTGTGTCTGCACTGATGGGGCAGCGGCTATGACTGGTAGGCACAATGGAGTTGTTGCTCAGGTGAAAGCCGTTTCACCATCAGTCCAGACAACACACTGTGTTATTCATCGAGAGGTACTTGCTTCTAAACGTCTGTCCACAGAGCTTTATGAAGTGTTAAATCAAGTAGTCAAGATGGTGAACTTCATTAAAGCCAATCCCACAAATTAATCGTATATTTGCGGCTCTGTGTGACAAGATGGGTTCATGTTCATCTGCTTTTGCACTCTGAGGTTCGTTGCCTGTCACGGGGTAAAGTAGTGTCCAGAGTGTATGAGTTGAGGTTGAGGCATTCTTGACACATAAACAGTCCAATCTTGCTAATCACCTGCAAGATCAGTCCTGGATTCTAAAGGTAGCTTATCTTTCTGACATCTTGGACCAGTTTAGCATGCTAAATCTGTCAATCAACAAGGCCAAGCCTGTGACATCTTTCAAGCCAATGATAAAATCATGGCTTTTAAAAAGAAGCTCTCTGTCTGGACCAACAGAGTTAACAGAGGTGTGTTTGACATGTTCGGCTGTCTGTCGTCTCTGGCTGATGAAGGTGTGGATTTGGGACAGGTGCCGGTAGTGATCGCACATCACCTTACTGAAACAATACGTCATTTTGATTTGTACTTTCCCTCAAAATCCTACCTCACAGAAAAGCAATGGGTAGGAGATCCGTTCAACAACCCAGAAACAAGCGATCTGCCACCTGTGGTGAAAAATAAACTTCTGGAGCTCTTGTGCGATGCTGGTCTGCAGTTGAGATTCAGTCGACTTGGTTTGTCTGAATTCTGGCTGTCATGCTGCAATGAGTATCCCCAGCTGAGTGCCTTTCCATTCTACATACCTCTGCGAGACCGCATTTTCACATTTGACAGCCACGAAAACAAAATACTGAAACAGGCTCGACTCAGAAAACACGCTCCGAGTGGCCTTGTCACCCTGTCTTCCTCGTTTTGACCTATTAGTGGCGAGAAAGCAGGCGCATCCTTCGCATTAGAATTTAGATTTTTCTTGAAGTCTCTGTAGATGGCTGGGTCTGTCAATTATTTAAGGTTAAAGGTCAGCATGTTGGCTACGTTCAGTTCTCCCTTTTAAGCTCATACTGGGACTGTGTAAGCTGTAAATAGGGCTACAGTGGGTTTCTCGGTTTGAGGTCCCATGTTTCTGGTAGACCTTTCATAAGTCCGTTATTGAGGCAGTGTTTGAAGTTTAAAGGTGTGCTGAAAAAAATATATATATACAGTACTGTGCAAAAGTCTTAGGCAGGTGTGAAAAAATGCTGTCAACTAGGAATGCCTTCAAAAATGGAAGTGTTCATCATTTATGTTCATCAATTAACAAAATGCAGTGACTGAACAAAAGAGACACCTAAATCAAATCAATATTTGGTGTGACCACCCTTTGCCTTTAAAAGAGCATCAATTCTACATAGAGTTCTGCATAGAGTTTTTGAAGGAACTCGGCTGGTAGCTTGTGCCAAACATCTTGAAGAACTACCACAGATCTTCTGTGGATGTATGCTTCTCTATGCAATAGACCTAGAAGAACTGATGCTCTTTTAAAGGCAAAGGGTGGTCACACCAAATATTGATTTGATTTAGGTTTCTCTTTTGTTCAGTCACTGCATTTTGTTAAAGGTGTACTTCCATCGTGTTTTCATTCATTTTGCGGTGTTCTCTAGTATTAATAATTGCCCTGTGCGCTGGTTTTGATGAAAAAATATTCTAGTGCTTCTGTTTCAGGCTGTTTTAGTTTGGTGGAGGGGGTGGGGCCGGGAGAACGACACGATTTCACCAGAGGCGTGACACGCTTCCTGCAGCTTCCATTGCCCCACAGTCAACTTGATAGCAGAGTAAGGTAAAGGGGAAAAGTCAACTTGACAGCGCTAAAACTGCACACAGAATGTCTTTGGAGATATAGCCTTATGTGTTTCATCCTGAATCCGAAGAGGAAGGAGAGATGGCACAAGCACAGTCGCTTCCTGACCGTTTGTCAATGAACGTTTCAGAATGGTAATATTTGCATGACAAAATAGTGCAAGTGCCCGGCTAAATGCAGTTCAGTCATTCAACTAGCCTGCTAATCTTATGCGAGTCAGTCACAGGCTAACATCATTTAAAGCCCATTCGGTCAGTTTGTTTTATATGCATTTGCACACGTCTACGTCACGCTGCAGGCCCTTTTCGCATTGGGTCGTTTTTCCCGCCTATTGTCTTCTTTTGACTGATATAGAAAATGGGGGTAGAAAAACATTTTGATATGCAGCATGCATATGCAACTCGGGGTGACCTATCATATTTCAAAAGAGCAAGTACTAAACGGTTTCTCGTGGAAGTACACCTTTAATTGATGAACATAAATGATTAACACTTCCATTTTTGAAGGCATTGCTAGTTGACAGCATTTTTTCACACCTGCCTAAGACTTTTGCACAAAGTGGGGAAAAAAAAACTTGGTTTCATAATAGTAATGATACTGATAGTAGTAGTAGTAATAATAATAATAATAATAATAATAACAACAACAACAGCAACAATAATAGTATAATAATAATAATAATAATCAATTTATCAGGCTTAGATATTTGTATACCTATATAAGTTGTCTATCTATCTGTCTATCTATCTGTCTATCTGTCTATCTGTCTATCTATCTATCTATCTATCTATCTATCTATCTATCTATCTATCTATCTATCTATCTATGAAGGCAAACATGTGGCAGGCGGGGCTGGAGTGGGGTGCGGGGTCGTATTCAGTGAGCACGCACCAGCGTAGACCCATGCAGCACCTTGCAACACTAAAGCCTAACATCACTGGGCCTCAGCGCAAAGAATTTTGAGAAACTCTGGCCTAGACTGTCCTGAAAAAGACAAGATAGAGCATGTATGTATGGCCTTTACAATGACCAAGATATGAGCTTAAAAGTAAAGGTTGTGAAAATACCCTGAAAACAGCCTAGGGCCCATAGGGTTAAACATTTCATATTCAGCACTAAAAGTATGCTAAATTGTACACACTTAAGGTGCCGTGAAGTCATGGAAAATTCACTTTAGGTCATGAAAAAGTCATGGAAAGGTTTTGAAATTTTGTCAGTGAAAAAAGAGTGGGAACCCTGCTGTTAGTAACTGTAGTGTGATTATTAAACTTATAACAGTAAGACGTTCCACTACTACGTTATCGACAAATGTAATGTGAGTACAGTAAGGCGTTACACCCATCTGTGGTCTTCAATGGTCAATGTAGTTATTGTTTATTTAATGACTTTGGCAGATATGACCTATGCAGATGTTTTCTGTAAACAGCTGAGAATATATACCACCAGCCAAACGTTTTAAAACACCCACATTTTTCTATAATTTTTTAAAATGAAATTTAGGCAGTTAAGTCTTAAAAGTTGGTGATACGAATTTCTACAGGTGTCTCAACGGTTCTTCACAACTTACAATTTCCATTCCATGTGTAAGAGTAGTATTAGAACATACTGTGGTGCCATACTGTCATGAGCATCATTTTAACAGTATTGTACAGCAGAAAGTGGTATGTTGCTACAAAAATGGTGAAAAAATATATGAATAACACTTAACAAATGTAGGTGTTTCCTACAGAGAAATTGTAAAGATGAGAAAAGCACTCAGAGAGGGCAGACCTACGGCAGGGCAGCTCAGATCACCACCAAAATCTTCTCACTTTTCAGTTAGCCCATTTTTGACCTACCCTCAAAATTTCATTGAAATCCATGCATAACTTTTTGAGTTATGTTGCTAACTAACAAGCAAACAAACAAATGCCGATGATTACATAACCTCCACTGGCAGAGGTAATCAAAAGGCTCTTCGAAACTGACAGGAAGGGGTGTGGCAGAGCCAGAGCCACAACAGAATCAGAAGACAGGTTTCTGATAGTCAACAGCTTGCTTTAGAGGTGTACTGTAGAGGTTGACTGTAAAGAGAAGACTTCAAGCTGCAGGCCTGTCTGGGCCATGAAACAGCCCATTGACACTGAATGAGAAAAAATGGTGTTTTAGTAGTGTATTTAACTTTGATTTGAAAGCAAAGCTTGCAAGCTTATTAAGCTTTCCAATTCACGATTTCACAAGCTTTCCAAGATCATAATTGGTCCCACTTAGTCCTCTTGCTACTCATTTTGACAGTGGATGTCTCATTTCTGTCTTTTCCAGTTCCCCTTGTCCAGTGTGGTGCTGTGTGCATCTCACCAAGAAAACAAGCGACTGTTTGGCTTTGTACTTCAGACACCTGGAGGGAAAGTAGACGGACGACCAATCACTGTTTGTTACATCTTTGAGTCTAACAATGATGGAGAGAAGGTCAGTGGTTCAGTTGTTTCACGTAAAAAGTACATTCATAGGTAACCATGTATACAAGTAAAATGTTGCACATTTCTATAAGAAATTGTGTGAACCTCTTCGAGATGAAAATTAGTTTCTATGTTTGGTATTATTGTTTTTGTCAAAACGGCTTAACATACCTGTATACCTAAGTGATGGGGGCATGGAGGAAGCTTGAAGACATTGCTTTTTGTAAACCATTAAAAAAGCTTAAACTAGCTCCACACTTCCTTGTTATTATAACAAGTGCCCTGACATTCAAAACAAGGCATTGAGAACTTTGTAAGTGTACAGATCGTTTATTAAAAATAATTTTCTTGCACTCTCTACCTTTATGGCATGTCAAAGAAGAGGGTTAACAGTTGTACAACCCCAATTCTGATGAAGTTGGGACGTTGTGTTAAAGGTACATAAAAAAGAAATGCTATAATTCTCAAATCATACAAGCAATATAAGTGTTTGAGAATAGTCTAAGGACAACATATTAATTATTGAAACTGTTTTTTTTTGTTGTTGTTGTTGTATGCGATATTTATGCTCATTTCAAATTTTAGGCCAGCAACGTGTCTCAAAAAAGTTGGGACGGTGTCAATAAAAGGCTGGAAAAGTTGAGTAAGACTAAAGAAAAAACAATGGAGGATGCTTCACAATTAATTATATTAACTGACAAGATAATTTTGTATAAAAAAGGGCTTTCTTTCTTGTCCTTGACATGATTTCAGCAGCAACTGGTAGGTGTCTTTCATCATGTTTTCCTTCTTATTATGCTTAAAATGTGACAGATCTGGACAGCATGCTGGCCAATAGCATCCGGTTGCCATTATGATGGAGCCACATTTTGTATATAATGTAGTTTGACCTCATTATCTGGTAATATTTAAGATCTACCCTCAAAATATAATACGTGAGTGCCATCTTGTGCATTTCAAAACTTATATATGTATATATATATACAGTATCTCACAAAAGTGAGTACACCCTTCACAGTTCAGCAAAAATGGACCATATCTTTTCAAGGGACAATACTACACAAATGAAACTTCAATATGTTTTTCAGTAGTCAGTGTGCAGCTTGTGTAGCAGTATTAATTTAACTAACATCTCCCAGGTCCGTAATGCCATAATGGAGGAATAGAAAAGGATCATAAAAAAAACAACCTGTGCAGCTACGGTGAAATCTCATATTAAGGCAGTGGTAGATAACAATGGTGCTCACTCAAAAAATGAACAATTTTGACACAATTTGGACATGTTCACTGTGGGGTGTACTCATTTTTGTGGCCTGCTATTTATACAAAAATGCCTGTGTGTAAAGTTGTTTTCAGAGGACAGCAAATTAATACTGGTACAACAAGCTGTAAATTGGCAACTCAAAAACATATCGAAGTTTCATTTGTGTAGTATTGTCCCTTGAAAAGATATAGCAATTATGTTGCTAAAATGTGAAGGGTGTACTCACTTTTGTGACATAATATATATATATATATATATATATCCACTAAGTTTGAATCTTGGGGCAGCTGTGGTCTAGTGGTTATGGAGTTGGTCTTCGGATAGGAGAGTCGCAGGTTTGAATCCCGCCGTACCAATGGCTGAAATGCCCTTGAGCAAAGCGTCTAACGTCACACCGCTCCAGGGACTGTAACTGAAACCCTGTAAATAACTGTAAGTCGTTCTGGATAAGAGCGTCAGCTAAGTGTAATGTAATGTGTAATGTAATAACTCTCCAGATAAATAACCACACCATAACCAAGGCACTACTGCACCCCTATACCATCATAGATGCTGTCTTTTGAACTTACCACTAAAACAAGAAGGATGATTTGTCTCTTCTGTATCTTGGCAGATGCAAGACTCCATTATTTGAACATGAATGACAGGGTCCATCTTGTAGGTCCATCTTACATTAGAGAAGTTGACATTTTGTCATTCATTTTGAGGTAATGGAGTCTTGCATCTTCCAAGCTACAGAGGAGACAAAATCCTCCTTCTTGTTTTAGTGGTAAGTTCAAAAGGCAACATCTATGATGGTATGGGGGTGCAGTATTGCATTGGTTATGTTGTGCTTATTCATCTGGAGAGTTAAAATGAATGCTGAATGATATAAGTTTTGGACTGCACAAGATGGCATTCACACATTATATTTTGAGGGTAGACCTTAAATGTTACCAGATAATGAGGTCAAACTACATACAAAATTCCAACATGACTTCATCATAAGGGCAGCCAGGTGCTAAAATGGTCGGTGTGCTGTCCAGATCTCGCGTTTTAAGCATAATAAAAAGGTAAACATGATGAAAACACCTACCAGTTGGGCTGCTGAAATCATGTCAAGGACAAGAAAGAAAGCGCTTTTTTATACAAAATCATCTTGTCAGTTAACATAATTAATTGTAAAGTGTCCTGGTCTGTTTTTTCTTTAGTCTTTTCCTGCCTTTTATTGACATTGTCCCAACTTTTTTAGACACATTGATGGCCTAAAATTTGAAATGAGCATAAATATCCCACACAACAACAAAAAACGATTTATTTACCTTTAACACAACGTCCCAACTTCATTGGAATTGGGGTTGTATTTTTTGCAAAAACAAGTGCTTTACAGTGTACTAAATCGGAATATTTGTGGCACCTGTGTTTTTGGTAAAATGATTTATTCTTTATGATGCATTGTTTTTTTCTCAGAATAACCACTCGGACATTATATTTTGAGGGTAGATCTTAAATATTACCAGATAATTAGGGCAAACTCCATTCTATAAAAAAGTCCAACAGTGTGGCTCCATCATAAGGGCAACCAGATGCGAAAATGGCTGATCTGTCACATTTTAAGCATAATAAAAAGGACATGATAAAGAAACATAATAAAGAAGATACCTACCAGTTGGACTGCTGAAATCATGTCAAGAACAAGAAAGGAAGCCCTTTTTATTTTTTTATTTACATTTAACACAACGTCTCAACTCCTATGGAATTGGGGTTGTATGTTACCGTGTTTCGCCTGGTGCGTAGCTAGATGGCAAGATAGTACAAAGACAAGGGACGTAGAGACTGCACAGAGAAGCTGAATTATATCGAAAAATGTATTGGATAGGTAAGCCGAAAACAGGCTGTGCATAGAATACACTAGTTTTCTTGTTTTCGGCTTACATTTCCAGTAGGGGAGAAAGGGGTAAGACGAGCCCGGGGGTTAGATGAGCCATACCCTGTTTGTAGAAAATGGTAAACAAATATAATCATGTGACGGCATTCTAACGAGGAGGGAACCCTTTCCTAACATCTGTGGAGAAGGGCAGCACATGGCAAATTATGTAAGAAAGAATTTGTAAAAAATTTTTTTTTTTGCTCTCCAGGTGAGTTTCATGTGTGGCCAGAATTAAGATGATTTTGAGAAAACAAGAATATAGCAATATTCAGACACATTATATCTGAGTTGGTGCCTTTATAAGCTATTATATGAGGGTTAATCAAAATTCCTTCTTAGCCTACCTTGTTGTGAAAAGCACTTTTTTGGAAATGGTGGCAATGGATTAAGAAGAACTCTAAGAGGTGGGGCAAGTTGAGCAGCTGGTCCCCCTATGTCAGGGCAGGAATTTCCATGGCCCTCATGGCCCTCGTGCCCTCTCAATTTGGCCTTTTGCCCTTGAAAAATATCTGCCAGAAGTCCACAGTGGCCTTGATGCCCTTCACAAAATTGACAACACAAAGGCCCAAGTGGCCTTGCCCCTAAAATGACGAAATTCCAGCCCTGCCCTATGTGTTTAAGCATCGTTCGCACTTCAACTACCGTTCCTCCTTTCTAGCCTTGATCCCTGCCTCATGCCCTCCTCAGCTCCTCTCCTCACACACATTTGCCCCTTTCCCACCTTGGCACAGCCCCCACCCCACACACACACAGCACGCAGGACACAGCCATCGTGCCTGGTCCCATTCCTCCTACTTACACTTAACAACCCCGCCTCATGCCCCCTGACGCTACCCCATCCTCATGTCAACACACACGCAGTGCTGCTCCCCCCTCCCCATGGCTTAGGTTTAGGCTAACAATCGGCAATCACTGCATGTCCTACTCTACCCAGTATGTCTATGCATATGACAATAAAATATCCTTGTATGGTTTAAAATTAGTTATTATTGGTTATTTTAAGTCTGGTTAAGTTTTATTTTTACATGCATGTTTTGTATCTTTTCTGTGTTAACAATAACATTGAACAACTTAAATATCACCACTGAATAGAATAATGGCCTTATGAAAAAAAAAAACTACATTGTTCTGCTTTTAAGTTTTAGTTTACAGGCTGAATGGGTTGCCTTAAAAGAAAACTTCAGTGTAAAATGAAAATTGGCATGTTAAAACCTCATACTGAGTTGGTATATTTGCTGAAGAGCGAAATTGCGCTAGTCTGTTGCATTTAGAACTTCACTTTTTTTTACCGTTTTGGCCCAGAAGGCAAAGAATGCTAGTGCTAAGAGCATAGAGAAAGCATAAAGATTACGCTATTTTTAAACCATTAAAAACAGCTCGAAAGAACTCCACACTTCATGGGTAGTATAACAAAGACCCTGGCGTTCAAAACGAGGGAATGAGAACTTTGTATGTGTACACATCATTTATTAAGTAAACTGTTCTTACAGGCAGAACCTTGCAGTAGTTTCTTGTCACCGCCATGAGGAAAGTCCATATAAGTTGATTGACGAACACGAACCAGCGGGACAAATAGGAGGAGTGGTAGTACAATCAACTTGTATTGACTTTCCTCATGGTGGCAAAGAGAAACTGCTCCTCAGCAGTTATACCAGCCATATACTTTTTTACTCAGTCTATGATCATTTTGATAGTTTTTAATCAGTTTGCATTTTTCATAGAGTTGCATCTGTTGAAATAATGCTGCGCTCTTATGTGAGAGACGCTCTTGAAATACAGAGCTTACCGGGCATATCCGAATGCTCCACTGAAAAAGTCAGATCATGCAATACTTTTCCTCGTTTCGGAGTACCGACAGAAACTAAAGACTGAAACCAAAGTCCAGTACAGTTGAAGTATGGTCCACAGATGGCATTGAAACTTTGAAGATGTCCCAAACAGTGCATTCAAAACAACTATTCAAAGACACATATTACAGCCTGGAAGAGTATACAGAGGGAATGACGTCATATGTGCGTTTTTGTGTGGAAAAATGCATCACAACCAAATGCGTGAAATCATGTGGGACAAACCCTGGTTCTCTAAAAACATTGTCGCTCTGCGTAGGAAAAAGAATTCATTTAAAAAGGACGATGTGGACAAATACAAGTCTGCCAAGTATGTACTACACTTTGCAATCAGAAAGGCAAAGTTTGCAAGCAAACTGGAGCATCAACTTTCCACCAGCAGCCCCAGATCAGTCTGGGAAAGTGTAAAGGAGATGACCAACTACACAAAGGGGCCTGCTTCACCACTAGATCAGGACCAAGGTCTTTCTGACAGACTTAATGAATTTTATGACTGGTTTTAGGACAGTCAGTCATCGGCACTCTTCCCCTC
Source organism: Coilia nasus (assembly GCA_027475355.1). Classification (NCBI taxonomy): domain Eukaryota; kingdom Metazoa; phylum Chordata; class Actinopteri; order Clupeiformes; family Engraulidae; genus Coilia; species Coilia nasus. The sequence goes on from CM050211.1 coordinate 1,401,330, forward strand.
CCCCATCCTCCTCCCACTCCTTCTTTTGTCATTCAGGAGGCAGAGGTAGGAGGGCTTTTTAAAAAACATAGTGTAGGGAAAACAAGCAGGACCAGATCAAGCTATATTCAGACACTGTGCAGATCAACTGGCACCTGTGTTCACTGAGATCAACTCCTCTCTACGTCAGTATACAGTTCGACAGTGCTTTAAGCAATCTGTCATCATCCTTGTCTCTAAGTCAGCTAAAACATCAGGTCTTGATGATTTCAGGCCAGTTGCACTCACCTCAGTGTCTATGAAGGTTTTTGAACGTCTGATACTGTCCCATCTGCAGGCCTGTGTATCACCACTGACGGATCCTAATCAATTCGCTTACCAGGCTAATAGATCTGTTGAGGATGCCATCAGCCTGGCTGTCCACTTCACTCTGCAACATCTAGAATCTAGCAACACCTACGTGCGTATCTTGTACATTGACTTCAGCTCGACCTTCAACACAATTGATCCTCTCAAGCTATTTAATATTCTCCAGGTCATGTCGTAAGAACAGGACAGAAAATGGTTGTACTACAATACCCAAGATGCTTTGTGGTTTTGAACAGGAAGAGGGGGGGGGGGGGGGGGGGGGGTCTGGGAGTTTTATTAAAGAAGACTGACATTACAGTTCGAGCTCGTGTCCATGAGTTATTTATTCCCAGTCCTGACATAATCAGGCTTACACTATGTTGCTCCACAAGGCTGTGTGCTATCTCCTCTGCTTTTCTCCATCTACACTAATGACTTAAGTTCTCACCACCACTCAGTCAAGTTTTTCAATTATACAGATGACCTTACATTACACTTAGCAGATGCTTTTATCCAAAGCAACTTACAAAAGGAGAACATAATAATCCATCAGAGGTGTAGAGAACATCAAAGGCATTTATGTAAAGAGATGGTTAGTAGAGATTAGTTTTGTTAGGAAGGGAAGCTGTCTCGGAAAAGAAGGGCTTTCACAAGCTTTTTGAAGGTCGAGAGGGATGTTGCTGCTCTTGTAGTGACTGGTAGGTTGTTCCACCATTGAGGGACAATGACAGAGAAGAGTTTGGACTGACCTCTCTTTGTCTTAGGAGAGGGTACGGCTAGACGGTTTGTATTGGAGCAGGGGTGCCCACAATTTTTTGGCTCGTGAGCTACTTTTAAAACGACCATGTCACCGCGATCTACTGAGGATGATGATGATGGTGTAATACATGTTGCATTACATATGCAGCATAGTAAAATATATGCATCCATGCATAAACCTTCACAGCACAATTTTAATGCAATTGTATTATGATATAATTAACATTTACAGCACAATTATAATACATTTTTATTACTTTCGAATGAACCTTATACATTTGTAATTATCTATTGCCAGGACTAAAGCAGTAGTAAAGCAAAGTCCTGAAATCCTTTTTCAAAGTCCGACTGAACAGTTTGTATCTGCTCAGTGTAGCGTGCAATGTCAATTGCTCCCTTTTCCAGCTCCGATGCGAGGTTTCGGAAGTTTCCCAAATCATGGCACTGCAACTTTGAAGACAGCGATGTCATTTTTAGTTTGAATCTGTTAACTGAGCTGATCATGTCAACCACGTTTTTGTCTTTTCCTTGCAGCCCCAAATTAAGTTCGTTCAGCATGTTAGTGAGATCAGTCAAAAACGCCAAGTCTAGCAGCCACTGATTGTCATTAAGTTGCTTGTGTTCCGCATGTTTAATGACACGAAGAAACTCCTGAATCTCTGAACAGAGCTCTCGAAATCTCTGCAAGAATTTTCCCCTACTAACCCATCTCACCTCGGTGTGTAGCAAGAGTTCAGAATAGTTAGTAAGCCTCTTCCAACTGTGCATGGAACAGACGTCTTTGAAGAGTGCTCGCTCGAATAGAACGCATAATGAAGTGACTGCTGCCCGCTTAACTATATTTTTAATTAATCACATTTCTCAGTTCGCTTATCGGGGGGAAGTCACTATTTTTATGAACAGTATGGGCTAGATACAAGTTAGAGAACTAGCTAGGACTCCTTTTTTCCTGCAGTTTTCCAGTACCCATACTTTTCCAGTACCCATACTGTTATGATAACCCTAACTAAGTACTTAGTAGTTTTAGTATGATAAACTAAGTACTTAGTAGTTTTTATAGTAGTTTTATTGTACATATCTCTCCTTGTTTATTTATGTGTGCACATTATGGGGAAGCTTGTAATCGCATTATACTTGTATAATGACAATAAAGGCATTCTATTCTATTCTTCTTCTTCTATTCTAACAAAAGGTTTTAGACAACACGCAATCTACCGGCACTGCCCTAATACAGTGGTGGCCACTGTATTAGAGGATCGCAATGCTCTGGACGGGATTTAAGCCTTTAGTGTGACGTTGAGATAGACGGGCAGATCCGGAAGTGACTTTCTAGGCTAGAGTCAAAGCTTTGTGTTGAATTCTGGCAGTGGATATTGTCCGGTAGCAAGGGAGCATAGTTCCATTTGGTGTTAACTAGGACACTCCTCGCTTTGAAAGGCGGGGGGCCCGAGAGAAGGAGTGAGTTGAGGATAGTGCAGCCAGAGTTGCAGTGTTTTCCGGTTCCGGTGAGAGCCAGCAGGTCCAGCGATAAACTGTTGGCATAGGCAGGGATGAAGTCTGCTTTGTTGACCACGGATTGGCAGTTCCACAAACAACAAAGGTGTTGGTAGGTGTGTTGTATTGCAGTGATCGGAGGTTGAGCAGATTTCTGTGGCGTTGGCTGTAACAGAGGGGTCTGCATGTAAAAGAGACAACAGGTTTTTTTTTTGAGACACATTGTGGGTATGAGTGCTATATGTGAAACTGAAAGGTACTTACTGACTTCTGTCAACTCCACATGCCCTGTATGCTTGTCCAACTCTACATGCCCGAGTCTCAATACTGCAACGAGTCTCAACACGACGAGTCTTAATACTGCAAAAAGGTGAATTGGGCTGTAGATTGGTGCAACAACAAGACGCTGCAACTCAACACAGCAAAAACGAATTAGTTGTGGACCTGAGGAAGAGACCTAACATCAGTGCCCCTATTAATATTCTTGATCAGCCCATAACTTTTGAAGAATATTAAATTTCTTGGCTCTTACATCAGCAGCACTCTTAAAAGGGAAGTTATCAGCAGTCATATAATGAAAAAAGCTCAACAAAGACTGTACTTCTTAAGGCAACTGAAGAAGTTTCATGCGAGTAGACATTGGTTGGTGCATTTCTATAAAGCCATCATTGAGAGTGTCATCACCTCTTTCATCACTGTCTGGTGTGGAAGTGCAGATAGTCGCACCAAGAAAAAACTGGCGAAGGCCCCAGACATCATTGGTTGTGATCTCACTCCAGTCCATTCCTTCAACCGAGCCTCCAAAATAATCAAAGACCCTTCTCGTCCATGTCACTACATGTTCGAAGGTCTGCCCTCTGGAAGACGGTTGAGGTTCATCCGCACAGACAGACTGAATACTGCTAAACTGATCTGAATGATCTACTTCTTATTTATTTATTTATCTCCTTGAACTGAGCTACCTTAACAACAATTACCACGAACTTTGTTGTGTGACAATAAAGCATAATCTATCTGTCTATCTAACATGCCAATTTTCATTTTACACCGAAATTTTCCTTTAATTGGTAAAAGCCATATTTTCTGATATGAACACTGGATGGAATTACGAGTGAATAACACAATCTTCAATCAATTTACACCACACATAGGTTCATCTTACGCCATACATGGGGTAAGATGTGCCACTTGACCTTTTTTTTCCAAGAGGGTATATAACTCTAACCATATATGTTATAAACTAGATTTTTGTTCTAATAGTAGCAGGACACTCAGGAGCAGGAGTTTTTGTATGGTAGAAGACTACAAGGAAAAACATCTTTAGCACCTGGCTGTGATGAAAAATGTAAAACCCCTCTCTCCCCTGCAGTTTTTTTCTATAATACAGCCTCTGTGTGTGGCCTCTACTGTCCTTGCCTTTATCTGTTACTTGGACATGAAACTCCTTTCATTTTCTTGTCTACACACAATAAATATTGCCAGAAGCAGACAAGTAACAGTGCTTTTTAACGACAACAATGCATTCTAACTGCAGTAAGTATAGTGGTCCCTCGTTATTCGCAGGAGTTATGTTCTAAAAATAACCCGCGATAGGCGAAATCCGCGAAGTAGCCAGCTTTATTTTTTACAATTATTATAGATGTTTTAAGGCTGTAAAACCCCTCACTACACTTATGCACTTTTCTCAGACAGGCAAAGTTCACACTTGCAAACATACAGCACTTCAGTGTCACACAGCTAGCGGTGGAAGATTTATGTAAATTTTACAAGCTGAGCGCATTCTGTACTGTACAGGAGATTGCATGCACTAAAAAAATCCGCGAAACAGCGAGGCCGCGAAAGGTAAACCGCGATATAGCGAGGGATCACTGTATTACAAAATGACCTTTTCAAATGAATTTTGAATTAGTTAGAACCTTACATAAAAGCACTGGACCATAATATATAATTACACTATACATTTAAAAACTAAAAAGTCAGCTTTAATTTTGTAAGGTATTTTATCTGTTTTATGTTCCTCAGATCTGTGATAGTGTGGGCTTGGCAAAGCAAATTGCTTTCCATTCAGAAATGGTAAGTTACACTAAGTTAAATTTTTTTGGGTGACACCTCACATTTAGTTTTGCCTCTAAGTTCCTGTAGTGAAAATGGCATGTACTAAGGTACCTCAGTGTTCCAGACAAACTGATTGTATTACAGAACGTCAAGCTGAGAGTAACTGTTGATGCTTGGACTTTAGTAAAGGTTGTGTATTATATTTGGTTAGGACCGCAGAGCCACTGAGAAGCAGAAGGAGCTGGACAAGGCCAAAGAGAAACAGCAAGAGGAGCTGACCAAACAGAAACAGATTGAAAAGGTATGCACATGTAACGTTTGTAAGGTTGGAATATATATATATATATATATATATATATATATATATATATATATATATATATATATATATATATAACTACAATATTAACTAATTGAAATAAAGGCTAGGTTCGACAAAAGGAGAGAATTGGCAACGACCAGTATTGAAATTCAATGAAAAATAGTTAGAACATTTATTGAGCGCTCACAAGATATTATGAATCACAAAATAGAAAACAGTATATCCCCTTTATAGTCAGTCAGTGTAAAACAAGTCAAGTCAGTAATTTCAGTGTTCAAAGTTCAGTTCAACTCTGTATCCTGTATATTCTTCAGGAAGGAAAAAAAGAAATAGAAAAAAGAAAAAAAGAGATGTTCCCTGTACGTACTTTGTGTTGTTGAATAAAGAAAAAAAAATGAAAGAAACAAGGCCTTTGTTAATCACTACCCGGGCAGTGTGTAAGTGACGTTGGAGATCTCATGTAAAAAAATAAGTCTTCAGTAAACTCTTATCTGTACTCCAAGGAAGTGTATCCAGGATGCGTCCAGTTCACTGGCTGGCAGGTGGATGCACACTGGCCGCAGTCACACTCCTTCACAGATTCACTGGCTCGACCGTATAACTCCCTCTCGCTCTCTCTCTCTCAACAGTAGCAGAGAATGCACAACAAAAAAACCAAACTGCACACAGCAGCGCGAAATAACTCATTAGTGCCATGCAGGATCTTGTTATCACTTAATAGTACACTTTAAGTATAATCACTCCAAATTCAAATATCATTACTGAATCTACTACTGTAAATCATGGGCTTTAGCAGCTCTGCAATACAGTACCAGTTACATAAAATGACTAAGAACACAGTTATCAGTAGTTCAAATGAACAATGCAAACTGGTACGTTTACAGAATTAACCAATTACCTTATCTTAACAGTAATTAAGTCATTAGCAACTTAATCCGTGTATATCACGTCAAATTACATTCATTACATTCTACATTCTTTACAATGGCTGTAAGCCTGAAAACATTAGCCCGTTAGAGTAACCTCGTAGCTGTAAAAATTATCCGCAACATGCTTTAACCTCACATTACGTCATGCTGCCCCTTTTTTAGCAGAGCGCACATGGTCAAAAAAGAAATCGCTATTTTAAATCGCTACAGTGGATTAACACAACAAGGTAGAACAACACAACATTACATTTCAATTATCTCCGACTGGTTTTTTACCTAACAGATGTCCTGAATAACAGAATACATAGTTGGCTCATTAAAATGGTTCACTTTTTACCTCCTGAATCAAATCAAAACTAGCCAATGGCTAAGGCAATACGTGGGCAGGAGTGGTGGGAGTTTTCCCACTCAAGTTACTCACCGGAGATTCGACGGTACAAAAGGAAAAAAAACACTTCAATAGCAATGCACTAAAAGAAAAACACCTTCTCGATGCTATAACAAGGAATGCAATTGAAAATTAACTTTATACTGCTAAAATGTTCTTTACTCGTCTTTTCTATCCGGCAATCACTTTCTCTCATGTAACGGAAAAAAAGTATTCATCTTCTCTAGTCTAGCTAAAAGGGGGTAGCGCAACAACATATTCGGTACAGCGCCATCTAGAGGTCCGGGGAACATTAAAGAACAACACATACAACCCTGTGCGTTTTAGGTGGGCTACACACATGTTTGTAAACTGAAGTGAATGTGTGTTGTATTTTGATACTGAAGTGTGTAATAATGATAATAATAATAGCTTATGGTACCGCTTTTAATCTAATGAGAGAATGTTAATTTCAGTCATTTGAGATCTGAGACTTGACTTCGACTTGACTATAAAGACTTGAGACTTGATTTGGAAAAAATGACTTGAACATGACTTGAACATCTCTGCCCTGAGCATACTTGTGTTCCTGTTGTCTGGAGGGCACATGGGGGTTCTATGTTGCTCCTGAAAGCTTCCAAAAAGCATAGCACATAGCTACACACTTGGAACATGCACAATATCCAGGCTGCTTGCAGGTTGTGTCAGGCCTTATGGAAACTGGAAAAAAGTGCAAATATCTATAAATATCTATTGCAATTCAATATGGTTACATTTTCTACTGCTCCCTCTATAGTTTCAAATTTGCCACGACATTTGATAACAATTGATAAAAATTGTGTATACCAAGATTACACAGACACATCTTAGGGGATACCCAGATAAGGAGTGATACATGCCTCTAATTCAGTGCTTCTCAATTATTTTCTGTTAGTCCCCCCTTTGAAGAAGAAAACATCCCCCCTCTCTGCCTCAACTTCAATAGTACCATTTGTCTATAAAATTCTTATAAGTACACCCCTTCTTCTACCAAAGAATTCTAACAAAGAATTACTTTACTAAAATTGTTTTTTAGTTTTTAGTCTGTACTGTGGTCGATGTGCAATTACACTTTATTCCTCAAAAAAAGCATGTTCCCCGGGGTTACCCCCCCCCCCCCCACTGGCATGGCAGTGTCTGGTCCAGACCCTCTGTACAAAATGAAATGAAGTGCGAGGGGGGGGGTTTACCAGGCTAGGTGTGGTTAGGGGGTGCAGTTACTCTTTCAATAGTCAGGTCATAGTGTCCCCTTATTCGGGGTCCTACTGTAAAACACAGTTGGATTAAATACATGACTCTGCCCAGCAGGATCTTGAGGAACAGAGTCGCTTGATTGCCGCTTCCAGCTGGGCCAACCCCACTGCAGCAGATGGACAGTTCCTGGTGCTTAGTAACAGCCAATCAGAAGACAGTGATGCTGGTGAGGAAGGCCGGAAAAAAGGTGAATCCGAGGCTTGACACTGAAGTTTGTACAGCTTCCTGTTACAAAACGGTCAACTTGGCTACAGCCATACTGATGCCTTCCCGCTAAGAACCTGTGAAAAGAAAAAGTATTTTGGAGAGAACGTGATGACCAGAGACAGTAGCAAGCAAGCAGGGTCTCAAGCGGATGAGAGAAGGACAACTGGGAGAACTTTGAGAACAGGCAGAACTTCACATGATTATTATTTTTTGTAGCTATTTTATTGTTCTGTATATAAATTCTGTCTTTAATGATGTCTCTGTTATTTAAAAAAATATATAAAATTCTTACTTTTGTATAATGTTCTGCAGTGCTTCATGCAACATCATATTAATCAAGGGATTAATCAAAGATTTTTGTTTTATTTTAGAGGAGATTGCACATAATGATAAAAGATTAATTTTCATAAAAGTAATAATATCAATAATGTTATTTTTGAGTTGCACTCTAACACTGTAACAGCCTTTGCATGCCCCATAAGGGAGTTGGGTTTTTTTTTCTTCTAATATGTATATTTTGTTACCTGAAATCAAACTTTGTCAGCCAGTAATTAAGAATAGCCATGACGGTTCACCAGTGTTGTTCTTGTGTTGTCTTGCTGGCTTCACACAAATTATTAAGAGTGCAATTTCTGCTTGATCAACTACAAGTTTAACTCAGTGCTAGAAATTTCAAAATAAGATTTGATTAACCATTTAGGTTACTGAACAGTGGACCACTTTGGTTTGTACAGGTGCAATTGACTGCTTTAGACATATGCTTGATATCAGTTGTGTTTTGCCTGTTGAGAAGTTTCCATTTCAAATCATGTTTTTTTAGCAGTTTTGTTTGTTTAGCTTTGTGTAAAATTGGGAATTACTGCTCCCTTGAAGCAAATTAAACTGATAGAAAATCTAGCTCTTTCAAATTTATCATTTGACATAATAGCCAAGATTGACAGCATTATTGTCTATATTATGATTATTAACAGACATCTAGCAACAACGCTGCACTCATTTACATTTCAGTGTATACGCCAGAGATATGCCCATTTACCTTACATGAGCAAGTTACAGAAGGATTTTGCAGACTGTGTGTCACCTTAATTATAGTTTACCGTTTTTTGCCATAATCTGACTGTCACTACTAACTGAGCTGTAATAAAGTGTCAATAGGATAAACATAAATGTATATGTAATTGATACCTTTTATGTAACCAAGCTTGTCTTATTCAGTTTTTAAGCACAAATTAACTTTTACCATTTTTCATGTCGGCTTTGGATAAAGGTTTTAGATCTATCTCTCTTGGGATTGTGAACAACAGATGTTGCAATTTGATGTGTGCTAGAACAAGCAGTGTGCAATTTTTAAACTAAAATCAGAAGTGTATGACATTGCTTGTGCCTCAAATGGGAATTGCACTTGTGCTAGACCAGAAAAAGGGAAACATCAATCTGTAATAAATGTTACTACAAATAAATTTCTGCTGTAACTGTAACCTGAGTAAATTTGGCATCCCAAGAAAATGGATTGTGCATTCAGAAGAAACCTAGAGCCTTGCCTCCAGGCCTAGTTATGTTTGAAGGGTCTGTATAAAGGTTGTATGAAAACTCTAACATTATTGTCCAATCAGATTTGTATTCTGAAGAAGTAGCCTATGTTTTTATTTGAGGTTTATTTTCTTCGCATAATGCAGTAAATTTTCCTTCTGTAAAACGTTTCAGCTGCTTTCACTTTTCAACAACAAATATTTCTTACCTTTCACTGCGGGCCTCTTAAATCTCAAGCATGTGCATAGCAAAACTATTGTGTCTGGTTTATTTGGGTGATGGGGGGCCCAAATAGTTATTTGTGAAGATGTGACAGCTATGAGTTCTTGGGTATTTGTTGCATGTTTATTTATTTCAAGCGCACAAATGGTGTATGCAATTCTCAAATAAGGAGTAAGTCAGTGTAAAAAAAACGATTCACTTAGCACACAATAGGAGAGAGCATGTCATGTTGCCAGCATGTTCTACCTTTTGTTTGGTTTGTGAGCGAGCCTTTTGGCCCCCAAGGGCCACCCCCTCCCCCCCAAAGTTTTTGCTGAATAACTCAGTGAATGTTTCACCCAACAACATGAAATTTTTGTGATATGTCTGTGTTACAGAGACGTATCGACCCAGCCCATAAACTCACTTGAAGCATAGCGCCACCTAGTGATATGGGTGAATGCAAAAATTGGGATTTTGAGTTGCCAATATCTTGGACCGAGAAGGGGGAAACTCTGCAAAAAACGTCATGCATGATCACCACAAAGACCTCTAACACCACAGCACATGCCATAAAATTTGGTCCATAGGGGGCGCTGTAATTGTAGGAAATTTCATTTTTCCTATTATCTAGAGAATGCTAACAACGTTTACAACAATTTTTTTGTATCTATTGACCCTCACGCATTGAAACACTGGTCGACGCCCACTTCCAATGAAAACAATTTCCGTGAAATTTTAACATTGCGAAAACGAATCTGAACGAACTCATCATAGGCCGTTCATGTGAATCTCACCAAATTTCGTATGTCATCTACAGACAATGCTGACAAAAAGTTATCAAAGGATTTATCTTGAGATAAACCGTTTCGAAGTTTCACATCAATGAACATTTAACACGTAGCTAAAAATTGTTCAAAAGTCCATATCTTGGCTTTTAATTGCAAATTTGGTCAAAGTTGACATGCCATCTCTAAACAGCTTTCTGTTCATGTGTACTAAATTTTGTGACATTTCATCATATGGGGCGATGTTTACCAGCGAAGCTAGGTGTCAAAAACAATCATCAACAATTTTGCCCAAGACAACGATTTTGTGTTTAGGAAGTCGGTGTTACAGAGGCGTATCGACCCAGCCCATAAACACTCACTTGAAGCATAGCGCCACCTAGTGATATGGGTAAATGCAAAAATTGGGATTTTGAGTTGCCAATATCTTGGACCGAGAAGGTGGGAACTGCACAAAATACGTCATGCACGATCAGCACAAACACCTCTACGACCACAGCATGTGCTATACAATTTGGTCAAGAGGGGGCGCTGTAATTGTACAAAATGTCATTTTGCCTATTATCTAAATGATGCTAATGTTTCCAACCCTTTTTTTTAAATTGTGAAATCTATTGATCCTTACGCATTGAAAACACTGGTCGACGCCGAAAAAAAATTCAGTGAAATTTTAACATTGAGAAAACGAATCTTAACGAACTCGTCATAGGCCGTTCATGTGAATCTCACCAAATTTTGTATATGTCATCTACAGACAATGCTGACAAAAAGTTATCAAAGGATTTATCTTGAGGCGTATCGACCCAGCCCATAAACACTCACTTGAAGCACAGCCTAGTGATATGGGTGAATGCAAAATTTGGGATTTTGAATTGCCAATATCTTGGACAAAGAAGGTAAGAACTGCATAAAATATGTCATGCACGATCAACACAAAGACCTCTAAAAGCACAGCACATGCCATAAAATTGGGCCCATAGGGGCTGCTGTAATTGTACAAAATCTCATTTTGCCTATTCCTTTCACAAATCACTCCTACACACTATACAAACACACACAATGTCATTCATTCAAAACCCACATCCATGCCCACTTCTAGGAAATCATTTCCACACAAATTCTCACCTCAAATGCTCTACCACACACTCATCATACCAACAGTTCCCACATTTCAATACACTGCGGCAGTCATACCATGTACGCGGTACATCTAGTTGAAAAACAAATGTTAGGCCTACCCACCGTCAGGGGCATCGCCAGACATATTTTACTGGGGCACATGCCCCAGTATTGGTCTGTAGTGCCCCAGTAAAAATTTTACCAGTAAAAAAAAACACTTTAGACTTTTAGGTCTACATGGCATAATCTACAGAATGCGCACACAGCTACTCAATATGGCAATTCATTGCTACTTTATTCACTCCATACACAATGCACACATGGCTACTTTATATGGTAATTTATTCACACGACTTTGGCTGTGACTTAACGTCTAACAACGGTGTCTGAGCACTATTTCTTTCCACCTGTCTTTACAGGTTAGTACACCGGGTAAATTGCCCATCATTGTTCTTTGTTTTCACCTCTGTGTTGCCATTTCCATGTGGATTTAAATGTTACAACTTTACTTTTTACGTTTAATGTATGAGGCAGCTGTCATGCAAGCTATAGACTGGGCAAAAATCTCAGAAAGTCCTTCAGAAAAAGGGTCTAGCGGCAAATTTGAGGAAAAGTCGGTAAACGTGCCATTTCCCATAATTTGAGGGTGCTGATTCCAAATATTTTGTTTACCAAGCTGACATTTGCATTTTAAGCCTGCTAATTAGCATAATAGCATAGCATAGTCATACTAGGCGAATAAAGATTTTTGTTTGAGCGATAACTTTTGAAAGGGTTGATGGATTGTCACCAAATCTTGTATGCTGCTGCCTAAGCATGTGTACATGAATTGTCTAGATTTTGGAAGCCAACAGTTTCAAGATGGCCGACTTTCAAGATGGCCGACTTAAAAAAAAAATCGAACCATCAAGTCCCAAATTAATATTAAAATTACAAGGCTTAGCACTTAAAATCCAGCTTTGTAAACACAATATTCAGAATCAGCACCCTCAAATTATGTAAAAAAGATGGTTTGTTAACCATGAACCCAGAGATTCCAGTCCATCTCATAGAACCGTACAAATATCTATAATTCCTCTAAAATGCTTAGGGGAACTCACAATCAATAATAGACTCTCTATTGAAAGCGCATTACAATATAAACTCTCAGGCATTTGGAACAAATTTCAATAGATAGAAATAATTCCAATTAACATTTTTCACATGTTTCCTTACCCTTCTAAGTGTGAGAAAGGGTCTTATACAAAATCAATACAAGCATCTTTTTATTTTAACCATTTACTTCTTATAAAAGCAATTGGCCTTAAATAGCACTGAGACTTAATAGAATGGTTTCTTAAACAAACTCCATAAGAAATATCAGGAGAACCTGTTTAATATGACTCCAGAGATTCCATTTCACCTCCTAAAACCATACAAATCTCTATAATCCCTCTAAAAAAACACTTAGATGAACTCACAATTACCAATAGATTCTCCATTAAACGCTTATTATAATATAAACTCTCAGGCACCTGCAACAAATTTCAATAGATAGAAATAACTCCAATTAGCATTTTTCACATACTCCCTTACCCTTCTAAGTATTAGAAAGGCTTTTATACAAAATCAATACAGGCATCCTTTTCATTCAACCATTTACTCCTTATAGGAATAGGTAGGCCCAAATACTACTGGGACTTAATAGGAGGGTTTCTTAAACAAACTCCATAAGAAATATCAGTTGAACCTGTCTAACATGACCCCAGAGATTCCAGTCCATCTCATAGAACCGTACAAATATCTATAATCCCTCTAAAATGCTTAGTGTACCTCACAATCAATAATAGACTCGCTATTGAAAGCATATTACAATATAAACTCACAGGCATCTGAAACAAACTTCAATAGATAGAAATAATTCAAATTAACATTTTTCACATGTTTCCTTACCCTTCTAAGTATTAGAAAAGGTCTTATACAAAATCAATATAGGCATCTTTTTATTTTAACCATTTACTTCTTATAGAAGCAATTAGGCCTAAAGAGCACTGAGACTTAATAGAATGGTTTCTTAAACAAACTCCATAAGAAATATCAGGAGAACCTGTTTAATATGACTCCAGAGATTCCATTTCACCTCTTAAAGCCATACAAATATCCATAATCCCTAAAAAAATCTTGGAGGAACTCACAATTACCAACAGCTTCTCCATTAAACGCTTATCATAATATAAACTCTCCTACACCTGGAACTAACTTCAAATATAAAACACAACTCTGTATACAATGTACAACATGCTATCTTGCCTCCCTAACTAATACAACACTTCAAATGCAGAACCAGCAGGTACAATTTTCCAAATAGACCGATCAACATTCAATAGAAACAGATTCAGACATTAAAGGTCAAAAGGTCAAGAAACCACTCCGTTCTAATACAAAGGATTCAAAGCAAACCTTTTCATAACATTACAGCATCTCATAACCAAATAAGTCCTGGACACCTTTTAAACAAGAATAAACACAGAATCTATTAATCAACCTCAGAAGGATTTTAAGGCAAATAAACCCTTTGAACATCAAAACCAACAAAAAATACACACACCACCTAACCACACACGAAAACCTCAGTCTCTCTTCAGACTAACACCATAGCTCTGAAGACCCTTGGATTAGCATTTGGCCATAGGACACATGCCGGGGACTGATCATCTCAAGGCGGAGCCACCTCAGAGGAGGGTGTCTAGTGTTGAAAGGCCTGAAACACCCGATGATCCTGAGGTAACACTACTGATGATGTGTCCTAAATATTCTCCAACAGACCAATAGGACGCAAGTCCAGGACCCTGTGGAATAGGCAAAATCAACATAGAAAACAAACCGGTTACAAACACTCATTTTTATATAATATCTACACCTGAGTTAAAATAAGGACAAATAATACTACTAACAAATGGACTCTTAATAACAAGAAAAAACTGAAAGCAATACTAAAACACAACCACTCCCACACAGGACTTATCCTCCAAGCCGGAGGTTCAACCCACTGCACTTCCAATATAACCTAACATGCGCCGGCGCGTGCGTCTCCTCAGTCTCACCACCGTGACACTTGGACATCACCACGGTGGGAGCTGTTGTATTGGACCTCAAGGCTCCCTAACCAAACCATGTCAGTGAAAGACTGACGTGGGGAGGGGGGGTGTTGTCATGGTCTCTTTTGTTGTTAACTTTAGCCCACTTATTATCAATAAATGTCATATTATGACTTCTGGTCTACCTTGTTTTATTACCTTATTACATGCAATATGTTAAGAAAACATTCAGCTATGACTTATGCACTACTGTAGCACTTAAATATGAAATTTGAGCCTAAGCTATATTGTTTAATTGATTACATAAGAAATAATTAAAAAAGAAAAGAAAAATCGTTTCTCATTTTCATGTGCAAATTAGAAGCCTTAAGACTCAGAATTGTGCATGATAAACACAATATTCAGAATCCGCACCCTCAAATTATATAAAAAAACATGGTTTACCATCATTTCTTCAAAATGCTATGTTGTTTAACTGATTAGTTTAGAAATAATACACAAAAATGAAGAAAATCGTTTATCTCATTTTAATATGCAAATTAGAAGGCTTAAAACTCTGAATTCAGCTTGGTAAACACAATATTCAGAATCAGCACCCTCAAAGTATGTAAAAAATATGGTTTACCAACTTTTCCTCAAATTTGCTGCTAGAACTCTTCTTTTGAGAAAATTGGACTAGTCTACTAGTTCTGGCTGTAAATTGAAGTAGTCTACTGGAGACGTTAGCTGCTGTCTTTTAGCTAACTGGCATATGCCTATTACCATTGTTGATTTATGTAATGGTTAGCCTAGCACTGTGAGCTCCCACACTAGGTTTCTGGAGATTGCTATCTTACATCTACGATGTTTGATGAGCATATCAACATAATCTGATATGATTTAGTTTAAAGCACTATTTTTGTTTTTTTATGATAAATAAGTGCTAAAAATGTTTTTGCTTCGCACGCTCGCATTAATTGTCTGTGCCCCAGTTGTGCCCCAGTACAGTAATAGGACTAGTGACGCCCCTGCCCACCGTCACTAAGAAACACCTACCGTCACTAATCTAGAAACATAGTATGCCAGATGTTAGAGCACATACGAGATAAAACCTTTGTACATTAGGCTAAGTAGGCCTAGGACAAGGTGACAGTGACAGACATCTATTTGGATGCAAATGTAGACATAAGGTTTTAAATAATGACGTATGGTACAATGTCCAAGGACATGCTTAAATGGATTCTTAAACTAGATGTACTGCATAGCGGTACATGGTATGACCGCCACAGTGTCTTGAAATGTGGGAACTGTTGGGTATGATGAGTGTGTGGTAGAGCACTGTTGTGAGGTGAGAATGTCTGTGGAAATGATTTCCTGGAAGTGGGCATGGATGTGGGTTTTGAATGAATGACATTCTGTATGTTTGTGTGGTGTAGGAGTGATTTGTGAAGGCAAGGAATAGACAAAATGACATTTTGTACAATTACAGTGCCCCCTATGGACCAAATTGTATGGCACGTGCTGTGGTTTTAGAGGTCTTTGTGCTGATCGTGCATGACGTATTTTGTACAGTTCCCACCTTCTCGGTCCAAGATATTGGCAGTTCAAAATCCCAATTTTTGCATTTACCCATATCACTAGGTGGCGCTATGCTTCAAGTGAGTGTTTATGGGCTGGGTCAATATGCCTCTGTAACACCAGCATACTAACACAAAATCGTTATTTAAGTTAATCGTTATTTAACAAAAACTGCTTTTCAACACCTAGCTTCGGCGATAAACATCGCCTCCTATGATGAAATGTCACAAGATTTAGTACACATGATGTGGTCGTAGAGGTGTTTGTGCTGATCGTCCATGACGTATTTTGTGCAGTTCCCACCATAGACATCCTATACATAGACGGAGCATGAGACAGGCAAATGAACTGTTAGCGCATTAACAGTGCCACGCTAAACACCACTAATTTTAAACTGGCTGTATAGCTAGTGTAGTATAACAAAGGCTTCTTGAAGGCTTTCATTATTCTTAATTAATTAAGCAACTGTCGCTGCTTCCAAATCCCCTCAGTAACAACACACATTGATAAAATAAACATATGACATATGACAACTGCGAATAATTGAGCAGTTGTCTGAAGTTTATAGCCCCTTCTATTTTTTTTTTCATTTTCTGCTCTGTATGGCTTGGTGGGTCAATTTAAAGACATGACATCTCACAACAGCGTCAAACTTTTACAAAGTTGTTGTTGTGGGATAAATCGCATGCAGTGTAGGCTTGGTGCAACTGTTTCTACCTTCTGACATTGAACTACAGGCTGTTTTTTGTATATATCGCTAGTTCAGCCCAAGACTTTTCGTATGTCATGCTTATTAAATAACTGCATCCGACCTACCTAAACGGCAACACTATTGCTAAAATCAACATACACCTGTTTAATGTAGCCTAAATCAGTGATTCTGGTCGCCAAATTATTTTTATCATGTTATTTCGCCAGGTGAAACTAAGAACAAAATAAAATTCAAATCTGTTTTTTTTTCATATTCATAGGCGCTGTTAGTGTTCAGCTTATAGAGACTGCCGTGGTGCAAAAGAAGGGCAACTTACGGCGCATAGAGAGACTGACAAATGACAGATAAATGCCTGTTTGTTTATATTACCTTTGTGTTTATTGGTTAAACATGGCTATGTCATTAGTCTGTGTGTATTGAAATGAATTTAGACAGCGATTCACGGCTTCTTGTAGGCTACAGTTTTGGTTAGCGGTTCAACGTTCTGTTTTGAAAAGTTGAGACGATGGGCTCAACTCCATAAAACGACTCGTTTTATGTACAGTCTGCTCTCGACTCTCGCATAGTCACAATGGAGAAAACAACCATGAAACAAAAAGTTCTGGGCCACATTCATGATATTAAAAAAAGACAAGAGGGAAAGAGAAAGTGGCAGATAGAATAAGGAAGAAGTTGTGCGCTTGGAAACACTGCAGGTAGGATGCATAACTTCTCTGACAGGTTGAGGGCAGCATTGGTTGACTAACGTTGCTTTTCCATAAGGTTACAATTGAGTTGCTTAACTACGTTGCGTTTTAGTTTGCTAACTAACACTGACTGAAGTGTTTTGTAGATATTGTTGCAATAGTCCTTGTTCAAACGTTTAACGTCGTTCATGTTGTCTTTCTGCATTCAACATCTATCCACCTGCTATAATTATAGCTTCATATTGAAGTTCTTCATGGGCCAGCTTGGTAATTACAGACTCCAGGCGTCGTGAAAGTACTTTGGCATACAGTTTAATGTCTGCTCCAATCAAAGAAATTGGGCGATAATTAGAGCAAGAGGTTGGGTACTTGTCCTTTTTCAACAGTAAAGATATATAACAGATGTGTTAATGTCTTGTCTGAAAGACCCGTGTTCAATTGAATAATTTATCATGTCTAATAGTAGAGAACCAAGTTCTGCCCAAAAGGTGGAGTAAAATTCCACTGGAATACCATCCAGTCCTGGAGATTTACCTGTGTTCATGTATTTTAGTGATTATTCTAGTTGAAGCGTAATTGGTTGTGCTAAGAACTCTGACTCAGGAGTAGAGAGAGTAGGTAAATCAAGGGAGGAAAGAAAAGAGGATAAAGTTGTACTGTCACATGTAGACTCAGATGTGTATAAAGTATAATAAAAAGATTGAAATGTGTCATTGATAGTTTTTGGGTCAGTAGTGAGCTCACCAGAAGATAGTTGTATGGCAGGTATATTTGCAAACTTTTCATTATTACGCAATTGTAAAGCTAGAAGGTGGCTTGGCCTGCTCCCATTAAATTAGTAGTTTTGTCTGGTCCTTTGAATGAGAAATTCTGCTTTAATTTTAAGTAGTTGATTTAGTTCAGTTTTTAAAACCTTAATTTTAGTGGCTGGGCAGAAAAGGAAGCTTGATTTGATGCCTCTAACAATATAAGCTGAGATTCTAGATCAGATATTTTCTTCGTTCTGGGTTTTTTAAGATGTGATGCAAAAGAAATTGAGAAACTACGGATGAAGCCCTTGACTGCATCCCAAAGTATGCGAGGGTCCTCCACTGTGTAAGCCCCGGCAGGAGTATTAAGCAAACGCCAGGAATCTACCAGAGACAGATCAGAAATACAGCATCTGAGTTTATCCGTGCATAGAGCCTGTACATGGGTTTCACTCTCCCCTGACCTGAAGGGCCCATTTCCACCGCCTTGACTGTGTTCAGCGCGTAGCCGTGTTCAGCGCGTGGCCGTATTCTGAGCGTATGACCATTTCCACCGGCCATCTCTGCGTATTCAGCGCGGGAGCGGGAATTCAGCTGCCAGCCCCTTCTTTAAATGCACTTGGCCAATGTCTTTAGGTGCACATAGCCATGTTTCCCTATGTCTCACTTTAGTAAACACAATATGTGTTTCTCTGGTTTTATTTCCTTATGTTAAACGTTGTTCAGAAAGCATAACTGCACAAATAGTAGCCTACAACTTGGCACTTCGATAAGACGAAGGGAATATTTGACATTGTTCTAAATCATGTAGGCTGATTGTTGTCAAAGCCTTTATTCACTCCCGGTACAAAACAGCGAACTTATTTTTAACCCCTTCCATATAGTTATGATAAAGTCTGCCTCTTTGGCAACAGCCACTTTTTCCTACCTCGGATAAATAAATGTATTTATTAAATGTAGTGACGTATGGACCTCAACTTGGCCCAGTGGCTTACTGACGTTAGATTTATTTAACCAAATAGGAAACACTGAATGACAAGAACGAGGTTACTATTTTTATAGTTCGAGTCGTCGACAGAAGACCGATTGAGGCTTTTCTTGCATTGAGAATACTCCGAAGAAAATCGTGCTTCTTCCTATTAAGAACAAAAAAGCTCCACTATTATACCTACAACATGTTTGACTGGACAGCGTGACAACTTCACAGGTATTTCAGTTTCTGTGTTTATGTAGGCTAGTCAATGCCCTTGTAGTGCAGATCTGATGATGGCCAATATTGATAGCTTTCCAGCGTTTGTTTCATGCAGTTGTAATCGAGTGGTAATATTTTGCAGACAGTCGCTAGGTTTTTGAGGTATTCCCTGTGTCAATACATGCATTGATAGCACAGTTGACATGAATTGCATTGGCTTCAATGGGATTTTGGCTGAATACGCGCAGACCACGCGCAGAAAAATAGACTCGGTTTCTATTCTCTAGCTGCAGTCCGTATTCTGAGCGTAGTCTACTCTAGCTCAGAACACGGTGGCGGTGGGAATGGTCTCATCCGCTAACGTGCATTCTAAATGAATACGGACAGAATACGGACAGAATACGGCCACGCGCTGAACACGCAGAGTGCGGTGGAAATGGGCCCGCACTCTCTGCGTATTCAGCGCGTGGCCGTATTCTGTCCGTATTCATTTAGAATGCACGTTAGCAGATGAGACCATTCCCTTAGGGCTCATTCACACCGCCTTGAGCGTATTCAGCACGTGGGCGTATTCTGAGCGTATGAGCATTCACACCGGACATGTCAGCGTATTCAGCGCGGGAGCGGGAAGTCCCGTCTTTAAATGCACTTGGCCAATGTCTTTAGGTGCACATAGCCATGTTTCCCTATCTCTCACTTTAGTAAACACAATATGTGCTTCTCTGGTTTTATTTCCTTACTTTAAACGTTGTTTAGAAAGCAGCACTGCACCTATGGTGCAACTTGACACTTTGATAAGGCCAGTGGAATATTTGACATTGTTCTAAATCATGTAGGCTGATCATTGTCAAAGCCTTTATTCACTCCCGGTACAAGAAAAACAAACGCGTTTTAACCCCTTCCATAAAGTTATGATAAACTCTACCTCTTTGCCAACAGTCACTTTGCCTACATCGGGTAGGCTAAATAAATTATTAAATGTAGTGACTTATGGACCTCAGTTTTGCCTAGTGGCTTGTTGACTAGATTTACCAAACCAAGTAGGAAACACTGAATGACAAGAACGAGGTTACTATTTTTTTATAGCTCGAGTGGTTGACAGAAGATCGATTGAGGCTCTTCTTGCATTAAGACTCCGACGAAGAAATCTAAAGCGATATCTTGCTTCTTCCTATTAAGAACATAAAAGCTCCACCACTATTACCTACAACATGTTTGACTGGACAGCGTGACAACTTCAAAGGTATTTCAGTTTGTGTGTTTATGTAGGATAGTCAATGCCCTTGTAGTGCAGATCTGATATGATAACCCCACTATTGATAGCTTTCCAGCGTTTGTTTCATGCAGTTGTAAGCGAGTGGTAATATTTTGCAGACAGTCGCGGGGTTTTTGAGGTATTCCCTGTGTCAACACATGCATTGATAGCACAGTTGACATGAATTGTACAGCGGTGCCTATAGCTTTCAATGGGATTTTGGCTGAATACGCTCAGAATACGCGCAGAAAAATAGACTCGGTTTCTATTCTCTAGCTGCAGTCCGTATTCTGAGCGTATTATACGTATTATACGCTCAGAATACGCTCAGAACACGGTTGCGGTGGGAATGGTCTCATCTGCTAACGTGCATTCTAAATGAATACGCTCAGAATACGCCTACGCGCTGAATACGCTGAGGGCCCATTTCCACCGCACACTCTGCGTGTTCAGCGCGTAGCCGTGTTCAGCGCGTGGGCGTATACAATGGGTTTGTATAGGGACAGAATACGCTCAGAACACGCTTGCGGTGGAAATGGTCTAATCTGTTAACGTGCATTCTAAACGAATACGGACAGAATACGGCCACGCGCTGAACACGCAGAGAGTGCGGTGGAAATGAGCCCTGAGAGTTTGGTGTGAATGAGCCCTGAGAGTTGCCGGATACTGAAGGAAGATTTGGCATTCCTTTCCCTTTAGCTCCTTCTTCACTGTGCTGAATGCAGACCGCTTCTTAGCAGTGGTGGGCAAATAGCGTAGCGTAGCGGAGAAGTTTGAAGATGAGCACGCGGGGTCTCTCTGGTTTCATAGATGTGGTTTTAGGGGATGAATTTGGATAAATGTGGTGGGCTCTTTCAATTTCAACGTCTTTGTCAGCCAAAGAAGGAAGCCAGACTGGCAATGACTGTTTGAGAAAGCCAACTGGATTGTCCTTTTCTGCGAAGATTATTGCGTCTGCTACGGTCTTGCAGCTCAACATGTTTTTGCTCAATGACATCTAGACGCTCGCCATGGCTGTGTAGGATTTTTCGCTGTTCTTTTTGTTCACCAGACAGTGAGTCAATTTTCAAGCACACAGTCGCCATATGAGAAGATAACTCATTCCTCATAGCTGCCATTTCAAACTTGAGGATGCACTCCAGTCTTTCCATAGCTTCTTCCATGCCAGGACTAGCGCTATCTCGCTTAGCCCGACTGCCCACTTGCTTTGCTTTCTTCTTTTGAGAAGTGGAAGAAGGCGTTAAAGTCAATTGCCTGCACACCACTGACATTTAAAATGCTTAACAGGCGAAACTAAAGCCTTACTTTTGAATTAAAAAAAAATAGATAAGGAAAAGAGAGCTCGATGTCGGGAGTTCCCTCAACAGGCAATGCAACTCCATCAGTGCGTCACGTGATCCTCTGGCTGTGATATACTTCTTGTGATCGGTGTGCAGATACCTGAATCTTTTGATGCATTTTTACCCCATTTAGATGGAGATTCTTGAGAGCATTTTCCAAGTTAATTATTACCCTGGGATAGATGTGAGAGAAGAACTTGCCAAGCAGCTTGATCTGGAGGAAGACAGAATACAAGTAAACATAAATTAGGACCAATGACAAAATCTGATTCTCTACTGTTGATGAGAGGTAGATCTATATCTGCCATGTGTAAATCAATATCATCTTCTGAAGGAGCTGAGGAGTTTTAACCCATCAGCTATTGTGTTTTTTCCCTCTCAGATTTGGTTTCAAATCAGAAGAGCAAAACTAAAGAGATCACATCGTGAATCCTAGTTTCTGATGGTGAAAGGGGCATTTATAAAAGATGGTTAATTCATTAGCTTTCTTTCTCTAACTCTTTTCCTTCTCCCTCTTTTTGAACGCACACACAGAGGTATTGTACTCCCTTTGGACGGGTCTAGCGCAAGAATCTAAATTTAGCACTTGAAATTAACCAATAAACAGTTAGCTGTGCTGGAGGATACTCAAGATTTTGGAGGGAATTATCAGCTGTTCCATACAGGAATCTTATTTTGATGCCATACAGCAAAGTATTCTTGTGTTAAAGTGTCGTGCCTGATCCTTGAGAATTGCTAATAAAGCAAAATATTAGGATCAAAGCAGATAAAAGACTAGTTTCTATGGAGATAGATTTGTCTCATAAAGATTTGTATAAATAAAAAAAGATATAAATACATTTATAAATATTCAAACACAAAATACAAATACAAAAACGCGACATACAAATAAATGATAGAATGTATATAAATACACAGGCATTTTTTATATTTTTTCGAGATTTGTAAATATATTTTCGAGATTTGAAAACAAATGTAGTTGATATGTATGTGGAGTCTGCATTTGTGGATCCATTTTTTGCTTTTGTGTCTATTACGTAATTGTGAGACATTCCTACCGCACACCACGGTTTCACAAATAAATGTCACCGGATTTGAATACAAATACTCTTGACTGGACATCCAGCAGATGGCAGTCTTGAGCAAAGGTGTCGTGCAGCTCGTCGGTAGCTGCTAGTTTGGTATATCCAGCTATCCAGAAAATGCAACTACATGACAACATGGAAGCAACTATCAGTGGTTTAAATGGGTGGGTTAAGTAGTGTTATTTATTAAACATAAAACAAGTGTTGCCCACAGAGTGCAATATTGTTACTGGATAAACCATACATTTTCGCTTGCATGGTTATCAATACCTGGGATGGCCTAGTTTATGGGCTCCCGTTTTCTGACAGAGCGCCCTGTCAGATGTATGGTTTAGCCAGTAACAATATAGCACTGTGTGGGCAACACTTGTTTTAGATGAAAACAGGGAGTAGCGTCCTTATTCACTCTGTTACCATATAGTCTAGCCGGTGCTCAAACTGTTTGATCTGTTTAGTTTTCTAGGGACGTGGGGTGTGATTTTCTTGGTGCCTCTTCACCGTCTCAGGTTAGCAGCTATCGGTACCTGGCAAACACTCACAGACGTCGCGTGTGGAACACAGCGATCCTAGCGGTGGCGTTCCTATCCCCAGAGCGATCCTATTAAAAATCCCATAGACCGATTTTTAAAAAAATCCCACAAAGGTATGACACGGAACTTGTGCACCAGACATATTTTTCAGGCTATATATGGGGATTATCTACTAACTGTGAAAGTATTGTGTGAAATTTCGTCCTATTTTAAAAAATCTAAATTGTGCCTAACTTGTCATAAACGGACTACAACTTTGAGTCGCTCCCGTTACGTCAGTAAACACAAGTTCACCATGCTGTACTGATTGCAACCACGGAGAAACAAATGAATGCCAGTTTTCACATTTCATAAAGATTCCATAAAGCTACGGTTGTGGATTCTTATAATCAGATGAGTTTCATGTACACAATCGTTGGATTTCACTTACTTCTCTTGCCGGCAGCTAACTGTTAGATTTGGGCAGGCGCCAGATTTTGCGGTGACGTCAAACACGCGCCTATCGTTCAGTGTAGTCCTTTATCAGCTTTTTAATTAACATTAAAAACAATTCAGATTAGTGAAAAAAAGAAAGTATGACCACCTGAATCGATAGAACTGCCCAGCATGCATATCATATGAAAGCCACTATCTTAACTTTGGAGTGTGAGCCGAAATGTAATTTTTTGAAGAAAAAATCCCATTCATTTCGATAGAGGTGGGGAACGCAACCAGCAGGGGGCGATGAGATTACTTTCCCTCCCTATATCTGTACAGTGAAGTACACTCCAGTTGGGGAAGACACACTAAAACACAAGTAATAAATAACACTACTTAACCTATCCATTTAAACCACTGATCGTCGCTTCCATGTTGTCATGTAGTTGCATTTACTGAATAGCTGGATGTAATACCAAACTAGCAGCTGCCGACGAGCTGCACGACACCTTTGCTCAAGACTGCCATCTGCTGGATGTCCAGTCAAGGGTATTTGTATTCAAATCCGGTGACATTTATTTGTGAAACCTAGGTGTGCGGTAGGAATGTCTCACAATTACGTAATAGACACAAAAGCAAAAAATGGATCCACAAATGCAGACTCCACATACATTTACATTTGTTTTCAAATCTCAGAAATATATTTACAAATCTCGAAAATATATATACAAATGCCTGTGTATTTATATACATTCTATCATTTATTTGTATGTCGCGTTTTTGTATTTGTATTTTGTGTTTGAATATTTATAAATGTATTTATATTTATGTATAGCTTTTTTTATTTATACAAATCTTTATGAGACAAATCGATCTCCATAAGTTTCCAATATTGAGATGACAAACACAAAGGGCAGGTAACCGTATGTGTAAAATGTACCCATGGCTCAATGCATTAAAACCAACCGCATCTGTTTGCCCCGCCTGCTAATGGAAAAGTCACAAATGTGGTCTGTTGAGGATTTTTTCTGATGTTAAAAGTCTGGGCTAGGCAACAATAATTGGAAAGATCACACAAACTCTGCAATGCAATTGTCTTTGCCGCAAAGGGTGCCAAACGATCAGGTTGTCGATGGTTTTGCTACACAGGACAGCCAAATTATTTTCTAAATAAATGCCCATGTACCTCGAATATCTGTCTTACTCTCACCCATGTAAGGTTCTGCAGAAATAAAAGCATGAATTGACGCATCCAGTTGATGCATCCATTTATGACTTCCTGTAAAGCTATGACTTGACAAAACAGTTCATGATATTCAATTTGTTTTTAAAACAAAGTGTACACACTGTGATCCCGCACCTTATGAGCATGCCATCACCGCGCCCTAATGGTGGGCGCTTTTGAACTATTGAGACGGCATTTCACTACCTCTATAATAATGTTTACCTGTTGCTTAAACGCCAGTTTTCTACCGATGTCTGCGTGTTCTAAAAATACATCTTTATTGTGCTTAGTGCAGTTTGTTTGTGTGTTAACACATGGGTACACACATGTTGCTAAATACGCGACAAACATTTTCCACGCGCAAATATTGTCCCACACATTGACAGTATCAAACATCATTTTATAAAAATGCCTTGTTTATTTAAAAATTAGCAGCATTACCGTAGGCCGAAAACCGCAATGTAAACCGAACCGTGGGCACACTGTACCGTTGCATCCCTACTGTAAACTCTGACGGAATAACACTGAACTGGTACAACCGACTACAAATCTTCAAAATGGAATCCCCACATGAAATAACCAAATGGAATGCCTACAAGGGGATTTGCATACACAAAGGTTGTATTTTCTGGACCCATTATGCCCCTGAACAAAGAACGTAACCCACTTCACTGGTTCTAAGTGGAATGTGTCTGTAGTGAACTCACAGTAAGGCGAGAGAAATGTTTCATCAGAGAAAAGACAAGAAAAAAAGAACACTACTTGCCAGTTCACAACAGTATTAGCCCACTGTTACAAGGACAGGTAGAGTAATGAAGTGAATGCCACACAGTTAAATCAAAGTATAATGTATACCTGTGGATACCAGGTGTAAGCACAGGGCATCTGTAGCTTGGTAAACCCGCCACTCGTACTGAATTTCATTTCGTACAGAGGGTCTGGACCGGAATCTCTTGAGGGTCATTTAGTCGGCAAGCAAGACAGATCCAATCAGCGAACAGAGGGTGTGTTCGTTAGCCGTGACGTTGACCTTGTGTGCTACATTTGAATTGTAGTGCATAGGTAGGCTAATTGCATATGTGACGACCAGGCTTTAGCGATTGGGTAAAAGCAGAGGCACTTTTTTTCAACTTCGGCACAGTCCACACCTCCAACAAATCGTTTCTGACGGTCTCTATTCCAGACCCTCTGTACAAAATGAAATGAAGTACAAGGGGCTGGTTTACCAGGCTAGGGCATCTGTAAGCAGATCAGATAAACTGTGAAATACAAGTGGGTTCAGGGGCATAATGGGTCCAGAAAATACAACCTTTGTGTATGCAAATCCCCTTGTAGGCATTCCATTTGGTTATTTCATGTGGGGATTCCATTTTGAAGATTTGTAGTCGGTTGTACCAGTTCAGTGTTATTCCGTCAGAGTTTACAGTAGGGATGCAACGGTACTCATTACGTTTTCTGCTTGTCATATTTCTGTTGAAACTAACGATTTACTCACTCTTCTTTATTGGCTTTTAGGCCTATAGAATTAATGTTTGACAAATGGACGAATTATCGTATTACCGCCCCCTGCTGTTGTTAGTTGTTAGACTCTAAATTTGGTTATTGAACAGGCCCGACCGACAGTCGTAGAGCAGACGGCCGTTCTGGACTTCTCACAGTTCACACGTTCTGGACTTCTCTTCTGGACTGGCACAGATTGCTAGTCCGCCTCTGGGGAGAGGGTAGATGATACGTGTCTATCTGTGCTATGATTATGCTATGTCCTCAGATGAGTGAGGTTGCTTTTTTGCTGTCATTTTTTAAAGGAGAACTTCGGTGTAAAATGAAAATTGGCATGTTAAAACATCATACCGAGTTGGTATGTGTACTGAGGAGCAAAATTGATGTAGCCTGTTGCTTTCAGAGTTTAACTATTTTTTATCGTTTGTCCCAGAAGGCTAACAATGGAACTGGTAGGTGCCCTTAGACGAAGCATGACGACTACGCTATTTTTAAACCATTAAAACAGCTCGAAGAAATTCCACACTCGATCTAGTACAACAAAGGCTCTGGCATTCAAAACAAAGCACTGAGAATATTGTAAATGTACACAATGTTTATTTAAAAAACTGTTCTTACATGAAGTAGTTTGCAGTTGTTTCTCCCCGCCGCCATGATAAAAGTCCAAACAAGTTGATTGTACTACCTCTCCTCCTATTCTTCCTGCTGGTTCGTGTTCGTCAATCGACTTGTGCGGACTTTCATAATGGCGGCGACGAGAAACTACAGCAAGGTACTGTCTGTCAAAACAGTTTTATTAATAAATGTTGTGTACACTTACAAAGTTGTCAGCGCCTCGTTTTTAATGTCAGGGCCTTTGTTGTACTACCGATGGAGTGTGGAGTTTTTTTGGAACTGTTTTAATGGTTTAAAAATAGCGTCGTCGTCGTGCTTCGTCTAAGGGCACCTACCACTTCCATTGTTAGCCTTCTGGGACAAACGATAAAAAATAGTTAAACTCTGAATGCAACAGGCTAAATCAATTTTGCTCCTCAGTACACATACCAACTCGGTATGATGTTTTAACATGCCAATTTTCATATTACACCGAAGTTCTCCTTTAACACCTAATGGTATTAAGTACTCTGCCAGTACAGTACTCTTGTATAGCTTATATGTATATAGTCTTTTTTCCTTTTTGATTATTTTCTTTTTTAGATTTTTGCCACTTCTTTCACACCTGGTGGTGAAAAATAAAACCAGTGTCTACCGTAGTTTTGCTACATTTTTTATGCCTTCTCCAAGATCCTTGACACCCTACAATATCACACAAACATACAAACAAAAAACAGTAATTTACTATATTTAAGGCATATTATTATAGCAAAGGCATATTATTATAGCAAATATTTTAGGGTGCTTGCTCTTTTCCTCATAAAAACTGCACCCACATTTCCTTTCTAAACTAATTAGACTACTTTTTGTAGTTTTGCTATTGTTGTTGGAATATTGATCTTGGATATTTCTGTAATATTACATATTTGTATAATGTACTATTTCCATTCCAGATTTTTAGTTCTCAAAAACAGTTCATGTAAGCGTCTGAAAAATCCGCATTGCCATTTGTTCGCTCCACTGTGGGTGGATACTTTCTGCTTCAACCAATCAGTACTGCTGGGTAACTTAAACTTTTACAAAAACTCATAGGGAATAGGCCAATAAAAATTTAAATAAAATTCTTCAAGCATTCTTCTTTTCTTCTTTTTATGGCTTTAAATCCTTAATTTTGGGAATAGAACACAGAATGTATAGCTTTTTCTTCATCCATCTCACCATCTAATCCATCTAAATTCCTGGATTTTATACCTTCCGCTTAACAACTCCCAGAAGGGTAACAGTTAGGATTAAAAAAAAAAACTTGTTTTAAATGCTTGTTAAGGGACTCAGCTATAGTGGAGGCTAACAGTGTTTGTGAAAAATGTTGTACCTCAGTGTGGGCCCTATTTGGTAACACTTTATAATAACTACTCCGTATAAATCATGTATAATGTATTTGCAAACCCTTAAAGGTGTACTTCCATCGTGTTTTCATTAATTTTGCGGTGTTCTCTAGTATTAATAATTGCCCGGTGCGCTGGTTTTAATGGAAAAAATGTTCTAGTGCTTCTGTTTCAAGTTGTTTTAGTTTGGTAGAGGGGGCGGGGCGGGGAGAACGACACGATTTCACCAGAGGCACGCTCCCTGCAGCTTCCTTTGCCCCACAGTCAACTTGATAGCAGAGTGGTAAAGGGGAAAAGTCAACTTGACAGCGCTAAAACTGCACACAGAATGTATACGGATATACAGCCGTATGTCCTGATTCCGAAGAGGAAGGAGAGATGGCACAAGCACAGTCGCTTTCTGACCGTTTGTCAATAAACGTTTCAGAATGGTAATATTTGCATGACAAAACAGTGCAAGTGCCCAGCTAAATGCAGTTCAGTCATTCAACTAGCCTGCTAATCTTATGCGAGTCAGTCAAACAGGCTAACATTATTTAATTAAATTCGGTCAGTTTCTCTTATACGTATTTCCACGTCTACGTCACGCCGGAGGCACTTTTAGCATTGGGTCGTTTTTCCGCCTATTGTCTTCTTTTGACTGATATAGAAAACGGGGATAGAAAAACATTTTGATATGCAGCATGCATATGCAACTCAGGGTGACCTATCATATTTCAAAAGAGCAAGTACTAAATGGTTTCTCGTGGAAGTACACCTTTAATAAACCCTTTGTTCATGATTTTTAACCATTATTTTCACATTATTTGTCATCCATAAATCAGTTATAAACATATTTATATTCTGTCTGCTTCTTTGTTGGCTGTTTGTCAGTATATAATCACAGGTGCTAGAGTTGACTTTTCAGAGAACCATATGATTACACGTTTTCAGTCATTTATTGAGTGAACTGTATTTATTTTACATTATTACTTAAGTAGGTAAACAGCTTATATGTAAGCCAACCAACCCCGCCTACCTAAGCCAACCAACCCCGTGCTGGGGCAGGTTGGCACAATTTCTCAAAGCCAGTTATACATTATTCCAAACAAGAAATATTTTGTTGACATTGTATATACCTGTTTTATAGATGAGATATTAAGCTTTCAGTCAATCACACTTTGACAGCTATAATATATTGTAAGACAGAGAAATATAACTGAGTCTGAAAAGTGATCCAACCCACCCCGGTCTCCCCTAAACTCAAGCTTGAAATCAGTCATCATCAGTGTTGGGGTCGTTACAAAGAAAGTAATGCATTACACATTACTCGCTACTAAAAATGTAATGCATTACTTTATTTCTTTACTGCTTATGGAAAGTAACTCCTTACATTACTTTACGTTACTCATCAACGGCCTTGAGCAAAACACATAAATTCCTATTGCAACGAGCAAGATGTAAGACAAGACGTTCTTTCATGCCATTAACGAAAACAGGCTACACAAAGCTGGTGAAGAGCACTCCACAGGGTCACATCAGTGTATTACTGGCAGGATTATGTCGTAAAAAAAAAAACAAGCCAAAAGTCTAAAACAGGTTAACTTGATAACAGCACTTACTAAAACAGAATGAATAAAATAGCATGCAGAGACTGGCATATAGGCTACTACAGCATAAATCCCTAAACTAGACCATTTAAATAAAACGTGGTACTAAATAAAATAGGCTAACTCTGCACATCTAACCCCATTAGGTAGGCCTACACGTTTCATTGGCGTGGTGGGCTATAGTCTATGGCAAAGGCACTTTGTTAAGTCACTAAAACGATGATCATATTGCATGAGAAGTGTTTCAAATCTTTCAACCAACTTCTATTCTTCAGTACGAGACCGTCTAGTCTGAATAACCTCTTGGCGCGCTAGATGGGGTAGCTGTGTTAAGTTTCATATAGGCTACTTTTTATATGAGGGAAACGGTTAATGATTTCGATGTGTGGCTGCGACTTCACATACTCTGTTGCTTTTGTGTCAAAGTTGAAAGAAGCTGTATCTCTCTCACTCATCAACATCTTCTCAGCGACAGTGCTGTAGGGCGGCAGGTTTCTGATTCTGCTACGCAACCGTCCCCACTTCCCGGTGCAAAACATGACACGACCCAATTCTTCATGCTTCTCTCTTCTCCTCTCCCCTAACTAAGCCATTGCACTTTAACGTTAACGTTAAGTGTCTCTTAACATATTAAAACAATGAGCACATCTCCACCCCCTGAACGTTATAGGTAGACAGCTTAGCCTTTCCCTGAATTTAACAATCACCGACAGTTGCGTGTGGACATGTCTCGCGACTAGTGCAAGCGTGCACCTGAGGATTTTTGGAGAGGGTCAGGGAATTCGTCTCAGACATCTGTGGTCAGACTGTCCACTGGGGAAGTTCAGTAATCAGCATATGCACTAGTGTGATTAATGAATTGATAACAGTAACGTGTTACACTACTACATTACCGACAAATGTAATTTGAGTACAGTAAGGCTTTACTTAGTAACGCGTTACACCCATCTCTGGTCATCATTTCCCCTCTGTTCACAGATTGGCCCGTACGCATTCAGAGACGGACAGAACAGAAACTTATGTTCATGCTCCCTTGCTGGAGGTAAATGAAATTCAGCAGAAGCACTAGGTGGCTCTGGCCTGCTAATGTAGTCAGGAAACCCTTTGAAAATATCAGAACAGCTTTCACAGCACAACACTGTCAGAATGCTAGGTTTTACCAGCTGTTGTTTTGTATGTCTTACAGATTGTTCTCACTAGTTTAGTCCATAATTCCTCACTGCTCCTTTAAATGTGTCTGGGTGATGCATCCTATGTCGCTACTGCTACCACCACCACTACACATAAAATAAGTTGCACCATCCTCCCTCGACTACTTTTAAAACCAAGAGCTACCACAGCTTTGCGTTTAGTTTAGTTTATTTTATTCATTTAGAACAGAGACAGTGCATGCAGTATCAATGGGCAAAGTGACAAACAGGGTATGTTGGCTTGCTCTGATCTGGAGCAGGAGTTTTTTGATGGTGGAGGTGCTCCCTGTTTCATCTGTTCAGTAGATATGGTGAACATCTACATAAAACAATCTTTTAGAAACCACATCCCATCTGAAGCTCGGTGCAAGTATTTCAAAATGAATGACAAATTTGCAACTTTTGTAATTCGAGAAGGACCCAGAAGACATGGAAAACTGTCCTGTGTTACAAATGTGTCATTCATTTTGAAATAATGGATTGTTGCATCTTTTCAAGATACAGAGAAGACAAATCATCCTTCTTGTTTTAGTGGTAAGTTAAGACGGCATCTATGATGGTATGGGGGTGCAGTAGTGCCTTGGTGTGCTTATTCATCTGGAGGGTTAAAATTAATGCTGAATGATACATATATAAGTTTTGATCTGCACAAGATGGCACCCACACATTATATTTTGAGGATAGACCTTAAATATTACCAGATAATGAGGTCAAACTGCATTCTATACAAAATTGCAACAGTATGGCTCCATCATAAGGGCAACCAGATGCTAAAATGGCCAGCGTGCTGTCCAGATCTGTCGCATTTTAAGCATAGTAACATGGAAAACATGATAAAGACGACACCTACCAGTTGGGCTGCGGAAGTCATGTCAAGGACAAGAAAGAAAGCCATTTTTTATACAAAATCATCTTGTCAGTTAACATAATTAACTGTGAAGTGTCCTCCGTTGTTATTTCTTTAGTCTTATTCAACTTTTCTGGCCTATTATTGACACCATCCCAACTTTTTTGAGACACGTTGCTTTTTAAAATGACCATAAATATCCCATACAACAACAAAAACATCCAGTTTCAATAACTGATATGTTGTCTTTGGACTATTCTCAAATACATATATTGCTTGTATGATTTGAATATTATAGCATTTCTTTTTTATTAACATTTAACAGAACGTCCCAGCTTCATCGAAATTGGGGTTGTACATTAAATGTTTTTGAGGGAACTATTCAATAATGTGTACGTAATGTGTATTGGTACATCTGTATTACAGCAGTCTTCAGTAGCATGCCTGACTCTGCCCCCCCCCCCCCCCCCCCCCCCAACAGTGTTTGATAGTTGTGGAGGAGACCAGGGAGCAAAGTAGATCTAGAATTTGGTATGATAAGAGGGCAGGAAGAGTCACGGCATCAGTTTTCAGTGAGGCAGCCAGGTCAGACACACCCACATCCCAGCTGATCAAAAGAATTTGTTATCCCTATGCTTCTCGGTTCTCCACTGAGGCAACAAGGTACATCTATTACAGAGCAGTTTCAAAAGAAATGCTATGCATAGCCCGACTCTTCATCTCTTATAAAGACTAATTGGTGGTGTTCTAAGGCTAGCTTGAACAGAATGTCAGTAAATAAGTTATTTTATTGTTTGGAGAATGGTAATGTATACACATTCACGTTTTAATACACGTTTTATTGCTAGATGGGGTCAAGACAACGAGAACAGAGCAAGGGAAAGCTATATTGCTGTAATGCAAGCCCACCATGAAGACTTCAACGTGAGGGCCTCAGGATTCATCATCAACCCAGAACTCCCCTGGATTGGAGCATCACCTGACGGAATGGTTACTTGCGCTTGCCATGGAGATGGAGTTTTAGAGATAAAATGCCCCTTTAAAGCCAGAAACAGCCCTCTTGTTGAAAGTTGCAGGGATTCATCATTCTGTCTTGGCATAGGAGAGGATGGGGTCATGGCACTGAGACACAACCATAAGTATATGTATCAAGTGCAGGCCCAAATACACATTGCAGAAGTGGGTTACTGTGACTTCATGATTTGGACACCACAGGAATTATTTACTCAACGCATTCCTTATAATTCTGCCTTTTTCCATACTGCTTATGACAAAGTGGTAAATTTCATCCAGATGGGAGTCCTACCTGAGCTGCTGGGGAAATGGTATACAGCACCACACTTTACTCCCATAGACAGTGCAACCTCAAAACAGCCAACTGAAGTGGGATGCTACTGCGGTCAACCTACAGACACATATGTTGTCATCTGCACTTCTGGAAAGTGTAAGAGAAAGCACTATCACAAGACCTGCCTTAAGCTGACCTACAGACACAGATGTTGTCATCTGCACTTCTGGAAAGTGTAAGAGAAAGCACTATCACAAGACCTGCCTTAAGCTGACCAGGGTACTCAAGACATGGAAATGTGTGGAGTGTAAAAAAAGTTAAGTGTAAGCTTTTTAAGCAAATGTTTTTGGTGGTCATTGTATCACCCCTGAATGAAAGGGCATGGTTTTTAGATTTGTCCATCCGCTACCAAAGATTGAATGTATAATGTCAATGCACAATGAATTGCTAATGTATTACAACAAAATGAACTAACTGTAATGCTGGCTAAGCTAATGTCAATTCATGAGTCAGTCAACTTACCAGAAAATTTGTACCCCGATTTTGCTTTGCTGTTGTTACAGCCTACTGCACAGCAGATAGATGGCATTTTTGTTCGCGTTAATAGGGGTCCTCGCGTTGTCCTAAAGATGGCGGCAGGATTACACTATTACGTCACCGGATATCTATCTATATTGTCATAAAAACCAAAGATTCTAAAGCGGAGCGCTCTAGAATCTTTGATAAAAACACTGTTAAAGGTTCCAGAACTTAATGAAAAAAAAAAACATTAAGGCAACATGCTACATAGGTCTTTTTACTTGCACTGTTTTTCTTCCATGAGATTTTTTTCAAGTATCATTAACATATCATATGTTTGTTAAACCAATGTAAAAAGTGCAAGTTAAATCAATGCAAAACATCCATACAGCACGTTGTCTTAATATTTTTAGAGTGCATGTGCTAATGTTTAGCAACACAATAAGTATCTATTTTGGTTTTAGGCTACACTATATCAAGTAGTCAATAGTGAAAAGGCTGCTATCTGTTCAACATGTAATCACCAGCCAATTATTTTATGAAGTGTATTACAATAACTTTATTAGTTTTTAAAACTGATATGGGTGTAGGTAATGATTTGATTATACTTCCACATAATATCTTACCTTGACTTGAAATGTTTTTGTATTCTAATGTTACTCTTATAACTATGTTGTCTGTCAGGATAAACACATTTACAAACCCATCTAATTATACACTAAGTTGGTCTCTGAACAGACATTACTATCATTAGCGATAGTAGCCTACCATAACTTTTCCGTAGAGCCACAAGTCTGCATGCTGCCCTCTGGGAGATGGTTCAGGTCAATCACGAACAAAACAAACAGACTAAAAAACAGCTTCCTCCCATTTGCAATCAGAGCTCTAAATGCATCGGGACAGTGATACTACCCTTCATATGGACACCTCACTTCATTGTCACTTACCTGTGTGTGTGCGTGTGTGTGTTTATGTGTGTGTGTGAGTGTGTGTGTGAGTGTACTTGTGCGCATGCCTGTAATTTGGGTGTTACTGATGCTACTGCCTATGCTCTATCTGGGTTTGCCCCACTACCTCTCTCTGTGCAACAGCAGCAATGTAATGTGCAATACCTACACGGGCCTAGTTCACTATGTTCACTAGTTCAATGTTCACTATATGCAGTGCAATATTATCTTACTGTACTAGTCTACTTAGCCCCTTTCACCACATATTTTTAAGGCATAATGGTTGATGAGGTGACCAGTTCTGTAGAAATAATGGCGAGGTAGAGGCGAAGAGCTCCGCAACGTGTAATTTGCCTTTGTCAGTACTGGCAACCGCACGCCTCTGCGGCTGTTATCCCGCTTATGACCCGGTTACCACACTCGTGAATTTAGGAAACATTTAACACTTTATGTCGGAACATTTAAATTATTCTATAATTTCTTTACAATTAGGATTCATTGTCTGTTTAATGCCACCTGTCATTAAAAAGTAGAGCAGAAAAGCAACCGTTAAATTGGTTGTTATAGTTACCATTCTATGGGGCATTGATATGGAACAGTGCTTAAACTTAGGCCCTGTCCACATTAATGCGGATACATATGCAAACGCATAATAATGTATTCGTTTGCGCCTCCCGTACACATTAACACGGCTAATTCGAACACGGCAAACGGAGCTTTTGGAAAACGACCGCTGAAGTGGAGAGATCCGAATACGCCGGCTTGGAATGGAGGATAGGCGTTCCATTGCTATGGCACCGAGGAAAGTGTATACTCGAGACCCCAAAAACCAAAACAAACATGGCAGGCGAAATGGCGACGGCGATGATGATGATGACTGTGATGCAGATGCTTTCGATGTACAGTGTACTCCTTCAACTGCAGATGAACGTTATTATGTTGTATACTGCACGCCGGGCATTACTACAATGGAGGAGGCGAATGTTGTACTTATTAAATCGTACTAAAACCTACAACAATCTTGCTAACAGAACTGCTACTGTAACTGCTCTTTTTTACTTCAGCGAGCGATAGAACTTTGAGGTGCACTGGAGTTTGGCGGGACTGGAGTGACGTAACAATCACAACATTTCGGAATTTTTAATAGCAGACATTTCTAAAAACGACAGTGTGGACGGAGATTGTTTTTACTACGGATAAGCGAATTTGTATTTATCCGCATTAATGTGGACATAGCCTTAATGTCAGCATTTTAGAACTACTTTCTGGTTCGAAGAAATTAATGCATGCTCCGCCAACCAATCAAAAAGCAGCATTCTATTTGACCGGGCCATAACTAAGGGATAATGGACAACAAAGTGTTCGTATATCAGAAAGTTAATGCACGTTCGAGGTGGTAATGCGGCCACGATGCAAAGCAGAGTTACACCTCAAAGTGCATTAACTTTCTGACATACGAACACTGTGAAGTCCATTACCCTGCTTATACCATGATTACCACACTTGTCTAATGTTAATTTCATGTAATAATTTCCATGTTTTAATTACTAAAACAAACTTATTTGTAGAACTACTTCCTTCCGCCACAAGATGTGTCTTTTCATGACTTACTGTACAAACTGCCGTTGATAATTCCAAACTGGAGGTTGCCAAGACCCAGTCGTTAGTTCCATGCCTTTATTTGTCAAGCTAGCTATTCCAAAGTTCCAAAGTCTTGCTTAGCAAAATCATGTTAGTAGAGAGTCCAAATGCAGCGTGACAGTATATATTATAACATGTTGCAATTCCGTGTTCTTTCATCTGCACATAATTTGTTAAAGCTGTCACATCTTTACTGTTTATGTACAGTTCACCGTGAACTTGGCGCATTGATACATGATACGGTTGGAAAGCAGGGATTACTTCATAGGTGTCCATATAGAAAATCACCATTCTAAAGAATGCATCACAATGTGAAATTGAAGGAAGCCATGGTATAATCAAAGTTAATTCCCGCCTCATCAGCCAATCAGCCTAATAATATTAGTTATTATACTCTTGTATGTAGCCCCCCTCCAAAATCATCCAATTAGGGTCCAAGCACTGGAGGATGCTAAATTGCAAAGGGATTTTTGATATGTTGTCAGATAATTAAATAGCAGTTTAAGTATCCATTTATAAGAAGCCAGTTGAACAGGACATGTCACCAATTCATTATGCAGTGTTTGACAAGAGTGAAACTTCACAGGTTTTTGTGTATTGTGACTACAAACATATCTATGTGAGTGAAATGGCAGTCTGGCATAGCGCCACCATGTGGTAGCAGAATGAACTGCTTAAAAATGTACTGCAGCTACACCGTACATACATTTACATCATATTTGGTACACATGATGTGAAGATGGTGCTAATCCTAAATTGCAAAGGGTTTTTTGATACATTGTAAAATAAGGAAATGGCGTTGCAATGAATTTCACTATACCAGTGGTAAACAGGAAATGTCTTATAAATTCACCATGCATTGCTTGACATGAATGAAACTTCAGAAGTTATGGCTTATCATCAATATGAACACACTCAGTGGTGTAAAATGGCAGTCTGCTACAGCACCGCCATGTGGTAGCAGTAAGAAGTGCTTGTGGTCATGAATTGCATATACTTTCAGGTACACCACCAAATTTGGTAGGTGTGAGTATGTCATAGAGATGAGCAACTTTTGTATATATATTGTATTAGCCACACCCAACAGGAAATGAAGTAATAGGGATTATATGTGTTTGGACACATGATGAATTTTAACTTACTTCTCCTAGGCGGTTCATCAGATTCATGTGAAAATTGGCATACATGATACCGAGATATTGGTGATTTTAAATTGCGAAGGAATGTTTGATATGTTGTATTATGTTGAAGACAATGAATTTAACTGTCTCACCACATAAACAGTAAATGTGGCATAAAGTCATAGTGCATTGAAAGATTTGTGTCAAACTTCTCATGTTAGTAGATATTATGATTACAATGACATCCAGACACCCAATGTCAGTGTCTAGTATAGCGTCACCGTCTGGCCAAAGTGGAAGTGTGCCAGAAATTCACAATGCCTTGCGGAGTTGTACTAAATCTTAAAAAAAAAATACTGGATATCATGACTCTGATGACATGTCCATGCCTTACGCGCATGCCTGGTGTAGAGCCACCAACTGGCAGTAGAAGGATTTTTTTTTTTTCAAATTGAAATTCATCAAATTAATTCATTTTAGGTTGATGTGAACTCAGCAGTGTCCAGTACACACACAGATACACACACACACACACTTTCCTTTCACATGCACACATAGATCATGCCACTTCACCTTTTCTCCCAAAGCACATTTTCTCTATATTGCAAAGATAGCTTTGCCAAATAATAGCTGTGTCAAGTGAGTTGCAATGTACTCCCAATGTACAATTTAAAGGTTGTATAATTTAGCCTGCACATATCAGATCTTTACAATTAATCACATTAGGGGTGCATTTTAGAGGGTGAACATGCCACGTCCCTACACCACAGGTGCACTCCACACTTTATACTTTGTACTTTTTGTACCTGACACTTTGTTACTGTCATCTTGCACCTTAGTGGATTTGCTGCTTAATTTCGTTGTACATGCAAATGTTCAATGACAATAAAAGTCTTGAAGTGTTGAAGTCTGCAGTTCATACAAGTAAACCTAAACCACACTAGTTGAGTCAATGGGAGTACCTTTTGTATATTACAATTAAGCCTATTTTAATTAAGACCGCCTATTTAAAAGCAGTGCCTTTCTGTGATTGCAAAGACCTTTTGCCTTTTAATATACAGCCCTGTTATCTTCAGGTTACACACTCAAAAAATCAGCCACCTCAAAAGTAAAGTCTTCAAACAAAGCAAATTCCATCGCAATACCACCTGCATTTTGAGCTGGGAGTTACAGGGCCAACAGTAGACAACTTCATGTAAGGGTTTTCCCTTTGATAGCCTTGTTAATGAGAGACATAATAAAGACGGTCACACAGTGGCTCAGGGGGCGGTCTTATACCTGCCTCGGACAAGAATGCAACCTCACTTCCCATGCTTTTTTAAATTTGCAAGGACTATCAGTAATGTTTTCAAGAAGTCGCAGCTGAAAACGCTGAATGTAGTAGTTAACAACTTCTTTAAAATACCCAGACGTCAGGGAAAGTAATTTTATATAGGCTATATGGCTCGGAGCCCCGCCCTGCGGTGACATTTGTCTTCAGTTCAGTACATTTCACTTAAGTTCAGATCAGAACCTAGCCTCAACAGGAGTCCTCACTGCAGTGCTCTAAGTGAGTTTTCATGGACTTCTAGAAGGGATGGCAACACGAGTGGGACTTGTATGTTTTCTCTGTATGTTGTTCTCTCCTCTTATAAAAACGAGTAATGGGTCTGCTGCCGGAGGAAAGCGTGGATACATGGACAAATGCGCTCTGAAGGTAAAAAACAAAAATGTTTCATAAAATGAGCATGTCAAAACTCATTTCTCCAAGTTTTCTTTGTGAGGGATAGAGGTTCGTGTTTTCAGGTCAGACGCAGACATGCTCCGTCAAACGCATGCAGTTTGATCCGGTATGTACGAGTTGGGACAGTAACCTGAACCGTCGTTTAAGACGTCCTTTGTAACTT
Organism: Coilia nasus; assembly: GCA_027475355.1. Taxonomy (NCBI): domain Eukaryota; kingdom Metazoa; phylum Chordata; class Actinopteri; order Clupeiformes; family Engraulidae; genus Coilia; species Coilia nasus. The sequence continues at coordinate 1,441,053 of CM050211.1, forward strand.
GTAGCCTCCATGATTATAAGAGAAAGTCATCTAAAATTTCCGTAGTCTCTTAAAGAAAGCTAGATGCAAAATAATTGTTTTTAAAGAGTCTGTCATTTCTGACACATTTGGATTTGGCTAAAGGTTAGCCTATGCCACTTTTGAAAAGGCCAAACAGGTAAAAAAAAAAAAAGGCTTCCTATGCAGGGAGGTTACAGGAGTTGTAATGTTGATAACCAAAGTCTTTGTGTAGATGATGGTACTATTTGTCTGCATATAGTTTTCGTTGTATCAGTGACAGTCGTTTTTGCTTGACCTTAGCTGTCTTGAATTCCGATTTTAATTGCATATGCCCATGGTGAACTGGGCGTCAGATGAGTGCGAGAGAAGGAAAAAAACTCTAAGGTACACGGTTTAAGGATGTGTGCTTGGTAGTAGGCTATGCAAATCCATTGGACTTGTGCCACGGCTAGGCTGTTCATTTTTTTTGTTCATGTTCTTGGTGTAGGCCTAGTTTAAGAAATGTGTCGAGATAAGGCAGTTTAGCGAACAAGGTTATGTGGTGAGTTTAAAGACGTAGCCAAACTCAAGACATGTCGAGGCAGCTATTAACTAAAGCGTATTGTATTGTGGGGTAGTCCTCCTTTGAAGTGATTTTCACACAGGAAGTGAGAGGGACTGTTTGGTCTATTAAAATTCCATTGCGTTTCCTGCCTTGAACCACAGGCCACTTTTCTTTACAGGCACTTCAAAAGCGTTGGGGATTACAACTAGACAAAGCTGCTTTCTAACACTTAGCAACTTTCTAGACACTGACCAGCTGTCTTTGTCTACATGATGATGTTACATCTGTCTGTATAATTTTCGATAACTAAGCCCAATTTATATGGTACCACTTGAATAAAGCTCATTTTTATCACACATTGGTTAAATACAGGTTATTTGGAAATGTCATATCGGAAGTATCTTGCTATTTTACATAGATATGCCATCGAATTACACCTTTCTCATGTCGTTAAATGGGCTAGGTGATTTAAATCGTGCTAGAATGCGTTAATACGTAATGCATGCACATGGTAAAAATTGTGAGTAGGCTATGTGTTTGGATGGTGGGTGGTAAAGGTGGTGGGGGAGGTGTATCTGTTGAACAGTGAAAGCCAAAGTCTGCTTTAACTAAGGTGTTGCTAAACAGACAATAAAAGAAATGTAGAGCAAACCAAGTCACTTGTCACAGTGCATTTCAGATCTTTTGAGAGTACTGCTTAAGTGCACATTTGAGGCACTTGGTAGTATAACTTGAAAGTAGCCAAAATATCTCTTTAATCATTTTGTTTTATTTATGTCTGCAACATCTGGCTGTTGACTATTTAAACTAGTGAGGTGTTTGTGGAGCTATTTGCATTCTTGAAAGAGAAAAGAGTAAGTCTATGTGAGGACCTACAGGGTGGGTTGCATATGGGCAAGTTATTTCAGTGCCATCTTAAGGGAACATTGAAAACCATCCAACCAGCACGAAACCTTGGCGGCTGTTTTGTGTGCTTCGGTGGGAAAATCCCTGGTTGGCTACCTCTGAATTGCATCCTGGCTTTAGAATGTGAGGTCCACTGGCTTTAAAGATGTAGCTTGTGCTTTGAGTGGCATAGTGCCCTGCTGCTTCAAAATAAAGGCTGCATGTCACTGGTAAACGAAGGTTAAATTAAATGGGAGTTAAACCACATAGCTGTCCAAGGGGTTTTCAGGGGATGGTTTAGAGACTGCAAATTTGGTTTGGGCGCTTACAAACCAAACACACAGTTTTTAAAACCGTGACATTAAAAACTCTTAATGAAATTCTAATTAGTTTGTACTGGGCTGGTGGTGTTCGCTGTGATTATGACTGCACTGCACTCATAAACTATTTTCCTGGTCTAGTTTTGTGGGTCCTCCTTGTTGTACACAGGGTAAGGAACCATTCACAACAAGAGGCAGGCCTGAGGACTGAAACTTGAGTTGCTCTAAAAGCCAGGACACTGGGGAGGCCAGCCTTCTGGAACCCTTCCTTGCTTGGCACATTGAAGTCATTACAATCAAATGGCCACTCTTTCCTCTTCCTTAATCAGCAATCTAGTGCTAGAGCAGTTCCTCCCTGAAGGTTAAGGTTGCAATGATTAAAATGAGTGTCACTTTAAGAATAGAGAGTATAAGACTTGCATACTTTAGCCTTACTAACCCCTGTTCTTATCGGAATATTCACTATAGCCCATATTGAAGTAAATGGGACATTTAGTATTTTGTGTTAATATGTTGGTTCAGAATGCTGTTTTTGACCTATGTTGAGGCAAAGGCATTGAGTAGGGGTGTGCAGAAATATTGTTATCGCAATATACCGTGATACTAATTTTCACAATATACTACATTGATTTAAACATCAATATCACAATGTATCGTGATACTAATTTTCATACTTTCATAACATACTATATCAATTTTGGACTTCAAAAAATGAAAAACATTGTTTAAAGTTATATTACAGCTCTGTCTTCCAGTAGTTTATTTTCTTAATCCTTTGCACTTTGTTTTTGAATTATGTTGAGTTCCGTAACTTTGAGTTATGTTGATTTAATTTAGTTTTGAGAACACTATCCGGATTGTAAATAGCAACTGATAATTCAGCTCTATTTTTACATTTTCACTGAACTATGTAGAATATCGCAATATATTGCAATATACCCAGTGTCACAATGTACCGTGATGTAATCGTATCGTGACAAATGTATCGTATCAAAAAGTCCTTGCCAATATCCACCCCTAGTATTGAGCGATATTTGTTTCACTTCAAAATGAATTTGAATATTTTGCTGAGAATTAAATTCCACTTGATCTGAAAATGTTATTTTTAAAATTGTATGTATTATCCTTAATTGAATGCAAGCAAAAACTAAATAAATTTCTACATTCTTTATTCAATATCCATGTTCAATTCTCACAATTGAATTTCCGTCTGCAATTCAATTTCAATCTGACTGATATTCAGAATTTAAATTAAAAAATTCGAATTCAGTCTGACTGCTCCCACAACGCATGACATGATGGTCTCCACGTAGGGCAGATAACAGGAGTCATGCTGCATTTCCACACAGCTGGCTATTGGGACGTCAATGTGTCAGTGTCAGTGATGACTCTGCCAGCCAGCCTCATGTCCCTGGTAATGTCCTGGCTGGCCAGCATAGTCGCCCAGCTTGCTAGCTATAAATATAGGTGTGTCACAGTGTTTCCTAGGATTTCTTTTAAGGTGCAGGGGCAGGACCGTCAAATCCATGACCAACCGATGCACTGATTTTTCAATACGATTCCAAAATCTGGATTTTGTGTTTTGTAGATACCAACCCAATATTACCACTAAATTCATAAACTGTATACCTCACTATAAAGGCAAAAGCCCTGACTTAGCCCATTCTCCTAACTGTGGACATTTGAAATTAAAAAATAAAAATAATTCATAGATATTTATAATAATGTGTTATTCAAAATTTCATTGAAGAGTGTGCCAGAAATGTAATTAGGCTATATTGTATTTGATGTTTGCAGGCAGATATGTTCTTAAAACCTAAGGTCTAATTAGCCGCCTGTCACTTTATTTTCCTCCTCTGATCCTAACATGACAGGAACTGATGTCCTTTATGTGCGGCTACTGCAGACTGTGGTTACAGCAGATGTAGACTCATTTGATTGTCTTTTATGGCAACACTTAAATATTCAGAAAACAACTAGAGGAGAATTCTTATTTCATTCATCACAAGATATGTGTCTTGCAAGGTGCATTTTTTAGATGATTTTGGTTACTAATGTTAGGATGCTACATAACATGACTTGCAGACTTAACACAAGGTGGTTGGTAAGTTAAACAGAAGCCATCCAAGTGTATACTTGCTGGCTAGCAATGCTTACATTGTTGAGTTGACGATATTTCACCAAAAATATACTTGTATAGATAGACATTCGTTGTGTGTGTGTGTGTGTGTTTTTATTAGGCGCAGTATCGTGTGTAAATTCACTAGGAGTTTTATTTGTACAGGTTGACAACCTGTGGCCAATTGGTACCACAAAACGAGTGTCATTATCATGGTGACAAGATGTAATAAAAAAGAGACATAAGATACATCAGACCTATATTCTTTTCATCACACACACTTCCAGGCGCCAACGTGAGTGGCAGCAAGTCTGAGTAGCTCCATGTCTCTGTTTGTTATGTTTGTCTGTGTGTTGTTTTTTTTTTTTTTTTTTAGCTTTTTTAAACTTCTAAATTTGTAGAAGGAGTTATTTTATTCTATCCTATGGATGTCCCATAAGTCCTTGCAATGTCCTGGCAGCAGCAAACTTGTATACACAAGGAATCAGCTGATTGTTCTATGCAAGTTTGCCGGCATGATTCACGCGAACATCCCTGAGGAAGTGTTTTGCATCCAGGGCTGTAGATCTGGAGTCACTGTGAGAGCTTGTCGACCGGAGAGGAAGAGGAGATACAAGCCCTCTGTTCCAGCAATTGTGATGGGAAATGTGAATTCGCTGGTGAACAAGACAGATGAACTGGCTGTCCTTGTAAGGAATCAAATGCAGTACAGGGAATCAAGCCTGATTTGCCCGACGGAGATGTGGCTAATAAGGGTGGCACGGTCCTGGGAAAAAAAACGAATCGAACAATACGCCTGTTGCGGTGCAATACGCGTTTAGACCGCGGTTCGCCAAAAAAAAAAAAAAAAAAAAGCCGAATGCACGTATGAAACCATGTGGTTCTCTTTAGCGCGAAAGAATTGAAGTGACAGCGGAGTGTGGATGACAAGTGCAAATATGGCAAGTGACAGTGGAGAAGGCATGTCATACATTGAGGATGCCCCCGCATCATTCAAATCAGGTGTGTGGTAACATTTTGGTTTCCCCATTACATACGATGACGCCGGCAAAAATTTGATTTAGAACTCATGTAGGCTGATTTGTCAAAGCCTTTATTCACTCCCGGTACAAGAAAAGCGAACGCGTTTTAACCCCTTCCATAAAGTTATGATAAACTCTACCTCTTTGCCAACAGTCACTTTGCCTACATCGGGTAAATAAATTATTAAATGTAGTGACTTATGGACCTCAGTTTTGCCTAGTGCCTTATTGACTAGATTTATCAAACCAAGTAGGAAACACTGAATGACAAGAACGAGGTGGCTATTTTTTATAGCTCGAGTGGCCGACAACAGACTAGCGATTGATGCTTTTCTTGTATTGAGAATACACCGAAGAAGAAATCTTAAGCAAAATCTTGCTTCTTCCTATTAAGAACATAACAGCTAAACAATTATACCTACAACATGTTTGACTGGACAGCGTGACAACTTCACAGGTATTTCAGTTTCTGTGTTTATGTAGGCTAGTCAATGCCCTTGTAGTGCAGATCTGATATGATGCCAATATTGGTAGCTTCCCAGCGTTTGTTTCATGCAGTTGTAAGCGAATGGTAATATTTTGCAGACAGTCGCGAGGTTTTTGAGGTATTCCCTGTGTCAATACATGCATTGATAGCACAGTTGACATGAATTGTATAGCTGTGCCTATAGCTTTCAATGGGATTTTGGCTAAATACGCGCAGAACACGCGCAGAAAAATGACTTTCTATTTTCTAACTGCAAGTATGTCTCGCCTCTTGCCAGAAAACGTTGACAAACTGATTTTCTTGCAGAAGAATATGAAAATTAAGTGAACAGGGGATGTTTGTTTTAAACAGTGCAGTGATTGGTTTTATTGCAATATTTTATATTGGCTGTGTGTGTATTTTGTTATAAATCGTTATAAGAATACAGTGGCAGTGCAAATTAGATAACAAATCCAGCCATACGTTTCAAAACACTGCACTTTAATTTAAAAATAAAATAAAAAATACATCCTCACTGTCAGGAATTAGAAGAGTTTTTGATTCTGTTTTTGTATATAGGTGGTTGGTTGGTCGCCACATAAAAGTTTAAGTTTTAACACACACATCTGTTCAAAAGTAAGCTTTAAGAACTAATTTCTTTCTTCCAATTATGAAAACTCTGTGGGCCCTATCATGGCGCGGCGCACTGTGCATTCGCGACGTGCGCATGGTGTCATTACTATTCTGTGCCAGCGCACCGCAAAAAATCACGTTGTCTAGATAGCAGATGACACTGCGCCATCACGGGTGTGTCAGTGAAAAGAAGAGGTGTGGTCTGGCGCAAAGCGTGCCAGATGCTATTATAAGGACGCAAAAATTAAATCCGCCAGTGACCAACAAAACCCTGGTCTGTCGTCAGGTGCGCATTGCTGAAAAGCTATTTTATGGGCGCACAACGCTTTGGGAGATCGAGAGGGATCCCCCCTCTTGATGAGTCGCTGTTAGGGGACGATAGCTATCCACTAAAGGCATGGTTATTAACACATACATCATGCCAACAACAGGGCTTAAAACATCTTCAAGCTCCAAAAAGATGTCCAATTGCATACGACTACGAATCTGATTATTTACTAAGTGCAACGACATAAACACTGATGCATATTTTGCAATAATGCACATTCATTGAGCAATCAGTTTTTAATAAACATACACACATTGTTCATAACCAAAGGAAACACACATTGTTCATAACCAAAGGGAAACAGTAAGTTTAAAAAACAGACTTAAATATCCATCCCGGAAGATTAACTGCTCATGCACGAGCAGATCGGTCTTCAAAGTAAAACGCTCCTGATGGGAAACACGCCATCGTAATAGCAACAAGCCATGGACAAAGCGCGGCTGCCTTTTAAAGGGAATGAGAGTATAAACTCTGATTCGTTTATTGCATGTTACGCCCCGAACACACCTATGATTAATTGGGTAACTTAGGACCAACCCTTTTGAACCATGCGCCAGGCGCAATGTTCACTTTTCCCGTCGTCAAAATAGCATATTGTCTCAGCAACGCCCCCAAAGCAACACAGACTTTAGACAATGCGCATATGATCGTGAAAATAGAGCCCTGTGTGTGACAACAGACACCTGGTTACTCTAGATGCCACAAGATGGCAGCAAACGCTCCTGACACTTTGTATAAATACTGTAGTAAATAAAAAAGCTGTTGAAATCATCCATGTCTTCCCTCTTGCTGTTTCAAAATACTACTTGGCTTTTTATCAGAGATTGTTCATAAAATATGCTTATGTCAACTCAAACTCAGTTTGTGCATGATTATTTCATTCTAACTATAATTTTAACCTCTCTTAAATGCTTAAAAACTATGGTTATTTAAGGTAAATAGTATATGCCCAAATATAAAGTACTTAAGATTAAATTAAAAAAAAAAAAAACGCAATACGTACCGAACCACAGACCTCAAACCGCAATACGTACCGAACCGCGACTTTTGTGAACCGTGCCACCCCTAGTGGCTAACTAGCAATGTCGACAATGTTGACCTACAGGACTTCAGTACAGTTAGACTCGACAGAGACAATAATCTCTCCAGGAAAAAGAAGGGAGGAGGACTGGTGATATATAGTAACAACAGGTGGTGCCATCCTGGTCATGTAACATGTAGTGAAAAAGACCATCTTTAGTAGAGACGTGGAGTTACTTGCGGTGAGTCTGCAACCTTACTACATGCTGAGAGTTCTTGCACGCCATTGTTCTCTGTGTGTTTACATTCCGCCAGAAGCCCTTCCGGACATTGCCTGTGACGTCATCCACACACCTGTGGCAAGGATCCAAACACAACACACGGATACCTTTTTTGTTATAACAGGTGATTTCAATCAAGTTACACTGCATTACACCCTCACAAACTTTCACCAATTTGTGGACTGTGCAACAAGGAAAAATAGGACAATTGATGTCCATGCTAATGTGAGGGATGCATACAGTGCCACCCCCCTTCCTCCATTGGGTAACTGTGATCACAACCTCATTCACCTTCAGCCATTGTACAAGCCAGCAGTACAAAAACTTCCAGTCACCACACGCACCTTCAGGGAATGGACACCAGAAGGAGAGGTGGTGCTGAGGGATTGCTTTGAGTCCACTGAATGGACCATATTACAGGACAGTAAGAATGTGCAGGAAGTCACAGTATGCACAACTGACTACCTCAACTTCTGCATGGACATTGTTGTACCCACTAAGACGGTGCTACCCTAATAACAAGCCTTGGGTGATCAGTGATGTCAAAAGTCTCCTTAACAAGAAGAAAGCTTTTAAGGGGGGCAATCTGACACAGCTGAGGAGTGTGCAGGGAGAATTGAAAAGAAGCCTGAGGGAGGCCAAGAAGGCATACGGGAGGATGGTTGAGAGGAAAATGCAGGATGACGACATGAAAGAGGTATGGCGGGGAGTAAGGACCATCACAGGGCTTGGAGGAAAGGGTGGCAAGGCTAAAGGCAACATTTCCAGGGCCAACGAGCAGAATCACTTCAACAACCGGTTCAGCAACTCTGGTAATGGGACAGCCATTGATACCCACTTTGTCACCTCCAGAGCACCTCCCCCACCTGTCTCTGAGAACGACTCTGACATTGACATCAGCACACCTCCCCACCCCCCACCTCTGCTGACGGACCCCCCAGACTCACCACTCCCCACTCCCATATTTTGAAGCTAATATTATTGTTACATGTCACTTTGATATTCCGTACACCTTAAAGACATGCTGCAGATCCTTTTTGATGTTTCTGTCCAGTTTGCTAAAAATGAGCCAACATACCTGTTGGAAGAATTGTTAGACAGACACACTATGGTCTGTGTATGAGAACTTGGCGGAGTTAGCGGCAGTAACTGAGGGTAATGTCAGATGTCAGTATGAATACTGAAGGTGTGGCAGCAGTAATTAAGCTGTGGCAGCCCACCGCGACAAAATGTACATAGCGGAAACCCTGTGTCACCTATCATTATTTAAATATGTAGTCTTTACTAAGAAGGTGCACTGTGTTGTTGGAGTTCCATCAGCACAAAATTACATTTGATTAACTGGAATGCTGGTGACGTGTGTGTGTTTATTATGACCACTGTTAGCGTTAGCATTAACATGGGAAACGTGGAATTTGGTGGAGATGTAGCCCCATACGGATGAAGCAGGATAGAAGGTTTTGGTGCTGAGGAGCAGAAATACTCATTAATTGTTGCAACCAAGACCACCACGTGTTTTTATAGCTTTGGCTAAACAAGGTGTTTATACAGTACATTAACTCATTCGATGCCAATGACGCGAAAACGCGTCTTTTACGATAGTAACGCCCAGTGCCAATGACGCGTTATCGCGTCAATTGCGTTTTTTTACAGGGGAGGTGGGGTAATCATCTGATCTAGCTTGTGTACAAAAATCAAAGTTGTAATCACAAGGGAACCCATTCTGTGGGTAGTACCAGTATCAGTGTGGATATGTGATCATCTAACATTGTGTCAAAGAAGAGACGCTGGACCTGGCTTGCTCAGTTGCTTGCAGTTTTGCACACTGCTAGCTTGATCAAAATAACTCCTGTCAGCACGTATGTTGAAGCTACTGTTTTCCTAGCAACATCTCACGTTTAGCTTCTGCAAGCCACCAATAGATTAATTTCACTTTAGGTAATGCATAATGAGCAGGCTGTCGCGCTGTTTCATAGATAGCTACACCTGCACTTGACTGACCCGTCTGCGCCGACAGCAAGTCACTGACGACCCAGCTCTCTACATTTGGTAAAGCGCACGGATTCACTGCACTCTCCCAACATCATAATTTTCTGTGCTATCATTCTCATGTGTTAATCTAGTTGTTCTGTGTGCGGATCCTGTGGAATACGATGTTATTTTGCTCTGAAGGCGTTGTATATTTAGTTCGGTTTCGGTTTGCCTATCCCCTCTCTGAGCCAAGTTCCCACACTAAAATGTTACTTATATATTTTATATCGTGTTTGGTGACGTTCAGAAATATTACATTTACAAGCATGGAGCAGTAGTCTAATTGCATAGCTTACTCCGATACTTAGGTCTTCTCTGCTCTGCTTCTCTGCTCTGCTTCTCATGCACACACATGCATACACACGCGCGCACACAGAGGGGCAGAGCTAGAAGCACTACAGTTATAACATAGTGTGCTGTACATAAATAGCTGCTAGAAAGTCTAATTTTTGCCTTTGAAATGTTTACGCACAAAGTGTTTCCCATGAAGTGTTGCTTTTAGCTGTGCTTCAAAGAATCTATGAAATGTGCCTACATGGTTTTATAAATAAATTTGTATTTTTTTAATTTATAAATAATGTTGCCAGCGTTATTTTTGGTGCAGTATACAATGGGATCACTTTTCATAATGTTTGAGATGTCTCTGAAGCAAAAACAATTGTAATCAAAGACATTTTCTGCTTGAAATGTTGCTCGTTACAAAAAGCCATTTTTCTCAGTATTTTGGTCAGAAATCAGCATTTTTAGTTACACCCACCCATGTTCTCCAGACAATTGCTAAGGAATGGAAAGAGGTACAAACAATTTTTTTTCTGATGATAAAGGAAAGTCTGGAGTTTCTTTTGGTATGTTTTTTGTTGACACAGACATAGAACTCAATTTTCTGTGGGTCTTGAAAAAACACTGAAATGTTCAAAAAATCCTGGCACTGGGACGTGACCAACTTTGAAAATGGCTGGCACTGAATGAGTTAATGGTAATTTGCCATGTAGCGCGCCACCTAGGGAAAATTGTGCATGTAAAAATTGAGGTTTTGAATCGCCGGTATCTTGGCCAGAGAAAGTCATTATCACATCAAATTTGCCATGTGGGATCATACCTCCTCCAAGGGAGTGCATCCCAACAACATGAATCAACTCCATAAATGCTCATTTGCAGTATATAGTGGGGGAGCCTATGTATCTGATTTGGGGGCCCGTTGGCTTTGCATGTTAATTTTTGGAGACCATTATATATATATCTAGGGGGTCAAAGGAATAAAAAAAAAAAACATGTCTTAATTTTTTTTCTTGCCACTTTTAGTGACAGGAAAAATGTGAGATTTGTAAACATACATTATCTATGGCAATTCTACAGAATTGGTGCAAATTGCTGTCCCCGAACCAAAAATATAGTTTAAAACCCATTTTTGTAGGAAAATGTTTAATGCTATATAGATTTAAGCAAATAACAATCAACATCCATTGTAATATATTATGTAGCTGCTAGCTTATTATAGAAAATGTTTACGAAAATGAACCGAATGAACCAAAACGTGTTGAAATTTTGGTTGTGATGTCATTGTTCGGTAGAGACAAAATGGCACTGTTTACTTCATTTTGAGAAATAAATAGAATATAAATATAAATAGAATAGAAAAAATGGGATAAATACTTTGTTTTGTGTTGGCGCTGTGGTGAAAGTCCACACAAGTCGATTGACGAAATTTTGTTAACGGTTTGACTTCTTTGGACTTTCATCATGGCACCGACATACTGCCTCTGAAAACAACAAGGGAATAGGAACGTATGCAGAAGCTGAAAGCCTTATGGGGAAAGCGCAGCCCGGAAAGGGCCCAGTAGCCTTTAGCATTCCATTGACTTCCATTCATTTTAGCTTCACTTTGAAATCAAATAGATTTACATGAGAAGCGCTCTGTACCTTGATATTAGCATTGTTGTAAAGACACAGCAAAACATATTTGCTCCAATCAGAAATCTGTCATGTTATTGCCTTGTAAGAAACGTTTATCTGAAATAATGCGAAAAATGACTTCACAAATCATGCAATGGCTAGTGAGTTTCTGTCGCACCGTTGAAAATTTACCGTACTCTTTGGATAACAAGCCATAGTCATGTCCGTTTACTCTATTCATGTTCGGGAAACATTTCATTCAGTATTTCTCGCAAAATAAACTTAGGAATTGGTATTTGTTTGTAAGCGAAACCGCTATTTTTATGGATTTTACTATTTGATGCAAGTGAAGCCCAAAGAAACGTGGCTAAGCTAAGCTACACACTATAGTTTGGTATGTACATGCTAACTAGCTAGCTCCCTTGCTGCCAAAGAACCAAAGTTAGTAGAAGAAGAATCAAGTCCCCACGTACAGTGTTAGCCTCCCACTCCAGTAAATGATTGCAGCTACGCTGTCTGATTTGTGACTGAGCATCTACCACTCAATTTATGGTATTCGGGTTCGTTGGCCGACGTCACTGAACGATACCGTGAGCTTGCGCAGTAGCCTGGTGACCATCCCTCCGTCCATTCTGTTCTACTGTCTATGGAACACAGTCTTGCTAATAAACGATGTGTAGACTTACGAATCTTTGAGCTAGTTTAATGGTTTAAACACAACGTTATCTTCAAGCTTTACATGATGCCCTTAGCAATAGCATTCCCAGAGTTTTTGACCAAAATGTTAAAAATTTTAAAAACTTCGAAATGCAATGGACTAGTTTGGGATTGATTCACTAGAAATAAAAACTCTGCATTATGTTTTAAAGTGCCAATTTTCATTTTCCACTAAGCTATACCTTTAAGAAAGTTAACAGAAATACATCAGAAATGAAGGGAAAGAATTTTAAGTAGTTAACTGACATTTTTACCTTTTTTACACAAAATATAGACAGTTCAATATTGTCATCACTACTGAAACATTACTGTCAATAAGGAATATTTGCTGTCACGACCAAAAAAATATTTGTCTCAGGGTATCAACTGTTCTGAGATGTGCCTGTGTGGAGCAGATGAAGAGGTGGTAATTGATGATGATGAGGAGGATGGAGACTGTTGTGATTGCAATTGTAAAACTCATTGTAGAGAGCAACACATAAGGAATGAAATGTTTTAATGGAAATGGTTTCAGTTGTTTAATTGTTGTTGCTTATAAGCTGTTTTTATTGTTGAAATATTACTGCTTAAAATACCTCTATAAAAGGTATAAAAAGTTTTGATGTTCAAAAAAGTATACGTTTAAAATGTAGCGTTTTAACATACAAAGCCTGCTGTTATATTCTCTTAAACTGTATGTTACAAAATACTTGGATAAAAAAGATAAAAATATATAAAAAATATCAAACATAATTATAAAAACAACCATATCTGAAAACATTATCTGTGAACTGTTCTAATAAAAAATATTAATACAGGCCATATTTATGGCGTCCATTGCAGCAACATATGAAACGTGAGGGGGGGAAAAAAGGGTAAGAAACTGGGGAAAAAAATGGAGAGATAATTTTTCTCAAAATTCAGGGACCCCAGAAGAGAGTTCAACCACTCTCCAAAAATTAACATTGAAATCCCACGAAAATACATAGGCTCCCCCACTAATTCTGCCCTACAGAGCCAAAAGACAGTAACTACATATTGTCAAAACTGAGGCCCTGTCCACACGACAACGCTCCTGGATTTTATTATATATTTTTTGCTGGTTAAAAAAAAGTGGCGTCCACACAGTAGCAGTAAATATTTATGTGCAGATGAGAACATTTTCATTGCATTGTCACTGCGAAACATGTGCTATCCCAGCTTGAGGGGCATGAACAGAAGTGCAATGATTCACTTTAAACATGTGTATGTTGATTTTAGCAATGTGTGTTGTCGTTTAGGTGGGTCGGGTGCAACGACAGTTGCCTTTTTATTTAATAAGCAAGCATAACATACGAAATGTCTTTGTTGGGCTGAACTAGCAATATACAAATAAAAATATACAAAAAAACAACCCGTAGTTTCATGTCAGAAGGCAGAAACCGTTGCATTACACCCAGCCTACACTGCAGGTGATTTATACCCCACATTATCCCACAACAACCTGTTTGTAAAAGTTTGACACTGTTGTGAGATGTCACGTCTTTAAATTGACCACCTAAGTGATACGGAGCAGAAAAGGAAAAAAATACAAGGGGCTGCAAATAAATTTGAGGCAACTGTACAATTATTTGCTTAAAGGAGAACTTTTGTGTAAAATGAAAATTGGCATGTTAAAACATCATAACGAGTTGGTATGTGTACTGAGGAGCAAAACTGATTTGGCCTGTTGCATTCAGAGTTTAACTATTTTTTATCGTTTGTCCCAGAAGGCTAACAATGGAAGTGGTAGGTGCCCTTAGACGAAGCATGACGACTACGCTATTTTTAAACCATTAAAACAGCTCGAAGAAACTCCACACTCCATCGGTAGTACAACAAAGGCTCTGGCATTCAAAACAAAGCAGTGACAATATTGTAAATGTACACAACGTTTATTTAAAAAACTGTTCTTACATGCAGTAGTTTGAAGTTGTTTCTCATCGCTGCCATGATGAAAGTCCAAACAAGTCTGTACTGTAATACTGTACTGTAATACTGTATGAGCATGGATTACTGAACCACAAGCAAAGGTTATTCCATTGTCCCACAGATCATTTCCACCTGGTGCAAATTGATTACTATTCATTCTTCCATCATGACATATTTTGTGCAGTTCCCACCTTCTCGGTCCAAGATATTGGCAACTTAAAATCCCAATTTTTGCATTTACCCATATCACTAGGTGGCGCAATGCTTCAAGTGAGTGTTTATGGGCTGGGTCGATACGTCTCTGTAACACCGTCATATCACACAAATTTCATGTTGTTGGGTGAAACGTTCATTGAGTTATTCAGCAAAAACATTTGTTGGTCTCCCCCTCTTTGACGGACACTGGGCTCTCTAGGGCTACATGCCTACAGACATTCATGTCCCCCCGAGTTTCAGTGTCCCGGGAATCGTTGACGAAAAATCGGTGAAAAAAATAAATAAAAAAATTTAAAAAAGGGAAAACTTTTGCGGCAACTCCAATATGTTCGCTTTCGCTAGCTTTGCTAGCGGCGGTCATAATAAAATACACATACATATGACAGAATCTGACATTCAGTTGTTGCGTTTAATGAGTAAGGTACATAATTGTGTTGACGGAAATATTCTAGAGTTTCTACAGCTTTCATACCGGCTTGAATGAAATGACACTACGTTTCTATCCACATGTAGTTCAATCGTTTCTGTCTTTATCCGCAATGAATGCATCCGAATACTCTCCGAACACTTCCGATACATTTGGATACAGTGTGAACCACTGAAGTCCAAACTAACATAGTTCAAACTTCCATCGTACTTTGGTGGTTTGAGATTTTTGGGAAACAGTCGGACACGGCGTGCTGGGTAGTTTGAACCTACGTTGTACAACGGTGGATTAATGCTAACATCCATTGTTTGGGAAACGCACCCCAGTATGACAACTGTGAAGGTATTTTTCTCCGTTTTTAATGTTTGTGTAGTTACTGCACTTTGCCTTTGTAGGGCAGTATAGCCACCTACTAGAAATTGTAAATGTCAAAATTGCGATTTTCAGTTGCTAGCATCTTGGGTGGAGAAAGTCATTATTACATCCAATTTGCTAGGTAGGATCATTACTCCAACCTCTTGCACATAATGTTTCGTAACATTTGTTCCACAGGGGGCACTATAATAAAAAATGCCCTTTTCCTACTACAGGACGGACATTCATTCCATAGTGCCACTATAATATCCCTTCTACTTAACTTGCATCTAGTTAAATTTCAAGTAGCTGTTTGAGAGAAACCGGTTCTTCTCACTGGAGGACCTGACATGCAGTTCTCTTCTCTTATTGTTACGCAACCCTGGTAACAGTGAGCATGACCCCCAATACAAGGATACAAGGATACAAGGAGTTTTATTTGTCACGTACATAGACATACTGGGTAGTAGGACATGCAGTGAAACTGATGATTGTGGGTCTAGACTGTGCATGGGGAGTGGGGAGTAAAGTGCGTAGAATGCATTTGGGGGGGCCATAAGAAGGGCAGAGGTAGAAAAAAGGTGAAGGGGGGTGGGATAAAGCGCATAAAGTGCAGTTATGATTGGGAGGAAGGACTGGCTGTGGTGGCAGATGACGGGCTGTGTGGGGGGTGGCACTGCGTGTGCAGCTGACAGCGCTGAGGTGGGGTTGGACACACGTGTGTGGAGATGGCTGGGGAGCAAAGATATGTGCTGTGTGCATGTGGGAGGGGGGCTTGAGCCGTGAGGGCTGTGAACAACGAGGGCTGTGTGCTGTGGGTGTGTGGGGAGGGGGCATTAGCACAAGGACCAAGGCTATATGCTGCATGCAGTGTGGGGAGGGGGGGTGTGAGGGTCTGTGTGCTGTATGTGTGAGGGTCTGTGTGCTGTGGGTGTGTGGGAAGGTCATAACACAAGGAGCAAGGCTATGCTGCACTGTGTGTGTGTGTGTGTGGGGGGGGGGGGGGCTTGAACAACGAGGGCTGTGTGCTGTGGGTGTGTGGGGAGGGGAGCATAAGACAAGGACCAAGGCTATATGCTGCATGCTGTGTGGGGAGGGGGGGTGTGAGGGTCTGTGTGCTGTATGTGTGAGGGTCTGTGTGCTGTGGGTGTGTGGGAAGGTCATAACACAAGGAGCAAGGCTATGCTGCACTGTGTGTGTGTGTGGGGGGGGGGGGCTTGAACAACGAGGGCTGTGTGCTGTGGGTGTGTGGGGAGGGGAGCATAGCACAAGGACCAAGGCTATATGCTGCATGCTGTGTGGGCAGGGGGGGGGGTGTGAGGGCTGTGTGTGAGGAGAGGAGGGGGCAATGTGAAGGGGCATGGGGTGCACTACAGCTGTTTCCTGGGGAAATACTGTGAAATTCTCCAGCCATCTCCCTTGTATAAATGTATTGTTCTTTTGTTTTTCTTTGCAGATTCATTCAGTTATACATACCTAACAATGGCAGATCACCATTTTTTTGCATGTTGTAAGGGTGTTGACTTAAGAGATGTTTTTCTTAGCTGAGCTTGAGTATGTTGACTTCCTAGAGATTTGCATACAGTGAGATCAGGAATGTGTCTGTAATTCCTGCCTTGACATTTTAGTTTAAGTACAAGTCTTGACTTGAAGTTGCATCATCTCTGCCTGTTTCTGGATGTCTTTTCCAGGTCTGTATGTCTTTCATATAAAGTGACTGTGAAGTGGGGGGGGGGGGTTCATCTACTAAAATAGATGAACATGCTTCAGTGACACTGAACACATCCCTTTTCTTATTGTACTACTCCATACAGCTTTATCTGAAACACATCATGGTCAGCCGTCCATTCTTTTTCTGACTGGTCATGAAGTCAGTAGTGTTCTCTTGGCACGAGTTAAAAAAGGTTTAAATTGAGCAGAGGGCAAATGTACATGCTTTCCCAGAGGCAAACTCCTGTATTTTTTTCAATGGTGTATTTTTCTCATGTAAGGCCTTGGGTTCCAGGTGACATCAGAAAAAAATGTGAAGAAATGCAGAAATTGCAATGGGTTGTTCCTATGGAATTCAGTTACTCCTCCTGTGTACCTCAGATTTCTGTAACTTAGAGTACTGTGTTAATAGGGATGCAACGATTTTCGGTATTATATTGAACTGTTCCACACTCCCTGCATGGTTCAATACATGCAGGTCAAGTGCAACATTAACGTTGAATTTAATTTTTTGGGCCTTGTGTATGCATTCTGTGTAGTGGCCGATATTCAGCACTGCTTTGGACCCGGCAAAGTCTGCCCCCAACAGCCAATCAGAATTTTCCTGAGTTTCACAGGAGCCTATCGGTGCTCTGAATGTAGACGCTGAAGAAGTGAGGGGAATCTTTTTTTTTTTTTTTTTTTGTGGCCTTTTTATGGCTTTATTGACACAGGACAGTGAAGATAGTGACAGGAAGTAAGTGGGAGAGAGATGGGCTTTGGGTTGGGAAATGACCGCAGACCGGATTCGAACCTGGGTCCCCAAGGGCGATTGCCCATTCATGGTCAGGTTCTCTAACCACTGCACCACTGCAGTTTTGTTAGAAATTGAATCTCACTCTGCTGTCATGGAACTTCACTATCTTTACTTCAGGGTCATTCCGTGTCAAATCGAACAATGGCCGACAGTCACCCTCTCCGAAAAATCTGAAAAAAATTCACAGCTGTTTGTACATCCAACCTATGTATAAATCTTAAATATTAACTCTGTATCACTAATAGGTCCAAAACTACAGCC
This sequence comes from Coilia nasus, assembly GCA_027475355.1. Lineage (NCBI taxonomy): Eukaryota > Metazoa > Chordata > Actinopteri > Clupeiformes > Engraulidae > Coilia > Coilia nasus. The sequence continues at coordinate 1,459,005 of CM050211.1, forward strand.
CTTTGAAATTTCAGGTCATTTTGGGAATTCTGGTGAACAAGACTTTTGCTCAACTTCCGACATTGCTGGCTCTTTTAGTATTCCACACACATTAGTGTAACTATGTGAAAAGAAATGCATTTTCCTGTAGAATTCAAAAATCAAATCAGATCAGATGTACCTTGTGTAATTCTTCCTCTCCAAAGCTGTGAAAATGGCTATAGATTCAATATGTGAAATGACACCACCACTTTTGAGGGCTTCTCGTTCAAAATGTATGGCACACAAATTTATCAGATTATTTTTCCCAGTCATATACGGATTATAATGTCATGCCTATGCATTAACCTTTGTTGATATTGTTTTCATATGGTCAGTGTATTTTCTTGAAGTTAGGCTGTTTTCATCTTGTCATTTCACCATGTGGACAGTTCACAGGATTTTTTTAACATTTTTCCATAATCATCCTGTATGTGAGGATCATTTGTCCAAAATTTGGATTTGTTGCTGAGTCTCTTTATTGAGATATGATGTTTGGGAAAAAATGTCAGTAATTCCATGGAGTTGGATTGATCGGCAGTACCTCTTTCCACCACATGTTGTGCTCTTTTAATACAATGGAAGTCAATGATAGGGTAGCATGTCTTATACAGGAAAAGCTGCCAAACAAACTTTGTGTTACAATTAAACCAATTGCACTGTCAAGGTCATTTTTGAGCAGGGTTTTATTGTACAGCACACAAAAAGCAAGGCAAAACTGAAAAAATGGCATTATAATACCAACACAAAAGGACCATAAACAGGAATGCTATCAATTTAAAGATCATAAACAGTAACAATATGCTATGCAAACATCAAGAATGTGAAAACTAAGATCTCATATTTTTAAAGTAATGAAACGCAAGACACAGACATTCACACTCATGATCACAAAATATTATGCATATCTTAAATTTAAACATTTAAAAATATGTATATTTTATACATATTTATACCTTGAGCTTAATAAGGTGTATAAACTGAGTACATCAATGGTCATTTAGTATGTAGCCCCACCTAGGGAAAATTGTACAGGTACAAATTGAGGTTTTGAACCCCCCCATATCTTGGCCCAAGAAAGTCATTGTTGGAAGTAAACTCCTTTGAGGATGTTGATCTGATTGTAAAGAAGTTTGGTGTACATCATCTGTGGACAGCACCTTGAAAAAATATTTTCATTCTCTTTGTGCTAAACGTCACAGCATGCTGTTGTGGTCAAACCATGTACCGCTCTGTGGTGAATTTAGTTAAATAGGATTTTAAAGCAGCAACTTCATTATGGCTTATGTTATACCTTATGGAAAGACTATTTTAGCTGGGATATTGTCTTTTTAAAGCAAGCATCATCATAACCTCCACTTTTTGTGTGATTCTTTAAGACTGCTTTTTAAGAATCTGCTAATAGTGGGTGGATTTCTTGCATATCTTGTCTTTTACAAAGTGTCCAGGACTTGTGCTATCCACTCAACTCCCTAGCATAATGGAGTCTTCAGAAACTCTGAAGCTACATGGGCAGGAAGTTCTTGTCCTGGAAGAGGATTTTTGCCATGCAAAAATCAGTTGTGTGTGTCTATGTATATATATATATATAAGCAAGAAAGCCCTGACATTAGAGATGAAACTTTGTTTAGTATTGTGGTGATTTTACATGCTTTGCTGTAGCCCTGCTGTAGCCCTTGTGTACTTGTGTGCTTGTTTACTTGTGGTAACCATCTGGAACCCATATGGGAAAGAGCCCTTATAAAACAGGCACCTAACATTTTGATGTTACAAGATGGGAGTGTGGGGGAGGGGTTGTAATTGAGAGGCTGAAGGGTGAGCTTTACACCTACCTTCCAACTAATGTAGCTGGTTAATTAAGAGCAGACATTTTGCCCTTTAGGCAGCCAAATTAATAGTTGCTGTTTCAGCCTATGCATCTGCCTCACCTGTGACTGTACAATTGCAGCTCTTTGTTTAGAGTGAACTGAAAGGTTAGATCTTCGGTCTTGGTCAAGTATCCAGATAAAGCCTGCAGACATTTCTGCAAATAGGAGATGTTTCTTTTTCGTGAGAGGTAGGGAATTCTCCATATTTTTCTCCCTTTAGTTAATCACTGACTGATAGTGGTGAGATTTGATGTTCAGATCAAACAACAAAAAGGTCTTCTACAGATGCTGTGCTGGTTTGTTTACTGCTAATTGCTGTTTCACCAGTGTCTTGGACAGAAAGTCATTATCACATCATATTTACCATGTAGGACCACTACTGCAATCTCTTTAAGCACATAAAAACGCCTTCATTTTTAAACAAACTACAACTGAAAGTAAACCAACTCCTTCGAGGAAATTTGGTGTACGTTATCAGCAGACCACGCCTTACATTTTTACATTCTCATAAATTTGGTCTGTTTTCTGTCACCATAGCAACTTGTCTGAATGTTCAATACCATACTTATTAACACTTCAGTTAACATATTATTCATTGCATCTGCCTCTGATTTCCATTAGCTTCTCGTGCCCATTTCGCTCCACTAAGAAATTTGATTGTCATAGCATAGGAGCAATTATATTATATTGTTATAGCATAGAAAAATTATTCAATAAAATTTCGCTACTTTTCTGTGTTTTCAGTGCCCTACTATGGTGCCCTGGCAACCATAAGAACACATTCATTTGATAAGATTTGATTCATGGCAACATCTGGCTAATCAGCCAATCAAATTGGACTTTCATGGCAAGGTAGGCTGGTCTGGAAGCTGAGTTCAAAAAAAATAAAAATAAATACCTTCAATGTTTCATCATTGCAAATTTTGCTGCTCTCACTGTAGTCGGTGTCTGTTTGAACTAAGGTAACTTTGAGTAGTCTCTCACTTTCTTTTAGTATTTGTACTTATTTCACAGGATGGCACTATCTGAAAGATTATTGTGCAACTTAGTTTCTGACTTAATGACTGATGGTTGTGGACAAGACCATTTTCCAGGAGGGACTTTGCTGACAAGTTGACCAACATTGCAGGTAGCAATTACCCAGGTCCTAGCTCAGGGTCCGGCAACCTTTACACTCAAAAGAGCCATTTGGACCAGTTTTCTACAGTAAACAAGACACTGGGAGCCGCAAAATGAAGTAACACTCTCTATATAGTTATTTTTGTCTTTTACTGGTGCATGCAGTCAGCTGTCAACCTGAATAGTAATAGGACTACTTCACTATTTTATCGGCGGCTACAAGACTAGCATACGTAGCCTATTTCAGTTTGCAGTTTTCATCCACTTCTTGAAGTGGTTGTTGCTCAGATCAACCTTCTGTATTAGTTCCGAAACGTTTTATTCCAAAAGGCGGGGCCAATGTTGGTTCACCAATTAAAAACTAGATTTCCTATTATTAACAGCCATTTATCTGCTTCAAATGGCAGTTCTCTGCCTCACCTTTTGTCCAGTCAGCCATTTCAGTTTATTACGACAACATAGGCAAGTTGCTGAATCGCAATAAACAGACAGAAGCGATTTGAACTCGCATGTGGTTTTTTTCATGTTTGTCATTTTTTTTTGGTAAGCATTGCTTCAAGTGCTTACATTAACAAGGCGCCTCTACTGTCAGTTGAAAAGTGTTTTGCACAGGTTAACCAGTACAATGTATTTTAAAAGGGCATTTTTGTGTTATATCCAGCACATTCTTTTCACAACATCCCACTACTTCAAAACAATGTCTTATTTACTGCATTCAACACACTCTGTGTCAGTGCATATTTCACAGCTTATAATAATAGTGTGCTATACTGTGTAGTGTTACTGTGACCATCGTCTGACCTCTTCTGTCCCACCTCAGGGGCACCAGTTTGGCTGTTTGCCACACGGATTACAGGTTGATGGAGCCCATTACAGTCCCCTTCCAAATAGTGTACTTGACATTTTAAGATGGCAAATGACCATAGGGGCCATAAAATGCACAGACCCAAGGCTAGGAGATCAGAAAGGGTATTGGGTCTTCCATCCATCTTATTTGCTTTTTGTAGGAAAAGAGAGCACCTATTTGTTTTGGGTTGGGCATGCGGGGAGGCATAAGGCTATAATAGGGTGTCTTTAAAAGGGTGTCACAGAAAAAAGTCACTGGCTTGTTAGTAGGTGTCAGGCACACCACCCCCATCCCTTTTTGGCCCTTGATGAAAGGGTGAGGTATCCGCCATATTAAATTGTGTGTATCTTTTGTGTGTGTGTGTTTGTATGATCAGTTTCAGGTGTGGTAGACCATACACTGCTGCCTATAGTCCTTTAAAAACTGTAGGATGGCAACAGCCAGGCTCATTAGGGAAACCACAGGATACACTTCAAAACTCCATTCTGATGCTAACTGAGAAAGCTGAAGCCCCCTTCCTTTGCCCTCACGGTGTACATGAGGCTTTTAAAATATGCTACACTGGGAAAAAAAGTGCTGTGAGGGCTTGACTATGACTAGTGTAGGTTAACCCTTGCAAACATCACTATTAAGGTGATTGTAGAAAAATGTGGAAACTAGTGCATTTGATGTGAGAACTACTTTCTGTTGTAAGCTGCTTTGAATAAAAGTGTTTGCTAAGTGTAATGTAATACAGTGTAGTTTAACTTGTAGAATACATTATGAGAAGGAGAAGAAAGCCACATGCAGCATGCAGTTTTGCCTTGCAGTTTTGCCTTGTATATTAAAAGTATTCACATACAGACAAATGTGTAGATATTTACACAAATACAATGGTCGCATGGTAATGGTAATTATGACTCCTAAAGTTTGGCTCAGCAAGGTGGAGTCTGCATGCATTAACTTTTGAGGCAGTTCTTGTGATATACCTGCAGCAAAGCAGTTTTCTACTTGTAAAGCAGGTTTGGGGAGGCAGGGATTGAGGGCCAAACCTATTTACATATTTACCTTTATACACTACAGTAAGTGATTCCAGGATATGAGATGATCTGTAAATACAGTACATATCTAAGGTTATCTCTCAATTTATTATGAGAGATTCTGATATTTTGTCTTGAGGGTTGGGGTGATTGTTGCTTACTTTCTCTAGAAAGTACTGAGCAACAATGCATTGCATGTACACCTCAGTCTTATGAAGTGAATCTCACCAGGTGTTTTTAATAGTTGCATGGGTTCATGTTTTTGCCATATTTCTGTATTGTTTTTTTTTTTCTTCCACGGCAAGGGCAGAGTTAGCCCCTTCATTTCATTTTGTACAGAGGGTCTGGCCTTGCTGCCATTGACATTGGCTTGGTAGAAATTCTGTTCAATACAGAAATCAGTGATCAGAGAGAGTGTGCGTGAGGAATGACGTTGACTTTATGTGCTACATTGTAGTGCGTAGGCAGGCTAATTGCATACGTGATGACCGGACATTAGTGATTGGGTAAAGGCAGAGCCACTTGTTTTAAACTTCAGCAGAGTCCACTCCTCCAGGAAGAAATTATTTCTTAATACAGCATGAAATGAAATGAAGTACATGGGGCTGGTTTACCAGGCTAGGGTAGAGTTACACTATTTTACTTTTGATGATCAATCCTGTCATAAACAATCCTACAACTCCACCATCTTCTGTGTAGGATATCAAATGTTATGTTTTCTGTTTAAATCTCTTCTCATCACCCTCCCTTATGCTCAAGCCCTGTCTTTTTCCACAGCAGGGATTCCTACCACATGTAGATGACAATGGAAGGACATTGTGTGTCACATTCCGGAATGATAGTAAGATGTCTTCTTTTTTTTCTTTATCGTTTTTGTGTTTAAAGCTCATCATAGCATGTTGTGTCTACAATGTATTACGCACTATGATACTTTATCTTTTTTCCACACTGTGTGTATAAGATGTTCATATCCTTTAAATCATGTCTCACTCCATTCCATGTACTCTCCTAAAAGTCAAAGTTTCTTCCTGTAGCTTATCCTGATTTTTCTCAGTGCTCTCTGGCTATTGTGATTGACTGAAGGGAACAGCTCCTCTTAGCATCACAAAGGCTGGAAGCACAGTCAGGATGGTTTTTTTCTGTGCACAGGCACAAATGGCTTCCCCCTTCCTTGTTAGTTTCCCTGCTGTTTAAGCAGCACAGAGAGGCAGTCACTATGGAGAAAAGAGACCAAAGAAAAAACACTAAAGAAAGGTTTTACTTGACTGGTTCCGTAGTTCTTTGCCTTATGTTTGTCAGAGAATGTCATCAGTGATTTCAACCCTTGTACTGGTTGTAATGGCAGAGGTGTGAATTCTGGCTTCAGAAAGTAAGAACCCTGCAACATATGTGACCCACACAAATCATTAGACAGGTAGGTCAGCTAATTAGTAGAGGTGTGCACAAATACTTTTTTTTCACAATATACTATATCGAGTTCCGACTCCAATAATGTTTTTTTTTAAATAAAATTGAAACATTGTTTGAACTATTTTATGTTCCTATATTACAGCTCTGTCCTCAAGTACTTTATTTTTCTAAATCCTACACATAAATCTTCCACCGCTAGCTGTGTGACTCTGAAGTGCTGTATGTTTGCAAGTGTGAACTTTGCCTGTCTGAGAAAAATATATGAGTGTAGTGAGGGGTTTTACAGCCTTAAAACATCTATAATAATTGTAAAAAACAAAGCTGACTACTTCGCGGATTTCGCCTATCGCGGGTTATTTTTAGAACGTAACTCCCGCGAATAACGAGGGACCACTGTATACCCAGTATCGCAATGTATCATGAAAGAATCATATTGTGACAAATGTATTGTGATATGTATCATATCGTGAACTGCTTGCCAATACCCACCCCTACTAATTAGTGAAATCACCCATGTTAAGCGCACAGACACAAGAAATACGTGGCAGGGAAGCTGGGATTCACAACTCTATTGTAATTACTGGTTGCTCTCCTGTTACTTTCCTCTAACCAGACTGCTCGTTGAACTGGAACCCAGTAGGGAAACATGCCATCCATGAGGTCAGCAACGTCACCTTCAGTCATTTTTCCTGTGACAACCAGGCAGCTGTGGTAGTGCACTGGATGCCTAGTCCTCTTGGTAGGTTGCAAACCCAATTGTATTTTACTATGAAATGTCACAAATTCATTTCTAAAATATGCAAAGAAAAATGTCTTTAAATTGACTTGGATGTTGCCCTGATAAATGAGACATTTATATTGATGTTAATATTACAATTACCATTTAAGCTTCCAAATTTCATATCCAGAAATAAGTTCGACAACTATTAAAGATGTAACAAGTTGTTTGTTTAAAGTGCTCTTTTTTAGAAATGAGAGAGAGAATAGGACACATGTAAGAGTCTTGTCATCAAAGTGCGCTCTTGGTTTGCAATGATCAAAGAGCCAGGTCTTTTCCTACAGTTGATTTTTCCTTTTTCAGTTATTTGTTTGTGTGGGTGTGAGAGTGCAACTGTGTGAGAATGGGTCAAAAGACTGAGGATGCATTCCTTGCTTCTGTGTACTGAGACACTATTTGATATTAGTAATGTGAGCCAGTGCCCGAGATATAACACAATGTGGCCTTTTGTTTGCTCTGAGTTAATCCTTTTGACTGGGACTGGACTCAACACAGCTCAGGTATATGTTCAAGAAAATGAGAGAGAGTGAGAGAGTGAGAGAGAGAGAGAGAGAGAGAGAGAGAGAGAGAGAGAGAGAGAGAGAGAATGCAGAGCAGGGGCCCTAGCAACAAAGCCTTTGAATCGTTTGCCTTCATTTTTCTTTCTGTGACCTTCTCCACCTTCCTCTCTCATGTTCTGCTTGCATGCCTCTCTGTTTCCCCTCTGGTGGTTCCCTGAGCCTTTGTGACTGGGGCAGCTTGATGCTATCTAGTGAGGCTGAGCGCGGTGTGGAGTTACAAGTGCCACAAAGAGGAGTCTCTGTCAGCCGTGCTCTCCACAGCCGAAACAAGAAGCACACGGAATGTGTGCTGCTGCCTTTTTTTTGTTTCTGCTGCGACTGATAAGACAGAAATGTAATTAAAAGGGAGAAACGCTGGCACACTTTGAACAGCATGAAAACGTTCCCTTGGCATGCAGGGCCTCGTCCTCTGGCACTGAGCACTCAACATTTCCACAGCAACCTCGCTCCCTCCCGCCCCTACCCATCCCCAGGTGCCTTCATGTGCTCTAACAAAAAAAGAGCAAAGCAAAGCAAGACAAACTAGATGTACTGCATAGCAATGCTGACTTTAAATGGTTATGCTGTCTAAAGTCTAACTGGTAGACTTTGACCACTGGAGCAGAGAGGAAGGCAGGAATAAAAAAAATGAATGAAATGTTTTCAGAATGTGTTTACTTCGTACTGTTTTTGTTATACTGCTGCTGTGGCTTCATGTCTTACCACAATAACTATACTTTCACATGTAGCTAACTTTGTAAGAGCCAGTAAGCCAATATCAAATTGATTAGTTTTTATTTCACTTATGTTATATTTTTAATTTGAGAAAGGTGGGACAGGTATACAAATATTCAAGACTTCAGAATATTCATGTCACTATTTACCTCTGATCATTTAGAATTTTAAGCCTACTGGATATACAGTGATGGGCAAGCTACAATGCAGAACCACACATTCCAAATTACTTGGTTATACCTGTGCAGTAAATACAGGCAATTTCAACAATTAACAACAATTCTTCCTGGCTAAAGAGTTGTGCTAAAAATAGAATCAGCCAATTTAGTGAGTGGCTGAAACAAATATGGGGGACTATATTATAGCTTCGTGGAGACAGTTTGGCCATCACTAATCATATATGTATGTAAATCTTAGTGAAATAGCACTACACAGTGAATGACAATGAATTAATCTGCAAAAACTCATAATGTACATTTTAAAGACCTGTCCTGTTTTACAGGTATTGAACATGTGAAAGGTTTCCGGGTGTATTTAGAAGACAAGAATCCAGAGGGCAAGCAGTGCCAGCACATGATCCTGAAGGAGCCCCGGCAGCTCAACTTCTCCTATAAGAACGTGGTAGGTGATCAGAGTAGATTAAATTAATCACATAAGGAATACACTATAATGCAAGCAACTGTGTTAAATTGTTGTAAGAGTGTGTTATACATACATAGGCGCCGATTCCATGGGTGCCTCAGGGCTAGAGCACCCACGGAGATCGACGAGCACCCACGGAAAAATCCAAGCTTTATAGTGACACCAGGCACTGACAACAACTAGGCCTCTGATTTAACTATAAACTATGATGTTCCTCTCTGGGCATATTTAGTTAATATATGTTGGAGAAAATTGTAAAAAAAAGTTGTAATATTAGTAATGATAATATAGGCTACTAGTGCATGATGGTTTGAGTGCAGGATTCCAGCCACCTTTCTATGACAACAACCGCCAAACATACAGAAATAGATGTCAATAAAAGTACGTTAGTAGCTGCTAGCCTATTTTCCGAACCAAAATGGAGAGATTCGTAAGAATAACAAAAATATCCGCCGACCCCATACCATGTCCCAGTAGTTCTCCTCCTTCTTCATCAACGACTGAGGACAACGGCAGCATACCGACAGTCGGTAAGAAACCAGTGAAAGGTCGGACTTTTCAAGCTAGCTGGAAAAGCAAATACCCATGGATAGTTTACGATGCATCAAAATATAAGGTCTTTTGTGAAGTTTGCACTGCAGCCAAAACCATGGGTGCCCCTCTCCCATCCACAGCACAAGACCAAGACTCTTTAAGAGCTTTTGTACGGGATGGTTTTTCCAGCTGGTCCAAAGCACTGGAGAGGTTTTCAGACTCATGAGCAGTCAAATGTACATAGGGCTGCAGTAAACACTATTGCTGCGGGCAAAGCAGGTGTAAACGTGGCTGCTTCAATGTCTCTTGGTAAACGGAAACAAATGACAGAAGCAAGAACAGCGTTGTTGGCCATTCTGTCTTCAGTCCAACATCTTTCATGCCAAGGTTTGGCCATCCGAGGAAAGACTGACAAGGAGTCCAACTTCAACCAGTTACTGCAGTTACGCGCCAGAGACATCCCAGAGTTAAGGTCATGGCTCACACGCACGGAGAACAAGTGGCTCTCACATGACATTTTGAACGAGATGACAGAGATTATGGCCCACGATGTACTGAGAACATTGATTGGAGAAATCCAGTCCGATTTTTATTCCGTGATAATGGACGAAACCGCTGACATTGCAGTCAGAGAGCAGGTGTCCATTTGTTTTCGCATCGTTTCTGATAACCTGGAGCCAGAGGAACACTTTGTTGGATTTTATGAGACTTCAACAACCACAGCAGACGTGCTCTTTCAGCTCCTAAATGACGTGTTGATGAGATTCGCATTGCCACTCAAGAAATGCAGAGGGCAGTGTTATGATTCCATACTCTGAACTTCCTAAGCCTTGTCAATGTCCTTTAATAAGGAGTGAATGAAGAGTCTTTCATTTTTTTCATGAATGCATTGAATAATATAGTGTTTAAGTGTTTGCATTGTGTATGTCTGTGAAGCAGGGTCAAATATCTCCTGCCATAACTGTAATTGTACTTGTCTTCTGATTCTTGATTCTGTAGAGAATGAGCTCTCAGCCATTTGTTGGTCTTAACTTTGAGGCTGACTATATGGTGAGGATTGTTCCTTTCCCCACGTTTATGAATGACAGCTGCTGCCCGCCCTCATTTCTGCATACTAACAGTAGGTTTCTCTCAACTCTGCTTCATTGGTTTTATCCACAGTTTGACTTCCACACTTATGTGTGTATGTATGTATTCACAAAAACAGTGGGCAGTTTTGGATCTACTTATTTGTTTTGCTTTAACAGGCTGTGAGGTGCTTCTTGGCCCAGACAACCTTGTTTGCAAACCTTGTGAGTCGTACCTTTTATTTCCCTCTTGTGTCTCTGCCTCAGGTTTTAATCCACTCTGTTCTGTCTTATTGTGTAGTCAAATAACATTAATTTTGTGTAATGTGACCATATGACCATGTCTAATTTGACTTATCCATTGCCTAATTGTTCTTTTCATGACTCACCTGTTGTTTCTGAAACAGTCTGGAGGCCGAAGATGCTTAGTGTTTCCCAGGTTGGCTCTAGTCTTCATGTGATATTTGACCATGCTCCTTCCACCTTCGGCTTTGGCCTCTACTACGTGTACTACAAGCAAAGGCAGGAGGGACCTTTCCGGCTAAAACACTGCAAACCCGTAAGAAAGGAGACATTGCTCTGCTAGTGAACTTTGTAGGCTACTTTGTTTTAGACAAAGGCTATTTCAAAACAAGAAAGTGCTTTATGGTTTAGGAGCATTTTTTTTTACAATACTGACTTTAGAGGTTAAAATTTCTATGCCCAAGGCTTTATGTCCTACTTAACACTTTTTGGTTATGATATAAATGAAAATGCCTGTGCACTTTATCAGTACCTCTTTGTTACTATCATGACTGCACTTGGACTTGAACACGGTTAGAGCACATGTTTCAAAGCTGAATCTTTTGGCCATTACTAAGTTGCTAACAATGATCTACTTTAGCTTTCTACTTAAACATGAGAGATACCCCTAGAGTCAAATAGAGAGAGAGAAATAGAGCCTAGCCAACCAAATAGGGAAAAAGCCTGGACAGGGCTAGGGTAAATTGGATACAAGCAAACAAGAAGAGTGAATGGGAGTCAGTAGACAGGGACTTAATAATGTTGCTAGAAGAAATTAAAAGGACGGCTAAAGAAAATTTGGAAAAGATAGGAGAAGTGATTTAAAGTTGTGGTTTAGAAAGATTTGGAGGTAACAGTGAAAAAAGAGGTGAAAGAAGACAACTTTATCAGCTGAGATGGCAGAAAGTTGTGGAATTAGTGAAGAGAAGGGGGCAGTTAAGAAAACAGTGAGAAAAGGCTGCAACTGAAAAATAAAAGAAGGTATAGATGTCTTGTAGGAAGAGTTGTAGTGCCGTGTAGCAATCCTTAGGAGAGTGGAAAGTCTCAAAAGGAAGAGAGAAGAGAAAAGAAAAGGAGTGTGTGAGATCGTTTTATAAGGATAACTTGTGAAAGGTTTTATCAGAAAAGGGGAAGCAATCTGCAAACTAAAAAGAGAAAGTAGAAGAGCATTTCAGGAAGATTCATTCAGATTCAGGGAGGGAGAGAGGAATAGGTTTTCCCCCTGGCATGCCAGCAACAGGGGAGATGGACAGATGAGATGAATGTTGTGCCACCAAGGTGGAAAGAAGTAGAGGATGTGGTAAGGAAAGCTAAGGCTTCATCAGCTGTGGGGCCTAATGGGATTCCATACCAAGTGTGTAAGAATGCTCCAGGTGTTCTTAGGTTTTTATGGAAGTTGTTTTGGGTTGTCTGGCAGAAGCAAAGCGTTTAAAAATCGTGGTGTAGGGCGGGGGTGGGGGGGTGGTTGAATAGATATAGATCCTTTGAATAGAATAGATCAGTTCATAATATTTCTAAACGTGAAGGGTAAAATCTTCTTTAGTGTAGTGGCAAAGAGACTTATACAGTATTTAGAAAAGAAAGGGCTAAAAGATACCATACTGCACAAGGCAGGAATCCCAGGTTTGAACACACCAGCATAATTTGGCACCAAATTCAGGCAGCTAAGCAGGAAAGAAGAGAGCTCCATGTAGTCTTTTTAGATTTAGCCAATGCCTTTGGCTCGGTGCCACACAGTCCTATTTGGAGTGCTTGTGAGTACTTTACAGTGCCGGGGGAGATTGTTAGTTGGAGAAAAGACTATTTTAAGGATATTAGGTTGTCAATAGGCACAGGAGATTTAGTAACAACTTGGCAGAAGCCAAAAGTGGGCATTATGGCAGGGCGTACCATCTCACCACTTGCTTGTACAATGGCAATGGAGATACTAATTACAGCTTCTAGGTGGTGGTGGGAGGAGAAAGGTGGCAAGGTGGGCTGCGACTCCCACCAACTACAGCCTTCATGGATGACATAACCATGATAACAACAACAGTGCCATGTACGAAAAGGATACATACAGTATAAATCTTAGTTGAGCGAGGATGAAGCTGAAACCGAGTAAGTCGAGGAGCATTTCAGTATCAAGAGGAAAGGTGGTTGAACAGAGGCAGCCCTTAGGCAAGGAGAAATAATAGGAAATGTCCAATTTGGGTGGGGAGGCGTTGGGCTTCAGGGAAGCCAACATGGAGAAAGGCAGATCAGAAGGACAAAAGGAGGCTAGTTATGCAACAGGTGTGCAGGCAAGAAGAGACAGAACAGACTTTAAAAGCTGTAGCGCTGGCAAAGCAGGGTCAGATGATGATCTGACAACGTATGGTGACAACATTTATTAAGAAAACAGTTCTTACAGTAAGTACCATGAAGTAGTTTTTCGTTGCCGGCATGAGGAAAGCGGCGGCTTTCTCTGCATGCCACAACTCAGTTGACTTGTATGGACTTTCAACATGGTAGCAACCAGAAACTACTGCAAAGTACTGCCTGTAGAAACAGTCTTTTTAATAATCAATTTGTACACTTAAAAAGTTCTCAATGCCTCGTTTTGAATGCCAGGGCCCCTGTTATACTATCAAGAAAGTGTGGAGCTACTTCGAGCTTTTTTAAAGGTTTAAAAATAGCGATGTCTTCAAGCTTCCTCCGTGCCCAGATCACTAGCATTGCCTTCTTGACAAAAACAGTTCAGGCTAGTGTGGTTTTGCTGCTCAGCAAACATACCAACTCGTTATCATGTTTTAACATACCCAAAGTTGTTGTACCTCGGAGCTACATGTGACTTTGTCTATAATTTCTTGCTTTATTTATGCATAGGAATTCAACTCCCCCAAGACAACTTGTGTTGTTAAGGATGTAACACCAGGAACATACACAATAGAGGTCAATATTTTTTTCTCTCCTATGATTGAAAATGTTTAAATTGATGTAGTCAAAGTAGAGGAAACAAAAAAAACTGCCTACGCTTGTGATATGTTGACTCTACAGCTGCGTGACGACAACAACACCACCAGAAGACAAACCCAGTATCACGTCAGCCAAGGTGAGATGAGGGTATTGGTAAATACCCCAGAGGTGGTTTTTCCGATTAATAACTTTTGTAACACCCTTCAGAAAACCCATGTTAACTCTTAGACACCTAATTATGTTATGTTATGAATGATGATCATAAATCCACATTTTAACTCTCTTTTAACTTGGTAATAAAGCATATTAATCATACCCCCGCTCATCGTAGTTGTGGGAGAGGGGTATGCTGGTTTTACCTTGTCTGTCCAACCATAGATGAAATCGTGTGTGCTCCTTAACTTCCTTAATATTGGACACAATTTTTTGTATTTGGTGTGCTAATAGTACATAGGAAGAAGGTGTGTTACATACAGCATTCAGCACCGTAGCTCATTAATTATGTGTCCACTTACCTAATTAATGATTTTCCAGTTTTTTTTGCATTCCTGGACTCAATTTTTGTCATCGAAATGTGGGTTGATTGTCAACCTCTATACCTAATTTATCCAAATCCAAAGTTATCCAAAGCCAAATTTATCTTCGTTCATTTTGAACATTTTTTTTTAGGATTTTTCCAAACCAGACTAATTAGCAACTTTGTTATATGTGGGACTCCTGCCCTCATGTGTACATAGAATCTATAGAGGTATCTTGCCATTGCATTGTTGTTTATAATCTTGCCATAATAATTAGAATAATACTACTACTAATAATAAGTAATAGTAATTAACAATATGTAAATACAACAACATCAATATGTTCATATGTTGTTCATCAGCTTCACGAGTAACTTGAATAAATGGGGTAATTTACCTGTACCTTAGTCAAAACATCAAGGTCACAGGAGTCAAGACTACCCTTTCAGGGTAGCAGGGGGTATCATTGGAAAACGGGTGTTTCAGATCTACCTGATTTAGTCTATTGTTAGTATGATAATGATGTTTGATATTCTGGCTCTGTGATGATTCTGTGAAATTCCCAGTTATAAGATTTAGTCAGCCATAAATATCTAAATACTACTGATGTGGGTGTGACTGTGTGGAATTTGCATATGAAACTGTAGAGTTAGAATAGTGACATTTAACGTGTGCAGTATGGATGAAATGGTCTCGTCTCCACTGTTTCACATTTCTGTCTTTTCTCTGTTCACCAGTGCAATCCCCGTGGGCTGGTCCCATTCGAGCCATGGCCATCACTGTCCCACTAGTCATCATGTCTGCTTTCGCCACTCTCTTCACCGTCATGTGCCGAAAAAAGCAACAAGGTGAATGCACCCCACAGAAAGATGGAATTCCTAAGCGCAAGAGCACACTGCATTTAGATTAGCATGCAGCGATTAGTCCACTTCACAAATTTTACTCATACACAGTTTTCCTATATTTCACAGTTTTAACTTTTCCTATATTTCACAGTTTTAATGTTTCTATTAAAAATGTTTAATGACCTCTTCATAATCTTTTTAATTTAGGCCTGTAGTTTATAACATTTTTGGCTGCGTTTTTGTAAAAAAAAAAAGTTTTTTCCAAAACTGGCCTTACAGTGTTGACTCTAATTTGCTTCTAAAGTGGTGTCCTGAGAAATTAACCTTTGTGTCAAAAACTCCTGAATGTCCGCTTTACAACAAATATGTTTGGCGCTGTATATCATTTTTTGAATCCAATATATAAGCATTTGAAATGTGTCCCATATTTTTGTCTCACCTTGTCTATGCTGGTGACAGTAAAGTGAAAAAGTCTTGTCTGTTTGTCATCCCAACAAATACGTCAGTGTTACCAAAACATAATTTCTACAACATTACAAGCCTTCTGTTGCTCTACTCATTCCTCATAGAGAACATTTACAGTCACCTGGATGAGGAGAGCTCCGAGTCTTCCTTGCACACAACTGTTCTCAGCTCTGAGCGTCCCTGGCCTCGGCCTAAGGTCTTCATCTGCTACTCCAGCAGAGACTGCCACAAACACACTGCTGTCATCCAGTGCTTTGCCTTCTTCCTGCAGGACTTCTGTGGCTGTGAGGTAAATCTGTTGAGATATGGTTCTGGTTTTATTTTAGAGCATAAAGTAATGTAAAGGGACGTATTTAAAACAAGACCATGGAGTTTCAAGTCCCCCTACAGGTTAGACACTTAATTGTTACTGCTGTCGTTGATTTACTACAGCCTGGTGCATTGGTTTAAACTGTAATGGATAACTGGAGAATTCAAAGGCATTTGTGTTTTGGAAGCAACATGTCCAGTGTCAAGGTACAATATGTTGGAGGAGTTTTATACAAGTATAATGTATGGGCTGTTGTTACACATGTCATAAGCCAAGGGTGATTGGTAGTCTAATACAGGTTTCCTACCTGAGATGACAAACAATCTCATAGATAGAAGGGCATGGTTGTAAATGGGTATGGCAAAAGTGCTGTTCACCCTGTTAAGATGTGATGTAGCAATTGTAGAAGATCTCCTTAGTGTTTCTTTAAATGATGTTGATTGGTGGTCGATTTACTCATAAAATAAAGTTTATGTTTACAGTACATGTCCCTCACCATAGCAGTTAAAGGAAGCAAGTGGATGAGTTTATCAGACTTCTATTCAAAAGATTTGACCGGTGATAAAGGCACCAGAAAGATTAGAATTTGGGATATAATAATTCTGCCCCCTGCTGGCGGATGTAGGAACGTATGATCCATAACCAATGGCATGCTGAGTAAATACTGCAGCTAAAGAAGCATCTCAAGTGCTTTCTCAGTTACACATATGGTCAGATGTTTTATTTTATTTCACGTTATTTTTGGCATAACTCACATACAGTGATGTGCAAAAGTTTTAGGCAGGTGGGAAAAAAGTGCTGTCAAATATTTATTTGATTTAGGCTTCTCTTTTGTTCAGTCACTGCATTGTGTTAATGGATGAATATAAATGATTTTTTTAAGGCATTCCGAGTTGAGAGAATTTTTTTCACACCTGCCTAAAACTTTTGCACATTATTGTAATTCAAACATTTTTTTGCAGATGATGGCCTAATCTCTGCTTGAATAGGATTGGATTTTTTAATAGCTTTGAGACTTTATCATGAAAGTTGCCCATCCCTGCTCTAAACCCTCACACCTATCAGTCTTGTTCAAATAATAAAGAGGGCCACATTTTTTCATCACCATTATCAGAGGGCCACATGACCGTGCACTTCAACTAATCGGATATGAGAGAAGCTACAAAATAATTCTAAACACTGAAATGCATTTTTAACATGTCTAATACTCTTGTTTAAGCCAAACAAAACAAGTTTCTTTTACAATAAATAAAGTGCAAAGGCATACATCATTCCATGATGACACAAAACTGAAAAACAGTTGCCCAACATTAAGTGCAACAAGCATCATATTTAGTGCATTTTTGCCCCCATCCCAGTTTTACAATTTACACAAATTTCCCCCATACAGGCTGCTGCCCAATCCCAATCACAGCAAGTTGTCTCTCTCTTAGTGAGATGGTGTGGTGGCTTGTGGTTTTGACTGCTGGCACAATAGACTGAATGCCAATGTCAGTCTTTGTACATCCAATCCGCATCAAATGAAAAAGTGTCATCTGTGAGTGTTTCTGTCTTTTGACTTCTTCTGACATGATCGTGGAAATTCTGTGTGTCACTGTGCGTCGGGACAAAGACACCGTTTCAAAGTCTTTAACCATGTTATCGTCACCAAAAGCTTTGCCCATTTCTACGGCGCACACCTTGACAATATGGCATTTTTGCTTTGCAAGTTCAAGTGAAACAGCATTAGAGGTTTCGTTGATTCCTGTGTAGTTGTGGCTCTGGTGGAAAGTCGCTGTTGTTGGTTAGTTTTGATTTGAGGTCGGTTACAAAAGTGACTCAAGAAGCTAGTGTACTTCTCGTTCTCATATTTAACTTTGTACAAGGTGTTGTAGTGGCGACTTAAAATCATTCATGATAACTGCTAACTGGGGTTGTCTCTGAATTCTATGAACAGATACTCTGCTTCCCATCTTGACTGAAAGGTACCCGCAGGCCGCCAGTTGCCCATCCCTGGTTTAGAGATTAGTACTAGAGTTCATAAGATTCGAACGTATACAGTGGACAACCACACACTACAGGACAATTGTGCCCGATTGCCTATTCATTCTATGAGTGGTATGTAGCAGTGCAGCTACACTGATCTTGTTTTATATTGTGTACAAAAACAGGTCAGTTTTGGCCTGTTGTGTCTGTTTTGCTCACTCCGTCAAGTAGTTAAACTTGATGATAAACTTTTAGGCCAAGTTCAAACTATGTGATTTGAGAGTACTTCTAGAGGGTCATCTTGAAATCACAGTCGCCTTGCCTCAGTAGGTAATCTGCAAGAACGAGTCGTCATTTGTAAATTACTCGAAAAAATCCTGTAAATGACAACACACATAACAAAAATATACATATAATGTGTTTAAAGCGCAGTTGCCCCAGATGTTTAGATCTATTTGCCACCCCTCCCGTTTTTTTTTCCTGCTCCATAGCCTATTTCTTGTAGGTGCGTCAATTTAAAGACTTCACTACACTAACTTAAAGGAGAACTTCGGTGTAAAATGAAAATTGGCACGTTAAAACATCATACCGAGTTGGTATGTGTACTGAGGAGCAAAATTGATTTAGCCTGTTGCATTCAGAGTTTAACTATTTTTTATCGTTTGTCCCAGAAGGCTAACAATGGAAGTGGTAGGTGCCCTCGGACGAAGCATGACAACTACGCTATTTTTAAACCATTAAAACAGCTCGAAGAAACTCCACACTCCATCGGTAGTACAACATAGGTCCTGACATTAAAAACGAGGCACTGAGAACTTTGTAAGTGTACACAACATTTATTAATAAAATAGTTTTGACAAGCAGCACCTTGCTGTAGTTTCTCGTTGCCGCCATGATGAAAGTCCAAACAGGTCGATTGTACTACCTCTTGTCCTATTCTTCCTGCAAGTTCCTCAATCGACTTGTGCGGACTTTCATCATGGTGGCGACGAGAAACTACAGCAAGGTACTGCCTGTACACAGACAATATCTATTTTAAGGCAATGTATATCTACTGTATATGCATTAATGTTTCGATAACATTATTGCCAAAGGTAAAATAAGTGTTGCCTGCCACCCTATAGCCAAATTGTACGCGCAGTAGCCTACATACACACAGCCGTACACCTGCAGGCGTCAATGACTAATTAAAACAATATGATCATACAGGCAGACAAGGGCTGCGTTTCTCAAACGTAGTTTAGAAGCTCTTAGCGCTAAGAAAGAAAGGAAACCCGGTGGCCAATGACAGTAATATGTTGAGAGAGAAAGCCAAATCTGTTTGCATGTCTGAAATTCATATCTCTCTCTCGGCTGGCGTTTTATGTCCAGCCTGAAATATCAAACATGTTTAATACCTCCGTTTTTGCGATCGGGCACTTTTGGAACGGCTAGGATTCTATCTTGGAACACTTGGCCAGACAGGGCGATCGGGCCCATTTCTCAGCTCCGATTAAGCTGCCATGGTAACGCCACCTCCGAATGTTGGAAAGGTCAAAACCAAGAGGGTAGGAACATATCCGGAAGTTGAAACACCCATGGGGAAATCTCAACCCGGAAAGGGCCCAATAGCCTTTAGCATTCCGTTTACTTCCATTCATTTTAGCGTCACTTTGAAATCAAATAACTTTACATGAGAAGCCCTCTGTACCTTGATATTGGCATTGTTGTAAACCAGAGAGGACACAGCAAAGCATATTTGCTTCGATCGGAAATCTGTCATGTTATTGCCTTGTAAGAAATGTTTATCTGAAATTATGCTGAAAATGACGCCACAAATCATGCGACGGCTAGTGAGTTTCTGTCGCACAGGAGAAAATTTACTGTACGGTTTGGATAACAAGGCGTAGCCATAGTCATGCCCGTTTACTTTTTTATTCATGTTGGGGAAACATTTACATCAGTATTTCTTGAAAAATAAGCTTAGAAATTGGCATTTGTTTGTCAGCGGAATTGCTATCTTTATGGATTTTACTATTCGATGCAAGTGAAAATATAAATATACCTTGGTATGTACATGCTAACTAGCTAGCTCCCTTGACATGTTTGCCCAAATGCGCCTTACTCGCACATCATTAAATGTCTCATTTGCCATCAATTTAAATGTTTCATTTACACTGTCTCGAGAGAGTTGTGCCCGCTTTATTTTGTCTACCGCACCTGGTACCACTACCTGGATCAAGAGACGCTCGGCACCTGACTCAGATCGATCCCGAATGCTTCTCGGGTGCTCGCGCGTCCTGCCAGTCTTCTGCCGCGCAGTCATTCTGGCAGGAATGTGCGGACGCACTTTCTGATCTGTCCTGCCGCAGCAGGCAGCTGTTCTGCGGAGAGCCCCCAGATCATTACATTACATTACACTTAGCTTATATCCAGAGCGACTTACAGATATTTACAGGGTTTCAGTTACAGTCCCTGGAGCAGTGTGGGGTTAGATGCCTTGCTCAAGGGCATCTCAACCATGGGTAGGATGGGATTCCAACCGGCAACCTTCCGATCACAAGACCAACTCCCTAACCACTAGGCCACAGATGCCCCAAAAGATCCCCAGAGGATCAAGAGAAGCACCCCAAATTCTCTTTAATAGTCGCTCGTTTACTCAAATTTCGGAACGTGAACTAGTGAACAATATTAGCCTCTTACTCCAGTAAGTGACTGCAGCTACAATGGTAGAAAAATACTTAAGAAAATTATCGTATGCTGTCTGATTTGTAATTAAGCATCTACCACTCAATTTATCGTATTAGAGTTCGTTGGCCGACGTGACCATACGTCACGTGCACTTGCACAGTTGCATCATATCTGCCCCTGTTTTCCCCATTATGATTGGTGGGGCATCACCGAACTACATCACCGTCCATTTTTGAACATCCAATGCCCTTCCTCTATAGCTTTCTGCTTTACCTCAACCAGTAACATGGCACGTAATTGGCTAGGTACAATCGGGGCAGAAATGAGCTCAGTGAAACTCAATTTTGAGAAATTTTGGCTGAATTCACTGCCATTTCCCTTTAAAATGAATGGTGGCAGGACTTCCTCACTTTCTTCAGTTAATATAACACCTCCATGGTAAAAAACAAAAGGGTAAGCAGAGACTGATCCTGCAGCACTTGGCTAGCTTCCTGTTGGTGCCTTTCTCAGCATTTCCACTCTGGAAGGTGGCTTCAAAAGTTTAGTAACATGGCAAACGACAAATAACTTTAATTAGGAATGAAGAAAGCACACTAGCTGTTCATTCTTGAAAATATTGAAACTAGATGTCCATATGCAGTCACTTTGCAAATAGCAAAAATTTTAAAATGGCAAGTAAATCTGATTTTTTTTATTATGAGTTTTATTATGAAATTTCCAATAGCCTTCTATCGACTAGTTGCGTTTTTACTCTGTAATCAATGTAACTTGTAGAACAAGTTAAGGGAGAAGGTGTGGAGAGCAGAGAGCACAAACTGTGAAAGGGTTCCATGCATACAGTTTATGGTTCCTAGTGTGTGCGTTTGTGTTTGGTTCAGGCAGATTTTTATTTATTTATTTATTTTCTGTGTCACGTAAATAGTCAAACTACTACAACTTGTATAGAAATAACATATTTGACCCGTTTGGTCTAGGAACTTTGTATATGTTTTGGATTTATTTCACAGTTTAGAGTTAGTATCTATTGCAAGAAATGCATGTTATCTTTTACTGAAAATACTTTATCAAGTCAGGCTGTTATAAATGGAAAAAGTATTAAATGACTATGGCTTCTTCTTAGTAAGGACATCTCACTATAGAGAATAATATGAAATCTTTATTCTATCAATTGGTATTGTCCTGCAGGTGGCGCTAGACCTCTGGGAACACTTGCAGATCTGTAAAGAGGGCCAGATGTCTTGGCTGAGTCGCCGCTTGGATGACGCCCACTTTGTCATCATTGTCGGCTCTAAAGGTCTGAAATATTTTGTGGAAAGGCGCCACAGACGAAGCAAAGGGTCTGCCAAGGAACAAAATCGAGACCAAATGAAGGAGCATGGTGCATCTCCTGCCACAGAGCTGAGAGGTCGGGACAGCTTTGTGGTGGCTGTGGCCATGATCGCAGAGAAGCTCCGCAAGGCTCATCAGACCTCAACAGACCTCTCACGTTTCATCGCTGTTTATTTTGACTACTCCACCGAGAGTGACATGCCCACATGCTTGGCCCTAGTACCTCGTTTCAAGCTGATGGACCACCTACCACAGCTGTTTGGCCGGCTTCATTCACGCCACCTCAGCCTTCCTGAACATGAGCCACAGCCACCCAACGTCACAAAACGGAATTATTTTCGTTCCAAATCTGGCCGCTCGCTTTATGTGGCTATCTGTAACATGCACCAGCACATCGCCCAGGAGCCTAATTGGTTTGAACAGCAGCTGGCTCCTCCTGCATCCCCTCCTGCTCTCGCTCCCAAACACAGAGCTGGTCGCTACTCAACCTCTGAGGAGGCATCTGCGGAGTGTGACTCTGGCGTGGTGCTTAACGAGGTGGTTCTGAAGCGACCCTCAGAAAGTGACTGTCCTGTGAAGAGCAGTGTCCTCCTCCTGCCGGCATCCATCAGCCTCACCGCTGGCTGCCTCCCTGGCCCATCCTGCAATATTGCAGGCTCCCAGGCATACGGCGAGAGCGCCTTAGCCTCACAAGAGGGCTCACCCAGCCCCCGTCAGATGCCACGTGACTCTGGTATCTATGACTCGTCTGTTCCCTCATCAGAGCTGTCCATTCCGCTGATGGAGGGGCTCTCTCCGGACCAAGCAGATAACTCATCACTGGCGGATAGCGTGTCATCATCCTCAGGTGTAGGTGAGTTTGGGTTAAGTCAATTGAATATAAATCAGAATGTAAACAAAGTTATATTATTTCCCATGATAATATAATGACTGAGGCGATATAATGATGATATAATGCCGAGGCGTATATTCGACAAAATTAATCATCGTAACTTCCCGACGCGGTTAAGTTGATTAATTCCATTGAATGTACGCCTCGAAGGCTGTTATCCCTCTTATGGCCCAGTTACCACACTCATGAATTTAGGAAACATTCAAAACTTTATACCGGAACATTTAAATTATTGTACAATTTCTTTGCAATTACGAATCATTGTCTGTTGTTTAATGCGACCTGTTGTTAAAAAGTAGAGCAGAAGAGCAACCGTTAAATTGGTTGTTATAGTTCTGTAGTTGAACGATTCGACAAAATTAATGCATACCCTGCCAGCCAATCAGAAAGCAGCATTCTGTTTGACCAGGCCATAATATAATATATAATATGGATAATTTTATGTTAAGTATGTGTAAAGTTAAAAATGATGCCTTTGCCATTTTTTTACTATAATTACCATATAATTATAAACTACCCTTTTTAGCCTACCCAGCCAACTTGCTTCTTCCCGAGCTCTGCTGACGTTGTCAGAACAATGGCCTTACGGCCTCCATGCACCATCAGGATTTTACATCATCTGAGAGACTTTGCCATTGAGTTACCCATAGACTTTGATTAGGCTATAGATGAGTGTTTTGTGTATCTGTCGTCTTTGTATTAAATGCAACAGGTAGGTTGCATTTAATATGTTTGTTGTATGTTGTTGTTGTATGTTGTATGTTGTATGTTTAATATGTATGTTTTCTTTGTGAAGTGACCTTGGGTGTCTTGAAAGGTGCTTTTTAAATAAAATCTATTATTATTATATTTCAGAAGACATATAGAAGACATTCTGTTGTAAACAGAGCAACGGAACCAAAATTTGTTCTTTTGTTTATTAGATGAGGAGCCTCCTGCCGTGGACCTGATGAACTGTACTGTGCCCACTGTCTGTAAAGTGGAACTACACCACAATGTGGAACCCAGTAAAAGACTGATGGCTGCTGCAGCAACATCTTAGTGCTGTACACCTGAAAATGCACAGCCACTTCATTGCTTCAGCCTGGCTATCCTGTTAGACTCTCTTGCACAGAGCTACTAAGAGGACACTATGAGATTTATCTAAGTGCATTAGGGGGCTGGTGATTTTTTTTGTGGGTTGTGTCTGTTGATGGACATCATATTGTTTGAGGAAAGTGTTTCTGAATCAAATCAGCCCTCTCATCACTTTGCTTTCCCAGTTTTTTTAGATAAAACACATGAAATGTTTATTATTGGTTTTAACATGAACCCCAACTGAGAAAGACAAGATGGTAAAAGACAGTGGTGGCCATTTTGTAATTTAAGTTTGCCTGTTGGTATCAGCGAGGGATTTTATGTTTTTATTTATTGTGTTTAGTCCTTCCTCTAATACTCCAGAGAAGAGAACTGAAAAGATTATCTCCAGTTTTACAAAAGATTAAGACAACAAAGTGTTGTGTAGGGCTTTTGAGGAGTTAAATATAGATGATAGATGATTATGGATGACTTTACTGTACAGGCTGTTTTATCTTTACAATATTTCCTGACATAAAGGCCAAATCAAATTGATCGCGCTGAATCTACCAGGATGTTCCACCAGTGATTGATCAGTGCTCTAAAAAATGGCGATGTGCTATTTGAGACAGATCTTATTTTAACTGCCATATTTTACTGTGTAAAATGTCTTTCAAGTTCTATTATGTTTACATATGTCATTTTAATCATTTTGTGTCTAAGCAGTAAGACCTGCGCCATTAGTAGAAAAATTAATGTGTTTGAGTACTTTTGTGGACTTTGCACCATTCAAATCCTAATAAGTATAGATTAGAGTGACAACTATTGGTAGAGGTGATTTTTGGTACTACATAGAATGCTGTACTGTTTTATAGTACTGTTATGTAGTAACTTGTGCTAATAAAGTTCAGTGTTATACACAGCAATATATAAAGCAATATAGATTGTGCTACAATTGTTTGACATGTAACATGTAAGCATGTAAAAGACATAAAACATAAACATGTAAGTATGACCTCAGTGTAAAATAGGGCTGTTGGCAAATTTGTCTTGTCTTGGTTGGATACCTGATATGTAAAATGTGCCAGTGCAAGCTAGCAGGAAGAAAAACAAACAAAACAAAACATAAAAGTGAAAGATGTCGCAGCTCAGAAAGGTATAATTGCCATGAAAACTTGGTGACATGAAGTGAAGAACAATGCTCTAGGAACACCGTAATGTTCATGTCCAGTAACCAAAACATTTTTTGAGATGATTTTAGCCTTACTCCACATTTTAGTTAGTTATTTGGGGCAAATGCTTTTGAATTTGAAAACACCTTAGCCTGTTTTTTGCAGCAAACCCTTCCTGGTCAAATAATGCTATTTTGGTGCCCGCTAAAGAATGGGCACCCAAGACTAAGCACAAAGTTTTGTTGTAATTCAAAGTATTGTTAAGATATGGCTACACTTCCTGCTTTTAGTTGTCAAGTATCAAAAATACTAACAAGCTTTTGTGACGCTTGTTTGGAAATGGTCTGTGCCACATTTTGTAAATTTGTGGCCTGAGTGTCAGATTTCACTTTTGTAAAACCAGATCTGGCTATATTGACATCGTAGGGTGAGTACGAATAAGAATTCAATGGTACACCTTTTTTGAAAATTAAACACAATTCAATATAAGCACAATTACATTCAGGTTTGACTCACTGGTGGCGTTACAGAGCTGGAGAAAATAATCTGATTCGAGAAAAGAAGATGATTTGACTTCAGAAAACCTTCAGATATTTTAAGTGTGGACTTTTGTCATATGTGACCATTTACCACAACTGGAAATTTTCAAGGAGAGACTGATTCTACACCAAAAAAAACTATTGAGGTATGGGCATTTACCTACTAACCTTGTTTTTCTCCACAGTTTTTCTCGTTCTGATATCACATGAGCCTGCTAGCAAAATGTCGGGTGTTTTATTGGGGCTTTGGCTAAAACAACTTCTTAACAACCTTTCAAGATGCTTCTTCACCTCCGGAGAAAGCCTGGAAAGTTTCAGTTCAAGCAATCAACTGAAGTGTGCTAAATCAGTGTTTTTTACCGGTGTGGTCTAGGGACCCAAAAATTCCCATCAACTCAGTGACACCCCACCCCCCACCGGCCTATTTCATCTATATAACCAGGACACATCATGAGCTTAACAGCTAACTGATTTGTGATGAATGGGGTTTTCTTTTATATTTGAACTAACGTAATGCCCTGGCATTAGATCTGACATGGCAATGTTGTTTGTTTATTTATTTACTACAAGCTCCGCAACCCACCCCGAATGGCTCTGCGACCCACTTTTGGGTCCAGACCCACCAGTTACATTACATTTTACATTACATTACACTTGGCAGACGCTTTTATCCAAAGCAACTTACAATAGAGGACATAATCACAGCGTACAACAATTCCAGATACAAAGTGCACAGGAGATATACAGAGCAATAAGTGCAAATGCCAACTGGGGTTAGTTGATTTTTTTTTTTTTTTTTTAAGTGCATTAAGTGCATTAGTAAAGGGTCAAGCACACACACAGCACACAACATGCCTTAGAGTCAATCCCGGGTCTGGGCCAGCTCAGGCATTAGTGCAGTAAGTAGTCGTGGAAGAGGAGAGTCTTTACATGCTTCTTGAAGGTTGAGAGAGATGATGCTAGTCTTGTAGCTTCTGGAAGTTTGTTCCACCACTGAGGGACAATTACAGAATACAGTTTTGCCTGGTGACGCTTAGAGCGAGCAGGGGGCACGGCTAGTCGGTTTGTGTTGGAGGAGCGCAGCTCTCTGCCAGGAATATACGGCCTTAGTATTTCCTCCAGATAAGCTGGGGCTGATCCTGAGATGGTTTTGTATGCAAGGGTCAGGGCCTTGTGCTTGATCCGGGCAGCCACAGGTAGCCAGTGCAACTGGATAAATAGAGGAGTAACATGGGCCCTTTTGGGTTGAGTGAATACCGTGCTGCTGCATTCTGCACCATCTGCAGTGGTTTTATTGCACAAGCAGGTAGACCAGCAAGGAGGGCATTGCAGTAATCCAGGCGGGAGATAACCATGGCCTGAACTAGAAGTTGCGCTGCATGTTGGGTTAGGTAGGGTCTGATTTTCTGTATGTTGTAGAGCATGAATCGGCAAGACCGGGCGACTGATGCAATATGGTTGGAGAATGACAGATGGTCATCGATTATGACGCCAAGGTTTTTGGCGACTTTGGCAGAGTCCATCTTGAGGTTGATGTGACACTGTGGCCCCAAACAAATTGACTCTTTAGCTGGGATGACTAGTAGTTCAGTCTTGGACAGGTTCAACTGTAGGTGGTGATCCTTCATCCATGTTGATAGGTCGGCGAGACAGGCTGAGATGCGTGCCGAAACCGTGGAATCATCTGGCTGGAACAACAGGTACATCTGGGTATCATCGGCATAGCAGTGATAGGAGAGCCCATGTGTCCATGTCCCAGGGAGGTGGTGTACATTGCGAACAGAAGGGGCCCCAGCACTGATCCTTGGGGAACGCCTGTGGTGAGGGTGTAGTTTGAAGACAGTTTTCCTTGCCATGACACCTTGAAGGATCGACCAGTGAGGTAGGAGCTGAACCAGGAGTGGACAGCACCAGTGATTCCCATGGATGTGAGTATCCTAAGGAGAATCTTGTGGTTGACCATGTCGAAGGCTGCTGATAGGTCTAGTAGGATAAGAACAGAGGATAGCCCTTCCGCTCTTGCAGTCCTCAGAGCTTCAGTTACTGACAATAATGCTGCTTCAGTTGAATGGCCACTTCTGAAGCCAGATTGTTTTGGGTCCAGTTGTCCAGGTAACCTGCTTTGCAACTGCTCTTTTCAGGGTTTTGGATAGGTAGGGAAGCAGGGAGACAGGGCGGTAGTTTTCAACCTGTGCTGGGTTGAGTGTAGGCTTTTTCAGTAGAGGTGTTATCCTTGCTTGTTTGAAGGCAGAGGGGACGGTGCCAGAGGATAGCGAGGAGTTCACGATGGATGTTATTGCTGGGACCACTGTTAGAGCAGACTGACCACTGTTACTGCCTCATGCCCCCCTCCTACACACACACACACACAACACGCAGCCCTAAGCCCCCCCCCCCCCCTCCCCAGGAAACAGCTGTAGTGTGCCCCATGCCCCTTCACATTGCCCCCTCCTCTCCTCACACACAGCCCTCACACCCCCCCCTCCCCACACAGCATGCAGCATATAGCCTTGGTCCTTGTGCTATGCTCCCCTCCCCACACGCACACAGCCCTCGTTGTTCAAGCCCCCCCCCCCCCCCCCCCAAACACACAGCCCTCCCCTGCCTCATGCCCCCCTCCTACACACACACAACACGGAGCCCTAAGCTCTCGCCCCCCCCCCTCCCCAGGAAACAGCTGTAGTGCGCCCCATGCCCCTTCACATTGCCCCCTCCTCTCCTCACACACAGCCCTCACACCCCCCCCTCCCCACACAGCATGCAGCATATAGCCTTGGTCCTTGTGTTCCCCCCCCCTCCCCACACACCCACAGCACACAGCCCTCGTTGTTCAAGCCCCCCCCCCCCCACACACACACACACACACAGTGCAGCATAGCCTTGCTCCTTGTGTTATGCCCTTCCCACACACCCACAGCACACAGACCCTCACACATACAGCACACAGACCCTCACACCCCCCCCCCCCCTCCCCACACAGCATGCAGCATATAGCCTTGGTCCTTGTGCTAATGCCCCCTCCCCACACACCCACAGCACACAGCCCTCGTTGTTCAAGCCCCCCCCACACACACACACAACACGCAGCCCTAAGCTCTCGCCCCCCCCCTCCCCAGGAAACAGCTCTAGTGCGCCCCATGCCCCTTCACATTGCCCCCTCCTCTCCTCACACACAGCCCCCCCCCCCCACACAGTGCAGCATAGCCTTGCTCCTTGTGT
The DNA here is from genome assembly GCA_027475355.1 of Coilia nasus. Classification (NCBI taxonomy): domain Eukaryota; kingdom Metazoa; phylum Chordata; class Actinopteri; order Clupeiformes; family Engraulidae; genus Coilia; species Coilia nasus. The sequence goes on from CM050211.1 coordinate 1,487,780, forward strand.
TATGCCCTTCCCACACACCCACTGCACATAGACCCCCACACATACAGCCCCCCCCCACATCACGCAGCATATGCCCCCCCAATACATACAGAGGACACACAGCCAACCCCCCCCCCCAGCACACACATGACACAGCCCCCCCCCCCCCCACCTAACACACATACACAAGTAGCATGCAAGTAGCATGTAAGCATGCAAGACACGGTCCTACGTCGCCTCCCTCACACACAGCTCTCACACCAACAACCCCCCCCCCCACCCCGCACACACACACACAGCACATAGGACTCAGCCCTCATGGCTCAAGGCCCACTCACCCCACACACACACACACTAAGCATGCAGCCCCCCCCCCCAATGGTTACTGCCCCCCCCCCCCCCCCCCACACACACACACTTTACACAGCATATAGCTTGCTGCCCACCTCCCCACACACACAGCACACAAGATACAGCCACACACACATACACACAGGACAGCCCTCGCAGCTCAAGCCCCCACCCACCACACACGGAGCTTGCGTCACCCTCACTGCCCCCCCCTCACTCACAGCCCCCCCACCCCCGCACACATACAGCACACAGTATATAGTCTTGCTGCCCGCCTCATGCCACCTCCCTCCACCCCCCCCCCCCCCCCCACACACAGCACAGAAGTCACAGCCCTCACGGCTCAAGCCCCCCTCCCACATGCACACAGCACATATCTTTGCTTCCCAGCCCTCTCCACACACGTGTGTCCAACCCCACCTCAGCGCTGTCAGCTGCACACGCAGTGCCACCCCCCACACAGCCCGTCATCTGCCACCACAGCCAGTCCTTCCTCCCAACCATAACTGCACTTTATGCACTTTATCCCACCCCCCTTCACCTTTTTTCTACCTCTGCCCTTCTTATGGCCCCCCCAAATGCATTCTACGCACTTTACTCTCCACTCCCCATGCACAGTCTAGACCCACAATCATCAGTTTCACTGCATGTCCTACTACCCAGTATGTCTATGTACGTGACAAATAAAACTCCTTCTATCCTTGTATCCTAGAGCAATGTCTCGAAGCAGGCTTGTTGGCACCGGGTCCAGTGGGCAGGTGGTGGGACGGCTGTCAGCGATGAGTTTAGAGACATCACCTTCTGAGTGGAGTAAAATCACGGAGTGTTGCAGCAGTGCAAGTAGTTACTTGGGGTGGGTTTTCAGCAGAGGAGGGAGGATCGCTACATTGTCAGCCAAGGTCGGGGTTGGGAAGGTCGTGCAGGTTTAGTGGCTAGAGGGCACATGCTGTCCAGGCAGGAGTTCAATGTGGAGGCGAGCGACTCTGTAGCAGTATCCACATCTATTGAGGACAGTGTGCTGGGAGGAGGTAAGGCAGAGGCAACCATTGATGCAAAGTGAGTAGGTGAGAGTTTGCGTAGGTTGCGATAGTATGTGACCATGGGAGGAGTGCTGGTTGGTAGCTCTGGTAGACTGATTGTGAAATGAATGAAAAAATGGTCTGTGACATGCAGTGGTGTTACCTTCATGTCATTTGTCTGGCAGTTCTTAGTGAAGATCAGGTCAAGTTGGTTTCCATTTTTGTGAGTTGGGGAGCAGCTGGCCAGATGGAGGTCAAATGAATTCATCAGGTCCTTGAAGTCCTTGGCATATGGTTTATCTAGGTGAATGTTGAAGTCACCGAGGATGAGTAAGGGGCAGTCCAGGTCTAGCCTGGTAAGTCCCGCCCCTCGTACTTCATTTCATTTCGTACAGAGGGTCTGGTCCGGACGCTCTTGGGGAGCATTTGGGGACTAGAAAATCTAATGCTCCAGATGCACTTTTTTTTAAACTTCAGCAGAGTCCACACCTCCAGCAAATCGTTTCTGACGGTCTCTGTTCCAGACCCTCTGCACGAAATGAAATGAAGTACGAGGGGCGGGTCTTACCAGGCTAGTCCAGGTCTGGGATGGCGGAGATCAGTGTGTCCAGTTCCTCCACCATGTCGCCCAGTGGTCCTGGGGGACGGTAGATCACAACTACGGGCAGCTCGATTGGAGCTGTCACCTTGATGGCGTGATATTCAAAGGAGCTGTAGTTATTGTCAGGTAGTAGGGGAGCGTAGGTCCAGTGATTGTGGATTAGGACTCCCGCTCCTCCTCCTCGTTGTATTGGACGAGGGGTGAGTGAGTGGTAGGTCTGGCGGAAAGGCTTGCGTCTCTTGTAGTATACAGGGATTCTTGACTGTAATAATTAATACAGTTAAGAAACACTGTGCTACTGCTAAAATGTTTTTTCTCATACAGTTCTAAGGCTCACCAGACTCCCAGACTCCCATGGCAGAAAAAAATAAAATTCTTTAAAAAGGGCATAATGTACAAATACTTAACCCTATGGGCCCGCTGGACACAAAATGCGTCCAAATTTACACCCATTCTTCTCCGTTGAATTACTCCGGTACATTGTAGAGAGATGGCACTCATACCAAACAAAACAGCAGAACCAGGGCTTTACAACGTGACCTCTTATTTATGTAATCAAGTATCGGCGAGATATTAATATTTAAAAATTTACCAAAATCTCTCATATTAGCGCTTTGCACAGGCATTACTCTCGTTGAAATTACTCACGAACCCGTGAACGGACAGATAAGGCACGCACATCTGAAAGTACAGAATCTCAGCTTTCCAGACGATCTCCTCTACTCGCATATAAAAAGAAATCCCTACTGACAGCATCCTATGGACAGGTACTTGCAAGAGTACAAGATTTTTTTATATGCAATATGATTTTTTATTGGTTTAGTATTTTTTATAAAAACAAATAGTAGCTCTCCAAATGAAACCAGATCTGGATAGCATAGACTGTCCTGAAAGAAAAAAGATATAGCATGTATGTATGGCCCTTACAATGACCAAGATATGAACTTAAAAGTAAAGGTAGTAAAAATACCCTGAAAATAGCCTAGGGCCCATAGGGTTAAGCTCTCAGCCTGCAGACATAGCTCTGATGAAATACAAATATGGATTTCTTAAGGTCTGAGTGTCTTAGGTATATACTTGTTTTTCTAAAGTTGCAGACTAATGCTTGAACAAACTATCAATATCACAATATATTGTCATCATTCCTTGCATGATATAATAATTGATGCTGTTATTTCAAAATCAATATTCAATTTATTAAATTAATGAACTTCATTTCATAAATTCCCTGCCAATTTACCTATAATTGCTACTTCACTCACTTGAGGACAGATATAATGGTTTAAAGTGTTGACATTCTTTAGACAGCAGGGGTCCATTGTCGTTGCTAATTTCCTTAGCCAATTCGGTGGTTTGAATAATGAACTTACGACACTGTTTTCCCAACAGCATTGTCCAGACTAACCAACTAACAATGTTTACAACTACATTAGTCCGACAGGTCGTTCAATGATGCTGTTACACTCTCCTAGATGGCAGTCAGTAGACAATCCCACTAACCAACCAAGGTGACGGTATTCAATTCAATAGCAGACAGAGGAAAGTCTTTTGTGAACATTTGTGAACAAAACATTTTAATCCAGATAGAAACATGCCAAAGCTCAGAAGATCCAAAAAGCTGAAACAAAGAGGTAGGTAATCCAACAATGAGTATTCAGGCCGTATAACAAAACACACAGAAGATCCAAAAGGAAAGTTCCACAAAGCACAGTTTAACACTCAAGAGATAATCCAAAGACAATTCCAACACAGGCAGGCCACAGACACAAAGGCAAAAAGTATTCCACAAGGAAAAAACAGGTAGTCAGAAAAAAGGAACATCCAAGGACAAAAACACTTTAGAACAACAAGCAAGCACTGTACTACAGAGAGGGTACCTTACGGTGTTACTCCTTGAAGACTCAGCAAAGACTGAAGGAAAACACAGGGCTAAAATACTAGTGACTGACTGACTAACAAGACCAGTGTAACAGGGTGCAGGTGAGTGTAATCAACCAAGGACATAATGGAAAAGTAACACAACACAAGGACAGCTCATGACGGTGACATCTAGTGGTGAAAACAAAAAAGTCCAGTGTGACATGCAAGTGTTTCCCAACAGCAAAGTCTGGACGATACATCAGAAGTTGCATAGTGAAGTTGTGTCGTTAGACCATCGTGTTTGTTCTTGCTCGTCACCTTTGGCCTTCTTAGGGCAGATTATGCAGCCTTCGGTGCGTTACTGCCACCAACTGCATGAATGATGTTACTTTAATTCACTTAATTTTCAGTCTGGCAATGCTAGATCATGACAAAAAGAAGGTACAAGGTACACCCAATAACACACAGAAAGCTGTTGCAAAATGTGATTGGATCAAAGTAAATTTATGTCAGTGATGTTAATGAGCATTTTGTAATAATGTGATGTATGAGCATGGATTACGGACCCATAATCAAGGTTATTCCATCGTCCCACAGATCATTCCCACCTGTTTCAAAGTGATTATCATTCAAACCCATGCTTCACCGAAAACAATGGCACATGTCCTTTGATAGCTGATGAGCTAACCACTCACCCACCACACCACTTAAATACATGGAGGGAGTGGTTATATTTATAGCCACAGTTCCATGTAGTATGAATAAAACAATCAGACATATGACACAAACTGACATTCAGTTGTTGCTTTTAATAAGTAAGGTATATAATTGTGTTGACGAAGATATCTCAGTTTCTACAGATGTCATACCGGCTTAAATGAAATGAGACTACATTTCTGTTATTTCTGTGTGTAGCTCTGTCGTTATCTGCAACAAATGCATCCGAAAACTGTCTGAACACTTCCGAAACATCTAGATACTTGGTGCAGTTTAAACCGAAGTCTAAACTAACATAGTTCAGACTGCCATCATACTTTGTTGATTGGAGATTTTCAGGAAACAGTCAGACTCGGGATGCTGGGTAGTTCGAACAGTGGTTTAATGCTAACTTCCATCGTTGTTTGGGAAACGCACCCCAGGTTGGTGGATCTCAATAATGGGATTCATCATCCTCACATACTAGAAGATAGGCCTATACATTATAATTCTGCAGGTTAGCAAAGCAATTTCAGCAGCACAGCCTAATTTGGTATTTTCTACCTTCAAACAGTAACTACACCCTAACATATATATTTGAGCTGGTAGCTAAGCGTTTTGAATGTGGAAAAACGCACAAAGAACTGGTGTTTATGTCAAAAAGAATTATGTTCATAGGTATAAGAATAATTTATGGCATTTTAGTACAATTCGTCATGAGGCACCCAAAATGTTCAATTTCCTCATACCTGCAATTCATTAAGTTGTTTCTTATTCTGTTGAGATTGATGTAGGGTAAAGTCTCATTTATTGTTAGACAGGTCAGAAATCAGCAGAAATAAACAGTCAGAAATTGTTACATCCAGGCACATTAAAGGAGCTATGTGTACGAGCTATGTTAGGTAAAAATATCCCCAAATCAACTATAAACATCAAAAGAATGACGTATTTGTAGTTGTATCACAGAAATAGGCCTACCTCACATATAAATGGCAGAACGTTCGATTTAAGCGAAGTGAGAGTATTGTTACTTCCAGTCAGCCATCTTGCCAATTACTGGGCAGTTAGGAGAGACGAAGGTCCACTGTTTAATGTAGGTGGAGCGTGTATTCAGTTTATTAGAAATCGGTTTATGAGAGGTCAACCGAAAGATTGGGGTTTGATTCGAGGCGGATCTTGTGGTCGAGAAGATGCTGGCATTGCTCTTAGGCAACTCTTATGCTTGTTATTTAATCACAAAAGTAATAAATAAATGATGACTGTGAACCTCTCTCTTGCCTAAGACAATTATACAACGGAGGTGACAAATAACACTGGCCTGATCAGACAAACCAACACATCCACAAAGTCATCAATTGTCAAGAGTCACCAGTTCAACCATAAATAAAAGACAGTTGTAACATATACATAGTTATACATAGTATAGTTGTTTATAGCACATCTGTTTATATCCCCCACAAAGTTTAACAACAAAGTACTCCCACATGTTCATATTGCCCTACTTATTGTACATATTCACTACTGTCTATATTGTATATACTGTACATATCGCACTTGCTGCTCTTGCACTTCTGATTAGATGCTAAACGACATTTCGTTACCTGTATTTATACATGTGTAATGACAATAAAGTTGAATCTAATCTAATCTAATACATGTGTATGGTGCAAATAGCAAGGCTAGAGTAGAAAATGGGCTACAGTAGAAGGCAAAATTAACAGCCATAAAACAATACAGAAATCATTCAGACATTCACTAGTACTCGATTCACACACATCACAACAGTAATTCTATATAGGCATAAAAGAAAGACTGCGGTCAGGAAAACCAGGCTGGTATCCACTAGTGACACACTGAGAGGAGCAGGCTGCACTTTACTGCTGTGTGGCACACTACTACGGGTAATAAGAATAACAATTAACGGGTCAGGAAGGAGGCTTACCAGCATGGAAAGAAGGGACAGCAGAAATGCTGAAAACACCATGAGTGAGAAATAGACACACAGACACACACAGTTCAGTAACTTAGCACAGTAAAATAATAATCACCAAATGTGCACACAGCAATAGCAAAGTGAATGACTCCACCACCTGAAGACCGGCTTGCTATGGGATGAGCCTCTGTACCTGCCCAGAAAGAAAAAAAGAAATTCTTGGACCATTACTATTCAACCTTTATATGCATCCGCTTGGGCAAATCCTCAAGAACAACTCAATGAATTACCATAGCTATGCTGACGACACCCAAGTTTACTTAGCTCTGTCACCTAATGACTATACCCTCCTTGAGTCTCTCTGTGAGTGTATTGAACAAATCAACAACTGGATGTCACACAATTTTCTTCAGCTGAACGCAGGTAAAACTGAAGTAATTGTATTTGGTAAAAAGGAAGATAGATGTAGGATCACCACTGCTCTTGAGACTAAGGGGCTTAAAGCAAAAGATACTGTTAAAAATCTTGGTGTCTTTATTGACAGTGAACTACCATTCAACAGTCACGTGAAAGCAATCACTAAATCTGCATTCTATCACCTAAAAAACATTGCTAAACGTAGAGGTCTTATGTCAAAACAAGATCTAGAAAAACTTATACAGGTCTTTATTTCCAGTAGGGGTGATTACTGTAATGGCCTTTTCACAGGCCTTCCTAAAAAGACCATTAAACAGCTTCAACTAATCCAGACCACATTACTCCAGTTTTAAGGTCCCTGCACTGGCTTCCACTAAGTTATAGAATTGACTTTAAGGCATTGCTTCTTGTGTTTAAATCATTAAATGGGATGGGACTCAATTACCTATCGGATATGTTGCAGTTATATGCACCAACTAGGTCTCTGAGATCACATCAGAAAAATTTGTTGGTAGAACCTGCTGTTAGAACAAATTGTGGTGAAGCAGCTTTCAGCTGCTATGCTGTAAAGCTCTGGAACTAACTTCCAGAAGACATTAAAAATGCTCCTACTGTTGGCAGTTTCAAATCTGTTTTCAGATGCTGTCTGTTAATGATTTCTACTAAATGTATATTTATTTTGTGTGTTTTTTATCTATCTATCTATCTATCTATCTATCTATCTATCTATCTATCTATCTATCTATCTATCTATCTATATCTATATCTATATATATATATATATATATATATATATATTTTACTTACCACATACTGATTTTACTTTATGCTTTTACACTTATTTGACCTTTTATGGTTCGACACTTACTTTATCTTTTATGCTTTTACATATTGTCCTTTGCTTTTATTTTTGTGAAGCACATTCACAATTGCCATTGGGTATGAAATGCGCTATGCAAATAAACATGCCTTGCCTTGCCTAAATGGTACTTATCTCAGAAGGAGCTGGTAGAGGGAGTTGAACCAGGCACACTAGGCCAGCAGGGGAGAGAGTGCAGCCACCTTCGTTGCCAAGCCTGGATGCTGACACGCATACACACGCATGCACACACTCAGAAGAGGAACATCTGATAACGGCAAACAAAAAGCCAGTTGCTGCCTTCACCAAATCGAGGACACGGTATAGCACCACAACACCAGAAAATAAACAAAAGAAAAGAAAACCCAGACGAGACACAAAAAGAATACAAATGTAACTAAGTCACAGAAAGCACATAAACAGGATTACAATACAGAGCCCACCTCAATTGGACACCAATAAGCCTTCTCTTAGGCCCACACGAAATGGAGGCTCATGGAGAGGTGGATAGGCTCGCTATCCAAAATAAAATGAAATCAAATAACCGCAGCAGAAAGGAAAAAGGTCCACACCATGCTCAATGCTTGCTATATATCAAAATAAAGGTCCCGCCCATGCTATGACTACTCAGGGCTCAACCAACCACAGACTTAGGACTGGATCACAAATCAGATTGAGCGGTGCAGCCCAATCCGTCACACTAGGTAAGGTGTTTTGAATATCTTTTGATTAATAAGTCTGATATGTTTGAAGTTATTTTGTTGTTTATATAGTGTAGTTTCTGCAACCCTCCGATTCCAAGACGAATTTCCACAATCATTAGGCCACAGCTGACCCAACAGAATACCTACTGCCAGGTAAGTTGTTGTGTTTTTTTTTTTTAAAGTTATGTTGTTAGATGTAGCACACAATCATATCACACACACACTTGAGAGAGAATGAAACACATTGTTACTGGATTTCTTGATTTGATAAGTATTAATGATTGTTGTAATTATTTAAGAAAACAATTGAGTTTGGGTGATTGAGGAAAACAATTACATCCACAACTGATCAGATGATTGAGGAACTAGAAATTAAAGAAAGGACACTGAACAATACACATAGTACGCAAGAACATGCAAATACACAAGAGTTGGATAAACATGGACATGCGCACGCACACACTACTGCTTTGTTAAAAATTCATCTAGAAATATGTTAAAGACATCTAATTGTTGTTTCATTGCAGTAATGAAAGGATCATCATGCCAGATCCTCTCAACTGTGAGATCACCAGATGTGTTGGTGACAGTCACACCACCTGAGGCCAGTAACCGCCAGTTGACCCTGGACCTGCGTACAGGCCATCTCCATATAGGCTATTTTGACCTCTTTATAATGACTGTGATGAGGACTGTCAAAGAAGCTTTATAATGTAGTGTCACTTAAAGTTGGGACATGAAACCTTCAGGGCATGTAGTCCTAGTAGGCTAGTAGCGAATGGAAGCTTTTGGCCCCTCAGGGCCACCCTCCCATTGGGCCAGTTTCCGTGAAAGAGGGGGAGACTACCAGATGTTTTTGCTGAATAACTCAATGACTGTTACAACCCAACAAAATCACATTTTTATATACGAATACCCAAGAAAACTCATGCATTAGTACACAATGCTTTGAAACAATTACAATATCAGGCTGAATATCACTTGGACATGACAGAAGTGCAATACTTTGTTTCACCACAGAGACTAATGGGTTACATCAGGCAGTGGGCGGGCGCTATTGTTTATGCTGACACAGAAAACGGGGATGGATGACTAGCACAGTAAAAAGAACAAACCAGTAAATTTAAAAAGCCAGGTAATTTGATATTAGAAGATATCAGTTTATGTGGAATTCAACGTCTGTGCATCCACATGACATGGCATACTGAGTCCACCATGTCAGATTCAATGGAAAAGCATGGTGGTGGACGCCTCGCTGTGTGCAAGCAGTGCACCATAGCCACTGTATATGCATATGCCATATACTGTATACTGACTTTGCACACATCCACCACTCAGCACACACAACCTAACTTTACACCACACCCCCCCCCCCCCTCAGATGTCATCGGAGCCCCGCCATTTTCCATCCTCCATCCTCCACTGCTTCCTCACACATGGTTCCCCAAACCCCCCTCGGCAAAGTCCTCCCCCCCACACACAGCCCTCCCCTGCCTCATGCCCCCCTCCCCCCTCCCACACACACACACAACACGCAGCCCAAAGCTCTCACCAGAGGACACACAGCCAACCCCCCCCCCCAACACACACACGACTTGCCCCCCCCCCACCCCCCCCCCCCCCAAAGGTGCTTGCGCCACCCTTACTGCCCCCCCATCACACACTGCACACAGCTTGCTGCCCACCTCCTGCCACCTCCCTACCCACACAGCCACACACACATACACAGAGGACAGCCCTCGCAGCTCAAGCCCCCACCCACCACACACGGAGCTTGCGTCACCCTCACTGCGCCCCCTCACTCACAGCCCCCCCACCCCCCCACACATACAGCACACAGTATAGTCTTGCTGCCCGCCTCATGCCACCTCCCTCCACCCCCCCACACACACAGGACAGAAGTCACAGCCCTCACGGCTCAAGCCTCCCTCCCACACAGCACATATCTTTGCTCCCCAGCCCTCTCCACACACGTTTGTCCAACCCCACCTCAGCGCTGTCAGCTGCACACGCAGTGCCACCCCCCACACAGCCCGTCATCTGCCACCACAGCCAGTCCTTCCTTCCAACCATAACTGCACTTTATGCACTTTATCCCACCCCCCTTCACCTTTTTTCTACCTCTGCCCTTCTTATGGTAGTCATCCCCCCCAAATGCATTCTACGCACTTTACTCCCCACTCCCCATGCACAGTCTAGACTCACAATCAACAGTTTCACTGCATGTCCTACTACCCAGTATGTCTATGCATGTGACTAATAAAACTCCTTGTATCCTTGTATATGCAAGTGGGCCATAAGCAAGAGAGAGAAGTGGACAGAGAGCCACTTCATCAAGACTCTGACACAGCGTAACTATTTTTAAAAGTACACATCAACTAAATACATTGGCAGGCTGCAAGATATGACCAAATTATATTGTGTAATACTTCAAAGGAACCAGTCATTATGGTAGCAAAAGTTGCTAATATCCCACCACATAAGCAGACCTTGTAAGACTAGAGCATAGAAAGCATTGTTAGCATAACTACTAAAAAGCATTATCAAAGTCAACAAAGTAACACTAATAACATAGTTAGCATCATTAGCTTTGTTAGTATGATGGCTAACAAACACTAGCTAATCACTGCTAACATGGTTAGTTGCGCTGCATTTAGCATAGTTAGCATTGTTATCAAACTGCTAACAAACTTACTAGTACTAAGATCAAGTTTCAAAATAATCACATTGAAGATGAGCAAATTGAGTGTGTCACCCAGGGGATATACAAAATCATGGATGCATATTACTCATGCGCAGCACGCAGTATAAGAAGTGCACAAACCGCCATTCATATTTACTTCAACACGGATTGATATCATCATAGCTCGGCTGAGCAGGAGAGGGAGACCAGGAACCAGCTTGGAGTTTCTCAGGCAATGTTGGCCTTAGCTGTCAGACTGCAATCGGATAAATGTATCCTTACGAGCCGTACGGGAAATTTGCGAGCAGAAGGAAGCAAAGCTGAGACACTAACAGGTGAGCGATGAATAAGTCACCTGAAAGATTAGTGAGAGGGGGCGTGGAAAATTTTGCTCCTGAACTTCCCTTTTAGAAGCACCATTTAACAAATCTTGACGAGACTTAAAACCAAAGATTCTAGAGCGCTACGCTCTGCTTTAGAATCTTTGCTTAAAACTGTGACTTGCTGCTAAATCCCTTCTGTTTCTGTTGCTAGCTGGCTTTTACAGTTAAATCTATATCTCTTAATAATTAGCCAGCTACTTTCATTAGCTTGCTAACTTCCTAATTACACACGTGCTAAAACCAAATTCCGCTGTGGCAAATTTGTGTTTTCAGTCATATCTTGCTATTACACCACGCCAATAGGAGTCGTGCTGACAGAGTTAATACTGTGATTGATACTGTGATATGTAAGGTGTGCGAATGAAGATTTTTTAGAGTGGTAGTAAAGTGATGAAGGTTTGGATCAGACATACGTCTCACGTGTCTTTCTTATTTTAGTTACTTTATACTAGTAATTTCAAGCCTAGTATAGAACAAAATTTTATTAACTGAATAAAGCTGGTAAATAGCCTACCTTTTTGTCTTTGCAGCAGACACGCAACACACTGGTTGGTTGATTTGTATTGGTCCCGCGTTGTTCGTTTGCACCAGAATGTCGAAATGGACAACTGTGCATGATCACTCGTACCTGCCCTCTCCACTTATGTTTTTATTACTAAACATTTATGAGTTTATCAGTTTCAGTTAACAAAAAGTTGGCATAACTAAAGTAAGCTGAGAAAAACATGTTACTTGAGTTGAAATAACTTGGTTTTATAAGTTAGGAAATCCATTTCTTTTTACAGTGTATACTACCATTGAAGTATGGAGTTTCATCAAGCTTTTAAAAGTGGCATTATGTTCAAGCTTTATGTATGCTCTTAGCATTACCATTGTTAGTCTTCTCGACCAAAACGTAAAAAAATAGTGAATTTCGAAATGCAACAGGCTAGCGTAGTTTTTATCCTCAGCAAACATACCAAATCAAGTCAAGTCAAGAAGCCCTTTGTGGCGTTTATATCATATCGCCGCGTTTAATAACACAGAATAATAGCCATGTTGTCACTAACGTGCTGATCCTTTTTATTGAACTCAGGTCAGGTCTGCATCACACATGCGCAGTAGGCATTTTTGTGAACTTAAACATTTTTACTCTACATGACATCTCCCCTCCTTTTTTCAAGTAAAGGCATACACAATACAAACATTAACCCTTGGTTTAACTCATACTTGCTTTATCTCAGTTATTACTAGCCAAACAAAATATTCCATGTGTGACAAAAAAAAAAGAAACATTGTCAACATTTTTTTTTTTCATCATTTTTTTTTCTTTACGCAACAGTAACTGACTAAGGGTGTGGGTAGACTACCACAGTCCCTTGAGATGACAAGGGATTTATTCTGCCCTTTTAGTCCATCTTCTCAACTAACTAACTAACCTGGGATTTGGCTTAACAGTCCGCCCAAACCTGGTGATGACTGGATTTGAGTGTTGAGGGGAGCCAGGGGTGTCAGCAGGAGCATTGCTCTTGGTGGTGCTTAAGTCCTGTCCTGCTGGCTTACACTGTCCATCTTGATCCGTCGGTTGAGGATCATACATCTTTGGCGGTGAGGACAGCTCCTGGCGGACCAGCTTGATATGGCGCCGGTTCCTTCAGGGTGTGTCGCCTCACTCTGTCTCCAGTGTAAAGGAACGCGGCATAGCCGCCTGGCGCTGCACGGTCGCTGTGGTCATCCAAGCCTTTTCCCCGTCAATCTTCAGTCTAACTTTATCACCTATGGAGAGTGGTGGAAGAGGTTTGGCGGAGTACCTGCGGTTGTAGTACTTCTCATAGGACTGCTTTGCTTTCTCATCATTCATCCTGACAGTCTCTAGGTTAGGCCACATTGGCCGCAGGCTGTCCTTCAGTACCGGGAGTGTCGTACGAATTTCTCGACCCATCAACAGCTTGGTGGGGCTTTGCCTCGTTGGCTCCGTTGGTGTTGAGCGGTAGCTCAGAAGAGCTAGGTGAGGGTTGTCTTGCTTCAGAATCCACTTTGCAGTCTTTACAGCTTGTTCGGCCATACCGTTGGATTGTGGGAAATGAGGACTTGAAGTAAAAAAGACTTACGCGCCTGTGGGAGAATCGGCCCCAAAGTACACACAGAAAATCTTACAACATACTGAAATGATTACACATCAAACAAGACATCTATTGCTAAAATTACTTTTAATGGTGTTTAAACCATTACACCTAACTGCCATTGAACCTAACCGTTTTTTTTAATTTGCATATGGCAAGAGTAAGAGTAGTTTAAACTTTGTTTGATCTGGCCAAAGCAATGGGGAAAAAAGATACTCTCTAATATCACAGTTATCCATAGCAAACAAAAGTTGAAACTTTGCAGTGTATTGCTTTGGCTTTATTTATTTTTACAATAACAAACAAGGTAAAACTGTGCTGCTTCAAAAAAGTACATTTTAACAGCTTTATGAAAGTGCACTGATGATTACCATGAAATATCACTTGCAGTGTTTACTGGACTGGACGTTCACTTTCCTGAGTCGTGCACTCATTTGTTTTTGTGTTGCTCTCACACACACACAAAAAGCACAGAAGACACAATATCAACGTTTAAGTTTATGAGCGTCAAGTGCTTGTGTTTCATAATTAGGTTGCCAATTAAGCCACCATAATATAGCTTTCTGCAAGAGGCTGTTAGGAAGCTTCTGAGGCATTACAAATGCAAAAATAATTTTATTGTGTAAATGTCACATCACAGAACAACGATCAGAAACCCAGTTCAACCATTCTACGGTATATCACTTTTAAAAATCTTTTGACCTTATTGCAATCTACAAATGTAACTGAAATCTGCAAATGCATCTTCAGAATCTGCATGTGTTATTATTCACTCCTGATCAAAATCTTAAGACCAGTTGAAAAATTGCAAGAATTCACATTTTGTACTGTTGGATGTGAAGAAGGTTCTAGGTAGTGCTTCAAAATGCAAAACGAAGAAATGTGAGAGAAGAAAAAATTTTGAGTAAGCAATTTATTGCAAACAACCATTAAACTGAAATAGGCTGTTCATCAGCTGATCAAAAGTTTAAGACCACAGCCTATAAAAGCCCAAATCGTCACAAAAATGTGGATTCAGTGTCATTTTCTGTCAGGTATCCACACTGTCACGACCTCCAGATGGCAAAGAAAAAAAAAAACATCCTCTTTTTGAACGCGGTCGGGTTGTGGAGTTGCATCAGCAAGGCCTCTCGCAGCGTATCATTGCTGATCAGGTTGGACGCAGTAAGGCAATCATTTTAAACTGAAGGTTATGGGAAAAAAAGTCAAGTGGTAGACCCAAAAAAAATTCACCAGCCCTGAGCCAGAGGATCCATTTGTCTGTCCGTCAAGACCTGGGACGATCCTCGGCCCAAATTAAGCATGTCACTGGTGCCAACTGCAGTCCCATAACCATTAGACGGCATTTGCGACAGAAGGGTTTTAAGAACAAAAAACGTCTTCAAAGACCTTGTGTCCTTCAATGGCACAAAATTGCCGGTTTGAAGTTTGCACGAGAGCACCAAACATGGGACATTGAAAGGTGTAAGAAAGTTTTATTCTCTGATGAGAAAAAAATAACCTTGACGGTCCTGATGGTCATGGTCGGTCATGATTTTCAATGGGACAATGGAGCTTCAGGTTGTGCAGGGGCTATGTGGAGATGTTGCAGAGGGCATCCCTCATGATTAAAGGTCATCATCTGTGTGGTAATGACTGGGTTTTTCAACAGGACAATGCTGCAGTTTACAATGCCTGCCTGACAAAGAACTTCTTCCAGAGAAATAACATCACTTTGGAAGCATCCTGCATGTTCACTTGATCTAAATCCAATTGAGAACATTTGGGGTTGGATGGCAAGGGAAGTTTACAAAAATGCACACCAGTTCCAGACAGTGGATGCCCTCCATGAAGCCATCTTCATCACTTGAAGCAACATTCCCACTAGTCTCCTGAAAACACTAGCATCATGAATGGCAAATCGAATTTTTGAGATGATTAACAAGAATGGCGCAGCTACTTATTACTGAGTCCTTTTTTGAAAATGTTATTTCTATTTTAGAGGATTTTTGGGATGTGGTCTTAAACTTTTGATCAGCTGATGAACAGCCTATTTCAGTTTAATGGTTGTTTGCAATAAATTGCACTACCTAGAACCTTCTTAACACCCAACAGTGCAAAATGTGAATTCTTGCCATTTTTCAACTGGTCTTAAGATTTTGATCAGGAGTGTATTTGTAAATGCGTAAAAAGCTATATATGCCTAATAAGATTTGCAAATGTATTGCATTTGTAACTGTTAAGACACCTTTATAAATACATGCATAGACCTAAATGACACCTAAATGTAAACTTTTTGCTGTCTTGAAAAAAAAAAATCACATCTTAACTGTAGCACATATTTTATATTTTGTCATTTTGCAGGGAACATACTCTCAGACAGTGGGTTACAGTTGAAGGTAGAATACTGTCCATTGTTCTCCAAGGTACAGATAAAATCACATATTCCCCAAATGTGCTTTCTACAGGTTAACCAAGACAGTGTTTTCATCAGGTTGAATAGTGTATGGCAGCTTAGTCTGGATAACTCAACATCACTACTGGCTCCTCCTCTACTAGAGAAAATGTAAATAAGCATCTACATCAAATGCCCCATCATAAATGCAGTGCACTTGGTATGAAAGTTATAGTGTTAATGAGATTATATATGGTACATATTATATGCTGTATATTATGTATACATTACGTTAAAATCAGTCATGCCTTAAGCAAATCCACTGAAGTAATATTGCAAATTTAAAGACAAAAGCATAAAAAACTCTTAGTTTATTTATCTTTCTTAAATGTGGTTATCTTCCATACATATTGGATGAAGCATAGTGTTTTTTATTTGTAAGTGCACACTGTCTATGTTCAGTGAGACAGGCTAGAAATAATTAATCACAGGGGAACAGGCCCCTGTTTCACACAAGATGTCTCTCAGGATGTCATATGCTTTGAACCAAATAAGTAGCTTTTTATCTTTTGTCTATTATTATATTCATGAATATTATTTATCCTTTCAATGAAAAATACTTAAAATAAAACAAAAATACTTACTTATAATAAAAAATAGCACTTGAATTAATTGAAATTGAAATTAACTTAATTGAAAAGTTCATATATCATATATTTTGTCTCAAACTAATATTTTATTTAAGCATCCCAGCATCCAAAGACGCTTTCACTAAATTTACTAAACTTTCACTTTCACTAAAAGTTTTTTTTAAATATATGTTTCTAAGGAGAGTTGACTACATTTGTCAAAAATCATAACCTTGACACTTGTAAAGATGGTCTCACATTTGGGTAAGTATTTTATGCTGAAAGTAATTTAACAAACGACACCTTGACATGATGCTACTGAAAGCAATTCAAGAAAAATAAATATTCTCTTTGGTGTTTACCCTGTTACTGTGTGTCGTCCAAGGGGACCCAGCTCTGGGAATATGTGTGATGTTTTTTTCCATTTCAGCTCTTCTGAGAGAGGCTTTTATTGTGGTATCTTTGTAGAGAGGTGGGCAACCCTGCACAACTACAGAATCAGGCAGTGAATGATATTTTACAGTCTTAGCAAAAAAGGTTCTTACTGCTTATGTGGTTGTGGCATTTCTTTTGTCAAGAAAGCCAGTACAATTTAATTGAAAGCCTATGTTGCACTGCTCCTAGACTCACTAGCCAATCCCAGACACACTCATGCAGAGTCCATGAATTCATCTAAAAACCCTTTATTTGTTGCATTTTGTAAACTATATTTAAAAAGAAAAAGCCAACCAGTTTCAGTCATACAAGGCTTCATCAGGGCGTGGCTAGTCTAGCAGGAGCACAATGGAGATACCAAGAGGATTTACTCCAAGAGCACTGTTGATTTTACCAGTGTGTTGAGTCTACCACCAAACAAGCAGAGCCCTGAATTTCCTTTCTTTTTTGTTTTTGTTTTGTCTACAAAAAAGCCCAATCAACATCACTGTCTACATGTTGTCTAAATCAATTCAATTCCAACAATTCCAAAGCAATCAGCATATAGATTGTGTCTATATTGTATGCAACTCCTGTTTAATTTCCTTAGAAAAGTTCAGAGTTCATTCATGAGTTCATTCATTCAAAGATAAAAGTACTGTCTTGAAAGTATTTTGTTAGATAAAAAGTAAATATTTTGTTAGATAGTTTGGCCTTGTTACACTGAAATTGTGTACAGTGGTCCTTCGTTATTTGCGGGAGTTACGTTCTAAAAATAACCCGCGATAGGCGAAATCCGCGAAGTAGTCAGCTTTATTTTTTTACAATTATTATAGATGTTTTAAGGCTGTAAAACCCCTCCCTACACTTATACACTTTTCTCAGACAGGCAAAGTTCACACTTGCAAACATACAACACTTCAGAGTCACACAGCTAGCGGTGGAAGATTTATGTAAATTTTACAAGCTGAGCGCATTCTGTACTGTACAGGAGATTGCATGCACTAAAAAAATCCGCGAAACAGAGGCCGCGAAAGGTAAACCGCGATATAGCGAGGGACCACTGTAGTGTAGTACAGTGTGTTTACTGCAGGCCAGAATTGGCATGGTTGGCTTTAGCGAATTAACAAGACATTTTAATATTCTGTAATCAATTTTTTTTGTATTTTTTTGTTTTTCCTTGGTAGCCTACTACTCACATCATACATCTCGGAACAACTGTCATTCAACCTTATGTACCATCTACAAGAGAACAGTCTGAGCCAAAATAAATAAAAAATAATACACCACAAAACATTTAAATTTAAAGTGGGGTATTACTGGATTATGCTTGATGATATTTATTTACAAGTCCATCAGTCCTTTGGAATTGTATGTAGTAGTAAGCGCTTTATTGTCACTAGTCACAAGTACCAGCGAAATTAGCCATCAACCCATCCATAAATAGATACAAAAAAGCCAAACCCCAGACTATGTTCCTAGGGGAGCATAGTGTAAGAACAAAAAAAACACCTCAGCAACAGAACCACATAATCAGAACACTTTACAACATGTAAGACAGGGTAAGGAAGTCTCTGGGGTGTAGGTAATCCAGCGTAAGTGAGCAGCCATCCGGTCCTGCAGCTAAAGAGCGCTGGTCACAGACCACCTCTCCCATTTGAGAGTATGTACTATCATGCAGGAGGCTGTGTCTATCATTAATTTCAAGCAGTCAGGCTTCAGTTGAGTTTTTCAGTGTCTAAGCAAGTGTGATACCAGCTAACGCCAGGGGAGACTCTGCTTTAGAAATCTTTGGACCTGTGTTCAAAGAGACATAACTGGGGAGATTCTGGCAGTGGTAGAATTTCTCAGGATAGGAACCTGTAGCATTTATGCATTTCCAACACTGTTGTTTATTAATCGTGTCCTGTGAAGGTTAACTGGTGTATAACAATGTAAAGTCCCTCTCCCAGATATGTCTTAAATAAGTAGCTGTACCATGCATGTTATCGGCCATGATTTTATAAAAGGCAGAGGCCCTACACACCAGTGGCAGTTTAGTGAAAAAAACCTCTCTCCATCCCCGGCGCGTGCTGAGAAACAGACTCAGCACCTTGCCATGCACCCCTGGGCAGCTGGGATCACGCTCCGCTATTTGAGAAGCACTAATTTAAAGCAATGTTCCAGGGTAAATATTGAAGTCAAAGCTGAATACGTACCACAGCATGATTTTCATCCCTGTAAACGCCCGGAAATCTCCCTAATTTTTGTCAGTTAACAACAATTTACTGCCTGTGAACATCATGTTCGGCGATGCCACATATTGATATAAACCAGGGGTATTCAATTAAAAGTCACCAAGGTTTGGTTATTAAATTTTGCCCAAGTAGAGGGTCTGAGCCCCGCATGTGCACATTTTCAAAAGGTAACAATATTTATTTTTAACTTCAAATGCAGGAAATAAGACGACATATTCCAGCCTACCTCTTTTATCATAAATAAAAGTAGTCCCATGCAGTCAAATAAGTTTAAGGCTTTTATTTCAAATCAACGAAAATGGAAACCTCAGAATAAAATAAATAATAGTGTAAACTGAGTGTAACTCTTTTTCTCTAAAATGCAAGAGGTCCATGCCTGAAGAATTGAAGGCCTCTTCAGGTAAAAAAGTAAACTTAGGCAACAGTAACTAAATGAACTCACTGAATGTTTGTTTTATGTTGCCCTAAAATCCATGCTATTTTTAATGGGCACTCATTTGCACGTTGTTGGGCTGTGAATGTGTGTGTGATAAATCAGGCGATCTAGCACAGTGGTTCTTGGAACTTTTACTTGGGCGACCCCACGTTTGCCCCAAACCCCTTGTAATTACATTGGGCAGGCTAGACCTGTCCAATCTTTAGGCTGGCTAATAGCACAAGAAATGTGGCTAGTAATGTTTCAGGGGCGTGTAGGGGCACTCACCCAGAAATTTTGCTGTAAATTATATTTAATTTCGTGCATTCTGGTGTGTTTTTACAGGTTCTTAGATCTATAGAAATGGGTTTTAATTGTATAGAAATAGGCTTAGCATTTAATTCAATGCCTTAATTGGTCGCCACTTGAAAGCATAGTGATTTGATGAAACTAAAATGTCGGTGCAACACCATCACAAAAACTAGGTCATTTTAACTCCTCCTGCCCCTGCCACTCCAGTGCTAAGAGAACGAGAACTAGGATGACATGCTACAGACTGAACAACAGCAGGATAGCAGTTTTGCTAGTTGTGCTAATTTCAATATGAGGCTATAAGCAGGTTATGGATGGATGTTGAATGCAGAAAGACAACATGAACGACGTCAAACAAGGACCATAGCAACAATATCTACAAAAACACTCCAGTCAGTGTTAGTTAGCAAACTTACGAGTAAACGTAAAGTAGTTTAGCAACTCAATTGTAACCTTATGGAAAAGCAACGTTAGCCAACCAATGCTGCCCTCAACCTCAGAGATGTTATGCATCCTACCTGCAGTGTTTCCAAGCGCACAACTTCTTCCTTATTCTATCTGCCATTTTCTCTTTCCCTCTTGTCTTTTTTAACACCCTGAGTGTACCAAAACTGTAGCCTACAAGAAGCCGCGAATCACTGTCTAAATTAGTCAAAATTCATTTCAATACACACAGATTAATGACATGGCCATGTTTAACCAATAATGTTATAAGCTGCATGTTGCATACCCTTCTTTTGCATTGTTTCTGTCGGAACCGTAGCCCTTGTCTATAAGCTGAACACTGTTAACAGTGCCTATGGATACAAAAAAAATATATATTTGAATTTTACTTTGTTCTTAGTTTCACCTGGTGAAATAACATGCTATCTTCTGACAGAAAAAAAAATTCAGCCACCCCACCAAAGTTTTTGGCGACCCCTATTTTAAGAATCACTGATTTAGCATACTGCGCTTGCAGTTGGGTAATTTTCTGTTGCCCTCAGCTGGGACTCCGCAGGATAAGATTGCTCAAAGGAGCTGTGTTTTGTCTCATAGTGGCGCTTCACATTCCCGCTTTCAATCAATGCCACGATCTCAGAGCATATGAGGCAGACAGGCTTGGAACTGCTGAGTATGAACATATATTTTGCTGTCCATTCCTCTTTAAAACAACGGGTTTCAGTGTCTACCTTTCTCCTTTTCGAGCAAGTCATGTCTCGTGGTATCTAGCCTGCTTTGCTTTCTTCCTGCTGTGTCGCGAATGTCAGTGTTTAAGTTTGTGCTGTTTGTGTGATTTTGGGGTTGCTAGGAATAATGTAGGTGTGGTTTGTGGGTGCAATGAATTCTGGGGATCTAATCTAGACTGAGCACGGAGAATTTGCATGAGGTCACTGTATTCTAATGTGATGCGATGAGGCTCTGTGGCCAACAACCATAGACAGTAGAAGAGAATGGACCGTGGGATAGCGTTGTTTTCAATAATAGCGGGGTTCACATTACCGGGCCAAACCCGAGCCGACACGGGCGTACCGGTGCTAAGTGGCTTCACACATTCAGGGCCAGGTGCTAACACGGGCCTACAGGGGCTGTCCTTGGGCTACTAACCCGCGATTTCTGGCCGAACCTAAACGATGGTCCTACAGGGGCTACAGCGGGTCTAGAGGCGGTGTCAAGGTCGGGGCGGCGTCAACATTTGGAAGCAAAATAAAGCGAAGATGGCAGAGTATTATCTGCACCTGTATTACCGTCGTTACCAGTAGCGGTTCTACATTGAATTACTCCCCAGGCGAGACCCCCTCCGAAAAAAAAAACATAATTTTGCACGTTTTGTTATGACCACATAGTGATTCTTATTATTGAATTGCACTTGAAATTAACATCAAAACACTGTAGGCTACAAAAACTCTTATACAAAACATCCATAAATTGCAATTTCATTATAATAACATGCCCTTACATGCCAAATGTCTGTCATTAGACGCTATATTAATCTATCTTTTAGGGAGGAACAATTAGCTCCTTGGTTACTGCCTCGAATTCTACAGTATGCTTGTTACACGTTCAGGTATGACTGGTTAACTATGCTAAACAGTGGCGGCTGGTAGTCTTTCAAACAGGGGAGGCTGGTCAGTTAGGCACATAGAAAAAAATGTCAATTATGGCCCACACCCTTGCCTCTGAGTCGCCCCACTTTTGGCTGGGTCTCCAGTTCAGAAATGGCCCCACACACATCTGAGTGTCACCTGTATTCCTGGCCCACTTACTGTGAAATTACACATTGGTTCTTTTGGCCCAGTACTAAGTATTGGCCAACACACTGAAATGACTTTGGTTCTATTGGCCCACGACTGGCCCAGCAAGCCCACA
The DNA here is from genome assembly GCA_027475355.1 of Coilia nasus. Taxonomy (NCBI): domain Eukaryota; kingdom Metazoa; phylum Chordata; class Actinopteri; order Clupeiformes; family Engraulidae; genus Coilia; species Coilia nasus. The sequence continues at coordinate 1,510,097 of CM050211.1, forward strand.
AATTGTGAAGTGACTTATTATTTCTTTTGGCCCAGTAGCCTACTGGCCAATATACTGTGACAAAATTATTTAGTCTATTTCTGTTAATATTTTGTATGTAGGATATATTTTAAACTGTTAATAATAAGGCCTATGTTGCTTTATACAGAAGAATCACACCACAGCAATATTATGTATAAGAAAATACTGCCCTCCTTTCTTTTTTTCTAAAAAATTGTCTGTTACCCTGTCATACCAGCTGGACATCTTTTCTAGGGACTCTCGATGGCAAGTAGACCAGGTTGCTAAGTTAGCTTTAGCCCATTGTGCTACAGCTGCACCTGCAGTTAGCCAGTTGACCTTGTCATACTAGGAGAGCTGAAAACAACGATGATTTCGCCCTACCTTTTTAACTAAATCAATGTTAGGCGTTGGTCTGTCCTGCTGTTTAATTCAGATTTTCTCTTTGTAAGGAAGACTATCAAATTTGTTCGCTTAAATCAAATAAAAAATGCTAGCCGCCATAATGCACAGCTTTCTTGCTAGCTGGCTAGTTGCCCCCTCTACAGGCTAATAAACGAACTTTTCAAACTTAAATGAAAACAGGTATCAAACTTAATAACACCATATTTACACTTTATTTACTAAATTATGTACAAAGACACTAGTGAATGGTAGGCAAAACGAATGGAGATTTCTCACCACTTCCCTATTTATGGTACTGACTGACTGAGCAGCATGAAATCCACCGCTATACCTGTCGATATTTTTTAAGAAGCTGTCAATGAATAAAAATCCTCCCGGTTTAACAGTTCCTCCAATCACCACACAGAGCCTCAGCCTCCTCTAGGAAGCAGTTTAGCCCGCCCTCTCCATTCACTCCCAGTGAGGCTGAGCCTCCCTGGAAGTGACGATTTTTCAGCGTTTGTCCAATAAACGTCTAGGTTTTCGCACTGAAAGAGAGCATACTGCAAGTGCCATTGAAGTCCAGTGAGGCTGGACTGGATCACGTTGTCAAAAAAATAAATAAATAAATAAAAACAGACGAACTGTGGAAACTAATTGCTGAACGATTTTGTCTTGAACACATTATACAATGCTGGAGATGAAATACCAATGTAAATACAGTATAGTAAATATAGTACAACATAGTAGTAGTACACTACTTTCTCCATGATTTTTAGAGGAGGCTGAGCCTCCCTTGTTGTCTTAGAGCAATCGCCTCTGATGCTAAACTACCCTATAGTTAAACTATGCAAACTATGAGTTGCAGCAAATTGCATGTTGAAACTACCATAATAACATTCTGTTGGCTGATGACAGGGCTCAACGTTAATCCAAATTATGGAAATCAATAATAACTTAACTTGTAACCGTTTTGTTGCAAAGCCAAATCTTATGGTGAAAATAGATCTTGTGTTTGTTGAGCTAAGACCGAATTATTGTTGAGTATAGCAATCGTAGCATCATAGCTAGAAGGCTAACAAACGTAAGAGTTATACCATGATTAACATAGCCCTTCATTCATGGCATGGATAACGTGATCATGCAGAGAAAACAGTTGCATACCTTCATCTTTTGCTCGTTTCTACACTTCTAATGGCTTTGACCCTTTTCTGTCCATCTCCTTCTGTTTGTCACTCGACAGTCAACATACTGTATTTCCCATCCCCGAACATAGTGTTGCTTTCGTCAACGAAAATAATGACTAAATATGGTCGTCAACGAACCTTTATCATGTGATAAAAACGAGACGAGACGTAAATGCTGGTCTTGTGATGATAACTATAATTAAATATATAATGCAATATAGATGACGAATAAAAACGAGACTAAATGTGGCTTACAAAATAAAAACTATGCTAAAATGTCTCTTCATTTTCGTTGACCAAAAGTCATTTAGGCGGGTTATTATTTTTTTTTTTTTTTTTTTTTGAAGTAGGCCTATTTCCATGTATCTCAGTTCCAGACTGCAGACACAGGTGACTGCTCCCTTTGCGGCATTATTTAAAAGTATTGCGCAGAGATAATGACTGTGGACAGCCAGAGGTAGATCCTCTTTGGACGAAAGAGAAGAGACAACATTTGGACATTTGTTTCACAAGAATCCTTTCTTCAGGATGAATAAAGTACGTATGCTCTAAATGTTAATGTATGGTAGGCTATACAAGTTTACGCACTGTTTGTTTGCTACTCGTCTGGTAGGCTGTAGCTTGCTAAAATGCTTCTATACCTATACCCCTTTATCCACTATGACCATCTTATCAGGGAGGATTTCTTGTAAAGATTCCCGAGTGTCCATGCGTATATTATTATCATGCGAATATTATTTCTCCAAAGTGAAATATCGCTAGCCCCACGACGTAATGCATCACAGGCAATGTGTTAACATCTTAGCCATCTTTCTCAATTCACTTGCATCGAATAGTAAAATCCATAAAGATAGTGATTCTGCTTACAAACAAATACCAAGTTCTAAGCTTATTTTTTGAGACATACTGATGTAAATGTTTTCCCAACACTAGGGTGACCAGATTTCCAGAGTCTAAAACCGGGACACTATGTGTGACGTCATGCGCGTGCACATTCTCTTAGGCATTGTCGTGTAGTAGTCTAGTCTGCTATCGAAGAAAACCGTTAAAACACGGCTGCTGTATACTGCAAGATACATTGTAACATTGACTGCGAAGATTTCGCAGAGCACACCTACCATTGTCACTCACACACACACACACACACACACATTGACTCTGAATTACTGGAAACTTCATTAGGCTTTAATTTAACAGTTTTGTATATGCTATCGCTGTAATTTGGGCAGCTTGATGTGGTGTTGGGTGAAAACCGGGACATTTTTGCGTCCCGACTGGCTTTTGTCGGGACTCGCGACTAAAAATCGGGACTGTCCCGGTCAAACCGGGACGTCTGGTCACCCTACCCAACACGCATAGAAAAGTAAAGGGGCATGACCATGGCTACGGCTTGTTATCCAAACGGTACGGTAAATTTTAAACTCACTGATCGTCGCATGATTTGTGACGCCATTTTTAGCACAATTTCAGATAAACGTTTTTTTACAATGCAATGACATGATAGATTTCCGATCGAAGCAAATATGTTGTGCTGTGTCCTCTCCGGTTTAGAACAATGCCAATATCAAGACACAGAGTCCTTCTAATCTAAAGTTATTTGATTTCAAAGTGATGCTGAAATTAATGGAAGTCAACGGAATGCTAAAGGCTATTGGGCCCTTTCCGGGTTGAGATTTCCCCATGGGTGCTTCAACTTCCGCCTATGCTCCTACCCCCTTGCCAACAACAAACAGACGTTTCCAAGCTGTCATTGACTACCAGCGCTACATTGCCGTATTAACTGAAGTAGCAGCGCTCGCTGTAAATAACCACGGCCGTTCAAAACCGCTCCATGAAAATGACGCTATTTATTTTGGCATTGGTTATGGGTCCGGACCGGAGTCCGCTAATCCGTGATACCCGCTGTAAAGAAATTAAGTATGAAATACAAGATCTACAAGACATATAAGACAAACCTTTCTTCCCCACCCCATCCCATCCCAAACCCAACTCTAGCCCACCCTCCCCAGGGGTAAAAGATTTAGTGAGGAATATGGGTAGGTTTTAAAAAAAGTAAGGCAGAAATATCATTTTAATGCCATTGACTCTTACCAGCAAGGAAATTGGTAGTGTCCTCCAAAACTGAATATTGTGCTCCAGCTTTCTTAACAAGGCCAGGAAGTTGGCCTTATAAAGGGCACTGTACTTTTTGGTGGTTGTCAATCCTACACTGTAAAAAAAAAAAAGTAAAATTTACAGTATTTTACTGGCAAAACAGTTGCCAGTAATAGGCTGTAGAATTACAGTAATGTTATGTGGTTAGGAATTACAAGAACTTACTTCAAAATAGATCAGTAACTTACTGTAATTATTTTACAAGATATAATTGCATTTTTACAGTTCAGACAGACAAAATACAATATAATTCTGTTATTGCTTTACACTACAAATCTGTAATTACTATCATTTACAGATTTTTATTGGCAACTGAAGTATACTATATTGCTATATTACCACTATTGTATAACACCTGCATCATTAAATAATGCCACAAAATATTTTTGACTATTTTATTGTAACACCAAAGAACATAAGAAATTGAAAAGACATAACAGTCCTGACAGTAATGAAGTAAAAAAAAATGTTTTTCTTTTTTTTTCAACATGAAACGGCACCCTTTCTCCAATGCCTTACAAACATTAAGAAAATCAAAACACAGGCCATCAACTGAAGGTTACAACTATATTGTGTTAAAAGTTAACAATAGTTTTGCAATACACTTATAACAAAACAAATTGGGTTTAACAACAAATGTCACAAAATGTAATGCTTTCACAACCTGAAATCTACAACCCCAATTCCATGAAGTTAGGACGTTCTGTTAAATGTAAATAAAAAAGAAATGCTATTATCCTCAAATCATACAAGCAATATATGTTTTTGAAAATAGTCCAAGGATAGCATATCAGTTATTGAAACTGGATTTTTTTGTTGTTGCATGGGATATTTATGGTCATTTAAAATTTTAGGCCAGCAAGGTGTCAAAAAAGTTGTGACAGTGTCAATAAAAGGCAGGAAATTGAAGGAAGTTGAGTAAGGCTAAAGAAAAAACAATGAACACAAAACAAGCACAATTGTTTGTTATACATTTCTTTCTGATTCATCCAAGCAGCAATTGAGGTGTTTAAACCTTACATGTGTAGAACACAATGGTCATCACACTTGCGTGCTATATTAATTAACAACTAAAAGTTTGATGTGCATTAATCCCACTCTTCTTAAACACAAAGGACATCCCCAAATGCTTCTGACAAAAGGTACATATACCCCTTATGCTGTATATGTAAGGAGGCTATGTCATTAGGTAATGCATACTATGCTTATATTACTGGGAGTCAGATGCGCTTCCACCTCGTTGGTGCTCACGGTCCAGGACACTATGATCAATATTGAGACCTTCAGTCCAACTTTTGACTAAGGAGCAGGACCGGAGCACTCAGTTTGCAATGCTTTTAATGGTGCAAAAACAAAAAGTGACTAACGTTTCGACAGCACTGCGTCTTCTTCAGAGTCAAACAGTCAAATGTCAATGGTGTACAGATTTTAAAGAGTCATGCTTGACGGCATTGGTTCCTAGCCCAAATGGGCGTGTTACATCAATTAACATGTTTTTTGTTGACTCTGAAGAAGACGCAGTGCCATCAAAACGTTAGTCACTTTTTGACTGAAGGTCTCAATGTTATGCTTATATTACCTTTGGATAAATTCCAGAGTGCATGAAGCCTTTCCTGGTATAAGAAGGTTGAAATTGTAGAATGTAGCAAACAGCACTGCCAGGCCTGATGTGAAGTTGGGGCGAGGGGGTATTACTACTTGCTTCTCCACACTCAGCATCCAGACATCCATCGCCTCACCTGAAATCAATCCACAACCAATTACAAACACAGGTTAGGCAGGAACAACACTTAAGCTTGGTGAAATACATAAACAAACGGATTCTATTTAGTTATTCTTTCTCTTTTCTATTTACTTCCGTGACTGGTGGAGTAAATGACTGCTACTGAAAACTGCAACTACACATAACTGAGGAGACTGCCTGTTCAAAGTCTGATCTTTCTTCAGTCATACCCCTTTTCTGATAATAAATAAACAAGTCTGTTTATTCATAGACTACGTCTCCCATACAATTGACATTTAACACAACCTCTTAAAGGCAATGATGCCTTTGTGTTACTTTTTCAATAACTTGGATACATCAAAAATGTGGTGCACTTACCTTGAGTAATTAATTTTGGTGTATCTGGTAAACAGGCCAACCTTTCCACGTCAGCAGGTGAAGAAGCTCCCTGAAACAGAAGAGAAGCATAACAAGACATTATACATGTGATTTGGAACAGATAAAGAAACTACATAGACAAAGATCAATAAATACATAAACATATACAAGTAATAATAAAACACTTACATCAACTTGTAGCAGCAGTGCATCTCTTTCCTCCTTGAAGTGTGCCATAAAGCTGACCCACTGGCATCAAACCTTGACAGGACCTGTCTCACATCTGAATTTTCCGACTTTTGACGGAAAAAATTGAGGATAATTTTTCCTTTTTCTTGAACTGCATCTTCCATCTTCCATAAGTGATGGTAGAGTTCTTTCTGGGTGAAAAGATATGGCCAGTCACTTTTTTGCTGAGCAATCGATGGTGGGTTTGTGTTGATGGATTTCCTTTGCAGGTAGTATGTGCTTTGCATGAGCTGGCTGACACATCCTCTGTCAACTCCCACTGGACCCTCTCTGGAAATAGTTCCTGCAATTGTTTCTGCTTTTCTTTCAGGCTGGGCTTGAAGAAGTTGTTGGATGAAAAGATGACAAGCTGCATGGTGTGGCTAAGGGTGAACTATCTGAAAAAGGTAAACTGGTAACACATCTTTGCTGCCCTAAAAGAAAACAGACATGCATATGGCCAAATTACTTCACAATAAAAAAAGACACATTTTACATCGTTACTATTAAACAGATAAAAGATTTTCATATTTACATACATTAGTAACACACTACTTGTGTTAGCCCATACAAAGTTCTAAAAATGTGCTTTTATCAAGCAAAAAATATACATAATATATACAGGATATATACATATTTATAATTTAAGGGAGGTTGCTCATTACACACTGTTACACACATTACACACACACTGCTTCCATTATTTCAAGGTATGAACACAAATTAGGATGTGTTCCACACCAATGGAATTTAGTGTGACCAGAAGCAAGGACAGCGTCTCCCCTGCCAAAGCCGGCAATACCTGCAGGATCGCTTCCTTTATCTCCTCACTCATGGCTCTATAAAGAATGGAAAGAGTGGTGCAGGATTAGTTTTGACAAACCATTAACTCTGTACTCTGGAAGAATAATCAAGAAGTTCTTCATGCCTAAGACAAACAAATTGAGAGCACTGCTCTAAATCATGCATTACGTAGACACCCATATCCAGAACTGCCTGACGTCTCTTCAGAACAAAATAAACTTGAGATGCATGAATCAGTACAGGTTTGATTTCCCCAGCAAGCAACACGTCCTCTTCCATTCCGAGCACTACATACAGTCCCTTTCTGTACTTTGTGCTTTTGACAGTCACGTCACTGGTGACAATAGTGGTGTTGGGAGAAAAGGTGAACTGAGAAACTGCATTTTGAATTTCTGTGTTATAGTGATCGCAGTGAAATTCAACTCCTCTGTGAATGTTAATCAAAAGAGGAAACATGCTACCTGTATTCAAATATGCCTCCAGAAGCTGATGCCTCTCTGCTAAGGTTGCACACAAGTTTTTAAAATTGTGCAACTTTCGAGCACACTGCTTAAAGTAGGTGTGTTTGCTTTCAAACCAAACTTCAAGATGAGCTCAGGGTAATGGCACAGGTAGTGATGTTTCGGTCTCAAAGGATGCTCTGGGAAGGCTTCTGTTCTGAAAGAAATTTATTCATCAATTAGAATGCGCAAATATGCCACTTGATGATCTGCAGTTATAGTAGGAGCACAGATGTATGAAACAATTTGTTTAAGTAGCAGAACTAGCTGCCAAACTGCACTATGAGCTGGGTTTTGTATTCTGTCGCCAACTAGCAGTGGTATCATTCTCAAAAGGCACCAGTTTTGGACAGCATGTCCAGACAACTTTTCACTGCCTTGATGAATATCAGGTGGTTTGTCATTACCAAGAAATTGAAACTGTCTGATTAAGTTCAATTCCAAATGTGTAAAATGATTTTCCTGAAACACCAAGTGATTAATTGACAAAGCCAAATCAAAGGACACAACACCCTCAAAGAGGTCATGCAAACAGGGTGGCAAACCAGACAGCTGTCTCTCTCTGTGTCTCGATAATTTTCAACTGTTCTTGTGGCCCCAGTTGACAAAGGATCTGCTTGAAATGCAACTCTGTTAAGGTCACAGAATCGACAGAAATGCTTACTTTTACTAAAATTTTCCACAAAGCCACCAACGTTGTGAGAGCCCAGATTATCTCCAGCTACTGCACAAAGACCTCCTCTAAAAACACTACCATCTTTCATGACAATGCCGTCTTCCCGATTTTTCAGGTCCCTGATCAATGGACCAAAGACTAACTCATGTCCAAAGCTTTTAAAGTCTTGCTCTTTGCACAACAACACAATCTGCATATGATCTATATTAGATCTGTACCATGGTTATATATTAGCTAAGGTACACACCAAGCACTTTGTGTTTTTTTCCCCCTGATCCCAATGGATTGACCACCTCAAAGGAATCCTGATAGAGTATCAAGGCTAAAGGAGACGTTTCAGACTGGAAGAAAATGTTTTTCAACACAACCTCTCCATCCCAAATGTCCTGCATGACATAAATGTTAGCCTTCTAACGGCGCACATCTTCACTGCTGCCTTAATGACTCACTATGCAATAAGGTAAGTAGTGTTTCTTGAATTGGAACATACTGTGCAAAGGACTCTTTTCCTGATTAATTTAAACCTAGAAATACTGGCAATGGTTCAACGTATTTGAAACTGTTTTTAAAGATAGTTTTACGACGCTGATCTGTTCTCAAAAGACTGTTACAGTCCTTAAGCAGACTTTCTTTTTCAAGTTCTTTAATCACAACTTTAATAGTGTCATCAGAAATGCCAAATAATTTCAATTTCTCATTCAATTTCTCGAACATATGGCACTGACCAAGGTCATGTATGTCTTGGAATTCTTCAAAAATCGTTTGTACTACAGAAGCTGGTAATAAAAGCTTAGCCTGTAGTTTTAAATGAAAAAGGGTCAGGTTTTTCATAAAGAGAGTTTCATCCACTCTTTCCAGAACATCTTGTGGGTGAACTTCACCAGACGTGCCTTCTCCAGACTCACTACCTACCCGAAAAGACTGACTAGAATGAAGAGTTTCATCTATTGGACTGCAAGCTATGGCTGGGACCATTCTGTTCACTAGATGACAAACTGAGCTATTCTTGTGTGCTCTGGACATATGAGAAGCAAACATGGATTTTACTGAGAATGTCTTACTACAGGCCTCTGATAGGCCTTATGATCTCTGTATATGTGAGATTTAAATGCGCTAAATTTGCTGAAGGATGGTGTGCAATCTGCAACACCACAAGTGAAAGCCTGGTTTGGCACATTTTTGTGCAACTTCGTATGTCTAACAAAAGTCAATGTGGTGTTAAATTCACCATTACAGAGCTTGCAAATGAACATTATTTTACCTGTGTGAATTCCGTTTAAGTCTGCATCCTCGTAGTTGTGTTTCTTTGATACCGCAGTTCTGCAAAATAAAAGTTAAATTAGCTATTGGCTACATATTTGTAACGTTAGCTAAATGTTAGCTAAAAGATGGGACATCCTAAAACGCTTAACGTGAAATAGTTTAACGTAGCTTAATGTCAGAAAACAATGATCAATCATCACCAAACTTCTCATGGACATCTTTAGTCATGCATACTCTCACCTCTCCAAAAACCGAAATCTTTTTCTTTATAATGGGCGCCTATGCAGAGGAAAAGGCTTAACGTAGCTTAATGTCAGAAAACAGCTATCAATCAACACCAAACTTCTCATGGACATTGTAGTCATGCCTACTCTCACCTATCCAAAAATCAAAACCGAAATCATAATATTATGGACATAGTTTACGTTAAGCTTTTTCTCTATAATGGGTGCCTATGGAAAACTTAACTTAGCTTAATGTCATAAAACATTGATCAATCAGCATCACATTCAACTCAGTCACACAATTTCACCAACACTAACAGCTGTCTAAAAGTCAAAGCCAAAGTTCGTATAGTTTGGTAGATGTCAACATTAAGCTTATCCATTAAAGTCTATAGGAAATGGCTTAATGTACCTTAATGTCCGAAAACAAAGATCAATCATTACCAAACATTTCATGAACATCTCTAGTCATGCCCACTCTCACCTTTCCAAAAATCAGACCCCAAATCCTAATATTACGGACGTAGTTTACATTAAGCTTTTTCTTTATAATGGGCGCCTATGGAGGAAATTAAGCTTAACTTAGCTTAGTGTCCGAAAACAACCATCAATCATCACGACACTTCTCATGGGCAGCTGAAGTCATGCCCACACTCACCTCTCAAAAAATCTAAACTAAAATACCAATATTTTAGATGCAGTCTACATTAAGCGTTTTGCTCATTAAGCTACGCTAAGCGTTTATAATGGGCGCCTATGGGAAAAGGCTTAACGTTGACAGAATCCATAATGTTGACATTTGGATTTTGATTTTTGGAGAGGTGAGAGTGGGCATGACTTCAGCTGCCCATGAGAAGTGTCGTGATGATTGATGGTTGTTTTCGGACACTAAGCTAAGTTAAGCTTAATTCTTATTCTTAATTTCTTTGCATGACTACAGATGTGCATGAGAAGTTTAGTGCTGGTTGGCCGCTGTTTTCTGACATTAACCTACGTTATGCTTTTTTCTCTACATAGGCGCCCGTTACAAAGAAAAAAGCTTAACGTAAAGGACGTCCGTAATGTTAAGGTTTCGGTTTTGATTTTTGGAGAGATGAGAGAAGGCATGACTAGATATGTACATAATAAGTTTGGTGATGATTGATTGTTGTTTTCAGACATTAAGCTACGTTAAGCTTTTTCACGTTAAGCGTTTTAGAATGTCTACTAAAAGATTTGTAAGGCTGGCAGTAATCTTGTCCAACGACGACCTAGCTTTTCAGCTCAATGCATGAATTTAATGAAATGCCGTACCACTGTAGAATTGTTGTAAGAATGTGGAAAACAATCAAAGAAAGTCTCTGTCTAGCACGGCTAAATTTTCTAAAACGCTTACACCCACCCACGAAGCAGCCACGTTGTCAGGAAATAGTTATGCTAGTTGATAATGCCTCGACTAGTCTAAAGTTCAAACATGTTCCAACTCCCAAAAACACAATTTATATGATAGTCGGGCCATGTTTCATATGGAAATTAAGCTAAACACATTAGACCCCACAATTGCATGCAGGTTACCTTTACAACGCTACCAAATTCGCTGAAGTTCACATAAGCGAACCTAACCGGCAAAGCGGTCGTTTAAGTAATTCAACTGATCAGTGTTTTTTGCGTATTAACTAATTTAGAATTATACGTACTTAAGACCACTTCGAATATGTGCACACCTCACCTTAGATTTCTGTCTGCTCTGACTGGGATCCTCCTGCTGCAGCATTCAACTTTTCTCCCGTGGGAAAGCATTTGAAACTTGGCGTATTTGCAACAATGTATGGACTCGCTGGGCTGGGCTGCGCATGCATTTGCAAAACCTGTCAGTTCATAAATGGCTCATCAAAATGCAATTTGGTATCATGTTGCATTTATTTATTGCAAATATTTGGAACACAACCTATAAAAATTAGAGGATGCATGCAGCTTACTTAACATAAACAAACATTGAAATGTTTTAAACCATAGCTTAATTTTACAAATACATAGACAGGACTAATGAAAAGCCAGACAGTATTTAAATATAATTTTATAAAAATATATAAATGTAACTAAATAAATATATGTATTTTTGCATGAATTGGCATTTACCCAAGACCAACACAGCCTGTAAAAATGACACAGAAAATGTATACTGCTGTATACCTACATTACCCAAATCACAATTTCACAGTCATGTACTGTAATCAGCAATCAAGATACACTGTATATTACATATTTTAACTGTAAATCTCCATACACAGCCACTTACTGTAAAAAATGGTTGTAAATTTACAGCAATTTTTTACAGTGTAAGTAAGTTAAATTGTCCTGGACTACACGCAAAGGGAGCTGTTTGAGCCACTCCTGATCGTGTTGGTAGCATCTCCCTTTTACCCAAATGAATCTTATACCCAGAGAAAGCACCAAATGAGCTAAACACATCCAATATTGGACAGTTATTGGGGATTCAGTAATATATAACAATGTCATCTGCATACAAAGAGATGTTGTTCTTGGTGTACTCTGTCTTATTGCCATGTGTCCTGGGATGTGCTCAGATAGTTTCCACAAGCGGTTCTATGGCTAGGGCAAAGTGCAATGGACTAAGCGGACAACCCTGCCTAGTACCTCTACTCGGTCGAAATGGAGCAGACAGTGTCTGATTTTAGGTATCCTAGCACAGGGGTTATTGTACAGTAGCTTGATCCAGGACATAAATCTTTGGCCACACCCAAAATGTTCCAGGACTGCAAAGAGGTAGGGCCATTCCACCCTGTCAAATGCCTTTTCGGCATCTACACTAAGGATAACAAGGTCTTATGTCGGTGGCCTATTACAGTGCATAATGTTAAGAACACGCCTGAGGTTGTGAAAAGAATTTCTATTCAGGATAAACCCTGTTTGGTCAAGATGTACTAATTTGCCCATGAAGGCATTAAGCCTCTTGGCTAGCGGTTTAACTAGAATTTTTTGGTCTGTATTTAATAATGAAATTGGCCTGTATGTATGAACCCACTTTTTCTGGGTCCTTCCCTTTTTTTAACAGTAGAGTGATAGTGGCTTCAGTCAGTGTCTGCGGTAATAGACCGTCCTCATATGACCGGGTATTAAGTGCACGCAAATATGGAACCAGCAATACACCAAATTTTTGGTATATCTTGTTACTAAGCCCGTCAGGGCCTGGGCTTTTGCCATTATTCAGTGAACTAATAGTTGCTAGTAGCTCCTCACAGCTAATGTCCGCATTTGAAATCTTACACTCCTTACGCTTCACTTAAAGACGGGAGGTTGCATTTATCCAGAAATGACTGTGCTGCATCTGGCGATGCATTATGTTCGGATGTGTATAGATTTTTATACAACTGCATGCATCGGTCATTAATCTCCTTATGTGACGTGAGGGCAAGTCCTGCTCTAGAATTGATTTTATGAATTGCCCTGTCATTTTTAATTTTACGTAATTGTCTTGCCAGTAATTTATGTGGTTTATCACCAAACTCAAGGTGGTTTTGTTTTGCAAAAATAAAGGCTCTATTAATCCTGTCAGACAATATTTTATTCAGTTCATATTTGACCGCAGCTATCTTTGTGTTTTTCCAAAGAGGGTTGCTGAGCATTATCTCTATCTAGCTGATTAATTTGCTTTTCTGATTCCATTCCAACAGATCGGCCCTCATAGAGAGCTACATAGAAGTCTTACAGCGGCTCTCACAGAAAGCATATAAGACGGAGACACACAGAACTGCCCCAGAGAATGGCTCTCTGAGGGCAACAGACATGACGGACACATAAGATGCACTTACCAGCCATCTTGGAGAGCATAGAAAATGAACACATTTCAGCCTGCAGAGACTGACACCACCACCAGTAGTTGCAAATAGAAATGCCTTGATTGCTGATAGCGAGCAATACTTGAGCATGCAGAACCGATTTGGAGCCAGGTTTGATTAAGGCCTCGAAGCTGACAAAACCATCTCCCCTGGTGCTTGATAGAGGAGTCAGTCATTCCCCCTTCCACGGCGGTTGTCACGGCTCCAATACGAAAGGAGTGGCCCAAATAGTCGGATTGAGATTGAGGCAAAACGCAAGACGCACAGATCAGCCCTGACGGAGAGCGACTAGCATGACAATGCAGTTCGGCTCCTACTAAGAGCAACTTGTGACGCAGAGAGGTTGGCTTTCTGAGAGCAACGCACAGATAACGGCTTGCAGAAAGCAACACCCAATAACTCACAAAAACCACTGCTCCTTACTCGCAAAAAATCAAACGTGAGCATATAATGTTTCGAGAAGGGACAGACTCACGGAGAGCTTAACACTTAAACAAGATGCGTACAAGACACCTTAAACGCTGATGGAGAGAATTAGCAATAGCCTTAAGGAGGAGGCGTATAGACGTATGACAGAATAGACTGGGGAAACCAGGGTCATGACACAGAACACAAAATTGTATGTAGAGAAGAAATATTTAATTGACAAGATTCAAAATTAAACCAAGGCGGTGCAGGTATTGGACATTATTCCTACAGAACAATTATTCCTACAGCACATAAATACATGTTTATTTATTTATCGGTCACACTCTCAGGGAAAGGCGAAAAACCCATGTTACCCAAAGAAAAAAAAAACTCTTGCCAAATCTGTGGAAAAACATTGGGAAGTCTGGGAAAAAATTCCTTTACCAGCACCATTTCAAAATGGCTACTCAGGGTTGGACAGCCAAGAGTGGACATGCTACACCACTGTTAAGATTACAAAGAATGACAACCATAATGGCCAAACCACTATTAAACTACTGCACCTGGGACAGTTAGCCTGCAGAGATAAAAGAGTTCAGTTAGTTAACAACACTGCATGCAGCCACATCGACGTCCTGCAAGGAGTCAATGAACGCATACCTCGGCACGGAACGGAACCTGAGCGAAAAGTTTGTGATGTACTGAAATGATCAATAACTAACCTATCAACCTATTTAATAAGGGCTAATAAATGGCATCCGATGTGAAATTTGTGGTGAAATATGAAAGGAAATTACTGCAAGACCCCCATAAACACCAGATTAAGCAACTGTGATTGAGAGTGTTTTATAAATGCTACACCGAATAGCCGGGCAGTAAATAATTGGTTTCTATCAGTCAGCAAAGAAAATTGCAGAGCTTTAATAAAAATGTGCCCATTTTTTAACTGTCAGCTTACCGAACGGGCAGCAGAACGAACCGGCAGCAGAACGAAAACGCTTGTGCACATGGGGAAGTACATGTGACCTCGAATGAAAAAGAACGGCATCTGCCCTAATGATGATGTATTCATATGGGCAACTGGGACGTGTAGGATGTGGAAGCAAACATCGGTTTCTTACGGTTCGCGTCACATTATCCTTTGAATCAAATGCCAAATGATTCAATTAAAACAGCCACGGACATAGAGTCATTGCGCATGCATAAGAAAATAGGAGTAAATCTCTTCAGTTTAATAGCTCACGGGTTAGCTGAGCTACTTCCATTAGTTTGATTTGAATGGCATGTCCTAGAATGAACTGCATTATTAAAACTGTTTATGGAGTTTTGAAGGTTTGTAGCTGGTTGACCCTTGAAAAAAAAACACCTAGGCAGACTATAGGTTACATCAGAATTAACCCACACGACAACTTCCACACACCAACATGTCCATCCCACTGACTGGATTGAACTCTCCATAACGGAACCGTCACGTCAAGCACGATAGCCAGGGACTGGCAGAGTGGATTAATTACGTTGGATCACGGGCAAATGTTTACACAGTTATGACTTGTAAAGTTTGAACAGATTAACCAACAATAAAACCCACGAGATACGGTCTATGTACGCTTGTCTCTACGTAGAGGAATTTAAACCACCTATTAGTGTGTAGACATCGCGCATTTTCCAGTTGAGCAACGAAAGCATTAACCAGGCAGAAACTAGCCCCTTACAACTTGACTAAGGTTA
This sequence comes from Coilia nasus, assembly GCA_027475355.1. Taxonomy (NCBI): domain Eukaryota; kingdom Metazoa; phylum Chordata; class Actinopteri; order Clupeiformes; family Engraulidae; genus Coilia; species Coilia nasus. Next base: position 1,525,593 of record CM050211.1, read on the forward strand.
GATGGTTTATAGCATGCTACCTTGAAAACGCCACCCAAGAAGGCCAGTGGTTACATCAGAATTTACCCACGTGACAACTTTCACACTCCTAAATATTCATACAAGCTTATTTTAAACTAATAAGGTCAGCGAGTAAGCTGAGTTACACTGAAAGTCCCATTTGCCTGATAGGAAGCTAACCGGAGCTAAGCTGCATGTTAGCAACTAAGTGAGTTAGCCTGCAACATTTGGCCGCCAATGTACAAATCCCAGCATCAATCAGTTAAGTTAAAGGAAGACTTCAAAACCAGACGCTGTAAATATATTTAGTAGTAAAAAGTACCAATTCCCCACCGAATAAGCGGACCTTATCAAACAGAAGCATTGGTAGCATAGCCGCTAACAACCTTAGCGAAACCTGCAAAGTAGCACTGACAAGGCAGGTAGCATCACTGCTAACAAACATAAGCTAATCACTGGTAAACACTGTTAGCTGCTCAGCATTTTAGCAGGTTAGCATTGTTTATCGCTGCTAATAAGCAAACGAGCACCACTGAATGCACAAATTATCCCAAATAAATCCACTGAGGGCGAGGAATTGAGCGTACCATGTAGGAAGTACGAACTACAGATGCATAGTACACATGTACTCCAAACAATATAAATAGGTGAACGAACTGCCATGCATATCTGCATCAACACAGAATGATATTGTCAGATCAGTAACAGAATACAAGGAAAAACAAGGCTTGGTACTGAAACGAACAAAGGGCAGGTTAGTTGGAGGTGGCAAGGCTCCGGGGAAGGGAGAACTGAACTAGAACCAACTGGAGCTCGGGAGAAATTTTAAAATAGCTGGGCGATTCGGGGTTTAGTAGGGAATGTTGACGTTGGTTGTCAAACAGCGCGCAGAGTGAAATATCTTTAGGATCAGCACAGGAGAATGCGAGCAGGTGTTATATCCTCATCCGAATCAGCGATGTCGAATTCAACGAGAGGGCCCGTCCCAGCCATTGTCGTCTTCCTGGCAGAACTTTCGCAGGCTTTCATTTCTCCCTGCACACTTCTCAGCTCTGTCTGATTGCCCTCCTTAAAAGCTTTCTTCTTCTTGTTAAGGAGGCTTTTGACATCACTGGTCAACCAAAGCTTGGTATTCGGGTAGAAGCACACAGTCTTAGTGGGTACAACAATGTCCATTCAGAAGTTGAGGTAGTCAGTTGTGCATGCTGTGACTTCCTCCAAATTCTCACTGTCCTGCAATATGCTCCATTCAGTGGACTCAAAGCAATCCCTCAGCGCCTTCTCTGCTTCTGGTCTCCATTCCCTGAAGGTGCATATGATGACTGGAAGTTTTTGTACTTTTGGCTTGTATAATGGCTGAAGGTGAATGAGGTTGTGATCGGAGTTACCCAGTGGATGAAGCGATTTGGCGCTGTATGCATCCCGCACATTAGCATACAGGAGATCAATTGTCCTATTTTTCCTTGTTGCGCAGTCCACAAATTGGTAGAAATTTGTGAGGATGGAATCCAGTGTAACATGATTGAAATCACCTGTTATGACAAAAAAAGGCATCCTTGTGTTGTGTTTGGAGCCTTGCCACAGTTGTGTGGATGACGTCACCGGCAATGTCCGGAAGGGCTCGTGGCGGAATGTAAACACAGAGAACAATGTCCACTTTCTTCTTCTTTAGCTGCCATCGGTCGCCACTTGTCACTTTACTCGCCACTTGCTTTGGACAAGTTCTGCTTCTAGTTTTGGCGCTGCTAACACCGAACCGAGTCTCATGTGAAAGCAGGGCACAGCCAATCACATTGACCATATGTGTTAGGACTTCAGTAGAGAATTTAATTTTACCATTTCTGCGCTGCTGGGTGATGGGATGTTGACAGATGAATTCTACAATTCTACAATTCAACGCCCTTGATTGAATCTATCAGTGGTGTAACAAGAGAAGACTGGGCCCGTAAGCAAGATTACCTAGTTGGGCCCCTGGCACATAGGCTACAATAAAACATAAAAAATAAAAACGTGATGAACGTCCAGGATAGGCCGACAGTTCCATAAACATGGCAAGAGGATAGAATGAGACAAGTCACAGTAGGTTAATTACAACAACACACATAGAAAAAAATGGTGACTGCACACCTTGAGTGAAGAAAAAGTCATCAAACGGATGAAAACACAGGTCTACACATGTGACGGCGCACCATCACAAATGCACACTTGACTCTCAAAATGAACACCCAATAAACACAACACACACAGAAAGAAAGGTGATAACGCACCTTGAATGGAAAAAATGGTGACGGCGCACCACATGGAGGAAAATGAGTACACATTGGTAACGGTGTACTGTCGAAATGGGCTGCTTCGTCAAAATGAGCTACCAGTAGCCTAAATCGACTGTGGCGTCTATCCATTTACGCTACCCCATCGAAATAAGCTACCTTTCGTTTTTTGTTTACAGTTGTATACTGTAGATCCAAAGCTAAAAGATATGTCTTTGGATTAGAGATTTTTGGGTTAGAGAGTTTTATGCTGTTTGCACACGGTGATCATACTTTGTTATGTAAAATTTCAACTCACATGCGTATGTAGTTTATTTCGACAGTATGATTACACCAGGGGTGTCCAAACTTTTTGCCAGGGGGGTGAGGTGAACATGTGTGAGGGCCAACCATTGTAACGACACGATAATAACACAATAGGAATAACAATAATAATAATATTATTTATTTGTTATTATAAATACATTTTTATTTATTTATAATAAATTATTATTTATTGCAATGGCATAGTTTTTATGTCTTCACATAAAATGTGTGTTTACCAAAATTACTGTGCATTTTATATTTGAAAACCAAAAATAAAATGAAGAAAACGTCTGAGTGAAAAAAAAATACAATTCATAATTCACTGTTATACATAACATACTATTATTCACTGTTACACTGTAAACGTGAATTTATACCATGTGAACAAGAAAATAGCACTAACAGTTATCTTATTCAGAAGTACAAACCACTGACAGTTTTGATCACAATTACACGCACACATTTTAGTTATTACCCCAGAAGACTAAACAAATAACTGTCCTGCGCTAATGTGATGGGTGGTACTGAGATTTCAATTGCTGCAAAAATGCTAAGTCTGGCTCAAACGGAGTGGTTTTGATGCAGAAGATGTCACGCAAGTGAGAGTCACTTAGTCTTGTCCTCACACGGTTCTTGTTAAAGTTCAAAAGTGAGAATGTCTTCTCGCACAGGTATGTTGAGTGAAATAAGCTGTGTCGACTCCGACAGTCTGTCTCACACTGCAGTTCAATGAGCATTGCAACCGGTTCTGTGCCTGACGTTGTAATGGCCTGTTGTGCTTTCCACAACATATGTGAGCTTCACAAATACCATTTTCTCCCGGAGTGGAACATCACGGAAAACCGTGTCCATTGTCATCCTGGCTCACTTGCTGTTGCGATTGTGGGGGCAGAAGCAACTTAAGATATCTGAGAGGTCATCATATCGTTTTGAAGTGTTCTTGTGAATGTTGTGATTACATATTATTTTCCCCATTTTTATAGTGTTCATTGGTCAAATAAACGTCTGTATTAAATAACCTAACCCTGCTGTGTTGTTAAGAGAGCTAATAATAGCAACATCACACGACATAATAGCAAGATGTATGATTTTTCTTTGCGAAATAAAACCGCGAATAATGCCTACTAAAGGGCAAACTAGTAAGTGTGTTGTGGTCAAAAAACAAGAATACTGTTACAATGTCGATATACTTTGCATTGGTACTGCCATCAGCCACTGAATGATTGCAAAAAGAAATGGTAAGGCGGTGAACCTCCCCCAGACCTGTTCTCTGCATGGCCAAGCAGTTATGCGCGCAATTTAGCGTAACAAAAGGATCACCGGCATTGCTCGTGGGTAGTTATGGCTCTGTAGCAAGAAAGGCTATTAACACCTATTTTCTGAGAGGTGCCGTGGGCCGGACTTTGGACATGCCTGGATTACGCTATCAAATAGGGCTCCGACTGAAGGTAGCTCAAAGTAACTGTAGAATCAACTGTAGAATCACCACCATTCAGTCATTTATATGAATATGGGTAAAGGTAAGTCATTTTAACAGGCCTATATCTTCTATCAAATAAGGCTCCCACAAAAGGTAGCACATTCTGACAGCAAACTTGCCCCTTCAAACAATACTCCCACTGTAGAATCACCACCATTCATTCATTTATATGAATATAGGTACAGGTAGCTTATTTCGACAGGCCTATATCTTCTATCAAATAAGGCTTTTACTAAAGGTAGCACATTCTGACAGCCCACTTGACCCATCAAATAATGCTCTCACTATGGAATCAGCACCATTCACTCATTTATATGAATATAGGTAGCTCATTTAGACAGGCCTATACCTTCTATTAAATAAGGCTCCCACTAAAGGTAGCACATTCTAACAAGCCAATTGACCCATCAAATAATGCTCCCACTGTGGAATCACCATTAGCAAATCTTGACAGGCATATATCTTCACCCAAATAATGAATTCCCTTAAAGTAGTATAGCCTGCCTCACCTCTGTGATATAGGGGACACTGAAGATGGAACAATTTAATGCAATTAAATTGTATTTATATTAGTGCTGTCAGGTGATTAAAAAATTAATGTAATTAATTACAGGATTTGTATTTGTAATTAGTCACATTTTAATCTCATATCTGCTTCAAATTCTAGGACATTACAAAATTGTAGTGCTTGACTAATCATTTCAGTACACTAAAAAGAGAAGATTTGAAATCCACATTTTTATTGGTGAAGTGTGTTTCATAAATGAAATTCTAAAGAAAAAGGTCAGGCACATCACAGCAAACCAATTAGGCCAGGTGCATTATTCAATAATGCAATACAAACAGGGGCATAGATTTGCTCTTGACATTGGTGGGGATGTACTGACCCCCCCAAACCAACCACCTACACCACGAATTATCAAATTATCGAATGTTGAGTTAATGTTAAACCAATCACAAACCAAATGAAACAGGTCTCATACATCAGCAACCAAAAAAGTAGATGAAGCACTGCATAACCTTGAAATCATCATTAACGTTTGTACAGTGCATTTTCTAAACAATTTGTACCAACTGCACTGCAAAGTCTGTAACGTTACCATTAGAAAAAAAAGCTATTGTGTCACCAAAGTTCTGACGTTAAACATGTCAATTTAACAGCCACTGTAGGCTAATAATATCCGTAAGAAAATTGACAGTTGGCATTTTTGTTGTGCATTTTATGAATAGCTGCTACAGATGATTTTAGCCTTCTGTAGGCATGATGTGTGCCAAAGCGTAGTTGTCATTAACATTGTTATGGGACTCATTTCAGTAGCGATATTGACTTTGTGACTTACAGGTTTCTTTGAAAAGTAACTCCTTATGTCTACCTTCTTTTTAGCTGCTATCGCTCACCACTCGCCACTTTATTCGCCACTCGCTTTGGACAAGTCTGCTTCTAGTTTTGGCAGTGCTATCACCAAACTGAATCTCACGTGAAAGCAGGGCACAGCCAATCACATTGACCATATGTGTTAGGATTTCAGTAGAGAACTTAGTTTAACAATTTCTGCTCCGCTAGGTGATGAGACGTTAACAAATCGTTTTTTTTTCCAGGGGCTGAAATTATCGGTGGGGACGAATCAATGATTGCTGGATATTATTGGGGACGCGTCACCTCCGTCCATGCCGATTCTACGCCCTTGAATACAAATACACCTAAATAAATTAAATTTCAGAAATGGGTAAGGCTGAATCCCAAAAAGGCACTTAAGCAGACCAAAAATCAAATCTACAAATCAAAAGCTACAGTATCTGTGGCACAACAACTCAAACCCAAAAGAGGATCTGGGGTTACAGTCTCCTGAGCCAGTTCCTCAGACAGACAAGCGTGTTTACATTGTCTGCTGAGTGTAAGGCTGCCCTCTCTTTTTGTATGATGTTACCTGCAAGTGAAAAGAGTCTCTCACATGGCACATATGTCGCGGGAGTAGCAGGTATTTGCGAGCAAGAGAGGACAGCTGTCCATAGGTTCATGCATGAGCTGCCCACCACTCCAGTGGACACTCATGTATTCAAATGCAAGGCTCAGCTTTGTAGTGGGCTAGAGGCCCCGGCTCCTCCTTGTCAACCTACTTTTTGATTGAGTTTGTCAGTTTGTCTGTGGTGGCTTTGCTCATTCGTTTCCCAAATTCTGCGTGGTTTGGCGGAGTGAGCTCACGCTAGCACTATCACCGGTAACAATGGAACTAATCCGGACGTGTTTAGCATTTAAATGATACGTCAGGCTGGAGCAGCTTCGGTGATAGGAAAATTCTTTTTTACCCAGATAGCAAAATAATTCTGGCCCACATTTGGCCCAAAACTGGCTTGCCATTTTGGCAAAGTTTGGGCACGGCACATGGCCCTATTTTGGCCCAAAATAGGAATGCCAAAATTATAAACAAAGGAGGCTAAAATCAACCCTAAAACTGTCCAAAACCCGCTATGGAACTCCAAAACAGCCATAACAGCCCCCAAAATCTCCCAAATTCCAGCCAAAGAGTAGCCAAAAGTTACCATAACTATGCCAAATGGCTTATTTATTTATTTTCATTATATCCTAGCACTCTGTGCTCATAAGGTTATATTGTTATGTTAATTATGTTCTAGTGTCCTAGGCTTATAAGGTTTTATCGTTTCATTATTTGGTATGTGTCTATTTGTAAAAAAAAAACACAAATCAGTTTTACTGTAATTCATTTTTTATTACTTCATATTGATTTTTTTCATTTAATGCTTTTTAAACCTCACTAGCATGAGTAGGAGGCATCTCTTCCTTCCTTTCCCCTTCCCTATCCTTTGTCCAGTAGAACCAGAGCTTAATCGTTGTTGTGATGTCTGCGTCCGTGGTAGCAGCGCATGCAGGGTTTCTTCTCACTGCATCTATAAATGACAACACACAGACAAAGAAAAAACAAACTGAATTACTTAATTTGTTATATAAGTACCTTGGTTAAAAAAAATAAAAGTGGAAGTAAACATAAAGTAAAGGGTGTATAGTCACTGCAGCATCTCATTTTATATAGAGTCAGTAATCTCGCCTAGTCACAATGGAGAAAACAGCCACAAATAAAATTTCTGGGGCCCATTCACAGTATTAAAAAACAAGAGGAAAAGAGAAAGTGGAGAATAAGATGAGAAAGCAGTTGTGTGCTTGGATGAAACACAGGTAGGATGCGTGACTTCTCTGACAGCCAGGCGCGGCTCATCAATATGGGCAGGTGGGGCAGCGCCCTCCCAAAAATCATCCACCCCAAAACATAGTTCCTCCTAATAAATAATGTTACCTACTTAACTGCTCTGCTTGCTACCTATTTAACTACTCTGTCGTATATGGTTTGTGTATGTGTTTTTTATAACTATTTATTTACCACTGTGGAATTGAATCTCAAATACTTTTGTTGATTGCAGTTATGGGGCAGGACCAGTCACTGCCCACATTCATCTGTTGATTTTTCCTATTCGCCTGGCGTCAGTCGTAGGAATTGCAAGCAAGCGCTAATAGAGTCCAATAGGGGCAGGAGCAAGCCTTCCCCAACCTGCCTTTTTTTACCTTCTAGCAGCTCACAGATCAGTACTCCTCTAGTAACGCTAGACCGAACCCAATCGTGTCAAATGCAAATCTTATTTTCCCAAAGCTTCCTCCCTTTGAGGCTATCATAATATATTCCATTATCGCGATGCCATTCGTAATCCACAATCAGTAATCCTTATTGATAATCCAAAACTCGATCTTCAAACAACAACTTTTCTGGCTTTCCACTCAAGCTCACCACGGTCCTGTGGCCCTTGAGCTCGGACAACAAGCGGTAATTCCGCTACTTTGTGAAGAATAGCATCCGAAACGACATAAGGAGGCGCAGTTGGTAATTCCCGTTCGTTAGTGGGATGGACCCATGTCGTTCTTTTCTTTCAAGGTCAATATATTTCCCCATGTGCGCAAGCATTTTTGTTCTGCTGCCAGTTCGGTAGGCTGACAGTTAAAAGATGGGAATGTTTTGTATTAAAGCTCTGCAATTTTCTTTGAAGACTGATGGAAACCAATTATTTACTCCCCAAAAATTCAGTGTAGCATTTATTAAACATTCTCATTCGCAGCTGCTTATTGTGGTGTTTATGGGGCTCTTGCAGTAATTTTCCCTTTTATCTTCCAATGCAAACTTTGCACCGGATGCCATGTTTTAGCCCTTACTAACTAGGTTGATGGGTTATTTATTGAGCATTTCAGTCCATCACAAACATTTCGCTCAGGTTCCGATCCGTACTGAGGTACACATCCAATGACTCATGCATGCAGCGTTGTTAACTTGTTATCTCTGCAGGCTAATTGTCCCAGGTGCGGTAGTTTCATAGTGGTTTGGCTGTTATATCTTATTCTTCGTAATCTTAACAGTGGTGTAGCACGTCCACTCTTGGCTGTCCAACCCCTGAGTAGCTTTTTTTTTTTTAAATGGTGCTGGTAAAGGAATTTTTCCCAGACTTGGCAAGAAAGTGATTTTTTTTCTCGCTCTCTTTGGGTAACACGGGTTTTCGCCTTTCCCTGAGAGTGTGACTGTTAAATAATTACACATGTAGTCATGTTCTGTTGGAATAATTTCCACTACCTGCAGTTCTGTGTGTGTCTTGTCCAAGGGGGTAGGAGCATAGGCGAAGTATAAGCACCATGGGGAAATCCCAACCCGGAAAGGGCCCAATAGCCTTTAGCATTCCGTTGACTTCCATTCATTTTAGCGTCACTTTGAAATCACATAACTTTACATGAGAAGGACTCTGTGTCTTGATATTGGCATTGTTCTTAATCGGAGAGGACACAGCACAACATATTTGCTTCGATCGGAAATCTGTCATGTTATTGCCTTGTAAGAAACGTTTATCTGAAATTGTGCTAAAAAAAAAAATGGCGTCACAAATCATGTGACGGCTAGTGAGTTTCTGTCGCACAGGAGAAAAATTTACCGTACTGTTTGAATAACAAGCAGTAGCCATAGTCATGCCCCTTTACTTTCCTATTCATGTTGGGGAAACATTTACATCAGTATTTCTCAAAAATACACTTGAGGCCTTGAGACGAAGAACCATAGTCCATATTTTCACATTATGAATAATATATGTTTTCTTTATTTGCAGTTTGAATGTTATGTTTTCTATTTTGATCTTACTTGAAGACAGAAAACAAAAGCTTCTTAATTCTGAGAAAATGGGAATTTTTAATGTCAATCTTAAAAATCAAATGTTAGAGGAATTTACAATTCTGGAATGTGGAAAAACAGTATATGTCTGCCTACTGTGGAATAACAGTACAAGTCCATGCTATGGTATATATATTTTTAGTTTTAGTTAGGCCTGCATAGAAACAGCCACAAGTGCCATCATAGGTTTGCAGAGAACTATATACAATATGTACACGGGGGGGGGTTGTGGGGGCACTACAGTGTCCTTCCTCACAAGGATGGGGACTGTGAGGGCCGCTCGAGGTAGGCTACTCCTCACATTCAAGTGCCTCATAAAATGCTTGGGCCTCTGCAGGCATGTACATTAGCATCGTCATGAGGTCCCGATACTTCTCCTTCTTGATGGGCAGAGGGTCTTCATAAGCCCGAGCATACGATGTGGCGAATGAGGGAACTGGAGGTGGACCATTCTTCCTCGGTTTGGTGACCAGCCAGGTCTTCCATCCCTCGTAGAGGCTGTGGCTCCCTTTGGTATGGACACACCACGGATCTGAAGCTGAAAATCAAAATGTAACAAATTCAATTAAAATTCTCTTCCTTCACACACCCCGCCTTAACACTGCTGATAACAATAAACAACTCTAATGTTACCTGTCACTTTCATCCACATCATAGATGTGATCAGGAAGCCAGGTGGACGCCTCAGGGTTGTGTCGGGTAGCTGCCTGAAGTCTTGGCACTTCATCTCCAGCACGTTGAATGGCTGCTGTTGCCTAGCTCCAAGAGTCATGTCAACAACATCGCTGGGGGTGTAGGGGGTCGTGACCTTTCGCCTCTTCTCCAGGGTGGCAAAGGAGCGGTCACATGGCAGGAAGGAGTGGCCATGAACTTCTGCTGAACTTCTGTAAAGTATCGTCTTGATACAAGCAGGGTCATTAAATTTAATATTCGCCAGTTGTTGTTCTGACCACAGCATCGGTCACTGTATAATATGAGTTTTCTCTACTTTGCATCAACTAGGGGAGAGAAAGAAGCCTTCACCCACTTCAGCAAACAGCTTGCCACCTCCACCGAACCTCTGTGGGCAATCCCCTCGTGCCAGAGGCACATTGTAGGGGGCTTGTCAAGTGCCCATCTCCTGTATGCACAAGTTATAGTTTTCCAACTGTCTCTGATAATAGACATTTGAGTGTGTCAGGTTTGGCGTGTACACTACCCCCTGCATGTCGAAGCACACCACATGGCAGTCATCATTGGCTTTAGCCCACTCAGTGTCAGCCTGCAGCTGGCTATAGGCACTTTCTGCCTTGCGGTTCACGCCGAACCCTGAGGCAGTTGTTTTCAGCCGATGGTGGAGGCATTCGTTATATGTACGCCGAACCCTGAGGTAGTCGTTTTCAGCCAATGGTGGAGGCATTCGGCAGTCGTTTTCAGCCGATGCTGGAGGCATCCATATGTACGCCGAACCCTGAGGCATCCGTTTTCAGCCCATGGTGAAGGCATTCATTTCTGTTTAAGTGTGATGAAATACAATGTAATGTTATGTATGTGCCGAACCCTGAAACATCCGTTTTCAAGCCTATGGTGGAAGCATCAGTTACTGTTTTCTATGTATAATAACATGTAATGTGATGTATGTCAGCGCTGAAAATTGAGGCATCCGTCATTTGGAGGCCTCTGATTGTGGAGGCCTCCTTTTCTGTTTCTGTGTGTGAACTGCAATGTCCTGTAATGTTCTGTAATGTTATGTTTGCGCCTATACCAGAGGTATTTGTCACAGGGTTTTCTGTCGATATTGGTATTGGAGGCATTCTTCAATGTTTATGTTCATATCAGTGGCGTCACGGGGCTTTTTTCTTCTGCCTTCCTACCCTGTCTGCATCTCATACTGTCAATTATGTCCAGGAATTTCAATTGCTTGCATGATTCGTTTTTCAGTGTTTTTTCGCATAATTATGCTTATTTGCAGATGGTGACAACTAAAGTGTTGGTGGGTATCTCTTCACGACTCGGTAGGTCTTACTTTCCTTTTTGGGGGGTAGAGTTTAATTGATTTATGTAAGTATCTCTACAATATTTCTTTCTTTTTTCTTTTTGGGGGTATTACTATTATGCCCTGCCACTACTACAGTCAGCATCTATTCAGTTTTCATGTTTTATTAATCAGGACAAAGGACAGGACCTATGCCAAAGTTTTGTTGTGCCATATCATTACATGTAATCAAATAAATTATCATTATGTTACCATATACTCAGAGCCTTTATGGTTGAAATGTAAGCGTGGCGAGAAGTTCTACCAGGAAGACGTAATGCGCGTCATCAATTAGCTGTCGTCCAATCAGCACGTAGCAGCATCCTTCCAAGGGTCCTGTCCATGTCCAGTGGGTCCTGACGATGATGTCTAATCCGCCAATGCCTCTTGATCGATCTTTTGATGTCTCATCTACATCTGCCTCTTCACTGGCCTCCCGATGTCTCCTCTACCTCTGCATCTCCACTGATCGTCCTCGGATTTCCATGGTCTCCTCCTTATCCTTCCAGATCCCTCTATTATACTCACTCAGGATTCCAGCTAAAGCCCCTCCATGAACAGTTCAATTCTCTGCCACATACATTGGGGTGACACTGCTTTGTTCCCGGATGTTGGATTTCCTGTCACCTGAGCAACAACCTGGACTCTATCAGCTCATTGAGCACCAGTTTAGCCTCAGGCAGTTAGGCTTTCCCTCTAGAGACGTGGTTCTGCCCATGGTTTCTTCCTCATTAAGAATATTTAGGGAGTTTTTCCTTGCCCCGGTGCTCCGGGGGGACCCAGGATTGCGCTCTTGAAATCCTCTGTTTACCTTTTCGATGCATTATGTATCATATTCAATGTTTGTTATGCATCATATGTTTCTGAAAGTTCATTGTCTAACTTTTGACCACCACCAGTGGGTCCTTGTCCTTTTGTCAGGGGGTATTACTATTATGCCCTGCCACTACTACTACAGTCAGCATCTATTCAGTTTTCATGTTTTATTGATCAGGACAAAGGACAGGACCTATGCCAAAGTTTTGTTGTGCCATATCATTACATGTAATCAAATAAATTATCATTATGTTACCATATACTCAGAGTCTTTCTGGTTGAAATGTGGTTCCTCATCTGGTCCCTGAGTTACCTGACAAACTGTATCTAATTCAGAAGCTAATCAATATTGCCCCATGGGATCAAAATTTACAGGACCTGCCACTGGAGACTGACTTCTGACCCACCGGAATCCGACCCCCGCCTACCCCCGCAACAGTCTGTTGGCGATTTGGGCACGAGAAGGAGATGTGTCCAACACCCCCACAAAGCCAGCACTGAGCGCCTTGAGGGATTATTTCAGCAAAGTCCACGGCCTTGTACACGCACCCATCCTCTAGCTCTCCGCGAGAAGGGGCGTAGCCACTGGATTGCGCAGCTGTCACGCAGTTGGTGGTCCCTGCTGGAACTGGCTATGAAGAAGGAGGCACACATGATGATGAGTTCAGAGCAATAGGGAGTGGTGTAGTAGTTGGACAACGATTTGACTAGGCAGCTCACAAGGCAGCCGGGTACAGTATTTTGTGAAGGATATGTGTTCAGTAGCGGATCTCCCACTATCGAATCCAAGTCAACCTTGCGCAAAGCATCAGTCTTTGCCGATAATAATACCAAGTAAATACTTAATGTCCCCGAGGGCAAGTGTCTGCCCTTCAGTCTGGTCTTCAAATGTCATAATCCATGCTCCTGCTCCTTCTTGAAGCGAGGGGAGACGTGAAATCAGACCCTGTACGTCAGTATGTCCCCAGGGCTGGTAATGCGAACCAGAACCCTTAACAATAATGGGCATTTGTATACCAAATGGATAAATATTCCTAACTAAACCCTTCGTGAATGATGTCAATCCTTGTTTATATGTGTTCACATCCCTTAATTTACCAAGGGTGTTTTTCATTTTATCATATAATAACGGAGCCATTAGCATTATCATATACTTCATCTTCCCCCTGTTCATCTGTGCTAACGGTGATGCAGCTATGCAAATTCTCAACATTGGTCTCATTCTGATCCTGTAACAAAACTGTCAGTGGAGCACCCTCCGGCGCATGGCCCCTCAAATACCCACGCTGTACAGAAAGCACACACAAATCCTCATCAGTCATGGTGTTACCAAAACTTATATATTTCTTGTATATTTCTATAACTGTATGAATCAATTGAGTCAAACTCTCCACATGGCCCAGACGAGCCACTACATCCTTCTAATTGTACTAAATCCAAAGATCCAACATTCCCATTTTGGGCCATGGATCACAGTCCTTTTTGTACGCCTTTCCCATTTAGCACAAATTTTTCGAATTTGCTTTTCAGCCACTCTATTTTTATATATTACTTGCTCAAGCGGCATCAGTTCCCTCGTATGCTGCTCCTCCATATTTTTACAGCACAGTAATTCAACAACCGCTATCGTGTAATCCACAAAACAACCTACAGCTGGATGTCACCTTGTTCGCTATGCCTGTGTAAGAGCACACAAAAAGGAGGTATTAATTACCCACTCTTCCCTCTCGACATTTCCAATAGCAAATGAATAGCTCTGGTATTCTTCAAATCTGTCCGTTTTACAAATCTGAAATAGACAATTACAACTATTACAACATATTTTATATTGTAATACTTTTTTTCTTATTCTTATTATTTTTATATTTTTATTTCTCTTATATATATATTATATATATATATAGGTCAATATTTACTTTACCAACCTCACCACTTTCCAGCTATGCATTGATAAAGAAATAGCTGGACCCATTAAAGGGTTAGTATCTTAAAAAAATAAAAAGGTACATCACCCTGAATGATTCAGTCGCTCTACATGCACAGGGTGCCGAGAAAAGAAGTGACAGTTGTTACTGGTAAGCAACTGAACCAAACCTCTCTCAGCACCACAGACCTAAGGCGACACATAAATCATTCCATCCCAAGTTAGAGACACACAGTTGTCCATCCAAGGAACACACGCAAGCATAGGCGCCTTTATCCAGGACACAGGAGACGACAAGTAGCGACCCTTTCACCCCAGACTGTCGTCAAGGACCTGCAAGCATCCCAACCGGGCAAGACGCGTATTTCGAACTCTAGAGGCAGGGGATACAAACGTTAAAACAAAAAATACAGTTACAGCATAAGGTGCTATGCTTCACAAAAGCATAGTTTCCTTACTCATAAAGATTTTAACGCTCATATTAAACACAAACCATTCATCCTATGAGCAAAAACTTTCTCATCATGAGAAAACGGTCTCGTCACTCAGTCACATTTATTACGCAGACATCAGGGTATTTTATCATTTCTTTCGGCCCGACAAGAGTACTGACTCCCCAGGCCATGGATCCGAGACAATAGGCCTGTGAAGCTGGCCCTTCAATCACCAGATTCTATTGCCGTGGGGCACAAAGGGAGCAGTCCCAAAAGCATGCACATTCAGACGAATTAATTGAGTACCCCGCATTCGTGACTGCCCCGTCACGAGCTTGCGCTCTTTTCCATTATTTATCTTTACACTTGTGGCCCACGTCTCCTCCGTCAATCCTATATTAAACTAAACTATGAGATCTTCGTGGCCTCTGACACGGCGCAATATCTTTTCACATCCAATTAAAAGATACTGCAAACAGGACCTAAACTCGTAGACAATGACATAGACAATGCAACAAAAACACAGTTAAAACCTGTGAAGCAAGTTAGATGACACAACATAAAACAATATTGACTCATGTAACATGAAAAGAACCTGCAATCAGTCCGTGGTCGCACCACAGACAAATAACAAAATCCTCTTCAATTTGACCTAATGTTTTATCGATGAAGGCAAAAAAATGAACAGAAAAAAACCTCCTGAACATTCCTTTTCCCACACAAGTTCGTGGGGCGATGGACCCAAAAAATTCTTAATAACAAATTACATTAATTTATTAACTTACCCAAGCCAATCAGCACGGAAGCAAAAGCTTCCCGTCCCAAGAGGGAGATGGGTCCAATTAAAACGCAAACCGTTCGTGACGCCAAATATGTCGTTTTCTCAGAGAAATAGTCAGGAGGAGGTTCACCGAGAGGATAGCTGACCCACAGACATACGCTTCTCCTAGCCATCCTAACCTTCTTCTCTATTCTGACTACTTTTATACTACACACATCAGTATCATATTAACTAGTGTCCAAATTCAGACACAGTGAGCTTACAAGTGGTTAACCTTACAAGGGTGACTCCCAACATAGCAAACACCTAGGTAATGGTTCTCTTCTGTCAGCAGTTTCTCTGCTGAGTCTCCAGTAAGCCACACACACATTCTATTTCTGTTACATAGACTCTAAGGCTCACTCACAGAAATGACAACAACAATGTAACAATACGGGTGCGGGCGGGAGCGGGACTGAAAATTCTGTCCCGCGCAGACCTCTAATATCTAGCCTCATATTGTGGCATATATATTGGCAAAGTGGTATAAATGTTAAGTGGTCTAAGTTAAAGTTAGTACCCAGATTTTTAAAAGTCTTAAGGTCTTAAAGTCTTAAGGTTGTCTTTCTCATATGCTACAGAAAATGTCATTATTTTGCCTTTGACACCTTGGTGGAATGTGTCCTGTTGCCAGTTCCTGTGAAAAAAAATATAACCTGCATGGTACGTCTGTCTGCAGGCTTACACCAATCACTGCCACATCAGTGTGACGGCTTTACAAGATTACAGTTTTATGCTCCTGTGCAGCATGTTATGCATGTAAAAACACCCTTGTGCCACATTCCTCATGATCACATTGTAGGTCTTCAACAACATGAACAGATTGTACACCCTCCCTTAGAGTCACAAAGTGACAATAATGTCCATGTTCTTTGCACAAGCTAAGGTTTTTGCCCACTGCTGTGAGGTTTGCATTTTTCCATGCACCATAATTCACAAGAATTCAACAATGGATTCAACAATGGAGAAACAGATAACCACGTACCCTAATCAGAAGCCATGGATGAACAGGGAAGTGCGTCTGCTGCTGAAAGCACGTGACAGTGCCTTTAGATCAGGAGATGCTCAGGCCTACAGCTCGTCCAGAGCCAACCTGAAGAGGGGCATCAAAAAGGCCAAGCACGAACACAAGCTGAAGGTGGAGGAGCACTTTTCCCACTCTGACCCCCGACGCATGTGGCAGGGCATCCAGGCCATCACAGATTACAAGCCCAGCAACTCCTCACCGACAGAGATGACTCCATCCTTCCTTGACAAGCTAAATTACTTTTATGCCCGTTTTGACAAGGACAACATAGAAAAGGCTGCTAAAACGGAACACCCTGCTGGCCAACAGACGTTCACAATGCACTGAGCAGAATCAACCCACATAAGGCTGCTGGCCCTGACGGAATTCCTGGACGTGTGCTCAGAGCGTGTGCTGAGCAGCTCGCTGGGGTCTTTACTGACATCTTCAATCTGTCCCTGGCCCAAGCAGCTGTACCAGCATGCTTCAAGACCACCTCCATAGTACCCGTGCCAAAACACTCTTCTCCGTCGTGCCTGAATGACTACCGCCCTGTAGCACTAACACCCATTGTTATGAAGTGCTTCGAGCGGTTGGTCCTGGCACACCTCAAGAAGTGCCTGCCCCCCTCACTGGACCCTCACCAATTTGCCTACTGGAGCAATAGGAGCACAGAGGATGCTGTATCCACAGCACTGCACTGTGTGCTCTCCCACCTGGACAACAAGAACACATACGCACGAATGCTGTTTGTTGACTTCAGCTCAGCATTCAACACTGTCATCCCCTCCAAGTTAATCACTAAACTTGAGGATCTTGGAATCAGTGGCCCCCTCTGCAACTGGATTATGGACTTTCTAACCAACAGACCCCAACATGTTAAGTCTGGCCACAACCTCTCTACCACCATCACTCTGAACACTGGCGTGCCACAGGGCTGCGTGCTGAGCCCGTTCCTGTACTCCCTCTTCACCCATGACTGCAGTCCTATGTATAGATCCAACTCCATCGTCAAGTTTGCAGATGACACCACGGTGATCGGACTCATTACTAACAACGATGAGTCAGAGTACAGAGCAGAGGTTCAGCACCTAGCTGCCTGGTGCGTGGACAATAATCTGCTCCTCAACACCAGTAAAACCAAGGAGCTCATTGTGGATTACAGGAAGGAGAAGGGAGACACACACACTCCTATCCACATCAATGGAATGGCTGTTGAACGTGTCTCCAGCTTCAAGTTCCTGGGAACTCACATATCAGAGAACCTATCATGGACAATTAACACCTCCAGCCTGGTCAAGAAGGCTCACCAACGGCTCTTTTTCCTGAGGACACTGAGAAAGAACCACCTGTCTGCCGATATCCTGGGCAACTTCTACCGCTGTGCGATTGACAGCATCCTGACCAACTGTATCACAGTGTGGTATGGGAACTGCTCTGTCACTGACCGGAAAGGACTGCAGCGGGTGGTGAAAACCGCCCAACGCATCACAGGGACCCCACTACCTGCCATCGAGGATGTCCAGAGAAAGCGGTGCCTACGCAGGGCTCGTAGCATCCTGAAGGACCCCTCGCAACCCAATCATAGACTTTTCCAGCTCCTCCCCTCCAGAAGGCGCTTCAGGAGCCTTCGGACTAAAACCAGCAGGTTTAGGAACAGTTTCTTTCCTACAATCTTCCTACTGGAAAGGGATTCGAACCTCCAATCCTCCGATCCCAAGACCATCTCTAACCACTAGCCCACAGCTGCCACATGAATATTTAGCTTTATTTAGTTAAAAATTAGTACATAGACTGCACAATAAAAACACTTTTTACACACAATAAAAACACAAATTTACAGCATATTCAACAAAAAAAGGCTCACACACAGACAGACAGACAAATTTAGCTCATAAAGCCTATGCAGTATAAGACATAGAGATCTGCTTTGTCGTCATATTGGAGTCAGAGTTTATTCACTTTCTGTCTCACACAACACCAAACAAAAACATGAACACCTCCACCTGTCACCCTGTCTCAGTCTCCCTCACACACACGCACACACACCGTGGTGCTATGTGGGTGTGTGTGTGTGCGTATGTGTAAGGTACAGTTACCTGTAGTTTGAAGCATCAAGACATTCACTTGATTTCACCAGGTCAGTGAAGGTCTTCTTCAGCTGGTCCATTCTCAGCACCTCTTGGTTTACAAGCAGCCTTTGGCGGATGATCCTCTTTTAGTCTTTGTAACAGCCATTGTGGTACTATACCTCCAGTAACACAGTCTTTGTCTTTGATATGCATAAGAATGCTGTGGTCTTCCTTCAATTCTGTAGCTTTCTGGCCTTAGAAAAAAACAAAAAGATAACTCAATGATTTTGTTGCCATATCTTTCTCACATAGTTGTACCTTTCAGTACACCGTACACCGTTGTACACAGTACAGGTATACCTTTCACTTTCCGTGTGATGGGATGCATTTTTTATTTTATTTCTTTATTTTATTTAGATTTTTTAGCTTAACTGCTGTTAATGCTTTGTTGAACTCGCAGTCATGCTGATAAATGCCAATGGGATGGCTTCCTTATCTTCTCCTTCCTCTCCCTCATGTGCGAGACGTCTTTATACTTTTGCAATGGGTTTTTTTGTCGATAAACCCACAGTAGCATGTTTTTAGACTCCATCAAGAGTGTTAGTAGTTGTCAGCAACGTCTTCACATTCACCCTTCAACCGCAGCCCCCGTTGTAGGCTTTTCTGTAAGTATTCCACCATGTGATGGTGAAATGTTGTATCAAAACGTGCTTCGCAGAAGTAATACAACACTCGATAATTTGAATTGTTGAGAACTTTATGGTGTGTTTTCTCGTCGCCAGTACTGCTGGATGAAGCCCTGGGGGCTGCCATCTTGTCCTTCTGTTGGCAAAAAGCAGCTATATTCAGTGTTTCCCCTAGAAAATGTCTGAAGGTGCGGTGGCAAGACCTGCGCTCAGACATACGACGTACGACGTATCAACCCTAGTATGAGGATACGGTAGCATTCTGAGAGGTTTTTTTTTTGACACAACACTCTAAAATGGTGACCCTTTGTAAGGGAATAAATGAATTAACCTAGTCTTGAAAGAAGAACCATAACCTTTAGAAAACAGCCAGGAAGACTAAATCCCCCTCCCCCTTCACCAATGCCAGAGCGACCTCTTACCCCCACCCCCCTAAACATAAATCTCACAACACATGATTACTACAAGTACACATTTATTGGAAATCAGTGGCAAAGTTTGCAGGCTTGCTCAGAGCACTTAATTTTCCTGGGTTTTAAAAAAAAACAATTTTAAGGCTTGCTCATAGGGGAACTCGCTGACAGGAGGTCCGTTGATGCTGAGACGCATACATGCAGCCAGACGGTCCCCCTGGAGTCTGTTCCTGGCATCTGTTTTGACCTGTTAGCCATACAACAGAACAGACTATATGAGCAAAATGATGAATATTTAGTGTGTTCCCATATTGGTTTTAGATAGCAATGTGTTATACTTACCCTGTTCATTGTGGAGAAATCTCTCTCACAATTAACACTGGACACTGGCACAGTCAGGGCTATTGCTGCCAGCTTGCTTAGGGATGGGTACAGTTGGCACCACTCGTCATGCTGACTTGCCAATGTTTTCAAGATGTTTAGCTGATCCATGTTCTGAATTAGAGCCACAAAGACACAGACAGATGCAGAGTGAGAGAGTGAGTCATTACTCAAGTCCTTAAATTGTAAGAAAGTAGGATAATTGGACATCTTTCTTCTCCTCCACAGGCTATCAATATGAATAGCCAACTTTAATATTAATTATTAAGCAATGCCCATCCTTAGCTCAAATCAGAGATGTTCACAAGTCATTTTTTCCAAGTCCAAGTCAAGTCTCAAGTCTTTGTAGTCAAGTCCAAGTCAAGTCTCAAGTCTTTGAGGGCAAAGCCAAGTCAAGTCTCGAGTCTTTTGTCCCAAGTCCAAGTCAAGTCTCAAGTCTCAAATGACTGAAATTAACATTCTGTCATCAGATTAAAAGCATACTGTACCATGAGTTATTATTATTATTATTATTATTATTATTATTATTATTATTATTATTATTATTGTTATACACTGCAGTATCAAAATAGATCAGAGCATGGTCACTTAGCACTGTGTACGAAAAAACTATGCACCACCATCTCTCCCTTATCCACATACATATATAGTGATGCCAGGCCAAAGTATGTGTAAACAGGAGCCTTTTAAAGAGGTACTGTGCAATTCCGAATAGAACCTTAAAATAGGAGGCATGCATAATAAAGGCTATTTCAATGTGAAGAAACATCCTGAAAGCTTTATTTAATGAATGTATTTTTTGTATTTGACCAACCATGGAGCCAAATCCACCAAGATGACGGTGAGTTACTTGAACTAACAGCAGCAAATAAAGACGTTAACTACAGCAGATTTATGTTAACTACATAGAATAAAGAAAATACATAGATGAACATGTAAATTAATTTATTTGCTTACTATACATTTTTAAACAAAATACTATATGTGTGAGTAACTTGACAAAAAAACCCTGTTGATTGAAGAGTTTACCGATGGCCACTAGGTGGCCACCTTCCCTTTAAGTTCACTTCTTAACAAAGATTCTACAGCACTACGGGTGGCTCAGTTGCTATAGCAACCAGCCATGTCATTGTTTACTTGAGAACTACGTTCGTGACAGTTGGATTTTAAGCTGCAGTCTTAATTCTTGTAAGCAGTGCCCATTATTAATGTCTGCTGGTTTATTATGATTATTACTCTATTATTATGTGTCAGTATGAATTACGAGTTTCTGCACATATTGATCCTGTTTGTATTGCCACAGGGCTTTTTCATCTTTGTAATTAAAACACTGACATCGAGGTGTGTATTTCTTCATTGATATTTATGTTAACTACATTGTTGCAATATTTTTAGACCACATTGCATTTTTGCAGTCAAATCTAGTAGTCTGCTACTGCCAAAATATGACATTTACTGCAGCAGCCTAATATTAGAGCAATATTATCAGTGATATTGCAGTGGAATGGCCTGCAGTATTTTTGTGATAGACCTTCTGAAAGAAATTCTTCTTCACTGATTTTACATTTTAATTTAATATTTTTTCTTGAATAAACACTTGGGCCGCTGAACGGAATTTTACTGGTGCACTGATATCATAGGTTACCTAAGTAGGAATTCCTATGGCTATGTCGCCTAGATACTATTTAAGTGTTGTAATATCGTTCCAGACACCCCAACCTGCAGAAACTCATTTCAGTAAAGTCAACAACACCCCCGAGGTCGCGGGAGACTTAAGATGTCTGTTGTTCCCCAAATGCAAGAAGTGTACTTGTGCCCGTATACGTTAGGTAGCTAGTTAGTTACCTATTTGTTAACTAACTCGGTTAGCTCAAAACGTCGACTGCCTCATAGTCTGCTACCAATGGATCTAGATAAACAACAAATAAATGACTCATAATTAATCAAATGAAACGTCGGGTGTGGAACAATAAAGCTGTCATTCAGCATGCATAACCTAAAACTGTGGTTCGGTTGCTAGCGATTTGTCCATACGGGCCAAGTTTTCCCTATGTGATAAAGTGTTAGACTGACCTATCCTTGTGGGTTTTGAGGTGCCTGATGAAATTTGATGTAGTTGAGCCAGCATCATGGATGGTGATTCCACACACTTTACACGAGGCTGTCCGTTTGTTGCCTGCCTGTACAAAGTCTTTAAAACCAAATGAAATAACAAATGGGACAGCCCCAGCCGAACCCGCTGCCGCCATGGTCTGTCTGTCTGTATTTCAAATCTTTGCCTCCCCTGCACGCATGCGTTGCGCGTATGAAGGGAGGAAAATATTCAGTCTGTCTCCGATTTTCACACCTTGTAAATATTTCAGTTAAATTAAATAAATAATTTAATGAATGAAGATTGTTCACGAGTCACAACACACAAGTCCGAGTCAAGTCTGAAGTCATTGAGGGCAAGTCTAAGTCAAGTCCGAAGTCTTTCTTTGTGCGACTTAAGTGCGACTCGAGTCCAAGTCGCTACACTCGAGTCCCCATCTCTGGGTCTGTGCCTATCTGTTCTGGTCCTGACAGAACGGACTGACCAGAAATGGACCCAGCGCGCGTTCCCGGACTCCGAGACCCGGAGTCAGCGGAATCTCCATCCGCTTTACAACGCCTGGAGATGACGGAGGGTGAGGTGAGGTGAATGTCGGGTGACGTCGCGTCTCTCCTGGCTGTAGCCCAGCAGCAGCAACTGCAGCTCCAGCAGCAACAACAACAACTCGCTGAGCTAACGGAACTGCTGATACGACGACTGCCCTCCGTACACCCACCTGCTCTCAACGCTCCTGTCGCCCCCGCTGCTGACCCAGCTCTTCGCCCGCCTGCTCAGCCAGTAGAGCCCACTGTTGCGGGTTCCTCCGAGCCCCGTGTCGGAACCCCGGAGAAATTCGACGGCGATCCTGCCCAGGTCCGGGCCTATATCACCAACTGCCGCCTGATCTTCGACCTGCAGCCCAGAAACTTCGCTACCAAGGCGGCAAGAGTTGCCTTCGCCATCAACCACCTGACCGGGCGAGCTCAACTCTGGGGGACAGCAGAGTTCGAACGACGATCTCCTGCCTGCTCCTCTTTTCGTGAATTCGCCGAGGAGATGATTAACGGGATCATCGTCCACCGAGGCTTCGAGGGCTTTGATGGCACTTCGTCAAGGGAGGCATACGATAGCGGATTACTCCATCGACTTCCGCACCCTGGCTAGTCGAAGCCGCTGGAACATGGAGGCTCTGGTGGATGTGTACCTCCATAGCCTGGCGGATTACCTCAAGGACGAGCTGGTTTCTCACACTCCGCCCACCAACCTTGATGATGCCATCGCCCTGACGGCGCTTCTTGACCGTCGCATCCAGGCTCGTCGCCGAGAGAGGGGCCGCCTGAACCAACCATTCGCCAGCTCGTCCGGAATAACCAGAGGAGTCCCGCCGCCACAGCCATCGCGTATCAGCCGACAAGAGCCTCCGGAACCCATGGAGGTCGGCCGGACGTCTTTGTCAGCGGTTGAACGGCAGCGTCGAATGTCAGAGAACCTGTGCCTCTACTGTGGCGGAGAGGGGCATCGCATCGCTTCGTGTCCGCGAAAAGGGCAAGCTCACCGGACGTAGGAGGAGTCCGGCTGAGCTCTACCGCATTACCGTCCTCCTATGGGGGTAAACCCCTGCTCAAGGCCCATCTTCACCTCTCCAACTTCACTCACTCCCTGGGTGCCCTTGTAGACTCTGGCGCAGAGGCTAACATTATGGACACCTCTTTTGCCCACCAGATGGGGCTAAAGCTCCATCTGCTGCCTGTCCCTGTACCAGCCCGAGCCCTGGACGGTCACCTGCTGGGCACAGTCACCCACACCACCGAGCCGGTGAGGATGAGATTGTCTGGTAACCACCAGGAGACCATCAGGTTCCACCTCCTCTGCTCTCCCGGCCAGCCTCTCATCCTAGGCTGCCCCTGGTTACGCCAACACAACCCACACCTCGACTGGCGAACTGGGGAAGGTCTGAAGTGGGGAGTTGACTGCCACCAGACCTGCCTGCTCTCTGCCTCTCTCCCTGTTCGCTCTGACTCTGCTACCTTGCCGCCTGATCTGTCCTGTGTTCCGGACTGTTACCGCTCACTGCAAGCCGTCTTTAGCAAGACCAAGGCCACGTCCCTACCTCCGCACCGCCCGTATGATTGCGCCATTGACCTCCTCCCTGGCTCCACTCCTCCCCGAGGTCGCCTTTACTCCCTCTTGGCTCCCGAGAGACATGCCATGGAGGAGTACATCTCCGATGGCTTAGCAGCAGGTATCATCCGCCCATCCTCCTCTCCCGCTGGGGCAGGCTTCTTCTTCGTAGGGAAGAAGGATGGTTCGCTTCGCCCCTGTATTGACTAAAGGGGTTTAAATGAAGTCACGGTGAAGAGCCGTTACCCTTTACCATTACTCTCCTCCGCCTTCGAGCTGCTCCAGGGAGCCACCATCTTTACAAAGCTCGATTTGCGCAACGCTTACCATCTCGTACGGATCCGGGAGGGTGATGAGTGGAAGACGGCATTCAATACCCCTACTGGCCACTATGAGTACCTGGTTATGCCATTCGGGCTTACCAACGCACCGGCCGTCTTCCAGGGACTAATAAACGATGTACTGCGAGACATGCTGAACCGTTTTGTTTTTGTTTACCTGGATGACATTTTAATATTTTCTAAAACCCTGTCCGAACACAAGCAGCATGTCCAACTGGTTCTTCGCCGCCTTCTGGAGAACTCTCTTTTTGTAAAAGCAGAGAAGTGTGAATTCCACGCCAACACCGTTTCATTTCTGGGGTATGTGATTACAGAGGGTCGTATAAAGATGGACCCGGCTAATGTGTCTGCAGTCACTTCCTGGCCCGTTCCTGACAACCGTAAGAGGCTGCAGCAGTTCCTCGGCTTCGCCAATTTTTACAGACGCTTTATACGGAACTACAGCTCCGTAGCGGCTCCCCTTACGGCCCTAACCAGTGTCACGAAGGCATTCATATGGACTCCTGCCGCAGAGGATGCCTTCACCGCCCTCAAGGCTCGGTTCACGTCAGCACCCATACTCCTGGTGCCAGACCCCGACCGCCAGCTCATTGTGGAGGTAGATGCCTCCGATGTGGGAGTCGGGGCGGTGGGCGGTGGGAGTTCTGTCGCAGAGATCGGCCGAGGACAACAAACTCCACCCCTGCGCGTTCTTCTCGCGCAGGCTATCCCCCGCGGAGCAAAACTACGACATCGGGGACCGGGAACTGTTGGCCGTCAAGCTCGCCGTGGAGGAGTGGCGTCACTGGCTAGAGGGGGCATCTGTTCCCTTCCTGGTTTGGACAGACCACAAGAACCTGCAATATATCCGCTCGGCTAAGCGCCTAAATCCCAGGCAGTCTCGTTGGTCAACTTCACCCTCTCCTACCAGGCTCCCGCAACGCCAAACCTGACGCCCTCTCCCGCCAGTTTCAAAAGGAGGACGACAGCCCCCAGGGTCCAGCCTCTATCATTCCTGGTTCCCGGGTCATAGCGGCTTTGACTTGGGATATAGAGGGTCGTGTTCAGAGGGCCCTACAGGCGCAGCCCGGTCCCAGTGCCTGCCCTGACGGATGTCTGTTTGTCCCGGAGCCTCTGCGCACACAGGTCCTCCAATGGGGGCATGACTCCCGCATAGCCTGCCACCCGGGCGCTGCTCGTTCCGGCCGCCTGATCGCTCAACGTTTCTGGTGGCCAACAATGGAGAAGGATATCCGGGAGTACGTCCAGGCCTGCCTTGTCTGCAACCAGAATAAGTCCTCCAACCAGCCTCCCGCTGGTCTTCTCCAGCCCCTGCCTGTGCCTTCGCGTCCTTGGTCTCACATCGCCCTGGACTTCGTTACCGGACTGCCTGCTTCAGGCGGAATGACGACCATCCTCACCATCGTCGATCGTTTTAGCAAGATGGCACACTTCATTCCGCTCCCCAAACTCCCCACGGCCAAAGAGACCGCGCAGGCAGTGCAACACCACGTTTTTCGGATCCATGGAATCCCGAAGGACATAGTGTCCGACCGTGGTCCCCAGTTCACCTCCACATTCTGGAAGGAGTTTTGCCACCTGCTGGGGGCCACGGTCAGTCTTACATCTGGGTTCCACGCCCAGTCGAACGGCCAGGCGGAACGTATCAACCAGGAGTTGGAGAAGGCGCTCCGCTGTATGGTCTCCCGTAACCCCCTCTCCTGGGCTCAGCTATTATTATGGATTCGACCCCTGCCTGCCCTCGACTCTGCTCTGCTCTACTGCCCCGGTAACAACTCCTGCCTGTCCTCGACTCTGCTCTGCTCTACTGCCCCCGGTAACGACACCTGCCTGTCCCCCAACCCTTAAATAAAAACTCTCTTGTGAACGTGACGCTCTTGGGTCTGTGCCTATCTGTTCTGGTCCTGACAGCCATGTCAATTAAGTAGATCACATGACAAACAGATCACCTGATTGATAGATCAAATGACGAGATTTCCCCACTCTTCATCTTGTGTTTTCATTTAATCTATTAATCGGTGATATATTTGTCATGTCATCTACCTGATTGACTAGCTTTTGTTAATTGTATAGCCTAATTCTGTATAATTGTCCATATAATTTCTGTGTATTTAGCCCTTCTGTATAATAATATAGGACATCTGTGTACTAGATAGTTCCATCTGTATAGTGCTCTCTGTTAATCATACTAATGTATACCCATCTTTTTTTCATTTTCTGCCTGTACATTCTGCTCCCATAACATATTTGTACATAAGCACTAGGGGTGGCACGGTCCTGGGAAAAAAACCGAACCGAACAATACGTCTGTTGCGGTGCAATACGTGTGTAGAACGCGGTTCGGCAAAAAAAAAAAAAAAAAAAAAAAGCCGAATGCACATATGAAACCACGTGGTTCTCTTTCGCGTGAAAGAATTGAAGTGACAGCGGAGTGTGGATGACAAGTGCAAATATGGCAAGTGACAGTGGAGAAGGCATGTCATACATTGAGGATGCCCCCGCATCATTCAAATCAGGTGTGTGGGAACATTTTGGTTTCCCCATTACATACGATGACGCCGGCAAAAATTTGATTTAGAACTCATGTAGGCTGATAATTGTCAAAGCCTTTATTCACTCCCGGTACAAGAAAAGTTATGATAAACTCTACCTCTTTGCCAACAGTCACTTTGCCTACATCGGGTAAATAAATTATTAAATGTAGTGACTTATGGACCTCAGTTTTGCCTAGTGCCTTATTGACTAGATTTATCAAACCAAGTAGGAAACACTGAATGACAAGAATGAGGTGGCTATTTTTTATAGCTCGAGTGGCCGACAGCAGACTAGCGATTGATGCTTTTCTTGTATTGACAATACACCAAAGAAAAAATCTTAAGCAAAATCGTGCTTCTTTGCACATTGTTCATAACCAAAGGGCAACAGTAAGTGTAAAAAACAGACTTAAATATCCATCCCGGAAGATTAACTGCTCATGCACGAGCAGATCGGTCTTCAAAGTAAAACGCTCCTGATGGGAAACACGCCATCGTAATAGCAACAAGCCATGGACAAAGCGCGGCTGCCTTTTAAAGGGAATGAGAGTATAAACTCTGATTGGTTTATTGCATGTTACGCCCCGAACACACCTATGATTAATTAGGTAACTTAGGACCACCCCTTTTGAACCATGCGCCAGGCGCAATGTTCACTTTTCCCGTCGTCAAAATAGCATATTGTCTCAGCAACGCCCCCAAAGCAACTTGCGCGACAGACTTTAGACAATGCGCATATGATCGTGAAAATAGAGCCCTGTGTGTGACAACAGACACCTGGTTACTCTAGATGCCACAAGATGGCAGCAAACGCTCCTGACACTTTGTATAAATACTGTAGTAAATAAAAAAGCTGTTGAAATCATCCATGTCTTCCCTCTTGCTGTTTCAAAATACTACCTGGCTTTTTATGAGAGATTGTTCATAAAATACGCTTATGTCAACTCAAACTCAGTTTGTGCATGATTATTTCATTCTAACTATAATTTTAACCTCTCTTAAATGCTTAAAAACTATGGTTATTTAAGGTAAATAGTATATGCCCAAATATAAAGTACTTAAGATTAAATAAAAAAAAAAAAACGCAATACGTACCGAACCGCAGACCTCAAACCGCAATACGTACCGAACCGCGACTTTTGTGAACCGTGCCACCCCTAATAAGCACATAACTATTGCCCACCATAATTTATCACTACATATTCTGTTCATATCTATACCCACCTGTAATTGCACTAGCTGTAAATAACTGCATTTAATTTGTAACCACTGCATCTAATCTGTACATACTGCACATTCTGTACATATACCCTTCTGCTTTTTGCAGTTCTGCTTAGATGCTGAACTCATTTCATTACTCTGTATTCTTACATGAGTAATGACTGCACCAGAACAGAATTGATGTACAACTGTCTTTGTAGGTATGGAAGAGAAATATAATGAGGTTCATGCTCTGCTTTCTGCGGGGTCATACCCCAGAGAGTATGATAAAGCAAAGAGGCAAAACCTGAGGAGATATGCCTCCAAATTCACGTTGAGAGGTCAGTAGTTTACTTAAAATTGAAATGCATTAGTAGTGCATTGCAGTGCAGTGCATTAGTAATTAATTTAAGTGTAATCGTTGTCATTATAATTCTTATATTTATTTTATTGTAGATGGAGAGCTCTTTTTTGGCACGAGGCGAGCGGTGAAAACATAGGAAGAGACAAGGAGACTTTTCACTGAATTCCATTCCTCGCCGATAGGAGGGCATACTGGAATGCACAAAACAAGAAGTGCACTCTGTTCCAGGTTCTACTGGTATGGAATGACCGTAGACATTGACAGATGGGTATGTATTCCTGTTTGTTACTGAAATGTAATTTGAACAACCATAAACATAAGTGTATTGCAATATGAATAACATATCTCAAGAGTTTCATGATGGCATGCAGTAATAGAACTGTGGGTGCAGCGATGATACCTCTGCTGTGAATACTAATTATACTGCATGTGTTGAAGATCCAGGAATGTGACCAGTGTCAAAAAGTGGGCAAGCCCCTTACAGCAGTACAGCCCTTACAGTGCATCAAGGTAATAAAGTGGCAATGTATATATTAAGTTGGCAATGTGCATAGTACAATAATGACTATATACATATAGCGGTTGTTTTATTTCCATATCAGGTGTCTGCTGTATGGGAGCTTGTGGGAATTGATCTCACTGGTCCCCTCCCGAAAACATTAAGTGGGTGCCAATATATACTGACAGCTACCGATTACTTTTCAAAATGGGTAGAGGCCTACCCTTTGAAAACAAAGTCGGCTGCAGAGGTTGCAGAGAAGCTCTGCAAAATAATTTACCACCATGGCTGCCCTGTCAGAATTCTCTCTGACCAAGGCAGAGAGTTCGTCAATAAAGTAAGCCCACTAATCAGAATTGGGTCATCTTTGGAAAATGACTTAACCATCTGCTTCAGTGGTATCAACAAATAGTCTGCCAAGCGTATATCTATGTCTTTGAGTAAGTTACTTACTAATTAGTTCCCCCCTGTCTTTTGAAGCTCAACACAAGACTTTGTGAAGTCCTTCGAATAGAGAGGTCAGTCACAGCGGCCTATCACCCACAGACCAATGGTCTTGATGAAAAAACAAACGATAACATCAAAAGGTATGTGCTATCATTTTTTTGTGCGACATCTATATGGCTTTCAAAAAAGCTTCATCATGTTTTTTGTGCTTTACTGTGTCTGCATTTAGAGCCCTTAGGAAACTTGTGAACGAGCAACAAAACAATTGGGACATTTTTTTGGATGCCACCCTGTTCTTGTTAAGGTCCAAAATTCACACCACAACGAAACACACCCCATTTAAACGTATGTACGGAAGGGAAGCACGTTTCCCAGCAGAGGTTCCTGCTGAGTTGCCGGTGAGTGCTTGGAGTCTTCTCTATACTACAACTGAGATGTAATTACATGCAGGTGTGTGTGTGTGTACATATGTATGTATGTATGTGTATATATATATATATATATATATATATATATATATACAAATAGGTTTGCAGTAATTTCTGAATGAACTGCTTCTAGCCAATGAAAATAATCTGTTGTAGCTTGTGCTCTTTCATAGTGCACCTCACATGCAATTTTAAGTATTTGTTGTTAAAAAGAAATATTTGCATACATTCCTTCTAGTATTACAAAGTATCAGATATTTTTATGAAATGCATCAGATGTTTTATGTTGTAACTGTTAAAAACAATTATAGCTTTCAACAATCATACTACCGGAGGAGTCTGCTTACACTGAGTTCAGTGCCTCAAAAAAGCAGGAACAAGAAGACATCAAAAGGTCTGTGGAAGACAATGTTAGGAAAGGGCAAGAGAAGCAGATGGCTGCATATGCCAAAAAACATGCACAGAAACACAGAAAGGTTGAGTACAAGGCAGGGGATGAAGTTCTGCTCCTTAACATGAGAAAGCGTGGAAGGAAGGGCGGAAGGCTTCAGCCAGACTTTTCTGGGCCGTATGTCATTGAAGACATTAGTGGCAAACGTGTCACTCTAAAATCCGATGGAAAAATCCTCCGTACAAAGTACAATGTAGACCATATCAAGCCGTACCGGAGTCCTGAAGGGCAAGAGTTAGTGAGGACAGAAAGCCACATGGATAACCCAAGGCCATCTGTGATAAGCTTTGCCAAAAAAGCTGAACCCCAAAAAAGTGCCACCCCTGTTGAGCACAGAATCTTCAGCACAGAAGATGAAGGTGGCCTTCTAAAAAATATTTGTTCTTGACCGTTTGGTCATCTGTTGCCAGTTTGGCCATCATACCAGGTTAATTGTTGCATGACTGGGGTTTGCATGAAACAGTTGGTCCAAGTTTAACCTTTAAGGCTGAATGTTAGGAGGACGAAAGTTCTGGAGAATGTTTGACTCCATAAAATATGTGTAATCTCACATTATCATAGAACACATTATTTTTTATGGAATATTGAAAACCTTTCACCCTTAAAGGTTAATGGCCTATTCATTGTTGGCCCGTTGGCCTTGAGTTCCATGTTGGCCCGTTGGCCTTGAGTTCCATGTTGGCCCGTTGGCCTTGAGCTATTTCTACAGGAAACACTGTAGACTGACATGACTAACATAAATCATAATTTTCTTTTAGTACACAGGCTTTGGGCTGGAAATGATGATGGGCGTGTGGAGGCCGTCATCGGTCCATATAAGCTCTTTGACACGTCGTTTAGGACGCTGCATGGCACACAGTGGTTGTCCGATGAGGCAAGAGCCATTTTTGTTATAATTACTAGCTTCTTGTAGCAGTGTTTCTATATTATGATGTGTTAACATTCCTTTGATCACATTTTAGGTAATAGATGCATACCTCCAATGCATCATTGAGGAACACAAGGCAAGTAAAAATTACACATTGCAGGTTATCATACATGGTCCTATTGTTATATCTATATAGTGTGTGTGTTTGTGTTTTCATGTGTTTTCATGCTTTTAACAGAAACCTGTGTACCACATGGATGCTGTGGTTGGAACCTCTTTATTTTCTGGGAGGTTCCGTAGCCTCAGTAAGGTAATGAATGTATTGTAATGGAATGGATGTTCAGTAAATTGTAAATTAAAGTTCAGTAAATCAGTTAATCAACTTGCTGTAAAACATCCTACAGATGAAATTTCCAGTAGAGGACTGTTGGTTGTGCCCATTAAATTTCTCTGCGCACTGGATAGTTGTGGTATGTGTTTACCCTACATTTTGTTGGACAAACTTTTTTTTTTAAGTACTGTTTTGTGTACGTGAATTAAAATTATATATTTTTAAGATTGTCGACATCCCCACACTGACCCTGGTCCTCATAGAACCTATGGGAAATGAGGACTACTATGACAGAAAAGTTCTCCGCAACTGGAGGTATTCGTGATTGTAAAGTAATGATATACAAGAAGAATATGTCTGGCTAGATGGTAATCTGGTTCTGATTCTGTTTTAACCAGGAACTTTCTGAAAATGATGTGGAGGTCTACAGAGTTGTGGCAGGTACGGACTCTGCAGCATCACAAACAGCAGGACTCCTGTAGCTGTGGAGTTTTGGTGCTAAAGGTATTAAAATCATTGTTTTGCTCTTTGGTTTGTAAAGCTGACAAGATGCATAATTAACACAGATTACTTTCTTTTGTCTTGTTTTAAACTTGTGTTTTCAAAAATAATGTATTTCAGTTTGCAGAGAAGTTCATTTTGACGGGCAACGCAGGGGAGGTGCTTACCACAGCTGAGGCAATGAAGCAGTGTAGAGGGCAGATAGCCTGCACCCTGTTAAAAAATCGGGGTAAGTATGAAGATGCTTGTATAGTTAATAGCCACAATTTTGTAACTACAATACGAATTATATAAAGTTCATGAAATGCTTGTCTTTCCAAAGCCTTGTCCATTGGTTGTGGGTACCATATACATACTGTATATGTTTTGTATGATGTATATCTGTAGGGGCACATGCTCCAAAATGTAAAAAATGAATATACAGCAGTTATAAGTAAATGAATTAACAAATGATGCCTACAGTCATGTCAATAGACACATAAAAATTGAGTGCTCTATCTTTCTAGGCAATGCAGAAGACTACTGCCTGGTGTGCTCCATGCTGGAGAGCGATGCAGAGCGCAGCATGATAGAAATGGTAAAGATGATCATATAAGAATGATTGTAAAAGCATAAGTACTTGAGAGTGCTAAATAAATGTTCCCGTTCTTTAAGTAGAAATTCTTAGTTTCATAGATGTAATGATGTTCACATTTTCATATGAATGTATTGTTTGTATATGTATATATGTTGTATTGGTTGTATATGTTTTTTTCTCCTTAGGTGCAGTGTGGGACATGCCTTAGATGGGCTCATTTCGAATGTTCCAAATACTGTGATCCACACAGTGATTACAAATGTTCTAAATGTTCATAGTTTGTAAGTTCTTTAAACTAATTAGAGATTTGTGGATGTAGTTGTAGGATGTATTGTAATGTAGATAGTGTACTGTTATTTATTGTATAATTGTTAAATAAAATATTTTTTCCACATTCTCTTCAGTTTAATTTGAAATGTTCTTATACATTATTTGGGAAGCATCCTTAGCCATCCTCATGGGGATAGTTTAAAACAACCTAATTTAAATAAATCTGTGTAAAAGCTTGATCAAATGAGATTTGTGTGTTTAACAGAACATGGATACATAAAAGAACATTCTGGCTGGATCATTTCAACTGTCAGAACGTATTACCTGCATATATCAACGTAGAAGCATAATCTGACGGGGTCATTTAAATTATCATAAGTTCACGTCCTACCTGCATATATCAATGTAGGAGCATATTCTGACGGGGTCATTTGAATTGTCAAAACGTCCTACCTGTATATATCAATGTAGAAGCATATTCTGACGGGGTCATTTGAATTGTCAAAACGTCCTACCTGCATATATCAATGTAGAAGCATATTCTGACGGGGTCATTTGAATTGTCAAAACGTCCTACCTGCATATATCAATGTAGAAGCATATTCTGACGGGGTCATTTGAATTGTCAAAACGTCCTACCTGCATATATCAATGTAGAAGCATATTCTGACGGGGTCATTTGAATTGTCAAAACGTCCTACCTGCATATATCAATGTAGAAGCATATTCTGACGGGGTCATTTGAATTGTCAAAATGTCCTACCTGTATATATCAATGTAGAAGCATATTCTGACGGGGTCATTTGAATTGTCAAAACGTCCTACCTGCATATATCAATGTAGAAGCATATTCTGACGGGGTCATTTGAATTGTCAAAACGCCCTACCAGTATATATCAATGTAGAAGCATATTCTGACGGGGTCATTTGAATTGTCAAAAACGTCCTACCTGCTATATAATTGTGGAAGCATATTCTAATTTGGTCATTTGAACTGTCATAACATCATGCATACATCTACGTTTTGTTTCTGACGAGATTCTTTCCTACTTGCAAACATAAAACATTAAAAAGCGACCAAACATCGAGCAGCGACCAAAAATGAAACTGGGAGCGCACGGTAGGATTTTCCGTCAAGGTAGGACAGCTCGGCAGACATATCTGTAAAATTAAATATTTTTTCCACATTCTCTTCAGTTTAATTTGAAATGTTCTTATACATTATTTGGGAAGCATCCTTAGCCATCCTCATGGGGATAGTTTAAAACAACCTAATTTAAATAAATCTGTGTAAAAGCTTGATCAAATGAGATTTGTGTGTTTAACAGAACATGGATACATAAAAGAACATTCTGGCTGGATCATTTCAACTGTCAGAACGTATTACCTGCATATATCAACATAGAAGCATAATCTGACGGGGTCATTTAAATTATCATAAGTTCACGTCCTACCTGCATATATCAATGTAGGAGCATATTCTGACGGGGTCATTTGAATTGTCAAAACGTCCTACCTGTATATATCAATGTAGAAGCATATTCTGACGGGGTCATTTGAATTGTCAAAACGTCCTACCTGCATATATCAATGTAGAAGCATATTCTGACGGGGTCATTTGAATTGTCAAAACGTCCTACCTGCATATATCAATGTAGAAGCATATTCTGACGGGGTCATTTGAATTGTCAAAACGTCCTACCTGCATATATCAATGTAGAAGCATATTCTGACGGGGTCATTTGAATTGTCAAAACGTCCTACCTGCATATATCAATGTAGAAGCATATTCTGACGGGGTCATTTGAATTGTCAAAATGTCCTACCTGTATATATCAATGTAGAAGCATATTCTGACGGGGTCATTTGAATTGTCAAAACGTCCTACCTGCATATATCAATGTAGAAGCATATTCTGACGGGGTCATTTGAATTGTCAAAACGCCCTACCAGTATATATCAATGTAGAAGCATATTCTGACGGGGTCATTTGAATTGTCAAAAACGTCCTACCTGCTATATAATTGTGGAAGCATATTCTAATTTGGTCATTTGAACTGTCAGAACATCATGCATACATCTACGTTTTGTTTCTGACGAGATTCTTTCCTACTTGCAAACATAAAACATTAAAAAGCGACCAAACATCGAGCAGCGACCAAAAATGAAACTGGGAGCGCACGGTAGGATTTTCCGTCAAGGTAGGACAGCTCGGCAGACATATCTGTAAAATTAAATATTTTTTCCACATTTTCTTCAGTTTAATTTGAAATGTTCTTATACATTATTTGGGAATCATCCTTAGACATCCACATGGGGATAGTTTAAAACAACCCAATTTAAATACATCTGTGTAAAAGCTTGATCAAATGAGGTTTGTGTGTTTAACAGAACATGGATACATATAAGCATATTCTGGCTGGATGATTTCAACTGTCAGAACGTCCTACCTGCATACAGTATATCAATGTAGAAGCATAATCTGACGGGGTCATTTGAATTGTCAAAACGTCCTACCTGTATATATCAATGTAGAAGCGTATTCTGACGGGGTCATTTGAATTGTCAAAAACGTCCTACCTGCTATATAATTGTGGAAGCATATTCTAATTTGGTAATTGGAACTGTCAGAACATCATGCATACATCTACGTTTTGTTTCTGACGAGATTCTTTCCTACTTGCAAACATAAAACATTAAAAAGCGACCAAACATCGAGCAGCGACCAAAAATGAAACTGGAAGCGCACGGTAGGATTTTCCGTCAAGGTAGGACAGCTCGGCAGACATATCTGTCATTTCTTCCTACGGTAGGACGTTTCGCCGAAGTAGGACAACTCGCCAGAACACCGGCTCATCGACGTGCCGCCAGCTGTCGGTCCTGAGGAACCCGCTCACCAGCAGCACTATGAGCGGCAGCCCGCCGTGCTGTGGGTTTTGGATTATTTCCCTTCTCCCCCAATCCCTAAATAAAAACTCTCTGTTTGACGTGATGCTCTTGGGTCTGTCCGTTCTGTACTGGTTTCTGACACACAAGTGGTTTGTAAATGCAGATTTATAGGTTTGTGAATAAATGTAACTGCATATATCAATGTAGAAGCATATTCTGACGGGGTCATTTGAATTGTCAAAACGTCTTACCTGCATATATCAATGTAGAAACATATTCTGACGGGGTCATTTGAATTGTCAAAACGTCTTACCTGCATATATCATTGTAGAAGCATATTCTGACGGGGTCATTTGAATTGTCAAAACGTCCTACCTGCATATATCAATGCAGAAGCATATTCTGACGGGGTCATTTGAATTGTCAAAATGTCCTACCTGCATATATCAATGTAGAAGCATATTCTGACGGGGTCATTTGAATTGTCAAAACGTCCTACCTGCATATATCAATGTAGAAGCATATTCTGACGGGGTCATTTGAATTGTCAAAACGCCCTACCTGGATATATCAATGTAGAAGCATATTCTGACGGGGTCATTTGAATTGTCAAAAACGTCCTACCTGCTATATAATTGTGGAAGCATATTCTAATTTGGTCATTTGAACTGTCAGAACATCATGCATACATCTACGTTTTGTTTCTGACGAGATTCTTTCCTACTTGCAAACATAAAACATTAAAAAGCGACCAAACATCGAGCAGAGACCAAAAATGAAACTGGGAGCGCACGGTAGGATTTTCCGTCAAGGTAGGACAGCTCGGCAGACATATCTGTAAAATTAAATATTTTTTCCACATTCTCTTCAGTTTAATTTGAAATGTTCTTATACATTATTTGGGAATCATCCTTAGACATCCACATGGGGATAGTTTAAAACAACCCAATTTAAATACATCTGTGTAAAAGCTTGATCAAATGAGGTTTGTGTGTTTAACAGAACATGGATACATATAAGCATATTCTGGCTGGATGATTTCAACTGTCAGAACGTCCTACCTGCATACAGTATATCAATGTAGAAGCATAATCTGACGGGGTCATTTGAATTGTCAAAACGTCCTACCTGTATATATCAATGTAGAAGCATATTCTGACGGGGTCATTTGAATTGTCAAAAACGTCCTACCTGCTATATAATTGTGGAAGCATATTCTAATTTGGTAATTTGAACTGTCAGAACATCATGCATACATCTACGTTTTGTTTCTGACAAGCTCGGCAGACATGTCTGTCATTTCTTCCTACGGTAGGACGTTTCGCCGAAGTAGGACAACTCGGCAGAACACCGGCTCATCGACGTGCCGCCAGCTGTCGGTCCTGAGGAACCCGCTCACCAGCAGCACCATGAGCGGCAGCCCGCCGTACTGTGGGTTTTGGATTATTTCCCTTCTCCCCCAATCCCTAAATAAAAACTCTGTTTGACGTGATGCTCTTGGGTCTGTCCGTTCTGTTCTGGTTTCTGACACACAAGTGGTTTGTAAATGCAGATTTATAGGTTTGTGAATAAATGTAACTGCACTCTCATCTGTGCATTGCATAACATTTTTTTAAATTTGAGAAACATTTGTGAATGGTGTCACATTTTTTTCAAAGTCATGAATTATATTTGTGAATCATGTTGCATTTGTTTCTGAATTAAGAAAATATATTTGTGAATGGTGTGTTATTTATTTGATAATACTGACAGAAAACGTTCCCCATATGCTTACCGTATCAATGTGAACTGTGTGCTTGCTTCTGGCTGGTGAGAAGTTTTGAATGAACTGAATGTCTGGTTGCAGTCTAGTGTCAGCCAGTCTCAAGGTCTGATGCAAGTGTTCATCTGTGAATCTGTTCCTTGTTGGATTCTTGGTTTGCTTCATGTGGGAAAAGATTTGCTCACAGATGTAGGTGCTGCCGAAAACTGTAGACATCTTCATTGCATGCTGTTCCTGTGCAAGTCCCATGCCCATTCTGGCTGGGTTAGCTCTTGTACCGTTTGACCTTTAGACAGGAGGAAGATGTTGATTTCGGGTAGCAGGTGATAGAAATGGCGCAACCCTCTGCCCAGACTTTTGTGTAGTACAGCACATCTCCATAGGGGGACTCAAGCTAGGAAAGAAAGGCCTGGAAATGTCTGTGTTTCAGCCCATTTTTTCGGATGTAGTTGACACAGTGCCACTGAAACCAGCAGCACACAGACTGAGTATGGCAGAGGAGCACTGAGTGTGTGGGGTGTATGCCAGCTCAGATGCAGGCACAGAGATATTGCACTTATGCTAGACTTTTATGTGATAGACACAAATGCCCCATCAGTCATGGCTATGAAAACATGCCGTGACCTGAACCTGGTCAAAATAGTGATGGCTGTAACCGAGGAGGAAGACGCCGCATCACAGAGCATAATGGCATTGTATGCAGACGTGTTCCAAGGGGTAGGTGAGTACCCAGGCCAGTGCACCTTCCATGTTGCACCAGACGTGACGGATCCCCATCGCCCTGGGCGGCAAGCTGAAGGATGAGCTTGACAGCATGGAGAAACAGCATATCATATGCAAGGTAACTGAACCCACAGAATGGGTGAATGCACTTGTCGTAGTTGAGAAGCCAACAAACTGGAAAACTCAGACTATGCTTAGACCCCAGAGCTCTCAACAAAGGAATATATTGATCTTACTACCCCACTCCCTACACTGGAGGATGCCATCACAAAGCTTGCAGGAACACAATATTTTAGCCTGTTAGACGCAAGGTCAGGCTATTGGGCCATTTAACTTAGCACTGAGTCATTAATGGTAAAGACATTCAACACAGTATTTGGCAGATATTGTTTTCTCAGAATTATTTGGAATTGTGTCTGCCTAGGACGAGTTCCAGAGGAGCATGGACGAAATGTATGAAGGACTGGAGAGTGTGATGGCCATAGTCCATAACATACTAATCTTTGGCAAGTACAAAGCTGAATGTGACCAGCACCTCAGAGTGATGCTGGACCGCACAAGGGCTGCATAGGTGTGACCGAGGTAAGCTATTTCGGACACACACTCTCACGAGATGGCATCAAACCAGACCCTTGCAAAGTGAAGGTGATCAGAGAGATGCAAGCCCCACAGGGTAAGGCAGAGCTGGAGACAGTCCTTGGCATGATTAACCCTATGGGCACTAGGCTATTTTCAGGGTATTTTACTACGTTTACTTTTAAGCTTATATCTTGGTCATTTTAAGAGCCATACATATATGCTATATCTTTTTTTTTCCAGGACAGTCTAGGCTATTCAGATCTGGTTTAATTTGGTGAGGTACTTTTTGCACTGCTACTTGGAGCTACAACTCCAAGTCGATGCCACGAAAAGTGGTATAGAGGCGGTCATACCCGAGGTAGTAAAGCCAATTGCCTACGAATCCAAATCACTGAACAGCACTGAAGTAAACTATGCACAGATAGACAAGGAGCTCTACACTGTGGTCTTTGGATGCAAGCGCTTCCACAAGTATATGTACAGAAGGAGAGTGATTGTGGAATCAGACATATACAGTCCTCAGCAGCTTGCCCATGAGTGACACAAGGCTCACAGAAATAAAGCATGAAACGGCTCAAGATACACAGCTTGCTGCGCTAAGAAGAGCCACACTCTTTGGCTGGCCAGACACAAAGAAAACAGTGGCCACCCAGCATTCAAGAATACTGGAACCATGGACAGGAAATCTCACAGATGAATGGCATTTTGTTTAAAGGCGAGAGGATCATCGTCCCCCAAAAGCTCAGGGATGACATGATACAACGCATCCATGCCAGACAAAATACCGTGCAGAAGACTTACTCTTTTGGCCTGGCATGGGGAAGTAGATTGAGAAAGCTGTAGCAGCCTGCAGCATATGTCAAGAGCGCCGTAATGCAAACGCCAAAGAACCAATGAAGTCACACGCCATACCTGAGCGGCCGTGACAAGTAATAGGCACAGACCTATTCACATGGAACTCACAGGACTTCATTGTCATCGCAGACTACTACTCCAGGTTCTTTGAGCTGGAGAAACTCTCCAGTTGCACATCATCAACAGTGGTGTAGCACTTGGCAAGAATTAACGCACTTCTTCATTCATGGTTGATGTTGGTTTTCTTCATCGGAATTGGGGTTGTAGTACCATGTGAATATAATACTATATAGAGCTACATCTGATACTCCTATGGAATTTAATGTGTCATTGTGTTGTAACTGTTGAGGACAATCCCTCACAGAATGGTTGTTCTATTACCCTTGAAGTTACAGAATTGTTTACAATGTTGGTTCTCCAGTTGGACATGGAAGGCAGATCTTACCCTTTTCTTGTTTTTTTTTTTTTTTTTTAGAATAAGGGAGATGTTGTATTTGTTCTGACTGTCACTCACAGCTTACTGTAGTCCAAAGTGTATCCCCTGTAATTACGTACAGTAATGACGTTAGGAGTGTGGAGAGCGGAAGGACTAAAAACACCCGGATCAAGTTGGTCGTCAGCCCGAATTAATTTAATATAAGTTTATCTTATGCCAGAGGGTGAAACATTCTTGACTACGGGCACATGGTAGGATCGGATTGGATTGGGATTGGGTTGGGTGTTGCTACCCAACGGGTGGTCTGTCCCAAATGTCTGTGCACATGGGAGTTCGTGTTAGCGGATAATGGTCAGAGATCTGGCCGTTTCCGCTACGCTAGATGGCGCTATATTCCTTTCAACAAGTGGTGTTAGAACTACTTCAGGTTAACAGCTGCTAAAAGAAAATAAACAAACTATCTGGCGGCATACAAAACAAAGATAGCGCTTGAGGAGGTTGACAGAGCAGCATTTGCATGCATGCTGTGCATTCTCCTTTGTTTGGAAGTCCGTATGAAAGAACAAACAGCGTTTTTGGTTTCCTTGATACGACATGAACTGTGCCGTCGGCGTTTGATATTACAAGCAATTGAGGACAACGAGACTTGTTGAGAGCAGGCGAGGCGCACGTTTTTTTAAAACCTGGAATGCTCCGAGCGAGCTGTAGTGAGGTAGGCCTAAACATGACAGTTTTCCCTGACATGAAACTATAAATAAACAAACCAGTGCAAGCCTGAAGTGCACGAAACTGTAACGTTAGAGGTTCATAAAAAATAAAGCGCTATTCAAAACGAAAAGGCTACTTACATTCTTGGTACTTGCATAAAAAAGAAAAACTGTCACCGTCGTGTCTTATTGGCCTGAAGACCTACAGGTTATTTGCCAAAAACACAAGATCCACATTTGAAGGAGCCAGCGCCGATCTCTTTTTATTTACTATAGCCTATTCCCAGCGGAGGAAAAGACGCGTTCAGAGCGCACTGAAGATCCGGGGATGGAAAGATATTTCTTCGCAATCTGGCGACGTGAGGGTATCTCCCAGAGCCCAAAGTTTTTTTTTTTATAAAGTGATGTAAATGTCATCGTTTTTATTGGCTTGCCATGGAATTTACTGTGTGGGCGGATTTTTTTACTCTAAGCAGACACCGAGTATTTCTTTTGCCTCTGACATTCCAAAGCGCAAGTGCACGTTTTTTCACATTCCAATATTAACTTTCACCTTCGAATTCCTTTTCTAACTAAAACTATTCGAATATATATTCGAATTTCGAATATTCCTTGCCAGCCCTAATGCGCAGTACACGAATCCAAACCAATAACCGTGCACAAGGCGGCACCAAGCGGATTGTAACCGGCTCAAGCCAGGGGTTGCAATCGGATTCGCGAAACCAATCCCTATACGATCCTTAGCCTGGGCACATGAAGTCGATACGATCCCAAACCATTTCCAATCGGGTTCAACTCCTCCATGTGCACGCAGTGATTACAGGAGTTGGGGGGGGGGGGGGGGGGGGGGGGGGTGCGGCCTTACTTTGGTGACCCATGACTTAGAAAAACATACAGTGCATGAGTGCATGTTCACTGTGATAAGTAAGGAAAAAAAGGAAGGAAAGAAAGAAAGGAAGGAAGAAAGAAAGAAAGAAAGAAAGAAAGAAAGAAAGACTTTGAAGAATAGTACAGTGCATTTTCATGCGCTGTAATACAAAGACTTTAAGAGACACACTTTACTTTATTGAGGACAAAGCAATACACTTTCAGGACAGGCTACATGGATAACATAGGGACAGAAATTATGCCCTTGCAATATGACTCTATTGTGCAATTACTTGGACTCTGTGCTATCTGACTCTGTCACGCACTCCACTTTTGCTGCTAGCATATCCTGTACCTTATTTAGGCTTGGTAGTTTAAATGTATGTACATATTGTTTTTCATATTGTTGCATAGTTTTATTTGTATTGCTGTAAATTGACCCTATAATTTTAACTCTACCCAGCCATTCTTTATCTATTTCATTCTATTCTTAGGCCTATATACTGTGTCTTCTATGCTTCTGTTGTTGGATGCTCCAAAGCACATCTCCCTATACTTTGACAAAGACTTCTATTACCACTTCTCTTGTAGTACAGTAACATACCTGTGAGTGGCGCTTTGACCTCAACCGGAACACAAGGAGGAGGTTTTGTCGTCAAGCATACCGTATGACATCATGGCGTGCACAGGTTAAATGAGCGAGGTCCCTTGGTGATTATAGTACTATCACTGTGACAAAGTTAGAGTGTTTGATCAGAGTGTTTGATCACATGCATTAAAAAGACGCAGCGAAAATGGAATGCTCAGACGGCAGAAATGACCACAGGGGCCGGAGTGGTTATGTGTCTTCAGCCGCACAGGCAGGTCTTGTAGCTTCAAACCAAGATGGCGGACTGATGGTGTGTGGTGAGCTGTTGTCTGATCTCAACAAGGACTGTCTAGAGACACTGAAACCCGTACCGACCGACTGGAAAAACAGTAGTTCTCCCTCATTACACGTGAAACAGATGGAAGACACGCCACGGCTAAACTTTCAAATTCCAAGGAAGAGCAAAGAAAAGAGAGGTTGTGCATCCCGTTTCTGTACTGCGTCTGTGAGCTAGCCATGGCTAACTGGCACCATGCTACAGTTTTGGTCCAGGAATAACGTTACATTGTCTGTCTGCATACTTAGACAGCTAGGAATATTCAGTACGAGTACAATTACGTTCTTAGACAACTTTTTAGTTTGCTTTGCTAATTTGGGGGCGACCACTGTTTTGGTTATGATGAGCTGCTAAAATATAGACCTGTGTCAAGTTAGTAACTAGAAAGTTCGCTATGAAGTAAACCTCAGTGTTATGTTAGTAGTGTGCAGGTTATCTTTTCTGCTGAATCCTTATAAGGTCTATAGGCAAATGCATTACCACATAGACATAACCATGAAATGGTAACATGTTAACACTGGCTCAAGGCAATAATCTGATATTCTCAAAATCTGCGATTTATTGTGACCATGGCGCTCTAAATAGTCACGCCCACTGTCGGCAGTGCATGAAGCTACACCCAAATGTGAAGCATCAACAGTGTGGTTTGCGGTGTAACTTTAGTGTTTTTAAGCATGTATCAAACCAGCAGAGAATGTCATACAGGCATGGCATTATTATTGGCATTATCTGTAAAATCTAACATTGAGCTTTGTCCATCAAAATTTCCTTTGTTCTTATTTCTCTACTCCTTTTTGTAGCTCTCTTCCAGTATGTGTCGTTGGGGTCCCGGGAGTATACGGACATATCAAAAATCATTACCTCTGGTTATAAGGACCCTTCTTCATGGGGGAGTTACCAGTACACCAAGCATTGCCTCGTCCACAGTGAGCTTCAAGAGAAAGATGTGAGTTTTCCAGAACTCTTAAATAGTCATTACTTTTCTGTGTACCTCTTTCTAATTTCGCATTTATATACCCCCCCCCCCTTTGTTATGGTAACGAGTGTCAGATTATTTGCTCATTGACTACCTTTTTGTTCATTAATGCCTTCTGCTTAGTGTGTTGTGGTGAATGAATTCAAATTCAAATTGACATACGGGCAGTTCCATATCAGTTTAAATGGATCTGACACCATGGTCCTCAATTTTTTTTTTTCAGATTTTTTCCTTTCATGTCTTGTTAGAATAAAACAAAAATTTTAGCTTGCTATCTTGTTTAGTTTCTGAGGTAAGGCTCTTTTAAATCCAGATAGACATGCTGAAAAAATGCTGAAAGTGTATTTAATAAGCACCTCTTTTTTGCATTCTTTCCTAAGACTTTGAACACTGGGGTAGTACCCTATGTAGTTGTCTAATATCACATTGGATTTACAGTCCTTTCCACCATTAAAGACATTCATCAAAACAAACCCATATATTTTTTTTAAAGTAATGAATTTTTTTTTCTCATATGATCATGAATGCAGAGCACTCACGCTTTCAAAACTTTAAATATATATAGTCCATGAGGAAAACTACATGTTTTCTAGGATGAGTAGATGGTTAGTTGTCGTATTTTAAAGCTACAAGTTGGCCCGAATTGAGTATTTTTGTAAAAATGCCAATTTTATTGCCTTTTTTTCAAGGACAAGAGAAAATGCTATCCCACTGTTTTCTTGCAATAGTATACCACTTTGTAGACCACATACACGTTGTAGATCCAACATGTCTTTTAATACACCATCAGAACATACCTGAAGTAAAA
Organism: Coilia nasus; assembly: GCA_027475355.1. Classification (NCBI taxonomy): domain Eukaryota; kingdom Metazoa; phylum Chordata; class Actinopteri; order Clupeiformes; family Engraulidae; genus Coilia; species Coilia nasus. Next base: position 1,569,959 of record CM050211.1, read on the forward strand.
CAAAAAAGAAACTCTGTCTTGGCTGAAGGAAGTGGTGGTTTGATGTTAATGAACGTCTTGAAAGGATGACAATATGGGGTGTAAAGACATTTTTTTCTGTTTGAGGGATTAGAGTGCCATCCTGTAAATAGGCTAAACTGTTATATCCAACTTTTCCTCATTACTGGTCCCTTAATGTAATGTAATATAAGACAGATGAGAACACTGGGGCAGTACCCTGCGTAGTTTTTAATTGTTCATCGAAACAAAAGCAATGAAGAGAAAAACCTTTTTATTCTCATATGGTCATGAAGGGAGTGCACTCACGTTTTCAACACTAAAAACGTGAGTGCCCTAGAGAACCCACAGTAACACAGGTGTCACAAACAATTCAGATGTTCTGAAAATATCTTTCTAATAGTACTTCTCCAATTTTTAACCCACTAAGTCCCAGGGTGACATTTACTTAACATCCTGGTCACATATCATGTGATTTGGGTAATGTTTATGCTGTCATGACAACAATTACAAAATGGTGGTGTGATAGGTGAACAGATGTCAAAGTGTCAGGTCTCCTCACAAAGATTTTTGTCTTTGAAGGTGAGTTTCAAGACATTTTACAACTGTAATATGTTTACAACATGTTCTGCATTGCATTTAAATAATGTTTAGCTAATTTCTCCAAGAAATCCATATAAAACAAATTACATAAAAATTGTGGTGACATATGTCACATCGGGCTTTTAACCTCATTTCAGTCTGTCAAATTTCTATGTGACATATATGTCACTTTAAAAGAAATTATCACTAAATTTAGCTGATTTAATAACTTTGAAGTTATATAGTTTCTGATGATGTATTCAAAGTACATTTAAACAAATGCAAGCATAAAACCATGTACAATTAACCCTTTAATAATTGAAACAAACACTGTGTGCCACGCTTGTTGCTATCTTTGGCAAACATTATGCAGAGATGCATCACAAATAGGCTACTGCTGAATATTATAAATACAAATATATATACAGTAATGTGCAAAAGGTTTAGGCAGGTGTGAAAAAATGCTGTCAGCTAGGAATGCCTTAAAAAATGGAAGTGTTAATCATTTATGTTGATCAATTAACAATATGCAGTGACAGAACAAAAGAGAAACCTAAATCAAATCAATATTTGGTGTGACCACCCTTTGCCTTCAAAAGAGCATCAATTTGCATAGTGTTTTTTAAGGAACTTGGCTGGTAGCTTGCGCCAAACATCTTGAAGAACTACCACAGGTGATCTGTGGATTTATGCATCCTGACATACAGTATCCAACCAATTTGGTGTAATTGGCTGATCATACACCTGACTGTAATTCTGCAAAATCCCTGACTTTGTGTGTACCCCTTTGTGTGAATTTAATCTGGTTTGAAGACACCTGCCTAAATCTTTACACAGTTCTGTATATTTTTAGCCATCCACATGTTTAATATTAAAACACCCATAAGGCTGAAAGGACTGAAAGGACTTGATGGGCATAAGTTTTTTTTTTTTTTTTTAGTTTAGTTTTAGGCCAAAGATGTTAAAGAACAAAGACAAAAATGTGATGTCCGGCTTTGTTTTACAGAGGACATAAATTGATTGAAGTTTTTTCATCTTCACTAGGCAAAATTACTCAAGAGTACCTATATATTTTTTCTTTTTGCAGTGATTTTGAAAGTTTTATTTCAGAGTGTTGTTAAGAAAAGAACAAACAAATGCGTATGTTTGTATGCATTAAAGATGTTCTTAAAGATAAATATTAATGCTGTAATGTTAAAAAATGTTGGGGTTAAGAAAATAAATGAAAATCCATTTTTGATGGGCAAAAAAACTGTTAAAATTGAAATTTTCAAATGATTAATAAAACAACTACAAATACCCAATGTGACGCCCATGTAACATTTTAAATTTACCATTAACGCCCAATGTAACATATATGTCACTTCACAGATCTTTGGGAAAGGGATGTTGAATTTCAAAAATTATTTCAAAAATGGGTTCTACATGGTCCATATGGTTTGTCAAATATCCACCATAATTTTCCAATGGGTAGAAATGGGTCCGGGTTCTTACGGGTTAAATATTTGTAGTTCATGAGTAAGAGTACATGTTGAAAATTGACAATTTTTTCTATAGCAGTGCACTCTAATGGCCGAATGGTGCCATTTTTGGTATGCCTTCCCCTTGTTGGGTCCCAGGTGCCTCTGTCAAGTTTGGTTGGCTTATGTTAAATCTTTCCTCTGATATCCCATCACAACTTATATAAAATGCTGAGCATGCGGACATATTACAAACAAGCAAGTAACCTGGAACAGTTATAAAGTTATGTATGCAGAAAAAACTGAACGTAATGGATGGGCGCTGTTTAATTAGCGTTAATTTTGGGGGATTGCGGGAGATGCGAAGGGAGACAGTCCCAGAGAGCAGCACTCTGTTTTCTGCGAAAAAAAAAAAAGTCACTGGGTTTATCTGTGAGGCTGGAATGTTTGGTGTTTATATGCCTAAATAATTTCGCCGGTTTAGACTGTCGTGTGCGAGAATTTCAGAGCACACAACGCACTGAGGGTGTTGTTGTACCTGATTTCTCATAATACACGTGCGCTGAAAACCTGACGTTTGGACGCAGATTTAAACAGTAGGTGATGGCCAGAGGAGCTCTACTGATAGCTATGCTAATCAGGAAGGGCAATAGAACAACAAGAAGTCCCACATTTAATTCCCGCTAATGGGAGGGTGATGGTCCCTTGGTTAGCAAAGAGGCAAAAGCATTATTTCTGGAAATCATCTTGCGACCCACTGCCACCACCCCCCGGGGGGATCGCGGTCACCACTTTGGGAACCACTGCTTTGGGGTACATGACATGACTATAGACCTGTAGCCTTTTAAAAATGTGCATCTCTTGAAGATGACATCAACACTCTGGACAATTTTCTGACAGTTGAAATTCTTAAGTAATTTTGCCAATTTAAGACTCTCGTGTGCGAGAACTTAAGAGCACACAATGCACTGAGGGTGTTGTATCTGATTTACAGTAATGCACGTGAAACCATAATTAATAAATTCATCTCTGTATTTTCTGGTTTTGGAGGAGTACAGGTCCACTTGTGTATACCACTTTGTGTGAATTGATGCTGGTTTAAAGGTACCTGCTTAAATCTTTGCACAGTACTGTAACTATTTAGTCATCCACATGTTAAAACACCAAATCCAAATGTTAAAACACCCATAAGGCTGAAAGGACTTGATAGGCATAAGCTTTTTTTTTGACAGGTTTTAGGCAGGTGCACACATAGTGTGCAGGATGATAGTCAGGTGTATGATCAACCAATTACACCAAATTGGTTGTATATATCAGGAAGCTTACATCCACAGAGGATCTGTGGTTAGTTCTTCAAGATGTTTGGTGCAAGCTACAAGCCGAGTTTCTTCAAAAACTCTACGCAAGTATACCTAGAAGAATTGATGCTCTTTTGAAGGCAAAGGGTGGTCACACCAACTATTGATTTGATTTAGGTGTCTCTTTTGTTCAGTCATTGCATTTTGCATTTAGGGATTCTTAGTTGACAGCATTTTTTTCACACCTGCCTAAAACCTTTGCACATTACTTTGTGTGTGAATATATATGTATTTATGTATATATGTATGTATATGTGTATTTTGCACATTACTGTGTGTGTGAATATATATGTATTTACCTTCATACTGAGTCTAGTATTTATAATTTGTCTGTTAATTGTATATGTTTGTTTCTGGAAATTATTCTAATTAGTCTTTTTGTTCCCAAACACCACTTCTTGGTCTCTCTTAGTATTTCATGTGTATAATGATTATTACAACAAACAACAAAAACAGCAGCCATTTTAAGTTGCACTGGTTCACCCAGTTATAATGTTCAGTTGCATTTCCATTAAAGTAGTTGAAAATTTCAACTTCATTGCTAATGTGTGGTGGAATGAAATGTTTGTTTATATTCACTGCAGCTGAAACATGCTATGCCTTAGGAAGACATGCAATGGGAGAGGAGGACTAAAGAGTATCTGAAGTATATTGTAAGACTTTTTATCAACCATGTGCACTTGGATTTGTTGCAGTTCGTTGAGAAGAGACGGGAACTGAAAATGGAGGGCCGGTCAGAGAAGGAGATGGTGGAGTCCTATTGCTTTTTCCTTTGTGAAAGCTACAAGGTAAATGCTTTGTCGGTGTTTAATATACACAGAAGTGACCGTGTACAGTAGGCCTGTAACCATACAACAAAGCCACCATTAAAAAACAAAACAAAAACAGGACTATTCATCAATAGAACTATGTACATAACAGTATTGTTATATTTATGAGTAGTGAAAAGCTTAAGCCATTTGTTTATTTGGTGTATAATTTATATAACAGTATTGTAAGCAAAATAAGCAAATGGCTAGAGCTCTTCTTTTCCACTCTGCCCTAACCTCTTCCAGTATATCTGTTAAATACATGGCTATGGCTCTCATATGCCATGCGTGCTTGGAAAGCAGGGCTAATTGTTCTGGCAAACTGTGTCGGATATGTTCATCATATGCCAGGGGGTGAAGCTAGAAGGGTGTTAAGTGGCTTTGGAAGCTGACATGTTTGTTGACATTCAGGCCGTCTTCAATCATCGTGGTACAAATTCAAGTAGCAAGCAAACTCTCATACATTTGCTGTGATGGTTATGTAGAGTTTATACAATGTTCAAAATGGCTAATAGTTAACCCTTAACAGCATTTCTCATGAAAGCTGACCTATCATTTATAAGTTGACCAGATTTATCACACAGCAGTGAAATTGTTAGACACTGTGCAGATTTAAGCACATCTAGCATGGAGGAAATTAGAAAGCACATTTTGGGAAAAAGGCGCCAAATGACCTCCAAAAACGGGTGCATAAGCAGTGGCATAAAAATCCAAATGACCCTCGCATTGTTGAATTAGCGGTAGTCAAACTTTTGTATAGTGGTCGTCATTTGATTGGACAGTCACGTGACCTGCAGCTGGTGTAAATTATGAGAAAATGTAACTTCAACTTAGTAATGCTTAAGTTTTTACTTTTAATATTAACTTAAAATACCAATAATGGTAACAGAAAAAAAACTTGGTAGCCTTTACCAAGGGCAAAGAGCTGTGTCTGGATTGGAAGCACAAACTCTGTTTGTTCAAAGGGGAGTGTTGTGATACTTCCTTTCCCAACCATTACGCAATTTCATGGGTTACAGTGTCGCAATTTTAGTTTCAATACGCAAATCACTACCAGCTTAGTGTATAGAAATGAGGCGCCTTCCGCTTTGTGTACGAGGTCTTGCATTGCATTAGATTGTGGATTGTGAGTCCATCACTACCAAGATGGGGAAATCTCAGCTCATCAGTTCAGGCTATATTGCTTTTCAGCTGCAGTCCATCTGTGATAAAGGCCTACATGTTGGACACAGCTGGATGAATCTCCTGGGGAATCCCGCCAAGGGTGAGAGAATGACATCCAACAGACAGTAGGTTCTGTTGGTTGACGTGGAAGTGGTGAGGCCCTTGCAGCCTAGTCAGTATCACCATAACCACCATTTTCACTTTCATAAAACAATGACTTTATGGTCGTAAATACCTGAAAATAAATGGCAGGCTCATTATGCCATATTTATTTTGCTTTCCAGGTGTTTACTTGTGTAAGTACTCAGATTTACTTCAGATAAACCCTTTTGAGCCCGGAGTCACTGGAGACATCGTCATCTTCAAAGTGATAAAGGTAAGAGTGTTAAAGCAGTTAAGACCTGTTGATATGGGCATCATCTATTGCTGCAATTTTAACTGGTAAAAGTCAGCAAAAGTCCATCTTCGGGTGTAACAAATGGATGCGATCAGAGGAACTTTTGTGAAGTTTAAATTCTAAGGTTCTAAGGCTTGTGAAATAAAAATTGATTATATTTAGCACATCAAACTAAATTCTGATGACTAAATGTTTTTTTAAAGACATTACTGTATTAATTAAACACCACATTCAGTAATAGATGTGTGAAGATGTGGGTGCCAATTTCAAGGTGCATTAATTACACATCAGTGTAGTTTAGCAGTCATGCTACAATAATGCTAAACAGAATGAAAAAACAATTTCAGACAATTAATATAAAAAATAAGAAATTCATGTCCACAAACTCAAGCTAGATGTTGAAAAAATAATACTGGCCCAAACTGGCCTGTATGCTAACTACAATTCTTACAATTAGGACACTCCTTTTCATCAGTTATTGGATTCTTTGTCTCCCCAGGGCAAAATGAAGAGTATCTATGATAACATGTCCAGAAGTCTAGATCCCACCCCAAAATTTGACAGCCACATTTCCAAGAGCTTTTCACGAGTGGCATCTCACCGGTCCTACAGAGCCTTCGAGCACACCCAGGTACACACATGCTCGTAATTCTGCAATATCAAATGTCTGCTTTGCCACATGCCTGCATGTTAATATTAGATTGTGCCAGTGCCTGAATAGGTTAGGTAAATTTAACCTTTGCTAATTCAGTTGTGATATTAACATAAGTTTGTTGTGGAAGTAGAAGTCTTTATTGTCACTATTCGAGTGCAGCGAGATGTCGTTTGGAGAAAGCCCACAAATGCACCAAAATAGTAGATAAAAGCAGTTAAATACAATAAAGACTATAAAATGTACAACAGTATTTACAACTAGCAAAATAAATCAAATACACAAACCTACCCAAAAATGTACAGTCACAAGGTGCAAGCTACAGAGGTCGACCGATACAACAGGTTTATATATCGCCGATGTAATATGTTGGTCTATCTCTAGCAAGTTTTACATAAATTCCGTGATTATAGCACGGCAGAAGAGTAGTATTGCATGACAAGAGTAGCATTGCACATAAATATTGCACGACAGCAGAGTAGTATCATAAGTGTATGCATTTCTGCCATGTGAGCGTGACACCCCTGTGCTTGTATGTGACAATCTACTTCTCACTGACTTACTAATCTATTTCTGTACTAACAAGGTTGACAGACATAAAAAGTGTTCTCCCACCCACAGAGTTTCTATAAACTAGGTTTGAACCAATAGGATGTTGTAAAGTGAATTTAACTATTGTAAGCAATGGTGTATTGCTGAGTTTACCAAAATGCTAGTATAGAGATTTCAAACAGCCTGAGTTGTTTGCCTCTTGAGTTTCTACCCAACGTATTTAACCTTCTTCCACAGTAGCTACTCCACCCTCCACTGGTCCCAGCTAATGCACTAGTCAAGCCAGGACTCCAGAAGGAAACAAATTTAACAATTGAAATGAATAATAAACTATAACTGATAACACTAAAGTACCGTGAAATTAATGGGGAGGAAAATGAAGCCTATTGCTGCTGAAGCTAGGTTTTGCGCATGAGTAATGTAAAATGCAAAATACGGTAGAAACTGAGGTTGGTGAGAGCTGGACTCTATTTTGACCTTAACTACACAGTCTTTGCTACCTCAAAATGTAAGGTAATACAACCAAATCTTATGTGGAGTTTTACAATTTTAGGTTTAATTTTAAGTTGAAATGCAACTTTTCAGTCAACGGAGTGGAAAATGATGACTGTACTATACTGATATGCTCTCAGGTTTATGTACCTTGTCCTTCTTACAGCAATACTTCTATGAGTATGATGACATTGACGTCCGTACCCGTCCCAGGCACATTTGTCCCTATGCTGTAGTCACCTTCAGGTTCAAAGGAAAAGAATCAGCCACTCTGACTAAGCCCATGCCTCTCCTCAGGTATTGATTTAATTTTAGAAGTCGTATCAAATGTTTCTTTATATTTATATTTATATTTCCACATGTCAGTTACTTGAGTTGTTTTTCTGTTTTTTTTGTTTTTTAAGGTCCAACAGCTTTAGATCAGGAAAAGGTAAGATTTTTTTCTGCTGTTCTTACCACAACTGCTTGTGTATGGCTATTACATCAAATGTTAAGATACAGTGGTATGAGAGTTTTTGGCCACCCATCTGAGGTGTTAGCTTGATTTCCAAACACAGATTTTAAGTATTCATAGTATGCAATTGTATGAAATTAAATCAAATGCAAAAAATAGGCTGTGCAAAAATGTGGGAACCCTTGTCATTTTGTTGCTTTGATGGCCTGTAACTAATCATCACAAGAACACACAAAGTTGGTTTGGTGAGCTCGTTAAGTCCTGAACTTAAATACCTTTTGTCATTATTGGATGCACCTGTCAATTAAGGTTGCCAAATGCCAGTTCTCATTCTGTTTGACTCTCCTCTGAAGAGCTGCAACATGGCAGCCTCAAAACAACATTCTGATGACCTCAAAACCAAGATTATCCAGCATTATGGTTTAGGGGAAGGTTACAAAAAGCTGTCCAAAAGATTTCAGCTGTCAGTTTCCACTGTCAGAAACATTTGTGAGGAAATGGAAGGCCATGGGCACAGTTCTTGTTAAGCCCAGAAGTGGTAGGCCAAGAAAAATTCCAGAGAGGCAAAGACGAAGGATGGTCAGAATGGTTAAAAACAACCCACAGACCACCTCCAAAGACTTGCAAGGATATCTTGCTGCAGACGGTGTCGCTGTGCATCGGTCAACAATACAGCGCAATTTGCACAAGGAAAGGCTGTACGGAAGAGTGATGCGGAAGAAGACTTTTCTTCACAGTCGCCACAAACTGAGTCGCTTGAGGTATGCGAAAGAACATTTGGACAAGCCAATATCATTTTGGAATAAGATACTCTGGACTGATGAAACAAAAATTGAATTGTTTGGTCACAACAAGAGGCGATATGCATGGCGGCATAAGAACACAGCATTTGAAGAAAAACACCTGCTTCCCACAGTAAAATTTGGTGTAGGTTCCATCATGCTGTGGGGCTGTTTGGCCAGTGCTGGTACTGGGAATCTTGTTAAAATTGAGGGTCGCATGGATTCCACTCAGTATCGGCAGATTCTTGAGAATAATGTTCAAGAGTCTGTCACAAAGTTGAAGTTGCGCCGGGGATGGGTGTTTCAACAAGACAATGACCCCAAACATTGCTCAAAATCTACCCGAGCATTCATGCAGAGGAACAGGTACAATGTTTTGGAATGGTCATCCCAGTCCCCAGATTTGAATATCATCGAGAATCTGTGGGATGACTTGAAGCAGGCTGTCCATGCTCCGAATCCTTCAAACATCACTGAATTGCAGAGGTTTTGCAGGAGGAATGGGCCAAAATACCATCATCCAGGATCCAGACACTCATTGGTGGCTACAGAAAGCGTCTACAGGCTGTTATTTTTGCAAAGGGAGGTTCTACTAAATAGTAATATGATTTTTCTATTAAGGTGCCCAAATTTATGCACAGGCCTTTTTTTGTTTTGGGGCATATTGCACATTTTCTGTTAACCCAATAAACCTCATTTCACTGCTGAAACAATCAATAAATAATGCCAATTGTCATTCAAAGGGTGCCCAAACCTTCTGATACCACTGTACATTAGGGTGCATCATTTGCCCCAATGTCAGAAATTCAACTTGTACCTAATTTTAAAATGTGACAATACCAATTAAAAGAAAATCTGAGGAATATTAGCTCCATTGAATAATATCTACTGGGTCCACCAAGCCTCTTAAGTTAGGTCCCTGGCCCTGTCAGAAAAATCAGTTTTTCTCAAATAACTTTAAAAATAATGCATTTAGAGCTATACTGTCAATGAAAGTTGAATATAAATGTCACTATTGCGCATCTTTTGGTACCAGTCTTATATCTGTATCTTTATAACTTTCCAAGATATGACAATTTTGTCAAGATTTTTAGTATTTTTTAATTATCCAATAGCCACCACCAGGTCAACCTAAGTTGGCTGGCTGGAGTGATATCCACAAAGGCCAAAGATGAGATGAGAGACAAAGAGTGTGTACTAGAAAACTCCTCTACTCAGCTTGGTGGATGAATGATCAGTGGCAGTTGATGCACCATGGAATGACCTGCAGTTCAAGAATTTACTTCAGTATTCCTGTTTGTCAGAAGTGATATGTAACAGGGTTGTGAATGTGTCAGCAGTAAGGTACCACTAGAACACAAGACATCCTTGTGGAGCACAAGACATCATTGTGATGACATGCACAGCACACAGTGCACACAACGAAATTCACCTCTGCATCTCATTTAACCCATCACACGCATGAGCAGGGGGCAGCATTTGAACCTGCCTGCAATCAAGATCATTTCAGACCTGGGATTCAAACCTGCAAGTCTCTGATCCCAAGACCAACTCCCTAACCCCTAGACCAGCTGCCCACATGTACTGCTCCACAGTAACTCCACATGTGTGCCATGGATGGTCATTCACTCCCCCATCAGAATGGCCTGTGGCCACAAGTCCAACTCTTTAGCTGCTAGCCCACGACTGCCCCACGACTCTAGTTTGCTGTAAAGCCAGCTGGCTCCTGCATTACATTACACAGCTGACGCTCTTATCCAGAGCGACTTACAGATATTTTACAGGATTTCAGTTACAGCCCCTGGAGTAGTGTGGGGTTAGATGCTCAAGGGTATCTCAAGGGTATGGCGGGATTCGAACCCTTGACCCATCCTAATGACAAGTATGGCTCGGAGTTTGGTAAGCCCAAGTTTCCAGAAAGGATAACCCTGGAAACAACATTGACAGACCTGGTGGGGCCTGATTCATGGTACATCTTTCATCTTCTGCAGCTGGACCTTACTTTTCTCACCACTGATGTTTCAACCTGGCCTGCTCACCAAGCCTACCAGGAAGCCCTGATCACATTAGAATGCCTGAATGTTACAAATGACAATGTCAAGCTAAGCACAGAGTACATCAGCTCTGCAAGAGGAGAAGAACATTATCAGAATGTTCTGCAGGTGGTTGAAGCAGACAGAAAGGAAACGCCAAACCTGAGAGAGAAGATAATGCTTATTTAAGTCCTTGAAAGATGCGCAATGTCCATATTTATATTCAACTTCCATTGCTACTATAGGGCTAAATTCATTATTTTTATAGAAAAACTGATTTGTCCACAGGCACTAAACTTGAGAGGCTTGGTGGACCCAGTAGACAGCAATAGAATTTCATGAAAATTCTCATGGAAGTTTACTTTGGCAAGTGTAAAAAAATATACTAGGTACAGATTGATTTTTACAAAATTTTTCAAAAGTTTGGGCAAATGATGCACCCTACTGTACATACAGTGTCTGCATGAACAGATCCTACTGGAGAGAGAAGTCTAAAATCAGTAGTCTACCCCTACCCAGAACTGTTGTCTATGGTTTGATGGTTTGTAGCAGTCTAAACCTCAAAACACCACCTATGTAGGCTATTAGTTTCATCAGAATTTACCCACATGACAACTTTCACACTTGTCCATACGAGCTGATTTTCAATAAAGGTCAGCCAGTTAAATGTGTTACACTGACTTGCCTGTTCTCAAGCTAACCGGTTTATGTACATATTCTGAGCATCAATTAGTTATGTGAAAGTCTTTAAAACTGTTTAAAATTGTTTAATACCTTGTGAATTTAAAAGAAGGTGTTCAGTGTGACGACTGCCCCTCATTTCATATTAAAATGAACGGTGTGATTGATTCTTTTTTTACCCTGAAAAGGGGCGTGAATCACGTCGTAAGTTCCCAGATGTTTTGGTATGATATGGTTAGGTGAAGTTATTTTTCAGTCTCAATAACTTCATAATTTGAATTTGTCATAAATGAATATAAAAAACCAAATGTTATCCACCTCCTGTCATTTACATCCCAACAATATACAGAAAAACTGTAGATTTCATATTTAGAAATGTTGCTAGCTACCCAGTGATTAATAAGATGAAAAATTGTAATCGTTTAATCCTAAAATGAGTACATTAAACCTTTTTTTATTTAAGTGAATGAATTTAGTTCTTTTCACTTATCTGTCAATGCAATGACGATAAAAAATGATTGAAGATGTGTTATTTAGCTTGTATATAAAATGTTTGCTTAGCTTTTGCCTTGTTTCCTGTAGAAAAGAGCAGCTATGATGTGTGGAGCGGCGCTCTGACGAATGGTGGAAAGGAGGTTTACCACGTGTCCTTTCGCTCCCTCTCCCAGCCCATCCTACCATTTAAACTGTAAGGGCAAATCTATGAAGTGAACAGCAACTAAAAATCAACATTAACATGCCCTCTGTTCTCCTAGAGAATTGGCCTGTATGTATTGATTTCTGATACTGTTAGTGTGTTGTATAATGTAAAGGAATGCAGTCCTTGCACTGGATGAAAAACACTTGGCATTCTTCTGCTTTTAAAATAGAAAGTACATTTTCTAAAGGAGATCCTGTATTATGTTGAATGGTGTTGCTTTCCGATCAAGGGTGCTGTTTATTTTTGTCATATTTTAAAGGCCAGACAAAATCGAGATTGGTACAGTGATGCACCTTGAACAGGTGAAGCTGAAGATTCCCCCCACTCTGTTTTCCTGGGATCTCTACAGTGGCAGTCAGGAAGGTCAGACTCTTCTTACACTTTCTCTTTTGTTTTTTTATCCTTATGTGATTTTGACTATTTATTTATTTATTTGTGACCATTTCTGGCAAAAGACTACCAGTGAAAGGACATGACGATACACAAAAGTATTTCTTGGTCTGAGACACACCTTTACACAGACACAGTTTACAAGGAACACAAAGTACTTGTGCATGTAGGAAGAGCACCTTAGGGAGAAACTATAGCTATTACACCTACCCCTACACTATCTATAATCAAGTAAATAGTTTAGGCTGTTAGTCCCTACTCCCAGGTGTAACACGCACAACTGGCCGCTGACTACAGCTATTCACGCAACCTCATGTGAGCTGTACAGGACAGAGCAGCTGAGGGGATGGCCAACTGGAGCCGTACAGACAGATGCTCAACAAGGGTTAACCTGAACCAGCCGGCTACCGTTACAGTGACTGGGGCTGCTGGGGCCGTTTACATGATCCACTCAGCAGCACCTACCTATCGCTTTCCCCCATGGCTTTCACCATGCCAACAACATGCATCTCATCCAGGACCACTGGCAAGCCTTTGCAGTTTCCTCCAACATTTCCTTAACAATTAAAATAACTAGATAAATACATAAAAATACAAGACACTTGCACATGTGGGGAGAGCACCCATTGTACCACACTTCAGGCTTTCCTAACTACAGCCATTACAATTATCCATACACTATGTGGGACACATCCTCAGCAGTGTACCTCAGGATCCACGGGTGTTTCGGGCCTTTATTCACTGTACACCCTCCCCTGAGGCGGCCCCACTAAAGGTGATCAATCCTTTAGTGTGTGTCCACAGTTTAGCTACCTGCTACCCAAATTTCCAAAATGTACTTCCACAATTCACTTACAACCACCGTTTACTTCCAAAATTTGCTACTTCCTGCTCATTACCAACTATTTGCACCAACGCATAAAAAAAAAAAAAAAAAAAAAAAAGAAAATAAGGAAAGAGGAGGGGAAGGAGAAGGGGGGAGAGGGAGCCTGTCAGCCATTGTTGAGATATAGTTGTTTTATATATGACATACTGCCATCTTCTCAACACCTGAGAAAATCACATATGTTTTGGTTAGATAGCCACATTTTAACCTTAACATTTTTGTCTTGACAATGAAAAGTGGGAAAATGTTTTTGAACAACTTTTGATCTATAAAAGAACAAGAGTAAAATTTGATATTTCCAAGGTCTTCTAATAAAAAAAAATTGAATTCTGCTAAATTTTAATTATGACATGTTCTGCGCTTTCATTTGTTATTTTGTTTCCATACATCGATTGTGACTTCAAAATGATCTAGCTTAATAATTGTGCTGTTCGGAAAAATGTTTTTACTTCTGAATAACAACAGAATGCATTTCTTTACAGTATGTAAGAAAGGCACCCACTGTTGTCTTTTTGAAGTTGTGGAAAAAAACAAATATGGCAACAGCTTGACTGTTTTGCTGTACAAGTTGGAGCGGGAGAAGCTGGTGAGTAACATGATTATTAATTATTGGGGGAATGTGCATTTCATGAAATAGGAGCAGAATATAATTTGTTGTATTTTTTTTGCATGGCAGGTCCTTGTGAATGCAGTCACTGATCGAGGCTTCTTCTTCCTGCTGTCTTCAGCTCAGATGGCCAACCCTAGTGGTATTTATCAATTTTCGTAGTAACGGTGTATTTATTGAACATCTTACATGCTTGCTAAACATGTTTTTTTTTTTTCTTTAACAGAGAGACGAGATGGATGGAAAGGTTCAAATCTTCAGGCACTGTTTGTCTTCCCTGAGTCAAGAGATGTAGCCAAATGTTGTAAGTATGTGTGTGATTTTGTCATGTTTTTGCTGTCGGCTTTCAAAGTAGGGCTGCAACGATTAGTCGATTATGTCCACAACGTTGATTATGCATGTCCGTGGATAAGATGGGTAAGTTCACAGTACAGAATGGCGTTTCCTAAAAAAACGGAAGTTCAGGAGGAGCGTGACCAAATTTGTCACACCCTTCTCATTAACCTTTTCCGGTAACTTATTCACCGCTCACCTGTCACTGTTTCTGCTCGCTTCTTTCCGCTCGCAAGGCCTCTGCTTGCTCGCCTGTTTTCCAGTGTTGCTCCAAAGGATGCCTTACTCCGATCGCTGCTCGATAGCAAACACCAACATTCCCCAACTACTTCAAACCGCCAGCAGCTACTCTAAATATTTTCTCCGAGCTTCAGTCAACTTCTCAGTATACCTCTTCTGCCCGGGCGAATTCTGGCATCACTACGGAGCCTACCCTTCTGCTTCTCTCCCGCTGCCCGCCAAAGCGGCCATACACCCTGCCCTTTGCATCGGGAGCGTCATTTGACTTCCACATTTGCGAGGCTTGCGGATACAAAACCAAAGGTGTGTGCTGTGCCGCCTCCAAAGCTGTAGCGACCGCGTCGCTACACCTTCCCTATCCCCTTAATGTCTCGCCGGCTCGAACCGAGTTCGCAACGGCACCCCATACCCGCCGTTATGGTGTCTCTTACCCGGAGCCGTACCACCACCACCTAACCCGTTGCGGTACTCTACAGGCCTCTGCTCGCTTCAATACCAAGCCTCGGTTCCTTCCACCCTGTTACTTACATGTCTATCTCAATCCGTGTTGATGCAGATATAAATGGCCGCACTTACACCTCCGTATTGTATGCCGTAAAGGCGTGCTATGCATCCGTAGTTTGCATGTCTTAGGTTGGGCGCTCAATTTGTTCGTCTTCAGTGGGTTTATTTTGGATAATTAGCACGTGAAAAAGACATCGTGGTACTCGTGTGCCTGTTAGCAGTCTGATAACGATGCTAACCATGCTATGACTGCTCATCAACTAACTGTTCAACAGTGATTAGCTAGTGTTTCTTAGCCGTGATACTAGCTGCTTTACCTGTGCTACTTGGTAATTTCGCTGCTAATACTGCTAATTTCGATGCTATACTAACAACGCAGCTATACTTACAAGGCCTGAATACGTGGTGGGATATTGGCAACCTTTGCTACCAAGCAAATGCAATTTACTCAGATTTTGCATATGTTTGCACTGAATAGACGTCCGTTTGGGTAATCAGTGCACGGGAAATCGGTTGTGGCTTTTGTATGTATGTTAGCAGGCTGGTAATGACGCTAACCATGCTAAAACGCTGAGCAACTAACCGTGTTTAACAGTAATTAGCCAATGTTCGTTAGCCGCGATGCTAACCGTGCTACCAGTGTTACTTGCTGCCTTCGCCAACGTTGTTAGCGGCTATGCTGACAATGCTCCTGCCTAACAAAGTTTGCTTATTCAGCCTTCGGACGAAAAGTGAAGCGTCTTCAAGCTCCAAAAGAAGTCCAGTCCTTTACAGCCTAGCTCCTTTGATTGCTGTGGCCTGGATAAATGAGAATCTACACAGACAAGGTCTGTTTTCGTGGTGGGACATTAGCAACGTTTGCTACTAAGCAAACTTATATTGACTGGTTCCTTCGGAGTTTTACTCGAATTAATTCGGTTACGTTATCTTTAGTAGCTTTGGCAACGTACTTAGTTTGACTAAGGTTCCCTTTAAAAGTGGTTCATGCTGATCAGTGCCCTGATGAAGCGGCTCTCATTTCCCAATGCTGGTGCTTACACACAGTTGAATCGCCCACCACTCCGCAGAGTGGTTTTACTTCTCCATCAAACCCGTCACGGTCTACCCCGTACGCATGTGCAAACTTCGAATTCCACATTAGCAGACATCTTTATCAAATAATCTGGTCCTTAATTTACCGAGTCGTTCCTTCACTCCCATTATAGTCATCCCTCTCCTGTTTTTGAGCCAGCATTTGTATTGAGTGAAATAGCGCCCCCGCTTCCCCTAACATTGTCCATTGGGGCTATGAGGCAAAACAAGGTATTACACTTCTGTGGCATCAAGCCGAATTGGCCTACTAGTCACCACGAATGACAAATAACATTTTGGCATTATTGCTGGGCTGGCATGGTTTTCCCACGCAGGGACTTGGCTTTCACATTACCTCGTTATGTCTCCTTTGCAGTCGTCCTGAGGCACAAGTGTGCAGTGTCTCAACATGCATCGTTCTCGTTCCATCTTTCGTTTATTTGCCAATTAGATTTCATATGTCCGGAATCTAGCTATTTTAATGGATCGCGTACAATATGCACATGTTTCGTTGGGTACTGGTATCCATATTGGTTCGATAGTTGCAGGATTCCTTACACTGCAGCCTGCGTCCCTTTGGTTTTCATCTGGACAACCTGCTGCCAGAGGCTTTCAGTCACTTTGGAATGGCCCACCATCTTGCGTTGAGTCAGTGAAACTGGCAGTTAATTGGCAACTGGCTGCCAGTTAAATAGGGGTGGACAGGTAATCACGGAAATTGGCACCATGTGCTAGATTAGCACCAATAACTGGGAGGTACCTGAAAGTGTTCTGTAATTTTGATCAGTGCATTTTCTGCAAAATACAGTTTATTGGTTGGAATGCCTTAGTTATTTTGTAGAAAAAAGTTGTGGTAGCATGGTATTGATACAACAAAATGTCTTTCATCTGTTGAGCAGTGAAGATGGCATTATTTCAGAATTAATTTTGTCTGTTTAGAAAAAGATATTGTCACAAAGACTGTGCAGCTGTTGCCTTTGCCAGAACAGAAAGTGTTAAAGGGCACTGTGGAGCTTCAAAGTGTGCAGTTGGACTTTTTTGTACTTGCTAACGATATTCCCAAGTGCTCCGTTGACCCTCGGGCAATATATAGGTGGTTGTGTACACCAGTTTGGATAAAAAATTAAACGCCTGTCTCGTATAGACGCCTACTCCAAATGAAGGCAGGGTCTGTTGAGTCATTTGGGAAAATAAAAGCCCTGGTTATTATTTGCAGCTTTAAGTCAAATAGCATATTTTATTACGTATACCAAGATGTGCCTTGTACGGTGTGACAGACCATCACTTCACCAAAATGTTTTCTAAATTTCATAAAATGATGGACACAACTTTTGGGTTGGGAGGTATTTATTATTTAAAGGAGAACTTCGGTGTAAAATGAAAATTGGCATGTTAAAACATCATACCGAGTTGGTATGTGTACTGAGGAGCAAAATTGATTTAGCCTGTTGCATTCAGAGTTTAACTATCTTTCCTGGAAGTATGCCAGGAGTGTCAAGCTAGGGATATACTCGCCGCGTGCAGAAGTGCGCGCGCAAACGTGACGTCACAGCGCCGCACGCCCATTAGCTTTATAAGACCTTATGAGTGATGATGGGATAAGGCAAAAAGTTAGGTTAATAAACGAACTGCAGGTTTGCACCTAAGTTGGTTTGTGGATAAAACTGAACAAAATCCTAAAAGTTTTTAGTCAATGTTTGTATTTCTTGTGGGTTTCCAGTAATATTAGCTGATTTGTAGCAATGGAAAATACATGTTTAGGCTGGTAGTAACTAGGCTAAAGTTAGCTGAAACCAGACTAGCAATTGCCTGTTGTTTTCCATGGGGCTGCCACGCGGAATTTACAAAAAAATTTGAGGTGCAGACACGGCAAATATGCGCTTGGGAACGCCGCGCCAGATGTTCCCTGACGTCATTTTGACATCACTTTTGCACGCGCACCACTGCGCGCCGCGAGTATATCCAGGCCTTCAGGTGCCATAGTAGCCTATCGATCGCTTATTCCAGGAATGTCAACAATATGGCCGCATAGAACGTTCATGACTCTGATCGAATACTATGGATACCCTTTCCATTTCTGTGCATGTAGTCTGACATCCCCGACTGATGGTTTAGACTAGATTAGGATAATTCACTGGAAATGAGTTATACCTCTTAGCCTGTAGCACCCAACAGTAACAACATTACCTTCCTAATCACTTTAAAATCGTGCCCATTATGACCATCAGTACAGCCAGCTTTAGGCAGGTTTCGTATAGGTTTCGTTGAAGCCCTTTGCTTTTTTTTTTCAAGTTACATCAAACTGAAATCAATATCGAAGGCATTGACTACAATTATTCTACAGACAATTTTTAGTTTCAGTTGCTCAAATTTCATAAAACTCAGTCCTTGCAATCTCATGAAGTTGCATGACAGTTTGTCCATGGGGGCACTGGCAGCCTTAAAAGCTTGTAGTCTAAATGAAATGATTGTGTCATAGCATCGCACTATTGCACTCAAGATCATGAAATGTGTGATGCATTGGTCTCAAAATAAAACTCTCCACAGAGTTGCGAGTTCCACATTCATATGATGAATGAATGTCATGGCAATTTCATCATTGTGTTGTGTGGTGCATTTCTTTCCCAAGTCATTCCTTGGCATTGCATTGCTGCATTCTTTTAAACTGTATGCACAGAACAGAAAATAGAACATTTTGGGATAGAATTGAGCTGTCTGTTATCTAATTCTGGAGCAGACAGCAAAAAAGCCTATTTACTAAAAAAGTGGCGTGCCTTTCATTCAGAAAGGTCTGTGCAGTTCTGCTCACAATGCATATTATACTTGACGATTTGTTCAGATTTCTTGCCAGATGCATTAAGGAATGTGTTTTTATTTTGTCTAGCATTGAAGCCCACATCATCTCCCAGTGTTCTCCAGCCTCCTCAGCATTCAGTCCTACCCCACCTGGGCATGTTCATCCCAGCCCTTCATTTTGCCCTCAACAAGGTGCGGTGCACTCCCCAGACCACCCCACCAGCAAATCCCAGCATTGCTGTGGAGCAGCAGCTCTCTGACTTCCTCAGTGGCCAGCGGGAAGGCAAGCTCTTGCCACGTGTGCACATTGACTATGACCATAAACTAGATGACCGAGAACGCCTCTTCCCTGCTCCACGAAACAAGCTAAACCTAGAAGCCTATTTGCAGTCCTACATTTGTTGTCCCAACCTCTACTGTATTCCTGTTGCAAAAGCTCAAGTCATGATGGATACTCCACCAAAGCTTCAGGAATGCTGTACTGCCTCCAATCAGGAGTTGGCTGTAGATGGTTCTAGATTCAGTGGTGCTGGAGTAGATAAAGATCCAGAAAAGGTGCAACAGCTTCTAGAACTGATTCAGATCCAGAAACAGCAGGCAGCGAAAGGGTCGGAGGCCCCACTGGCCATGACAGTGAAGAGGAAGCGGGAGGACGAAGCAGAAGTAGTTAGAGGAAAATGTGCAAGGAAGAGCACCCTCAACAATGGGAACCCAACAGCAGGTAAAGACGATGATGATACACTTGGCCAGTGTTGCCGGGTAATGTTACCAACAGATGTTGTTTATGCACTTTGTCACTGATGTTGCACAACACAATTATATCAGGAGAACTAAGATCTCCAAGAGGCAACTTTTATAAATTTAGAAAAGCAACTGTGCATTAATACATAAATCTGTAGGCTCAAAATTATTGAAATGAAGATCCAAAAGTAGTTGTAATAAAAAAACCTCTATGGTAAAATTTTATATCTAGACAAACCAAATATTCTTAACACTTAAGCACAAAATGAAATTGTTATACAAACTACAAGTCAATTTTTGTTCAGACTATAAAATTTTAGCCAAAATAACAAGATCGCCAACGCTGCCATCAGTCTTTCCCACAGACCAAGTAGCATTGTGTGGTGCTAGATGGTCTGTGGGAAAGACTGATGGCAGCGTTGGCGATCTTGTTATTTTGGCTAAAATTTTATAGTCTGAACAAAATTTGACTTGTAGTTTGTATAACAATTTCATTTTGTTTCACCCTACCCCCCACCCCCAACACCTCCTCTTCTTACCACCCCAACATCGCTCCCCAACAATCCCCCGAACCTACCACCAACAAAACACCCAGGGTTAAACACTGATGCACCCACTAACACTGACAAAAAACATTGGCCTTTTTACAGCACCTCTGATAACTTTTGGTTTATTTGGTTACACCTTAAGGTGTACTGTTTTACTAATAGACATTTTTTTCTCATTCCCAGATGATGGTCTACAGACAGCTTCTCCACTAGCTGAGGTTTTGAGTCTTGTGGGACGACTGTGTGACACTGACTTGAGGAAGAACAAGACTGAAGGTACATTAAAACCTCATTTACCATTTCCTAGCAAATGCACACTAGTTGTATGTAGTATTTAGTGCTGGTAACCGAGTGACGAGCCTTGTGACTGATGGAGATGACTGGTAGCTTAGCTAACATTTTAAGATTGTTAAAGGAGAACTTCATTGTAAAATGAAAATTGGCATGTTAAAACATCATACCGAGTTGGTATGTGTACTGACGAGCAAAATTGATTTAGCCTGTTGCATTCAGAGTTTAACTATTTTTTATCGTTTGTCCCAGAAGGCTAACAATGGAAGTGGTAGGTGCAACAGGCTAAATCAATTTTGCTCGTCAGTACACATACCAACTCGGTATGTAAAGTAAATTTAAAGCCAATTTACTGCAGTAATTATCCTCTAAATTATTAGGAAATGGGTTTAACACCTAGTCATGCATGAAAAAAAAAATACCGTCAAATACCGTGACACCGATATAATTTTGAAAACTACCATGATATCAATTTTTGGTCATACCGCCCAGCTCTAATTACAGCCCATATGCAGCTTTACATTCTTATACATGTACACCACATTCTGCATTTTCTAGTTTCTGATTAAGTATGGTCGCACTCATAAGCACAGTGACACGCCTCACAAATAATGGATAGCTTAGCTAGAAAGTCAAAGATTTTCAAGAGCATGTCGCCTATTGCACAAGACCAGCACAGACCAGACATATCTGTAAGGGTGCCTATTAGGCACCAGTACTTTGTCTTTACAAACGCTTCTGACACCAGCTATGTTCTACTGCTAAAGCTTGCCAACCAGGCCAGTCTCTAATGTTTCAGGTATTTTATGTTTTATTCTCAGATGACAGTCTGCAGACAGCTTCCTCACTGGCTGAGGTAATGAGTCTTGCGGGACTATGTGACACTGACTTGAGAAAGAACAAGACTGAGGGTGCATTGAAACTGATGGAAATGCTAGACACCATAAACCAAACAGCCACAGTTGCTTCAACCTCGCCAACCTTTGATGGGGGCATGGAAACAGAAGTGGTAGAGGAGGAGAGCGAACAGCCCTATGAAACGCTAGAAGATAGCAGGGTCAAACTTGGTCTGCCCATTAATTGTGACATTGACCTGCGCAAGCAATTTGTGGACAAGGAAGACACAGACGGGGCTGACTTTGAGGTATGTACAGTTCACAGAACTGGATCAAAACAGTTCATGTTATGAATTCAATTATAGAGAAACTGAATTTGGGAATCATTCCTTGTGAAAATATGAATCCTATAGCTGTCAGTGGAAACACGGGACATTTTCTTGCATGACTAAGGCCTTCATGACACATTTTTATTATCTTAGCTGATTATTTCAATTATACATACAAATGACATATTTGGGAGGTAAAGACTTCTAGGCTATTTGGACCTGTTTAAAACAAAAAAGGTCAGCTTGAGACATACTTCCATCTGGTATTCCCCATACACTTTTTCCTGTAAAGAAAAAAATCCACATAGAAATAATGTAATGGTGTATGTTCAGGACTGAGCAAATTTTCAGGAGAATTGTATGTGTATAGGTTGAATCTGTTGGAAGCATGAGCAGTCTGGAAGCTTTTAGTCCTTACTCCGACCATGGCCATCAGCGAGGAACCAACCTCCTTGGAGAAAAGTCAATTCCCTGGGTTCTCATACCCATCACAGGTATATCCTCTGCATTACACGTGTTTTATAGTTCATCTGGTATACAGTGGTGCCCCACTATAATGCCACATCACGGTGGGCAATTTAAATTTTATCAGCCAAATCCGAGACATACAGAGAATGTAGAATTAAGTTTGCTTGAGTAAAAGCAATTTGGATTTATTTAATGTGGGAAAGGGGGATTGGTTTGTTAAACCATGACTTTTTTTGAGCTGTAGTTTTTTTTTGTTGTAGTTGTTCCTCGCCAATTTGCTGGGTTATTCACTGAATGCCCAACCTGACAAGTTGCTGTGGTTATCAGTGGTGTAACTGTAGAGTGGTCGTGCACGAGGGAGTTTAGTAAAGATATGCGCAGGCTGGAGACCGAATGGAAACATGTTATGTAAATCTAAAATGTGCGTGGTCTCTCAAGCACATTAATGTGGATTTATATTGCTGTACTCTGTAGTTTGGGTGAATATTAAACGACTACATCTAGGAGGAATGCTTATTCTATTGGTATAACAGGTCAGTGATCCGTGACTGAAAGCAACAGCATTCCACCGTGACTCAGCTGAAATGTTGTCATGAGTGGTGACTGTAATATGGAACGTAGGCTAAATGTTACCAGGTGTGCAAAGGATTTAAATCCGTTACTGAATGGAACAACAGTAGCGGGGGCACACGACTTTGTCACTGAGCTACCTGCATGTGGCAAGTAGTCTCGTGGCGGAGTTTATAAATAGTATTGACAGATGACGTCAAAACGCTGTTAAAAGTTACAGATTTATAAGAATATAATTTTCTTCCACTACATGCATCAGCTTTGCCATATGGCTTTGGCATACGTTTTCACACATTAGTTTGTTTTACCAGAGACCATAGATTTAAGCAACAAGTTTATTTGATTGCGCACACACAACAAAAACGATTCTCATCCATTCATTTCCTTCTCGGGCGCTGGGGCAGCTGGCAGTTGGCTAGTTGACGATACTTTGGGGTATAAATCACCTGCATTCTAGGCTGGGTTTAATGCAACTGTTTACCTTCTGACATTGAACTACAGGCTGGTTTTTGTATATTGCTATTTCAGCCCAACAAAGACGTTTTGTATGTTATGCTTATTAAATGGGCAACTGTCCCTGCAGCCGACCCATCTACATTTTCTTTTAAAACTGCAGACCATCGCCAATGCAAGACCTTTAAATTAAAGGCTACTCCGCATCCAGAAACTTTTAAATGTGCAGTTTACGTAGACATAGGGCCAAGTTGCATGGTTCTGTTGCTTCTGACTGTTGAATATAAGGATGGTATACCACATTCAATATTACCTTAATAGCTATTTAAATTTAAATGAAATAAATTCAGTGTTTCTCATACACCAAGTAGCATTGTGTGGTGCTAGGGGCTCTGATGAGATGGCGATGGCGACACCTGCCCCCTTGCCCCCAGGGTCGGACTGTAAGGCGCACCAGTATAGTTTGCTCATACCCATTGTTAGAGGAAGACCTGTATTTTAAATTTCATGTTCAGAATTACTTACCAAAAATTCATGTTAAAGTTTACTTTTTACCTGAGCTTTCGATTCTTCAAGGAATGAACTACAAAAAAAAAAAAAAAAAAAAAAAAAAACTAAAAAGGTTTTTATTTCAAATACTTAACGCAGGGCCTAGCTGTATTTCACTTTTTTGTAAACAAAATAAAGCGTATAATGTAACAATTATATAATAATACCAATTAAATAAATAAAATACTAAGAATGATGATGATCATGATAATAGAAACCACATATATATTCTAATTTTTTTAATTTTACTATGGGCAAATGCCATAGCCTCAACTATATAACGGCATTTCATCTTCATAGCATTTTTTACTGCGTTACCAACATTGTCTATGCTGACTTAGGGTGCGGGATGTTCAATAATGTTGAGTTCATAAGGATATTATTATCTTTTCTGAACTATTAACAGTTTTGGGCAGGTGTGTTTGACCACAGTATATCATAGCCTACTAACCTTTGGTAAACTGCAGATGTCGCCGACCGTCTTCTCTGTGCCAAATATCCTGCTACTTCGGGGTTTCCTTCGATAGTCTTGAAGCATTGCGCATGGATAGGAGGAGAGGGTGAATCAGCCCTCAGTGAGTGTGCATGTATCAGTGATATATTGAAATATTGAAATATTTCAATGATATTCGGGTCGGTTAAAATAAAGATGCTGAATACACTTTTGTAATTTATGGACAAGAAAAGAAAAGACAAAGGCATCATTTGGATGAATGAATTGCGCAAAGGTTGCTTGATAGCATCAATTATGCTTTTCCGTGACTAACCGCTCATACATTGTATGTAGGCTAATGGGAAATTCTTGTTTATTGTAAATGTTAAGCTAGGGTATTATACATTTTTCCATGAATGGTGAAATGGGACAAAATACGCTAATGCAGTAAGGCAGGTTCCTCACAACTACTATGCATCAACATAGTAACGCTTTGTTTTAAATGCAAGAGATGTCAGTTTTACGTAAGCCAATAAGGCAATGATCGAACTAATTAAAAGCATGACCTATACCTTTTAAAATAAGTGGGTTGGCAAGGAGATCGGGTACATTATTTTAATAATAGCTTGAGGTCTGAGTTGCGCTTGGGTTGGTTGAAAACGTCGGACCAGTGCAGGTGTATCCTCATTGACATGTATGCGCGGATGTTGATCTCTTTCTCTCGCTCTCTGTGCGTGTGAGCGAGAATGAAAAAAAAAAAAACTGAATTAATTTGTGGTGCTCGGTTTTCATTTTGCGGTGCTGCGCCACAAAATGATCTATGTATGGGAAACACTGATATTAATGCCGTATATAAGGCAAAAATGAAACTGGCATTGATCTGGTACATAGATCCGTCTCGCGGATCAATTACGCTTCTGTAAATGGGGATCTGGGCCAGCGCTGTTTGTGTGTGTGTGTAAAGGCTGGTGTTGACAATGGATAGAATTTAACACTCTGCCACAGACAAAGAAGAGGGGTTTTTTTTCTGTAGGGAGGTGTGTTGGGTAATGGACGGGTGGGGTGGGGGTGTGTGTTATGAAGCTGTCAGTTGATGAGGACATCAGACAAGTAGTAGCTTCACACACACAGGCATGTTCACAGGCACACACACACATAGCCATGACATATTTTACTACAGGACTTTTAGAGAGTTGAACAAGGCGGGATGTGACAGGTGATTATAGCCTAATTGAGGGGTTCCCACTTTTCAGACCGTGACCCCCGGTTTTAGGCTGCTGACTGTCCCCGCAACCATTCTCTGTCGATGCACTCATTCTTGATCTCTATTGTTCTGTCACTCTCTCTCCATGCCTCCTTCCCCCAAGTTAATAATGTGGCTGTTTTACGCGCACAAGGCAGTAGAGCAAAAACAAAACCGAAGGCAATCTCTGAGCTAGTGTATTTTATTACCAAACTTACGAGCAAAACAAATAGGCAACATCCCATCATAACTTATGTAAAATGCTGAGCATATACGGACATATTAAGAACAAGCAAGTAGCATGGACCAGTTATAAAGTTATGTATGCAGAATGTGATGGATGGAAGCAAAGCAGGTCCACTCTAGGTTTAATTTTGGGGATGGCCACCTGCAGATCATCTTGCACGTTAAGCTGAGACCTGTATTTATTAGCTAGCGAAAGCGGTCATATTGGAGTTGCTGTGAATTTTTTTCCTTTTTTTTTTCTTTTTTTTTTCACAGATTTTTCGTCAGTGATTCCCGGGACACTGAAACTCGGGGGACATGAATGTTTGTAGACATGTAGCCCTAGAAGTTTGTGAGCGAATAACGCCTTTTGGTCCCCCTGTGCCACCGCCCCGCTGTGCCAGTGTCCATTAAAGAGGGGGAGACCAGCAAAACTTTTTGCTGAATAACTCAATGAACGTTTCACCCAACAACATGACATTTTTGTGATATGTCGGTGTTACAGAGACGTATCGACCCAGCCCATAAACTCTCACTTGAAGCATAGCGCCACCTAGTGATATGGGTAAATGCAAAAATTGGGATTTGGAGTTGCCAATATCTTGGACCGAGAAGGTGGGAACTGCGCAAAATATGTCATGCACGATCACCACAAAGACCTCTAACACCACAGAACATACCATAAAATTTGGTCCATAGGGGGCGCTGTAATTGTAGAAAAAGTAATTTTGCCTATTATCTAGACAATGCTTACGTTTACAACAAATTTTTTTTTATTGTGAAATCTATTGACCCTCACGCATTGAAAACACTGGTCGACGCCCACTTCCAACGAACACAATTTCCGTGAAATTTTAATATTGCGAAAACGAATCTGAACGAACTCGTCATAGGCCGTTCATGTGAATCTCACCAAATTTGGTATATGTCATCTATAGACAATGCTGACAAAAAGTTATCAAAGGATTTATCTTGAGATAAACCGTTCCGAAGTTACACGTCAATGAACATTTAACACGTAGCTTAAAAATCTTCAAATGGCCGTATCTTGGCTAATAATTGCTCAAATTTGGTCAAAGTTAACATGCCATCTCTAAACAGCTTTCTTTTCATGTGTACAAAATTTTGTGACATTTCGTCATAGGGGGCGATGTTTATTGGCAAAGCTAGGTGTCAAAAAACAGTTTTTGTTAAATAACTCGTCAACAATTTTGCCCAAGACAACGATTTTGTGTTAGTATGTAGGTGTTACAGAGGCATATTGACCCAGCCCATAAACTCTCACTTGAAGCATAGCGCCACCTAGTGATAAGGGTAAATGCAAAAATTGGGATTTTGAGTTGCCAATATCTTGGACTGAGAAGGTGGGAACTGCACAAAATACATCATGCACGATCACCACAAAGACCTCTAACACCACAGAACATGCCATAAAATTTAGTCCATAGGGGGCGCTGTAATTGTACAAAATCTCATTTTGCCGACTCCTTGCCTTCACAAATCAGTCCTACACACTACACATTCAAAACCCACATCCATGCCCACTTCCAGGAAATCATTTCCACAGAAATTCTCACCTCACAACACTGCTCTACCACACACTCATCACACCAACAGTTCCCACATTTCAATATACTGCGGCGGTCATACCATGTACCGCTATGCGGTGCATCTAGTTCCACTTTCTTGTAAAAGTTATGTATTCATAAGAATATAATTTCCTCCACTACATGCATCAGCTTTGCCATATGGCCACGTTTTCACACGTTAGTTCAGGCATGTCCAAAGTCCGTCAGTGGTTGGTTTGGGGGTCAGTACATTCCCACCAATGTCAAGAGCAAATCTATGCCCCTGTTTGTATTGCATTGTTGAATAATGCACCTGGCCTAATTGGTTTGCTGGGATGTGCTTGACCTTTTTCTTTAGAATTTCATTTATGAAACACAGTTCGCCAATAAAAATGTGGATTTCAAATCTTCTCTTCTTAGTGTACTGAAATGATTAGTCAAGCACTACAATTTTGTAATGTCCTAGAATTTGAAGCAGATATGAGATTAAAACGTGACTAATTACAAATACAAATCCTGTAATTAATTACATTATTTTTTTAATCACCTGACAGCACATATAAATACAATTTAAATGCATGAAATTGTCCCATCTTCAGTGTCCCCTATATCACAAAGGTGAGGCAGGCTATACTACTTTAAGGGAATTCATTATTTGGGTGAAGATGTATGCCTGTCAAGATTTGCTAATGGTGATTCCACAGTGGGAGCATTATTTGATGGGTCAATTGGCTTTTTAGAATGTGCTACCTTTAGTGGCAGCCTTATTTAATAGAAGGTATAGGCCTGTCTAAATGAGCTACCTATATTAATATAAATGAGTGAATGGTGCTAATTCCACAGTGAGAGCATTATTTGATGGGTCAAGTGGGCTGTCAGAATGTGCTACCTTTACCTACTTTCATATAATTGAATGAATGGTGGTGATTCTACAGTGGGAGTATTATTTGATGGGTCAAGTTTGCTGTCAGAATGTGCTACCTTTTGTGGGAGCCTTATTTGATAGAAGATATAGGCCTGTCAAAATGACCTACCTTTAGCCATATTCATATAAATGACAAGGCTGCACCTTTCCACCGGCCCCGTGCACCTCTCAGAAAACAGGTGTTAGTAGCCTTTCTTCCTACAGAGCCATAACTACCCACGCGGAATGCCAGTGATTCTTTTGTTACGCTTAATCGCGTGCATAACTGCGTGGCCATGCAGAGCACAGGTCTGGGGGAGGTATTAATAGTCCGCCTTGCCATTTCTTCAATTATTCAGTGGCTTATGGCAGTACCAACCCACAGTATATCGACATTGTAACAGTATTCTTGTTTTTTGACCACAACACACTTACTAGTTTGCCCTTTGGTAGGCATTATTCACGGTTTTATTTCGCAAAGAAAAATCATACATCTTGCTATTATGTCGTGGGATGTTGCTATTATTAGCTCTCTTAACAACACAGCAGGGTTAGGTTCTTTAATACGGATGTTTATTTGACCAATGAACACTGTAAAAATGGGGAAAATAATATGTAATCACAACATTCACAAGAACACTTTAAAACGACATGATGACCTCTCGGATATCTTAAGTTGCTTCTGCCCCCACAATCGCAACAGCAAGCGAGCCAGGATGAGAATGGATGCGGTTTTCCGTGATGTTCCACTCTGGGAGAAAATGGTATTTGTGAAGCTCACATATGTTGTGGAAAACACAACAGGCAATTACAACGTCAGGCACAGAACCGGTTGCAATGCTCGTTGAACTGGATTAAGACAGGTTCCAAGAGATTCAGACATTTGCCAAGAAAATGCTGAGCTTATTTCGCTCGACATACCTGTGTGAGAAGACATTCTAACTTTTGAACTTTAACAAGAACCGCGTGAGGACAAGACTAAGTGACTCTCACTTGCGTGACATCTTGCGCACCAAAACCACTGCGATTGAGCAAGACTTAGCATTTTTGCATCAATCGAAATCTCAGTACCACCCATCACATTACTGCAGGAGAGTTATTTGTTTAGTCTTCTGGGGTAGGCTAAATAAATTCTAAAATGTGTGTGAGATTCTGATCAAAACTGGTTAGTACTTCTGAATAAGATAACTGTTAGCTGTTAAATTCACGTTTACAGTTTACATGTAACAGTGAATAATAGTATGTTATGTATAACAGTAAATTATGAATAGTGTTTTTTTTTTTTCACTCAGACTTTTTCAGCATTTTATTACTGGTCTTCAAATATAAAATGCACTATAATTTTGGTAAACACACATTTTCATTTGTGTTTTATGTGAAGACATAAAAACTATGCCATTGCAACAAAATTTTCATTAAGTACTTCATTTTCATATTATTATTATAATTAGTACTATGAATATTATTATTATTGTTATTCCTAGTGTTATTATCATGTTGTTACAATGGTTGGCCCTCATACATGTTCACCTCGCCAAATCCGGCCCCCCAGGCAAAAAGTTTGGACACCCCTGAGTTAGTTGGTATCACCATCGTATAATTTCAACAATGATAGATAGATGACTGGGTGACAAGACTGGCATATTTGTCGTGTATATTTGAAAAACTGAACGGACTTCATATGTCTCTGTGGTATGTCTGCTCTAAACTGTCGAGGGCCGCTTTGAATGTCCTTATGCCATTTGGCTCAACGTATTTATGTAAAAAGACTTTCTCAGCGCTGACTTACATTAAGAATAAATACAGGTCTTGGCTTAACTTGGAAGATGAACTACGGGTGGCCATCTCCAAAATTAAACATATGTGGACCTGATTTGCTTCGCGCACAGCGCTCATCCATCACATTGAGTTTTTTCTGCATACATAACTTTATAACTGTTCCATGTTACTTGCTTGTTCGTAATATGTCCGTACATGCTCAGCATTTTACATAAGTTATGATAGGGTGCTGCCTATTTGTTTTGCTCGTAAGTTTGGTAATAAAATACACTAGCTCAGAGATTGTGTTCAGTTTTGTTTTTGCTCTACTGCTTTGAAACAGCAGTATAAAACGTGCAAAACAGTCACATTATTAAAGTGGGGGAGGTAGAGACCGAGAGAGAGAGAACGATAGAGATCAAGAACGCTTGCGCGTGGTTGTGGGGGTCAGTCGCAGACCGTCAGCAGCCTAAAACTGAGGGTCGCGGTTTGAAAAGTGGAATCCTCTGAATTAGGCCATAATTGCCTGTGCCACCACCACGATGTTGTACCACACCCTGCCTTGTTCAGCTCACCAAAAGTCTTGTAGTAAATAAGTGTCATGGCTTTGTGTGTGTGTGTGTGTGTGTGTGTGTCTGCTAACATGCATGTGTGTGAAACTACTGCTTGTCTGATGTCCTCATCGACTGACTGCTTTATAACACACTCACCCACCACCACCCTACCCATCCATTCCCCAACACACACACACAGACACACACAAATATATTATGTAATATGTGTTATGCATGTTATGTGTTATGTATGATAAATTCCTGCCACATTTTTTTGTGTATAAGTTTGCACTTGGGGAATAGCATACAATAGCCACAAGGAACGTAGGCTACTGCTATGACATCGCCAAGGGATGCCAGGTTTAGTTAACACCCATTTGGCTTCAACACTTGCTTTTTCTAGTGAGAAAACAGTTAGGAGAATCAACCAATCAGATGTGGCTGCTATACTGGGCTCTGTACAATGCAACAAAAAACTCCCTGTGGGTGTGTAAGGGAATCTGGTGAAAGCCAGCTTCCACGACACTTCACTCTAAATTGCGAGTGGGCGGGTCTAATAAACCCGCCCAAAGTCGTTCACCAATCAGTATCAGATATGCAGATATACAATTTTTTTTCAGACAAGAAAGCTCGTCCTCTCTGCCAGGGCTTCAATCAATCAGTCAGTGACAGTGCAAAGAGTTATTACAACTGAGAATAACGTTGATTTTGTTTTGGAAAACGATTTCACGAAGTTGCCATTTGAGCAACAACTTCAGGTAAAGGAGAATGGGCGACCTACGCCAGATGTTGTAATTGTTCAAAAAACACCAATAAAGTCAGAACACTTTATTAAAACCGAGTGGCTGCTAGCACGACTTCAGCAAAGCTTTTTTGCATGCTTACTTTTTGAGAGGGCAGCGGCAGCTGGCAATCCCTGGGTTTCATGCGATTATTCTGATTTGATGAATTTGGGAAAGGCAATTGAGAGACACGAGTTTACACATAGTTGCAACCATGACATTGAAATTGGTAAGGTATGGATAGATCAGGCCTCAGTCAAGCAGCTACGCTTGGTGTTCAGCAGCACAGCATAGTTAGCCTGGCTATCGCGACTTGTCAATTCTCTGCGAGCATTGGTCTGGCCAAGCTGTGTTGTAAACCCATTTCTCAGAAGGCGGGCTTAACCCGCCTCTTTCAAATGCCTCTGTTTGCTACTGGACGAAGCTTCAATCAATCACACCCCTCTGCCCTCTGACGTATACCCCAGCAGAAGAAACTGCTTGATCCAAACAAAAAGTAGTAGTAGCCTGTAGTCATATAGAAATGGCGTTAAATGATTTTTGTCGGACTTGTGAGGTGAACATGAGAGTGGCTGGTATTGGCAATTTAATATTGATATTCGAAAAACGAATCGATGCGATCAAAGGCGAAATGTCCACAACAACAGCGTCCTCGCAAAGCCTAATGGACTTGGCTACCAGCGGGGCTAACTGATAAATTAAACTTTTACTGAAGCCGGTCGGTAGCATTGCAAAAACGCCCTTTCCCGCAACAAATGCTTCAAGGGCTGCCCTTTGCTCTATTTTCATATAGAACTTCCCTTTGAATTCATCCTAAACAGCAGCTACAGATGCATTGAAATCTTGCGTTTGCTCCACGTTCGCCATGTACACAGTGACTGAGATAGATTTCCGGTCGCTGAACTACCGCGTCATTGCCTTTTGAAATGCTCGATTTTCATTGGCCCCCTATCTGAGGACTGAGCAGAAATGGTTTAGATAGGCAGCTTGGCCAGACTGACTTGCTCGCGAAATGAAAATGCAGCGTCACAGGCAGTATGGGCGTGCCCAGGCTACAGCATAGTCAGAACTGCACCTACTTTTGTGACCCGTGGAGTCGATAACTTTGTGACCCGTGGAGTCTCTCGTGTCAGAAGGGCAATGCTGTGAACGCTGATTTTCTGCTGTGAAAGCTGACATTCTGCACTTTCTTCTGATATGCGTGCCTTATCTATGTGATCACGGGTTCACAAGTAATTTCAACTAGAGTAATGCCTGTGCAAAGCACTAATATGAGAGATTTTGGCTAATTTTAATAAATTAATATTTCACCGATACTTGAGCACAAAATGAAACGAGGGGTCACGTTGTAAAGCCACGATGTGTCGCTACGATGTACCGTTCCAAAGTAATTCAACAGAGAAGAATAGGTGTAAATTTGCCCGCACTTTGCGGACGGCGGCCCATAGGGTTAATAAACTCCACCACGAGAGTAATTTGGCACTTGCAGGTAGCTCAGTGACAAAGTCGTGACACTCCCGACACTGGTGCTCCATTCAGTCATGGGTTCTTTTGCACACCTGGTACAATCACCACTCAACAACATTTCAGCCGAGTAACGGTGGAATGCCGTTGCATTCAGTCACAGATCACTGACCTGTTATACCAATAGAATAAACAATCCTCCTAAATGCAGTCACTTAATATTCACCTAAACTACAGAGTACAGCAATATAAATCCACGTGAATGTGCTTGAGAGGCCACGCACATTTTAGATTGACATAACTCCATTCGGTCTCGAAACTGCACATGTATTTACTAAACTCCCTCCTGCACGACCACTCTACTCTACTCTACTCTACACCACTGATAACTACAGCAACCCCCTTAGTTGGGCATTCAGTGAACAACTCAGCAAATTTGCAAGAAGTATAAAAAAGCTATGTGTAAAAAGTCATGGTTTAACACACCAATTAAATAAGTCTGAGTTGTTTTTACTCAAGCGAACTAAATTCTACATTCTCTGTATGTCTCGTATTTGACTGGTAACATTTAAATTGCCCACCGTGATGCTCTGGATTAAATAACTCCTTGTCAAATCAATTGAAACAAACAAATGACTAGGCCTATAGCATTGCCCTGTGTCGTTTGAGGATACTTTTTATCGAGTTTGCCCTCGACACTTGTTTGTAGAGTTGACGGCACAGCTGGCCAAGTTGGGCATTCAGCGTACAACCCAGCAAATTCACGAGAAGCATAAAAAAACTATGGCTCAAAAAGGTCATGGTTTAACAAACCAATCCCCCTTCCCCACATAAAATAAATCCGAGGGTACATTGCATTGGGTACATTGCATCTTCTCACACAAAATGCACAAATGAGATTCACGCATGAAACCAAGGAAACCGAAGTGGTACCCACTGTATAGCTGGGTATTTACATTTTATTTACTAGTCAGTGCTGGAAAGAAGTATTAATGTGAAGGTACTTGTACATTGTTAATACCTAAAGGCTGGGTGGTTGGATGGGTGGGGGGGGGATGCAACTCTTTATGAAGGTAATTGACACTGGTTCAAAATCAGCTAAAGAACTATTACCATTGTGTTTTATGTGATGGAATTTTCAAAGAAAAAATAGATTTAGTTAGGTCCACCTTCTATGCGGCGTATGGTTTCCATTGACCAAACCTTCTCTCCTATTAAGGCATCAAACATGGAGGATACAGCCAGAGACAGTGGGACAATCCACAGGATCCGCGCTCGGTGCATTCTACAACAGATTCTCTTCAACCTCACCATGACACTGATCCCGCTACCAAGCTTGACCCAGTTACAGGTTTTGAAGAGCCTCCTCAGCCTGAGACAGAAGAACCCCTGAAAGAGGCAATGGAGGAACCAGCTAAAGCGGAAGGCAGTGCAGAGAAAGATCTGAATGCAGAGGAGAAGTTCTCAGAGGAGGAGAAGAACTTGACTGATAAACTGAAGTCATCACACTGCCAAGCATATCATGTTCAAAGCCGGAATGTGGTAGACAGTATTGTGGATGAGCAGCTTACTGACTTCTCAGCAGGAGTAATGAGCCTCCTGAAGAGGAAGCATGTGTCATACTGGCCCCCTCCTGCCTGGCCTCCGCCTCCATCACAGCTGAGGACACACGTGAGGCCATTCTCCGATTACGTTTCACGCCATCATGACCCAGTGCCATTGTATGGCTTTGTCAGGACACTGCGCAGCAGTCTGACTTCTTACATAGACTCGCACCTCAGAGTAGCAGTGCCGGAGTTGCCAGCTCAGGCCTCTTCTCTGCACAGTTCCTCCTCTCCTGACTCCAGTCCTTCCACTGTTTTAGCACCTGCTTCCTGTAGCTCAGTTTCTAACTCCTCAAATTCCCTCTCAAGACCTAGTGTTGGCTCTCTGCCTGTTTTACACGCACCACCCTCTCCAGGTCATCTCTCTTCTAGTCAAACCTCTACACATTTACAAAGTCTACCTCTTCCAAGTGCCTGCAAAGAGACCATTCAAGCACCCCAAGATCACTGCCTTAGATTGTCAGAATGGGGGCCCAATGAATGCACCGAACAGGAAGCTGAAGAAGTGTACTCTGGCTCTTGCACGAGAGCAAGTACTCCTCTCCCCAGTGATGACACTGACAGCTCTCCTGCAGAAACATCTCCTGCTGCTGTTGATGAGACCACAGAGTCCTCAGGGGGAGGAGACCCCTCACCCTCTTCACTAACAAACTTAATAAACCAGCTGAATCCAGAAATGTTCAGCAACTTGGTAGAAATCATCAAGGGCGTGCGGAAGAACTCTGTTCAGTTCTACATTCACTCAGGTGATGCCGAGGACAACAAGGTCTGCAGTGATATCAAAGTAAGTGTTTGATTTGGTTTTGAGTGCTGCCCAAATGCCTACATGTCATATTGTTATCATGTCTTAGTTTGTTCTTTTACAGGCAGTTATAGTGTATGTACATAGGAAAGCAGTTGATTCATAGGGACTTACTGTGATTCCATGCCAACTCCCAGTTCATGTCGTAGATTTTCTCCAAAAATAAAATGCAAATTTCTAAGTTCATGGGACCTTAAAGATGTCATTGCATTGTTTTTTCATTAATCTTGTGGTGCCCTGTGAGCCATTTTTGGTGGAAAAAAATGCTTTAGTGCTCCTGTTTCGGGCTGTTCTAGTTTGGAGGAGATAGCAGGGAGAATGACAGGTGCTCAGCTATGCTAGTCACAGGCTACCATCACTCAAAGCCCCCAAAGTCCACTCCTAGTTTGACTCTGAGATTAGTTTTATCATTTCTGCAATTTATTTTTTGCAAAAGCCTGACCAGTTACTTTTTCGGGGTCCGAGCAGATGGATGAACTGCTTACACTACCACAATGAAATGCACAGAGGATTATATTTGGTTTCAACTGCCAGACTTAAAAAAATGAGTCATAGGATTTTGCAGTGTCCCATTAATATGATGGAGATTGTCACATTAACTTCAAGAAAATTTAGGACAAGGACTGGGAGGTCCTTAATGAGCTTGTATGGAACAATTCAGTCATGGGAGTACTATGTTTCATTATTGTTCAAAGATCAAAATATATACATCTGAGTATACAAGAAAACTTTGTGTGTGTTTCCACAATCACTAGGGGGGCACCCTGTTTGAAAATTTCAGATAAATGTCCGGAAGGTTTCCAAGGGATTTTGGGATTGGATTTTCTTTATTCTTCACTTCCTTTCCTTTTACAATTTTGGAAATATTCAATTCTGACATTCCAGGTGTCAAGAAGTCTGAGTCACAAGATACAACGAAGTCATGCAGTACATTAGGGTGGAAGAGTCTTCCACTTCTGTCTGTTGATTCTGCCGTTTAAATAATCATTTTATCATTTTCCATTCTATCCTTATCCTTATCCTGGACCAGATAATCCTGTATAAATACATGCAGCAAAGTCAACAAATTGATTTAAAATGTGGAGTGGTTAAAGGAGAACTTAGGTGTAAAATGAAAGTTGGCATGTTAAAACATCATGCCGAGTTGGTATGTGTACGGAGGAGCAAAATTGATTTAGCCTGTTGCATTCAGAGTTTAACTATTTTTTATAGGTGGGCCGTTATCGGCGTCAACGTGCTGTGTTAACGTGAGACTCTTATCGGGCGATAAAAAAAATATCGCCGTTAATCTATTCTCAAAGTTGGGTTGGGAGCTGGGTCTATACTACACAAACTATGATGACTTTCACCAAAGATCTTAGATTCTACAAAGATAAGCCAACATAATACGTTACTATGGGACCAAAATGCCAACAAATTCCTATTTCGAACTCTTAGAAAATAATTTAGTGTGTCTGTAAAGCGAGCTAGCAAGCTAACGAACTAGCTCTAGCTCATTTAAGTGAATGGTAGTAACTATGACAACACCATGTGCTAAACGCTAACAGCGATTGGACTCACCTTGAATTTAATACATTGATGTAACCCTATAACTTTATATTACTTTGTCTGCTTACACTATAACCAGTAACAGTATCTAGGTGGGTGTTAGTGAGTAAAGTGACAGCTTTCAATTTAAAACATTACATTAGCGTAGTTCGCTAGCGTTAGCGCGCTGACAACCACATAGTAAGTGGTTGCTGCCTGACCTGAAATAAATCTAATTTTCGCAAAATCCGAACAGTACCAACTTGCACTATTAGGCTTGAAATTATTACAAATAGTTGGGGATTGTGACACATGATTCCAAAAAACCCTTAACAACTACAGAAAAACGTAATGACAAATTTATTAGTTAAAGGTGTACTTCCATCGTGTTTTCATTACTTTTGCGGTGTTCTCTAGTATTAATAATTGCCCTGTGCACTGGTTTTAATGAGAAAAATGTTGTAGTGCTTCTGTTTCAGGCTGTTTTAGTTTGGTGGAGGGGGTGGGGCCGGGAGAACGACACGATTTCACCAGAGGCACGCTCCCTGCAGCTTCCTTTGCCCCACAGTCAACTTGATAGCAGAGTAAGGTAAAGGGGAAAAGTCAACTTGACAGCGCTAAAACTGCACACAGAATGTCTACAGAGATACAGCCTTATGTGTTTGATCCTGAATCCGAAGAGGAAGGAGGGATGGCACAAGCACAGTCGCTTCCTGACCGTTTGTCAATGAACGTTTCAGAATGGTAATATTTGCATGACAAAACAGTGCAAGTGCCCGGCTAAATGCAGTCATTCAACTAGCCTGCTAATCTTATGCGAGTCAGTCACAGGCTAACTTTATTTAAAGCCCATTCGGTCAGTTTCTCTTATATGTATTTCCACGTCTACGTCACGCCGAAGCCCCTTTTCGCATTGGGTCGTTTTTCCGCCTATTGTCTTCTTTTGACTGATATAGAAAACGGGGATAGAAAAACATTTTGATATGCAGCATGCATATGCAACTCGGGGTGACCTATCATATTTCAAAAGAGCAAGTACTAAACGGTTTCTCGTGGAAGTACACCTTTAAACTCCACATGTGTCCCATTCATTTCAGTGAAACGAACCTAGAATCTGCTCTGCACTGCATAAAGGGGGACCCCCCCCCCCCTCCCCCTTGCGAAAATAGAACACTATAGAAGCAAACGGCTGTTGGCGACTCTCCCTCCCTCAACACTCTCTGCTTTCCCCTTGATATTTTAGCGCGGATGCATACCTACCTATATATTTTAGCGTGGATGCCTTCGGCAGAATTCAAATGAGCCATTTTAATCTAGATTAATTTTATGATTACAGCGAGATTAATCTAGATTAAAAAAATTAATCTATGCCCACCACTACTATTTTTTTATAGTTTGACCCAGAAGGCTAACAATGGAAGTGGTAGGTGCCCTTAGACGAAGCATGACGACTACTCTATTTTTAAACCATTAAAACAGCTCGAAGAAACTCCACATTCCATTGGTAGTACAACAAAGGCTCTGGCATTCAAAACGAACCACTGAGAATATTGTAAATGTACACAACGTTTATTTAAAAAGCTGTTCTTACATGCAGTCGTTTGCAGTTGTTTCTCGTTGCCGCCATGATGAAAGTCCAAACAAGTTGATTATACTACCTCTCCTCCTATTCTTCTTGCTGGTTCGTGTTCGTCAATCGACCTGTGCAGACTTTCATCATGGCGGCGACGAGAAACTACAGCAAGGTACTGCTTGTCAAAACTGTTTTATTAATAAATGTTGTGTACACTTACAAAGTTCTCAGTGCCTCGTTTTTAATGTCAGGGCCTTTGTTGTACTACCGATGGAGTGTGGAGTTTCTTCGAGCTGTTTTAATGGTTTAAAAATAGCGTAGCCGTCATGCTTCGTCTAAGGCCACATACCACTTCCATTGTTAGCCTTCTGGGACAAACGATAAAAAATAGTTAAACTCTGAATGCAACAGGCTAAATCAATTTTGCTCCTCCGTACACATACCAACTCGGTATGATGTTTTAACATGCCAATTTTCATTTTACACCGAAGTTCTCCTTTAACCAGAGGGAAATGACTGTAAAAGGACTAAGATCACATTAAGGAGACCTGGGTGTTTCAGGTCAAGCATATGTAGTTTTGTTTTTTGGAAACCACATCGCAACGTTCGACGTGGAATCAGCCAAACCCTGCCAATTGATTGCAACCTCGCAACTTTCACCAAACAGCAACTTTTCCCCCATCTTTTGGCTCATCATCTTTTCTTGCTAGACATTGTCTCCTTGTTGTGTTTAGAAGAAGCAGACCACATCTGTGATTAAAAACTCCTCACATTTGCCCACTAAAATAACCTCCAATCACCGCAACAGACAGTATCCCTTGCATATTTTATGAAAGTGAAGGAAAAACTATTTTGCCCTGCCTGTATTATTTAGTGCTGTCAGGCGATTAAAAACATTAATCTAATTAATTACAGGATTTGTAATTAATTAATCGAATTAATCGCATTTTAACTGTCCCCAAATAAAGAATTCAAATTCTAGGACATTACAAAATTTTAGTGCTTGACTAATCATTTCAATACACTAAGAAGAGAAGATTTGAAATCCACATTTTTATGGGTGAAGTGTGTTTCATTAATGAAATTCTAAAGAAAAAGGTCAAGCACATCCCAGCAAACCAATTAGGCCAGGTGCATTATTCAACAATGCAATACAAATACAGCTAAATAAATAAAATTCAGAAATGGCTAAGGCTGACTACCAAATAGGCACAAGCTACAGTATCTGTGGCACAACAACTCAAACCCAAAAGAGGATCTGGGGTTAAAGAACACCTAAAATCAAAAACCCACCCTAAGCTAACTTTACAGGATCTGACAACAGACAACTTTATGTCTCCTTGAGCCAGTTGCTCAGACAGACAAGCATGTTTACATTGTCTGAGTGTAAGGCTGTCCTCTTCTTTTGTATGATAATACCTGCAAGTTAAAAGAGTCTCTCACATGGCACAGACGTTGCGGGAGTAGCAGGTATTTGCGAGCAAGAGAGGACAGCTGTCCACAGTTTCCTGCATGAGCTCCCCACCACTCCAGTGGACACTGGTATTAAAATGCACGTTTCAGCTTTGTAGTGGGCTAGAGGCCCCTGCTCCTCCTTGTCAACCTACTTTTTGATTGAGTTTGTCTGTGGTGGCTTTGCTCATTCGTTTCCAAAATTCTGCGTGGTTTGGCGGAGTGAGCTCACGGTAGCGCCATCACCGGTAACAGTGGAACTTATCCGGACGTGTTTAGCGTTCAAATGATAAGTCAGGCTGGAGCAACTTCGTTGACAGGAAAATTCTTTTTTACAAAAGCTACAAATCACTGTGTTCTTGTTGATAGTCCTGTCCTTGTTCTTTTAATAAATAAACTTGCCGTTTAAAGGCCCAAGCAACGATTTGCTCACCTCGCACCCCTGAGTTGCGTCCATGTCACTTGTCACCATGCTTTGTTTGTTTGACTAGCGATGGAGGTGGGAAGGGACGTGCCAGTGCCAAGTACCCTTCAGGTCAATTCAAATTTAAAAAGCTCGCGCATTGAATTGCCACTCTAATTATGTTAATTTTTATAACGTGTTAATTTGCAGTGTAATTAATTAATCTTAATTAATGCGTTAAACAGGCAGCCCTAGTAATATTGTTGTAGAGCACAGGGGATGGCATTGACTGACACTTTGCCTCTGTAGCAATTATGTATTTATAGAAATCTCAACCAGCAAAACGTCATCTCAGGGAGGTATCTCTCCACAGATGTAGGCTAGACATGTGAATATGACAATGTTAAATTCACCTCAACATGTAGCATATTTCACAGCCATTTTGCCCAGCATGGGCATGTTAATTATTACAGCGCACAACACCTTTTACTGATTTGTGCACTCATGCTTGCTCTACATTCGAGAGTTTTTGTTTCATTTGTTTAATTTGTTTAAAGAGCTGCTATCAGTTCCAGGGAGACTTGACATGTGATGGCTGAGACATTCAAGTTCTTACGCTTTTGTTTACTGCAGGTGCATGTGTACCAATAAAGCATATGTTGTTACATTTTCTGTAAGCCTTCAATTTTTTTTTGGTTAGGTTTAGGTTTGAATTGTCACAATCATGTTTAATTTATTGTAAAGTATAATTTACTAATTGAGAAAAGAAAACAGCTTTTTTGCAGGTAATTTCTGCAACATTTTTGCAACAAATTCCTCAAACTCTTATCGCAGCTTTTTAGAAAAGCAGCTGCGAACATGGGTATTTTAGGGCTTAACTTGAAATCCTGGGATGGGGCACTGCTTTAAAGCGCTAGTAATGTGTCTGTGTATATTTGCCATTTTCCATGTGTATTGTTATTGAACTAAACACGAGTCAAAACATTTTATTAATTGGAGTTATTTGGTAACTGCTGAGCAGCCAATGGCATTGCATTCTGGGAGTTGTAGTGAGCAGTGTACTGTATGTGAGCAGCATGACGGCAAGGCAAATGTAACTTTAAATCTGTGCTGCAGGAGTATCTGCTGCGACTGGGAAATGCAGAGTCAAACCCGCAGCTGTTTTTGGAGAACAGTAGTGATGCAGACAAACTGTTCATCATCATTAGAAATGAGGACATTGCTTCTGAGATTCATAAGGTATGATTTATTAAATGTCAACATGATATTAAGTTCATAAGAGAACTGATTTAAAATGTGAGGTTTCAGTGTAAACATGTATTGTGTTGCTTTACCAGTTCACTCTTTTTATAAACCTTTAAATCATTTTAGCCAGACTACTAAGGAATGTGTTGATTTGTGTGGGAAAAAAGCTCCTGCTTTACTACTGGAACTGATTTTAAGACACTTCCATGTATTTACCATTTCATTCCTATAAGCTGCTTTTTGACCTTTAAAATAAGGTTTACCCACTTTTCTGACAACTGCAACAAAATGTAGCAGGACAGTCTTAAGGACACTTTAAACACAACTAAATTGATTAACTTAATGTTTTGGATTTTAAAAAGACAATGCCTCACTGATTCTGTGTTCCACATCATTTTATAAAGCGTGTGTTATTTTAATGAGCTGGTCAAACAGAGAAACTGAACTGCAGATTTTTTAAGGTGTTAATTATGGCCTTGGGCACTGTGTTAATTATATCAGATCCCTGCACTGGTGAAACTGAAGAAGTTGCCATTTGTGAGTTTTGCTGGGGTGGACAGCCTAGATGACGTGAGGAATAACACATACAATGAGTTGTTTGTGTCTGGTGGCTTCATCGTCTCAGATGAGTTTGTGCTCAACCCAGACTTCACCACGTGGGGTGAGTACTGATTTTCTGGTTTCACTCATTGCTGAGTCATGTTTGGCAAAGCCACTGTCTTTACATCCTGCTGGGGTTCAGTCATTTGGGGAAAAACCCAGTTTAGAGATTAAAAACAAACAATGGTGATATGCAGAACCTTGTGCTTTTAACATTTTA
Source organism: Coilia nasus (assembly GCA_027475355.1). Taxonomy (NCBI): domain Eukaryota; kingdom Metazoa; phylum Chordata; class Actinopteri; order Clupeiformes; family Engraulidae; genus Coilia; species Coilia nasus. The sequence continues at coordinate 1,612,041 of CM050211.1, forward strand.
TTGTTATTGTTTTATGTGTTTATTGGCAGTCTTCTCAAAAGATCTTACATCTGTGGTTCATGACATTTTAGTGTTTAGGTAATGTGTTTTTTTTTTTTCTGTGGAGGTCCCCTAAAAATAAGAAAAATTGATCCAGGCACTCTAAAAACGTAAAAAAAGAGGAGATAATAAATTAAATAGTCTTTATTAGACGTGGCTAAAGCATGTTCAAAAAGAGAGCCAACATGTTTCGACCCCTCACACAGGTCTTCATCAGGGCTAGGTTTGCATACACCTGTGAGGATAGGCGTCACCTATATAGTGACATCACCACATGTCACCCTGCAACACAGAAGTCCACCATCCCCCAAACTTACAATGCTCATTTAATGTATTTATAGAATGTAAACTAAAAAAATGTATAATGGCCCCCTTTTTAAGCAATCACCTTACCAAATGAAAGGTAACCCTGACAACCAATTTGGCCAGTGATTGAGGGCTGCGTAGCGCTCTACTTAACGTTACAAATATTAGGCCACGTTGTAGCGAAACTGAATCTTAACCCTGTAATTGAGAATTATTCTAAATACATTCTAAATTATCGAGTGGCATTAACGGGTTCATAAGTGGGGTAACATACTCTGAGGCGTGAATTATATGGTTTTAAGTCAACTTGACGGAGCAAACAACTGGTCAATCATTGAGAGTGATGCACAACTGCGCGAGGTGTTCCCAGGACCACCAGTAGTGTCATCTAAATGTTCACCCGCCTTTAGGGACAAGTTAATGCACTCTCATCTAAAAGCGCAGAGGAAAGAGACCTGGTTAAGTAAACCTACAGGCACTTACAAATGCATGCATCGCCCCCATTGTACTAATGTTACTCAGGCGAAAACTTTTGTTGACAGGAAAACAACCAAAGAATATCAACAGAGGAATTTTATTAATTGTAATACTACTTTTGTTATTTATCGTTTAACCTGCCCCTGTACAGACGGTTTCTTTTACATCGGACACACCAAGAGACGCCTGAGAGATCGTTTGGCGGAACACAAATATGCAATAAAAGTGGGCAACACTGACTATCCAATGGCAAGGCATTTTAGCGAATGCTATAATAAACACGATTCATTGTTACGCATACAGGGGGTGGAACACGTCAAACCTCTAGCGAGAGGCGGTGACAGGTTGAAGAGACTTGATCAGAGGGAGACTTTTTGGATACATAACCTGGATGCTATATGTTATCCTGGTCTCAATGAGGATATAGACTTCACTTGTTTTTTGTAACCCTAAATACCTAATGTAGTGGTGCGATATGTATAATGGACCCCTTTTTATATTTTTTATTGTTTACATTGTGTAAATACATATATAACATTAAATGAGCATCGTAAGTTTGGAGGATGGTGGACTTTTGTGGTGCAGAGTCACATAAGGTGATGTCACTATATAGGTGACGCCTATCCTCACAGGTGTAAGAAAACCTAGGCCTGATGAAGACCTGTGTGAGGGGTCAAAACATATTGGCTCTCTTTTTTTTAATATGCTTTAGCCATGTCTAATGAAGGCTTTTTAATTTAACTCCTCCTCTTTTTTTATGTTTTTGGAGTTCCTGGATCAACTTTTCCTGTTTCTAATGGACAGATCCCCAACATCCAAGAGCACCCAACATATTGAAAAAGATACTTCGATCGATTAAGACACCAGCCATTTGTTTTTTTTTTTTCAAAAATATTGTGCACTTCAGTGTTTTCTGTGACTGAAGGAAATTGCATTATCCTTTAATAGAGAGACTGCAGATGCTTTTGGAATTCCTGCAGCAGGTAAACACCCCAGAAACCCCTTGGAGGTGGAAAGTTCACTGCAGGACTCTAAAGAGGCTCAGAGAACAAAGCAGGTAGGATTGTTTTACATTACGTACTTGTTTCTAGATCATTGTCTGAATTCCTAGCTGATCTTACTGACTGAATTATCGATTAATACTGTCTTCTCATTCTGCCTAATATTTTCAAAGATTGATGGTTTGTGGTCTGTTTGTGGTCAGAGTGAAAGGTGATGCCTTTGGCTTGTTAAATTTGCTGACTGCCTACCAAAAGAGACACGTGGTGGAGTTTCTGCCTTATCACGAGTGTGATGCCCCTGGCAACTCTTCAAATGACCTTGCTTGCTTGGTGAAGCTACAGGCACAGCACACCCAGCATAGACATGTCATTTTCCTAACAGGTAAGAACAAAGACAATTATGCCGACAACTCATTTAACTAATGTTAATTATAAGCAAAGTGTGCAACTTAAATATATATATATATATATATATATATATATATATATATATATATATATATATATATATATATATATATGTTACAGATACGGGAATGTGTCTTAATGTATGCATTTTTCATGGTTTATCAGAGTTTCACTTCGAGAAGTTTCAGCATTATGCTAGCAGTGGGATCTTGATTGCCACTATCGATGATGTTATAAACAACTTAAACAACCTCAGTGGATTCCATGATGGCCAGCCAAAAGTACCACTTTTGCAAAATCATTCTGGAACATCACTGGGTAAGACTATGCCATGTTTATCTAATTGAAATTTAAACAAGTGTTAGATAATACAATTCAAGTGCAAGATAATAAAATGATCTGCTGTGTTTTCTTGTACAGTAACTTTACCAGAGCACAAGAATGAAGGTTTAGCTCTGGCATCTAAAGAATCACTGTTGGGAATAAACTTGGCTTCTTGTGGAAACACAGATGAAAGACACTCTGCACCTCCAGACTCCAGTCAACCAAGTCCTGATCAGCTGGTTCCAGATGGTGGTAAATCGTTGTCTCGGCCCTCGCCTGTCACTGCAATCTCTCAGGAACTGGACTTAGATGCCCTCAGAGTGGCCATGTCCAAGTTCAAAGCTGCTACAGCAGGCACAGATAGCACCTCCAAAGGTCATTTTAATGTAATTACCCACCAAAGCTACCTTGGTGTGGGTTTGCCACCTGGACTTTGCACCAATGCCTCAGAGAGTGTCAATTCACCCACTACATCGCTCTTGGCTGTAAATACTACACAGACTTCAAGTACAGTAGAGTCTCAAGTAGATTGTCTCCTTAAGGAGATAAGGAGTAGTACACACAGTACACATCCCAGCCCTTCACAAGATATCAGATCTACTCAACAAGTACAGGAGACCACAGTAACAACTTCCTCGCAGGATTATAGTACCCCTACCTCACCAAGAGACCACACAATTGTGAACTGTCAGGATTCTTCGCCTGGATTGGAGAGCCTCATGGCCTCACATATCCTGTGTGATAATGTGTTGCCCTTTGGCATTACAAACCAGAGCTCAACAAACACGACTACTTTCTTACAAAGTGAATCAGTGTGTGGTATGGCACAGGACAATATGGCTACTGTCACCTCAGGAATCAGTGACACAAACTTCAAGGAGACGATTAAAACTAAAGAAACTAGTCCTGATTCTCTTGATGGCTGCAATAGACCACTCCCCAACCCCCCAACTGTGACGGAGGCCAACAATGTCTCAACCCATAAACCAGAAGGCAAATCTTTTCCCACTTCTACTGTAAACACTGTGTCCAGCATTGCTTTGAAACAGGAGTTGGTAGAGTCCCCTTTACCTTTGCTCCAAAGCAAACAGCCGGAGGAGTCCTCAACCTATGGAGGCAATGCCCTCACAGTCCACCCTGATGATTCGCCACATCCAAGCACAGCAAGCGTCAGCAAAAACGATTCAACTCCTCAGCAGGCTGCAGGGATCTGGCCATATCCTCAAGGCCCAATGCTCATGAGCAGCCTTGGGCATGGCATCAACACTACTACCACCGACCCCAGGGCAGCCATGATGTTCCAGCATGTGATGGGGAACGGCTTTGGAAACAGACTGGGAGGTCTCACGCCCCGTTCCAACCTGATGCCTATACCAGGTGTTCCCATGGTGCCTATAGCCTGGAGTGGGTATTCAAGAGGAAGTGCCTCTACAGGCATGTGGGGCATGCAGCAGAGCCTGCAGTTCAGACCAATGCATCAAACACAGTTCATTCAAGGCTTCACTTGGAGGAGTGGTTACCCCGGCCAGGGCAATGGCTACCGCCCTTAGCGGAGACTGTAACGGCTTGTAGCTGTGCCTCATTGTGTTTATAGTTGCTTCAGAGAGCTGTGCAAAAAATACTTCTTTTTAAATTCAGTTTAGTAAATAAGCAATTTTAAAATACATTTACAATCCTCATAACTATTTTGTACATATAACATGTTGAAGTTAATTTTAGTATTTAGTTGAAGGTTTAGTGTGAGGTTTACCTTGTTAATTATTTATGTCAGGTTACATATATTGTCTTAGAAACCTCATTCACACACTTTTTTAAGACTTCAGCTGTACCTAATGGCATTAAAAGGGATCAAAGGTTGATGCAGTCATGGAATCCTGTGTCTCTGCTGTGTGTTTCTTGTTTTTCTTTAATTCAAAGAAGCACCTACCTTACTCTGTGACATACAGTAATGTGCAAAAGTTTTAGGCAGGTGTGAAAAAAATGCTGTCAACTAGGCATGCCTTCAAAAATGGAAGTGTTAATCATTTGTTATCAATTAACAAAATGCAAGGCAAGGCAAGTTTATTTGTATAGCGCATTTCATACACAATGGCAATTCAATGTGCTTCACAAAAATAAAAGCAAAGGACAATATATAAAGGCATAAAAGATAAAGTAAGTGTAAAAGCATAAAAGATATAAAAGCATAAAAAACACAAAATAAAAATAAATTTAGTAAAAATCATTAACAGAAAGCATCTGAAAACAGTTTGGTCTTAAGTCTAGACTTGAAACTGCCAACAGTAGGAGCATTTTTAATGTCTTCTGGAAGTCGGTTCCAGAGCTTTACAGCATAGCTTCACCACATTTTGTTCTAACAGCAGGTTCTACCAACAAATTTTTATGAAGTGATCTCAGAGACCTAGTTGGTGCGTATAACTGAAACATATCCAATAGGTAATTGGGTCCCATCCCATTTAATGATTTAAACACAAGAAGCAATGCCTTAAAGTCAATTCTATAACTTAGTGGGAGCCAGTGCAGGGACGTTAAAACTGTATTAAAAATGTTTTTTAGGTGATAGAATGCAGATTTAGTGATTGCTTTCATGTGACTGTTGAATGTTAGTTCACTGTCAATAAAGACACCAAGATTTTTAACAGTATCTTTTGCTTTAAGGCCCTTAGTCTCAAGAGCAGTGGTGATCCTACGTCTGTCTTCCTTTTTCCCAAATACAATTACTTCAGTTTTATCTGCGTTCAGCTGAAGAAAATTGTGTGACATCCAGTTGTTGATTTGTTCGATACACCCACAGAGAGACTCAAGGGGGGTATAGTCATTGGGTGACAGAGCTAAGTAAACTTGGGTGTCGTCAGCATAACTGGTAATTGACTCAGTTGTTTTTGATGATTTGCCCAAGCGGAAGCATATAAAGGTTGAATAGTAATGGTCCAAGGATTGACCCCTGAGGGACATCACAGGTCAAGGACATAGATGCTGAGGTACAGTTTCCAATAGCAACAAAAATGCTCCTTTGTTGTAAGTATGATTTTAACCAATTGATAACTGTACCAGTGAATCCAACCCAATGTTCCAGTCGATGTAGTAATATGCAGTGATCAACAGTGTCGAAGGCTGCACTAAGGTGCAGTAACACCAAGACTGATGTTTTGCTAACATCAGAATTAAGACGTGTATCATTTATGACCTTAATAAGAGCTGTTTCAGTGCTATGATTGGCACGGAAACTTGACTGAAACTTATCAAAACAGCTATTTGATGAAAGACAGTTAATTGATTAAAAACAATTTTTTCGATTATCTTTCCAATAAATGGTAAATTGGATATGGGCCTGTAGTTATTAAGCACTGAACCATCAAGGTTATTCTTTTTCAGTAATGGTTTTACAACTGCATTTTCTAAAGAGGAAGGAAATATGCCAGTCTGTAGTGATGTATTTATAATCTGAAGTACATCGGCTGATATAAGATGAAGAACAGATTTGAAAAAATTTGTGGGCAAAATATCCAGTTCAGATGTGGAAGAACTGAGATTTTGTACATTTTTTTCAAGGGTTTCAAAGTCAAATGTTGACATTAGGTTGAGGTCCCCTCTCTCTACAGCCAGTGGTTCCAGATTTTGAGCTATTTGCAATTGGGAAGCTATATTCAATCGTATTTTATAATTTTTTCCTTTGAAAAAAGATGCAAAGTCATTGCATTTATTAACCGATAAAAGCTCAGGAGGCAGCTGTGATGAGGGATTTGTTAACTTCTCAACAGTAGAAAATAGCACACGGGCATTGTTGATATTCCTATTTATGATGTTAGAGAAGAAGGGCTGTTTTGCTTCAGAGATTTCCAAATTGTATTTACCCAGCATCTCTTTATGAATTTGATAATGAATCTGAAGTTTAGATTTACGCCACATTCTTTCAGACTTTCTACACTCTCTCTTTAGCAGTTTAACCACTGGATTCAGTTTCCAGGGTGCTTTTTGATTGTCAAAGGGGCAATATTATCCATAATATGTGTCATCCTAGAATTAAAATGTATCATTAAATCGTCTGCGCAGTCTGATGGTTGACTTGGAGTATGTGAGAGTGCCTGCTCAAAAAGAAGACCTGTGCCATTATTTATGACTCTCCTCCTTACAGACATAGACCTGTTTTGAATGTGAGGGGACATACAAACATCAAAGAAAACACAAAAATTATCAGATATGGCCAAGTCCATAACAGTTGTAGAGACATTAAGACCCTTTGTGATAACAAGGTCAAGGGTATGGCCATGAGAGTGTGTTGGCCCCTGAACATGTTGTGTTAGGCTGAAGGTATCAATCAGTGTGAGAAATTCATTGGCATAGGTGTTTTCTGGATTATCGACATGCAAGTTGAAATCCCCTGATATAATAAGACTGTCAAACCTCAAACAAATGTTCGACAACAGTTCACCAAACTCTTCAAGAAAAACTGTTGTTGAAAGTCTTGGTGGTCTGTAGATAGTCAATAATAACATACTAGAAGAACACTTAACGAGTGTACTCAAAAGATGTAAAGTTGCCAAATGTTGTCTGTTTGCACTGAAAAGATGTTTTGAATATGTTTGCTATTCCGCCTCCCCGTTTATTAGTTATTGTGGCACTCATGAAGTCAAAATTTGGGGGAGCTGATTCAATAAGGGTAGTGAAACTGTTCGCTTGTTCCAGCCAGGTTTCAGTAAGAAGCATAAAATCAAGTTTGTGTGTGTAAATAAGATCATTAATTAAAAATGACTTGTTAGAGAGTGATCTGATGTTCAGAAGAGCTAGTTTTACATTGAGCGTGGGTGCCATATCCACTGAGGAATTCTGAGGTTGTTTCAGAACTGGCAGGAGATTAGACTGATTTACCCCACTGACAGGATGAACACGAATTCTTCTTTTTGTTGTGAGCACAGGAATAGAAAATGGCCTGGGCATCCTGGGTCCCAGCTTGTTTTCAAAACTACCCTTAATGCAGGGACCCACGGCATATCAGATGGCATGACAATCATGGAGGTCGTCCCCGCTGCCACTGTTTGTATACTGCAGCTGTGATCCTGCTGCGGGTGGAGGGGGTGGTGGAGCCCTGCGGTTTTTGGGAGCTGTAGTGGATGCGTATGCAGTTGAAGGTTGTGGGCTGGTGAAGGCCTGTCCATTGTGATAGTCTATGTACACTGCTTGTTTAGAGTGTCTTGGGCTAGAAAAAGACAGTCTAGCAATCGGCAGCAGTCTCTGCATACTTGCAGGGAATTGCAGGCGGGGTGATGATGGAGATGGTAAAGACAAATCAGGGGTTTTTAGTGAAACAGTTGTGGTTCGATTCTCTGTGTATACATCGACACATTGTTGCTCCTTTGATGTATCCTTGGATTCTTGCTCATTTGAGTCCTGAGTGACTCTAGTAGTGTCCTTGTCATCAACTATATCCGATACAGACATGTTGGCAGCCTTGGTTGGCGTCATGGACCTCTGCAGAACTCCAATATTATCAGCTATTAGCAATTGAGAAGCTATATTCAGTCGTATTTTATAAAATTTCCCTTTGAAAAAGGATGCAAAGTCTTCATTTTCCACATAATCTCTGCTCATTTTCGAAGAGCCCGGGAGGTTCTGTGCTGATGTTTGGCTTTGAGTCATTCTAGCAGTGCAGTGACTGAACAAAAGAGAAACCTAAATCAAATCAATATTTGGTGTGATCCCCCTTTGCCTTCAAAAGACCATCAATTCTTATACTTGCATAGATTTTTTGAAGGAACTCTGCTGGTAGCTTGCGCCAAACATCTTGAAGACCTAACTACAGATCGTCTGTGGATGTAGGCTTTCGGATATATACAACCAATTTGGTGTAATTGGTTGATCCATACACCTGACTATAATCCTGCAAAATCCCTGACTGTGTGTGTACACTTTGTGTGCACCTGCCTGACACTTGTTAAAAAACAACTTATGCCCATCAAGTCCTTTCAGTCTTATGGGTGTTTTAACATTAAACATGTGGATGGCTAAAAAGATACAGTACTGTGCAAATATTTAGGCAGGTGCTTTCAAACCAGCATCAATTCACACAAAGGGGTACAGACAAAGTCAGGGATTTTGGTTTAGCCTATACGTTTAAGTCAAGGCTTTTGCTTTTATGGTGAGATGGGCAACAGTTTATGAATTCAGTGGTAATATCAGATCGGTATCGGGTATTGACTGATACAGAAAATCCAGATAACAGAATCGATGCAGATCAATGCATTGCTTGGTCGTGGATTCAGTGCCGTCCTGCCCCCGCACCTTGAAAAAAATCCTAGGGTACAGAGAAGACGAATCATCCTTGTTTTAGTGGTCAGTTCAAAACACAGAATCTATGATGGTATGGGGTGTAGTAGTGTCTTGGTTATGGTCTGCTTACTGATATGGAGAGTTAAAATTAATGCAGAATAATAGATAAATAGGTTTTGAACAGCACAAGATGGCACTTAGACCTTATATGCTCAGGGTAGACCAGGGCAAACTACATTCTATACAGTGTACAGTAATACGGCAGGGTGCTTGCTTTTTGTAAATAAAAATTCCAGACTTTTTCCATACTTTTTTAAAACATTTTTTTTTTCCTGAAAACCTTCACTTCACGTACTTGTATACTTGCATGCCTACTCTTTTGGTTGAGATTGTACCTGTTGTGTTTAGCAGACATGTTTGTTTTAGTAAGTGTGTGAATGCAGTAAATGTGACCAGTTTGCAAAATCATAGCAAGTTTTTTGTATATGCTTTCCTTAAGTACTTCTTATTTTACAATAGTATGTGCATGATTATTGAGCACACTCCACATTTGACAATGAGAATTTTTTTTTAGACTTTTTTAAGACTTTCACACAAAATTCCAGACTTTTCAAGGTCGGGAAAACAGTGTTTTAAAATTCCATACTTTTTAAGACTTCCAACACCTGCGCAAGCACCCTGTAAGGGCAACCAGATGCTAAAACGGTCGCCTTGCTGTCCAGATCTGTCACATAATAAAGACACCTACCACCTGGGCTGCTGAACTTATGTCAAGGACAGCAAAGTTCCTTTTTTTATACAAAATCATCTTGGCAGTCAACATATTTAACTGTGAAGTGTCATTTGTTTTTTATTTAGTCTTACTCACCTTTTCCTGCCTTTTAATGACACGGTCCCAAGTTTTTTGAGACATGTTGCTGGCCTCGAATTTAAAATGACCACAAATATCCCATACAACAATAAAAAAAAAATCCAGTTTCAATAACCGATATGTTGTTCTTGGACTATTCTCAAATATATTGCTTGTATGATGTGAGAATTATAGCATTTATTTTTTATTTACATTTAACACATCATCCACTCTAATGGAATTGGGATTGTATACTTGGCCATTCCAAACCAGTAGCCTTTGTATTTCATATTTGTATTTTGTATTTCCTAAGACCCATGCCAACACCCTATTTCAAGTCAAAATTAATTAATGAAATATAGTAACAACTGTGGCGTGAGCTTTGTAGCATGAGCTCTGTCCTCTCTTTCCAACCACAGCTTGCGCTGAATATGGAATTTCATCCTGCTGGCGCCTCTGATCCCCCATAATGTCATGGACCTTAAAACAATTTGTAGTGGAGGTATGCTTCACCAGCCAGAGATCCATCATCACAGTAACAAAAGAAAACTATAGCTTTTAAAATACTTTATTTCATATCAATACTTTTCTTATCAGACAACACATTTCCAGTTGCTAGTCCAAATAGTGATCCGCAGTAAAAACACAGAAAATACCATATAAATTACCAATCAATCACTACACTAATTATTACTAGTATGAGTACTACAAAGGCATGTCATATGCACTTTTACATACACATGCACACACATACACTATATATATACATTCACTAGCTATCACAGCAACCTAATGACCACATACCATACATTGAAAGCAAAGTGCAAATGCTTTTATGCAAGTACTGATCAATACTGTAAACCTCCATTTCTTAATTTGTCTGGCTTAAAGTGCTTGTTAATGGGTTTTAGAAAATAGATCCCTTGAGGAGCAGAGGACTCAGTGCTAGAAGAGGGTGGCCATGCTTGGAGTTTGGCTCTAAAGCAGAGAATTCAGGCCCATCTCCAGTTCCCTCTGTTTCTGCATCAGACCCTGTGAAGGACAGACCAACCCCAACACATCAACGTACATACGTGTAGCATGTATGAGTATTTCGTAATACTGTACATTGTGCCTATTATCAAACTCATTTCTATTTCCATTTTCACCAATGAATGTCAGCAATCAACTCTTGGACTTTTACAGATGTGCTGAAAGTCAGCAAAGTAATGGGACAGCATACTGATAAACTTGTTTTCCAGGGGGCTTACAAACACATTTACAGCCTCTTTAATGGTACAAAATTGCCATTTACTTTGAGCGTCAAATTCTACCTGGATAGCTTTCCTTCATAGCTGCCTGCCTTATCTTGCCCCTACTGTGAAATCTCCAACATAACTCAATTTTTTTCATGTTTTCAGTGCGCAAAGACCTCTTACAGTAGGAAATAGGTTCAAAACAAATGACAATGTCCCAGGCCAAACAATGAAGCCAATATCCTCAGACAATTCACACTAAATGAATTCATAGAATAAATAAAGGCCAAGAACCTTTAATTTTGGCTTTGGTCTGTGAGAAACTCCTTGCATGACATCACAGAGGGTTTGTCCAGTGTTCTTGTATACAGTCTATGGCTATGTCCACATTAATGCGGATAAATACAAATTCGCTTATCCGTAGTAAAAACAATCTCCGTCCACACTGTCGTTTTTAGAAATGTCTGCTATCAAAAATTCCAAAATGTTGTGATTGTTACGTCACTCCAGTCCCGCCAAACTCCAGTGCACCTCAATGTTTTATCCTCCATTCCAAACCGGCGTATTCGGATCTCTCCACTTCAGCGGTCGTTTTCCAAAAGCTCCGTTTGCCGTGTTCGAATTCGCCGTGTTAATGTGGACGGGAGGCGCAAACGAATACATTATTATGCGTTTGCATATGTATCCGCATTAATGTGGACAGGGCCTATGATTCACACATGGAGAGGTTCTCCTTTAAATGCATCTTAAGTATATTTCTGCATACCTGTCTGAGATCTGAGAGGCCTTTGAGGATGGCCTTTTGCCGCTCACAGGTCTTCAGCACATCTGGATGCAACAGTGGGTCTCGCACAGGCACAGGGCTACTTTGGATGTTTCCACAAATACCTGTCCACACACATAACACACGTGGGTAAATAGTCATAGCTATAGCGTTCAGATAGCCAGGCTGTCGCACCAAGCTCGTAGACGGATATTACATAAGTACACAGCGTACTGCCTCAGTGTTCGCATCTGTCTTATATTACATTTTTAGCCTTGTATGACTTGATTCACTTGGCCATTTAAGCCCCTGAAAGTCACTTTTTTTCATTTTTGACAACTTTTGGACAAGGTACCAATAATGAAGAAAAGTTGGATATAACAGTTTTAGCCTGTTTACAGGATGGCACTCCAATACCACAAACAGAGAAAATGTTTTACACCCCATATTCTCCTTCCAAATGGTTCATAAATAAATTTTTTTTTTTTCATTTTTTATAACTTCAGACATTATAGTTGGCTCTACCACTTCTACAAAGTCTACAAAGTGGTAGCCTTAACCCGCCTCTTTCAAATGCCTCTGTTTGCTACTGGACGAAGCTTCAACCCAGGGATTAGAATTAACTTTTTTCACCACCGTCCCGCAAGTGTCCCGAAAATCATTTTGAATTTTCTTTTTTACATTTTACGTTGTTACCTACTGATAATATAATAAAAACACAATACACATTACATTATGTTGATAGCAATAAATACATTTATTCAAAACTAGATTTGTTTAGGTACAACAATCAACACCCTCAGTCACAGAACTGTGGCCTACATGACCTTCTGCCACAACTCCACCATATATTCTAATATTTAATTGTCACACTTTACTTGAAGTACATGCACTAATAGAATATCTGTATTTTCATAACAATAAATGGAAATACAGTAGTCTATAGCCATGACAATAATAACATATTGAATACCATATTGAATAATAATGTGTAGTCATTGACTATCTTGTTAAAGTGTCTCTGATATTGTCAAAAATGACACTTTGAAAAAGGTTGGCGACTCCTGCACAAAACCAGGGCAGAAACAATGGTCTTAATTAGGGGTGTACCGAATTATTTTCCACTCTGTCACTCAAACCATTTCCAAAGTGGAACCATTTGTCCTCTGGTTACATACAAGCTTCTTGGCGCCGCGTTTGTTCCCTGTTTTCCGCGGTGTTGGGGATTTTAAAAAGTGAGGTGAGTGGAAAGGGCGGCGCCGGCGCAATGTAAAGGCCTGGATATACTCGCCGCGCGCAGTGGTGCACGCGCAAAAGTGACGTAAAAATGACGTCAGTGCACATTTGGCACGGCGTTCTCAAGCGCAGGTTTGCCGTGCGTGCACCTCCGATTTTTTGTAACTTGCGCACGGCAGCCCCATTGAAAACCATAGGCAATGGCTAGTCTGGTTTCAGCTAACTTTAGCCTAGTAACTCCCAGCCTAAACATGTATTTTCCATTGCTACAAATCAGCTAATATTACTGGAAACTCACAAGAAATACAAAAACTGACTAAAAACTTTTAGGATTTTGTTCAGTTTTATCCACAAACCAACTTAGGTGCAAACCTGCAGTTCGTTTATTAAGCTAACTTTTTGCCTTATCCTATCATCATTCATAAGGTCGTATAAAGCTGAAAACACTGTAAATATACACACTGACTCAAACCTTTTCGGATTTATCCAGTTTAATTCCCAAATCATGATGTAAACCTGCAATTCAGTCATGTTTCACTCCTCTGACACGCAAGGCTCCCGAACTACTGAGGCATTTGACACCTCTGACGAGAAGATTGCCGTGTGTGTCGAATGAAGTATGTATGGGCGTGCGGCGCTGTGACGTCACGTTTGCGCGCGCACTTCTGCATGCGGCGAGTATACACCTAGCTTTATGTGTGTGTGCGCGCGTGTGTGTGTGAGAAAGAGAGGGAGAGAGAGCAGGAGAGCGGCTGAAGGACATGAGCTGAGTTAGGAAATTGCTGGCGGTGCTGGTGTTTACATTATTAGCCTATCTACTGTGGCTAAGTACTTGTTCCAAAAGGACAGTAATTCATTTGTTGTGGGTTTATCCACTATTCGGTTTCGGCATTCGGCCAAGCGTTTAATTTTTATTTAGCTTCGGCCACAAATTTTCATTTTGGCGCATCTCTAGTCAATGCATTCTCTGCTGAGCGAGTAGAGTCATTGGTAGTCATTGGTTGATGGTGGATAACTTGTGGATAATTACTTTCGCCACCACAACCAGAAACGTTGAGTATGATAACCAATAATCTCGGCGTGATGAGTAGACAGTTTCGGTGTGTTATTACATTGTTTCAACAGTACAACGACTGGCTATTTGCGTTAGCTAGCTAGCAGACCAGTTAGAGTAGGCTAGGTGATGGAATCGCTTAACATAATAATTTCAGAGGATGTGCAGACATGTTTGAATTTGTGGGAGGTTAAAGTATTAATCATTATCAAAGTATCTTTCTACCACAATTCCCACAGTTGTCTAGCTTCCTATCTTCCTAGCTTCGTCTCGTCCGAGCTCTAGAAGCAGTGCGAGCTCAACAGGCTGCAACATTGTTGCCACTTGACTCACAGAACAATATAAACGCAAGGGCGCCAGCCAGTCCTGTTCCATTTACGTTTTCACATAAATTGTTTCCCACCGACCACCGTTCTGGTTTGCAAATGTGATGAAAAATTTTAAATAGAACAATGTAGTTGGCCAAATTTCCTGTCGTCCCGAGTTAGAATATTGATCCTCCCGGTGACAATTTATTACGTCCCCGGGACGACGGGACGTTGTTAATTTTAATCCCTGCTTCAACCAATCACACCCCTCTGCCCTCTGACGTATACCCAGCGAAAGAAACTGCTTAATCCAAACAAAAAGTAGTAGTAGCCTGTAGTCATATAGAAATGGCGTTAAATGATTTTTGTCGGACTTGTGAGGTGAACATGAGAGTGGCTGGTGTTGGTCATTTAATATTGATATTCGAAAACGAATCAGTGCGATCAAAGGCGAAATGACCACAACAACAGTGTTCTCGCAAAGCCCAATCGACTTGGCTACCAGCGGGGCTAACTGCTAAATTAAACTTTTACCAAAGCCGGTTGGTAGCATTGCAAAAACGTCCTTTTCCGCAACAAATGCTTCAAGGGCTCCAAAACAGCAGCTACAGCTGCATTGAAATCTTGCGTTTGCTCCACGTTCGCCATGTTGACAGTGACTGAGATAGATTTCCGGTCGCCAAACTACCGCGTCATTGCCATTTTGAAATGCTCGATTTTCATTGGTCCCATATTCTTGCCGGAGCAGAAACGGTGACTTGCTCGCGAAATGAAAATGCAGCGTCATAGGCAGTATGGGCACACCCAGGGTAACAAAGTGGTATACTACTGCAAGAAAAAAGGAAATTTGGGTTTGCATTTCCTCTTGAAAAAGGCAATAAAAGTGGCATTTTTACGGAATAAAAAATCAATTTTCAATTTTCCTTTAAAGGAATATGCCACCCCCAGATGAAATTGAGTCTGTCCCCGCAGTCCCTAGAGTTGGATAAGTGGGCAGAAGCGTTTTCTAGCAGACCCAGCCATTGTCCGAATCTGGCAGCACTGACCTTAGCTTAGCATAGTCGCTGTAATTTTGTGTTGCTAACTAGCACACTGTGGCAAACGAGAATCAATTCAATCAAATTTTTTTGTAATTACCTCTCGTGACCTGTGCATTCAGATCAAGTACAAATGACAATGCTAATTAACATTAAGGGATTGACCAAGCAGCATTTAGATGAGGGACTATATTTCACGGAAGCACAGGCAAACAGTCTCACTGCCTACCAGTAACAACTCCACACTTGTATGTTAACGGAAGTCGGGGGATGGGAGTTTTCAGGTGCTGCGTGCTGTCTGTGCCTCTCAGCAGTGCTTTGCCTGTGCTTCGCCTGTGATTCCGCTGAATGTAGTTCCCCATCTAAATGCCCCTTGGTTTTGGACAATGGGATTTGGACAATGGCTGGGTCAGCTAGAAAAAGCTTCTGCCCACTTAGCCAACTCTAGGGACGGCGGGGACAGACTCAATTTCATCTGGGGGTGGCGTATTCCTTTAAAACACGACAATTACCCATCTCAGTTTTTTTCCCAACATGTACTCTCTTATGGACTATGTATATTTAACATTTTGAAAATGTGAGTGCTCTGCATTCATGATCATATGAGAATAAAAAAGGTTAGCAACGCTTTCTATGAAGCGTGTATTCATAAGACTCTATAAACACATTTATAAAGGCTTATAATGCATTCATAAAGTATGTGAAGTGTTCATAACTATTTATACATACTCATGACTGTACTCCTGAGGCATTATGCCCATCAACCACGTGATTGTGCAACTACACAGCGTTTCCACAGAGAAAATTTATATAATTTATGCTTTTCCAGCTAACCTATTTTCTTTGGTGGAAATCCACTGTAGCAATGGAGAACATAAATGCCAATGAACATGCTGACCTGAGTGTGGTTGCATGCACACTAACCTGTTGCTTGCCATTTCCTCTGAGGTTCTGGTGTGTGTGGCACAGCCTGCGGGTCCAGGTGGTAGACCTCATCTGTGCGCACATAGGGGATATAATCTGCTGATGGAAGGGCATCAGAGCGGTTTTCTAACCTCTCTTTGACTAAATCACGGGATTGGGATCCCTGGGGCTGCAGCTCAAATGTTGGAAGGGGGGCAGAGCACAGTCTATTGGAGAAAGTGAAAGGTTTAATTCCAAACAGATTTCTCAGATGTCTGCCACATATTCTGTGCCTGCAAATACAACTCTAAGACAGAAGTCTACGCCAGTCACAAGAACTCTTATGAAAAAGTGTTCACAGTCACCACTGACTCCTTCACACTGATCAGCCAAAATCCAAACCGTTTGGTTTGATACTAAACATACAATAGAAAATAATTAATTAAAGGTATGACAAAAATACAAAGGAAGGAAGTCATTAACTCGATAGCCAAAGTCATGCTCTGTGTGCACAATATCAAACAGGTGGCGCACAATATCACACACCTGTGTGCAATGCGAAAAGGGAAGATGCTAGGGGGAGATGCTCAATATCCATTTAACTTTTTAAATGGTATTAATGGAAGCAGGTAAGAGGCTGAACTTTGAGACTGGAATAGTGCTTTATAGCTGGCTTGTGAGTTTAAAGGTGTACTTCCACGAGAACCCGTTTAGTACTTGCTCTTTTGAAATATGATAGGTCACCCCGAGTTGCATATGCATGCTGCATATCAAAATGTTTTTCTACCCCCATTTTCTATATCAGTCAAAAGAAGACATTAGGCGAGAAAAACGACCCAATGCAAAAAGGGTCTCCAGCGTGACGTAGACGTGTACAAATGCATATAAGAGAAAATGACCGAATGGGCTTTAAATGATTTTAGCCTGTGACTGACTCGCATAAGATTAGCAGGCAAGTTGAATGACTGAACTGCATTTAGCCGGGCAATTGCACTGTTCTGCAAATATTACCATTCTGAAACGTTCATTGACAAACGATCAGGAAGTGACTGTGCTTGTGCCATCTCTCCTTCCTCTTCGGATTCAGGATCAAACACATAAGGCTGTATCTCCGAAGACATTCTGTGTGCAGTTTTAGCGCTGTCAAGTTGACTTTTCCCCTTTACCTTACTCTGCTATCAAGTTGACTGTGGGGCAAAGGAAGCTGCAGGGAGCGTGTCACGCCTCTGGTGAAATCGTGTCGTTCTCCCGGCCCCACCCCCTCCACCAAACTAAAACAGAAGCACTAGAACATTTTTTTCATCAAAACCAGCGCACAGGGCAATTATTAATACTAGAGAACACCGCAAAATTAATGAAAACATGATGGAAGTACACCTTTAACGCTCTACAGTCTGTAGTAGTTGGTGGAGCAATGGTACCATTATTTGAGTGTAGACATGGTGTTAGAGGAGTTTGTTGGTTAGTGCCATTTACATTCTTTGTTGTATATAATTTAAATGAAGCATGATTTGAAGAAAGTTGAATTTGAGTTGAATATTAATTTGTGCTACATATGATGCTATTATGATTGTAATTGAAGCAGATCATACAAACAAAATTAAAGAGAAAGTACTACAGAAATAAAAGGGGGTCATAGAGGTAGGCCCCTATTATAGGACACACACCTGTCAGTCTGGAGCGCAGTGCTTTTGGATTTGGGTTGTTCTATGTTTTCATCCTGCAGGAAGAAGAAATCATTACTTGTGCTGCCATAGTAAGTAAACACTGGACCTTCAAGACATTTAGAGTGAAATCGGTCTAGAAATTGTATGTAGCATCATGTACCATGCCGTGATATTTATTTTAGATTGTTTTTTCCAGGTATTGTGACCGGTTAAATCCTGTTCATTTGAGGCTGGATGATACACTTGGCTAATGAGATGAAACGATGATACATTATTATATACAATATTTTCAAACATTTTTTTTCCTGACAACTTGAACGTCTCAAAATGCAAAAAAAGGTACTCTGTGATCCTGTGTCGCATGATGGAGGCAACTATGGTGACTCTTTAAATAGATATATGTGTGATCACTGAGGTGATGTGATACTTCACCTCAGGGCCTAAAAGTACTGAGGCCATAGATGAGTGTACTGGATATAGTGGAGAACAGGAAGGGATGGAGGCATGCAATGTTTTGGAGATGAAAAAAAGGCATGTTTTTGTGATATGGTTAATGTGTGATAGAAAGGAAAGGGTGAGAACATACAGTGGTATGAGAAAGTTTGGGCACCCCTGACAATTGGCATTATTTATATTCACCAATCATTGGGTGTTTTAATTCACAACTTAATTTTGATATATCAAATAACTGATGAACACAATCATATTTCAGCAGTGAAATGAGGTTTATTGGGTTAACAGAAAATGTGCAATATGCCCCAAAACAAAAAAAGGCCCGTGCATAAATTTGGGCACCTTAAAGGAAAACTTCGGTGTAAAATGAAAATTGGCACGTTAAAACATCATACCGAGTTGGTATGTGTACAGAGGAGCAAAATTGATTTAGCCTGTTGCATTCAGAGTTTAACTATTTTTTATCGTTTGTCCCAGAAGGCTAACAATGGAAGTGGTAGGTGCCCTCAGACGAAGCATGATGACTACGCTATTTTTAAACCATTAAAACAGCTCGAAGAAACTCCACACTCCATAGGTAGTGCAACACAGGTCCTGACATTAAAAACGAGGCACTGAGAACTTTGTAAGTGTACACAACATTCATTAATAAAATAGTTTTTCACAGGCAGTACCTTGCTGTAGTTTCTCGTTGCCGCCATGATGAAAGTCCAAACAGGTCGATTGTACTACCTCTTCTCCTATTCTTCCTGCTGGTTCGTGTTCCTCAATCGACTTGTGCGGACTTTCATCATGGCGGCGACGAGAAACTACAGCAAGGTACTGCCTGTCAAAACTATTTTATTAATAAATGTTGTGTACACTTACAAAGTTTACAAACCTTACAAAAGGAAGGTGCCTCTGTGAGCAGGCATGCTCTGAGGCACTTTTCTGAAACAGGCCTAATGAATTTGAGTATGTCTAATTATGTTAAACACATAGGCCTCTCTAACTGCAGCACCTCACAAACACACATCATATTACTTTACCCCATCTCCATACCTTTGGGTGTACAGACGAGCCGGGTGCAAGTTCTTGTGGTAAGGGAGCTGTGGTTCTTAGCCATGAATTCTTCTCCACTAGTGTCATCAGCTCCATCTGCCTGCGGAGGCGGCTCTCATGCCGATGAAGACGCAAGCCCTGTGGATACCTCTCAGATGCCGGAACAAACGGCCTGCTGGGCTGTCGCGTGTTCCACTCAGGCCTCTTCCCATTGGTTGATCTGCCCCTATGGTTTGTGTGCTGAAACTGGTCATACGGGTTGCTGTCTCTAACTTCTCCTTGAAGCTCCGCTGCAGCATTCTGCACGTTGTCTTTGCCGGGGCTTGTCTTTTGCAGTTGTGCTCTCCCTTGGAACCTCCTGGGCTGAGCTGGAGGAGTAGGACAATGCTCCATGACTATGTCCACCACCGGAACAGAATAGTCACAATGGAGGTAGGCATCTGAGATTCCACCATCCATATCTACTGGGATCATAAACAACACACAGTAAAATGGTGCATCAAGAAGGTAAAGCAGATACTTTGTGTTGTCATGTAATAGTGTCAATTCTCCTATAGCCCAAATCTTCCAACTCCACCATGTGCCATTCGTGTTGATAAATTACTATGCAGACTTAATTTATAGGCTACTTAAAACAAGACAACAGTATAGAACAAAAAAAGCCAAAAAGGAGGCATTACCTGTCTGCACACCTGTTTCACGTCTGGGGGAGGCTGGGCTCAGATCCTCAGCTCTGACAGTGACAGAAAGGTTAGCAGGTGGACTCTGAGACTCTGCACTGAGCGCTGTAAGACAAAAGGAGCCACACACCAATGTCTTTATTTACTTTTTAATCACGTGGGCTACCGCATCTCTGTATGGAATTTGTGGTAATTTGGATATGTCCTTGGAGAAGATTTTTTATTTTCACTTTTTCTTGCAGTGGTGGAATGGTATGGTGCAATGCAACCAAAAATGCAACGGTGGAAAATATGGCCTGGTGTGTTATTAATTCAGGAGCTTTGAAGGAATCAGTAAAAAAGGAGGCCCCCATTGCATTGTGTTTGGTGTGGGACTTTTAAGCTGACTTTGCTCAAAAAATGGCGGCAACAAAGACAGAGAGGTAATAAGTGAAGTGCTTATTGCCTCATTCACAAAAGACCCAGGAATGCATTTACATCAGTTTCCCTTTAAAGGCTGAAAATAAGAGTGAAATGAACAAGTAGAAGATGTATTTATTATGAAATTTGGCATACACCATCTGCGGACCATGTGATGAAAAAGTTGTTTAAAGATTTCACCAAAACATGTCAATCAATATTTAAAGGAGTCAATGCATAATTTTTTCATGAAGTAGTAATGAATGTCCTGTGAGACAGTTTTGGTGAAAAAAATGCTTTAGTGCTCTGCCAAATCATGTAATTCAGACAAAAAAAAAAAGATTTCTGTGTGACCACTTCAGGTACCAGAGGCAGATCGCTATCAGAGCCAACAACTGCTTGCCTTGCACAGAGTCAGTGGACCTTCCCTCCAGACTTCCCAGCAGCTTTGAGACATCATGGCCTTTACTCGCTAAGTCACGGATCCGCTGCAGCTGCTTGTCCATCTGGGCTTTCTCTTGGGCACGCTGAACACTCAGCAACATCTCCTCTGCCCTGCGGCTCAGCAGCTCCTGTATCGAAACACAGTGAACACACCAAGCATCTGTGTGATGAAGTGCCATCACAGTTGAGCATGTGATCTGACTGCCACTCATCAATGAGCCTGGCTCTTTGGCACTGCATTCAGAGTGCATGTTTCGTACCCAGGAGACCTGGGTCCGAGGTCGAGTGGGGTGATTGCTTTTGCCCTTTGCTACATTTCACATTTTATACACAGAGGCAGTTCAATGTGCTATGCACAAATAAAAGCAAAGAACAATATGTAAAAGCTCAAAAGACAAAGGTGTAAAAGGGTAAAAGTAAAAAAAAAAAGTACACAGTAAATAAAAGCATAAGAGAACATAAAATAATAAAGATGTGTGAAGGAAAATCATAAGCAGAAATCATCTGAAAAGATAAAATAAGTGCAATGCTTAAAAGGATAACAGTAAAGTCAGTATAAGATAAATGACATAAAAGCATAACAAAACATAAATCAAGCGCAAGCAGAGATAGCAACCTGGTCCCCCATATGGGCGGACACTCACACACACAGACGGACAGGGTCACTGCAATACCTGTGATAAGTATAAATGAGTAATTAAAGGTACATTTTTAGCAGAAATCATCTGGAAAGATAAAATAAGTGTAAATGCTTAACTTGTTTTTTTTTTTTAATATGATAGGTCCCTATATTGCATATGCATGCTGCACGTGAAAATGTTGTTCTACGCTGATTGCCTCCATTAGTCAATGAAAGAAAATAGGCGGGAAAACAAGTGCTCCATCTCCTCCACCAAACTAGAACAGCCTGTAACAGCAGCACTAAAGCATTTTTTCACCAAAACCAGCTAGCATGCCATTCATTAATTCTAGAGATCACTGCAACAAATAATGAAAAGATGATGCAATGACACATTTAAGTCTAGATTTGAAACTGGCGACAATAGGAGCATTTTTATATCTTCTGGAAGTAGGTTCCAAAGCTGAACAGCAGCTACAGCTGAAAGCTGCTTCGCCATATTTTGTTCTGACAGCAGATGACAGCAATCAATAGATTTTTCTGCTGTGATCTTAGAGACCTAGTTGGCTGAAACATATCCGATAAGTAATTGGGTCCCATCCCATTTCATGTTTTAAACACAAAAAGTAATGCCTTTAAGTCAATTCTATAACATACTGGTAGCCAGTGCAGGGACCTTAAAATTGGAGTAATGTGGTCAGTTCTTTATGTTCTTGTAAGAACCCTTGCTGCTGCATTTTGGATCACTTGAAGGTGTTTGATAGTCTTTTTTTAGGAAGGCCTGTAAAAAGGCCATTGCAGTAATCAACCCTACTGGAAATAAAGATATGTACAAGTTTTTCTAGATCTTGTTTTCACCTCTAGATGATAAAATGTGGAGGAAATGCACTGTCCTGTGTTTAGACTGCGGCCACATCAACACATATCTGATACATATCTGATTTATTACCACATATGAAAGAGGCCTAAAGCCGATCTTGAGAAATTGGAATCCATGTGACTTTTTACTGTTTAGACTGTCATAATGCAGATTGGATTTGTGCCACATGTGAGCAAAAAATGGGAATTGGGTCACTTTTAACTGGCAGTTTAAACGCAGCCATAATGTTGGAAGAGTTAAAATTGTTAAGGTCACAAACACTTCTCACCTCTTTGTTTCTCTCTCTCTTGGCATCAAGTAGGTACTGCTGCTGAAGACGTTCTCTCTCCTTTGTCACCCTGTTCTCCTCCTCCTGTTCCTTTTTTTTCCGCTCCAAATCCTCTTGCTCTCGCTGCCTCCTCCTCTCCTCCACCTGACTGCTGATTGCTCGCTGTAGTACAACCACACAAGAACATGAGGCACTGCACTGTTTACTAGAAATCCATACATTTGTTACTATGAAGAAGCTTTTATTTCCTTATCATTAACAACAGACTGGTCAATTAAATAATTAGAGGTGGATAAACCAGCTTGTCCTGCCATATATTCCTTTTACCTCTGCTCTCAACACGGGATTTCTCATTATCAGTTTATCTACCTGGCCGAAGAGTTGTGCTAATTAGGATCAGCTGGTTTATTGAAATAGGTGCAACGAATGTGTGGCAGATCTTTTACTTTCTGAACCCAGGATGTCTGCCTGTAAATAATTTAGTGGAGTACCCGGTGCTCTAACTGTTTCAGACGTTTTCTCTCTCTCTCCTCCAACTGTGCAGGGTCCAACAGAGCAGTCATACTCCGGAGGTAACTAAAAAAGACAAGTACATATAATCAGTAATATACATCACCTGCATACAGGTGGTCTATGCAAACATTTTTTTTGTAATTCATCAAATATCTGAAAAAATCTGAAAAAAAAAAAGAGTAAACATACTGAGGGTGGAAACCAAAATTGTGAATTAAAAAAACACCTGAAGACAAACAGCCTAACCACCAGAGTTTGTTTAATGGACCTGGAAGAAAATACTCTAAATAAGTTAGAGAAGCTAGCACTACAAAACCCTTATTCTATGAAGCAAGCATGTGAGAAAACAGAGCAAAGTACAGTATAGAACAAAAGTGAGTACATTGTCACATTTCAGCATTGCAGGACAGTAAATGTGGCTACACTGCTATATAATCTTTACGCTGATTACTTCAAAATAAAGCCAAGTTTCATTTGTATACTATTATCTTTTGAGAAGATGTATTATTTTGAAAGATGAGGTATGTACATACTTATGTATTTAAATGAGATATGTACTTTTGTGACTGTACGATTATGATGATTCTTGGCAGGTGCTTTGCAGGGACATACAATACTAAAAGACCACAGTATTAACTAAGTATTAACAATATCCAAAGATATTTGGATAAAATGTTTTAAATATAAAAAAACATTTTAGGGAAAAAATATAATCATAACTTGGAAAGGCTAGTAATAGTCACAAACATACTTCATCTACTGCACAATAAATGACTGGAGAAAGAGCCTTCGTAATGTAGGGAACATTTGCTTTTTCTAGTGAGTGACCTACCTGGCTTGTGGGGGGTTGCTTCCAGTGGTGGTGTCCGCACTGGACCTGCCTTGGCTGTCTCCTCCTAACACGCTTGTGTCCGCTGTGCCAATTGACGAAGAACGTTGGTGTGACAGGGAGCTGCAAGCACATTTGTCTCCCTTGTCACACAGCAGAACGGAGGCTTGAGGCAGAATAACCTTATGTAAGGAGTCGAAGTGCATCGCCCAGCGATCATGATCCTCTGCCTAAAAAAGTAGATATTAATACAAATATTAATATTTATTAACTACAATGTTTTGTTTATTAGCATGTGCCAGCTGAATAAAAATTGCAAACATTCTTGAGAATCAGATTGTGTTAGCAAAAGCGGCCAAAATGTCAAAATAAAGTACCGCAATCTACATGGATCCACAGCAGTTTACAAGCAGGAATCGCTAAGATGAACTGCATGACAGCCGCCAAACTGTCAACATGTTTTATGCTTAAGAATGAGAAATTAACTGAGATTCATGGTGAAAATCTTCAAGGTTATTCACATAAAATTCTAATAGTAGCCTACTATTTTCTGAATGCACTAAAAACTTTTTTTTTTTCAGAGAGAGTGACATAATTATCACAATTATAGTTGATACATTAAGATATAATAAGGATACATTAAAACATTGCAGCTTACTGATAAAAGGCATTATACAATGCACACACAAGTCTTGCACCCTTAGTATGGGGATAAATTAACATGCTCACAACAAAAGCTTTCAGGATATATATACTTATATAGTCACCTTTATGGCATTCGCTGGGCATCATGTGCCAATCGTGGCATTCACAATAGACAGAAATGTGTGCACACATGACATTCAAATAGTCTAG
Organism: Coilia nasus; assembly: GCA_027475355.1. Lineage (NCBI taxonomy): Eukaryota > Metazoa > Chordata > Actinopteri > Clupeiformes > Engraulidae > Coilia > Coilia nasus. Next base: position 1,636,897 of record CM050211.1, read on the forward strand.
CTAAGAAAACCAAGTCTTGTGCAGCCTCAACATAAGGGTATCACGCATGCGGTGTGAATAGTCTAATTTGTTAACATGAGTATAAGATAGGGCTAGGCGATGTTAGCACAGTTAACTAATTAGCATTGTTAGCATAACTCTTAGCACAAATTAGCTAACTACGATCGTAAGCACTGTTACCAAAGTTAGCTCATTAGCATTGTTAGCTTATAGTGCGTTCACAGGACAGCTATTTGCCACAAATTCCACATTAAGTAAATAAATTACGCCTGGTAATTCCCTGCAATTACATTCTTTACTTGAATTAGAATAACACACCTTAGTAAGGAAGATAAACCCTCAACTGTGTTGTTCTGTGTTAAATTACTCCAGAACGGTACATCGTAGAAAGGTGGCACTTATACCAAACAAAACAGCAGAACCAGGGAGTTACAACGTGATCTCCTGCTTTTTGTGATCAAGTATCGGCGAGATATTAATATTTTTTTAAAAATCGCCAAAATCTGTCATATTAGCACTTTGCACAGGCATTACTATCGTTGAAATTACTTGCGAACCCATGATCGGATAGATAAGGCACGCACATCAGAAGAAAGAATCTCAGCTTTCCAACGACACCAAGCACATATCACGTTAATTTATTACGTTAAAACAAGGGATCAAATATTTGCCAAGTAATGATTTGACAAATTTTTACTCCACCCATTTTACATTCGAAGTTATCAGTCAATGCATAATGTAAACAATAGCAGAGCTTACCCATTCTACTGCTATCGTGCATTTCTGTTAAGACATGTTTCATACAGTTTTGAAATTACTGCAAATGTCTGCATAATACCCATAATCCTGCATAATCCTGATATAACATCCTTCATTACATGGAAAAGAGGCCCTTATTTCTGTCAGGCACAGACTACATATTAATCAACATTGATAAGCCCCTGAATATCCCACCATTACGGTTCTTATCTTGCCAGATTCCAGACAATCTCCTCTACTCACATATGAAAAGATATCCCTACTGACAGCATCCTATGGACAGGTACTTGCAAGAATACAAGATTTTTTTATATACGCAATGTGATTTTTTATTGGTTTAGTATTTTTTTATAATCAGTGCAAATAGTAGCTCACCAAATGAAACCAGATCTGGATAGCCTAGACTGTCCTGAAAGAAACAAGATATATCATGCATGTATGGGCCTTAAAATGACCCAAGATATGAGCTTAAAAGTAAAGGTAGTAAAAATACCCTGAAAATAGCCTGGGGCCCATAGGGTTAATATGTTTTTAATTGTTAACATTATTGGTTACAATTATGGTGTAACATCTTTAGTTTTAATTAATGGTTAAATTGATGTTTACTTTGCTTTAGAAGCTTAGAAATAATTCCATAGTTACTTCTTTTTTGTTTTATAAAAAGCAGGTTTAGTGCCTTACCTGGGTATGCTAACATTGACCAGGCGGTAAACCTGGGGTTTCAGTTCCAAAATGGTCAGGCTAAGTAAGTTAGTATGGCTCTGAACATAATGTAAAAAAAAAAATGTTAAAAAAAAAAAAAAAAAAAAAAAAAAACACTGTGAAACACAGGTGTAAAATCAGCTGGCTCAGTAAATTGGCTAGAACAAGTATGTGGCAGGCAGGACTTTTTACTTCCTGGACCTAGAATGCCCACCTCTGAGTAGGTCATTAGGAGGTCATGTGCAGAAGTACCTGGTTGTGGTGATGTTTCTCCTGCCTGCTTCTTTGCTGGGCCTCTTGTCTCTGCTGCTCCAGCTCCTGCAGCCAAAGCCTCTGTTCCTCCTCCTTCTCCACATGGAAGGCCTCTTCTGAGAAAACTGCCTCCTGACCAACCAAACCAGAGGTCCCCAATCTTAAACAGCATCTTAAACATCTATTAAGGGAAATCTCTATTTTTAAACAACAAATCTCAGAGTAGCTTCGTGCTTTCTTGGTAGTATAACGAGGACTTTGACAATTAAAATGAGGCACTGAGAACTTTGGACGCGTACAGATAGTTTATTAAAACAGGGTTCTTACACTTTTTCACCTGTGATTTCCCATGACTTCTCCATGACCTGTCCAAAACCTTTTAACTGAATTTCCATGACCAAAATAAATTATTTTATCTCAATGTTACGACCAAAACCTGATTATCGTAACACTAAGTAAGATTAGGTTTACATCTGAAATGTATGGTGCCTCTCTAAAACAAAAAATAAACATCAGACAGGCACACTTTGATATATTTTCTCATATTTTAATTTCAATGGTTTAGCATTTTTGTCAATGTCTCAAAAAATAAAAATGCCACATTTTCTGTCAGACATAAACACAGAGCAACATTGCATTGGGGTAGGGAATACCAGTGCCAACTACAGATTACCAAGTAACCAGTACATGTTGTAGTACAAAAAATAAATCTTCCAAAATTAACTTCTATTTCTAAAGCTAGAAAAATATGCAAAGCCTGGAACTCAGTGTGGGATGAGAGTCCAATAGAGAGTCCTATTCACTTTTAACAAAATAAAAAATATAACATAAAATAAGTACAAATATCTTACAAACGTCCACTTCTAAAAGTAACTAGAAATTAAATATTTTAAGTCTCAAGTGTCTGCTTGGCAGGTAGAGGTATTCACTTTTTAACACTGTAGCAGTCATGTGGCAGCTTATTGCTTCATCTCGGCAAGCAACAAGAGAGAGCAAGCAGCAAGATCTTGTTAATGGATTTCAGTTGGTTAAGACAGGTTTCTGCTGAGAACCCCAGGTTGGTTTTAGTGGCATCCTTGTGAAAGTTGCTGTCCTGGAGAGGGATAAGAAGCAGCTTCAGGACTGAGGTGGCATCCTTCAGAGGTTTTTCTTTGCAGAATCGCTCCAATAAGTCCTGCGAATAATACATTTAAATTAGTGTAAAAATTCAAATTAAATTGCCAATATACCCTATTACACCACGAGAGGGAAACGTTATTTAGTCTATCAAAATCAAATTACATTTGGTACCAAGAAAATTCAAACTCACAAGACTGAAACAATTAACAGAACAAATTAATCAATGAACGGAAAATGTATTTATAATGTTAGTCTAATTTTAGTTTTGCAATATGCTTCTGTGAATGTAACTGTATGAAATAATCTGATATGTGCCACTTACAACTTTACAGCTGTGTCTGTTTCGAAAAGAAAAGTTGGGTTCTGACTGCTGCATAAAAAACAAGTTATTTCCAGGTGACTGTTTGGGTTCAGCTAATGAGTAATGAACATTTACCATAATTAGTTTTTAAACCTTATTTTGCTGGCATTTCAAAATATCAATAACAATAATAATGATAATCTAAATCAGTTGCATTGAGTAATCAAATAATTGAGTTTCAAGCCTCACTTAACTTATGAAAAGTCAATACAGTAACACAGAGATTACCCAAATTTGTACTGATCAAAATTATGCATTTATTTATTTAACCTATATATTTACTAGGCTGTTCCACTGGGATGCAGTGGAATTTTCTACAAACCTTGTCTATGAAATGGCATTGCCATTAATGTTGTATGACATAATGTAATGACATAATGCATATAAGATTAGATATAAATAATCACATTAAAATATAGCAGAATCAAGGCAATGATCAAGGCCTGGATTAAAATCCACACACCTAATTTCAGAGTTAGTCTCTAGGAGTCACACTTATTTGTTTAGAGTGGGCCTTTAAAATGTTGATAGAATGAATAGAAACTCAACACATATGGCAACTTCAATAACCATTAGTGTCAACAAAATAAATCCACTGCTTGTCCACTTAAATTAGTTTGAGAAAATACCAAACACAGGTCAAACAAAATATTAGGCCCACAGCTAAAGATCTTCAGACAGAGGACAGAAACAAAGTTTACACATAAAATGAAAACCCCTACCTTTCATCAGCTGAAACGTATCCTCGCTGAGGAAGGGGAGCATGGGCTTATACGTCTGATAGAGCTTGAGGAAGGGGGTGATCTCTCTTGCGATGCTCTTAAAGATCATCACTTTTGGGATGAACAGAGAATCCTTGGCACTGTTCTTCACAGCTTCAAAAGACAGTCTTGGGATCCATAAGATCACCCTGAAGCACTATCTCTGCATAGATTTGCATGTAAGGCCAAAGCTTGAGATCTTGATCTTGGTCAGACATGCTGACATTTTCAAGACAGTGGTGTCTGCAGAACTTGAGCATCACAGTGCTGCATCCAGTGGCAGTGACAAAGTCCTGATGACATGCAGGACAATCATGGAAAAGCCAGTATAGGCTCGAGAGTGTATGCTCAATGTCCCAGCAATTAGCTTTGCATGACCGTATAAACCCTGTTGAAAAGACTGTTTGTACAGGCAGTACCTTGTGGTAGTTTTCCCGATCGCTGCAGTGTTAAAGTTAACTCACAACAACTCAATTGATGAAAAGTAACCAAAAGGCATTATAGGATGAGCGCTCTTTGTAAGCACCATTTCCTGATATGCCAATGCCTTGCAGATTACATACCATTCTTGGTTAACTTCAAAGGTGGTATCTAGGAAAACATTTTATATTTTCATAGTGATTAACCACAATTGATTTGAAATAAGACTATTTTTTTATTCAAACAAAAGACAAAGTGCAAAAACAATCTTCAAAATTACAGCAAAGGGTTAATATCAAACAGAGCTGCCCAGAACTGTGCAAAAACTGAAAAGTGCAAACTCAAGTAGAAATCCTGAGAGACAAGTGCTTTCATCAAATTACTTTAAAAAATAGAGGTAGATCTCCCAGAAAACGACGTGTGTAGCATGAACTTCAACAGCACACATTTAGCCTTTTGTGTGTGTGTGTGTGTGTGTGTGTGTGTGTGAGAGAGAGAGAGAGAGAGAGATCTGCAAAACTTTCTCTCTGCACAATTTGTCCCTTCCCTTCCCAACAGTCATAATAATGTAGCCGTAGCATTTCACAGGCTTCTGTTAGCTAGCCAAAAGTAGCTATGTGCACCAATGCAAATCTGTCTATTAAAAACAAAACATTTGGCCAAAAAGCACAAGATTGAAACAATGTCTTGATTTGATGTTGATGAAAAGTTTTTTTAGGAGTTTAAATGAACTTACTTTGATTTGTGTGTCCCTCCAATTGGATTTAGCTGACAATGGCCATGGCTGTCCAGGCAGTGCCATATCAGCACTTGCTCTCTGCTGCTGTTTTTTTACCAACTGCTCATCTAGAAGATAAGGTGTTTTTGTTAACTTAGCTGCAAATCCTTTTTCATAGCTCTGTACAACATTGACTGACCTGGTATAAAAATCTTTCACAGACCAATAAGTGTAAACATACACAAAAACTTAAAGGAGCTAAGTTGTAAGCAACTGGACTTCTTGGAGCTTGAAGACGTTTCACCTTTCATCCAAAAGGCTTCTTCAGTTCTGGCCTGATGTTGGGAAACCAGGAGCTATATCTCTGGAGCTATATCTCCAAGAAGAAGTCCAGTTGCTTACAACTTAGCTCCTTTGACTACCATGACCTGGGTGAAAGAGAATCTACACAGACATACACAAATACAAAGTCCAAAGTTCTTCCCACCTAACTCTCTCCGCCACTGGGCCTTTCTAGCCTCCAGAACTTCTTTTTCAAGTTCCCGTTCACCAAGCCCATCGAGGAAGCCAGCAAGGCCACCATTAAAAACATTTCTTAGAAATTGGAAAGAAAAAATAATCATTAAGTTGCTTACATCTAGTTAGATAAGACAGATGCCATCTTTATGCTATATTAACCCTCTGGAGTCATGGTGCCTTAGGAAGGATTTTTTTAAAGTGTTGTAAACAAATGTTTAAATCTCCTCAAGTTTTTGTGTGGAACTCACAAGTAACACCTTTCGAAACCTTGAATCATCCATTTTTCAAAAATATGTGTTGTAAGAATAAAAATATATCTGTAAGATTTTTAATCAGATTAGTAGCAAAAGTTACAATTTTCAGTGTGTTGAGCCGGCAGAAGCCTTTTAACGACTCTCTCATTAACTTTTCACATGTAAAATGCGTGGAAAATCAGCATTGTCAATAGCTCATTGTTTAGCAAGAGTAGGTGACGACACGTACCCTTTCACCAGTACACATTTTGAGTTGTTTACACTACGACAGAGATACAGAGGTAATAGAATGAAACCTGCTACGTTATCTCCGTCAGGTTTTGAAACATGTAGCACTTTTTTCTGTTGCTAGTCTAGATTGCGGAATTGTCATTTGTTGGTGATAATATGGCAAACATTCACATCACGTTTTGCTCAAAGTTGCATTACTATTGGACTACAGTATTGAACTACTTAAGTCAACGTGCACTGTATAGTCATCATTTATCTGCTAACAGTAGCTAAACTATTACAGTTTGTGCGTAGGTCAGTGCATTCGATTGTAAAAGTTTTACAAGTGAAGTAAACATGTAGCCCAAATGCCAAAAAACTGTACCCGCAAGGTGTAGTTTTACTATTAGTATGCATGCTTTTGTTAGAGTAGGCTATTAGGCTACTACTGTATACTCTGAGTTCATATCTTTTTACCTTTTGTTTAGGTACTTTCTGTAATTGTGTAAGAGTTATCTGTATTATGTAAACTGCTGGATTCTGAAATTTCCTCTGGGATCAGTAACGTACCTATCTATCTATCTGTCTATCTGTCTATCTCTCTATCAAAGGCTTGGGCTAGGCCTAATGTAGCCTAATGTGTGGGGGAAGGGAGTAGCAGTAGCAAGGGCAGTGGCCATTGTCTTTGACAGATGGCCCATTTACAGTGACACATTTCAAGTGTGTTACACCCATCTAATGTATATGCGTTTGAAAGGTGGAGAAAGCAAAGTTAGTCTGACATTTTTACAATTAGTATTGAAACTACATAACATTTCTGACTGCTGTCTTCACTTTTATGTAGCCAATAGTTATGCTTACAAGGTGCATGCTTCAAACGTCTTGGCTAGATGTATTCATACCATGTTTTTTTTTTTTTTACAAAGTTTGTTAGACCTTTACAAATTGGTTTTTGTAAGGTTGTGTTTACATAATTTTACAAAAAAAAAAAAACATCTTTACATTTACTTTACTTTCACATTATTATTGCCAATGTCTTCCGAAATATAACCATATGTGTCACTTTTGGATAAATGTTTTAGTTAGTTAAAAAATGTAATAATGTTGAGGCACAGTACAAAGACGCACAGTACAAAGACTGGACAGGAGCGAGGTCACAACCAATAATGTCTAAAGCCTTGCTAACAATCATCTGTAATTTCCTTTTGGTACAATTGTCTGAACTTTCATACCAGACAGGCGCGGTTTGTCAATATGGGCAGGTGGGGCAGCGCCCTCCCAAAAAACATCCACCCCAAAACATAGTTCCTCCTAATAAATAATGTTACCTACATAACTGCTCTGCTTGCTACCTATTTAACTACTCTGTCGTATATTGTTTGTGTATGTGTTTTTTATAGCTATTTATTTAGCACTGTGGAATTAAATCTTAAATACTTTTGTTGATTGCAGTTATGGGGCAGGACCAGTCACTGCCCACATTCATCTGTTGATTTATCCTATTCGCCTGGCGTCAGTTGTCGGAATTGCAAGCAGCGCTAATAGAGTCCAATATGGGCAGGAGCAAGTCTGCCCCAACCAGCTTTTTTTTTACCTTCTAGCAGCTCACAGATCACTACTCCTCTAGTAACGTTAGACCTAACCCAATCGTGTCAAATGCAGTGATTGCCTGCAGCACAGAACCTGCCATGTCAAACAACGTGGACTTTCTGTTAAAAATGCATTTGATGGACTGAAATTAGAAGATAAGTTAGTAATCAAGCAGCTTGGCCCAGACAGACTAGACGTCAGTATAACACAGAAAACTAAGGACAAAGGGAAGATATACACTGCTGGCCAAAAGTATTGGCACCCCTGCAATTCTGTCAGATAATGCTCATTTCCTCCCAGAAAATGATTGCAATTACAAATGCTTTGGTAGTAATATCTTCATTTATTGTGCTTGCAATGAAAAAACACAAAAGAGAATGAAAAAAATGAAATCAATTATCATTTTACACAAAACTCCAAAAATGGGCCGGAAAAAAGTATTGGCACCCTCAGCCTAATACTTGGTAGCACAACCTTTAGACAAAATAACTGCGAACAACCGCTTCCGGTATCCATCAATGAGTTTCTTACAATGCTCTGCTGGAATTTTAGACCATTCTTCTTTGGCAAACTGCTCCAGGTCCCTGAGATTTGAAGGGTGCCTTTTCCAAACTGCCATTTTCAGATCTCTCCACAGATGTTCTACGGGATTCAGGTCTGGACTCACGGGCGGCGCTATTAAGAGGCTAGGGGAAGCTTAGCTTCCCCAAAGTTGTCATAAGAAAAAATAAATATTGTTTTCATTGTTTTCGTGGGTAGGAAAAACATGAAACATGCTTCTAAAGTAAAAGAAGAGCCGAATTTGCGCGATGGTGACGCATCACAACTTTCTACGCCAGGCGTAGCCATAGTAACTGTAACGGTAGCTTGATCAGAGCCGTTTAAAACGAGCCAGCTGATGCAGCCGTACAGCAACGCTAACCTAACTTGAACTAGCTGACGCCACTGTACTGCGATAAGACGGAAAGAATGAAGAGGAAACAGCCTAGTAAAACAGACAGAAGTTTTTTCAGTTCTAAAATTATAGACTCCAAGGTGGACAATTTGACCTGCAGCAACACGGAGGCTGATGAAGTTGCCACCCCGACCGTTAGCCAACTTTCCTCCTCCAACAACCCTGTAGTCTGCGGGCACTTTTCAGACCAAAACCATCCTCCACTCATCGATCTAGGCCTGCATCATGACTCCGACAGCCTCCCTCCTGCTTCCGATAACTGCTGACCTGTCACCGACCAACTTACAAACACCTGCTGCCCTCCTGTCACCGACGAGCTCCTCCCTCACGATGCTGGCTCCACCTTTTCGGAAACCATCCACCAGTCTGCGATCACCGACCTCTCTCCAGACTCAAGTTACCCATCAGATCTGGGAACTAAGGACAGCGGACCTGCACAGCCGATTTTGCTACAATACCCCAAAGCTGATTTCGGTAAGCAGACCAGACCTTTTAGTGCCGAGTACTTCAAAGCTTACTCGTGGCTTGAGTATAGTAAGCAACTAGATGCCATATTCTGCTTCCCTTGCCGACAGTTCCTGTACAGTGTTAAGGACAGGCGTTCACTGTTAGTGGGGTCAGGGACTGGAGAAATGTCAAGAAAAAGCTGATTAAACACACCGAATCGGCCCAACACGAGCAGAGTGTGGGAAAGTGGCAGTGCTACAAACAGGCCAAGCAAAGCGGCTCTGTCATTGCGCAGAGGAGCGCCTCACATAAAAAAACGGTAGCAGAGAACAGTGAATATGCCACAACTATCGCCGACATTGTCCTCTTCCTGGCTAAGCAAGGTCTTGCTTTTAGAGGGCACGATGAGACTGAAGGCTCAAGCAACCGGGGGAATTTTTTGGAAATGTGCAGCTTTCTCGCAAAGCGAGATGTCTCATTTTCACAGTGATGCACCAGAAATCAGCGTCTCTCACGAGCCATGACATCCAGAATGAGCTAATACAAATAGCTTCAGGAATGGTGTTGAAGGAAGTGATCAGGGAAGTAGAAGAGAATGTTTTTTTTTACTCTAATGGTGGATGAAGCTCGAAGCTATAAGTCAGAACAAATGACCATCTGTGTGCGCTACACGCACAACATGGAAATTCACGAACGTTTCCTTGGATTTGTTGACTGCTCGGAGAGAGCTGATGCGGAGGCAATTCATGGTCACATCAAAAAGTTCTTGGACGACCATGGACTTTCCAAACTTCCCGTGGTTGCTCAGTGCTACGATAGTGGCGCTGTTATGGCTGGGAAAGTGAACGGGGTGCAACAGAGGATACGCCAAGATCACCCCAGTGCCGTTTACATCCACTGCATGGCGCACAAGTTAAATCTGGTGTTGATTGAAGCGTGCAAAGTCAACCAAACGGCCTCGGTTTTTTTCAGTATCATGGAAGCCCTGTACACATTTTTTGGTCAACCCGGTACTCACCATGCCTTTTTACAGATGCAGAAACAGCTGGGAGTGAAAGCAGACCTATCGGCCCTGAGTGACACGTGATGGGCTTGCAGATGGCATAACGTATCGGCAGTGAAACACGCTTACAACTCCATCACTGCCACCCTTGAGGAGTTTTCTGTGCCCCCATACCGCCGGTTCACAGAAGATTCAGGTCTGCTCCACAGCGTGGAGAAACTGGAATTCTGTGTCTGTCTGATTGTTTTTTCCCATGTCCTGCGTATCATCCACATCGCATCTCAGGCCCTTCAGAAAACTGACACCACGCTTGCTCAAGCTTCCAGTGTCCTGCAGACCAGCATCCGCGGACTCCAGGACATGCGAAACAAGTGGGAAGCAATGTGGGGAGAGATCGTTACTTTTTGTGAGTCCAACGACATTTCTGTCACAGAGCCAGAGTACAAGCGCCCTGCGCGCGTACGAGCCACAGCATCATCGGCACTTGTAAAGAGCACACTGGGCCAAAGGGACTTGTGCACATCCAATTCTGAGAGCCCAAAAGACAGATGGGCGAAACGTGTCTTTTATCCAGTCATAGATGCACTTGTGGGAGCTTGCAACAAACGGTTTTCGGAGGAAGCAATGGACATTGCACAATGTGTTGATGCCGTGTTAAATTGCAACGCTGATGGTGCATCGGGGCTGATGAAAAAATATGCATCCACACTCTCCATCAACATCGACTTGGCCCACGCAGAGATGTCAATGGTGAAAATGAGTACAGGTGGAGTGTCCCTGGCCAATCTGAAAACTGCTGCCTTGACTGGATTTTATCCAAATTTCACTAAACTGCTCAAACTGGCCCTGTCACTCCCAGTTGGGACAGCAACTTGTGGGCGATCTTTTTCAGCGATGTGGCGGGTCCGCAACTGGATGAGAACAACCATGGCACAACAGAGGCTGTCATCTCTGTCTCTTCTCTACATCGAGAGTGACATCACCAAGAAGATACAACCTGAGGACATCGTTGACCAGTTTGACGCAAAGGCCCCACGGAGGATGCCGCTTCATTAGGTAGCCTAAAACATATGATTAATCTTTTTAAATAAGAGTTGTTGCTAGACCTAATGTCAAAAACAATACTAATAATTAACAGCAACAATTTGGACTAAATGGACATTTGTGCTCAAAATGGTAACAATTGACGTACATTTTTCTTTCCCAGTAGACATAGGCTATTTAACTCTTAAATGACTATTTTTTAGAACAAAACCCGTATAATATTTGGGCCAATACGTGTAACAACGCGTAAAGCAAGCACTGTATATATAGCACAAGTAACTCCCCCTTCTTTTCTTTTAATATTGTTGTTAAAATGCTGGCCGAGTATGGCACCGGACTTGGAGCACGTAATAGAATACAACTGTTGACTGGCCGTCCAAACGGAGCTCTTTTCAAAACGAATAACAATCATTTAATAATAAATAAGAATTATTTGACGATGACAGATTGGTTTATTCTCTTGATATTAGCGACTGGTCTCATGAATCCAATGGTAATGCATAGTGTTAAAAGTTTACCCATTAGGGGCAGCACGGAAATGTTTTCCCAGATGCGACATGCAAAAACCGTTTGGGTAATAATAACCAACATATAACCATACTTTTCAAAATCTGAACAATATTAATGTGTTTAACACCAAAATAGCACATGAAAACGTGTTTTCTGTGTTGGTGTGACATTGTAGCCCAGCTGCCTGTCTCTCTCCGTCACTTTTTTTTTTGTAAGCTTCCCCATGCCTCTTGCTGTAGCGCCGCCTATGTCTGGACTCATTGCTGGCCACTTTAGAAGTCTCCAGTGCTTTCTCTCAAACCATTTTCTAGTGCTTTTTGAGGTGTGTTTTGGGTCATTGTCCTGCTGGAGGACCCATGACTTCTGAGGGAGACCCAGCTTTCTCACACTGGGCCCTACATTATGCTGCAAAATTTGTTGGTAGTCTTCAGACTTCATAATGCCATGCACACGGTCAAGCAGTCCAGTGCCAGAGGCAGCAAAGCAACCCCAAAACATTGGGGAACCTCCGCCATGTTTGACTGTGGGGACCATGTTCTTTTCTTTGAAGGCCTCGTTTTTTTCCTGTAAACTCTATGTTGATGCCTTTTCCCAAAAAGCTCTACTTTTGTCTCATCTGACCAGAGAACATTCTTCCAAAATGTTTTTGGCTTTCTCAGGTAAGTTTTGGCAAACTCCAGCCTGGCTTTTTTATGTCTCTGGGTCAGAAGTGGGGTCTTCCTGGGTATCCTACCATAGAGTCCCTTTTCATTCAGACGCCGACGGATAGCACGGGTTAACACTGTTGTACCCTCGGACTGCAGGACAGCTTGTAATTGTTTGGATGTTAGTCGAGGTTCTTTATCCACCATCCGCACAATCTTTCGTTGAAATCTCTCGTTCATTTTTCTTTTCCGTCCACATCTAGGGAGGTTAGCCACAGTGCAATGGGCTTTAAACTTATTGATGACACTGCGCACGGTACACACAGGAACATTCAGGTCTTTGGAGATGGACTTGTAGCCTTGAGATTGCCCATGGTTCCTCACAATTTTGCTTCTCAAGTCCTTAGACAGTTCTTTGGTCTTCTTTCTTTCTCCATGCTCAATGTGGTACACACAAGGACACGAGAGAGGTTGAGTCAACTTTACTCCATTTTAACTGGCTGCAAGTGTGATTTAGTTATTGCCACCACCTGTTATGTGCCACAGGTAAGTAACAGGTGCTGTTAATTACACGAATTAGAGAAGCATCACATGATTTTTCAAGGGGTGCCAATACTTTTTTTCATTGCAAGCAACATAAATGAAGATATTACTACCAAAGCATTTGGTAATTGCAATCATTTTCTGGGAGAAATTGAGCATTATCTGACAGGATTGCAGGGGAGCCAATACTTTTGGCCAGCAGTGTATACAACCGAATATTTTCGCGAACATGATATGATGAAAATGAAAAGGCTGTGTGGTTGCTCCATAAGGGATACAGTATTTTGCTTTCCATGTCTACTGTTCAGATCATGATTAGCAAGAGGGGACATGGGGATTACAGGAGTTAGCGACATGAAATACTTTTTCGAAATAGCAAAAAAGCACACTCTCAAGCAAAGCACATTTACAGTGTGCTATAAAACTACCCATGCTAGGTCAAGTTAATATCGCAGCACACCTCGATGAGGGCCATCATGCATGCATTCGAAATCAATTGGAGAGGCAAAATGTGTTGTTGTGCTTATTATATTAGGCTGTTGCATTGTTTGCTTTTAGTGCAGTGGGCATTTCATTGGTCTTTGTTAATCATAGCGCTACATTAATGCAAAAAAAAAAAAAAAGAACTCTGAAACGCATGCTTTTATGGTGCTGCTTGCAGACAGATTTATTATAGACCTGCTTAGCCGAATTACTACATTAATTAGGTTTTTAATAGGCCTATCAGTATACATTATTCTATAACATTTGGTCAGGGTAGTGATTTAGGCAGGAGTCAGTGTCTGCCCCCCCAATATTTATGCTCAGGAGCCACTACTGATACCAGATAATGATAGATGACATGATGCCAGTCTCTACAGGTGTTGACAGGTGTTTACCGACATGGAATTTCTTCAGCTGGCTGAGGAATTCTTTCAAATTTGTGTTGTTTAATTCTAATGACTTCATTTGTGGAACCTGGGGTCAAGGTGGAGCCTTACCTACTATCCTTTCCTTCTTCCTGTCCACTTCCAGTCTCAGAAATGTTTACATCTGAATTGAGTGCCTCCTGAGGTATTCCTTGAGTAGCTCCAGACATTGCTCTTTCATCCTCTTTGGAGTTTATTGTAACTGTTAGGTCAATAGGACACACATGTATATACCATTTTCAAAATAACTTTCACTATTGTAATAACATTTTGTTCGAATATGAATCTTACCCATCTGTGTTTTGGAAAGAGTATCATCATGTTCAGGGGGAGGATGAGCTGGTTTGTTTATGCTGCTTAGGATGTGCTGTAACTGCTCTTGGGTAAGACAGACCAGGCTCTCCTTCTGATTCTTCTTTGGAGGTCTGATTATTTCATTTGCTGTACTGGTCTTATAAGATTCGGATGTCTTCACTGATTCCGGCTTTTTAGCTTTGGTCTTTCCTGTACCATTAAACACTGCATAGTTTTTCAGATTAGCAGGGGTGTCTGAGGTATTTTTATATGTGCCTGTTCCCTTTGATTGAGTCCCCTGGCACCGCTCATGTGCATGATCATGACGAAGCTCCTTGAAAGCAGTTACTGATTTTGTTTGTCTGCTTCTGCAGGGATTCTGTCAATAACAGTTTTTCCGTTAGTTAGAATTTTTATTTTTGTATTTCAAAGACAAAATCAAAAAGAAAAACTGAACCAGTTCAGTATGGCTTACCTTGCTTATTCTAGTTGCAGTCTTTGATTCAAACCCTACAGAACAATCATATCAATTTCATAAACATACATCCTTGTATGAAACAACCCCTGGGAGAAACAATGGCTGTGACACTTTATCCATACCAGTTCCACAAGCAATATTCTTCCATACCCACAGTACATGCTAAGCACCAACTACAATTCTGTGCCCTCTTTAATTTATGCACAGTCTGGAACAAAACAGTGGAAATGTAACTCTGTCAAAAGATGCAAGAAAAGTTGACATACAAAGGATATTTCATGTAGAAAATAAATTCTTTATGTTTTACATAATTTGAAAGAGAAACAAAAAGACAAAAAAAGAATTAAAGTAAAAATCATATTTGTGTGCTTAACCTGTATTCTAGGCCTGCAGTACATGCCGAGGTAGACAGTAACCAAGTAAATTTACCCAAATACTGTACTTTTTAAGTATTAAAAGTATTAAGTATTACGTATTTTTTCAAGTATGTAATTCAGTATTTAACATTTTGCCAACTTGTGACTTTAACTCCACTACATTTTCAAGATAAATATTGTACTTTTTACTCCACTCCAACTGAAATGAGACTATGATGTACTTATTACATTTATTAAAGGTGGATGGTCCAAAACTCCTAGGCTAGCTAACAAAGGTTTTGGGTTTGTAAAAATGATGATCAATACATTCATAACATTGAGATGAGTTGCACTGAATAATGGCTTTGAAGTGATTTTTGATCATATCAAAGTTTGAAGTGTCTTCACTTTTAGTCATTGAATATGATTATTGCCACTGAATTATGACGGCAATGGCAGATTCTAACTTCATCAGAAAATTTATGACTATAAACTAGTAATAAAACAAGTCAAGCGTTCATTTCCAGAGGTAGACAAAGTATTTGCTTTACTTGAGTCAAAGTATAGTACTCCTAGTAAAATATTACTCCACTGCAAGTGAAAGCTGCTATGCCAATTGTTTACTTTAGTTGAAGTACGAAAGTACCTGTTTTAAAAAAAAAAAAAAAACACTTACACTTACTTTTTCTTTTTTTTGATGTGGGGCCACAGACATTCACTAGTTCACGTTCCGAAATTTGAGTAAACGAGCCATTATTAAATAAAGACAATTTGGGGCGCTTCCCTTGATCCGGGGGCTCTCCGCAAAACAGCCGCCTGCTGCGGCAGGACGGATCAGAAAGTGCGTCCACGCGTTCCTGGCAGAACAACTGCGCGGCAGAAGACTGGCAGGACGCACGAGCACCCGAGAACTGTTTGGGATCGATCTCAGCTGGTGAGAGAAATGAGGCATGTATAGACAAAGATGGCGAGCATCTCTTGATCCAGGCTCTACACGGCAGAGCCGCCTGTGCAGCAGAAGTCTGACGGGACACGCGAGCACCCGAGAAGCATGATCGAAACAAAATTTTGAAAGTAAAGCGGCATAACTCTATCATGAGACAGTGTAAATTAATCAGTTAAATTGATGGCGAATGGGACATTTAAATAACATGCAAGTAGGGCGTATTTGGGCAAGGTCGCAGGCTAATAAGTTTAGCAAGCAAGGTAACAAGGTCGCAAGTGCTAATAAGTCTTCGCATGACCCTACGCAGGCAAGTGTCATGAGAAAAACCAAGCAAGCACCCAAAAAGAGGCAAATGTTTAAGGCACCCTTGACCGGGACCAAGCAATACGAATCACAACGTAAGTGCCAGCTGAGCTTTCGTTACATCAGATAGGTTAGATCGGATGTATAACTGATAAGCATCCGATAGCTCAGTAGTGCGGTAATTTTGTATAATAACCCAGTGTGTGGTAGGATCGAAGAGGCAAGGCTACGTTGAAAATGTAAACGGGGTGTCCTTTGCCCAATTGGTCTGTCTTCCTGTGTTTCGTGTAATAATGGATCGAGTCTGAATCTAGAATTTGTGGGTCACAGATGTGTTGGTGAATTTGAGGGTCGAAACTGGCACTGGAAGTCGTGAATTCGTTACATTTAAGCTGCCCAAAATACGCCAGAATGAACATAGCCATCAACGTCAGGTCTGTATGGGGGATAGAAAGCCGTTCCTTAAAACTTCAAAAACTTAATCATCAGAAATATGGTAGCTAGAGAGTGATTTGCATATTGGACCCGAAATTAACTGTAGTTAATAACAACAATAACAACAACATCAACCTTCCCTTCCACAACCCAATCCATATAAGATGCAGCCCAAGTGCTTCACGGGCAAGTAAGCACAAGACAACATTTCCTGCAGTCCAGCAGCGCCGGTGCGGAAGAACGCAATGACGCAGTGCCCCACTGATGCAGGCTCTTGCGCGACGCAATAACACAATGTCACAACGACACAATGCCCCGTTGATGTGGCCTCTTGTGTGAACACAGGACAGCATTACTTGTAGTCCAGAGGCGCTGAAACAAGAAAGTTCACTGAGGCGCATGAGCTTGAACTAAGTTTAACTCTTCATGTTAGTGCGCCCACTCGATATGTCAGCGGATGAAAAAGACTGGTAAGGCAGCTAGCATCATAGCTAACAAACATTAGCTAATCACTGTTGCACACAGTTGCTGAGCAACTGTAGCATAGTTAGCATCGTTATCAGACTGCTAACAGACATACGAGTACCACAATGACATTTTCATGCACTAATTATCCAAAATAAACCCACTAAAGACGAACAAATTGGGCACACCACCTAAGAGATACGAATTACGGATGCATGGTACACCTGTACGGCATACAATACAAAGGTGTAAGAGCTGGCATTCATATCTACATCAACACGGATTGATATAGACATGTCAGTAACAGGGCAAAAGGAACCAAGGCTTGGTACTGAAGCAGCAGAAGTCTGTAGAGTACCACAACGGGTTAGGTGGTGGTGGCACGGCCCCGGGTAAGAGACACACCATAACGGCGGGGATGGGGCGAGCAGGAAGATCGAGCTGAAACACTGGACAAGTGAGCAGTAAATAAGCTACCTTGTGTTTCTCGAAGCTACTATGGTAGTACTCTACTTTGGTAGTGAGAAACTTCAGAAGTACCTATTATGGTAGCGGGAACTTTTGTAGAAGAGAACCTCCTACGCGTTTTTCAAAACATTTGTAGCGGAGATACTTTGAAGTTGTATAGTTCCCACTACAGCTCTCAAGGCGAAGTACTAGCGTTACTTCAAAGGTTGACCCCACCCGCGACAAAACGTGCAGAAGAAAGTAAAGTGCCAATATTTTGTAATCCTGCAGTACACAGTGAAATTAGATCAGTTTGTAGAGGTTACTATAATACAACTGTTAAAACTGGTAAATGGCCAATTCATGCTCTCCTTTTTCTTGTTAAAGGAGAACTTCGGTGTAAAATGAAAATTGGCATGTTAAAACATCATACCGAGTTGGTATGTGTACTGAGGAGCAAAATTGATTTAGACTGTTGCATTCAGAGTTTAACTATTTTTTATAGTTTGACCCAGAAGGCTAACAATGGAAGTGGTAGGTGCCCTTAGACGAAGCATGATGACTACGCTAATTTTAAACCATTAAAACAGCTTGAAGAAACTCCACACTCCATCGGTAGTACAACAAAGGTTCTGGCATTCAAAACAAAGCACTGAGAATATTGTAAATGTACACAACATTTATTTAAAAAACTTTTCTTGCATGCAGTAGTTTACAGTTGTTTCTCCTCACCTCCATGATGAAAGTCCAAACAAGTCGATTGTACTACCTCTCCTCCTATTCTTCCTGCTGGTTCGTGTTCCTCAATCGACTTGTGCGGACTTTCATCATGGCGGCGACGAGAAACTACAGCAAGGTACTGTCTGTCAAAACTGTTTTATTAATAAATGTTGTGTACACATTGATTCCCGGGACACTGAAACTCGGGGGGACATGAATGTTTGTAGACATGTAGCCCTAGAAGTTTGGGAGCGAATAACGCCTTTTGGTCCCCCAGGGCCACCCCCCCGCTGTGCCAGTGTCCGTTAAAGAGGGGGAGACCGGCAAAATTTTTGCTGAATAACTCAGTGAACGTTTCACCCAACAACATGAAATTGTTGTGATATGTCGGTGTTACAGAGACGTATCGACCCAGCCCATAAACGCTCACTTGAAGCATAGCGCCACCTAGTGATATGGGTAAATGTAAAATTTGGGATTTTGAGTTGCCAATATCTTGGACCGAGAAGGTGGGAACTGCGCAAAATACGTCATGCATGATCAGCACAAAGACCTCTAAAACCACAGCACGTGCCATACAATTTGGTCCATAGGGGGCGCTGTAATTGTACAAAATGTCATTTTGCCTATTATCTAAAGAATGCTAATGTTTACAACCATTTTTTTATCGTGAAATCTATTGGTCCTCACTCATTGAAAACACTGGTCAACGCCCACTTCCAACGAAAAGTATTTCAGTGAAATTTTAACATTGCGAAAACAAATCTGAACGAACTCGTCATAGGCCGTTCATGTGAATCTCACCAAATTTGGTATATGCCATCTACAGACAATGCTGACAAAAAGTTATCAAAGGATTTATCTTGAGATAAACCGTTTCGAAGTTACACGTCAATGAACATTTAACACGTAGCTTAAAATTCTTCAAAAGTCCATATCTTGGCTTTTAACTCATTCAGTGCCAGCCATTTTCAAAGTTGGTCACGTCCCAGTGCCAGGATTTTTTGAACATTTCAGTGTTTTTTCAAGACCCACAGAAAATTGAGTTCTATGTCTGTGTCAACAAAAAACATACCAAAAGAAACTCCAGACTTTCCTTTATCATCAGAAAAAATAATTTGTTTGTACCTCTTTCCATTCCTTAGCAATTGTCTGGAGAACATGGGTGGGTGTAACTAAAAATGCTGATTTCTGACCAAAATACTGAGAAAAATGGCTTTTTGTAACGAGCAACATTTCAAGCAGAAAATGTCTTTGATTACAATTGTTTTTGCTTCAGAGACATCTCAAACATTATGAAAAGTGATCCCATTGTATACTGCACCAAAAATAACGCTGGCAACATTATTTATGAATTAAAAAAATACAAATTTATTTATAAAACCATGTAGGCACATTTCATAGATTCTTTGAAGCACAGCTAAAAGCAACACTTCATGGGAAACACTTTGTGCATAAACATTTCAAAGGCAAAAATTAGACTTTCTAGCAGCTATTTATGTACAGCACACTATGTTATAACTGTAGTGCTTCTAGCTCTGCCCCTCTGTGTGCGCGTGTGTGTATGCATGTGTGTGCATGAGAAGCAGAGCAGAGAAGCAGAGCAGAGAAGACCTATAAACACGATCTAAAATACCGGTCCATACATCTAGTATCGGAGTAAGCTATGCAATTAGACTACTGCTCCATGCTTGTAAATGTAATATTTCTGAACGTCACCAAACACGATATAAAACATTGTAACATTTTAGTGTGGGAACTTGGCTCAGAGAGGGGATAGGCAAACCGAAACCGAACTAAATATACAACGCCTTCAGAGCAAAATAACATCGTATTCCACAGGATCCGCACACAGAACAACTAGATTAACACATGAGAATGATAGCACAGAAAATTATGATGTTGGGAGAGTGCAGTGAATCCGTGCGCTTTACCAAATGTAGAGAGCTGGGTCGTCAGTGACTTGCTGTCGGCGCAGACGGGTCAGTCAAGTGCAGGTGTAGCTATCTATGAAACAGCGCGACAGGCTGCTCATTATGCATTACCTAAAGTGAAATTAATCTATTGGTGGCTTGCAGAAGCTAAACGTGAGATGTTGCTAGGAAAACAGTAGCTTTAACATACGTGCTGACAGGAGTTATTTTGATCAAGCTAGCAGTGTGCAAAACTGCAAGCAACTGAGCAAGCCAGGTCCAGCGTCTCTTCTTTGAGACAATGTTAGATGATCACATATCCACACTGATACTGGTACTACCCACAGAATGGGTTCCCTTGTGATTACAGCTTTGATTTTTGTACACAAGCTAGATCAGATGATTACCCCACCTCCCCTGTAAAAAAACGCAATTGACGCGATAACGCGTCATTGGCACTGGGCGTTACTATCGTAAAAGACGCGTTTTCGCGTCATTGGCATCGAATGAGTTAATTGCTCCAATTGCTACAAAATCTCATTTTGCCTATTGCTTGACTTCACAAATCACTCCTACACACTACACAAACACACACAATGTCATTCATTGAAAACCCACATCCATGCCCACTTCCAGGAAATCATTTCCACAGAAATTCTCACCTCACAACACTGCTCTACCACACACTCATCATGCCAAAAGTTCCCACATTTCAATATACTGCGGCGGTCATACCATGTACCGCTATGCGGTACATCTAGTTCTAAACAGGCTATGTCTCTCCACTAACGCAAAATAACAAATGAGAACACTGTACTCAACAGCATGATTTTTTCTATGAAACTGCTTAAAAGTTGTAATTTTATCCGACACGATTTTGCACATTTTTCCCGGGGAGAAACCCCCAGACACTGACTAGGTAAAGTTGTTCTTGCATCCCCACTTTAATTGCATTCACACGCAGATGGCAGGTGAATGTATGAGAGCGCTGCAGGCAAGACCTTGCAGACCTTGCAAGACCTTGCATCACAATCAACACTGCCTAGGTGAAAATATTGCCATATCGACAGGGTAAGCAAACAGACACCAGATTATTGTTTTTACTGTTTGTATGTGTGTGCTCAGACACACATTTTCACCAACACTGACAGCTGTCAAAAGGCAACCTATGGGAGATGTCAACATTAAGCCATATCCACTGAAGTCTTATTAGGAAATGGCTTAACCTTATCTTATCCGGAAACAGCTATCAATATGTCAATTTATGGACATCTGTAGTCATGCCCACTCTCACCTCTCAGAAAATCAAAACCAAAATTCCAACATTTTGGACGCAAAGGTAGAGTGGGCATAACTACAGATTTCCACGAGAGGTTTCACGCTCATTGTCTTGTATGCATCTCATAAGGATCCATATCGCTGATCAAACTTTTTCTTTTTTTTTCATGAGTTTGTCCCTGTACAAGCCATGGCGTTCTTTTGCACAAATATTTAGCATTCTAAATAAAACTGAACTATAAGAAGCTGCAACTCTGCCTACTGTCTCACTCCCGTGTTGATAAGCTGTTCTTCTAGCATACAAAAATGGCGGCACACATTGATTTCGCCCCATAACGCACTGCGGAGCCCCCTTCCGTGCCCATTCCCTATTAAATGCTAAGTCTGTTTCTATACATACAGTTGCAAAACCAATTTCTATAGATCTAAGAGCCTGTAAAAATGCACCAGCATGCACGAAATTACATGTCATTTATAGCAGAATGTCTGGAACGCCTCTCAAACAATGTAACTTGTTTTTCTTACTTTGTTAATCAAAACAAAACAACATTACTAGCCAAATGTCATGTGCTATTAGCCAGCCTAAAAAATGGACAGGTCTAGCCTGTCCAATGCAATTACAAGGGGTTTGTTTTTTTTGTTTTTTTTTGTTTTTGTGGGGTCACCAGACAAAAAGCGTAAAAACTAGTGCTGCCACTAACGACTAATTTTCTAACGATTAATCTCTCTACTAATTGTTCGATTAGTCGACTAATCTAAACGACTAATTTTCAAAAAAAACAAAAATTACCAGCAGTCACAATTTTCATTTTATTTTGAACAAACTTCAAGGACCAAAAATATAAAATTTCACCTCTATCATGACAAAAGTAAAAAATATATATCATTAAATAAATAAAAGTGCAATTACAAAATGAAAAAAACAGTATAAAAGAGAAAGTACTATAAAACTATGGTATTCTTCAAAGTATAAATATATCAATACAAAAGAAAATATATAGGTAAATATGAACACAATAGGCCCTTTCACTTCGTATTCACAGTTTTAACAGTGCAAATGTATATATTCAAAACAACAAACACTGAATGTGTTGTTACTCATAGAATTCAAACAGAAGCCAATCCATTATAGCCAAGATGGCAAACAACAAAATGAAAAGAAACAAAACAGTCTAAAGTGGTCGCATGTCAGTCACAATCATTTTAAGGACAGTCAGTAAGCAAGCTGCAAGCTGTGTCGTGCAGTCCTTCCTTGGAGGAAATTCCGTCAGAGTACTGCTTGAAACTGACAAAAACAGAGAAAAGAGAAAAAGTAGAATTAGTCAAAAAGTAGACTTGAGAGCCCTTTCCTAAACATCCTGTCTTGACTTCCCCTCAACAACATACATCACTTATTTGCATATGCTCATTAAGTAAGCGGTTCAAAAACATATTTATGTACGCCTAACTCCGTGTTTTCATTAGGCCATGCCATTTAAGTTAGAGGACTCGGCTGCTACGCTGTGTGTGTGTCATTGCGTGTTAGATTTTTCCAGGAGGTTATCCTGTGTGTGCTGTGCGCGCGAGTTCCAGAGGTTACTCCTGTTATCTCTGTTGTGTGTGCTTATTCGATAAGTTGGTTATTCGGAAAAACCCAGCCTCAAGTTTGGTGCTGTCTCAATACCGTTACAATATGCTGCTCGCGCATGCAACATTAAATCGTGTGTGCATATTGTTGCTCAACATCGAAAACATTACCAAAGAGTCGAGGTAGCCTGCTTAGCATTCAAAGACAGTCACAATAGTCATGAAATAAACAAGAGCTAGCTCGGCGTTTAATTATCATACTTACGTTGTGTTTTCCTGTTCTGAAACGCCTTCAGCAACTCCTGTGTTTTCTTTTAAGGTGTTTGTGTGTCGTGGTCATACTCCCGTGATAAGCCAAAGAAGTCTCACAGAGTGTACAAACCACTCTATCACCATCTGTCCTGAAGTATTCCCATACTTTCGATGCTTTAGGTCTTGCTCTAGAAGAAGTCGCTGTTCTTGAGTCCGATTCTGACTCACCTGCCGCTGCCATTTTCATGCTGCTCAGAACACTAAAACTCATAGACAGTAAAACTCAAAACCATGCTCAAAACAGAGGAAGAGAGAGTGTAGCCACTGTTTATAAGGGTAGCCATTAGGGTGCGCACAGCAAATACTAGTCGCTGGATGGTGAATTATCTGAACTCAGACGAGCAAATGTTTTCTGGACGAGCCGTTTGAGACCAAAAATAAATAGACAAATATTGGACCAAAAAAATTGTGTTCGAATAATTTTCATGTTAGATTACATCGACTACGTTGAATAATCGCGGCAACACTTAAGAACCACTACTTTAGTCAATGGTTAGGCTATTAATCAACTCCCAGTTACTTACAAGAAATATGTATGCAGGTAAGTAACTAGTTAAAAGCAGGGATGGATTCCTTAACAGGCCTACCAGGCCTAGGGTCCCAAGAGCTCTGGTGCTCTACACCAGTGGTTCCCAAAGTCGGGGGCCGGTGGAGAAGGGTCGCGAGATGATTTCCAAAAATAATGCTTTTGCCTGTTTGCTAACCAGAGGACCATCACCCTCCCATTGGCGGGCATCAAATGTGTGACCTGTTGTCGTTCTATTGCCCTGCCCTGCCCGATTAGCATAGCTATCAGCAGACCCTCCTCTGGCGATCACCCACTGTTTAAATCTGTGTCCCTGCGTCGGGTTTTCACGTGTATTATTATAAATCAGGTACAACACCCTCCGTGCGTTGTGTGCTTTGAAGTCCTCGCACACGAGAGTCTAAACCAGCGAAATTATGTAGGCATATGAAGACCAAACATCCCAGCTTCACAGAAAAAACCCAGTGACTTTTTTCGCAGAAAAGACAGTGTTACAGGGGCAGAAGAAAGCCCTCACTAAGCAAACAACTATCTCTGCAAAGGCGCAGAAGGCTTCATATGAGGTGGCATATTTAATTGCGCAGACAAAATTGCCCAACATGATTGGGGAAACTTTAATGAAACTAGCAGCAATAGCGACGATTTGGATTTTGTTTGTAATATTTGTAATATTTCCGTATATGCTCAGCATTTTATATACGTTATGATGGGATGTTGCCTATTTGTTTTCGCTTGTGAGTTTGGTAATAAAATACACTAGTTCAGAGATTGTGTTCAGTATTGTTTTTGCTTTACTGCCTTGCATGTGTAACACAGACTAGGGGTCGCCGTCTGAAAAGTTTGGGAACCCCTGCTCTACACAAAGATTCTATTGTAATGGTTTATATTGGGTTTGTTCATTTTATGTCTGAATAATGTCCATTTATATCCACAAAAGTCACCAGAATCTTTAATTTAATGGACTATTTATCAAAATGTTCTACCAGGGGAGCACACCCATGGATACCGCTCGACAATTATGTTGATCAGGGTATATATCCTGGCGTAGGGGCCCGCTTACCTCACAGGGAAAAGTTCAGGCTCAGGATTTGTTTTTTACTATCACCAATACCAATTTCTGAGCTTATTTTTCGAGAAATACTGATGTAAATGTTTCCCCAACATGAATAGAAAAATAAACGGGCATAATTATGGCTACGGCTTTTTATCCAAACAGTACGGTAAATTTTCTCCTGTGAGACAGAAACTCACTAGCCGTCGCATGATTTGTGGCGTAATTTTTAGCATCATTTCAGATAAACGTTTCCTACAAGGCAATAACATGACAGATTTCCGATCGAACCAAATATGTTTTGCTGTGTCCTCACCGGTTTACAACAATGCCAATACCAAGGTATGGAGGGCTTCTCATGTAAAGTTATTTTATTTTAAAGTGACGCTAAAATGAATGGAAGTCAACGGAACGCGATTCTGCCTTCTTACACCACGAGACAGGTTCGTGGCTCTGCATAGCAACTTCTGTTTCCATACGCATATTGTTACAGGCCTACTACTGACTTATTCTGTTGTATATTCAGATGATTCAGATTTGTGGATATAAAATGAACGTAGGATTAAGGATGGATTAGGCTGTCCCAATGGATTTTTTTTTTTTACTACAAAGCTTCCCCTAGTACCTTCTTTGTTATTTACACCATCATCTTAAATTCATGTCACTACATGTTGATTTATTTACAAGCCAAAATGATCAAAATCAGCAACAATATTTTTTAAGAGTGTTAGCCTATGTTGACTGCAATTCTCCTAGTTAGAGGTTCATTTGTATCTGAATCTTTTCACATTAAGATAAAAGTAGTAAAATATGACATCAGGTAGGCACACTGTGAAAATAGTAATCTTTTGTATAAAGATGTATAATGTGGCACCACATTATTAACAAAAAAAACATAGGCCTAAAAAAAAAAAACTTTAATATGAAAGTATTTTTTAAACAAATACTTTCGAACTTTAACTTCAGTAAAAAAAATGGCATAGCAACTTTTACATGTAGTGGAGTAATATTTAACAAGTATCTATACTCTAACTGAAGTAACGTAATTGTGTACTTTATTTGTCTCTGGCATGCTCCCTCTTGGCCAAATCCTTGAAGAGTACAAGGTGGCTTGTCATAGCTGTGCAGATGACATACAGACCTACTTTCCTTTCTCACCAAGGACTTTGATCCAGTTGATTCATTCATTGCATCTATGTCTTGAAAAGTGAACAGCTGGATGCAACAGATTTGTAACCAGTTAAGTGTAGAATTGACTATAAGCATTTTTAAAACTGCTGGCCCAGAGCATGACAGGGAACATCAAATAGAAGATGATTCGATTTTTCTAAGTCTGATACATATGACACAAATTTAACTAGTTAAGCAATTTTGCAAATTGCTGTCAGATTTGCATTTCAAATGCACAAATAGTGAATTATGCATGTAAATCCTGTTTTACATCTTTTACGATGTTCTAGTTTTTGGCTAACAATAATCTTGTCAACATGAAGTGGTGTGTTTTTAAAAACTGAACACGAGGTCATTGTGAGAAATATTGAGGAACTAGATGTTTTCTTTGTATGTTTTTTTCGGCAGTTGCTGTTCATCCTTGCACACCCTACTAAAGCAATTAGCAAACATAATTAGATAACTGGCTATCCAAATCACTGCTGCCAATGCTCTTACCGTGGGTGCTGAAAATGAGCTTGGGCTTTCCATTTTCGAGCTCAAACAGCAGGCCATCTCTGTGAATTACATGGAAAACGGTACATTTACCATTAGGGACCAGCTATTTTCAGTCTGAGCTAACGAGTTAGTTAGCTTTTATTCACTAAGGCCATTCTGGCTACGCCAGCCATGTTTTACAATATGGCCAATTAGGCTACGCAATTGCAGTAAGGGTGTTTTAATGGTAGTTTCACTGTGTCAACAGTTGCAATATGTTAGCTAAGAGTACACTTAAGAAACTGTGGAAACACGGGGCAGAATTTTGAGGAAAAAAAATGTGGGAACATAGGACTGTGGGAACATAGGCACGCTCCCCATGCAACAACGGGCATCTACCAAAACGAAACTTACACCAAATGTGTTTTGCTTAGCTGCTATGTGTTTGGCACATAAGCCTAATGTAAAAAAAAACGTGTAAAACGCTTCCTAGGGTTATAGGGTAACCAAGCAAACAGACAAGGTTTAACAAGACAAACAAGAACGGTGGTAGGAAAAGTAATTACTTACCCCAGATTCATAATTAAGACGTCTACATCTGCATCTGCTGTATTCCTCGCTGTTAATAGGCGGTCTGTATTTTAAAACGACAGGTGGGACCTTTCACACCACAAAAATTACGAACCTACACTGGTTTGTGTAGTCGCCATAGTTGCTGGTCGCAACCAATGACGTTGAACATGATTGGTCAATTCTGTAGGAGTGTTCGGGATCTTCATTCGCTGTGTGCACTAACTAATCGCCAGCATAAGCCTTGTTCAACTCCTATGGTTCAACTTGGCCGACGCTGACTTTCTTCTGCGACGTGATTTGCGGGGTGCTGGAGGGGCGGGGATACAAACGCTGCAAACATGTGGGACATTCCACTGCCCGTAGACATGACGAAACCGGACGAGACTTGGCTGGATCGATTCTAGGTCGCCATCTTGTGGACTGTAATTTTTACTACAGGAATTCCAATTAAAACTGCAACTCCGCGACCTGCAGAACAATTAAATTTGAGTGGCTTGTGTGTGCAAATTAATTGATTGTTGCATAGTCTGTTCCACAATATTTAGTACATATTTAATATACACAAACGACCTATCATCACTTACACTTCGTTTTAACTTGTATTTAGGAACACTGTGTCAGCAGTAATAATATCAGACTATCGCCAGTGGCATATGAAAAACAGCCTAACTGGGCATTGAACCCGGGTCTTCCACATGGAAAACAAGAGAGCTACCACTGCACCACCATTCTCACTGTCAGATAATTGAAGGAGGCCGATAATATCTATCACATATCTATTACTATTACTATTACGATTATATCTATTCACTTCGTTATTATCACTGCTGACTGCAAGTTGAATGAGAGAACTGACCAATTTATTTACAGCACGCTTTAGGGTTGTTGCATTAGATTTAAGCAATGTATAGGTCAGTGGCGGCTGCTGGTCTTTCAAATAGGGGAAGCACATTTTAGGTGTACATTATTATATATATATATATATATATATATATATATATATATATATATATATATATTTTTTTTTTATCCTATTGGAGCCTGGCCGTTATTAAGAAAAAAAAATGTTAATTGAGACTGTTGTCAACCACAGCCATGCCACAGAACTACAGTAACACACACATGAAAATGATTTTCAGGAGTAACACACACCCAAACTGTATCTGTATACAACAATACCAGAACTGAACAGAACATGAACAGAAATATATAACAGAACCATTAGAAATACACGTTATTGTGTATAAATTCTGCCCTGCGCTCCTTTTGCAGGAAATGCCATTGCTTTTTTCATGCCTTTTTGTATGCCCTGTCAAAGTTATTCAGGTCCGTAAAACCTACATTTGACTAAAACTTCATATCCCTGACACAGCTTTATCAAGAGGCATGGCCAACAGTACATTCTGTTTGTCACAGCACGTCCAATTAGACAGTTCATCTCGTCATACCAGGAAAGTTGAAGAAAAAAAAAAACAGTTACTTTCACCAGTTTTTGTGGGCCAAATCAGTCTTGGGTGTTGGTCTGTCCTGCTGTTTAATTTCTAGTCTCTCCTCATACGGAAGACTATCGAATGGGTTTGCCAAAATTGTCAACAATATTAGCAGTAGCCATTGTATTGGGCTAGCACGCTAACTAGCGGGCTAGTTTCCTTAACAACTTGACTAATTTGAACAATATGATTGTGAACGAACTAATGAAACTTAGACAAAAAACTCAATAACTTTGTGCTGACTGGTATGTTTTATTTAGAATATAATATGTGCAATGTGTAAATAACAAGCACTCTGGACGGACAACACGTTCTCTCACCACTTGTCTTTGGGAAATCCGCTAGCGACTGAATTCTACTTTACTCCGATGTTTGTTTGCCTGCCAATCAAAAGGGGTGTAGTCTTTTAGACAGTTCCACCAATTATAATGTGTAAGCCTAGCGTCTTGGCCCGCCCCCGCCCATCTCATTTTCCATTCACGGTACAAATCCACTTGCTCCGTCTGGTCCGTTATGAAAACGTACTGCCTCCCCTTGTGTTGCCGGATAGGGACTGCATGTACATTTTCAAAATGTTTGGGCATGGGCGTGTCTTTGGAATCTACGAGGCTATCTGTCTACCTGTATCTATCGATATAGCAAGCTAGCAAACCACAATAACTGACGACTCTGCCCTGACCAAACTTTACACATGTGTTTTGTTACATGCACACACACATAAAACCCACCAGACAATAACTGTAACGAGATAAATACACCTTCACGAGAACCGCGGGTGTCATGGGATATCCCCGTGTGCTCTACTTTTATTGGATAACGCAGATGCGTTCGCCGGATACATTTGCATAAAGTTGAGCAGAGCCCAACTTCTTGACGTGCCGGAGCTATCCAAACGGCCGTGCCGCATTCCCGACAAGCTTTGCGGGAGCAGCCGTGAGGACGTGCCGGACTCAATTGAAAATTAATTGAATGCGTGCAGCACGGTGAACGTGACGGAGCAAGTGGATCACCGCTGTCACCCCCAGAGACGCTGAGCGTCCGAGGAAATGACGATTTTCAGCATTTATCCAATGAACACATGCCGTGTGTTCCGATGTCCATACTTTCTGCACTTACTGTACTTAGTTTGAGAACGTAGGGTGTTCACATTACGATTTTGGCGAAAATAAGTGTACTGAAAGGACCCGGATGCTGCCCTCAAAACGGTCAAAACGGTGAGTGTGGATCAAGGTACACTTTTCGCACTCAAAGCCGCCATCTTAGCTACATAGCTGCGGAAGTGACGAATCCAAACAGACCAAACTGAAGAAGAAACGAGGAGATTACGTTGCTGACGACGTTGGCGCATTTTTCAGGAAGCTTGCAGTAGTGTATTCATTTTGCAATGACTTAAATATGTCTCGTTCTCCGTTCAAAGTTGGCGGGTAATGACACGCGCGGCTGCAGTCACCATCGGAAATTCCGGTAAGTGCATCACGGAGTATGGAATATGGAACAACACTTACCTGCTGAAATCTGTGTACTTAGTAAGTGCAGACAGTGCACTGTAGTTAAGTGTACCCATGGAAGTATGAATATCGGAACACACCAATGGCTTCACTGCATTGAAAAAAAGTGCATCAGACGTTCAGCTTCAATGGGGTGTCCCGCTGTGCTGTGCATTCAAAACCCTCGGAAAATCGCGTCGGACCCGACAATAATAAACAGAGTTATCAAGACTTAGCTATGAAGTTAAACATATTTCTAGGATGCTTCTAGTTTTAAACATAATGTCAATCCCAATTTAATGTAAATTCAACCTTGCATATTTGACCATTTATTGTGTGAAATGTTAGAGGAAGTTGAGCTTCCCTTGTTGTCTTAAAGGAATCGCCCCTGGTATAGGTTTATTCATGTTCACGTGCGCCGAAGTGCGACCATACAGATGCGACTTATGTGAAATTTGAGCGGCAAACACGGACATGTGGCTACGGACATGGAAGTTAATCAAAACAAACGCCATACACGTCAGCGTAGACAGCAGCCAATCAGGGCAAAGTGCCGACGTCATGGAGGCGGTTCCACGACTGAGCAGCGAGTGGAGAGCAAATGCGCTGCTGCGCAGCAAAAATCTTGCTCCCGCGCAGCAAAAATCTTGCTCCCGCGATGTCTTCAGGCCATGTGACATGGAATGCAGAGCAGAGAACACTCCCACCTACACCATCATCAGAGCCGATTTATGGAGAGCCCTCACACTCCCTATTCACCCCCATTATACCGAATTTGGCTGCAGTTCACCTAGGGGGCGATCGCGGGCGAGTGCAAAATACATGGGGCTCTATGGAGCTAGACGGCTAAACTACATCATTCTTGCTTATCATCTACGAAATCCAAATATTACAGTGGTTTCCGAGAGATCGATATGGATTTTACGCCAGAAGTGGAATAATCCGGGGGTTATATCCTTTTGTCCTCTTACAGGTTGGGCAGTTGCGACCCAGACTCTGCTAGCATCTAGCTAATGAAATCCGATTGGTCAATGAAGAACTCACGACTGGTTACGACCAAAGAATTGATTTATGGCACTCACCCACAGAAGAGCAACAAAGCTCTTAAGGAGGACTCTGGAACTACATTACAGTATACGTTTTTATTTTGGTTATTGGCAACTTTGGATGTACTTATCGCACAATATACACATTGTATTGTAAAAAAATAAATTAAGTTAGTTAACTGACTGCGAACATGTGTGTTTTCTTACCTTGAGCGTATGATGCTATATTGCTACCTTAAAGATAAATCCCGCTTTCTATAACATCCAATTTTTAAACATTCCATATACGAATTAAAAAGGTGATATCTGTAAAGATGCCGCGCAGGTGTGCAGTCATAAATTGCAATAGTTATAGGAAAGGACTGTCCTATTTCAGTTTTCCCAAGGACGATGAAAGGTAACGTGTTTTTTCTGGTTATATCAGTCAGAGCTCGGAGTGCATTTGAAGCTATCCGCTCTGCAAAATCGCCGGTTTTTGAAAATTTGGAGGGAAAAATAGGCCAGGGGCCTGTGCAAATGTCACTGCCTGTATGAAGTTGTTAATGGAGTGTTAATGGAGACACCACTGGCTTGTACTTTACTCAATTACTCCTTCATCTCCTTCATCATCTCCACAGAGAATGTTTCTCCAGCTGTTGCCTCTGCTGCCACTGCGAGCATAGGCTGCATGGGAAAGGAGAGGCGCAAGGTGCCGTAAAGTGATTTAACATGCATGACGTCATTTGATTACCAAAGCCGTAGTTCTCTGGCCGTGTTTTGTAATGATCAAGCGAGTTTAAAAATACTGACTATGTGCCGTTTGTAAGGATTGTCCATTCTGTTTTTTAAAAACTATAGCATTTTTTTTTTATTATACCCAAAGAAATGTAGGAATCTATGAGTGGAGCTCCATAGGATCCCATTTATTCTGCACTCGCCCGCGAGCGCCCCTACAGTGCAGTACCACACCGGACGTTCCGAGAGTGAAAATTCTCCTCCCATTAAACGTTCTCTGCCATCATGGACAAATTTCTAACCGGCATGCGTTACGGTCACGCAAAGCGCATGTGCGCTGCGTCGATTTGCGCCGATTTGTGTGATCATGGATGCACCCATAGATGTGCTAGCATCTGTGATCCTAATAACAGATAAGCATGGGGTTCATCCATGCACAGCAGTGTAACATTTTTTCCATGGGCTAAATACCATGTAGGCTAAGTTTATTTGTTTATTTGCCCTGTTCCTTACATGACACAGTGCCACTTTAAAATGCATGCAAGCCTCTAGCATATTACTGTCCATGACTCCACTGGCAAACAAAGTCACGAATGTTTGTTAAGAAGCTACAAACACCTCTGAAACATAAAACTATCAAACAAAACAAATGTTACTGCGCACTCACATTATCAAACAAAACAGCATTACCACGCACTCACAGTTTTACGGTTAATGGTAAGTAATTAAGTTAACGAACTGTTTGAGATAGAGCACATTCGAGGTTGGCGGTCAACACGTTTGTAGGAAACAGTTTTTGCAGACTGCCCAACACAAACACGCTACTTTAGGTCAAATCTAACTTTCAACAGTACAGTTACTTACTTGAGGTACGTGATTTCGGTCATAAATGGCATAAATGGCAGCTGTGGCCCAGTGGTTAGGGAGTTGGTCCTGCAATTGAAAGGTTGCCGGTTCGAATCCCGCCCTACCCATAGTTGAGATGCCCTTGAGCAAGGCATCTAACCCCACACCGCTCCAGGGACTGTAACTGAAACCCTGTAAATATCTGTAAGTCGCTCTGGATAAGAGCGTCAGCTAAGTGTAATGTAATGTAAATGATCTGGCTCCGTGGGAAAACTTGTTCGAGTAAATTCCTGGAACCGATATCAATAGTGAAGGATTTTCTATAATAAAATTAATTTCATTGGACTTCACCATAAATCGAATTTTACCAAACTCATTTTAACCCTAACTTTGAAAATGAGTTTTGTAAAATCACTTTATGGTGAAGTATAATGAAATTAATTTTATTATAGAAAATATTGGGTTACGAGAATATTCATACTTACTTATTAATAACTCAAAAAAGTGAATTTATTTAATTTATTAGGATAAATATACTTAGTGATAGTCATATGGACATTGGCACTGAACGACTTTTTGCAGTTTGCCTGGGCAGTATCCCTGACTTCCAGTCTCACATTGTCCTAGTTCTGAAACTTCCAACTGTAGCTGCACTACAGTCGCAATTGACAGTTTGATGTTGGTTTTCTTTCATATCATAACGGGTTTCCAAGACCTATAGGATTACTTCACCTGCCAGTCCTTCATTTATCACTTTATGTGGCTGAGATGTTACAGGTGTGTTCGACTTTGTCAGGCCCATAGAGCTGAATAGAATATAGAGCTGAATAGAATACTAGAGTGGACACAGGCGCACTGCTCATGGCAATCGTGGCCGCCATCTTGCGACTGCCGACCGGGAATCCTAGCCCTCGCAGTGCTGAGTAAGGGACACAAATATCGATTTGTATAATAAATTGATATTTTATATTAGCTAGTATATTCATTGTTGATCCGTACGTGTCATTTCATACAAATGACAGGTCATATTGTGTCTGAGCCTGTGAGGTGGTGTCTGAGCCTGTGTCAGTAATTTCAGTGTGCATATCCCTTGTTTGCATCCAGGGCTCATCATACAAAGCTGAAAAATATTCCTCATCCTCATTTTAATGTATTTATTCATGTCATTTTTAAAATCAATAAACATGTTTTCAGTCTTTGAATCTCTTCAAATCTGAATACACGACTTAATGTTTTCTATACTAAGAACATGAGGAATTACCTACTGATGAAAATATTACATTTACATTACATTTACATATATACGCGCAGCTAATATAAATAACAAATCACCAATTTAATTAATGATGTGTTGCTATATTAAAAAAAAAAAAAGTCTGCAATAGCTTTTTCAAAAATAAAATGTCCAATGATACCAAAGACTGCAATGGTTATACAGGGTCGAACGCAAACTGTAGTGCTCAGAGAAATACGTTAAAATTCACTTTATTCGTCATTAACGTTGTAATTATCGTTTTCTTTGATACGATTTACGTACATATAGAGTCAGGCATTTCGAATATCATCATTGTATAGTGTGTCATTGAGTTATTTTCACAGAACAAAGCCGTTTTTGACAGAGGTGGGTCCATTCTACGCTTATTTACATTGAGTGCCTAGCACATGATTGCCCTCGCAAGATGGCGGCCGCGTCGGACGTTTTCCCGTGTGGTCAGCCAATGCCGTGTCCACTCTGGTATTCTATTCAGCTCTATTGTCACGGTTTTACTCTGTTGGGTGGTGGTTTTTTGTGTTTTCCCCGGTTGGGTTGTATTTTCTGCTGCACTTTCATTGTCTAGTAATTAGTTTCAATCCCAGTCACTTACTGCTTCATTCGCTGTCTCCGCTCTGATTACCTGCACCTGCTCCGCCACGCCCATCTCCAGCTGTCTCTCGTTTCCTGGTTTCTCTCTCTCGCTATTTAGTCTCTCCTTTTTCACTCCCTCACTGTCAGTCCGTCTGCGAACCCACGGTGTATTCCTCGGCAAGCTTTTTGACTCCTGGCTCTTCATTGTCTGCGTAGCAGTTCTCCCGGTGTCTGTCTGTCCCCTGTTTGTTCCTGTTTTCCCCTGCCTGTTTATCTCCAGTCTTCGGTTGCCGACTCCTGCCTGTCCCTGACTCTGCCTGGCTCTTCCGCTCCTGGCTACGACTTCGGACCGTCCCTGGCTCTCCCTGTCTCTTCAGTCCTCCGGTACCGACCTCTGCTTGCTCACGACTCTGCTCTGCTCTACTGCCCCGGTAACGACCCCTGCCCGTCCACGACTCTGCTCTGCTCTACTGCCCCGGTAACGACTCCTGCCCGTCCACGACTCTGCTCTGCTCTACTGCCCCGGCTCATCGATCCGCGTGCCCACGACGACGCTCTACTCCCCTGCCCCGGCGAACTGACCTGCTGCTTGCTGTTTTCCCTGAGGACTCTGATCGTTATCAGTTCCACGCACCACAGCCCGCTGGGCAGTGGCCTCTGGATTATCTCCCTTTCCCCCCAACCCTTAAATAAACTTTTGTTTTTGTGAACGTGACGCTCTTGGGTCTGTGCCATTCTGTTCTGGTTCTGACAGAACGGACTGACCAGATATGGACCCAGCGCGCGTTTCCGGACCCCGAGTCGGCGGAATCTCCATCCGCACTACAACGCCTGGAGATAACGGAGGGTGAGGTGAGGCACATGTCGGGTGACGTCGCCTCTCTCCTGGCCGTAGCCCAACAGCAGCAGCTTCAGCTCCAGCAGCAACAACAACAGTTCGCCGAGCTCACGCACCTGCTGACTCAGCGACTGCCTGTGGCTCGCTTACCTGCGGTCAATGTTCCTGTCGCTCACGCCGTTGATCCGGCTCCTCCCCTGCCTGCATCGCCTGTAGAGCCTGCCGTGGCAGGAATCTCCGAGCCCCGTGTTGGAACCCCGGAGAGGTTCGATGGCGATCCCGCTCAGGTCCGGGCTTATATCACCAACTGCCGTCTGATTTTTAACCTGCAACCGAGAAACTTCGCTACTGAGGCAGCTAGAGTCGCCTTCACCATCAATCACCTGACTGGGCGAGCTCGGCTCTGGGCCACGGCGGAGTTTGAGCGACAATCACCAGCTTGCTCCTCTTTTCACCGATTCGCTGAAGAAATGATAAAGGTTTTCGACACGGGGTCATCTTCCGCCGAGGCTTCCAGGGCCCTGATGGCCATTCGCCAGGGGAGACGTTCGATAGCGGACTATTCCATTGACTTTCGCACGCTGGCGAGTCGTAGCCGATGGAACATGGAGGCCCTGGTAGATGCTTACCTCCATAGCCTAGCTGATTATCTGAAGGACGAGCTGGTCTCCCACACTCCTCCCACCAGCCTTGACGATGCCATCGCCCTGACGGCATGCATCGACCGTCGCGTACAGGCTCGACGCTGTGAGAGGGGTCGCCAGAACCAGTCGTCTGTCAGCTCATCCGGGGTGACCAGAGCAGCACCACCTTCTCAGTTCCACCCTGTAAGCCAGTCTGACACCCCAGAACCCATGGAGGTTGGCCGGACGTCACTCTCTGCAGCGGAGCGGCAGCGCCGGCTTACAGCACACCTATGCCTCTACTGTGGTGGGGAGGGGCACCGCATTTCATCGTGTCCGCGAAAAGAGCAAGCTCACCGGACGTAGGAGGAGTCCGGTTGAGCTCGACTACTGTACAGTCCTCCTGTGGTGGTAAGCCGCTGCTTCAGGCCCACTTTTATCTCCCCAACTCCACTCACGCCCTGGGTGCCCTCGTCGACTCTGGAGCAGAGGCAAATATCATGGACACTGCCTTTGCCCGCCAGATGGGGCTAAAGCTCCATCTGCTGCCTGTCCCTGTACCAGCTCGAGCCCTGGACGGTCACCTGCTGGGCACAGTCACTCACACCACCGAGCCGGTGAAGATGAGATTGTCTGGTAACCACCAAGAGTCCATCAGGTTCCACCTCCTCTGCTCTCCCAGCCAGCCTCTCATCCTAGGCTGCCCCTGGTTACGCCAACACAACCCACACCTCGACTGGCGAACTGGGGAAGTTCTGGAGTGGGGAGTGGACTGCCACCAGACCTGCCTGCTCTCTGCCTCTCTCCCTGTCCGTTCTGACTCTGTTACCTTGCCGCCTGATCTGTCCTGTGTTCCGGACTGTTACCGCTCACTGCAAGCCGTCTTCAGCAAGACCAAGGCCACGTCCCTGCCTCCGCACCGCCCGTATGACTGTGCCATTGACCTCCTCCCTGGCTCCACTCCTCCCCGTGGTCGCCTTTACTCCCTCTCGGCTCCCGAACGACATGCCATGGAGGAGTACATCTCCGATGGCTTAGCGGCAGGGATCATCCGCCCATCCTCCTCTCCTGCTGGGGCAGGTTTTTTCTTCGTGGGGAAGAAGGATGGTTCGCTTCGCCCCTGTATTGACTACAGGGGTTTAAATGATGTCACAGTGAAGAACCGTTACCCGCTGCCATTACTCTCCTCCGCCTTCGAGCTGCTCCAGGGAGCTACTATCTTCACTAAGCTCGACTTGCGCAACGCTTACCACCTCGTTCGGATCCGGGAGGGAGACGAATGGAAGACGGCATTCAATACCCCAACTGGCCACTACGAGTACCTGGTTATGCCATTCGTGCTTACTAACGCCCCGGCCGTCTTTCAGGGACTTATTAACGATGTACTGCGAGACATGCTGAACCGTTTTGTTTTTGTTTACCTGGACGACATTTTAATTTTTTCTAAAACCCTGTCTGAACACAAGCAACATGTCCAACTGGTACTTCGCCGCCTTCTGGAAAATTCTCTTTTCGTGAAAGCAGAGAAATGCGAATTCCACGCCAACACTGTTTCATTCCTGGGGTATATTATCACAGAGGGTCGTATAAGGATGGACCCAGCAAAAGTATCTGCAGTCACTTCCTGGCCCGTCCCGGACAACCGCAAGAGGCTGCAGCAGTTCCTCGGCTTCGCCAACTTTTACAGACGCTTCATACGGAACTATAGCTCCGTAGCGGCCCCCCTTACGGCCTTAACCAGCGTCAAGAAGGCGTTTGTGTGGACTCCTACCGCTGAGGTTGCCTTCACCGCCCTCAAGGACCGTTTCACTACAGCGCCCATACTCCTGGTGCCAGACCCCGACCGCCAGCTCATCGTGGAGGTAGATGCCTCAGATGTGGGAGTCGGGGCGGTTCTGTCTCAAAGATCGGCCGAGGACAACAAACTCCACCCCTGCGCTTTCTTCTCGCGCAGGCTATCCCCCGCAGAGCAGAACTACGACATCGGGGACCGGGAACAGTTTCAAAAGGAGGACGACAGCCCCCAGGGTCCAGCCTCAATCATTCCGGGTTCCCGGGTCATAGCGGCAGTGACCTGGGATATAGAGGGCCGTGTTCAGAGGGCTCTACAGGCGCAGCCCGGTCCCAGCGCCTGCCCTGACGGACGTCTGTTTGTCCCGGAGCCTCTGCGTTCACAGGTCCTCCAATGGGGGCATGACTCCCGCATAGCCTGCCACCCGGGCGCTGCTCGTTCCGGTCGCCTGATCGCTCAACGTTTCTGGTGGCCAACAATGGAGAAGGATACCCGGGAGTACGTCCAGGCCTGCCTCGTCTGCAACCAGAATAAGTCCTCCAACCAGCCTCCCGCTGGTCTTCTCCAGCCCCTGCCTGTGCCTTCGCGTCCTTGGTCTCACATCGCCCTGGACTTCGTTACCGGACTGCCTGCTTCAGGCGGAATGACGACCATCCTCACCATTGTCGATCGTTTTAGCAAGATGGCACACTTCATTCCGCTCCCCAAACTCCCCACGGCCAAAGAGACTGCGCAGGCAGTGCAACACCACGTTTTTCGGATCCATGGAATCCCGAAGGACATAGTGTCCGACCGTGGTCCCCAGTTCACCTCCACATTCTGGAAGGAGTTTTGCCACCTGCTGGGGGCCACGGTCAGTCTTACATCTGGGTTCCACCCCCAGTCGAACGGCCAGGCGGAACGTCTCAACCAGGAGTTGGAGAAGGCGCTCCGCTGTATGGTCTCCCGTAACCCCCTCTCCTGGGCTCAGCTTTTATTATGGATTGAATATGCTCACAATTCACTTACCTGCTCTGCCACTGGCATGTCTCCCTTCCAGTGTGTCTACGGCTATCAACCTCCGTTGTTCCCCAGCCAGGAGGGGGAGGCATCCTGCCCGTCAGCCCTTGCGAACGCCCGGCGTTGTCGACGCACTTGGGCTCGAGCCCGAGCTGCATTACTCCGGGCTGTCACGACTTACTCCATCGGAGCCAACCGTCGGAGAACCCCTGCACCGGTCTACCGGGCTGGTCAAGAAGTCTGGCTTTCCGCCAGGGACCTCCCTATCCGGGTGGAGTCTCGCAAGCTGGCTGCTCGGTTCCTGGGACCTTTCCTCATTGAACGAGTGATCAGTCCAACGGCGGTCCGGCTTCGGCTGCCCAGCACCCTGAGGGTTCACCCCACGTTCCATGTCTCCCGAGTCAAGCCAGTCCGTCGGAGCCCGTTGGCGCCGGCTGCGCCTCCTCCGCCTGCTCCCCGTCTCCTGGACGGAGACCCCATCTACACGGTGCGACGTCTGCTTCGCTCCCGGAGGCGTGGGCGGGGTCTTCATTATTTGGTGGACTGGGAGGGTTACGGTCCGGAGGAGAGATCCTGGGTACCCGCCGGCAGAATCCTGGACCGTGCCCTCATCACTGAGTTCCATCGCCTGCATCCTGAGCAGCCGGCTCTCCGACGGGGTCGTCCGAGGGGCGCTCTCCGAGCTGTCCGTGGTCTGCCTGGTCCCGCTCCTGTCCCGTCTTCCTCCGCCATGGGGTCCCAGCCGTCTTCCGAGGACGAGGCCCAGGCATCGGATCGTTCGGAGGAATTCTGATTCCCCCCTCCGTCTCCCCTCCTCCCACCCGGTGGGTGTTTTCCTTTTTTTTGTTCTTCTCTCTCTTTCTCTCTTGGTTCTTGGGGACTTCTGGGGCCGTCCCTTGGGGGGGGGGGGTTCTGTCACGGTTTTACTCTGTTGGGTGGTGGTTTTTTGTGTTTTCCCCGGTTGGGTTGTATTTTCTGCTGCACTTTCATTGTCTAGTAATTAGTTTCAATCCCAGTCACTTACTGCTTCATTCGCTGTCTCCGCTCTGATTACCTGCACCTGCTCCGCCACGCCCATCTCCAGCTGTCTCTCGTTTCCTGGTTTCTCTCTCTCGCTATTTAGTCTCTCCTTTTTCACTCCCTCACTGTCAGTCCGTCTGCGAACCCATGGTGTATTCCTCGGCAAGCTTTTTGACTCCTGGCTCTTCATTGTCTGCGTAGCAGTTCTCCCGGTGTCTGTCTGTCCCCTGTTTGTTCCTGTTTTCCCCTGCCTGTTTATCTCCAGTCTTCGGTTGCCGACTCCTGCCTGTCCCTGACTCTGCCTGGCTCTTCCGCTCCTGGCTACGACTTCGGACCGTCCCTGGCTCTCCCTGTCTCTTCAGTCCTCCGGTACCGACCTCTGCTTGCTCACGACTCTGCTCTGCTCTACTGCCCCGGTAACGACCCCTGCCCGTCCACGACTCTGCTCTGCTCTACTGCCCTGGTAACGACTCCTGCCCGTCCACGACTCTGCTCTGCTCTACTGCCCCGGCTCATCGATCCGCGTGCCCACGACGACGCTCTACTCCCCTGCCCCGGCGAACTGACCTGCTGCTTGCTGTTTTCCCTGAGGACTCTGATCGTTATCAGTTCCACGCACCACAGCCCGCTGGGCAGTGGCCTCTGGATTATCTCCCTTTCCCCCCAACCCTTAAATAAACTTTTGTTTTTGTGAACGTGACGCTCTTGGGTCTGTGCCATTCTGTTCTGGTTCTGACATCTATGGTCAGGCCTACTCCATTCGACTACAGCCAGTGATGCATTCTGGGTTAAAAGTGTAATATTTTGGGTTCTTATTTACTGCCAATATAACCATAACAGATAAGTCACACTGGAGACCGACTGAACACGACTTGCTTGTTTTATTCCATAGAACAGACTGGCCTACAGATAATATTGCATCCAGTTATAACCATTGTACCAGCGTGCCACCAGATGGCGCTGTTATGCAATAGCACATGAATACCCCAGTTTACATTCATTGGTATATCAATCTACTACACTCCTTCCCCTTAAGCTATGAAGTTTCCCCAAATTATAACTCATTGTCTTTCATTTGTTTAATTATTTAGGTGTACAATCTGGAACTCTTTTGTACATTAAATAACTGGAACTCTTTTATATCCAGGAACCGATGTTCCTCAAGAATTGTTAATCTAAAGTCAGGCGCTTCGGGGGTGCCCTCTCTCTCTGAGGGTACCTGCACACACACACCTCAGGAGATGGGGTTGCTTGTTTGCCAGGTGACATGGCCTTGTCACTGGCCACAGAGCCTGGCACCGGACTTTTAAGCGTCTGTTTCACCTTAGTCTCGGGCGACAGTGTAGCTTCAGGTGAGTACGGGCTACCACCTACTGCTCCAGGTGTGCTTTTCCTCCCCAAGTCCTCCGGGACTTCTCCAGGGCAGGAGACCGGGAATTCCAGCAGTCTGACGACGCCCTGTTGTGCAGCAGATGGTCAATGTGGACTGAGCGGCGGCTCACCCCATTCCACACCAGGTAAGTGACTGGTCCCAGTCGCTTTTCTACCGTCCCTTTTGTCCACCTCTCCCTTCCTCCCCGGAAATTCCGGATGAGCACTGAGTCGCCCTCAGCCAGATGCCTCAGCTTGGAGTTGTGTCGGTCGTGGTTTTCTTTCTGCTGTTGCTGTTTGTCTTGCACCACTCGCGCAAGGTCTGGTTTCAGGAGGCTGAATCTTGTCCTGATCTGGCGCTTCAGGAACCGTTCAGCTGGTGTGCAACCTGTAACACTGTGTGGTGTAATCCTGTAAGACATAAGGAAGTTTGCTAACCTGTGTGCCATGGTCATGGTGATGTTCTGTGCCTTTTCTTCCAGCACTTGCTTCTGCAGTGATGCCTTCACTGTCTGAACAGCGCGCTCTGCAGCTCCATTAGACGCCGGATGGTAGGCTGGTACTAATGTCTGCTTGATGCCGTTGCTCTGCAGGAATGTTTTGTACTCCTGCGAGGTAAACTGAGGCCCATTATCGGACACAATCTCCTCTGGGAGACCGTAAGCAGCAAAGATGTTCCGCAGCAACTCAATTGTTTTGTTGGCCGTTGTTGTTGTCATCGGAATTACCTCCAGCCTCTTTAAATGACTGTCAACTAACACTAAGAAGTGATGTTGGTCTTTCTCACAAAAGTCAATGTGTAGCCTTTGCCACACTCTCGTAGGCCATTGCCAGCAGTGTAGTGGTGCTGCTGCTGGTAGTTTCCTTACACTCTGACAAGCATTGCATTGCTGTACTGCGCGCTCTATGTCACTGTCCAACTGTGGCCACCACAGGTAGCTCCTGGCCAGACTCTTCATCTTGCACCCTCCAGGATGCCCTTGGTGTAGGTCGTGCAGTAGTCTGTCTCTGTGCTCTGGTGGAATGATGACGCGAATTCCCCAGAGAATGCAGCCTTGCTCCACAGACAGCTCGTTCCCTCTGTTGAAGTACGGTTTCAGTGTGTCATCGTTGATGTGACTTGGCCATCCAGACAGAGTCAGCTCCAGTACTTTGCATAGGACAGGGTCCTTCAGAGTGCTCTGTGCTATTTCACGAGCCCGCACTGGAAGCTCGTTCACAACTGAGAAGTAGAAGATGGTGTTCTCCTCAGCTGTGCTATCTTTTTCCTTTCCAGGCAGTCTGGATAGTGCATCTGCATTGGCATTTTGTGCTGAGGTTCTGTACTCTATGGTGTAGTCGTATGCCATCAATCTCAGCGCCCACCGCTGCATACGCAGGGCGGCTAGTGTGGGGATCTCAGACTTGGGCCCTAAGATAGCTAGAAGGGGTTTGTGGTCCGTTATTAAATTGAACTTCCTGCCATAGAGGTATTTGTGAAATTTGGTTACCCCAAAAATGATAGCCAAAGCCTCCTTCTCTATCTGACTGTATTTACTCTCTGCCTCTGTTAGTGTGCGTGATGCGAACGCAATGGGCTTCTCATCTCCATTTCCCATTATATGTGACATAACGGCCCCAATCCCATAAGGGGATGCGTCGCATGCTAAACTCAAGGGTTTGTGTGTGTCATAGTGTACTCCCACTGAGCTTCTCACCAACTGCTCCTTTGAGTTTTTGAAGGCTGCCGCGCACTCTGGTGTCCACTTCTAGTCTACTTTTTTTTGAGAAGTTGGTGCAGCGACTGGAGTGTGGTTGACAGATCTTTCATGAACCGGCCATAGTAATTTAGTAGTCCTAAGAAAAGACCGTAGCTCAGTGCTGTTTGTGGGTTGGGGAGCGTTTTGAATGGCCGCTACTTTTGTCTCGGTGGGGTGAAGTCCCTCTCTGTCGATTAGATGTCCCAGGCACTCTACCCTCTCCTGCATGAAGGTGCATTTTCCCCGTTTCCCCCATAGCTCTCCAGACGGCTTAGGACCTCCTTCAGGTTCCTCAGATGCTCCTCTCTGGTTCTCCCCGTGACCAGGATGTCATCCAGGAAACAGGTGACATGCTGTAGGCCAGGGGTGCTCACTAATTTTTGGCTGGCGAGCTACTTTTAAAACGGCCATGTCGCCGCAATCTACTGAGGATGATGATGACGAAGACGACGATGGTGATGATGAAGATGATAAATCACTCAGTATGTGTTTCATATGTACCTGTATGCAGTTTATTGATATGTTTGTTTATTGATATACATGTTGCATTACACATGCAACATAGTTAAAATATATGCATCCATACATAAACCTTCACAGCACAACTTTAATGCAATTGTATTATGATATAATGGACGTTTACAGCACAATTATAATAATACATTTGTATTACTTTCGAATGAACCTTTAGAGCACAACTCTAATACATTTGTAATTATCTATTGCCAGGAATTAATTAATCTGATGATGACCTGCACTGAAGGGAGTCAAACAGGGTTGCATAGAGCTGCTGTGTGTAGCGCACAGACTGACAATTTGCGAACACGCCCTCCCTGCTTTCTCCAGCTCCGATGCGAGGTTTCGGAAGTTTCCCAAATCATAGCGCTGCAACTTTGAGTACAGCAATTTTATTTTTCGTTTGAATGCATTAGCTGAGCTGATCATGTCTCATGTCGACCACGCTTTTGTCTTTTCCTTGCAGCTCCAAATTAAGTTCGTTCAACATGTTAGTAAGATCAGTTACAAACGCCAAGTCTAGCAGCCACCGATTGTCATTAAGTTGCTTGTGTTCCGCATGTTTAGTGACAGGAAGAAACTCCTTAATCAACGGACAGAGCTGTCGAAATCTCTGCAAGAATTTCCCCCTACTAAGCCATCTCACGTCTGTGTGTAGCAAGAGGACAGAATAGTAAGCCTCTTCCAACTGTGCAGGGAACAGACGTCTTTGAAGAGACCTCGCTCGAATACAGCAGGCTATTTTGGTTGCGACATCAACGATCTCTTTCATGCATTTTCCGCATAATGAAGTGACTGCTGCCCTGTAAACGGCATTTTTATTTTCCTTCACATTTCTCAGTTCGCTTTTCACGGGGAAGTCACTGTCATAGTTTTTATGAACAGTATGGGCTAGATACAAGTTAGCGAACTAGCTAGGACTCCTTCTTTGCTGCAGTTTTCCAGTAGCCGTTCTAGTTGTTATGATAACCAACCTAACAAAAAAATTTAGACAACAGGCGATCTACCAGCACTGCCTTCGCGATCGACTGGTAGATCGCGATCGACGTAGTGAGCACTAGGGGTGCAACGGATCAGTGTGTCCACGGTTCGGTTCGGTCCACGATTTGTGGGCCACGGTTTCGGATACGGTTCGGATGCAGCAGGGTTTTCCAAACTGTGGTGTGTGCACCACTGGGGGTGTGCAAAGTGAAAAGAGCAAGGGCAGATACATGTGTTTTTACTACAGTGTTAAAGGTGTACTTCCACGAGAAACCGTTTAG
Source organism: Coilia nasus (assembly GCA_027475355.1). Lineage (NCBI taxonomy): Eukaryota > Metazoa > Chordata > Actinopteri > Clupeiformes > Engraulidae > Coilia > Coilia nasus. The sequence goes on from CM050211.1 coordinate 1,681,515, forward strand.
TACTTGCTCTTTTGAAATATGATAGGTCACCCCGAGTTGCATATGCATGCTGCATATCAAAATGTTTTTCTACCCCCATTTTCTATATCAGTCAAAAGAAGACAATAGGCTGGAAAAACGACCCAATGCGAAAAGGGCCTTCGGCGTGACTCAGACGTGAAAATACATATAAGAGAAACTGACCGAATGGGCTTTAAATAATGTTAGCCTGTGACTCGCATAAGATTAGCAGGCTAGTTAAATGACTGAACTGCATTTAGCCGGGCACTTGCACTGTTTTGTCATGCAAATATTACCATTCTGAAACGTTCATTGACAAACGGTCAGGAAGCGACTGTGCTTGTGCCATCTCTCTTTCCTCTTCGGATTCAGGATCAAACACATAAGGCTGTATCTCCGACATTCTGTGTGCAGTTTTAGAGCTGTCAAGTTGACTTTTCCCCACTCTGCTATCAAGCTGACTGTGGGGCAAAGGAAGCTGCAGGGAGCGTGTCACGCCTCTGGTGAAATCGTGTCGTTCTCCCGGCCCCACCCCTCCACCAAACTAAAACAGCCTGAAACAGAAGCACTAGAACATTGTTTTCATCAAAACCAGTGCACAGGGCAATTATCAATACTAGAGAACACCGCAAAATTAATGAAAACATGATGGAAGTACACCTTTAATAAACATTAAATAATTCGATTAGTGCGCTGTGCTCAAACACGTTCACTATAGTAAATAAAATACTATACTGGAAGGGTCATACATCCGCCATGACTCACGCACCCCCTTCTGGCAGGCTGTACACCCCACAGTTGGGAAAATATCAGTTAAATTGTCTGTGCTCTAACAAACAGTAGGTTCTTTGCTCTATCTATTTGAAAACATGGTGCACCATTAAATATAAAAATTTGAAATACAAGGCACTGATGAAATCAAAAGAGTTTTATTATAAACGTGGAACACTTGGCATATGGATCCAACACATGGATCATAAACATGGAACACTTGGAACATGGATCCTAAACATGGATCATAAACATGGAACACTTGGAACATGGATCCTAAACATGGATCATAAACATAATAAAATAACAATATAGATAAATAAATAAAATACTATAAAAACAAACAAATAAATAAAATACTATAAAGAGCAGCAATGCAGTCCAGTAACTTGAACTGTAAGAAAAGAACTAACAGAAATCAAAGATAAAATGTAAACATAAAATGTAAATGTGCAAAAAAGTGCAGTTTCAAGTAAATAAATTGCCCGTGAATAATACTCTATTCCTTTATTTTCATGTTCTTCTGTAAAAACATTTTCTGGGGAAAGGCAAGAACGACTTGCACTCACAATATCACCTGCAGTGGAGAAAACTCTTTCACTTGCAACAGAGGTTCCAGGGACACAGAGATACTTTTGTGCATGCTTTGAGAGATGGGGAAACTTATACTGATTTAATTTCCACCACTGAAATGGATCACCGTCCACATGAAGGGAATCGGCTGTTCTGTATGCGGACATCTCCCCCTCAATGGTTGCTGACAGAGGTTTCGTCTGTTGTTCCTCTGCTGCTGTGAAAAGGTCCCCTAACAGCTCTGACATCGCAGTCTTCTTCTGGGGAGGGGACGCGGCTGATGCTGATGCTGATGGCAGCTCTTCATCTGTGAATGGCCCTGCTTGCATGCCTTCAACCTGCAAAATAAATAAATAACAACAATTATCAGCATTATCAACCATCAGCCATTTGTATAATATAATTCAATATAATATGTTATTTAAAATAGGCAAAATACCTGCTGCTCATGATCCACAATTTCTGCAATGAGGTCTTTGAAGATTTGGTCACAGGCAGCTTCATCAACAAAGGGTAATGACTTGAACCTGGGGTCAAGTGCTGTAGCCCGGTGCAAGTAGTCAATTAGATCTGGATCTGTGTATCTCTTCTCCAAGGTTGGTGGTTGGACTGTCTTGTGGATCTGCTGCCATGGCTCGTAGGGTCCTCGTCTTGAGAGGGAGAATCATGGATGAGGTGGCAGTTGGTTCACTGCTCATTAGTGTGGTCATTTGTTTCAGTGGGGTAAGCAGCTGTATTAGGCTTTCTGCCAGCTTCATCTCGCTGTCACTGAGCATGGCCAGGTCTTTTCCTGTCTTCTTCACCGCTTTGTCCAGCAAGGCAGAGAATATTGCAGGTTGCTGCTCCACGTACCGCTCCAGCATGTCATGTGCAGTATTCCAACGGGTCGGAACATCATGAATCAATTTGTGCTCCGGTATGTTGAGCATTTGCTGTTTTTGTGTCAACACGTGGGCCGCAGTGGTGCTTTTGTGGAAAAAAGTGACCACTCTCCTGACCATCCCCAGCAGGCGGGACACAGAATTGATCGCCACAGCCTTTTTCGCAGCGAGGTTGAGTGTGTGGGCAAAGCAAGCAATATGTGGTCCAAAGACAGGAGTGTCACGGATGGCATTCACTATATTGGTTGCATTGTCAGTGGTGACAGGGATAGTGACATTGGCTCTTTCCAGCTTCCATTCTGTGACTGCTTGTTTGAGTTCTTCTGCCAAATGCTGGCTTGTGTGGCTCTCATAAACAGGACGAGTTTACAACACGCAGCACTTCATCTCCCAGTCTGCTATGAAGTGAACAGTCACTGTGAGGTAGCTTGTGGTCGCTCTTGACGTCCAACTATCAGTGGAAAGAGCGAGGAAGTGTGCTTCTCTCAGCTCCCTTTCAATTTCACCCCGAGACACTTCATAAAGTTCAGGAACTACTTTGTTGCTGAAATGTGCACGGGAGGGCATGTTGTAACGGGGCTCGACTATCTTCATCATATAACGGAATCCCGTGTCAGAAACAACAGAGTATGGCTGCATATCTTTGGCAATGAACACGCCAATTCCGTGTGTAATGCGTTTATGTCTGTCTGAATTGACCGAGTACTGCTGTTGGAAGGCTGTTTCAATAGTTGTCTGTATTTTGGTTGAAGAGGAATCTTTACGTTTAGCTCCGCTTATATTTACAGTGGGGTGGTTGCGGCGTAAGTGTGCTGCCATGTTTGAAGTGGAGCCTGATAAATACAACAACGATGCGGAGCAGTGTTTGCAGACCGTGCATTGTTTGTTTACCGTCTTGTTTCCTTGGTCATCATATACTACACTGAAACCAAAATGTTCCCACACCGCGGATTTCAAAGACGACGGTGCCTCTTCAAATTTGGGTCTCGTGTCTTCTCCCTCACTTGCCATGTTTTCTGCGCTCAAAAGTTTGTCTCGCATACACGTGTCTCTTCCCCAGCGTCTGTGTCGGAGCGCTGATAGGTTGAAGGCAAGCTCGGGAAAATTCTCATTGGCTCTTGCGTCTTTGAAGGCGGTACTGAAGAGAAACCATTCCCCCGGGTCCTAAACACCCTTCCGCGTCGTCCGCTACACAGAATGCATAAGCAATGACTTTCTATTAAACAAGCAAGTTTAATATCTCGCGTATCCGAAATCCGATCCGATCTACAGAATGAACCGAACCGTGCTAAACGAACCGAACGGATTCGAATACAATCCGAAACCGTAGCACCCCTAGTGAGCACCCCTGCTGTAGGCCCTGTAGAATCTGGTCCATCACGTTCTGGAACATAGAAGGAGCACTGAACACGCCATAAGACAATCTGTGGTACACATAAAGTCCCTTGTGTGTGTTGATGGTCAGGTACTTCTCTGATGTTTTTTCTAACTCCAGCTGCTGGTATGCATGTGACAAGTCCAGTTTGCTAAAGAGTGTGCCCCCAGCCAGGGTGGCGAACAGGTCTTCAGCGTTCGGGAGTGGGTTTTTCTCTACCTCAACACTCTGGTTAACAGTAACTTTGTAGTCTCCACATATCCGAATTGACTTGTCTGCTTTGGGGACAACTACGATTGGAGCGGCCCACTGACTGTTTTCAATTTTGGAGATGATGCCAGCTTTCTCAAGGCGATCTAATTCACTCTCCACAGCATCTTTTAGTGCATATGGCACTGGTCTAGCCTTCCTAAAGACTGGCTTGGTGTCTGGCTTAACTGTAATGCTAGCTTTGAAGTTGCGAATTGTGTCTGGCTCCTCTGAAAACACTGCCTTGTGTTTCTCCAACACTGCCTCCACGTCTGTGTTGCTGCTGCGCCCTGCTGGTGTCACTGAAAAGATGCTGGCCCAGTCTAGCTGGATGTTTGCGAGCCAGTTGTGGCCCAGGAGGGCAGGTCTGTCACCTTTGACTATCACCAGAGGTAAATTACCCTTCTGGTTCTTGTATTGTACATTCACAGTCACTCGACCTAGCACCGGGATGTTTTCCCCTGAAAACGTTGACAGTTGTACCTTGCATTCTTTCAGGGGCAGATGTGAGAGATGCTTCCTAAACACTTTCTCTGGAACGAGTGTTACAGCTGCCCCTGTGTCCAACAGCATCTTTACTGGCTTCCCTTCTAATTCCACTGTTACTGTGATGTCGTTCCTTCCATTTCAGGGCTGGTGCGGTCCTCTCGGTTGTCGGTCACCGTCGCTTGTAGCTTTGCTTTTCCACTCGTTCGTTGGTTTGTTTTTCCACGTGCCGCTGCCTGTTCTCCTCTGGTCTATTTTGTTCACTGTGGCCCGTCGCAAACTCCATGGTGTTCCTTGTCGCCGTTTCCATCGATAACGCCACCTCACATGCCTTCGCAAACGTCAGCTTGTCTTCGGTTAGCAAATTTCGCTGGATAGCCTAGACCCTCAGTCCACTGACAAATCTATCCCTCAACGCCTGATCTAAATGAGCGCCAAAATCACAATGTGTGGACAGCTACCACATAATCTGACACCGCTTCATTTTCTTGTTGGTTCCTTTTTTGAAACTTAAACCTTTCAGCGATCACTAATGGCTTCGGTTTGTAATGGGATGACAGTTTCCCGCTCAAGTCAGCATATCCGAGGCTACTGCATGGGCTTGTCTGGCATACAGAGGTTTTTTAACAGTCCAAGCTTCGGCGCCAATTACAGACAGAAAGACATGTGCCTTTTTACCTTCGTCCAATTCATTTACGTTCTAGTTGAGTTGTTATTATAAGTTCTTTGAATAGCACATGAATACCCCAGTTTACATTCATTGGTATATCAATCTACTACATGATGATGTGCTGCATGATGGTTAGAAATCCTGTTAGGACTTGCACAAAAGTAGTGAGAAAGCTTGATCTACATTTCCACAAAAGCCTACGCTTGATTTCTTGGAGCTTTACCTTGATACCAAATGTCTGTCTGTCTACACACGCACTGGCTACACACATCCTTGTGCAAATTGAATAGTAAGCTCAACTCAATGTCACTACATAAATAATAATAATAATAACCGATTTTTTTTTTTTTTTAACTACAGCACTTGAAGAGAGCCAAGGCCTCTGCCACAAACATTCCATTTGTCAGATGATCCACATACACAGACAGCTCCAGCCCAAGACTTAGGCCAGTTAGAAGGCTATTATTATTAGCCTATTATTATTATTATTATTATTATTATTATTATTATTATTATTATTATTATTATTATTATTATTTTAAACTTTCTCTCGGGTTGGATTGTAGTTTTCACAAAATATTGTGTTTGTGTATTCATTTGCACGAAGTAGGATCAATCGTGTCAATTTTTTGACATCTCAGCAGGTGGCACTAAAAGACCAAGGGAGTATTTTCCTACCTAACTCAAGCCTTACAAAGGCCGACATGTCCTTGAGTCTCCTCTTTCAACAACTACCAGGGTCCCACGGTTTGAATAACCTTGAGTGAGTAGTAGCATAGCCTACATGTTTTTGACATATTGCTCTGTATGTATGTCCTCCCAATAATCCTACACCTAGGTTGTGGATTCTCGTCAATTACAGCTACGAAACGAAGGAAATCTAGGATACATTTTGCACTCGTTCGTTACGTTTTTGCAAGCGTGTACATGCAAGGCTAGCGGAAGGGAAAGATTCTGGTAAGCTATGAAATGCTCTTCCTTCTGTTTACTGGCACCACAGGCAAGGTAGCTGCCGTCAGTGGAGAGTGGACTAGGCGGACGTTACGGTAACGACGTCACTTCGGTAACGTTAACAGGCAAGCCGATATTTTCGAAAGTTATCGTTAGTTTACTACATCAATGTTTGCTGTAACTAAGCGTCATCCGTTTAAGGTAACATCAATAATTAATTCTGAATAACGTTAGTGGACGTAGCTAACTCAGATTTACCTTATATTTAAAATGTCTTGTCGTTCGAAGATATCGTAACCTCCAGAAATGTGCTTATTTACAATCTGACTTTAATGTTAAACGATTAAGTTTGTTTTTATAAAGTTGGTGTTGCTGGTTTGCAATTGTATTTACATGCTAACTTATTTGACAAACACTGTAACGTTTAGCTGGAGCAGTAGATGGTTAGCCGAGGCTACTCGTTTATGAGCTAATGTTATTTAAGGTTACATTTGGATCATGGTATAACCTTAGAAAGAACTTCCACGTTAGTGAACCAGTGAAGACCCCACATCATTGAATGCTCGATTTTGGTCCTCATTTGATACAAATGTCAGTCTCTCCAACGTAAGTCAGTATAATGTTGACGTCCCAAGGACTTGAGACCTGACCTAGCTGGGTAGACTAGAGTTAGCCTAGTCGAAGCTGTGGAGTCGCTAACCAAAACATAATGTGGTACACTGGGTTGGCATTGGATAATGAGAAATATTGTAACATTTCTGTAACATCGTCATGCACAACAGTATAAGTAGTTTCTAACGCTTCAATTGTAGGCACATCAGACAACTCACACCAACTAAATGGTCTGTCTAAAACTGTGTACCTGTTTATTTAGCTTTTATGGCTTCCGGCTTGCCTGTTACGCGTTTGTTCAGTAGCCAGGCTGTACATCTGGCAGTGGTGCAGCTAGGTTAGGTTGATATTCTTAATAAGACTTTAGTGAGACGTTGGGGATATTTTGTTGACCATAATTTGAGTGTTTAGCTGGAAAAATACCAACACGGCAAGTTAAGCATCGAAACCTTCCAGTCGTTAAGGAGTACAAAGGCGGTAAGTATACAACCACAATATTAACTTGTCAAGGTTAGCTGATGGAGGTTGGTAGTGGGTTGCTCAGTATTAGCAGGTGTCTTCAATTCAAAGGCGTTCAATTTAGCAAGACGACTTTTAAAGTTGGGCACAAATGCTTCAGTTTCCTTAACTGATGACTCCTTATTTCTCAGCATTTAAAAATACGGCTCGTTTCATCAGGCACGCTTGCTTCGCCACACCGACGTTAGCAGGCTAATGTTTAGCTAAAATTAGCAAGTGTGAAGGCTACTAGCATAGTGTTTGCCAAGTAACCGACTGCATACGGTCCCCACGGCCGTTTAATAACAATATCAATATTCAGAACTATGTCTTAAAGTTGGTTATACCGATGTACGCTAGTGTGGTTTGCGGCGTATGATATGAATATTTTTGAAGCTCAAAGGAGAATTGTGCCATTATATCAGTTTTCCTTGATGAAAATGTGTGATGTGAATGAGTAGCCTATAAAGCAGGTGGGTTTAAATACAATGGCTTGCACCACAACAGCAGTTTGAAGTGACGATTGAAGCATGAATGGCTTGAAATTGTGTGTGTGTGTTTTTTTTTTGATTGATTGGTTGGTTTGTGTGATCAAGTGAGGCAGTGTGGCCTAGTGATTATGGAGTTGGTCTTGGTATCGGAGGGTCGCAGGTTCGATCCTCGTACTAGTAGGAGTAAGTTAGGAGGAAAAGCACTTTCCTGAACCCTCATCCATGCTGAAGTGTCCTTGAGCAAGACATCTTACTCCACATTGCTCCAGGGAGGCTGTCCTAATTAACTGCAAGTCCAGTTAAATGTAATGTAATGTCATATAATGTTTAAATTGTGAAGAGAAGCTGTCAACAATTCAGTAGTGGGATGTAATCAAAACTAAAAGAGTTTAAGAGAGTAGGCCTAGCTCATTGTAAAAATATGTGGTTTTCCCTTGACACCAGCGCACGTACAATCAAGCACGAATCTCAAATGGAGTCCAGTGTTGACTTGTAAAGCACATAGGAAATCCTCGCTTGGGTCAAGAGTTGAGTTTGAAAAATGTCTCCAGTTGAATTTTTGTATCGTATTCCATTCTAAAATGCATTTTGCATTATTGTAAAATTGCAATTTGGGCAACACTCTGCATGGATCATAGAAGGCTGTGGTTTCCAGTATAACATTTGTGGTTATTACACAACACCTTTATATAGCCTAATTAAACAAAAACATAAAACACATATGTTAGGGCTGGGCCGTATACCATTTCATACCAGATAATGGTGTGACCATTACCATTAGTGAAAAGGGCAATTAACTGACGGTTCATTTCATTTATTCACCAAATTTTTATCGATAATTAATTGATAGTTGATTAATTGTTTGCATCCCTAGTACTGATGCTTTGGTTGGTCAACTAAAAAATGCACGAATCTACACATTAATGTTTAGTTTAAATTCCTCTGACAGAAAGACAAGCCCAACATAAACAGTATCTCCTGGGTTTTATTGTTGTTGGCTACCATGTGCAAACTTACAAAGCCGTAACTCTGCTTAAAGATTTGCATTTGATCCAACATAAGGTGCTTTCACACTGCACAACACGGGGTGGCGACACGGTACGATATGCTAATTTACCCCGGGAAGGCAGTGTGAATGCACGGCGTGTTTTTGAACCCTCTTCTGAAAAGGTGGGTTGAGAAGGCGTAGCCCAGTGGCACTGTAACATTACGCCACGCATATTGCTGGGCGTGTACAATGACGTGAATGACCCGTGCATCGTAGTAAATACACCTGTCTGCAAAGTTTTCATTCAGTTTTTTAAAACAACCATGGTGAGACACACACAGTTGTTGCTGGCTCTTTGCACAACCATTCAAGGGCAAATGACATGGTACTGTACTGCACCTAGATGCTTACATGGGATTGCAAATATTTGCAAAGAATACATTTGATGCCGATTTACTGTAGCTATTTGTACACGGCACCATCAGGTGAACTATAGCGCTATCACTAAATAATTTACTCTATCCACACATTTTCGCCCACGTCGAAAAAGCCCACAACACTTAGGGTGAAGATGCACTGGGCGATAGTGGTCTTTGTGGGGATATTAGCTGTCACATATTTCGGGATATTCACAATATATGGAGATATATTGATGGATGCGCTCTGGACATATGTTTCCTTAACAAAACAGTAGCGCTATCATCAAACATCACTCTACAGTTTTCAAACATTTTACTCTCCTGCAGTGTTTCCCCTAGAAAATGTCTGAAGGTGCGGTGGCAAGACCTGCGCTCATACATACGACGTACGACGTATCGACCCTAGTATGAGGATACGGGAGCATTCTGAGAGGTTTTTTTTTTTTGACACAACACTCTAAAATGGTGACCCTTTGTAAGGGAATAAATGAATAAACCTAGTCTTGAAAGAAGAACCATAACCTTTAGAAAACAGCCAGGAAGACTAAATCCCCCTCCCCCTTCACCAATGCCAGAGCGACCTCTTACCCCCACCCCCCTAAACATAAATCTCACAACACATGATTACTACAAGTACACATTTATTGGAAATCAGTGGCAAAGTTTGCAGGCTTGCTCAGAGCACTTAATTTTCCTGAGTTTTTAAAAAAACAATTTTAAGGCTTGCTCATGGGGGAACTCGCTGACAGGAGGTCCGTGGCCCTGTGTTTGCCCTTCTTTTGGCTGCTCTCCTCTCTGTCTACCCTCTCTTCACATTCTCTTTGTTCCAGCCTATTTTGCTCCCCTGCTTGATTACTGCTACTCTAATAAAACATTCATATTTTCAAAACATTTACGTGCATATTTTGAAATTAACGTGGTTTTGACCATTTCTGATCTGATATGGCATTTGGCAGATGAGCAAACACTGACGTTTGGGGAGAGGACTGTGTTTAATCATACATACTCGAATTAGGGATGGACATCACATATTCTCTATGTCCAAGTTTACTGTCATCACTGTAATGGAGCGTAAATAAATAGCCAACAATTCACCATGCAACAACATTTGAACAGCGCGCACCGGAGCCTTGTAAAATGACGGTGGCGGTTCATCTCAATTCCAGCTGTCGACTCGGTTAGACTCGGACAAGAAGGAGCTTGAACATTTCATAGTAAAACTGAGGTGGGCTAGTTAACACAAACGTCACGGCTTTGATAGTAAAACACGAGGAAGAGGGTCTGAAGTTTCCACTATCAATATGAATAGCCAACTTTAATATTAATTATTAAGCAATGCCCATCCTTAGCTCGAATGACTTTAATTTTGCACGAACGAATCTTCCCTGACGAGTTTCTTCATCTCTCTCCTTTCTTTTTTGGGCGAAAAACTTAAGCAAGCTCATCGGCAATCGAAAAATATCGTTGACGTTAGATCTCTCTCTATCAGTCAGCTCAAATGAAAACTAGCGCTCTGGTGATTAGCTGTAAAAATCGTCCTTACATTTATAATCTATCTAAGACTACCTTTCCTAATTTGGCATCTTAAGTGACAGCTCTGTAGTAGCGATTTATTTTACTTCAGTTTGGCTTGGCTATGCTGCTTCAGGCAGAACGTTGTCCAATCAGAGCTCACGGCGACCTGTGGAAACCAATCAAGTAACTGCTAAATCGGCCGGTGGAACTCCGCTTCGGCCCAAACGCAAAGACTGGGCAAGCAACGTAAAATGGGTAGCAGCTAGTGGAATACAAAAAAGGTAGTGGGAATTCCTGAAGGTGCGGCGGTAAAAATAAAGGTGCGGCGGCCCGCCGCAGTCATTTGTACATAGCGGAAACACTGTCCTGGTTAAAAGGCACACAACACAATGATTTGTCTCTCAAAATATGCTGTTTATTTAACATAAAATGTTCGGCATAGCATTTACCCTACCGTTTCCATTGTCATGTCATTGTTTTGTGTTTCTAATAAAATGTTTCCCGCGACCACGGAGTTTAAAATGACGCTACGACTACCGGGGTAACAGGAAGTGAACTCCAATTTTTGTAAATTCAAAATCATGCACTTCCAAACAACACCGAAATGGGGGATATTATTCCTTGCACATTTAGGCTACATGATAAAGCTGTTGACCAACAAACATGCACAGCATCTAAATTAAAGGTGTACTTCCATCATGTTTTCATTAATTTTGCTGTGTTCTCTAGTATTAACAATTGCCCTGTGCGCTAGTGTTAATAAAAAAATGTTCTAGTGCTTCTGTTTCAGGCTGTTTTAGTTTGGTAGAGGGGGTGGGGCGGGGAGAACGACACGATTTCACCAGAGGCACGCTCCCTGCAGCTTCCTTTGCCCCACAGTCAACTTGATAGCAGAGTGGTAAAGGGCCAAGTCAACTTGACAGCGCTAAAACTGCACACAGAATGTCTACGGAGATACAGCTGTATGTGTTTGATCCTGAATCCGAAGAGGAAGGAGAGATGGCACAAGCACAGTCGCTTCCTGACCGTTTGTCAATGAACGTTTCAGAATGGTAATATTTGCATGACAAAACACTGCAAGTGCCCGGCTAAATGCAGTTCAGTCATTCAACTAGCCTGCTAATCTTATGCCAGTCAGTCAAACAGGCTAACATTATTTAATTAAAGCCCATTCGGTCAGTTTCTCTTATATGTATCTCCGCGTCTACGTCACGCCGGAGGCACTTTTAGCATTGGGTCGTTTTTCCGCCTATTGTCTTCTTTTGACTGATATAGAAAACGGGGATAGAAAAACATTTTGATATGCAGCATGCATATGCAACTCGGGGTGACCTATCATATTTCAAAAGAGCAAGTACTAAACGGTTTCTCGTGGAAGTACACCTTTAAAAACAAATTACGAACTCACGTTGGGTGAGTTATATATGATTTAGGCCAAATAAACAACATGTTTCAAAAGACAGTTAGCAGTTTGCCTTTGAACTCCTTGTTGGTGTTTTTGTAGTTCTGCTCAGCTGTTTCCCCTGTTTTAAAAGTCCCGACGGTGGGTGGTGGCAGTTGTGAAACGTCACCATACCACACCCTGTGCCCCGTCTCGCCTCGGCTCGTGTTCACGCTCGCCCCGTGTCGCAAAAAAGTGTACGGTCCGGACATTACACATTGTTTTTTTTGACCGAACAGCAGAGGACGCTACATTGACAGCGATGCTGCTTCACCCATAGAGTTGAATAGTATACTAGAGTGGACACGGCATTGGCTGACCACACGGGAAAACGTCCGACGCGGCCGCCATCTTGCGACTGTAATCATGTGAAACGTCACCATACCACACCCTGTGCCCCGTCTCGCCTTGGCTCGTGTTCACGCTCGCCCCGTGTCGCAAAAAAGTGTAGGGTCCGAGGTGGGTCGAATTGGCATGTCGTTTGGACACGCCACCCCGTGTCGGCAGAGTGAACGCAGCAGACGACCCACTAATTTCGGCTGAAATTACCGGTAAATTTGGCAGTGTGAAAGTGCCTATAATGAATCCACTTTTTTTTACCCCGAAAAGGGGCATGTCAGGCCCTAGCTACCGTGCGTGATGTGATGCTGCCATTATGGAGGTAGTATGTCACTGATACTTTAAAATAGTTTTGAAAAGTGTTTTTTAATTTTGGCTAGTAAAAAGTTTGCTTGGCCAGTAACTTTTTTCAACTACTAGCCAAATTGGCTGGTGGGCCAAAAAGTTAATTTTGACCCCTGAAGCCAACTATGCTCCATTTAAGCTCACCCTGTGTTTACAAAATCAGTAAAGGCAGGTTTTAAACATGCCTAACATGTTCCTGAATAAATATGTTGCAGTTTTTCAATTAATTTTAGGGATGCAGCTATCGATTGTTTTGTAATCGAATAATCTATCAATTTTTCATCGATTAATCGAGTAATCTAATAAAAACTGTATCTTTGCATAATGGTAAAAAGCACAAGTCTGATAGTAAACAACCAATTGGCTTTTGTTCTGTCGACCTTTTACTTGTGCTCGACACACACTCCAATCTTGTTGTCATCAGAGCTGTCAAATGCTACAGTTTAACAGTTCAGAAAACCTTGGGTTTCCAGCAATATTAGCCGATTTGTAGCAATGGAGAAGACATGTTTAACTAAGTTAGGTAGAAAATGCCACAGTTCGGAAAACCTTGCATGTGAGTGAAACATGACTGAGGGTGCAGGTTTACATCTTGATTTTGGGAATTAAACTGAATTAATCCTACAAGGTTTGGGTTAGCGTGTATATTTACTGTGTTTTTCGCTGTATAAGGCATTATGAGTAATGATAGGATAAGGCAAAATAAGTTAAGCGTAATAAACAAACTGCAGGCCTGCACCTATGTTGGTTTGTGGATAAAACTGAGCAATATCCTAAAAGGTTTGCTTAGTGCTTGTATTTCTTGTGAGTTTCCAGCAATATTAGCCTATGTGTAGCAATGGAAGACATGTTTAGGCCGGTAGTTACTAGGCTAAAGTTAGCTGAAACCAGACATCGCCTTATATTTTAAATTGCCTGCTTTGCACAGTCCGTGTGAAACAAGCAAATTGTACATAATAATTAAATATCGCAAATTTAACAGCGCATCGATTCGGGAGAAAATGAATCAATCATATTCAAATCGAATTATTCACATTAATTGATTCATTGTTTCAGCTCTAATTGATTTAAAGTATTTTTACATTACATTATAATGTAGTTAACACACTTATCCAGAGGTACTTGCAGTGAATTATTTAAAGGGAGAAACAGCCCCCCTGGAGCAATGTGGGTATAGACGCTTTGCTTATACCTCAGCTGCACAAGGTTGCAGGACAGTACTGGTTATTACCTCTCCCTTCACATTTTGTTCCTGTAGGAAAATCGTTACATACCAAGTTGCCCCTGGTGCAGCAGCCTCAGATTTAGGCCTAAGTTATACAGTATGCAAGTGTGCATACAAGGTGGAATTTGTTTTCTAGCTTCATCAAGAAGTAGCCATTCTAGATGTTGTGCAGATGTTGTCAGACTCCCTCTCAAGCTGTGTCCTGCATTCTGATTGGCTGTATTAACAACATTATGAGTCAAGAGTAAGTGCTATGAGAGAATCCATTTCAGCTGATGGGGTTATTGTTAAAAAAAGCTATAACTAAAAGTATAGCTATTGTTATTGTTTAAAAAGCTATTACTAAAAGTAAAAAAGTGAGAGCTGAAATCATTTGGAGTCAGATGTTTACATGGGTGCTTCTTTTTTTAACTTTTCAGTTACACAGGCATATTTGTACATTAATTATACAAATAAAAATAATGCAGTAATTTAGTTTAAAATGTTTTTTATTTTTTTTATTTCACTTAATGTATTTTTGAAACATTGTTCAGTTTACCAAGCTTGTCAGTGAAAAAAAGAAACAGACAGGGGTAAACTTCTTTGCTGTAGTTACCCCTATTTGTTTGCTTGTAAACAAGATTGTCCCAAAGAGGCTTAACATGTTCAACCCTTTCACCTTGTCTCTGCCTTAGCCATTCACTCACACATTAAATGTATCATCATCCATTGATGTCACCTCTCTCCCTCTTGTAGCATATTTTGCTGTAGGCTGTACTCTCCTGGGGAGCTAGTCACGTGTACTAGAAGTTACACTGACAGTTGTTTTCACTTGTAAATGTAGTGATGGAGACGAAACTTTTACCTAGACATTTAGTCCTAATACTTCACTGTGAGTTGTGTTTGTGGAATAACAATGGTGGGTCAAAGTCAAGAAACTTCGCCAGACGTATATGAAGGTGAGATGCTCTTGGCAAGAGTAGAAGTTCTGGTGAGGCAAAAGACAAACTCCTATACTTTTTTTAGGATCAAGAGCAACAGTTTTGCCTGTGGATATTGTTATATATATGTATATATATATGAAATGAGTCCTACAGCCTTGCAGATGACAAGACATAATGTTAGTAATGGTGCAAGTAGAAAGAGCCCATCACTTGCAAACAGCAGCCTCTCTCGTGAAGTCCAGGTTGATGGAAATGGTGAGTTAATGTAGGGTGTAACATTATTATTATTATTATTATTATTATTATTATTATTATTATTATTATTATTATCATTTTTATTATCATTTTTATTATTATTACTAAAACATTTTTACTAGGCCTACTTCTGCTTCCATGTTTTTTGGTGTTTCTCCACCGCAATATATCTATGTAGACATTACACATTGTTTTTTTTGACCGAACAGCAGAGGACGCTACATTGACAGCGATGCTACTTCACCCATAGAGTTGAATAGTATACTAGAGTGGACACGGCATTGGCTGACCACACGGGAAAACGTCCGACGCGGCCGCCATCTTGCGACTGTAATCATGTGATAGGCACTCAATGTAAATAAGCGTAGAATGGACCCACCTCTGTCAAAAACGGCTTTGTTCTGTGAAAATATCCACTGACACACTATACAATGATGATATTTGAAATGCCTGACTCTATATGTACGTAAATCGTAGAAATCAAAGAAAACGATAATTACAACGTTAATGACGAATAAAGTGGATTTTAACGTATACTTCGCTGAGCACTACAGTTTGCGTTCGACCCTGTATAACCATTGCAGTCTTTGGTATCAGTCGACATTTTATTTTTGAAAAAGCTATTGCAGACTGTTTTTTGTTTTTAAATATAGCAACACATCATTAATTAAATTGGTGATTTGTTATTTATATTAGTTGCGCTTATATATGTAAATGTAATGTAAATGTAATATTTTCATCAGTAGGTAATTCCTCATGTTCTTAGTATGGAAAAGATTAGGTCGTGTATTCAGATTTGAAGAGATTCAAAGACTGAAAACATGTTTATTGATTTAAAAAATGACATGAATAAATACATTAATACACCTACTAGATATGAATTCGTATTTTTCTGATGTGATTTTTTTTTTTTTCTCCCACCACTAATTAGATAGGTTTAGATAGATTAGATAGATAGATTATTAGATAGATTATTATAGATAGGTTGCTTGCATTTGAAGATAAATCAATTATAATCTATAATACATTTACACAAACCACACTGATATCATTTCTACAAATAACAAGACAAGTTTTGTATTTTCGTAGGCTATGTATAAAAATATATATACAAAATGGAAATTAGGAAAAATAACAGCACTGCATGGGTAACAGCATATGTAGGAAACTACAGACCAGTTAGTTTAACTTGTCATAGGCAAATGGATGGAGACTATAATAAGAAATCCCATAACAAATCATATGACTCAACAAAGTTTATTCAGCAACAAACTGATTTATCCGTGGTCGATAAACATCATTACAATTACTTAAAGTACTAGACGAATGGACAAAAACCCTCGATGAAGGAAATCATAAAGAACCTGAAATGTATCACCGGTCTCTATCATTTTAACAAGAAATTTGGTATATTGCTAGGCCTCCTTTTGGGCCAAGGTATAACAGTCTCCAATGTTTAGACAAGCAATTTGAATTATTGTTAGATTTTATTATACTCGTAGGCTATATATGGTAACTCAGCCTGTCAGCATCTAATGTCTTTACTACAGGGAATTTATAACAGTTTGCTGACTTTAGCTTCATTTCACAGAAAAAAATATTCTGTCATTAGTATAAAATGACACGTACGGATCAACAATGAATATACTAGCTAATATAAAATATCAAACGATATTTGTGTCCCTTACTCAGCACTGCGAGGGCTAGGATTCCCGGCCGGAAATACAGTCGCAAGATGGCGGCCACGATTGCCATGAACAGTGCGCCTGTGTCCACTCTAGTATACTATTCAACTCTATGACTTCACCAAAGTGGCTGGCCATTCCTAAAGCCAGAAATCAAGGAAGCGCAAGGCTGAAACTTCACTGTCTGACGTTGCATTGGGTTGCAGCAACACAAGCAGCTACAGGAAGTGATTAATGCAGAGCAAAATCGGCAAATAAAGACAACACCTACTTGGAGAATATGCTCAGGGCACGAGAGGGAGAAGAGAGGCATTTTCAAACCATGGAAGCTCAGCTACAGGAAAATACTAAAGGCGTGAAAATGTGACAACGCCAATGCGCCAGACCCTTCATACTGGCACTGTCAAATGGCACAATAGTTACACAGTTTGGGAAACCTTCAAGTCAAACATGAATGAATTGCATGTTTACATCTTCATTTGGGAATTAAACTGGATAAATCCGCGAAGTTTCGGGTCAATGTGAGTATTTACCAGTAATGGGCAGGTCCGTATATGAACGACCCGCACCTGACCTACGTTGACCTACGTCGCACCTGAAATAACGCCTCCTGGCCCGCATTTTTGAAAGTACTCTATGGTCTTTATTAACTTCGTAGCATCATCGGGCTGCATAAAACTGACATTAGTAAACATAATTAGTAAATTTCAAAATAAATAAGGATTTCCCACTACAAATTTTATTAAACTAGTCTTTTGTCACGTGGATGCGTAATTGAAGCTCAAAATGCAGCCACAGACTATGAATGGAATGTGTGGTGGTGATGGACTTTGGTGACCGCAGGTAACTATGAATACCCCCTCAATTTGGATCAACCCGTCACTGGTATTTACTGTGTTTCCAGTAGTATAGGCCCATTTATGTCGAATGTTTTTCATTGGGAAAGATGTTATGAGTAATAGTAGGATGATAGGACAAGGCAAAATAAGTTAGCCTAATAAATGAACTGCAGGCTAGCTCGATTGTGGATATTAGTTTGTGGATAAAACTGAATAAATCGTAAAAGTTTTTGGTCAGTGTTTTGTATCTCTTGTGAATTTCCAGCAGTATTGGCCTATTTGTGCCAATGGAGAAGACATGTTAGGCTGGTACTAGGCTAAAGTTAGCTCGAAAAACACACTCGTCAATGCCTATTGTTTTGAATGCAGCCATGGTGCTAAAAATTTACACGTTACAAAAAAATGTGGTGTGGGACAGCCAAACGCGCACTTAAAAACTGCACAGCACGTGTACTGACGTCACTTCGCCACGCACACTGACAGACACAGTGAGTATAAACCAAGCCTAATATATAACGTCTATATATAACGAGTTGTTTTTACCTCCACCAGCAGAGGTTATGTAGTCATCGGCGTTTGTTAGTTTGTTTGTTTGTTAGCAACACAACCGTAGAAGTTATAGATGGATTTTGATAAAATTTTCAGGGTAGGTCAAAATGGGCCACCTTAAAAGTGATTAGATTTTGGTGGTGATCTATGCTGCCCTGGCGGAGGTCTGCGCTCTCTGAGTGCTTTTCTAGTTCTAATATATCTTTTGCTCAACCACAACACCCACCTGCAAATCTACTGGGTGCCTCTCCACAGCTCCAGTGGGGTCAACCCCTATCACTATCTGCTTCATGCATCAGTCATCCAGAGCCCAAATAGCTGCAGCCACGTACGACTGGAGCACATACAGGCAAATTGATTTCCTTCATCAAGTCAATTCCAGTCAGAATTTCCCAGTACCATTGACTGGCTGTTCGTTGTTTATTTGTGCTAGAGTTGTATTTGCAGCAACCCACCTGTATTTTGGAGTTTGTAACTGACTGTAATTTGGTTGTCTGGTTGTTTATGTGAACTAGAGTACTTGGTGTACTTCTGTTTTACTTGGTTGTAAACCAATACTATTAGATTTAAAGCTTTTATTATACTTTTTCTCCCAGTTCCTTTTGGGGAAAAAAATATTCTATATACATTTAAATGATATGGCAAGTACAGAACATGGACATAAAAATAGTTTATTATGTTAATTCTAAGAAAACGATAGCAATAAAACTGTTAGGCAAATTAAAAACACGCCTTTGCCTCATGCCTCATCAAATGCTTGAGAAGTATGTACACAGAGCATTTCATATTTCCTGAGCTCTCTGGTTTCTGGCATGCAAGGGATTCTCAGTCCCTCCAGGATTTTGCAGGCCTTTTTTTTTTTTTTTAGAAAGTTGTGGCCTAAAATGCCTGATTTTGCGATGAAAGTTGCAGTGGTTTTAAGCCTTTTGTTGCAATGCAGTTGTGAGATTGAGGAAAAGTTGCAAAAAAGGTGCAATTTTTATTTACTCTTTATAATTATATTTACCTATTAAACATAAAGGCACTCAGCAGTAACTACCAAACACATATGTGCACAACATGACTTGAACGCTGGAAAAAGAATGTGAAATGACAAATTAAAAAGTGCAGTGACAACCACATTAGTAGAGTAGGACAGAGTAAGGCCGAGTAATCATAATGTTAGAGGCACCTATTGATCAACAACACAAAAACTGAGCAGCTTAGTCTGCTTTAGATGTAAACAAATCAAAACAGTTCAAAAACTGCAATTCAGATCTTCAGCACATTTATTTCTGTATGTGTTTTTTTTTTTTTTAAACAATACAATTTCTTTTGTTTGAGCAGCAAGTAAGACCTTTAAGTAGGTCTTTAAGTCCTGTGTAACACTACAGTTTTTCAGGACTTCGGCAGGGTTCGTTCGGTGGTGATCAATGACGGATAAAGGCAGAAGCTCCTCACAAGCAGCTGCATTCACATGGCAAGATATGGACTGAGAGACTGGATGCATATCTCCAGCAAAGTCATTTCGAACTGCGGACTAGCACACAAAACATACTTTTGCCAGTTTAAAGAACTGCAATGCCTAGGCAGAAAATGGTGCAGTTAAAGTAAAATGTACAAAATATACAAAGGAAAATGAAATACATTGGCTCTGCACACTTGTGATTGTATTGTTTTCCTGTTGCAGAGATCGTATCTATTTTTGCAACAAACACTCAAACTTTTACATTGTGCCAGTACATTGTTACATTGTGTAACCACGTACCTGCATTCACAAAGCAAGATATGGACTGAGGAAGACTGGCATTCGCGACTGCATGCATATCTATGGAAGACGTAAAAGAAAGTCAAGCAAAGGAAGCATTGTCTCTGTAGCACATGTAAGAATGTATTGTGGTTCCATTCAAAATAAACTCAATAAAATAAACTTTACAGACTAACATCATCCTAAAGTGCCAGTTTCCTATAATATCTTTTAGGAAACTTCTGAACACTTATTCCTTAACAATTTTCTAGAAAAAACTAAAAACCTAGATATCATATGTATGTGAAAATATAAAACTACCAACTGAGCTCTCACAGATCCCAGCTTACCTCCAGCAAAGTAATGTCGAACTGGAGTACAGAAAGCACAAAAAATCTAAAAAGTGAATGCTACAATTCCAGCCGTGAAGCCTCCCATTGTCCATGTGAATGGATACAACATTAGAACACTCTTTACAATGCACAACCCAGTAATATGAAAATAAAGATAACAATTGTAACTTGGTAATTTTGACAGAATTTACTTTATGTTAGGCTCTGTTACACCTGTACCAAAATATTAAAAAACAGCACTGATGAAATGTTTAAGTGCATTAGTATGCAGTGAATGTGAAAAAACTGAAAGCTGACTAGGTCTCAATGTCTACGCTGACAATTGACAATTGTAAATTGTAAAATTCTTTGTGTTTTTTTTTTTATTTTTATTTTTTTTATTAGGCGTAATATTGTGTGTAAATTTACAAGCTGTATTTGTATAGGTTGACAACCTGTGACACTAGCCTAGCCAATTGGAGCCACAAAACAAGTGTCCTTATCATCGTGACAAGATGTCATAACGTAAAAAAGACACAAATATAATGCATCTGAAATATGTTGTTCATTTCATAATTAGCAGGTATACTATGCCCAAACTTGTCGAAGAGATAAGCGCCTGTTGTCTACATTTTTTTGTTAGGTTATCTATCATAACAACTAGAACGGCTACTGGAAAACTGCAGCAAAGAAGGAGTCCTAGCTAGTTCGCTAACTTGTATCTAGCCCATACTGTTCATAAAAACTATGACAGTGACTTCCCCGTGAAAAGCGAACTGAGAAATGTGAAGGAAAATAAAAATGCCGTGTACAGGGCAGCAGTCACTTCATTATGCGGAAAATGCATGAAAGAGATAGTTGATGTCGCAACCAAAATAGCCTGTTGTATTCGAGCGAGGTCTCTTCAAAGACGTCTGTTCCGTGCACAGTTGGAAGAGGCTTACTAACTATTCTGACCTCTTGCTCCACACCGACGTGAGATGGATTAGTAGGGGGAAATTCTTGCAGAGATTTCGACAGCTCTGTCCGTTGATTAAGGAGTTTCTTCCTGTCACTAAACATGCGGAACACAAGCAATTTAATGACAATCGGTGGCTGCTAGACTTGGCGTTTGTAACTGATCTTACTAACATGTTGAACGAACTTAATTTGGAGCTGCAAGAAAAGACAAAAGCGTGGTCGACATGAGACATGATCAGCTCAGCTAATGCATTCAAACGAAAAATAAAATGGCTGTCCTCAAAGTTGCAGCGCTATGATTTGGGAAACTTCCGAAACCTCGCATCGGAGCTGGAGAAAGCAGGGAGGGCGTGTTCGCAAGTTGTCAGTGTGCGCGCTACACACAGCAGCTCTGGACTATGCAACCCTGTCTGACTCCCTCCAGTGCAGGTCATCATCAGATTAATTAAGTCCTGGCAATAGATAATTACAAATGTATTAGAGTTCTGCTCTAAAGGTTCATTCGAAAGTAATACAAATGTATTATTATAATTGTGCTGTAAACGTTCATTATATCATAATACAGTTGCATTAAAGTTGTGCTGTGAAGGTTTATGCATGGATGCATGTATTTTAACTATGTTGCATGTGTAATGCAACATGTATATCAATAAACAAACTGCATAAAGGTACATATGAAATGCATACTGAGTGATTTATCATCATCATCACCATTGTCGTCTTCATCATCATCATCCTCAGTAGATCGCGGCGACATGGCCGTTTTAAAAGTAGCTCGCGAGCCAAAAATTAGTGAGCACCCCTGCCATAGAATCATTGGTGGCAGTAGTTTAACAACCAGTGCTGTCACTATTACAATTTCTGCCAGCCTGCAAGACCACTGGCTTGTTAACTGAGTTAGCTAGCTAGCTGATGCTTGTAAAAGTTTGACCCTAAGGAAACGGCAATGGTGAAAATAACCAAACACAAGAAGCCAGTCGTTTTATTGAAAAGTCCACATGTGACAGCAGGTTACTTATTTATCACTTCTTTACAGAATCAAAGTAAACATACATAAGGTTATAATGTTAGCCCACAAAAATGATAAATTAGCATATGGCTTAAACTTTGCAAGCTGCAAGTAAACAAATTTTGGCTGTCTGAATATACTGGATATACCTTCCTCCACTTCAAAGACACATGACAAAATAATAAAAACCCTCCAGTTTTTCACAATGCACAGGTGCAAACTCCCCACCCATCAGACATCACAATAGGCTTTCTTAGTAACTGATGCAGTCACATTCAGGGATATTTTTGGTTTGTTAAATCAGCTGTACAGTGGCAAGAAAAAGTATGCGATACTTTTGGAATGTCATAATTTAAAAAAATATATGGTCTGATCTGAAGATAAACACAGTGTGCTAAAGCTAATAGTGCCAAATAAATTATTACATGTCGTCTTTGAGACATCCAAAATGCTGTGTGCAAAAGTAAGTGGACCTTTGGGATTAATTACTTGTTAAACACTCTTTTGGAAATGCACTTAAGCCAGGTTTTCCCAAAACTATGAATGGGATCTGCCAATGTTCAGCGTGTTTTTGTTTTGTTTTTTACTTTTTACTGGGGGGAGGTGGGCCATCCAACGTATGTGCCCAGGGGCCTCTACCTTAAAATCCGGCCCTGGTTTTCGGGATGCCTGGTGTTATGGTTTTCTGTTCATCTCTATGGATGACATTAAAGTAGCCACAAATTATGATGCTCCCCTAACTGCACCTCGTAATAGAGAGAGGGCATTAGTAGTACCCTGACTGTGTTAATGGCAGGACTTTACAGTGGAGGCCTTGCTCTTGTCAAAGAGGTCATTGACACTCCACAATTGTATTTGGAGAATAGTTTGTCGATTGGTTAAATATATAATGAATTGTGCACACAGCACTGGATCACATGCAAACAGCAGGATTAATTCTGCGGTGGGTTTCTTGAACAAGTTCTTAGGTTAGCATTTAACTACCATTGTACTCGAGGCCCTTTCACACTGCCAAAATTACCGGTAATTTCAGCCGAAATTAGTGGGTCGTCTGTTGCGTTCACACTGCCGACACGGGGTTGCGTGTCCAAACGACACGCCAATTCGACCCACCTCGGACCCTACACTTTTTTGCCACCCGGGGCGTACGTGAACACGAGCCGAGGCGAGACGGGGCGCGGGGTGTGGTATGGTGATGTTTCACAACTTTTCACGACTATTAAAACAGGGGAAACAGCTGAGCAAAACTACAAAAACGCCAACAAGAAGTTCAGAGGCAAACTGCAAACTGTTTCTCGAAATATGCTGTTTATTTCGCATAAATCATGTGTAACTCACCCAAGGTGAGCTCGGATTTATTTAATTTTTTTTAAATGCTGTACATGACTGTTGGCTTCATCATGTGAATGTGCAAGGAATAATATCCCACATTTTGGTGTGGTTTGGAATGTGTTTTGATGGTAAAAGCTGAGCCAAAGTCCAAATGCATAATTTTGAATTAAAAACTAATTGCGAGTTCACTTTCTGTTACCCCGGTAGTCATAGCGTCATTTTAAACCCCAAGGTCGCGGGAAACTTTTTTTAGAAACACAAAACAATGACATATGGATACGGTAAAACAAACGCTATGCGGATTTATACGACATTTCATGTTAAATAAACAGCACATTTTGAGAGACTTGTGCTTTTTAACCGTGAGAATAGAATGTTTGAATGTTGGAAAACATGTCCAGAGCG
Source organism: Coilia nasus (assembly GCA_027475355.1). Lineage (NCBI taxonomy): Eukaryota > Metazoa > Chordata > Actinopteri > Clupeiformes > Engraulidae > Coilia > Coilia nasus. The sequence continues at coordinate 1,705,359 of CM050211.1, forward strand.
CATCCATCAATATACTGTATCACCATATATTGTAAATATCCCGAAATATGTGACTGCAAATATCCCTGCAAATGTGTGGATAGAGTAAATTATTTGATGATAGCGCTATAGTTTACCATACAAATAGCTACGGTAATTTGGCATCAGATGTGTTCTCTGCATGTATTTGCAATCCCATGTAACCATCCACGTGCAGTACAGTAGCATGTCATTTCCCCTTGAATGGTTGTACAAAGAGCCAGCAACAACTGTGTCCCCCCATGGTTGCTTTGAAAAACCGAATGAAAACTTTGCAGACAGGTGTATTTACCACCGATGCATTGTACACGCCCAGCAATATGCGTGGTGTAATGTTACACTGCCACTGGGCTACGCCTCCTCAACCCACCTTTTCAGAAGAGGGGTCAAAAACACGCTGTGCTTTCACACTGCAGTCCCGGGTTAAATTAGCGTGTCGCCACCCTGTGTCGTACAGTGTGAAAGGGGCTATGGAAGTATCTGCTACTGAATTGCAATCGAGGGAGCATCATGATTTGTGGCTGGTTTAATGTCTCAGGTACTAGTGGGGGAGCCTATGTATCTGATTTGGGGGCCCTTTGGCTTTGCGTGTTAATTTTTGGAGACCATTCTATATTCATTCTAGGGGGTTTAAGGAATTAAAAAAAACATGTCTCCATTTTTGTCTTGCCACTTTTAGTGACTAGAAAAATGTGAGATTTGTAAACATAAATTATCTATGGGCGATTCTACAGAATTGGTGCAAATTGCTGTCCCTGAACCAAAAATATAGTTTAAAACCCATTTTTGTAGGAAAATGTTTGATGATATAAAGATGCAAGCAAATAACAATCAAAACCCATTGCAATATTTGATGTAGCTGCTAGCTTGTTATAGAAAATATTTACGAAAATGAACCAAATTTACCAAAATGTGTTGAAATTTTGGTTGTGACATCATTGTGTGGTAGAGACAAAATGGCTTTCTTCATTTTGAGAAATAAACAGAATATAAATAGAATAGAAAAAATGGGATAAATACGTTGTTTCATGTTGGCGCCATGGTGAAACAAGTTGATTGATGAAGTTTTGTTAACGGTTTGACTTTGAACTTTCATCATGGCACCGACATGAAACAACACCAAGATACTGCCTCTGAAAACACCAAGGGAATAGGAACGTATGCAGAAATTGAAACACTTATAGGAAAAGCGCAACCCGGAAAGGGCAGAGTAGCCTTTAGCATTCCTTTGACTTCCATCCATTTTAGCGTCACTTTGAAATCAAATAACTTTACATGAGAGGCGCTCCGTACCTTGATATTACCATTGTTGTAAAGACACAGCAAAACATATTTGCTCCAATCGGAAATCTGTCATGTTATTGTAAGAAACATTTATCTATAATAATGCTAAAAATGACTTCACAATTCATACAATGGCTAGTGCAGGGGTGTCCAAACTTTTTGCCAGGGGGGTCAGATTTGGTGAGGTGAACATGTTAGGGCCAACCATTGTAGCGACACGATAATAACACAATAGTAATACTATTACTACTAATAGTAATAATAACAATAATAATAACAATAAAAGTAATAATGATAACAATATGCAAATGAAATACTTAGTGAAAATGTTATTGCAGTTTTTATGGCTTCACATAGAACACACATAAAAATGTGTGTTTACCAGAATTACAGTGCATTTTATATTTGAAGACCAGTAATATAATGAAGAAAAAGTCTGAGTGAAAAAAAAAAATCACTTCATAGTTCACTGTTATACATAACATGCTGTTATTCACTGTTACATGTAAACTGTAAACGTGAATTTATACCATACCAACAAGAAAATAGCACTAAAAGTTATCTTACGTACAGGTACAAACCACTGAGAGTTTTGATCACAATTACACACACACATTTTAGAATTTATTCAGCCTACTCCAGAAGACTAAACAAATAACTCTCCTGCACTAATGTGATGGGTGGTACTGAGATCTCGATTGCACCAAAAATGCTAAGTCTGGCTCAAACGCAGTGGTTTTGATGCACAATATGTCACGCAAGTGAGAGTCACTTAGTCTTGTCCTCACACGGTTTTTGTTAAAGTTCAAAACTGAGAATGTCTTCTCGCACTGGTATGTTGAGCCAAATAAGCTCAGCATTTTCTTAGCGAATGTCCGAATCACTTGGAACCTTTCTTTATTCAGCTGGCGGTAAAAGTTCACAAGAGGAAGCTGTAGGTGTCGACAGACTGTCACACTGCAGTTCAATGAGCTCCATCAGGGAGCACAGAGAAAGGAGAGAAAAAAAGCGCAATCTCCTTTTCAGTAGCTGCAAAATCCCGAAAGCGCTGTTGAAACTCCTCAGCCAGAGATGAGATGTCTGCTGCATACTTCCACATTTGCGCACTGACATTGTTCTTTGGAAAGCGGGTCATTATTTCTTGCAGCAATGGGAAATGCATGGTATCGGGCTGCGCATGTAGCAGGTGTCTGTGGAAAAGTTGCAGCTTGGTCACAAACGCTTTGATGCATGAATGCAGTTCGTTTATCATGGCATTTTGCCTCTGAAGGCTCGTGTTCAGATGCTGTGTTAGGTCAACTAAAATTCCCAAATCAGCCAGCCAAACAGGATCAGATAGTTTAGGCATCAGGTGTCCTTTTTGTGCCAGGAATTGTCCAACTTCCTCCCTAAGAGAGTAGAAGCGGTGCAGCGCAGATCCCCGACTGAGCCATCTTACATCGTTATGATACACATCACCACCTTATTCAGCCTGGATGTTGAGTAGATACTGTTGAAACTGGCGTGGCACAGGGCGTTGGAGCGAATGTAATTAATAGCCTTTAGCACTGGTTTCATAACATGGTCATATTTCAAGTGTTTGGCACAGAGAACTTCTTGGTGTATGATACAGTGCAGTTTGATAGCTTGGCCACCTTCTTCGCGGACTTTGTTACAGACGAGGGTTGATAATCCACTTCCCTCGCCTGCCATGGCAGGTGCACCATCCGTAATAATCCCAGAGACTTTATTTCACAGCAGTTTCGTGTCATCTACGGCGGAACAAAGAGAAGCAAATAAATCGGTTGCTCTCGTTTGGCCCTTAAGGCTCTGGAGGTCAAGAAGCTCTTCGCTCATATTCATGTCACTGTCCACCCCTCTCAAGAAAATCAGTAACTGAGCTGTGTCAGTTGCGTCCGTGCTTTCGTCGCAGGCCAGCGAAAAAAAATCAAGCCCGACACCTCTCTAACTGTCTCTTAATGTCGGATGAAATGTCTTCAACTCTCCGTGCTATAGTGTTGTGAGACATGCAAACATTGGCAAACTCTTGCTTCTTCTCGGGACAAATGGTCTCCACCGTTGTCATCATGCAGTCTTTCACAAATTCAGCATGACTAAAAGCTTTGCAGCGCTTCGCAATCAATGTTGCCACCTTGTAGCTCGCTTTTGTGGCATTTTCATTTGCCTCACAACCTCTTGTGAAAAAACGCTGCTGTGCTGTTAAACTACCTTCAAGTTGACTCACTTTATCGCACCGTGAATTTCCCGTTAGCTTGTCATAGGTTGCAGCATGTTTCGCCTGGTAGTGCCTCTTTAAATTAAATTCCTTCAAAACAGCCACAGTCTCTTTGCATATTAGGCAGACACAGGCATTTCGCATTTCAGTGAAAAAATATTTCCTTTTCCACTTGTCCTGGAAGCCGCGGCCCTCCCAGTCAATTTTCGTCTTCTTATTTGCCATTGCCATTTTCAGCCGTTTTCACACTGGAAGATACGACAGGTAATTTACCCCAGGAGTGTGTGAGGACAGCATGTTTTGGACCCGTCTTATTAACAGGTGTGTTGAGGAGGCGTGTACAATAAGTGGATGGTCGTGAAGAATGGCCTTGGGCGGCCCAAAGGCCGATGGAGCATTGCAACCGGTTCTGGGCCTGACGCGATTTAGCGTAACAAAAGAATTCCTAGTCGGTAGTAATGGCTCTGTAGCAAGAAAGCCTATTAACACCTCTCCTAGACCTCTACTCTGCGTGGCCAAAGCAATTATGCGCGCGACTTATAATAAAAGACGCACCTACATTCCTCAACAGTATTTATCACTGTCAAGGCTGCTAACAGCGGCTGCCCCCAAATTGATTTTCTAAGAGGTGCCGTGGGCCGGATGTCTGGGTACCAGCGTACTAACAGAAAATCGTTGTCTTGGGCAAAATTGTTGACGAGTTATTTAACAAAAACTGTTTTTTGACACCTAGCTTTGCCAATAAACATCGCCCCCTATGACGAAATGTCACAGAATTTAGTACACATGAAAAGAAAGCTGTTTAGAGATGGCCTGTCAACTTTGACCAAATTTGAGCAATTAAAAGCAAAGATACGGCCATTTGAAGAATTTTAAGCTACGTGTTAAATGTTCATTAACGTGTAACTTTGAAACGGTTTATCTCAAGATAAATTCTTTGATAACTTTTTGTCAGCATTGTCTGTAGATGACATATACCAAATTTGGTGAGATTCACATGAACAGCCTATGACGAGTTCATTCAGATTCGTTTTCGCGTTAAATGTTAAAATTTCACGGAAATTGTTCCCGTTGGAAGTGGGCGTCGACCAGTGTTTTCAATGCGTGAGAGTCAATAGATTTCACGATAAAAAAAAAATTGTTGTAAATGTAAGCATTCTTTAGATAATAGGCAAAATGACATTTTTTACAATTACAGCGCCCCCTATGGACCAAATTTTATGGCATGTTCTGTGGTGTTAGAGGTCTTTGTGGTGATCGTGCATGATGTATTTTGTGCAGTTCCCACCTTCTCGGTCCAAGATATTGGCAACTCAATATCCCAATTTTTCATTTACCCATATCACTAGGTGGCGCTATGCTTCAAGTGAGCGTTTATTGGCTGGGTCGATACATCTCTGTAACACCGACATATCCCAAAAATGTTATGTTGTTGGGTGAAACGTTCACTGAGCTATTCAGCAAAAACTTTTGCCGGTCTCCCCCTCTTTGACGTACGCTGGCACAGCGGGGGGTGGCCCCGGGGGACCAAAAGCTTCTAGTCGCTCGAAAAGTTCTAGGGCTACATGCCTACAAAGATTCATGTCCCCCCGAGTTTCAGTGTCCCGGGAATCGTTGACGGACATTCACTGAAAAAAAAAAAAAAAAAAAAAAGGGAAAAATGGTCGCGGCAACTCTATAATGACCGCTTTCGCTACATCACTACAAACTACAGACCCTCAGCTTTCCAACGACCCCAAGTAGCCTACATATTATCACGTTAATTTATCAATTAACTATTTATTAAATTATTAAAACAAGGGATCAAATATTTGCCAAGTAATGACTTGACAAATTTTTACTTCGCCCATTTTAGTTATCCAGTTATCAGTCTGACTGAAAATTTCTGCATAACATCCATAATCCTGTATAATCCTGATTATAACATCCTTCATTACATGGAACATAGGCCCTTATTTTCGTCAGGCACAGACTACATATTTATCAACATTGATAAGCCACTGAATATCCCACCATCATGGTTCTTATATTGCCAGATTCCAGACAATCTCCTCTATTCACATATGAATAAATATGCTAACCAGAAAGCCGATAATAATTCAAAAACTTTACAGAAACTTCGATAGTCGAGACGGAAAACAGCGCAAGTGAATACAAACAGCTCGAGAGTGGTCCAACTCGTGACGTCACACATAGCTCCGACCACAATGGCCACGCAGAGAAAGAATTCCCCGAGGTTTGTCGGCGGGAAGTTCAAAATTCCGCTGTCCTTTTGTTATGCGAAAAGCCGTGACGGCGAATGTCACAGAAAACGGTCAAGGAGTACCTAAACTGTGATTTTGCATGCCATAAGGTGTTGCATTTCACTAGGCCTTTAATGATACTGCATTCAACAGCTTAGAATTATAAAAGCAGGGCTACAGTGACTGTTTCTTTTCCATTCGTGGTCAGGGTTGTGTGTGTGTTTCTTGGAAGGAGCTTTCATGGAAGGAGCTTTCTCTACTCTTGACACAACAGCCTTGTTCCTAGCAGCCCCAGACTGAAATAGCCCCTAATCTTATGTGATGGTAGTTTACTACCACTTGGAGACCGTTGTGATGTAAAGGCTGATGCTGCTCAAATCCTATTTGCCTCCAGTAGACAACACACACTTGAGTACACTGGAAAATCTTGGAAGATGACGTGGAGATTAGTGTTGAAAGCCTCCTCTACAGTCGCCAGTCCTGGTCAGCCTGCTTGATGTTATAAGACCCAGAAACACCCACAGAATCTTATATCTGTGGGTATCTTTGCTGAAGGGTATAAAAGGTTAGAAATATTAGCAGTCAGGGTCACACGTGAGGCAATAGAGTCAGCTCTCCAAAGGATTGTCATAGCAATGATAATAGCAATGTATACAGTTTGACCTGCACTAATATGTTGTACCATAAGTAGACCTAAGTCAGTATGCATTGTTATGGTGTATTGGTACCAATCTTGTTTTTTTTTAAACACACAGAGAAGTGTGGGTACAAATGACCTTAATTAATCAGTGTCAATAATGTCAGTCTTATTAATATTGCCATTAATTTTGAAGTTTATTAATAAACAAACAGTGAATCAAACAATGAAATTGATGGTGTATTCCAAACTGTTATACTACTGTTGCAGTAATAATGTATTAATTACTAAGAGAGAGAAAGACAGATGTCTCTCTCAAACAAGTGACTGAGCTCTTTGGGCGTGTGTCTTGTGTGTGCCTGCGCAGTGTGACCAGGGAGGAGTGCAAGGCAGAGAGGAGGAGTGAAAGAGTTTGAGCTTGCACGCGGGAGCTGCGTGGATAGACGTATGACGTATGAAGCGTTTAGTATACGTCACCAACGCGCCCGACCCAGAATAAAAAGCAGTAGGCCTACTGTTGTAAATTTTCACCATGACTGCACTAGCCAAGCTGTTCCACAGCTGGCCACAATGCCACAAGCCAGGTGCAGTCCAAAGGGCAGCATTAAGGTTTTTTTTTTTTGGGAAACTGCCTCTGCACGTAATAGGATAGCACTATGACCAGTCAGAGCACTACAGCAGTACACCCCGGTGCCATCACAGCCCTGTCATTGTTGTGTTAAGCCCGCCCAGCAACCCTCTGCAAGGATAGAGCAATATAGGTTGAAAAAAGCTCCTGAGCTTTGATGGATCATGGCTAAACTGTACCCAGGGTAGAAATTTCATTTGCCAGGGGTATGTCTAGATTTTTAGACTGTGAGATGACATCAAAAACATTAGAAGTCATAGGGCATGCAAACCAATCAGAAGTTGTGCTTTTTTTATTTTCATTGTGCACAATATGGCAAAATCATGTGCCAGACATAATGTGTGAGTAATTTTTGTTAGGACTTTATATGTAATTTTTTCTCTTTTTCCTTTTCTCTTTCTTTTTCTCTTAACAGTTGCCTCATACTGGTGCTTGTGGGGGCAGAACTGACTGGCTGCTGGTGGGTGTGGCCGGCGGGCTGGCTCCACCCCCTCCGGGCGGCAGCCTGCGCACTCAGCCGCCCCCTCCTCCGCGCTCCCCTGGCCTGCATGCCCGTGCCAATGCCCCCAGTGCTTCACGGACCTCTAACGCCATGTGCATCCCGCACAGCATGGAGGCGGGCAAGCACAGTGGTGGCCACAGCCAAGGTCATATACCGCAGCAGCAGCAGACTCAGATTCAGCAGCAGGCTGGGGCAGATCGGAGGCGCTCTGGAGGTGTGCCACTTGAGCCCTTCGTGCATCAGGTGGGCGGTCATACCAGCATGATGCGCTATGATGACCACACTGTCTGCAAGCCCCTCATCTCTCGTGAGCAGCGCTTCTATGAATCCCTCCCCCCTGAGATGAAGGAGTTTACCCCAGAATACAAAGGTAGGAAGCATGTGAGGGAATGAAAGGAAAGGTTTTACTGGCAGCATGACTAGGACTGCAGCTATCGATTATTTTTGTAATCGAATAATCTATCAATTTTTCATTAATTAATCGAGCAATCTAATGAAAAATATGTATCTTTGCAAAATGCTAAAAAGGACAAGTCTGAAAGTAAACAACCAATTGGCTTTTATTCTGTGTGCGAGAAAGTGACGTCACCGATGCACCCGACCCTTCATACTTGCGCTTGACACACACAATGCCACAGTTTAACAGTTTTGAAAACCTTGCATGTCAGAGGAGTGAAACATAACTGAATTGCAGGTTTACATCTTACATCTTCATTTGGGAATTAAACTGGATAAATCCGAAAAGGCTCAGGTCAGTCTGTATATTTACTCTGTTTTCAGCTGTAGAAGACGTTATGAGTGATGAGGATAATGATGTGAATTATGAGTGATGACAGCAAAATAAGTTAGCTTAATAAATGAATTACAGGTATGGACCTATGTTGGTTTGTGGATAAAACAGAACAAAATCCTAAAAGCTTTTGGTAAGTGTGTGTATTTCTTGTGAGTTTCCAGCAATATATGCCGATTTGTAGCAATGGAGAATATGTTTAGCTAAGTTACAAATGCCACAGTTCGGAAAATATTGCATCTTGCACAGTGAAACATGACATACAGGTGTACAACTTGATTTGGGAATTTAACTGGATAAATCCTAAAAGGTTCAGGTCAGTGTGTATTTAGCTGTCAACATTTTATGGAGTTTGTGTGTGTGTATTTCTTTTGATTTATTTTGTATTTTCTATATTGACACAATTAACATGCTGCATATTTATTATGTCTTTGCGTGCTGATTGGCTTAGTTAATTGGACGTAACGTCATGCGGGTTGGGTTTCACACGGAGGCTTTTAACGTTGCACACTCTGACCAAGTTGAATGGGAGAAGCCGTCTCGTGGCGATAATTCTGGCCCGCCGCTCAGTGCAAGGTTTATTGTTTGCTCCTTTTGTACTCATTCCTCTCAGTTGATATGCAGCCAGCAAGGTATGTGTGTTTATTATGTTTCATTTATTCGATTTATTTAGTCCTTTGTTTGTGTGATTGAATTGTCTAGTTATTGTGTTAATTTGCTGCTTTTAAACAGTTCGACGGTGGATTGATGAATTAAAAGAAGAAAATAAATCCATCAGTATTATTGAAGAACTTGTCTTGCGTGTTTCCTGGAGGGGAGGGATAGTCGATCTCGGAGCTGAAGTCAACGTCGGCCTGTTGACTAACGCCTGCAACACGGAAGATTCGTTTGCTGGCAAGTTGAAGTTGTTTCTGGGATTGAAGCAAACTTTTCAGACTTTTCGCCACGTCCTTTGCTGAAGCCAGCAACTTGGACTCATTGTCGAGGGTGACTTTGTGCACGGAACGAATTTGGATCTAACGTTATGACTGTTGAAGTAGTTGGACATCTCCGCGATTGTGGACAAACAGCATGAAACAGATAAGCGCTAATAGCGTTTTTTTCTCTCTTTTGTCCTTGCTAAGACTTTAATCAATTAATGAACCTTTATAATGTGGGTTTGTGATTAGCCTAAGTTTACTCGTCACATTTTAAGGAGGACATTTTTATGAACATTAATAGCCTAAGCCGAAACCTGAAAAGGGGGACTTGGATAAATGCAACCGAATTGAAAAGAAGTCATCAGGTTGTTGAATTTAAAGTTTGTTTGTATTTTCGTGACGTTATGCCCAATGTTTCTTAGTGTTTAGCCTAAGACCATTATTTATTGCATGGGCCTTAGCCTTACCATCTTATGTTAAACAAAGGTCTATTAATTGTTGAAGGATTGCGTCATTAAGTTAAACTGAGTCCTTTCAGTCATTTGCCTTGTATTCTAACTTAGCTCATATATAATCATGTCTCAAGGTGGTAATGATAAAGACCTACCATTACTAGAGTAACAGCATTCAGACAAATTAGCTGAGCCACAAAAGATCAGTGAGCTTGATGCTGAGCAACAGCAGACTGATAATTTAAGTGTGGAATATCATCGAAGTGAGCCTCGCAGAAGTGTCAGATCACGCAAATTGACAGAGAAGGGCAAAGAACTACACATGGATAAGTTAAAGTCACTGCTACTCCGTTTTAATGATGTCTATGAATGTTGGAAGGTTATGGCTAAAGTGGCAAAAAGATCTGTGCAACAAAACCATCCAAGTGACATTCTTCAAGATCATATAATCCGCATTGAAAAGGAATTGACGGAGCTTAATGATCTGTATGATGCCAATAAGACAGTTCCAACTCATGACATGCGTTGTAAATTGGATAAAAGCACCTCAATTACTAAGGTTATGGTGAAAAATGTTAAATCTCGGATTGAGGGAGCTGATGACGAGTTGCTTTGGCCTGATGCTGGCTCTGTATTTGCATCTTCAGCCTCCACCATCTCTCTTCCTGTTAATAGGAGCTGTGGAGCTAATTCCATCTGTTCCAATGAGTCACTAGCAAAAAGACAAGAAGCTGCTGCAAAGTACGCATGTACAAGAGCTGTGCTTGAGATCATGAGTGAACAAGAACTTAGGCAAAAGGAACTGGAAACACTTCAAGCTCAAGATAGTTGCAGACCAGGAAGCGGCAGCATTAGCTCGGCGCCTCCAAGAAGAGAGGGAGGAAGTCGAACGAAAAATTAAAAGACAAAATCAAGAGGCTACCCTGTTGAAAAGGCAACAAGAAGAGAATGCCGCCAGAAGACAGTCTGTTAAACTTAGAGAGAGCTGGATCGTTTGGAAGGACTGAAGAAATTGAATGCTGCAAAGGCAAAGCTGCAAGTGTACGAAGAAGTCAATATCGACATGGACCAGTCTTGTATCTCAGAAGCCCGATGACCCCTTGATGGTGCAAGCAGTAAAACAAGCAGATGATGTACGCAACGTGCAACCAAAGGATTTGCATTCAAGGGGAGGCATTTTAAGTGACACTCAAGATCTCGTCAAGGTTCTGGCTGAGGCTATATCAGCAAATAGGCTTCCGGTTCAAGAACCGTCAATTTTTTGTGGTGATCCACTTAAATTCAATCACTGGAAGTTATCCTTTCAAACTTTAATTGAGAGAAAGAATATTCCAGATACAGAGAAGATTTTCTTCCTTGAGAAATATGTCGGGGGCACAGCAAAAGAGGCCTTAGAAGGTAATTTCCTGCTCGAGTCCGAAGATTCTTACAGTTCCGCTTGGAATCTGCTTGATGACCAGTACGGTCAGCCATTTGTCATCGCCAAGGCCTTCTGAGATAAATTATATGCTTGGCCCTGTATAGCCACTAGAGACAGCATTGTATTAAGAAAATATGTAGACTTCCTGTGTAGTTGTGAATGTGCCATGTCCTGTAATAAGAACTTGCATACTCTCAACGATCCAGTAGAGAATCAAAAACTTGTTCTCAAGCTGCCTGAATGTTTAAGCCAGAGGTGGAACAGGAAGGCTACACTTTACCAACTAGAGCATGGAAATTTTCCAAACTTCAGTTATTTTGTAACATTCTTGTCTATGGAGGCTAGCATTGCTTGCAATCCAATAACTTCCTACCAAGCTATATGGGCAGGCGAGCCAGAGAAGTTCAAACCCAAGAATCAAGGTGCAGCTGCCTCCAAAACTCTAACTGTTGATGCCAAAAGCTTCAGCACAAGCATTAATGACAAATGGGTTACTTGCATGTTTTGTAAGAAATCGGCACATAGCCTCCAGAAGTTTTACAAATGTCTTGAGCAACCAGTCACTGAGAGAGTGAAATTCGTTCAACGTGAGCAGCTGTGTTTTGGCTGCCTGAATCCGGGCCATCAGTCAAGAAGTTGTAAGAGACGGTTGATCTGTGATTCCTGTTCCAGGCGGCATCCCAGTTGTCTTCATGAGGACCGTTCAGATCAGGAATCTAAGCAGAATCAAGTTGACTGTCAAGAAAGTTCCGTATCCCAAAGACATCACCACAGAAATTATTTCCAACAGGATTTTAAAAGATGGCAGCAGCCCTCAAACTTCAGCAATAGTTCCAGTCATTGTGTCAAGTGACTCAGGGATGGAAATTCTTGTTTATGCTCTGTTGGATTCACAGAGCGATTCCTCTTTCATTCTAGAGCATGTGGCAGATGCTTTAGATATGCCTGCAGAACCTATAAAGCTGAAGCTATCTACCATGTCCTCAAGGGAAACAATTGTCACATGTCAAAGGCTTAAGGGTTTACAAATAAGAGGGTTGAATTCCACCAAGAAAATCACAGTACCAACAGTGTACACTCGAGAATTTATCTGCCAATAGATCAAACATTCCCACTCCTGAGACTGCAAAGGCATGGCCACATCTGGAGCATCTGGCAAAGCATATTGCTCCACAAAAACAATGTGAAATTGGCTTGCTGATGGGCTACAATTGTCCACAGGCTCTGATGCCCAGGGAGGTTGTCTGTGGAGAAGAAAGCCAACCATTTGCACAGAGGACCGACCTAGGCTGGAGCATTGTGAGTTATGGTGACCCAGGTAAACACTATGGCGATGTGTTTGGTGTAACTCATCATATCATTGTAAGGCCAGTAATTCCTCAGCTTATGGCGCCAGATCAGCTTAAAGGTGAAGTCAATTTTGTGTTTAGGACTCAGATTAAGGAAACAATTGCAACGGATGATGTCATAAAGATGCTTGAGTCAGATTTTAATGAGCGGGTAGAAGAGGATTCTTTCTCTCAAGATGATGCCTTGTTCTTGACAAAGTTAAAGAGTGGAATTAAACATAAATCAGATGGTCACCTTGAAATGCCCTTACCCTTTAAGGGCGAGAGGCCAAATCTGCCTAACAACAAGCCTTGTGCAGACCAGCGCTTGATGTGCCTGAAGAAGAGGCTCAAAAGGGATAGAGGATATTTTTCTGACTGGGGTGACGCAGAGAAAGTCCCAGAACAACAAGTTAATAATTATCCTGCTTGGTATATACCCCATCATGGGGTGTATCACCCTCAAAAACCAGGAAAAATCTGTATTGTCTTTGACTGTTCAGCAAAGTTTCAGAATGTGTCCTTAAATGATCATCTTCTCACAGGTCAAGAGCTCACTAATACCTTAGTGGGAGTTCTTTGTCGGTTCCGTAAGGGCCCAATTGCAATTATGTGTGACTTGGAACGAATGTTTCACCAATTTCATGTAAGACCTGAAGATCAAGACTACCTGAGGTTCTTATGGTGAGAGAATGGTGATTTGGACTCCCCGCCAACATCGTTTCGAATGAAGGTCCACTTATTTGGAGCAGCTTCCTCACCTGGCTGTGCCAATTTTGGTCTTCAACATCTGGCCTCTATGGGCAAGGAGAAGTTTAACCAAGATACCATCAAGTTCATTCAAAGAAACTTTTATGTTGATGACGGGCTGGCAAGCGTTTCATCTGAAAAAGAAGCAATTCGACTCATTGGGGAAGCAAGAGCGCTCTGCGGTACTGGCAACCTTCGCCTACATAAGTTTATCTCTAATAGCAAGAAGGTCTTGAGAACAATTCCAGAAGAGGAGTGTGCTCAAAGTGTCAGATCTGGACCTTGGAGAGCCTCTAATGGAAAGAGTTCTTGGAGTCCAATGGTGTGTGTTTTCTGATGACTTTCAGTTCAGAATCACTGTTAAAGAGCATCCAATGACCAGAAGGGGGGTGTTGGCAATAGTTGCTTCCATTTATGATCCTTTGGGGTTCGTAGCACCCTTTATCCTCCGTTTTGTGCATTCAGAGGATAATCCTGCGGACCATGCATCGAGAGGCCTAACAGCAGATCAGCTCATTTCCTCCAATTGGTTTACCGGCCCAGACGTCTTATGGAAGAACCAGCTACCTGTAGGAGATGATAAGGTAGGAGAAGTCAGTGGGGGTGATCCAGAACTCAAAGCTGTCCAGGTGTTCTACACCAAGGCAAGGGAAGAAAGGACATTGTTAGACCGCTTGACAAAGTTCTCTGATTGGAAGAGGGCCATTAAGGCTGTTGCATGTCTTAAGCGTTATGTAAAACATTTTAGGGGCCATAAGTCCAACCCAAGCCATGCCACAAGCATTGAGGAAAGACGAGAAGCAGAGATGTTTATCATTAAATTGGTTCAGAATGACGCATTCAGTACTGAAGTGGAAAGTATAAAAAAGAACAGAGAAGTCAAATCCAAAGACCGAGCCAATAAGCTGCACCAATTAAGTGCATTTATAGATGAACATGGCGTCCTTAGAGTTGGTGGACGGTTAGCAAGATCTGCTCTCCATCCTCACATTAACTCATTGAGTGCCAGCCATTTTCAAAGTTGGTCACGTCCCAGTGCCAGGATTTTTTGAACATTTCAGTGTTTTTTCAAGACCCACAGAAAATTGAGTTCTATGTCTGTGTCAACAAAAAACATACCAAAAGAAACTCCAGACTTTCCTTTATCATCAGAAAAAAATGTTTGTTTGTACCTCTTTCCATTCCTTAGCAATTGTCTGGAGAACATGGGTGGGTGTAACTAAAAATGCTGATTTCTGACCAAAATACTGAGAAAAAAGACTTTTTGTAACAAGCAACATTTCAAGCAGAAAATGTCTTTGATTACAATTGTTTTTGCTTCAGAGACATCTCAAACATTATGAAAAGTGATCCCATTGTATACTGCACCAAAAATAACGCTGGCAACATTATTTATAAATGAAAAAAATACAAATTTATTTATAAAACCATGTAGGCACATTTCATAGATTCTTTGAAGCACAGCTAAAAGCAACATTTCATGGGAAACACTTTGTGCGTAAACATTTCAAAGGCAAAAATTAGACTTTCTAGCAGCTATTTATGTACAGCACACTATGTCATAACTGTAGTGCTTCTAGCTCTCCCCCTGTGTGTGCGCGTGTGTGTATGCATGTGTGTGTACAGCAGAGAATACCTATAAACACGATCTAAAATACCGGTCCATACATCTAGTATCGGAGTAAGCTATGCAATTAGACTACTGCTCCATGCTTGTAAATGTAATATTTCTGAACGTCACCAAACACGATATAAAACATTGTAACATTTTAGTGTGGGAACTTGGCTCAGACAGAGGATAGGCAAACCGGAACCGAACTAAATATACAACGCCTTCAGAGCAAAATAACATCGTATTCCACAGGATCCGCACACAGAACAACTAGATTAACACATGAGAATGATGGCACAGGAAATTATGATGTTGGGAGAGTGCAGTGAATCCGTGCGCTTTAACAAATGTAGAGAGCTGGGTCGTCAGTGACTTGCTGTCGGCGCAGACGGGTCAGTCAAGTGCAGGTGTAGCTATCTATGAAACAGCGCGACAGGCTGCTCATTATGCATTACCTAAAGTGAAATTAATCTATTGGTGGCTTGCAGAAGCTAAACGTGAGATGTTGCTAGGAAAACAGTAGCTTCAACATACGTGCTGACAGGATTTATTTTGATCAAGCTAGCAGTGTGCAAAACTGCGAGCAATTCAGCAAGCCAGGTCCAGTGTAGGCTGTTTACATCAATTAGATAACTTTTTTTAACTAGTTGTAGACTTACTTTCTTCTTTGAGACAATGTTAGATGATCACATATCCACACTGATACTGGTACTACCCACAGAATGGGTTCCCTTGTGATTACAACTTTGATTTTTTTACACAAGCTAGATCAGATGATTACCCCACCTCCCCTGTAAAAAAACGAAATTGCCTCGATAACGCGTCATTGGCGCTGGGCGTTACTATCGTAAAAGACGCGTTTTCGCGTCATTGGCATCGAATGAGTTAAGTACCCTGCCATTATCCAAAAGGGTAGTCATGTGTCCTTTTTGCTCATCAAATACTATCATGAAAAGATACATCATCAAGGGAGAGGATTAACTGTTAATGAATTGCGTGGCAATGGAATCTGGGTCATAGGATGTAGCAGTGCAGTTGCATCACATATTTTCAAGTGTACCTCCTGCAGGAAGTATAGAAGATGTACGCAGGGCCCAAAAATGACAGATCTGCCAATTAAAAGAATGGAAACAACAGCCCCGTTTACTTACTCTGGCCTAGATTGCTTTGGTCTGTTTTATGTGAAGGATGCAAGAAAGGAGTTGAAGAAGTATGGCCTTCTCTTTATATGCATGTGTTCCAGGGCTGTACATATTGAAATGCTGGATGATCTGACTTTAGATGCTTTTATTAATGCTCTCCGAACATTAATTGCAATACTTGGGAAAGTGTGACAGTTAAGATGTGATCAGGGGACCAACTTTGTAGGGGCCAGAAAGGAATTCACTAATGCATTGAAGGAGTTTCAAAATCATGAGCAGTTGAAGGATTATGGATGTGAATTTGTCATGAATGTTCCATCATCTAGCCATATGGGAGGTGTATGGGAGAGATAAATGAGGACGATTCGTGTTCTAACTGCAATTCTTGATAAATCTGGCAAGAGACTTGATAGTGCTTCATTGAGAACTTTTCTGTATGAAGTGATGGCTATTATAAATAGTAGGCCATTGACAACTGAACACTTAAATGATCCAACAAGTTTTGAACCGCTCACGCCAAATCACATCTTGATGAAATCTTCTATCGTGTCGCCCCCTCCTGGTCAGTTTGTGAGTCAGGATCTGTACCTGCGTAAGAGATGGCTACAGGTACAGTTTCTGGCAAATCAGTTTTGGACTAGATGGAAGAAGGAATATCTTCTCAATCTTCAACAGAGACAAAAGTGGCAAAAGGATAAACGGAATGCAAGAGTTAATGACATAGTCATACTTCAAGAAGATGATTCACCTCGAAATCAATGGAGATTGGCAAGGGTGGCTGAAGTTTAACCCTAACCCTAGCTCTGATGGAAAAGTTCGAAAGGTCAAGCTATTGATGAGTGATTCAACCTTGGACCATTCAGGGAAGCGTACTTCCAAGCCTGTGTATCTTGACCGACCCGTTCAAAACACTGTTCTGCTGCTTGAGGCCCAATAAATGCTGCATTTGCATTTAAGATTTTAAACGGTTAGAAGTACTAATGTGGGTTGAATTAAATCATTATATGATTTGGTGGAAGTTTAGCTCTCAACATTTTATGGAGTTTGTGTGTGTGTATTTCTTTTGATTTATTTTGTATATTTTATATTTGTATTTTCTATATTGACACAATTAACATGCTGCATATTTATTATGTCTCTGCGTGCTGATTGGCTTAGTTAATTGGACGTAACGTCATGCGGGTTGGGTTTCACACGGAGGCTTTTAACGTTGCACACTCTGACCAAATTGAATGGGAGAAGCCGTCTCGTGGCGGTAATGCCGGCACACCGCTGATTGCAAGGTTTATTGTTTGCTCCTTTTGTACTCATTCCTCTCAGTTGATATGCAGCCAGCAAGGTATGTGTGTTTATTATGTTTCATTTATTCGATTTATTTAGTCCTTTTTTGTGTGATTGAATTGTCTAGTTATTGTGTTAATTTGCTGCTTTTAAACAGTTCGACGGTGGATTGATGAATTAAAAGAAGAAAATAAACCCATCAGTATTATTGAAGAACTTGTCTTGCGTGTTTCCTGGAGGGGTGTGATAGTGTATATTTACTGTGTTTTCAGCTGTAGAGGACGTTATGAGTGATGATAGGACGATAGGATAAGGCAAAATAAGTTAGCTTAATAAACAAACTGCAGGCTTGCACCTATGTTGGTTTGTGGGTAAAACTGAACAAAGTCCTAAATGTTTTTGTTTACTACTTTTATTTCTTGTGAGTTTCCAGCAATATTAGCCTATGTGTAGTAATGGAAAAGACATGTTTAGGCTGGTATTAGGCTAAAGTTTGAAACCAGACATTGCCTATTGTTTTGAATGGCCTGCTTCATGAGGTCAGTGTAACAATTTAATAGTTAAATACAGTGAAATAAACAATGCATCGATTCAGGAAAAAATGAATCAATCATGTCTTTTAATCGAATTATTTTAATTAATAATACATTAATTTGAATAATGCTTTAATTGACTGGTGGCAATAATTAAATCATGATTGCATTTACTGCAGTATACAGCAGTAATACTGTAGTAAAAACTGCAGCTTTGATACTGCAGTACAACTGGTAGATACTGCAGCACTAGTTGCTAAATCATTACCATCACAGTCACAATACCACACCTCAGTGACAGTCTGTAGGGGGGGAAGGGCTTATCTTAATGTCATGCAAATGGGAACCATTCTGCCCCACATCCCTAGAGTGAGGCAAGAGAAGACTTTTCTCAGTTTTGTGTTTTAAGATGTGCATGCTTTCAAATGGCCAGAAATGCTTCAAATATTATCATATTTCCATGTATAACACATCAGAGAAACTAGACTTTCAGAATCCGTGAATAACTCAAAATACCGCTGGGACAACCTGTGACTGATTTTCCCACGGTCGGTCACAATGTGGAACGTCCTTCTTAAGTAGTTTTTTCCTTTATTTGGACTCACCTGGCAAACTAATTGCCACAGGCGTCTTAGATTTATTTCAGTGATCCAACGGGCCCTGACACACCATCCATGAGTTTAACTGGAAAAAATAAAGATGTTTAAACGTATACATGTTTAAACCAGGGGTTCCCAAACTTTTCAGACCGCAACCCCCAGTTTTAGGCTGCTGACAACCTGCGACCCCCGCACCCACTCTGTCACACGCACACATGTTCTCGCTCTCTATCACGCGGTCTCTCTCTCTCTCTTCCTCTTTCTCTCTCCCATAATGTGGCTGTTTTACGCATGCAAGGCAGTAGAGAAAAAACAAAACTGAACACAATTTCTGAGCTAGTGTATTTCATTACCAAACTCACGAGCGAAAACAAATAGGCAACATCCCATCATAACGTTTATAAAATGCTGAGCATGTGGACATATTACGAACAAGCAAGTAACATGGAACAGTTATAAAGTTATGTATGCAGAAAAAGTTCAATGTAATGGATAGGCGCTGTTTAATTAGGTTTAAGTTTGGAGATGGCGGGAGACGGTCCCAGATTGCAGCACTTGTTCCAGCTCCGCGGCCAGTTTATCCTCGTGCATAATCTGACTCATCACTATTGCTGCTAGTTTTATTAAAGTTTCCCAAATCGTGTGTGGCTTTTTATGTCTGCACAAATTTAAATATGCCACCTCATATGAAGCCTTCTGCACCTTTGCAGAGATAGTTGTTTGCTTAGTGAGGGCTTTCTTCTGCCCCCGTAACACTCTCTTTTCTGTGAAAAAAGTCACTGGGTTTATCTGTGAGGCTGGGATGTTTGGTGTTCATATGCCTAAATAATTTTGCTGGTTTAGAGTCAAGTGTGCGAGGACTTCAGAGCACACAACGCACTGAGGATGTTGTACCTGATTTATAATAATCCACGTGTTCTGAAAACCCAATGTTGGGATGCAGATTTAAACAGAAGGTGATCGCCAGAGGAGCTCTGCTGATATCTATGCTATGCAGGGCAATAGTAGACAACAGGTCACACATTTCATGCTCACTAATGGGAGGGTTATGGTCCTCTGGTTAACAAAGAGGCAAAAGCCACTGGTTTAAACACACTGTATATAAGAAACATGTAGAAAATATTTTAACACACCTGCTTGAGGACGACATGGGATTTCTTGCGGACCACACTTTCAGAAACACTACACTAGAGCCAATAGTGTAGTGAGCCAATAGTGGTATGGTAAAAAGTAGCATATTACCACCGAAGCATAGGGTTAAGCACAGTAAATGACAAGACAAAACCTGTCCACATTAATGTTCAAACTAGAGCAAACTAGTTCTTCTTCTTCTTATGTAGCATTTACAGTCAAAGTTACGCAGCTTAAGTAGCTGCGAGGTTTGCTTCTGGCATACAGATGATTGATAGAAAAACAAACAAAAGAGCACTGTAATCGTCATGTGAATGGCCAGTACCGCCAGTATGGTAATTATGATAATTTACCCTCTGCTCCACACTGACCTACTGCCTGGATACCCCGTGTCCCCTGTCCACCAAACCCGCACGCTCTACCCAGCCCCGCTCGTGGCTGACTGATATCATCCGCTCTTTGCGCACCACCCTCAGAGCTGCGAAATGAAAATGGCAGCAATCCTGCTGACCTGTAGACCTTCCAATCTCTTCTAGCGTCATTCTCCTCCTCTGTTACGACTGCTAAAACGGCTTACTACAACAAAAAAATCAGCAACACCACTGACACACGGAAACTTCAAATCGCTGCTCAACCCCTTTCTGCCGCCTCCTGCAACCAATCGAACTGCTGACAGTTTTACCTCCTTCTTCACAGAAAAGGTAGCAGCTATCAGCAATCAATTCTGTGACCCACCCAGTCACAACCTGCTACCTGCAGACTAAGGTGAATAGTTAGCAGTATGCTGTGGTTGACTGTATCGAAGGCAGCCGGTAAGTCGAGTAGGATAAGTACTGATGATTGTCCTTCAGTTCTGGCTACTCTTAGGGCTTCTTTGACGGATAGCTGAAATCTAACGATCTAAAACATCGGTCCATACATCTAGTATCGGAGTAAGCTATGCAATTAGACAACTTCTCCGTGCTTCTAAATGTAATATTTCTGAATGTCACCAAACACGATATAAAACATTGTAAACTTTTCGTGTGGGAACTTATTGTATTGGTGGCTTGCAGAAGCTAAAGAGATGTTGCTAGAAAAACAGTAGCTTAAGTAACGTGGTCTGCATAGTTACGGAAGTTAAAAATACAATGGCCATTCCATTAATAATTAATTTTTTTTTTTTTTTTTTTTTTCCACAAATCGTCCCCTCTCTACTCCGCTTCTACATTTAATGTTTCTGAACGTCACCACACAAAACTTTAAACATTGTAACATTTTCATCTAGGAACTTGGCTCATGCGAGCCAAGTTATATTGTATTGGTGGCTTGCAGAAGCTAAACGCAAGATGCTGAAAAATAGTATCCTAAGCAAGGTCTGCATAGTTAGGGAAGTTAAAAATACAATGGCCATTTCCATGAATAAAAAACATTTCCCTTTCTGTTCAGACATGTTTATTTTTTGACAAATCGTCCTACCGCTGCATGCCATCCAGCCACCCAGTGGAGTTCATTAACCTGTTTGTGCAGATAGGAATTCAGCAAAATTTGTAGACATAGACTTCAGCATTCATTATATCATGTTACACATGTGGCACATAGCTAAATGGGGGCTTAAATTAAAGAAGACAGAAGGACCAAGACATATATTGATGTCTAGCTGTTTATTTTATTCATAAAATATCCATTTCAGAACATTATATATGAAATAAAATGTCAAAAAAGTAAAAAACGCCTAATTTTTTTGTAGTTTTCAGTAAGCCCAAGGCTGATGAGTAAGAATTGCAGGTCATACTATACATGCCCTGATTCTAGATGGTTTTGGAAAGTAAAATCCAAAATTTGAAGTAGATAAATAATATTACATAGGTGCAACACAACCATTTGCATAGTGTACAAATAGGCGTCTCCAAGCTCTCCAAAAAAGAAATGCATCATGCAAAAGGGGGTGATTGTTATATTTTTTGTTTGTTTGTTTTGGCATTGTACACATATATTTTACTGCATTTCAGACTAAAATTCACAAGAACTTCAGTACCTATATAACACCTAAATACTCTTAGCCACCGATTGAAAATGTTGTGTTTTGGAGTGATTGTGAGGCTATAAGTGAAAGCAGTCCATACCAGAGCCACGTTTCCCAGCACGGTTAAACTTGTACTCTATGTGATCGTTAGTCAGTGTACTATTGGTTGAGAGAGGTGTCAATCACTTCAGGCGAGTCTGACACACACAACAAGGAAGAGAGCTGGACCATGCGTTCGTGTTTACAACTGTGAATCACAGTGCACACGTGAAAAACAGCGTCCGTTGTGGAAATTAGTTGTCGGATTGCAAATAAACACTGTTTGAATTTTGTAGAGGACATCTTCACGTTTCTATCCATGTATAACATTAGGTGTAAATGTGCATTTGATGGTCAGGACGAGTTACAGAAGACCGCGATAATTTTAAATGGGGAAAATACTACTATTGTTCACGATGACATTACTAAGGATATAAAGCATTGTTTTACCATTCCCTTGCAACAAAGACCAGTTTCCAGATGACTGAAAGGTAAATAATGGTATTATGACTTTATTTGAGCTTACCGAATATGTTAAACATATACAAAGAGCAATGTTTTAGAAGGACGCCACTTCCTGTGTTAGTGAATGGGAATTGCTATGCTAAGCTAATGTGGCTATTTCTCACTAACGTTTTTACAACGGAGACCAATTTTCTTTTAGCACACAGCTCTGACATGACATAAGATAGATATAAGGGTATTTTGATTGTATTTCGAAAATGGGACACATATATGAGCAGCAAACCCCAGAATTTGAATCTGGGCCCGCCCGCGGGTGCATCCGTTTGCAGTCTGACGCTGAAAATGTTGCATTGTGGTTAGAAATTGTGTCCGACATGCCCGAAATGTGTGAGGATGTCACAAAAATGCGAACATGACACATGACCCGAAAACTCGCGGGAGCAAGACGCTTACAGACAAATCGTAGAGACCCTTGCAGTTGCCTCCACACAACTGCAAATGGCTAGCTAACGTTGGTTAAAAGTTCACGAACGTCTGTGCAGGTGCATTGTCCGTCTCAGCTTGTCATCTAAAAGTGTACGTTATTTAACTCCAATTTGAAGATATATCTCTTCTCTCTATTTTTACCTTGTTCTGATGGTTTTGGTGCGTGTATCTGACGCTGTCAAGCCCGGCCCATTAGTTATTTAATTATTAATCTCATTTCTATTTCATTGTCCGTGTTATATACCTACTTATGGTCTTTGTTTTATGGTTTTGCTGTCTTAGTTTTCATGTTTGTGTTGTGGAACACTTTGGGGCAACTCGTTTTGTTCCAATGTTAATCTAAACAATAAGAAAGACCGGACTTGAATTGAACTCTCAGTGCACCCCACTACAACCATAGACTGTAGAGGACTACAACCCCCGCCCTCCCTCTCCACACATTACTTGCTACGATGATCGGGGAGGCGTGAGCTCAGTCTCGTTTAAGATTTGTGTTCGACTTTATTTTTCCGCATTTAATGCCCACCCCCGCTGTGACCAGCAATTCTCGTTGACGTATGTAAACAGCCGTAGACAGACGGCTGGAATCTCAAATACGGCTGTTGCTATGCTGATGATTCACAGCTGTACCTGTCGTTCCAACCAGATGACACCACGGTCTCCGCACACATCTCTGCCTGTCTCTCTGAACTGTCCGCATGGATGAAGGAACACCACTTCCAGCTTAATCTGTCTAAGACTGAACTCCTGGTGATCCTAGCCCAGGATTCAGTCCACCATAATATTAACCTGAATATGGGCACTGTCACTGTTGCTCCGAACAAGGTTGCTAAAAACCTGGGCGTCATGATTGATGACCGGCTAATCATTTTCAGACCACATTGCCTCCGTAGCGCGGTCGTGCCGTTATGTGCTGTACAACATTACAAAAATCTGATAGTACCTGACCCAATAATGCTGCTCATCTCCTGGTACAGGCTATGGTCATCTCTCATCTCGACTATTGCAGTGCCCTCCTGGTTGGCCTTCCTGCTTGTGCAATCAAACCTTTGCAAATGGTCCAGTAGGCAGCAGCACGACTGGTTTTCAATCAACCCAAAACGGCACATGTCACTCTGCTCTTCATCAACCTGCACTGGCTCCCAGTGGCTGCCAAAATTCAACACAAGGTTTGACTTTAGCCTACAAAGTCACTTCCAGATCTGCCCCTGCCTATCTCAACATCATACTAAAGGCTTATATCCCTTCCAGACGCTGCGATCCTCTAATCTGAACCCATACCCTCTCCTAAGACAAAACGAGGTCACTCCAAACTTTTCTCTGTCGACCTTCAAAAAGCTTGTGAAAAACCTTCTCTTCCGAGACTGCTTCCCTTCCTAACAAAACTAATTTCTACTAACATTCTCTTTATATAGGTGCCTTCGATGTTCTCTACACATGTTATCTTATTATGTCCTCCTTTTGTAAGTCGTTTTGGATAAAAGAGTCTGCTAAGTGTAATGTAAATGTAATGTAATGATCTCAACTCTCACATTCAAAAAAACGAAAATCACAAAATTTGAATTTGAATTCAGTCACCATTGTTAAGCAGACCACCATTTTCAAGCAATATGGGAAAGAAAAAGGATCTCTCTGCTGTTGAAAACCGTGAAATAGTTGAATACCTTGGACAAGGTATGAAAACCTTACATATTTCATGAAAACTTAAGCGTGATCATTGTACTATTAAGAGATAGTGTAGCTGATTCTGAGCACACACGGGTTTGTGCAGATAAAGGCACAATGAGGAAGGTTTCTGCCAGACAAATACATCGAATTAAGAGAGCAGCTGCTAAAATGCCATTACAAAGCAGCAAACAGATATTTGGAGCTACTGGTGCCTCTGGGGTCCCACAAACACCATGGTGTAGGATCCTCCAGAGGCTTGCAGTTATGCATAAACCTTCTATTCGGACACCCTTAACCAGTGCTCACAAGCAGAAATGGCTCCAGAGTGCCGTGCAACACTGGATGGTCCAGATGGATGGAGTGGTGGATGATTGGTGGACGGCCACCATGTCCCAAAAAGGCTGCGACGTGAGCAAGGAGGTGGCGGAGTGATGTTTTGGGCCAGAATCATGGGGAGAGAACTGGTCAACCCCTTTAGAGTCCTCTGTAAAGTATATGGAGTTTCTGACTGACCACTTTCTTCCATGGTACAAAAAAAAAAAAAAACAGTTTTCTGTAACAAAGTCATCTTCATGCATGACTGTACACTATCTCATGCTGCAAGGAATACCTATGCATCATTGGCTGCTATAGGCATAAAAGAAGTGAAAATCATGGTGTGGCCCCCATCCTCCCCTAACCTCAACCCTATTGTGAAAACCTTTGGAGCATCCTCAAGCAAAAGATCTATGAGGGCGGGAGGCAGTTCACATCTAAACAGCAGCTCTGGGAGGCTATTCTGGCATCCTACAAAGATATTCAAGCAGAAACTTTCAAAAAAACTCAAGTTCAATGGATGCAAGAATTGTGAAGCTCCTTTTAAACAAGGGGTCCTATGTTAAAATGTAACTTTACTTGTTTAGATGTTTTTCATTGAAATGGCTGTTGATTTCAGTAAATGTGACCTGCTAATGCTTCAAATTTAAGAAATGAACATTTTCAGTTCTTTACAATAATAAAATATTTTGAAATTCTGTTGTGCGTAATAATTTGGAACAGTGCATTTTTGAAGTTTCCAAAAATACTTTTATCATTGGGAGGTTCATTCAATAACATTCGAATTGTACTGTAACGGTTGATGACTTGAAAATTATATTATAATTAAAATCAGAGAAACATATAATTAGCATAATAATTTGGAACGCAGTGTATGTGTATGCATAGCTTTTTTTCAATGTATCTTATATACAGGGTGATCCAAAAATACGGGACACATTTTAAATGGTTATGTTATAAAAATGATACAGAGTACAAAATATATATTTGTTAAGATCACATTTTGGTGATCACTAGAATTCTAACGTTTAAAACCAATTATTATATTTATATAATTTCTGGAAATTTTCTGGAAAACTCTTGCATTATATATTTTCTTATATTTTCTGGAAACTCTTGCATGAAGACAGCTGTCCATGCCCACTTCCAATGATGAAAATGTTAAAGTACAAAAACAAAATCAAGTTGAAGTGAGAAAAACGGCACAAACAGGTGAACAGAACAGGCGAAATGTCATGGTTTTCAGGATCGGAGGTGCGAGGGCCTGTCATCGCCGCTTGCAGCTATATTTTATGTATTTATTTTATTTTTATTTTTTTCTCTGTGGATTGACCTACCTTAACAACAATTACCACCATTATTGTTCGGCAATAAATTATCTCGTCTTATACTCAATGGGCACTAAATTCCTTAACACCACACTGTAAAATTTCATGTGTAGGGGGAGCTGTTCTCTTTTGAAATGTGAAGCAACCAAGAAGACAAAAAAATTGTTACACCTTGGGCTTGACGAGATGCATACATACATACAGTAATGTGCAAAAGTCTTAGGCAGGTGTGAAAAAATGCTGTCAACTAGGAATGCCTTTAAAAATGGAAGTGTTAATCATTCATGTTAATCAATTAACAAAATTCAGTGACTGAACAAAAGAGAAACCTAAATCAAATCAGTATTTGGTGTGACCACCCTTTGCCTTCAAAAGAGCTCAATTCTTCTAGGTCTACTTGCATAGAGGTTTTGTAGGAACTTGCCTGGTACCTGACTATAATTCTGCAAAATCCCTGACATTGTGTGTACCCCTATGTGTATACACTTTGTGTGCACCTGCCTAAAACTTGTCAAAAAACAACTTATGTCCATCAAGTCCTTTCAGTCCTTTCAGCCTTATGGGTGTTTTAACATTAAACATGTGAATGGCTAAAAGGATACAGCACTGTGCAAAGATTTAGGCAGGTGCCTTCAAACCAGCATCAATTCACACAAAGGGGTAGACACAAAGTCAGGGATTTTGCAGAATTATAGTCAGGTGTATGATCAACCAATTACACCAAATTGGTTGTATATGTCAGAAAGCATACATCCACAGAAGATCTGTGGCAGTTCTTCAAGATGTTTGGCGCAAGCTACAAGCCAAGTTCCTTCAAAAACTCTATGCAAGTAGACCTAGAAGAATTGAGCTCTTTTTAAGGCAAAGGGTGGTCACACCAAATATTGATTTGATTTAGGTTTTTCTTTTGTTCAGTCACTGCATTTTGTTAATTGATGAACATAAATGATTAACACTTCCATTTTTGAAGGCATTCCTAGTTGACAGCATTTTTTCACACCTGCCTAAGACTTTTGCACATTACTGTAAATGGTCATTTGGCATGTAGCACCACCTACGGAAAAATGTACATGTACAGATTGAGGTTTTGAATCGCCAGTCTCTTGGCCACATCAAATTTGCCATGTAGGATCACTCCTCCAGCCTCTCTAAGCACATTTTTTGTTGTGAAATTTATTCCATTGGGGGGGCTATAATTGCAAAAAAAAAAAAAACCTTTTGGTGTATAACTACAGAACAGACAATCTTTCCATAGGGGCACCAAAATTTCATTTGTGCTGAACTTCACAAACAAACTGTATGTGTGTAACATATTGTAATTGACATAGCTTGGCAATGCTACTTTTAGATAGGTGATGGCAGCCTTGTAAATTTGGCATAAACAGGAAAGGTGTGTAGAAGCTTACTTTCCTTCTGCCATTTACTATTCTGTGCCTTTGTTGTTCTGTAATCTATGATGACAGCCCTGCACTCACATGAGCAACAAAGGACTAGCTTGCTGGGTGTGTCTATCTCATAGTATACAGTGTTGCTTAAAATTAAGTGAACCCTTTTCATTTAAGTAGTTTTGTTCATTATTTGGTCGTAAAGTGTGATCGAATCTTCATATAAGTCAGTATTATAGACAAGTAGAATGTGCTTCAGCTAATATTGCTAAAGTAACTATTACATGTCATGTCTTGTTGATAACATCAATGAAACATCTGAAATGCATACGAAAAGTAAGTAAAACTTTGAGATGAATAACTTATTTTAACCCTTTTTGGCAGGAATAAACTGAAGCAACAAAATGGTCAGAAGATGTAGTAGCCCATTCTTCTTTTAATTCAGCCATATATTTAGGAATGGTCTTTTATGCATCTTTCTGGGTGGTGGGGATGGTCTTCTACTTTATGCATCGGTGTGGATGACTGTCATTATCTTGTTGAAATGTTAGTTAACTTGGGACTTTTTTGTTGTAAAGTTGTCCAGTACCTGTGTATGACCCA
Organism: Coilia nasus; assembly: GCA_027475355.1. Lineage (NCBI taxonomy): Eukaryota > Metazoa > Chordata > Actinopteri > Clupeiformes > Engraulidae > Coilia > Coilia nasus. Next base: position 1,733,138 of record CM050211.1, read on the forward strand.
TATTAATTTTGTATTGCATGTAGTTTTGCTCCATGCCACTAGGGGGCTGCAAATATACAGTGGTATGAGAAAGTTTGGGCACCCTTGACAATTGGCATTATTTATATTCACCAATCATTGGGTGTTTTAATTCACAACTTAATTTTGATATATCAAATAACTGATGAACACAATCATATTTCAGCAGTGAAATGAGGTTTATTGGGTTAACAGAAAATGTGCAGTATGCCCCAAAACAAAAAAAGGCCCGTGCATAAATTTGGGCACCTTAATAGAAAAATCATATTAGTATTTAGTAGAGCCTCCTTTTGCAAAAATAACAGCCTGTAAACGCTTTCTGTAGCCACCAATGAGTGTCTGGATCCTGGATGATGGTATTTTGGCCCATTCCTCCTGGCAAAACCTCTGCAATTCAGTGATGTTTGAAGGATTCCGAGCATGGACAGCCTGCTTCAAGTCATCCCACAGATTCTCGATGATATTCAAATCTGGGGACTGGGATGGCCATTCCAAAACATTGTACTTGTTCCTCTGCATGAATGCTCGGGTAGGTTTTGAGCAATGTTTGGGGTCATTTTCTTGTTGAAACACCCATCCCCGGCTCAACTTCAACTTTGTGACAGACTCTTGAACATTATTCTCAAGAATCTGCTGATACTGAGTGGAATCCATGCTGCCCTCAATTTTAACAAGATTCCCAGTACCAGCACTGGCCATACAGCCCCACAGCATGATGGAACCTTCACCAAATTTTACTGTGGGAAGCAGGTGTTTTTCTTCGAATGCTGTGTTCTTTTGCCGCCATGCATATCACCTCTTGTTGTGACCAAACAATTCAATTTTTGTTTCATCAGTCCAGAGTATGTTATTTCAAAATGATATTGGCTTGTCCAAATGTTCTTTCGCATACCTCAAGCAACTCAGTTTGTGGCGACTGTGAAGAAAAGGCTTCTTCCGCATCACTCTTCCGTACAGCCTTTCCTTGTGCAAATTGCGCTGTATTGTTGACCGATGCACAGCGACACCGTCTGCAGCAAGATATCCTTGCAAGTCTTTGGAGGTGGTCTGTGGGTTGTTTTTAACCATTCTAACCATCCTTCATCTTTGCCTCTCTGGAATTTTTCTTGGTGTACCACTTCTGGGCTTAACAAGAACTGTGCCCGTGGCCTTCCATTTCCTCACAAATGTTCCTGACAATGGAAGTTGACAGCTTTTTGTAACCTTCCCCTAAACCATAATGCTGGATAATCTATGTTTTGAGGTCATCAGAAATTTGTTTTGAGGCTCCCGTGTTGCAGCTCTTCAGAGGAGAGTCAAACAGAATGAGAACTGGCATTTGGCCACCTTAAATACCTTTTGTCATTATTGGATGCACCTGTCAATTAAGTTCAAGGCTTAACGAGCTCACCAAACCAACTTTGTGTGTCCAATTATCTTGTGATGATTAGTTACAGGCCATCAAAATGACAAGGGTTCCCACATTTTTGCACAGCCTATTTTTTGCATTTGATTTAATTTCATACAATTGCATACTATGAATACTTAAAATCTGTGTTGGGAAATCAAGCTAACACTTGGCTCTTATGAGCAAATGAAGGACATGCCACCAAGATAATTTTGTGTGAAGTCAGAGTTCATTATTATACAACCTCAGAGGGGGTGCCCAAACTTTCTCATACCACTGTATGTTGTATGCATTGTCACTCAGCTGACCTGAGGGGCAGCCCAGGAAGGCCTTTATTAAGCAGGTCAAATGAAACGCAAGTGTTGCTAATTTGGAAGCAAACAGTTTTTCGATTGTGCCTGTGAGCCTTTGTGGTGATAGTGAGCCATTCGGTTTGCTGTTTTTATTAAGTTTTCTTATGAGTTAAAGCTATTGCTGCTGTGATGATAAATAACGAAAATAAACACGAGATAATTTTAACTTTACAGAGCTTTTCGTTTGCTATGTTTGAGTGCACTTGGCGCACGTCTAAACTTCTCTGTATTGGCAACCACTACTAGACTCTCTTTAGGACTTAGTACAACCTGAGACATCAAACCAACCAGAAATCACAATGTTACCTCAACTGTAATTTAGAATAGAGTGGCTTTATTGTGTGCTATTTGGATATCATACAGTACTGTGTGTTGTTTAGACACAATTCATTGTTTTATCAATTCACAAATCATTCCTAGAGCAGCATTGTGGAGTTTTTGGCATTAAAAACTCCCTATGGTGTTGTGCTGCCATTGACAAACTTAAGCTAGTTGTACACCTGCCGTGTCGCACCGTGTGCATGAGAAAGTGACGTCAAGATGACGTCAGTGTACATCTGGCGCTGTGTTGTCGAGTGCGCTTCTGTCGTCAATAGGCAATGGCGAGTGTGGTTTCAGCTAACTTTTAGCCTAGTAACTACCAGCCTAAACATGTCTTTTCCATTGCTACACAGGCTAATATTGCTGGAAACTCACAAGAAATACAAGCACTGACCAAAAATGTTTCGGATTTTGTTCAGTTTTATCCACAAACCAACATAGGTGCAAGTCTGCAGTTCGTTTATTAAGCTAACTTATTTTGCCTTATCCTATCATCACAAATAACATCTTATTCAGCTGAAAACACAGTAAATATACACATTCAGACTCAACCTTTTTTGGATTTATCCCATTTAATTCCCAAATGAAGATAGAAACCTGCATTTCAGTCATGTTTTACTCCTCTGACACGCAAGGTTTTTCGAACTGTTTAACTACTGTAGCATTTGACACCTCTGATTAGAAGAAGATTGGCCTGTGTGCCGAGTGCAGGTATAAAGGGTCGGACGCATCGGTGACGTCACCCGTGATACACCCTCACTATTCTAAAGTGCACACCTTGCGATCACTGCAAGACAACAATAATTTCCTAGTTTGTTAACCTTCCAACAGTTTAATGTTTGTCACCCATAGAGATGCATAGAAAACCATTTACACCAGACATCCTCAAAATATGGCTGAAGTGGAAAAAGAAGACTGCTTTATCTCTTGAACATTATTATTATCTCTTGTTCGGATCAACAGTTCTAAGAAGCCCTAGCTTGAGTTTATTCTTGGCGGAAGAGGGTTATACCAGTGATTCATCCGAAAGGTTAACTTACTTACTTACTACATTTTGGATGGTTCATGAACATAAAATGTAACAAATACATTTGTGCTGTTAGATTCAGCACATTGTGTTTGTATACACTAGTAAGTTACAGTTTGGGTAGCACAAATTGTTGTAAATCTTCACACTGCCTTTACCTAGGGGTAGTTTTTTGAGCTCTCATTTGTGGCCCATGTGTCGTCTTCACAAAAAAAAAAAACAGCTGAAGGTGCTCTTCATCTGTAGTGTTTGGCCTTGTACCTGTACCTATGAATTTGTGTTCTTTTGTGGCTGTAGGTGTGGTGTTGGTGTGCTTTGAGGGAGACATGGATGGCTACATAAATCTGGTGGCATACCCCTATGTGGAGAGTGAGGGGCTGGAACAAGAAGAGCAGATGGAGCGTGAGCGTGACCAACCGCGCCGCAAGCACTCACGCCGCAGCCTGCACCGCTCCAGCAGCGACCACAAGGAGGAGAAGCCTGTACATGAGAGTGACAGCAGTGAAAAGTAAGTGGAGGCTTGTCTGAGAGGATGAGATTGCTAACCAATCTGGTTTGAACAGTGCACCGGTTATATATATATATGTTGTAGAATATTGTTAATTAGATGTAGATTATTGTTGACAGTGGGTGAGTTTACATGCACCCCTTTAATCACTTTAATCAATTATCGGACGGATTGTATTCAAAATACCTGATCCACACCAACCGATCGGATTCGGCTCAAATCGAATTGAGAGAGGTGGTATACACGTTTTGGCTATCCGTTGAATGGGAAAATATAGGCATGTAAACATGCAGTTGGGTTGTTGCAGTACGTGTGTTGTTACGGTGCATGTGTGCAGTAACAAGAGATTTTGACAGCTCTGTCCGGAGATTAAGGACTTTCTTCTTGTCACTAAACATGTGGAACACAACAACTTAATGACAATCAGTGGCTGCTAGACTTGCCGTTTTTAACTGATCTTACTAACATGTTCAACAAACTTAATTTGGAGCTGCAAGGAAAAGACAAAGGCGTGGTCGACATGATCAGCATTCAAATGAAAAATGAAATTGCTGTCCTCAAAGTTGGAGGGCTGTGATTTGGGAAACTTCCGAAACCTCGCATCGGAGCTGGAGAAACAAGGGAGGGCATGTGCGCAAATTGACAGTGTGCTCTACACACACCAGTTCTTGTCTAGACTATGCAACCCTGTCTGACTCCCTCCAATGCAGGTCATCATCTGATTGATGGTAATAGATAATTACAAATGTATTGGGGTTGTGCTGTAAATGTTTATTACAAAGTAATACAAATGTATTAGAATTGTGCTGTAAAGGTTCATTACAAAATAATACAAATATATTAAAGTTGTGCTGTAAAGGTTTATGCATGGATGCATGTATTTTACTCTACTGCACATGTAATGCAACACGTATATCAATAAACAACTGCAGCAGCAGCAGCAGCAACAGCAGCAGTAGTGGTAGTAGATCACTGAGACATGGTCATTTTAAAAGTAGCTCATGAGCCAAAATATAGTGGGCACCCCTGCTGTACATTATATCCTAGATCATAACTGCCAAAAAAAATACACATGAAGTTACCTGCGTGATGTCTGCCAGCCAGCTAATGTTACTTTAGCAAGCAAACTTTTGTGCTGATAAAACACTATTCTAAAATTGGCACTGGAAAATTAGATTAACCAAAAATATGTTGAAGTTTGTCTAGCATCTTCCTACCCAGCTAAACCATATCAGGCTGCTGACAGAGCCTGACATTGGCTTATTCTTGGCAGGTATGCAGGATATGCAGGATCCCAACACAGCACACCTGTCCATAGGCGGTGCTGTAATTTCATAAATGGACTGCTGCGCCCCCTGTGATGGATACACCAATATTTTAAGCTTGGTCTTATTTTCCTGTCTTCTCTCACATCTCACCTCCTACATCCAATCTGCTTTGGATCTTCAGTTTGCAGGAGTTGAAGAGTCCCCGTCTAGAGCTGCAGATGCACTCAGAGGTGCCATTCCAGATGCTGGATGGGAACAGTGGCCTTAGCTCCGAGAGGATTACCCACAATCCTTGGAGCCTACGCTGTCACAAGCAACAACTTAGTCGCATGCGCTCAGAATCCAAGGATAGGAAGCTCTACAGTATCCTGCTTTACAGTGTCGGTCCCTCATGATTCTGAATAGTTTCTGATAATTGTTAGGGTTGTGGACAAAGATAATATTACCATAGTAATTTTGTGATCTTTTGGAATAAGTCAAAACAAAAAACAAAGGTAAATTTTGTATTTTTTAAATGCATGGTTTTAAGGGAAGTTTGCTCAAAAAACGTGCACTGGTGTTAGCTGTTCCGATGGGAACCTTGATGGTAACAACCTGTTTCTGTATTTACATTATGACCACTGTTAGCATTAGTAGGCCCCGGGGACCACCCTGTGTCTGTCCTGGACTCCAGAAAAAAAGCCAGGCAGACCAAGATCAGTTATTTGTCGATAACTTGGCAATAGTGGGGCAGAAAATCAGAACATCAGTCAACATGAACTCCCCTCGAATGAAATTTGTCTTAACTCATGTACTATATGCTGTACGGGCAGCTGTGGCCTAACGGTTAGGGACTTTGTCTTGCAATCGAAAGGTTGTCGGTTCGAATCCCCCCCTACCCTTGGTTGAGATGCCCTTGAGCAAGGCATTGAACCCCACACTGCTCCAGGGATTGTAACTGAAACCCTGTAAATATCTGTAAGTCGCTCTGGATAAGAGCGTCAGCTAAGTGTAATGTTATATATATATATATATATATACACATAATTGTAATTGTGTTAATTGTATTGTGTGTGTATATACTGTGTATATATATATATATATTGTAATGTAATATATATATACACACATAATTTCTTTGCTAATATGCTAATGTCAAAGATTGAAGGAAAACGTTGGTAAAATATTTACTTTCTCTGACATTGGAATTATTTGCGTGTGTGTGCTGCTGGTGTTCCGCGTGCTATTTATTATGTGGTACACGAGTTTTGACTAGCATATAAAATCGTCATGTTTTAATTTTGACTGGCCGTTCGCCAGTCATGGCCTTTTGTGTGAAAACTGGCTGATTCTGATCACCAACTGGTCAGTCAGTGCATCCCTAATATACAATCTACAAGTAGCAAAGTCCGGCAAATTTCAGCATGCTAGGGCTATCAGATTTATTTGTAACTCGTTTACTCAACAATTGTAATAATGTTTATTGTATTTGTACCAAAGGAGACAGCTGACTCAACTGAGAATCAACTGACTCATGTAGACATTTAGACATGGGCAGCAGGGCAGTGCCGATTGTCCTACCTGAGCTCTACCTTTAAATGAAATTGATGAACATTCCTTAACTCAGACTTTTCCCAGAATTCCTTTTATTAGAGAATGTAGTGCATCACTTCAGTTATCCCTGCATACTGGATTTGAAGATGGGCACCCGCCAACACGGGGATGATGCTTCGGAGGAGAAGGCTGCACGGCAAATGAAGAAATGCGAACAGAGCACCTCTGCTACACTCGGGGTACGGGTCTGCGGCATGCAGGTCAGTTACATACGTCTTATATTGTAACAGAAAAAAAACATTGCTTTTATGGCCACTACTTACCTTACCACTACAATATAGTTCTGGTATATGAGAGATTCACAAATATGAGGAAAAATTGTGACCTGAGTCACTTTCCAAAAAAGATAAAGCATAGGCATCGAAATCATGGAACTGAGAGCTCCGTGGTATGTTTGCTTAGGAGGCTGAGGAACTTCTTGATCCACAGCTTGAAAAGAACATCCCCAAGCCAGCTGTGTTAAGTGCAGAGTCAACACTGAAGATAAACAGTGACTTGAAACACAATGGGAGTTTGGTGTGGTGTGCAGGTCTTTCTTTTTTTTTTTTTTTTTTTACTTTTTGACCCAGGTCTGTTTTCTGTTCAATTTGGGTGTTTGCCACAGCACATCAACATTTGATTAGCTTTCTGGTTGCTCTGCATATCCAGTGTTTGTTTTTTTAGTAGTATATCCCTCTTGTAATTCTCTTAATCCTGAAATGTATTATGATAATAGATTTATGAATGCAGTGGTGTTGCTCTTGTAACAAACAAATCCCACTCAGTCATGACCACTTTCATTGTTTTCCTATCTTAAATATAGTCATATAATCATATGTGACCAGATCACATAAGGAAACTCAAAAAGAGTCACAGTGACCAAAAATTCTTCAAAAATTAAGATTTTGTGAAAAAACACTTTCAAATGATTTCTTGGTCATACACACACCTTTAACAGCTATCAAGATAGTCGTTTCAAATATGATGTTCCACCATCTCTTTAAAATTCAAAACCTAAGAAAATCACATTTATGTTGGACATTTCAATGGTGCATTTGAACTTCGGATAACCAATTTGTAATCTTTACATAGTTGACTGGAAAAATTGGGGAGATGTTGTTTTGAACACATACTGAAAGAACAAACGGTTTTCTACCAAAATCAGAATTAGAATTTGTGACTTCAAACTCATTTTGCAAGATAGGTTCGTATATAATTTTTATAATTATATCCATGTATCACCAAACACACATGTCCTTGTTACCTAATCTCAAATAAAACTGGTAGGAAAGGAAAAGTAACACAGCACTGATTGTTTTCATTTTGTTTCAGGCTATTAGGCTATGCACCACTATCAGTCTGTATGAAATTGTGCACTGTCAACACTACACCTTATTACAGTGCACTGTGTATAATATGTACTTAAATGCACAACGTGATCAATTGGACGGTAAGTGCCGTCTTGCGTCAAAAACAGGTTGTGCACTTCGCGAAAATGACAAGCGCAACATTTAATTATAACATAACACCTTCCAACAATACCATAGCACTAGTGTGTGGATGTCTAATGTTGTAACTTGCATTTGTAAAATGTTGTGCACCGTTTTTAAAACTGTTGTGAAGTATAAGTGAGCAAGTTCTCGATTTTAGAGAGACTTTTTTATTTTTATTTTTTGAGTCTTTCGGCACCCATCTCTGTATAAAACCCTGTAACTCGGGGGTGTCAATCTCAAATTCACAGTGGGCCAGAGCTAAAACCTGGGACGAATTCGCAGGCCAAACTCAATATTTATGGAAAATTGACTGCAATTGTGTATGTTTTTCCTTCTCTCCAGTAGGGATATCTAGCGATTATTTTTTTCAATTAATCGTCTAATGTAGCTGTTATTTTCCCATTTTTAATTACTAGCAATTTACACAAACAAACCATCAATATATAGAGAATTAATTATTTGTTCGAGTAAAATTAATGTGTAGTGCAACTTGAAGCCAGATGTAGGCTATGAATCCAACACCAAAATAAAGACATTTTCAGGAAGAATACAAAAAAGAAACCTTAAAGGAGAACTTTGGTGTAAAATGAAAATTGGCATGTTAAAACATCATACCGAGTTGGTATGTGTACTGAGGAGCAAAATTGATTTAGCCTGTTGCATTCAGAGTGTAACTATTTTTTATCGTTTGTCCCAGAAAGCTAACAATGGAAGTGGTAGGTGCCCTCAGACGAAGCATGACGACTACGCTATTTTTAAACCATTAAAACAGCTCGAAGAAACTCCACACTCCATCGGTAGTACAACAAAGCCCCTGACGTTAAAAACTAGGCACTGGGAACTTTGAAAGTGTACACAACATTTATTAATAAAACAGTTTTGACAAGCAGTACCTTGCTGTAGTTTCTCGTCGCCGCCATGATGAAAGTCCAAACAAGTCAATTGTACCACCTCTCCTCCTATTCTTCCTGCTGGTTCGTGTTCGTCAATCGACTGGTGCGGACCTTCATCATGGCGACGACGAGAAACTACAACAAGGTACTGCTTGTCAAAACTGTTTTATTGAAGTGCAATTTTACCTACATGTGATATCATATGTATCAAATGAATTCAACAAAAAAAACTAACTAATAACGCCTGGAGGGGTACACACGAGGCGGTCGTGATGTAAACAGGATCGACGTTGAAGAACACAATCACAGTAACTTTCCTTGTCTCAGCTACACTGGGTTTTGGTAACCTACTGGGTGTTTTGTTTTCCAGTAACTGGAGATATTCTCAGCCATGTTCGGGAAACATTTTTATCAGCATTTCTCGCAAAATAAACTTAGGAATTGGTGTTTGTTTGTAAGCAGAATCACTACAGTATCTTGATGGATTTTACTGTTTAATGCAAGTGAAACCCAAAGAAAGATGGCTAAGCTAAGCTGCACGCTATAGCTTGGTAAGTACATGCTAGCTAGCCAGCTCCCTTGACATGCTGGCCGCAAGACTGCCTGGAACCAAAGTTAGTAGAAGAATGCCCACATACAGTATTAGCCTCCCGCTCCAGTAAGTGATTGCAGCTATAACAACTGGTTTTTATTGGCTCTCATTGAAAAACGACACTGTCCCTCTGTCCATTCTCTTCTACTGTCTGTGGTAACCCCAAGCAACGAAAAAGGAGGGGGCGCTTGGCGGTCTCGACTGATATGCCAACGCACTAACAAATCTTTCTGGGATTTGTAGTATTAGTGGAGTATATGCTATATACTGGCAGGCTAGCTCCAGTACACATTTGATATTTTCTCGGGAGCCAAATATAATTACACAGAGTTTGACACCCCTGCAATGACATTTTCCCAGGTTTCCCAAGTAATGCTCTACAGTTATAAAAATGATCAGAACTAAGCAACTGTAATTTATAGGGTATATAATTTGCCTGTGGGTCTGTTTTGTTTTTTTTCCCTGTGTGGTCCATTACTAATACTTTCATCTTTTGTCTTCCTGTCTCTGCAGGTATATCAGATGGACACAGGACATTATCTTTGCAGGAACAAGTACTATGGTCGTGGCTTATCTATTGAAGGTTTCAGGCATGCTCTCTATCAGTTCATGCACAATGGTACACAGTTGAGACGGGACCTGTTTGAGCCGATTCTCAGCAAGCTACGCAGTCTGAAAGCAGTGCTAGAGCGACAGGCCTCATACCGCTTCTACTCAAGCTCGCTGCTCATCATATATGAAGGCAAGGAGCCTGAGGCTGAGGTATGGACCAAAGCTGAAGCCCTGGTTAAGGACAAGGACACCAGTCAGGGCCTACTGGTTTCCTTTTACCCACAGGGGCCCCCACAACCCATGGAGGCCGCTTCAGGTGCCCAGCCACCTGCAGACCTCCTCTTGCCTCCAAAGGAGCTCCCGGTCACTCACCCGGCCTCAGACAGCCAGTCCTGTCTGCAGCCCCCCAGTGTGGATGTGCGAATGATTGACTTTGCGCACAGCACCTTCAAAGGCTTTCGAGACGACCAGACCGTGCACGACGGGCCTGATCGGGGCTATGTGTTTGGACTAGAGAGCCTCATCAAAATCCTGGAGGCCATCAGGGATGAGAACAAGTGACTGACATAAACAACCCTCTACACTTGATAAACTTTTTTTTAACCTTTCCTCCTGCATTTTGTTCCAAGTATCATCTTCACTCCCTCTCTTTGTCCAACCTCAGCTTAATTTTAATCTTTAAAACACCTATCCATGACATTATGTTAGAGGGCTGGTCACAGAGCTAGACAATGCCTGTGACAAGTAAAAGCACATTAAAAATAGGGAGACACCGGCCGCATTGCATGTATGCAAGCAGACTGATTCTGGAAATCCCTCTTGGCCATCACAGGCAAAGATGATCCTGATATCTCTGGGTGACAGCTAGGAGGACAGAGTATGTTGCTGTCCTTACACCTTAGCGGAAAAAAGCAGCTCTGGTCTACTGTGTGATGGAGGCGTGTCACCGCCATGTGGCCAAGCTGTGTTATTGCGCGTGTTCGCCAGACGGCTATAGTTCAGGACTATTCCATGGTCAAGCCCTGCTGCTACATTGTGGGGTTGGTTATGCCTAGACAAGTATGTGTTATGACACTTTTACACCCATGATTGGATGGCTGTGGGGATCTTAAAAAAAAAAAAAAAAAACTCATCCTAACAGTATTACCAGGAAGGGCAAGACAATGGAACAGCCCTAAGCCTCCCTAAGGCAGGGAGAGAATTATTGTAAAAAGGAGGTTTGAAGTTACTAGGTTCCTTAATATGAAACCGAAAAAGTAGAACCCACCCCATCAGTTTATGGTGAAAAGTACCTCACAGCTTGTTGCTTTGGGAATTGCATATTGCATACTGGTCATTTATTTATTTTAATGTTGCTCTGTTGTAGGCATTCAGTTCCATTTTAATGCAGTCACTGCGTGTGTTGTTTACGTTTCCAGTCAAACCTGTTCCCCCGGAGATAGCATGTTTCTTTTTATTGTTTTTGGTCTCATCATCCCTTCTATATGTAGGAGACCTGTCCCAAGATATGTCTGGGGACAGTGTGTGTACAGCTTTTTTGTGCTCAGTTTCCCTTGTGTTACAAAAGCTTTTGTCAAATCCAAAGAGAAAAAAAATGCTCCTCACACCATTTGCACTGTAAAACATTGAAAACATTTTTTGTTTGTGGTTGTGATTATTGCCTAGGGACTGTCTATATAAATTAATCACACAGATCTCAGTGTCCTTGTCCTCCATCAGCACATGTAGCAAAGTGTACAGAAAAGAAAATGTAGAGTCTGACTCTCCCTCCACTTTAAAATTTTTGCTCGTGTTCCCTTTTCTTCTCACAAATTTTGGGATATCTGTAGTGAAGCTCACGTAGGATGTCCTTTGTATAAATTGACCCTTTGTATACTATAGTCATTGATCTTGTTGGTGTATAAAGAAAGGGCTCATTGATTTTCCGAGTCCTGACAGAGAGCAGCATTGGTTTACAGTGGCCACGTGTGTCCCAAACACTCTGCATATGCATACAGGATGTCTGCCTGCAGAAATGGCCTTGATCATGATGCTCAATTAGCTGCATGTGCAGCTGGTCAAGACACCGTGGAGAGCCCATGGGGCTTCTACAAGTCCTGTTGGTACATTATGTTACAGTGATGCACTGTAGCTGTCCTTCAAGGAGGGACAGTAGGACAGAAGGAAATCTTTGCAAGTGGTGACCCTATCCTTATTTATTGAATATATGCTCATGGATTAATTGAGTGAGCAGTGATCTATTATTTCGAAGTCAGTAGCCAGTAAATATTTAAGTACAATTAAGCACTACTGGATGTTAAAGTTTCATTAGATGGAAATTCGTGGTTAAGACAGTTACCAATCATTTTTTATCCATTTTTTTAAGTATATGGTCGGTAAATTATCTGTTTGTATGAAAAGAGAGAAAGACAAAAAAGGTGTTCTTAGAATTGCAATGAACGGATGTGTCAGTGATGAGAGAGTAGTTAAAGGGAATTAAATCCATATACCCAATGGATTAAGATGAAGAGAAAAGCCTCATCTGTATTACATTTTTATCTTTCCCGAGAAGTGAGATATATTTACCTGTAGAGAAATACTGTTACCCATCCCAAAGGAGTTTCCTTTTGTTGTTGCATGGGTGAATATTTTTTTAAGAAAAAAAAAAACACACACATACATACATGCATACATACATACATACATACATATATATATATTTATATTTATATATATATGGATAGATAGATAATATCTTTATGACAATTTTGAATGTGAGCTATAAAACATTTATTTAAGAAATGAAACTGTTGTCGTTATTTCTGTGTAAAGGTCATTCTTTCAGATTATCTTAAATTCCTATTTACCACCTATGAGAATCACAATGTCTCATGTATATGGGTTTGCCAAATGTGGGAACGTGTTGACATATAGATGCATGTCACACAAAAAGCTCTGTCCGCATCCAAAAACACACCAGCAGATGATGAACTCTGAGTACTGACATAAGGGTGAAAAGTTAAGACGGTACGCAGAAATAGCTAATGGTGATGTCAGTCACCACATACAGATGTGGACAAATATAATGGTATCCTGCACTTATGTAAAATAATGTCCCTTATGTCCCAGACCATTGTTGCTATTACAAATTAACATTTTTTATTAACATGTTTCTTTTTTGTGTGCATTGGAACAGTCTAAAAACTACCTGGGAAAAGGGTCAGACCTGATGAAATTCTACAAAGCTGAAACAGTAGCTTGGCCAAACTCAACTTTGGTATTTGATTAAATACCCTTTAGAAAAAATAAAATAAAATCAGTTGCCATTTATTATATTGGTTTCTTACACCTCTTTTCTGGAATGCTGTACCACTCTCTTTTTGTAAACTGTTAAGTCTTTGTGACTTCAAGTATGCCTTCTCCTAACAACTGTTTTGTGATATATCTACAGGTATTGTAATAAATTACGTTCTGGATTAATTGTTGACAATATCAGAACCCTTCAGCAACCATTTGTAAATCATTTTAAAGTTTGTTTTGTCTCATCGTCCAGGTAAAGGCTCTCATATCTCTGATTATCTGGTCATCATATTTCATCATACAGTTCAAACAGTTAAGGCAATGAACTGCCTTGGCAAGCATAGTAATCCCAACCCATCCTAAAACCGCTATCATTAGCAATCCCAACACATCTGTAAACCGTTATATTTAACCGAATGTTCCAACTGGGAAAATGGTTTCCCAAAAAACTTGATGACTCCCAGAGAATTTTAGGGAGCATTGTAACCAGTGTTGGCAAACTGCGACTCCATCTTGATGACGACTCAAACAGACTTCAGGACCTTTCAGGAACAGAATGCTGGAGAGTTCTGAAAAAGCCAGAGGTGAATCCAGATCTCAGTCTTCTACAACATCCATGGAGAAATCTCAAAATAACAGCTGGGAGAAGGCATCTGTGAATTCATCATCTTGAAGCAGTTTCCTAAAGAAAAGTGGTCTTACAATCCAATAAAAAGGTGCAATGAACTTATTTATAGCATTTAAAAGTTGCTGATTTCAGTCAGCGTATCATGCGAATATAAATTTGAGGGTGCTAAAAAATGCTCATGTCCATTTGTTTGACTTCTGTAGAGGTTTACTATATGTTTTTTTTTTCTTGTGTTGCAATGTAAACAAAAATTACACACTGCAATTAGAAATGTTTTTGTAGTAACCTTTTTTTTCCATTATTTTCTGTTGTACATGATCTGGTAGAAGTACAAGGGCAACATATCTGTCCACATCTGTATCTATCAAATTTATCACACTTAGAGACTTAAATGCATTCACACAGAGTATTAGGGCAATGGGCTGGTGTTAAGGATACTAAAACTAAGTAATATTTAACCGTTCCTGCATTCACAATAATTATTTAAAAAAAAAAAAATCTTTCTGTCATACTTTTTGTTTTCTAAAGTTGCCACCAGAAGAGAATGCACATGATCATACTGGTTCACGAGTCATGTAAAGACTTCAGCTGAAGTCGACTCAGCTACTATAGACATACTTCATGTTATATTGTAAACAACTTAAGGCATCTTCATCGCAATATCATATCGTGTCGTTACCAAGACGGCCTAAACAGTTCCGAACCCACATTTAAGCTACTTTGTTTGGAAGCACGCAGTTCAGTTCCATCACTGACAAGCCCTGCCCGAAAAAATGTGTTACAATACCGGGAGGTGTATTTCCTGTGTGGGTGCGCGCATTCCAATACAGAAGGCCGTGACGTCAGTTGGTCGAGTTTGTCATAGACATATAAATGTAAATATATGTCTATGGAGTTTGTCTTCTATGTAAACCTATGGTCGAGTCAGCTGGTCTGGTAAAAAAAAAAAAAAAAAAGAGTCAGCCGTGGACACCATAGACATCCTATGTATAGGATGTCTATGGTGGACACGATGGATGGACCTCCTCGCCACGTTGTTTTTACACGATTGGTCGAGATGACGGGTCAAAGGAATGTGACCAATGACTGCAGTGTGCGTCCGACAAGATTGAAGACATACCACCTTGAATTACAGACGGGGGTAAACTATTCCCAATCCTTACAACATAGTGTAGAGATTCAGACGAGGACCAGATTTCCCTACAGTTGTCATGGGGGCCCGTCAAACGACACCATTGTTCAAGACATTACTAAAACAACACGTAATACGGATACGCAATTGATTAAACTTTGACTTGAACGTATAGGCCTACGCTAAAATGGTGTGCGCTTGACTACTGACGTATGCATTGTTGTTGAACGGCATTGTGGTCTTGATCCGCCCCTTAGAATTTCAAGAAGTGTCATTCATTACAAAAGTAAAACCTGCTCTCCCATGTACCTGGCTTACCTTTCGCGTTGTTGTTGAAGTTACTTGTAAGTTAAAGAATAGTTACACACCCCACTGGCATTTGATTGATGACATACCTACAACACTACTTCAAACAGGCCTTTTGACTGAACTCGGGTTGGCTACGAGATTGTTGTAAGACTACTGACTGGTAAGACTACTGACATGACTGGATATAAACTAGGCAAATCCACCTGTCTCACTCGAGTAAATCTACTAAATGAACACTCATTTAACCATTGATCGTTTCATTAGTTTAGGGGTTTTAAACAAAACGGACTACGACCACGGAATGTACCTTCTCTAATAGCTTACTAGTCAAAGATAGTGTGTTACTAACCTACCCTACATATAGCGCGAGTTAACCTTCCTGGCTGCTTGTCGGGTTCACTTGTATGAGCAAGTTTGCGACTGTGACTGGCCACTGTTCTTAATAACTTATTCACCAGGAATGTTCGTGTTGTTAAGTGTTCCTCTGGTTCGACATGCTGCGGTTAGCTTCCGTTAGCCTTAGCTTGCTGTTGTATTTGTTCTGGTGCTCGTCATATCCAGTAACTCTTATCCTACTCGCACCTTTAAACAAACATAAAAATACAGTGCTGTGTCTTCCGTTAGTAAACGTTAGTCAACATAGGTTTTAATTATAGCATTCTCATGTCGCTAACACCTTGTGTAACATACGTATTCACTTGTAATATTACAGGTCTAATTTTGTGTGCGCTCTCTCATGCCAGATCCAATGCCCAGCAGTCTACTTTGTTGTTTGATGAGTCGCTGACATAAATTGCTGTTGACCCACAATGAAGGCTTTGATTTTGGTCGGTGGTTACGGCACACGATTACGACCTCTAACCCTAAGTGTGCCCAAACCTCTGGTGGAATTTTGTAACAAGCCAATACTCCTGCATCAGGTGGAGGCACTGGTAAAGGTCAGTATTAGTTTTTATTGTTATGATCTTTTGTCATTGCTATTGGTATTTCAGAGTATTAGTCCCTGTATTTGCTAAATGAAATTAGATTGACATCCACAAGAACCCGACTGCCCAAAGCCAATAGGTGTTCCAGCATGTCATACTGCACTTTCTACAGATATATCGCTCATCCCTCTTGTGTGTAACAAAGAGGTGACTCTTTCCTTATACAATAAGTGTTCAGGAAGAAAAATGTTTAGTCCAAACTTTTGTACTTTTTACTTGGGAATATGATGGAGTCTGGTGATCACCTGACTGCTGTTACCATAGACATCGTATATACATGTATAGGATGCCTATGGCCGTTACATTCAGGTCCCTCAGCCTCATTTCAACCAGAAAGACTCTGAGTATATGATAACTTAAAGGAGTACTTCCATGGGAAACCGTTTGGTTCTTGCTCTTTTGAAATACGACGGGTCACACCGAGTTGCATATGCATGCTGCACGTGAAAATGTTCTTCTAACCCAATTGCCTCCATTAGTCAGTGAAAAAAAGTAGGCGAAAAAACGAGTGAATAAGAAAAAGGCCAACAAAGTGACGTAGGTTTGTAAATTAGAAAAAGCTATGCTGCTGTTGTGATTACTGGAGAAGTTTTGTTGCAGCACACATTAACTTAGCGAAGTATAGGTAAGTATGTGTGTTTATGTAGAACATTTAGATCTTCTATTTCAGGGGTGTCCAAACTTTTTGCTAGGGGGGCCGGATTTGGCGAGGTGAACATGTGTGAGGGCCAACCTTTATAATGACACGATGATGATAATAATAATAATAATAATAATAATAATAACCATAATAACAATAATAATAACCCACACAGCAGGAGACTCTGTGTGGATCCGGCTTCAAATCGCCAAATCCGCGTAACTGTCATGCATTCGTTTGAGCGCCCCGGAGAGCATCAGCTCCGCCTCCGGGCGCCGCTGTGAATTCTACTGTCAAACAGCGGACCCGGAGCGGACACATATCGGATCTACTGACACGGACGCGCCTTTACTGCTAACGGTTGAGATACGCCAACCCATTCAGCGGAGATTTTCTTCTTGAACGGACACCTTGGACTGAGCTCTTGAGTAAGTATTGGTTTATTGATATATTGCGACATTCACAGTAAACATTGCCTTGTGATTTTATGACCATGTAGCCTATATTATTCGACTATGCCTTCGGTAAAATGTGTTATGGTAGGGTTAATTTAAAAAACTGCTGCCGTTAATGTGTGAATTGCTGTTCTCTTGATGTTGCTCACGTAGCCTATGTTAGCAGCATGTAGCGGCTAGTAAGCATGTTGCTAGTTTATCATAGCTTATTAGGCGCGATTGCAGCAAACTCCACTGATGGGATAAATAGTCAAACATTTCACTCCTGCCACTTTAGGTGATACTGACCACTACTCAGTAGTAGGGCTGTCAACATTGCTCAAAAATGATTTTCGAATATTCGCTCCAAATAAAACACGAATATTCGAACTATTCGAACAACAGGTTGCACATTTTGTCAATGACGCGCATTACGTCAATAACAGGACAAATTAATACAAAGAGACATAACTACTTATATAGGTAGTTTATTTAAACATATTTAAGAATGCATTACCTACACAAAACAAGTAAATCAAAAAACTATTTGCCAAGACCGCACGCTCACTCTCACTCGCACACGCTCTTTCTCTCTCGCCCGCACCCTCACGCTCTCTGCGCACGTTTTTTTAAAACCTGGAATGCTCCGAGCAAGCTGTAGTGAGGTAGGCCTAAACATGACACTTTTCCCTGACATGAAACTTTAAATAAACAAACCAGTGCAAGCCTGAAGTGCATGAAACTGTAACGTTAAATAAAACGAGGCACACAATTCCGACAAATGTGACAACAAAGAACTGAGGCTCATAAAAAATAAAGAGCTATTAAAAACGAAAAGGCTACTTACATTCTTGGTACTTGTATAAAAAAGAAAAACTGTCACCGTCGGGTCTTATTTACGGAAGCCGAGAGAGGCCATGGTCTTAATCATTTTTTTCCACCTTGTTATCCCGAGATAACTGGATAATTAATTAGAGATCTTGAGAAAACAGGCACCAAGACGTGAATGCTGACTTCGGGCTATTTCTCATTCTTTGTAAACGCAACTTTAGTCAAGAATGTCTGGAATGATCGATCACCTAATAAGGCAATATTTTGATCAGGGTTTGACACAGGCAGAGATTGCATTAAGTCTTTTAATAAGGGATAATGTCAAAATCAGTCCGCGCCACCTCCGCAGAAGACTGGCCCGGCTTCGTCTCTACCGACGGAGATACAGTGATCCAGCTGAGGTTGTAGGTTTTATCTCTAAACTTAGTCTATGAACGGGCCAGGAGAATCCGACTAAAGTTGCGTTTACAAAGAATGAGAAATAGCCCGAAGTCAGCACTCACGTCTTGGTGCCGCTACCTGAATGACCCATAATCAATCTCTACATCATGAAATAATAGTTTTGTTTTCTCGAGATCATGAAATAATTGTTTTGTTTTCTCAAGATCACTGAATAGTTGTTTTGTTTTCTCGAGATCATTAATTAATTGTGTTGTTTTCTCGAGATCTCTAATTAATTATCCAGTTATCTCGGGATAACAAGGTGGAAAAAAATGATTGAGACCATGGCTTCTCTCGGCTTCCGTACTTATTGGCCTGAAGACCTACAGGTTATTTGCCAAAAACACAAGATAGTCCACATCTCTTTTTATTTACTATATTCCCAGCAGAGGAAAAGACGCGTTCAGAGCGCACTGAAGATCCGGGGATGGAAAGATATTTCTTCGCCATCTGGGCAACGTGAGGGTATCTCCCAGAGCCCAAAGTTTTTTTTTTTTATAAAGTGATGTAAATGTCCTCGTTTTTATTGGTTTGCCATGGAATTTACCGTGTGGGCGGATTTTTTTACTCTCACTAAGCAGACACCGAGTATTTCTTTTGCCTTCGACATTCCAAAGCGCAAGTGCACATTTTTTTTCACATTCGAATATTAACTTTCACCTTCGAATTCCTTTTTTAAAAAACTATTCGAATATATATATTCGAATTTCGAATATTCGTTGACAGCCCTACTCAGTAGTCTGTCTCTCTCTCTGCTACCTGCACGTGTATGTGATTTGTCATCTGTCTATTTGATTACAGGTGCTGTGAGGAAAATGTAATCATAAAAGCAGCCATGGACTCAGACATAAGCACGCAACCCGGTGGTTCAACCTGGCAGCAGATCGGGCCACAAGACAATGTGCCCTGACTCCATGCCCACAACAGGAATGAATAAATTCTTTATTTTTTATTGCACTTCTTGTCCTTCATCTGTTTATAATTTTTTTTGGTATTTAAAATATGCATAGCTTATGGACAGAATACATACATAGCCTAGGAGACGTCTTTTGTGCAGCATTTTAATTGAAGTTGTAATAGGTGTCTGCAATGACATAGGCCTATAGTAGGCTATTTCAATGTTATTTGTAGCTTAATATATTCCTAATTTCAGTGCTATCGACAGCGGTCGGCATGAGAGGTTTGACAAAAACGAAGTCATAGCCTATAACGTTCCATTAATGTAAATGTAATGTGATATTGGTACTGTCAGTGGCTACTTTTGTACAATGGATCCTCATGAACGGGAACCTAATGAACGGGTCCATAACGGATCCGGCCCGCCAGCTGTTTTGATTTTGAGTCCACTGCGGGTCTGTGGAGGATGTATGTGTCAGTTCGCGGGTCCAAAATGGACCCGCCACGGAGGTGAGGTTTGAATAGCGGATGCGGATTGAATATAGTGCGGAGCCATCGTGGATCCGCGATCCGCCTTCTTAACGGATCCGTCACGGCGTGCAAGTGGACGCCGATACGGACCCGTTTCACGGATCCGTTCCGGAAGCTGTGCTACCTCCGCGCCGGATCCGCCACGGGGTCCTTTTGCTCTGTGGGAATATGCAAATGAACTATTTAATGAATATTATAATGGCATACTTTTTATGTCTTCACATGTGTTTTTACCAAAATTACTGTTTATTTTATATTTGAAGACCAGTAATGAAATCACTTATCTTATTCAGAAGTACAAACCAATGAGGGTTTTGATCACAATCACACACACACACACACACAAATGACTGTTTTTAGAATTTATTTGGGCTACCCCAGAAAACAAATAACTTGTCTGCACTAATTTGATGGGTGGTACTTAGATTTAGATTGCAGCAAAAAGGCCAGAGCTGCATCCGAAACCTTAGTAGGCAGTGCTTACCACTCGACCGTTACAGTAGTAGCCTCTACGTAGCAAACTTGACAGTAGCAGGTATAATTCGAATGTACTACAACATCGCCATCTTGCCCGTCCTCTGACCCAGATGTTTACATCAACGTAATTTTTTTGCCAGCTTGTAGCAAAGGGTTAGCTACCACCGCTAGTTAGTTATGCAGTCATGGCTATCTATGCTGCAGTCTTATTTTATCAGATAACCTTAACGTTTGTGTGCATTGGTGACGTGAACAACTATTTACATGGCTTTTATTTACTGAAGTACACATTTGTACACCATCAGACAAGCGACCGGTGTCTCCGCCATCTTGGTTAGTTTTATCGAGCGGGGAGTTTGGGGTTCTTCTTCTACGGTTTTCAACCTCCCAGTGACTTCTGGGATAGCGTAGTGTAGTTCGCTTGCACACTGCAAAATACTACTGGAAATAGCAAGCCATCCGGGTACTTTTGGCCCGGCTTCGCCTACTACTGAACGCTTACTAAGGTATTCGGATGTTCTAGGTCGTGGCTTCCTCATTTTTGGCTACTATGCAGGCGGCTAGTAAGGGTATTCAGAGGCAGGGCAGGTCTGGCTCAAACAGTGGTTTTGATGTGCAAGATGTCACTTGGTCCTCACACGGCTCTTGTTAAAGTTCATAAGTGAGAATGTCTTCTCGCACAGGTATGTCGAGCCAAATAAGCTCATGATTTTTTAGCAAATGTTTGAATCTCTTGGAACCTGCCTTTATCCAGCTGGCGGTAAAAGTTGACAAGAGCTGCTGCCCCATCTGCAGGTGTTTTGGAGCGTCATCAGGGAAGTTCTTTGCTCACTATCCACTCCCCCAAAAAATCTGTAACTGAACGATGTCTGTTGCGTCTGTGCTTTGTCACAGGCTAGCGAAAAAAAATCAACCTGACACCCTTTGTCTTTGTCTCTTAATATCTGACGAAATGTCTTCAGTTCTCCGTGCCACAGTGTTACGAGTTAGGGAAACGTTGACTTGCTTCTTCTCGGGACAAATGTTCTCAACCATTTTCATCACGCAGTTTTCCAATTTTCCACTTGCAAGCGGCAGCCCTCGTCAATTTTCCTCTTTTTATTTGTAGTCACCTAATATCTGCGTGGCCAAGCAATTATAATAAAAGATGCACCTGCATTCCTCAACAGTAGGCGACTTATCGCTGTCAATGCTGCTAACAGCAAGGTTGCTATAGACGCTGCATCAAACATGCAGTTTTTAGAATGTGTTGGGGGACGGCATATTATTGATTTTATGAGGGAGGCTGCAGGCTGGTGGAAATGAGCCCGCAGGTCGCATCCGGCCATGATTGTAGCCTGTGAGTAGCATAGCCGAGAACATTCTCCCTGCTCCATCTCCTCCACCAAACTAGAACAGCCTGAAACAGAAGCACTAAAGCATTTTTTTCACCAAAGCCGGCTCACAGGGCATTCATTAATACTAGAGACCACCGCAAAATTAATGAAAACAAAAGAAAAAGAAAATAAATATTGTAGTGATACTTACGTAAATCAATTAAACTCTACCCCCCAAAAAGAAAAGTAATACCTACTGATTTGTGAAGAGATACCCACCAAGACTTTAGTTGTCACCATCTGCAGATAAGCATAATCATGCGAGAAAATACTGAAAAGATGACTTACACAACAAAGCAAAATGACAGTATGAGATAAAGACAATGGTAGTAAAGCAGAAGACAAAAGCCCTACTGCCACCGATATCAACATAGTCAGTGAAGAATGCCTCCAATATGAGTACAGACAGTGAGAAAAGCCTCCAGTACTACATAGACAGCAGTGTTTTCCCCAAAGCGTCTAAGCATATCGGCACCGATACGCTTCTTTTTTCGCCGATACGCATCAAGTTTTGCCGAGACGCTTTCATAAAATGCCGATACGCTTAAAAATCATGCACAAAAACATTCCCCCCGGGATTTTCCCCGAACAAGAAGCCCCAATGTAGTCAAATGTAGGCTGCGTTTTTAGGAAACTTCCGTGGTGGGTGTGTAAACTACTATACTGGCGAAACTGGCCAATCACATGCCGATTACAGTGCTCCTTTGTTTGTTTTTTCCGCCAGTCAGCTGTATCAGAGAGTATTGTAGAATCTAAGATCTTTAACGCAAATCTCGGGGCTACTAAAACTGCCTGACTTTGACTGTAAATGCTACACAAGAAGGAAGGAGAACGCTCTCCTTGGGACATGCTCATGTAGCAAGAAAACTTTCTCCACAGTGTACAGAATGCGATCGGATCATCTAGCTGCTGAAAGAGAGTGAGAGAGAGCGTGAAAGGCAAATCGTCCTTTATGTAGAGCAGAGTCAAGACTGTTTCATTGAATAGGACACTCGTGGAATTTAACTAATAAATTAGTCCTTACGTCTTTCTGGATTTGTTGATGGTTCTTTTTAACAAGGTGTCACAATCCGCAATTATTTGTGATTATTTCAAGCCTAATAGTGTACGTTGTTACTGTTTGGATTTCCAGAAAATTAGCTTCATTTCAGACCAGGCTGCAGCCTGTATGGTGTTGTTAGCGCGCTAACGCTAGCGAACTACGCTAACATAATGTTTTAAACTGAAAGCTGCCAGTTTACTCACCAACACCCACCTAAATAGCCTACTAATACTGATATTAGCTGAAGTGGAGAAAGTAATATAAAGTTGTAAGGTTATTGCAGCGTGTTAAATTCAAGGTGAGTCGATGACTGTTAGCATTACCACATTACCAATCATTTCAATGAGCTAGTTCGTTAGCTTGTTACATGAGAACTGAAATAAGATTTTGTTGTCATCAGACATCATTCTAGATAATACTACACTACACTGAAATATATTTATCTGCAGAATCTAAGATCTGTGGTACCAATTCAGCTTTCATCAGTGTTTTCCCCAGAAATAAAAAGAAGGGTTTAAATTTTGATGTAAATACGATGACGCGGTGGCACGGTAGCTAGGAGGATTGGTGGGCATGCACCCTGGGAAAAAATTTTTTTTTCTAGAGCTAAAATGGTGCATTCTAGGAAGATCTTAAGCTAAATTTTGGTCCCAGAAGGCTGGTGGAAACATAACACTTTTAATAAAATGTTGCATTTTTTGGCACAAATAGAACAAAAAACTCGTTGCACTTGGTGAGTTGAAAGAGCCAAAACTCCCAGGTGGGAAGGCTAATTTATTGTCACACAAGAAATACTGCAAGCACTATATAATGTCACATGAATTTGACTAGGCTGTCACTAAAATGTCTAAACTAAATGTTGAGCCTCCTGTTTTTCTGGGCCGCCCACTTGTCTGCCGCAGCATCCAACCACATCTCTCGGACAGGTGGACCCTCGATGCTAATGAGCACCACGCTAAATATCTCCCTGTATGACGTATTGTGTGCAGTTCCCACCTTCTCGGTCCAAGATATTGGCAACTCAAAATCCCAATTTCTGCATTACCCATATCACTAGGTGGTGCTATGCTTCAAGTGAGTGTTTATGGGCTGGGTCGATACGCCTCTGTAACACCGGAATACTAACACAAAATCGTTTTCTCGGGCAAGATTGTTGACGAGTTATTTAACAAAAACTGTTTTTCGACACCTAGCTTCGACAATAAACATCGCCCCCTGTGACGAAATGTCACAAAATTTAGTACACATGAAAAAAAGTTGTTTAGAGTTGGCTTGTCAACTTTGACCACATTTGAGCAATTAGAAGCCAAGATATGGACTTTTGAAGAATTGTGCGTGTTGGGGAAAAAAGTTGCTATACTATACTACACTATAATGACCGCTTTCGCTACCTTCGTGGTCATAGTTAGCTAAAGTATGAGGGCGGAGTTTGAGAAAACTAAGCATAGAAACATAAGGACAGAGACACCCAGAGACTGGTGCAGAAGAAGAAGATTTGGCCATGCCTTTAAGAAGCAAGCGGACGGAAGGATTCTTAAACAGACTTTTAACATCTGGATCCTGCAGCATGGCATTAAATTGAATATGTGCCAACAATCTTTTAAGTGACGAAAACTTAAGACTACGTGAGTGGAAGCTGTGAACCAAAAAAACACAGATAATAGAGATTAAAATAGGAAAAACAAGGACATTAACAGTGAAACAAAAAGACACGAAAAGAGACCAGGCAGATTTGTAAGCCTTTAAAGAGGTGTGCGCTAGGCCCTTAGCCATAAAAGCTCTAGTACAATTTAGTAAGGGGTCGAGAGCCGGGTTCAGTCCAGCAGGACTTAACCAAGGTGGCACATGTACCTCTATGGTCGCACTTTCACCCTGAGAATGGACCACCAGGCTCTAACTGCTTTACTCTCCACGTCTGGGACAGGCCACAGACCTCTGAGGCTACATCGCTGGTCTGACCGTCTGCACCAGTATAACTTTGACCTTAAGTTCACCCCTGGCAGAGACAATGTTGTGGCTGATCTGCTGTCCCACTCCACCCCATCCACACCCCATTACATACACACACACTGACTCAGACCTTTGAACAGGACATGGTCCAGATGCTCCCAGCTTCGTGTCTACATTCAGAATGGCTGGCCTCACAAGGTCCTCGAGGAGCTGGCTACATTTTCCAGAGTAAGGAAGCAGCTGTCTTGTTGGAATGGGACTTGTGTGGCATGTGGCCTCTACACAGACATCCCTAGTGCCCTGAATGCATTCGTTAACACTGGCAACAAAATCAGAATGAGGCGAAGACATATCAAAAATGAAATGCTTTTTCCCGGAATACTTCCGAGTTGTTATCCCTAAAGAATTAACACAAAACAGAGAGAAAGGCGGCGCTTTGAAAGAAGCAATCAAATACCCTTTATTGACCTCTTTGGCTAAGAGGCTAGACACCACATCAGGTTCAGCTAAGTCTGACTAGAGGTTTTTTGCAACGAATGACTGGGTGAGGGGGGAAAGGGTACCTACGCAAAACCCCTGAGAGAGACCGGTGAGCAGAAAATCAACAAAATGATCAGGATGAGAGGGGAGAAGATAAGAGAGTTGAGACACATTAATGGGCGTGGACGGGTGAGAGACTAGAATGTCTTCGAATAGGGCTAAAGGCGTTTTTGGCTCTGGGGCCTCAGACGACGAGGGCAAACACACTTGGGATGGGGTTTCTTGCAAAAACTACAAATATGGAGAAATTTACAATCAGAAAAAGCACAAACAGATTTATTGAAATTATTACAAAGGGATTGACCATTAAATTTGGAATATTTGCTCCATTATGTCCTCTGTTGTGTTATTGCATTGTAATAAACGTTTATCTGAAATTATGCTAAAAATTACCTTACAGATTAAGCAACGGCTAGTGACTTTCTGTTGTGCAGGAGGACATTTACCATACTGTTTGGATGACAGACATAGCCATACTCATGCCCGCTTACTTTTCTGTTCATGTCACGGAAACATCTCCAGCAACATTTCCTGCAACAGAACCATCGGAATTGTTGCTTTTGTAAGAAGGATCTTTATCTTTACTATTCAATGCAAGTGAAGTCCAAAGAAAGATGGCTAAGCTAAGCTACACACTAGCTTGGTATATACATGCGAACTAGCTACCTCCCTTGACAAGCTAGCTTGCAGCACTGCCTAGAACCAAAGTTAGTAGAAGTATCAAGTTCCCAAGTACAATATTAGCCTTCCACTCCAGTAATCGTGATTGCAGCTATGATAATGGTAGAAAAAAATACTCATAAAATATATTGTACGCTGTCTGATTTGTGATTCAGTATCTACTAGTCAATTTATCGTATTCGGGTTGGTTGGCCGACTTCACCAGGCTGACTCCCGAGCTTGCGCAGTAGACCACAGTAGACACGTGAGAATTGAAAATCTGGCCTTAACGGCTCCTAGTGAAAATAATGCGATCCCTCTGTACAGTTCTTTTACTGTCTATGGATAGGAGGTTGTGTTTCCTTATTTGTTCTGGGTCTGATGTATGTGGTTTGACCCCAAGTGGAGACCTCTAATATTATGTGCACTTGTGCATGGTGCTCCAGGAAGTGTTCAGGATGCAGTTGATTGTACACACACACACACACACTTGGTCAAACAGTAAGTATATTCTAGGCTAAAACTGTGTGTGGACTGCTGAATTACTCAAGCTCATCTAAAACCATAGTACTGCATCTTGCAAGCACCATTTCTACTAGTCATCATGACGAAGTGATGCTGTGAGGATCATGTTTCCTGACTTTTCCAGTGCCTCCAACACTATATAACTCCTCATCCTGATGGACAAGCTGTTGAAGATGTGGGAAGATCCACACCTGGTGTCCTGAATAACTGACTACCTTGTTTCAAATCTTTTGTAATTTCAGGCTGGAGTCAACCATGTCGTTCTGGCCGTGAGCTACATGTCAGAGCTGCTGGAGAGGGAGATGAGAGCGCAGGAGGAGAGGGTAAGCTCTGCATCTCATGGAAACCTGCAAACTAAAACACTTGTGGCCTAATGCTAACTGCATTTAATATTCTGTTCATAAAGCTTCCATAAAGTTTTTTTCAACCTTATAATGCTTTCAAAATCAATTCAGTGGTTCATCAACTTGTAACAGGATGAAAGTCACTTCTGAATTCGATTTGCTGCCCACCTTGGGCTATAACAGCACTAAGCAAGTTTGGAGGAACGGTGTGTCTCCCCCTGTAGTTTGAATGAGAGACATAAGAAACTACAACTGACTTGCTTTACGGGAAGCGTTACAATAGCCAATAGCTCGAGCAAGCGGAGCAGACTCGGCAGGTACATATAAGTGTAAGATACCTACATGATACCATCATGAGGGAAAATATCCTCATGACAGAGACTGGCAAAGAAAATTGAGGATAGCCTATGTCTGAAGAGGCGAGGAAAAGAAAACTGTGATGAACAAAGAGGTTGAAGTAGAATGAACATCGGATCAGCTTGCACTTGTTGGCGAGAGCTGAAGGAGGCTACAAGGTGCAAGAGTATGGTCATGGCTTTGTTGTTACTGGAGTTGTCAAATACTTGGCATGGCATGAATCGTAATTTAGAACTTTAGCTGCTCTAAGAAAGGAACGTAGAAGGTATTGGGGCAGTAAGGAGATTTTGCCCACTATTCCAGTAATAATGGAGCAGTGCAGTCACTAAAACACTGTCGCCAATCTATGCAACTCTATGCAACGATTTTCATTTGAGACAATGCAAATGGCTATTATGTAATAAACTGTTGAGGCAAGTTTTTGTTTTTTATCTATTTATGAACCTTACTTGCTATTGCTAGACTGAAATGGCAAACAATGTCACATAGGCGTACTTTGTTTTCATTCTCATGTCGCTATGCATCATGCTTTCACAAAATCAAGCAACATGGCTTACACCACCTTCTCTGAGGACATTGTTTTTTTTCAAAGCCGGTGCTCGATAAACAATACCAAACAAACTGAATAAGCATGCATGTAACGGCATAGCTGCAGTAGGCTAAAATATTCATGACGGTAATGGACAGTTGCGCTTTCAACAGTTTGTTTTGGTGTACGTTTTATGGACCTATCTAAACATCTTTATGGCTTGATGCTATATGTAATATATCCTTCTCTTGCTTGCTTTTTTGTCATTCAGCTTGGAATCAAGATTTCACTGTCACATGAGAAGGAACCTCTGGGAACAGGTCTGTATTTATTGCTGACAGGGATAGTAATTCTAATTACACCACAGCTTCCTTCAATTTCACATTGTGATTGTGCGTTCTTTCTCGTCATTTGCTAAAGCTGTCACGTCTTTATTTGTTTATTTACACTTCACCACGAACTTGGCGCATTGATGCATAAACATAATAAGGTCGGAAAGCAGGGACTACTTCATAGGTGTGCATATATAGAAAGTTAATAACCGTTCTAAAGGACGCATCACAATGTGAAATTGAACGAAGCCGTGGTATAACCCTTACTTAACACTCAGAAAGGGGAGCATGAAAAAGACCATGCATCACTCTGAGAGAACACCCTCATAAAATACAACAGCCACACTGTATAGTAGGGTCATTCCATGCCAACTCAACCCGTGCTTCCATGGGCACCATCTCAGATACATTGATCTAAAGTTTTTACAATTAGTATTGAAACTACATATAACATTTAGACTGCTGCCTTTACTAATATGTAGCCAATAATGTTTACAAGGTGCAGGCTTCAAAGGTATTGGCTAGATATATTGATAGTGTGTATTTTTACAAAGTTTGAAGACCCAAAAACAGTCAGAAGGATATTTTCTGAGCTGTGACCATTTTCAGTACCCTCTAAAACCACAATTTAATGTTTTATATTAAGATATTTTGTTTCTCCCTAATGATTCCTTCCTAAATAACACTAGTCGTGGTCTTGTTCAATTGGCGGTCTCACAGCTGATTGTCAAAAAAAAAGAAAAATATACAAGTACAGGGAAACTGCTTCTTTGCACAAGCTGAATAAAATATGAAGGAGTTTACTTTGAGATGTTCTAATTCACATCAGGTATAGCCAAGATGTGTCTTGAAGTGGTGAAAGTTTCATTACTCTGGGGTACTATCTACGTGGTCATCTACCACGCCGGAAAAGGGGGTCTGGGGGGTATTTTCTAAAATCAAAAAAAAATCTGAAAATTTGAACTTTTCTCAATATTGGTTGAGTTGGTATGGAATGACCCAATAGCTTTTTTTTGTTAACATTCCTCTGTCCGTGCACTTCAGTTCATCTAAACTAGTATGTTGAATTGTTCCGACTAGAAGTGTCCTACTAAAAGATCTGTAACAATAAAAAATAACTTATGTTCCAAAGCAATTTTTAAAATGTATTTATGTGTGTGTTTCACTATTCCTGAATCTTATTATTATTGAATATTAAGATCTGTAAGATCACGTTGAATTTAGAACTTTTTGTATCTGTAATTCCACCCATTCAAGAGTGGCTTGATGTTTGGGACATGACAATTGGACTGTTAAGGTTAACTAATGACATTTTGATGTTATGTCTATGCCCTTACAGCTGGACCTCTTGCTTTAGCAAGAGAGCTGTTGTCAGATAACGATGAACCTTTCTTCGTACTCAATAGTGATGTTATCTGTGACTTCCCATTTGAGGACATGCTGAAGTTCCACAAGCATCATGGCAAAGAGGGCACCATTGTGGTTAGTAGGCTGTTTTAGCCTTGTTATTGGTATTTACTTATTTGTCAAATCTGTTATGCAGTTATCTTATCTGTTTATTTTTGCCTGTATTACCATGACGTGTGTGTGTTTGTGTTTGTGTGTGTGTGTGTGTGTGTGTGTGTGTGTGTGTATGTGTGCGTGTGTGTGTGTGTGTTTGTGAAAAAACAGGTAACCAAGGTGGAAGAGCCATCAAAATATGGTGTTGTGGTATACGAGGGAGACACGGGACGCATTCATCGGTTTGTAGAGAAGCCACAGGTCTTCGTTTCGAACAAGATCAATGCTGGGATGTACATTTTCACCCCCTCTGTGCTTCAGAGAATTCAGGTAAATTCTTCAGAAGAAATTAAATACATGAAAAGAATGAAACATCCTTAAGTATATCCTTACAAGGATATACAGTAATGTGCAAAGTTTTAGACAGGTGTGAAAAAAATGCTGTCAACTAGGAATGCCTTCAAAAATGGAAGTGTTAATCATTTATGTTCATCAATCAACAAAATGCAGTGAATGAACAAAAGAGAAACTTAAATCAAATCAATATTTGGTCTGACCTCCCTTTGCCTTCAACAAAGCATAAATTCTTCTAGGTATACTTGCATACAGTTTTTGAAGGAACTTGGCTGGTAGCTTGCGCCAAACATCTTGAAGAACTAACCACAGATCCTCTGTGTGTGTAGGCTTCCTGACATATACAACCAGTTTGGTGTAATTGGTTAATCATACACCTGACTATAATCCTGCAAAATCCCTGACTGTGTGTGTGTAGTGTACCCCTGTGTGTACACTTTGGGTGCACCTGCCTAAAACCTGTCAAAAAACAACGTATGCCCATCAAGTCCTTTCAGCCCCATGGGTGTTTTAACAGCAGGTGCCTTCAAACCAGCATCAATTCACACAAAGGGTTACACACCTGGAGCACGATGTGGGGTTAGGTGCCTTGCTCAAGGGCACTTCAGCCATACTCCAGACAGGGACCGAACCCACAACCCTTCAGATTCAAGGCCATAGCCTGTAGGCTACAGCTGCCCCAAATGGTCATGGTACCTCAGGAAGCCGCTTGGAATGGCAAAGAAAGCAGTCTTGCAGGACTCCCAGAGTTCATCAAGAGTTTTTTGGTTTTATCTTCCAAGTGTCCTCCTTCATCTTACAGACATGCTCAATAATGTTCATGTCTGGTGACTGGGCTGACCAATCCTGGAGCACCTTGATCTTCTTTGCTTTCAGGAACTTTGATGTGGAGGCTGAAGTATGAGAGGGAGCACCATCCTGCTGCTGAATTTGTTCTCTCTTGTGGAGAGTAAGAATGTCTTGATACTTTAGGCTGTTTATGTTGCCCTCCACTCTGCAGAGCTCTCGGACATGCCAAACCATGATTTTTCTTCCACCACTGAATTATTTTCTGGGTGAATCTTGGGTCCACATGGGTTCCAACAGGTCTTCTGCAGTATTTGCGGCGATTTGGATGCAGTTTAGTGGATGCTTTAGCAGTAAAATAAACCTACCAAACAAGTTGTAAACATAATGCAAGAATCAGCTAACCTGATCAGCAGGTAATAGCTAATGCCAGGAAGTAATTTTCAAATTTCTTTGTAGTTCATATACCAGACATGTATAATTAGACAAGGGTTTAGAAGAGTTTACAACACACTAAATCTAAACTGATGCTTCACATTGCCTGATACGACACTGTATATTTTGTAAAATATCAGTTGCATTAGCATGTTTGATGGTTTTTCAAAAACACGGAGCTGTTATTTACCTTTTATGACATATCAAGTAGTTAATATGTGGAAAAAGCTTGATTTCTAATATACTAACAAGAAGGTCCATGCAGACAGTAGCCTGGCTCAAGTGTGCTTAGTAGATGTCAGGTTATAGTTTGATTATGCAAACTGGTCCCTTACATGTATTCTTAATTTGCCATTTGCAAACTTTTTAACAGTTAAGCAGGACAGTTAACAATTTTAATAGACATTTTAAATTTTCAATATTTCTGCTGACCAGCATGACATTTGGGCGGTGGATGCATTGTTTAAAGTATGTAATATCTCAGAAAGTAATGCAGATCGAGAGATAAATTTGGTATGAAAATGTCCACAATCAACAAGTTTATATTTAACTTCAATACATCTATGTACTCCAACATTAATAGTTGTTGTTATTTAAGAAAAAGTGATATTTTCATCCGCCATCTTAGATTTATGCAAATTAGGCCATGTTCCAATGTGAGGACTTTATGAAAGATTCTCTGGATCATGACAATTACTTTGGTAACAGAATCATTTCTATTGCAATTTGTGGTGGGTCAATCAATAGAATGGCTGGACTGTAAGCTCTTTATTGCCTCACCCTGATTGATGGGTTTTCTTCTCCTTCCACTATGAACTTCTGTTCAACCACTCTTCCTTTTGATACCGAAATTCTCCTTGACTTACTTGGCTTTATCTTCATCCTCGCCCACCTAAGATTCATATTTATCCTTTCTAACAACCTTATTGTACATGGCACTGTTGTTGTTATCAGGGTCATGTCAGCCAGGAAGGCTCTAACTGGTGCCTCCCACCACCCACCTAGAAGCTCTAATTATCATTGTAAAAGCAAGTGATGAGATGGTACACCCTGGCATAATGTCCACTAAAATCTTCTGCCAATTCGTTACAAAGTCTCCTGTGCCTATACACAGCTTAACAACCTTAAAATATTCTTTCATCAAATTATGGCCTGGAATATATGTATGCCCCAACGTCGCAGAGGACAACCATTTCAGCAGAGGTACACAAAAGACACAAGAGAACAAAGCCTTTTATTGAAATTCAGTGTGTCAATAGTATTGCTTTAAACAATATTGCTTTAAATCTTCATTGAGGCTTAGTGCATCAAAAAGCACCTGTAAGAAACTCTACAGTAAACTGCGTTCCAAATTATTATGCGAATGATATTTTTCTCTGATTTTACTAAATAGTCGATAAAAATGACAGTCGTCATAATTTTCAAGTCATCAACTTGTTGGAGTACAATTCAATGTTATTGAACAAACCTTCCAATGATAGCAGGATTTTTTTTTTTCCAAAAATAAAAACCTCAAAATGCACTGTTCCAAATTATTATGCCAACAGAGTTTAAAAACATTTTATTGTTGTAAAGAACTGAAAATGCTCCTTTATTAAATTAGCAGCATTAGCAGGTGATATTTAATGAAATCTAAATCTGTTTTCAATCAAAAACATCTTAACAGGTCAAGTTGCATTTTAACATAGCCCCTTATGTGATAGGAGCTTCACAATTCTTGCATCCATTGAACTTGTGAGTTTTGGAAAGGTTCTGCTTGAATATCCTTGCAGGACATCAGAATAGCACTCCGGAGGTGCTGTTTGGATGTTAACTGCCACCCTTATAGATCTTTTGTTTGAGGATACTACAGAGGTTCTCAATAGGGTTGAGATCAGGGGAGGATGGGCCACAACATGAGTTTCTCTTCTTTTATGCCTATTGCAACCAGTGATGCAGAGGTATTCCTTGCAATATGAGATGGTGCATTGTTATGTGTGAAGATGATTTTGTGACAGAAAGCACAGTTCTTCTTTTTGTACCATGGAAGAAAGTGGTCAGTCAAAAACCACATACTTTACAGAGGTGATTTTCAGGGACCCTAAAGGGGCCGACCAGCTCTCTCCCCATGATTCCAGCAGGAAACGTGACTCTGCCACCTCCTTGCTGACATCACAGCCTTGTTGGGAAAGGGGCCATCCACCAGCCATCCACCACTGCAACCATCTGGACCATCCAGGATTGCACGACACTCATCAGTGAACAAGACTGTTTTAAAAGTAGTCTATGTGTATTTCTGGGCAACACTGGTGCCTGTGAGCGTTGGTTAAGGGTGGCCAAATAGAAGGTTTATGTCTCTGCCTCTGGAGGATCCTACACCTTGATTTTCATGTGACTCCAGAGGCACCAGCAGCTTCAAATTCTGGTTTGCTGCTTTGTAATGGCATTTTAGCAGCTGCTCTTTTAATTCATTGTATTTGTCTGGCAGAAACCTTCCTCATTGTGCCTTTATCTGCACAAGCCTGTGTTTGCTCTGAATCAGCTACAAATCTCTTAATAGTATGATGATCACACTTAAGTTTTTGTGAAATATGTAAGGTTTTCATACCTTGTCCAAGGCATTCAACTATTTCACGCTTTTCGGCAGCAGAGAGATCCTTTTTCTTTCCCATATTGCTTGAAAATGGTGGTCTGCTTAATAATCCTTCTTAAGTAGTTTTTCCTTTATTTGGACTCACCTGGCACACTAATTGTCACAGGTGTCTGAGATTGATTTCAGTGATCCAAGGTGCCCTGAGACACAATACCATCCATGAGTTTAAATGAAAAACAAAATGTTTTACCTTTGTGACACTTAAACACAATTTGCATTATAATTTGGAACAAAGTGTATTCAAGTTGTAAACTCAAAACTGACATTACCAAAGGACAAGGGCGATGCCACATTTAAATTGTAAAACTGTGGAAAGTCACAGGCGAGGACCAGCAGGCTGCCTGGCAAATATCCTGCAAGTGAACTCCTTTAAGGAGATCCCAGGAAATAGCAACACCCCATGTGGAGTGTGAAACTCCAGCCACTGGTGACTGATGACCTTCTGACCAAAACTGTATACGTTTGTACAACTGTATATATTAATGTAAATATCTAAACTATTACAAGATTACAAATAAGAATGTTTAAAATACCCCCTTTGCAAATTTGATGTGTGACCCACTAACAAAGTGTGTGCATTTTGATATTGTGTTCTTAAACAGTTAAGGCCAACTTCAATAGAAAAGGAAATCTTTCCTGTGATGGCAGAACAGGGACACCTGTACGCCATGGAACTTCAGGGTATGGTGATGCATATTTTAAACAATAAAACAATTTTTGAAAAAAAGATTTCTTGCACACCTCCTTATGCCAGGTGCGTTGGAGGAGAGCCACAAGGTCACCTAAGTCCCAGAAAAAACTCCTGCACACTGGCCTCATTTGCAGTGTTTAATTACAACGTTTCGGTCTACTTTTTACCTAATGAAATTGCCTGATGATGGTCAGTAGACCGAAACCTTGCAATTAAACACTGCAAATGAGGCCAGTGTGCGGGAGTTTTTTTTTTTTGGAAACAATAAAACAAGCCATAGGCTGATATGTTGATTTTGATGTTAGTAGTCAAAAGGAAACACAGCAGTGTAACTATTGATGTTAGAGTCACATACATGCTAACATCCAAGTTTCAAAGTCATGGAGATGTCAGCAGTGGTGGTCAAACATATTGATGTAGTTATAATAAAGAAGTTTTAAATCAAAGTTTTAACTTAGTAAATTACCCTTGATTACAAGGACAAAACAGAAAGGTGGTGGGAGTTGGGTTTGAAGTAAGGGAGAAAACTGGTAAAATTGGGAGAGTTGTCAGCCATGGCTTCATGTTCAAGCTCCTGGATGTTTACCTTACCTAAGTTCCTCTTGTCCAGTTAACTGTCTTGTAGTTGAGTTGATCACCATGCTCATGCTCTTTGTATTTCAGGCTTCTGGATGGACATCGGCCAACCTAAGGACTTCCTAACAGGCATGTGTATGTACCTGCAGTCTGTGAGGCAACAGGCCCCAGAGAAACTGCGCACTGGAACCGGCTTCCATGGCAATGTACTTGTGGTGAGCTGATCCTGATTCTCTTCAGAAGATGGGAACTTTGAAACTCTGTTTAATCAAGCTGTAAACAATCTGAGGCATGCAAAATTTGTTTTGCATTTTTTTTTTAAATTTACTTCTTGTAGTACTCCTCAATAAAATCCAGGAAATAGAAATGAACATGGTTCATTTAAAAAATCCCAGGTCCAGACATTCAGTCGATCAAACAGTTCAAAAGAGTCTTTATTGTTGTGCTACTGCAATTAAAAAACAATGTGTATCGGCCCTACAGCCTTCATCAGGGTGCGTAACAGAAGTCAAAGCCAGTCTAATTATATCATTACCATCTTAGCCACAAGGGGCAGTGATCAAACCAACAGCCTTGTGTGGCCTATGCAACATGACAGATTAGTCTGTATAAAATTAAAGTATATGAAGCATAGATGGCACAATGTTTAACATGATACATTCACAGTAGCCTGGTAAACCCGCCCCTCGTACTTCATTTCATTTAGTGCAGAGGGTCTGGACTGGACGCTCTTGGGGAGTATTTGGGGAATTCCAGCACGACCGCTCCAATCAGCGAACAGAGGGTGTGTTCGTTACCTGTGACGTTCACCTTGTGTGCTACATTTGAATTGTAGTGCGTAAGTAGGCTAATTGCATACGTGACGACCAGGCATTAGCGATTGGGTAAAGGCAGATGCACTTTTTAAAAACTTCAGCAAATCGTTTCTGACGGTCTCTGTTCCAGACCCTCTGCACGAAATGAAATGAAGTATGAGGGGCAGGTTTACCAGGCTACATTCACAGTCCTAGAGAGAGATGATTTACTGTAAAAATTAATATATAGACATGGACTATATGTGTACTCTGTTCACAAAAGTTACTAATAAATGCAAATGAATAGTCATTAGATATATCCCATGGATCATTACGAATAGGCAAGGACACGAAGTCGAACTGCATTGCAAGCAGCAAGCAATTCACATTCTGACATTATGATCAGAGTAGGATCAAAGCAGTTACAAGAAGGGAGACAGGTCAAAATCCTCATGGAGACCAGGATAGTTTGTTAGCCTGGGTGTGTCCATACTGCCTGTGACGCTGCATTTGCATTTCGCAAGCAAGTCAGTCTGGCCAAGCTGCCTATCTACACCATTTCTGCTCGCGCCTCGGATAGGGGGCCAATGAAAATCGAGCATTTCAAAAGGCAATGACGCGGTAGTTTAGCGACCGGAAATCTATCTCAGTCACTGTCAACATGGCGAACGTGGAGCAACCGTAAGATTTCAGTGCAGCTGTAGCTGCTGTTTTGGACGAATTCAAAGGGAAGTTCTCTCTGAAAATAGAGCAAAGGGCAGCCCTTGAAGCATTTGTTGCGGGAAAGGACGTTTGTCAGCCGTCTCTGGAAAATTATTTTATTATATTTGTCAGTTAAAGGACAACTTCGGTGTAAAATGAAAATTGGCATGTTAAAACATCATACCGAGTTGGTACGTGTACTGAGGAGCAAAATTGATTTAGCCTGTTGCATTCAGAGTTTAACTATTTTTTATCGTTTGTCCCAGAAGGCTAACAATGGAAGTGGTAGGTGCCCTTAGACGAAGCATGATGACTACGCTATTTTTAAACCATTTAAACAGCTCAAAGAAACTCCACACTCCGTCGGTAGTACAACAAAGGCCCTGACATTAAAAACGAGGCACTAGGCCATAACCAGGCCAGTGCCTTTGCCACTGCTTTGATTGGTGAAGTGGCTAACGTTAAATCGGTTTGTAATATTCTCCGAGCTCCGGGCTGTTGTGTCACGGGGTGACAGGCGAGAAGTTTCTCTGCCTCCCTCTCTCATCTATAGCGGCGGCGGTTCTTCGCAGCATTGTGTTTTAAAGACACACCTGGTGGGTGTTTGGGTACATTACAGGTCATTACAGAAAAGGCTGCGGGAATCCTGATTCAAGCAGCGAGACTCAAGCCTGAAACCGAGCAAACTAACACGAC
Organism: Coilia nasus; assembly: GCA_027475355.1. NCBI lineage: Eukaryota > Metazoa > Chordata > Actinopteri > Clupeiformes > Engraulidae > Coilia > Coilia nasus. Next base: position 1,770,528 of record CM050211.1, read on the forward strand.
ATCTGTACATAAAAACCTTCCAGTTTGTAAATTACATGAGTGGTATTGCAATTTATGAAGCTGTTAATGATGTAGACCTTGTTGATCCATCCACAAAAGTCACATTCAATGATGTTCCAGTTTTTCTTAATAATGTGTTTAATCTGAACTGCCTCTTTGCTGTTGTAGCGGGTTACAAAGTAGCGTTTCTGAGTTTGCCCTTCTTTAGGTTTTGGAGTCAACAGGTTCTTCCTTTCAAGTGATTGTGCTCTATTGTGAGCCTGAGTTCTTTAGGTTTTGGAGTCAACAGGTTCTTCCTTTCAAGTGATTGTGCTCTATTGCGAGCCTGAGTAAGGGTGCGAGTCTGGTAGCCCTTTTGTCTAAAACACTTCTGCATGTCAATTGATTGAACCTGGAAATCATCATTGAAGTCACAGATATGTCTCGGTCTCTGAATCTGGCCATAAAGAATATTTATTCTGTACATGTTTAATCTTCTTTAAAACTTGAGTACTGTCCTGAATATAAGAAGGCAGGGTTGCAACAAATGGCTTGATAAAATAGTCAACAAATCTTCTCAGTTCCTGTAACTGCTTTGATCCTACTCTGATCATAATGTAATAATGTTAATTGTTTGCTGCTTGCAATGTAGTTTGGCTTCTTGCCATTACCTATTTGTACTGATCAATGGGGAATATCTAATGACTATTTGCATTTATTAGTGACTTTTGTGAACAGAGTAAACGTATAGCTGTGTCTATATATTAATTTTTACAGTAAATCATCTCTCTAGGACTGTGAATGCATCATGTTGCCACATTGTTGCAACACTGCCATCTGTGCTTCATATGCTTTTATTTTATACAGACTATTCTGTCATGTTGCATAGGCCACACAAGGTTGTTGGTTTGATCACTGCCCCTTGTGGCCAAGAGAAATTATATGCATGGCCCAGACTACTACACCTGAGGGTAATGATATAATTACACTGGCTTTGATGAAGGTCGTAGGGCCGATACGTGTTGGTTTTTTAATGCAGTAGCCCAACAATAAAGACAGTTGTGGATTGTTTGATCAACAGTGCCAGGACCTGGGTTTTTTTCCCTCTGTTTGGTCGAGGATATGGTTTAAGCCTCCAGTGTGTTATTTATGCAGGATCCAACAGCAGTCATTGGGCAGAACTGCAGTATTGGACCCAATGTGACTCTGGGAGCAGGTGTGGTCCTTGAGGATGGTGTGCGCATTAAGCGTTGCACAGTGCTGAAGGGGGCACGTGTGCGCTCCCATTCCTGGCTGGAATCCTGTATCGTGGGCTGGAGCTCCTCTGTCGGCCAGTGGGTGAGTAAAGCTCCAGTTGCATTCCGGCAGACACAGCTTTGCAGAAAACGCAAACAGATTTTTTTTTTTTCCGTACATAAGCACAGCATTGTACTGTACACTGTATGTTGTGCAGCATGTTGTTCTTACAGGTCTGAATTTTCTCTGCCCATTCATTGCTCTTTTCCCCTGAATGTAAACAGCAAATTAGAAATTAAAAAGCGGTCTGCCTTAAAACCTTTTCTGCCAGGCTGACTAGGCAAACTAAATTGTTGAAGCATGAAATGGCTAATAGCATGGTATAATTTTTGTCAGTATTATTTTGTTTCATTGCTTGGATAAAATATACCTATACCAGGTAATACACTTGTTAATGCAAAATTTTACTGAAAACTGTGTAAGTGGGCATTTAGAACACATTTGTTCAAGTTAATTCCTGGAGAATAAGGTCCAGTGTCTAGACTGCCATCTCAACCACCTGAAGCTTTCAGAGGAGCCATTCTGAAGCAGCTGTCTGTTTTCACAGGTGCGAATGGAGAATGTTACTGTGCTGGGTGAGGATGTTATTGTAAATGACGAGCTGTACCTTAATGGAGCCAACGTACTGCCTCACAAATCTATCACGGACTCAGTTCCTGAACCACGGATCATCATGTAGCCTGGACAAAACAAAACAACACCTTCAAAATGCCCAAATGTCAGAGAACTAGAGAAAGATATATGTAAACGGGGTAAGGCGCCTTACTGAAAATTGGTTGATTTATTTTTTAAGCAGGAAGGAAACCCACTTAATTTGTGGACTTTGGAGATGCGTCATAATGGACAACAACTAGAGGAGGAGTTCAGAAATATAGTTTAGTATCCTCATAATATGTGTGAGATTACATGATGCAAATCAACACATCCATGAAGGGGTTTGAGGCATAACGTTAGTACATCACATTGCCTTAAGACAGGTTGGGTAAGGGTTCCTTTTCTTATGCACATTTCTTGTCTTATTCTCTCTAAATCTTTGTCTTGTACCCTCTACAAACCACACAAACAAAAACGTATGCCTCTTTGGGTCATGCCATACATGGGAAGGGTTTTATGTTAGAAATGTATGTTATGTTTTTTTAACATTATTGAGACCCAGCATTGTAACACATTTTTCAGGCAATTAGGTGAGGGTCTGCTCAGCTGTAAGTGCCATCTATTAAAAAAAACCTTCTGTATTCTGTTATGAGTAAAAAGATCAAGAATGAGCTTTCCTAAACAAAAAGTGGAATGGTTGTCTTTGTTACTTCCAGTATAACAATCAAATATTAACTGTTAAGTAAGTTTGCCAAAAAACTGTAAAGGTTTTTCTGTGTGGTTCATCTTTGAAGTGCTAGACATATCTAATCAGTACTGTGTCTTTCTGTGTAGTTACTTTCTGTGTTTGGATTTTTTAAAAGAGAAAAACAGTGTGGAATGAACATGGGGTATATTGCAACATCATTTCACATTCTTACAATGTTTTTTGGGAAGCAGAACTGCACTAATCTGATGTGTTGTAAACTAGACTGATTTTAGCCAATGCTCACAATGGTAGTGCTCTAACTTCACGTAACTAACTTCAAGTAACTTTCTGTATAAACAGGCCTAGTATCGGTACACTTACAAAGTTCTCAATGCCTCATTTTAAAATAACCCTCCACATACTCCCAACAAAGCATGGGCCTATTTTAAGCATTGGTAGTGGCCTAATAATAGCAATTTCTTTTCACCTGGCACAGTGCCCTGTACTGTAGAGCTATGATGGTGAGGCTTTGGAAGCATCAGCTGAAAGCAGTTGAGTTTAGAATGCAATTGGAACAAAGCAACATTGGTCCTCCATGACCGTTTGAACTCTTTGTTTCAGTATACCCCAAGTTCATTTCACATTGGATTTCTTCCTTAACTGTTTTATTTTGAAAGCTTGAAACAAAGTAAAAGTCAAAACACATGAGGTACCTCACAAGAAAAAAAATTCACCCAAGTAATGTGCAATGTGGAGGTGCCACAGCACAGTTGGCTACGTTAGGTACCCATACCATATATCCCAGGACCAATGTTTGAATCTCACCCAAGGTCATGTTCTCCTATCCTATGGCAAGCCATTTTAACATTTAAAAGCTAAGTTTGACTATCCGAAATTAACATTGTAGATATCAACAACATCTTTCTGACTAGTCGTAATTACATTTTGGATAGTCGAAATTGTCATTCAAGATATTCGTAACGTAATTGTCACTAGTCGAAACGATAGATAGAGATATCTGTAATTCAGTTTTGACTAGGCAATATGAAAGTTAAAGATATCTCAAACGTCATTATGACTAGTGCAAATTGTTGTGCATGACGTTGCTCTATGTAATGTCCATCCCCGCCAAAATCAAAGAGGAAGTCTTGTTATAGAAAGCAACGTACTATCATTTATCTCTGGCAACTCCTTTCTTGCACGGGCATCAGCGTTAAAAAGTCAGTTAAACACAATTTCTCCCTCTGGCCACTCCGAAACGTTCCTTAAGTACCATAATCATTTAACAGTTAACAGGTGGATGAAGGCGCTTTGCTCCCGCCTAAAGTGGGATGGGGATTTATTTGCATACAGATATCTGCAACGTCATTTCGCCTAGTCAAAACTCTAATTCAAGATATCTGTAATTACATTTTGGCTAGGCAAAATTAACATTACAGATATCTCCAATTTCAGATATCTCTAATCAAAATTCATTTCAAGATATTTATAACTTGATAATGGATATCTACAATTACATTATGACTATCCCTAACTCCAGTTTGAGATATCTACAATGTCATTTTGACTAGTCATAATTCCAGTTACAGATATCTACAACTGCATTTCCCCTTATTAAAAACTGAATTTAAGACATCCGGAAAGGAACATATAGATATCTTGAACTGAGGTGAATTAAAGATATCTTGAACTGGAGTTATGACTAGGCAAAATCAAATTCTAGATATCTCAAATTGGAATTACAGATATCTATAATTCAGTTGCGGATATCCGTAATTCACGTAGTGGATATCTGGAACTGAATTGTAGATATCCGTAATGATGAACCCCATACAAATGAGTGGCAAAAGTGACGTCATTTGTCCTAGGAAGAATTTTTTTGTGGATATCTGAAATGACAATTAACGGATAGGAAGAATGTAGTTGCGGATATCTGAAATGTTCTTTTTGACTAGGCAAAACTGAATCACAGATATCTGCAACACATATCCAGTTTAGCTTTTAAATGTTAAGATGGCTTGCCATACGTATCCACCCCATTTCTTTCTCCCACTTGTTTACTCTCTCTCTCTTTCCTGTCCTGTCCTGTCCTGTCCTGTCCTTACACATACAAAAGGCTAAAGAACCTCAGTGTGTGAACCATTAGTGTGACGACTTAAGTATATTACCTCTGAATGAAGTTAACCAAATGAAATGATAAAAGATACAGGCAGGTGGTAAGAAGTGCATATACTCTGGACTAGCTAAAGCTATGGAAAATTGTCTTCCTGTTACTGGTATGTACTTTTGTTTTTTTGTAAATCAAATGCTGAAGAACTACTTAAAATATTGACATGCACGAAAAATCCTGGAACAAATGTCAACTTCTGTCATCCACGTGTGTCATTGTAGATATATGAATGCCTTAACATTTTCAGTAGTAGTACTGTTGAATGGTTGACCTATGCATTGGGAATGGAAAGTCTATATGACTGCAAAGGCCATACAGTGACAGTGCACAGTAGCTGAACAAAGCATACAACTCTAGTTGTGTACAGTCTTATGTTCTCATAATTAAACAGGGACCTCATTTGTGTTTCCCCTTTCACCCTTGTTCTGTACCATGTTACGTTGCTGTTGTAGATAAACACCATGAGAATGCAGTGTTAGAAAAATCCAAGGTATAAACCAAGGTAAGTCATTTTCAAGCAGTGAATAGAAGCACCCAAGGTCTGCTTTAAGTCTTAATTTGCTTTCAGTCCAGAAAACATGACCTTCTGAAGGAGATGACTAACCTGTAATCTGCAACCACACAAGTAGACCTATATTAGTAATGTGTGTTTTCTGAGCCATAGCTGACACACTTCAAACAGTGCACACAGCTGGCAAATTCTGACACATTTTGATGAGTTAGGTGTCAGGCATTTCAGTCAGATGTGTATTTTATGCGGGTTTACTCCACTCTTCCTTAAATAGGCAAAACAAAGGCACTGAGTCAAATTACAGGAAACATTCATTCTGCAAGGGTAGTTGATGTCAAAGAATGCTCCCAGTACATTCTTTTAAGCTTGTATCGCATACTCGCAGACGGCACAGGGTGATGTAATGTCTTTTTTTCGGGAGGATGGGTGTTCCCAAATTGTATTAAAACATTAAACGTCTTCAGAGCGGAGGGACACATGCGCCTATTGGTCGGCTAAGCTGGAGGGAGATCTACCCGCCTTGTTTGTTGAGCTACATAAGCTTCGTGCAACGCGTGTGGGGCAGAAAACAATCACTAACACACCTATAGCGGTGTACAAATTTACTTGTGCGCAACTTCACACTACAGTTGAATTATCCCATGGATCTGTCCGCTGGACTACAGAAAGTAAGTAAATATCCTGATCTAAATAACAGAACCTAGCGTATAATTGGATGTAGTGAATAATGATTTGGTTTTCTACTTGGAAAATCTATCTAGGCAAAGGAAGCAGTCATAAAACCAGGTGACCTGCCAGTCTTGAGATTTACAATAGGGGAAAAAGTCCGAGTTGCTTGTGGGCTCGTGCATTTAATGTAGGAATGCTTCCAGAAAGTTGACTTGTTATTTTATGTTAGAGGGTAATCCATAAGTATGGTTTATAGGTGAGACGAAGACTGTACGGCGCGTAGCGTAAGCTAATGTTTGTATTTTTCTGAAGTTAATCTAACCAAAGGTGGGAAATTAAGTTTAGAATGGGTTGGTTTAGGCTCCCCTAGAACACCTCGTATGCTACTCATTTTGAACAAGAACTCTGGATGAATCCCAGAAATGGCTTCCATTCCACATGCAACAAAATACAATTATGTGGCTGGTATGTAGGCTATTTTACACTGGCCGTCATATTTCGCTTGAGCAATGCGTGATGTAGAGAGTGAAATAATATTTTTTTATCAAAATCTTTCGTATGATTCCCAACCTAACATGTAGAATTTTGTCGTCAAATGAAACACCATAATAGACTATGCAAAGGGGAGAGTACGGACTGATTTAATTATCAATTCTCGTTTGGTTCAACTGACTGCAACACAAGGCATCTCTGCACCCACTGAACAAAACTTGCGTTCATTCTCCATTCACCTTCTGCCATAAATCGTAGGCTAGATGTAGCCTACTCTAAATCAAAGGTGATTTTTTAGACGTTTTAGATGAAAAACGTTTGCAACTTTTTAACATATGACAGTCAAATTAGATATATGAGGGTAAGGGTAGTTATAGTTGAGTACAAAAGATTGTGCAAGGTATTTACATTTGTTCTCAAGCGCGACGTACAGTACGGCTGTGTCTTCGTATTAAGTGTGAATTCGTGTCTGTACGGGGAGATCTGCATCTGCAGTACAATGTGTGAACTTCTTTCGCTCAAAGACCCCGTTTAGAGTGTTTGTGCTGTCAGCCTTGTGCTGCTGAGCATGTTTTTTTTCTTTTTTTAATTCTTATCATTAATGAGGCACATTAAAACCTGAAGTCTTATATTCTAAATTGAAACTAATAAAAAAAACGCCCTAATCCCCCCAAAATCAACATTGTTTGGTTGGGCGTTTTTATAACGGTTTCATGACTGTCGTAGAGTTTTCAAGTGTGAATTGAAAGATTGCCTTTTACAGGTCAGACTTAAACAATAAAATGATAGCCTAGAATACATTAATTCCTTTAAAAAAATCTTGACCTGTTCAACTTAAGTGCCAAAAAATCCCAATTTGCCACTCGGTAGTTCACAATAATTGGTGCCATTCTATGCAGCTCAGCAGTAAGCACAGAGACACTTCTGGGCACCAATAAACACTAATGCACACACACACATGAGGATGTAGGCTACCTCTGCCAGAGGAATCTCTTAGGATATTAGGTATGTTTTGGAATGAGGATTAGAAAGAGCTTTATTGTCATGGTCACCTCTTTGTAGGTTTTGTTTGTTGACTGGTTATATTGGCTGTCACCTTATGGGCCTCTGGATTAACACTCTCTGTAGTGACTTTCTATTTCTGTTAAGAGATGAAGAGCTGATGTTTGAGACAAGCTTTAAAGGGGTTGTAGTTTTGGGTAGGCCTACTAAACATGCTTCTTAACTGCCTAGTAGTGTTGATTAGGGATGTGCGTGCTTTGACTAAACTCTTGGCACCAAGAAAAGCACATGCCATTATTTACATAACATAATCACTCAGTAACAGATATTTGCACTGCAATTTATTGTGCCACTAGGTGATTAATAAGTCAATATTTCAAATAATAGTTCAGTTTATATGTACTGACATGTACTTACATTGGAACACAAAATTAGCACCCGTTAGGGAAAGTCGAGAGTGGAATAGTCATCTAACTGTTCATTTGGCTACTACAGTTGTTATGGTTACTATTCATACAAATGCATTGATATGGAACAGTGATTCAAATTTTTGAGATCCCACCGCATCAGCCAATTAGACAAGAGAATCCCATTGTTAAAGGAGATAAATCTTCCTATACCATGGCTTCCTTAAATTTGACATTATGATGCGTTCTTTAGAACGATTATTAATTTTCTGTATACGCACACCTATGAAGTAGTCCCTGCTTTCTGACCGTATAACGTTTATGTATCAATGCGCAAAGTTCTTGGTAAACTTTAAATAAACAGTAAAGATGTGACAGCTTTAGCAAATGAGGAGCAGATGAAAGAACACAGAGTTGCAACATGTTATATGCCTCCGACATCGTCTTTTAGTGCTGTCACGCTGCTGGGCACCCACGCTGCTGTCACTCTCTGCTAATGTGATTTTGCTAAGCAAGGTTTAACAGAACTTTGGAATAGCTAGCTTGACAACCAAAGGCATGGAACCAAAGACTGGGTACAGTGTACAAGAACTGAATATCCTGTTGCTTCAGTCTGGGGACATCTGTGCTGCCCAGCTGATTGCATCAGTGTCTCAAAACAAGACAGATGGCTTTGATTTTTCTGGCATCCTCCTCACCACCACAAAACAACTTTGTCTCTTAACCCATACCCTGGAACTGGAGGAAGAGACCTGTCATTCATAACTATATACCTTTCATTCATAATTATAGTTTCAGGTTGTACAAAAATTAACTGTTAAAAAATTACAGTCCATTTAGAGTTATATAAATAATAATCAGAGTGTGTGAAGAACACTGCCAACAGTTTATGATATCAAAGTGCAGAAATACAATTAAAGACCAGGAGTTAAGTGACAGTTGGAATATGTGGGTTAGAGCTACACAGAGAAGGCACATATTACTAGCTTCGCAAGCATGAAGATAAAACTAGATGATATGCTTTGGCATTGCAAGTCAATAAATTGCATAATATTGAGAAGACAATGATCAGATTGAAAGAACTGTCTGCTGTTAAGGCTAACTGAATTGAATTATTAGTTGTAGGTCTTGTGATGTACTGTGTTCCAACTATGGGGACCCTTACTCAGTGGGTTTGTGATGACTGCAGGTTGTACATGGGTGCTATCCCGTTAAAACTAGGGATGCACCTCTACTATATTTTCAGTTAACTACAAAAGCACATCACACACACACACACACACACACACACTATTCACTACAATATCTCATAACCCACACAGTCCTTCCACAATACCACATCACACACTCTTTGTCCTTTATAAGGTTGTGAGGGTTTCCTTGAAAGGGTAAAAATTGACTAGGACATCATGAGTCAACATTAAACTATGGATATTTACAGAAAACACACTGAGTATAAAAAAACATGGAAAAATTAGATCAGGAAGATTAGAAGTTGGGCATACAAACCAACTGGCAGTTGCTGTTTTTTTTTTTTTTTGCACACATCATGGTAACAACACATGGCGGTCATAACGTGCTGCTATATGCAATACATCTCCTTCAGTTGTGGTAGTTAAGGGTAAGGTCTTCCAGCAATGCTTGGTGTATCTGTTATCGCTGGTATTGAGGTGTTCTCCGAAACTCATTGTGAGTATGAAGGGGATGGGTCTGTTGGCGCCCTCAGTCCGAATACTTGTCTAGAGTGGTACTCCAGTACCACCATTACCATACCAGTGACCTTTGACCTTACAAAGCTGGAAGCAGTTTGTACAGCAAGCCAATGTATGTTGAGAAATACTAGCCATAGAATAAATGGAATAGCCATTGAGTTTACAGATGGGTAAGCCGACAATATTCATCTCCCATTGTGAAATGTAGCTGCATCCATTTACTTTTTGTCTTTTTTTTCTCTCTAGATGTCAATGGAGCAGCCCACAGCTGGTGGCACCATGATATGCCTGACATGTGAAGGGCTCTGCACTGGATTTCAGCCTCATTCCTGGAGGTGATTTACTAAAACTAAACCAAACTCACAGAAACCCAAAAAAGTTCTTATCTCCCCATTCTCCTCTTACATTTGTGAAATGTGTTACTACATTTGTCACTGTCACACACTGCCAACTGCCATTGCCTTGCCACTGGCTGGTGAAGTATACTTCGACTACATACACAATTTGTTTTACACTCTAAAAAATACTGGGTTATTTTCTCAGCCCAAACGCTGGGTTGAAGCTGGGTTCTTTTAACCCAATATGAGTAAATCTAGCGCCACCCAGCTGCTGGGCTATTATTTGGTTCACCATCACCACAGGCTTGGTGCTACAGTGACCCAGCTACTTGGCTAACTGCAACCCAGCAGCTGGGTTTTACTGCGTTTGAAAGCACAGCTCCTTCCAACCAATGGTCTTTCTGTTTGGGAAGATGATGACTGCAAAAATCTTTTTTGTATTGTCATTTGGGTCTGTACTGCTCCAATAAACACAAGTGGCCAAAAAAAAAACATTAATTTGGTGTGAGTCAGTTGAAAGATTTTGGTGTCAGGAATACTGTGCTTCTATGAGCCATTTTCCAACATGACGTCAGAGCGCAATGTCAAACTTCGCATTTTATATTTTTTGTACTTCCTACTATGTGTGTGGGAAGGACTATGAAACGTGTTCAGCTGCCAACAACTGTACAGTACTGGAACACATCAAATGTCAAACAATACCAGATTGAGCTGTACTGGAGCACCTTATATTAGCTATTCTCTGCAGGCAGAGCAGCCAGACCTCGGCCTCACCTAGGAGGAACGACCCAAAGTTTGTCTAAAGCTGTGTGCAAGATAGCAGAGCGTGGTATTACATCTGTGATATACGCTATGCTAAAAGCTAACACCAGCATACCAGTGCTTAAATAAACAATCTGTAGGCTACACGTACAATTTAAAAACTTCACTAACCATTCAGAAACTGCTTGCTGCATTTGCGGTGTTTGCAAATGTGTCTCTGTTTCTTCTTGCTCTGGGTTTGACTCAGGGTCGAACACGTAAGACGTATTGCACCTCAGCTTTCTCCCACTTCCAAGAGTACTGAATGCGCACAGTGGGTGGGTGGGGCCGGGCGTAAAAAAACCCAAATGAGTCATTCTGAAAGGGACAAAAACTGGCCAGAATAGAGCTGATCAGATATCCTTCATGTGACAGTGATTTTGTGCAAAGAACTTGATGAACATGTTTTTACAGCCCACAAATCTCTACTAACTTGTTGAAAAGAGTATAATATGGGACCTCATTGAAAGTGTAAAAAGAAATAGACTTATTTAGATTTATTTGCTTCAACTATGTCAATCAGATAAGCTTTAAGTATTCTCGGGTGTATTGACACCTGCTTTGTTTTGTTCGCTTAAAATGAACTCGAGTTTGTTTCCTCCTTGGTTTGGACTGTTTGCACTGTTTGTATTCACTGTGTGAATACAAGCCATCAAACACTGGTGCGAACCGAGCCCCAGAGGAAAGGTCTTGGCGTGGTTCCATACAGATCCTGGTGGAGATCGTTTGCAGGTGTAAAAGCAATTTGAGCCAAACTCAAAAACATATGTGTTTGTAGCTAACACGCTCCCATTGTCACACATTATTGTGGAAAAATTGTACAAATATTGGTCTGGTAGGCCTAGCATGCAACTCAAACTAGGCTACTTGACGTGGCTACACACGGTCACTTAGTTCCTTAGTTCCTCTTACAGCTATGTCCTGCAAGTCATCTTTGCAGTATCTAGAGAAAAGCATTTTGAAAACTACAGCCTATTAAATATGTGTGTAAAATTGCTAGAAATTATTGTAGCTGTTAAATCAGAGAGGTTGTATTGTTTAAATGCAATAAAGAGTGCAGCAAGATCTCCATGATTGTTTACTTTAATTTTGGCTATGCTGCCTCTCCTACCCCAAATAATTCTGTCCAGTGACTGAACGGCCTTACCACATGCAATTTTATTCAGAAATTATAGTCAACTTGCTAAAAAATGCAATGTAAATGTGAACCACACCAAACAATAAAAATAACATTCCAGTTTATCTAGTTCTCAGAAACATTGCCTTTTATTAGGTAGTTCCTGAAGGTGAAAAGCCTTGACATTTTTAGTGGAAAAGCTTGCCAAGCACAAGGGCTCTCACACACAGGGCTTTTCCTATTTATTGAGAGCCTCAAATCATTCATCACATTATGCATGATTGCTATGCTATGATATGCTATAAATATTCGCAGGTCACCAATCTTCTTGAGACTTTCCATGAAATTATAGGAGATGGCTAGCCTGGTAAACCCTCCCCTCGTACTTCATTTCATTTTGTACAGAGGGTCTGGATCGGAATCTCTTGAGGGTCATTTAGTCAGCCCCAGCAAGACCGATCCAATCAGCAAACAGAGGGTGTGTTTGATAGCCATGACGTTGACCTTGTGTGCTGCATTTGACTTGTAGTACGTAGGTAGGCTAATTGCATACGTGACGACCAGGCGTTAGCGATTCGGTAAAGGCAGAGGCACTTGTTTTAAACTTCAGCAACACTCACTGTTGTTGCATGAAAATGCTGGTCTCTTTTCAGGATTAAACACTTGGGTCACTTACGTCTGCTATTTAACGTATACAAATGGCTGTAAGAACTGGTTTCTGCTACATTTTACCACTTGTCTTAAGTCCCAATTTGTGAGTACACCTTTATTAGCTTCCAATAGACAGTGTGCACACTATTTTGGATAAAGAATATCTTTCAATGATGTGTAAACACAGATGAGCTGTATGGATGAATGTGTGTGCTCTTAGGAAAGCCTGCATTGTATGCCGCTGCAGCCAAGAAGAACATGCCCCCAGCTCGGACTTGGAGGACGACCGCAAGATGGGCCGGCTGCTGGCGGACTCGCACTACAGCCACCTCACAGCCAAGGTCAAGGGTGGACATGGCTGCCGTGTGTACAAGCGAAACCGCATGATTGTCACCAACCCAGTGGTGTCACGCAAAGACCCAACCTTCCACACGGTCACCTATGACTGGGCCCCTGCTGGTCTCACACAGAAACTGGTAAGAGTTTAGAGGAAAGCTGCTGGGTACTAGACAAAGCTTTAGTTCACAGACACACACACACACAGGGAAGTTAGTTGATTTCAAGATTAACTTCAGTAGATTGTATCTGATTTGGGGGCCCATTGGCTTTGCATGTTAATTTTTGGAGACCATTATATATTCATTCTAGGGGGTCTAAGGAATTCAAAAAAAGACATCTACATTTTTTTCTTGCCACTTTTAGTAACTAGAAAAAGGTGAGATTTGTAAAAATCTATGGGCGACTCTACAGAATGGGTGCAAATTGCTGTCCCTGAACCAAAAATATAGTTTAAAAACCCATTTTATAGGAAAATGTTTGATGATCTAAAAATTTAACCCGTAAGAACCCGGACCCATTTCTACCTATTGGAAAATTATGGTGGATATTTGACAAACCATATGGACCATGTAGAACCCATTTTTGAAATAATTTTTGAAATTCAACATCCCTTTCCCAAAGATCTGTGAAGTGACATATATGTTACATTGGGCGTTAATGGTAAATTTAAAATGTTACATGGGCATCACATTGGGTATTTGTAGTTGTTTTATTAATCATTTGAAAATTTCAATTTTAACAGTTTTTTTGCCCATCAAAAATGGATTTTCATTTATTTTCTTAACCCCAACATTTTTTAACATTACAGCATTAATATTTATCTTTAAGAACATCTTTAATGCATACAAACATACGCATTTGTTTGTTTTTTTCTTAACAACACTCTGAAATAAAACTTTCAAAATCACTGCAAAAAGAAAAAATATATAGGTACTCTTGAGTAATTTTGCCTAGTGAAGATGAAAAAACTTCAATCAATTTATGTCCTCTGTAAAACAAAGCCGGACATCACATTTTTGTCTTTGTTCTTTAACATCTTTGGCCTAAAACATAAAAAAAAAAAAAAAAAACTTATGCCCATCAAGTCCTTTCAGCCTTATGGGTGTTTTAATATTAAACATGTGGATGGCTAAAAATATACAGAACTGTGTAAAGATTTAGGCAGGTGTCTTCAAACCAGATTAAATTCACACAAAGGGGTACACACAAAGTCAGGGATTTTGCAGAATTACAGTCAGGTGTATGATCAGCCAATTACACCAAATTGGTTGGATACTGTATGTCAGGATGCATAAATCCACAGATCACCTGTGGTAGTTCTTCAAGATGTTTGGTGCAAGCTACCAGCCAAGTTCCTTAAAAAACACTATGCAAATTGATGCTCTTTTGAAGGCAAAGGGTGGTCACACTAAATATTGATTTGATTTAGGTTTCTCTTTTGTTCTGTCACTGCATATTGTTAATTGATCAACATAAATGATTAACACTTCCATTTTTTAAGGCATTCCTAGCTGACAGCATTTTTTCACACCTGCCTAAACCTTTTGCACATTACTGTATATATATTTGTATTTATAATATTCAGCAGTAGCCTATTTGTGATGCATCTCTGCATAATGTTTGCCAAAGATAGCAACAAGCGTGGCACACAGTGTTTGTTTCAATTATTAAAGGGTTAATTGTACATGGTTTTATACTTGTATTTGTTTAAATGTACTTTGAATACATCATCAGAAACTATATAACTTCAAAGTTATTAAATCAGCTAAATTTAGTGATAATTTCTTTTAAAGTGACATATATGTCACATAGAAATTTGACAGACTGAAATGAGGTTAAAAGCCCGATGTGACATATATGTCACCACAATTTTTATGTAATTTGTTTTATATGGATTTCTTGGAGAAATTAGCTAAAAATTATTTAAATGCAATGCAGAACATGTTGTAAACATATTACAGTTGTAAAATGTCTTGAAACTCACCTTCAAAGACAAAAACTATCTTTGTGAGGAGACCTGACACTTTGACATCTGTTCACCTATCACACCACCATTTTGTAATTGTTGTCATGACAGCATAAACATTACCCAAATCACATGATATGTGACCAGGATGTTAAGTAAATGTCACCCTGGGACTTAGTGGGTTAACAATTGGAGAAGTACTATTAGAAAGATATTTTCAGAACATCTGAATTGTTTGTGACACCTGTGTCACTGTGGGTTCTCTAGGGTTAAGCAAATAACAATCAAAACCCATTGTAATATTTGATGTAGCTGCTAGCTTATTATAGAAAATATTTACGAAAATGAACCGAATTAACCAAAAACAAAATTTTGTTTGTGACGTCATTGCTGGATAGAGACAAAATGGCACTGTTTTCTTTATTTTACGAAATAAATAGATTAGAAATATAAAGAGAATAGAAAAAAATGGATAAATACGTTGTTTCATGTTGGCACCATGGTAAAAGTCCACACAAGTCGATTGACGAAATTTTGTTCTTCTTTGGACTTCCATCACGGCACCGACATGAAACAATACCAAGATACTGCCTCTAAAAAACACCAAAGGGAATAGGAACGTATGCAGAAGTTGAAACCCTTATGGGGAAAGCGCAACCCGGAAAGGGCCCAATAGTCTTTAGCATTCCATTGACTTCCAATCATTTTAGTGTCACTTTAAAATCAAATACCTTTACATGAGAAGCGCTCCGTACCTTGATTAGCATTGTTGTAAAGACACAGCAAAACACATTTGCTCCACTTACAAATCTGTCATGCTATTGCCTTGTAAGAAACGTTTATCTGAAATAATGCTAAAAATGATTTCACAAATCATGCAATTGATCATGCTAGTGAGTTTCAGTCGCACAGGACAAAATTTAGCGTACTCTTTGGATAAGAAGCCATAACCATGTCCAATTACTCTATTCATGTTGGGGAAACATTTCCATCAGTATTTTTCACAAAATAAACTTAGGAATTGGTATTTGTTTGTAAGCAAAGAAAGATTGAAATCCCATGAAAATATATAGGCTCCCCCACTATACCTTCACGACGTACAAGATGTCAATAACTTGCATAGTCATAGGCATAGTTTGTAAACATTGCAAACATTCAACATTGAAATGATGTTAAAGTCACTATTAATTAGTGCATAAAAAACATTCTATACAATATTACGTAACAGGTTGTTTGCTGTTTTTCATAACAGTAATATATAGGTTTTATGCTAACAATTAATATTTAATTAACTTCCTATACAAAAAAATCCCAATGGCAGGTCACTGCAGTGCAAAAAAAAAGTCAGTGAAACCAAGATGACCAGAAGACAGGGAGAAACACAAAACACCTCTGCAATTTCAGGTTCTACGGTACATTCTATAAAAAGAATTAATTGCAGGTAAAAACATATACAACTACATCAAATAATATGTAAGGTGACATACAGTACTGTGCAAAAGTTTTAGGCAGGTGTGAAAAAAATGCTTTCACAGGAATGCCTTTAAAATTGGAGTGTTAATCATTTATGTTCATCAGTTAACAAAATGCAGTGACTGAACAAAAGAGAAAACTAAATCAAATCAATATTTGATGTGACCACCCTTTGCCTTCTAAAGGGCATCAAAAAAGCATCTAGGTATACTTGCATAGAGTTTTTGAAGGAACTCGGCTGGTAGCTTGCTCCAAACATCTTGAAGAACTAACCACAGATCTTCTGTGGATGTAGGTTGACATTTGTTGTAGTTGAATTTGGTGTAATTGGTTGATTATACACCTGACTATAATCCTGCAAAATCCCAGACTTTGTGTGTACCCCTTTGTGTGAATTGATGCTGGTTTGAAGGCACCTGCCTAGATGTTTTGCACAGTACTGTATCTTTTTAGCCATCCACATGTTTACTGTTAAAACACCCATGACACTGAAAGGACTTGATTGGCATAGGTTGTTTTTTGACAGGTTTTAGGCAGGTGCACACAAAGTGTACACACACAGGGGATGTATAAAAACACTTGGTAAAAAAATCCTGATTGAGTTTATAATAATTAATGCATGAGAGGGTTAATGGTGAAAAAACTATTAACTTATGGCAAATCTAGACACATTGGTAATAATTAACAATTATTACCAAAGAGTTAGGCAATAGTTAATTTGTTATTTATTTTGGCACCTTATTATAAAGTGTTACCAATGGTTCTGCGTGGTCAGAGTTTGCATATCAAGTTTGGATATGATACATCAAAGCGCTGCTGAGATATGAGCTCAGTTCTTCTTTGGCAGCCTCAAGGCTGACTTTGATTGGCTGTCACGGGCAAACGATCCATCTTATGGCTTCTGTGCGGTTTGGTCTGGAGCTCACATGTAGTTTTGTGAAAATTGGTCAAAAATTGTGACCTGAATTTTGTTTCACTTTCGACATTTTCCAAAATGGTGGGAAAGTTTGGGGGCGAAAAATTAACGTCATCAGGTTGGTTGAACTTGGCTTGAAGGAGTTTTTGGAAATTGGATGTACGGTTCACAGGATACTTGCATAAATGTACCTCTTACTTTGGCCATTTTGTGAGGCTGAGTGAAGGGAAATGAGGATAGTTTTGATTTGATTTTATTAGGATCCCCATTAGCTGATGTCTCACACCAGCTACTCTTCCTGGGGTCCACATATAACAATCAGAACATCAACATACACAACAACATACAAGACAACTTAAAACAGGAGACAAGTACATCAACATACACAGCAACATACAAGACAACTTAAAACAGGAGACAAGTATAGTCTTTCCTGACCCCACACTAAACCAACCAAAACCTACAGACAGCGGGAGAATAAAAATATCAGACATGTAAATACATGCTATGTCTAACAGAAGGTTCCATAAAGTATTGCTTTATTTGTTTTTTAAAACTAACTTTACTTTGTGTTTTTAAAATGTAATCTGGAAGTGCATTCCATTCTACCATACCTCTACATAATACTGTGCGCTGTTTTGAGTTGGCATGATGGATGTGGGCTTAGGTGTAGGGTAGGGAACATGTTCACTGTCCTCATGATCTATCTGGACTCATGCCTCTGACCTTTTCTATTCTATTCTTATTTTGGCAGTGTTGTTATGTATTGTGCTGAAAGCCAAGCTGTAAGCACAAGGTGTTAGTGATGCTGTTTGTGTTGCCCCTGTGGGAGAAAAAGGGGAATGTGTGACAGGACAGATATCTGGAACAACCCCCATGGCTCTTATCCTGCCTGTTACAGCACCGCCATATTGCTTTAGAGGATTAGAGGAGCGCTTTTATCTCCTGATGACTGAGCTGTTGGAACAGTCTAGTGTTGGGGAGATTTACTGGGCAGCTATCCTTCTTCAGTATGTAGAGCACAGGTATATGCATAGGTATTGTGAGCCATTTTGGCTGGCAACCAAAATTGTTGGTCCTTTGTTCTCTCTCTTTTCTAATGCTTGAAGTATATTGGAACTATGGTAACTCCAAAATAACAAATTGTATCTAGATATGAAGATTTATTTTTTCATTTCAAACATTTTTTTGAAACATATTTGGATTCAATTTATTTTTTGCAGTCATTTTGGTATTATATGCCATACAGTCAATTTTGGCTTGTTTTCATGACTTCACGTATGCATTTATATAAAAAATATCTGCTATTGGGGTCCTCAGTAATGCAAAACAATGTTGAGTAATTGTATAATGGACATCTATGTTAAAAGTTGTTTTGTTTCATCACCATCATTTTTAAATCAGCAGTTTCCCCATTCTGAAATAATTTTTAATGCGATGGTAATATGCAAATGCAAGGCAATAGATATTTTCAAAGGGCAAAATTGAAACATTGTAGTTTCAATTTTACTACATAGCGGGATTATTTTAGGGATTGCAGCAGCCTGTGCATAAGCACATAAATGGCCTAGACATTGTTGTGTTTCTTACAGGTGTGATGATGCCATGACAACTTCATGTCTGAATTTTGGCTTGTAATCGTGACTGGACTTGCATGGCCTAAACTTGAAAAATGGACAACAAAGAGACAGGATAATGGGGAAATCCACTTCCCTGTGTAAAACATGAAGTAGATTTGTCTTAAAGCAGCATTAAGTTTTGAAATAAGCAATTATGCACATTTCCACACATTTCCATGCCATCTCAAAGACCTTTTACACCCCCCTTCTATATCTCTCCCTCTTCGTCCTCCAGGCCATGCAGTATATGGACATGCTGCCCGAGGACAGGTGTCCAGTGGCGGGCACTGAGGGAGCAGCACACCGACGCCGGCAGTTAGCAAGACAACTCCCCGTCTATGACCAAGACCCATCACACTGCCACACCATATCTGAGGCAGAAAAGCAGGCCATGGCCTCATTTGTAAAGAACTTCAAGGAGGAGGCTTTGGGCGTAGGGGTGGTGGTGCTGCCTGGTGAGGGGAAGAAGGCACAGGAGAAAAACTGTGCGTCTCTTTCAGAACAAGCTATACAGCCCACTTCAAATGGCACTGTGGAGAACAACGATAAGAAAAGTGTGTATGTAAGTTTGTCATCCTACCTCTTTCTTAATCACACCCACACTTGTCTGTACATACACAATAGTCTCATAACCCAGCAAACAGAAACAACATTATGTTAGCCTTGCTAAAGCCATTGATGACTCTCAGACTGGATACTGAATTCACAAAAGCACACACTGGCCCACATTTGTCAAATATGCGAGCTACAGCAAATGTGCATAAAATGGGTGTACGTTGACTTCTACGCAAAATGTGGTAATTTTCAATTTTCAGGCTGTGGTGAAATTTCACCTTAGGTCGGAACTCATGTATGGAGTGTGGGTATAACTGACCTTAACTGATATTGTTAATCAGATACAGTCTCATTAATATTATGTTAATATACTTTACTTTAATCATTAATATTACTTACTTATTTTTGATGTTCAATAATAAATTACTAAACAACTAAATCAATGCTGTATCCCAAATTGTATTACTGTTGCAGTAATAATGTATTACCATACCATACCACACATACACTACAATGAATGGCATTCACATACAACCGGAATGGATGAGGGCAGTTGAAAGATCTTGGACTGTGTTGGCTTCAATGAATACAGGAGCAACACAGTTTACCAGAACAATTGAGTTTATTATAACAATAATACTAAATGGGTAATCAGAGTTGAATACAAACATTATTGATTAGCAGGAATATGTAGTCAAGGCACAAATGGTGAGGTAGTATGACATATGTGTTAGATGTATGTGTTGCTAAAGGCTATGGCTGCTATATTGGTGTGTGGGTGTGTGTGTGTAAGAGAGAGAAGGAGAGAGAGACAGAAAGCAATATTGTCTCTTTGCTGCCAAGGAAGCAACTGAGCTCTTTGGGCGTGCTCACCTGCCTGGCTGCGCAGTGTGGCTGGGGAGGAATGCAAGGCGTAGATGAGGACCAAAAGAGTTTGAGCATTCGCATGAAAGATGCGGGGACAAATGTGTATGTGTGTGTGTGTGTGTGTGAAGACACAAAGTAAATAAATCAGAGATTGGAATGTTATCTAATGTGTTGGGGGAAGGGACATCACCACGTGGTTTGCTTGAGACAAAGGATTTTGATTGAGATTAACTTAATCCCAATACCTTATATCATTACCAACTACACTGAAATCCTGGTGATGCAAAGGGGTGTGTGTTCAACATTGAAATAATAATAATAATAATACATTTTATACTGCACTTTACACTGAAACAGTCTCAAAGTGCTACTGACCAAACGATTTAAAAAGAGGTCACTAGAAGATAAAAACTTAAAGAAAGTTAAAAGGACAGTCTATTAAAAAAGCTTTTTAAAAAGATACGTTTTTAAGTTCCTTTTGAAGACATCTGTGGTCGGTGGGGCCCTTAGGTAGTCAGGGAGGGTAGTCCACAGTCTCGGTGCAGCTGCTGAAAAAGGCCTGATCACCCATGCAGCTCAGCTTGGTTCTGGGGACGTGAAGGTAGGGCTGCTCAATTAATGGAATTCTAATCGTGATAACGATTTCAGGGCCAAACGATCGCACAACACATAAAATCGAGAAAAACAATGTTTTTGTCCTAATTTTTCTCTACTGTTTGTACTGTACATTAGATGTATACATTAGACATTTCTACTGTTTGTACATTAGACATCAAAGGAGATGTTTACGAAGAAAGGTATTAGGGAAAATCCGAAGGTACAAGAATGTTTTTTCGAAATGCTTTTGAATACATTTTCAATAAATGAAGCTGAGGAAAGGTGATGAGTTTCTGTAGGTAAGCGGCGGCATGTCCATAAATGCACTGGCAGAGGGAGACCTTATATTGAATTCTTTATATTCCTTATATTGAGTGGGACAGGGAGCCAGTGAAGACTTTTCAGGATGGGAGTGATCCTGGCAGGGCTGTTTCTGGATGAGCTGTAGCTTCTGGATGTTCTTGCCAGAGATCCCGATAACCACTTTTGACTCAAAAGAGGAAAAATTATGAAAAATGACGAGGAGTGCATTGCAGTAATCCAGCCTGGAGGAGACAAAGGTGTGGACGAGCTTCTCTGCATCCTCCATGGTAGGTGTTGGGACGAAGTTTGGCGATGTTCTTGAGGTGGTAGAAGGATGACTTACAGGGGTGCTTGATGTGGGTGTCAAAGGAGAGTTGGGGGTCAGTTTTAACACTCAAGTTGGTGACAGATGTGGAAAGGGAGATGTTTTGGCTGGAGAAAGACATACTGTTGATGGTGGAAGAGTGGACCTGGTGAGGTGTGACAAGGATGGCCTTCATTTTGGAGCTGTTGAGCTGGAGGAAGTTCTTCATCCACACCACTGTCTCCTCCAGACAGATGGTCAGAGTGGACAGTGGCAGGGGAGCAGAGGAAGTGGGGTTGTCCCGAAGTAGAGTATATTCCGTGTCTGCTGATGACATTGCCAAGAGGCAGCATGTAGATGGAAAAGAGGGTGGGGCCTAATGCAGAGCAGGAGGTAGAGAAGGATGTTGTGACTGCTGTATCAAAGGCAGCTGTTAGGTCCAGGAGAATGAGTAGGGATGGGGAACCAGTATTTGCTGCTATCAGGAGGTCGTTGATGACCCTGACCAAGCCTGTTTCTGGGCTATGACCAGGATGGAAACCAGGCTGAAACTTTTCAAACAGGTTATTGTGTTGGAGGTAGTCATGGAGTTTTGCTGCAACTCTCCTCAGTGGCTTTGGAGTGGGAGGATGAGGGGGGTTTGAGTAAGTGATTTATTGTAGAAAAAAAGTTGTTTGGAATTACCAGGGCTGTTGTTGAAGATGGAGGAATAAAACCTTGACCATACAACCGTCAGAGCTTCTGCGTACGACCTCCTGTGTTCCTTGTATCCCTCTTTGTGAACAGTCAGTCCAGACCAGCGTTCAAGGACATGCCCAGCCGTCTTCATCTTTCACAGCTCGTAGGTGTACCAAGGTGTTGGCTGGGAGAATGAGCACAAGACATGAAGATGTTGCAGGTAGCCAGATGAGGGACAGCCCCAGGTCCTGTCAGTAGATGACAGCAAGGCCACCACAATTGCAAGTGCTGTGAGCTGCCTCCAAGTAACAGTAGCCGGGGGGACAGCCTTCATTTAGGGCAGAGTGAACCATTGGCTGATGCCAGGATTCTGTCAGACATCCGAAATCAGTGTGGATTTATTGTTGATGAATTGAGTGTCAAAACGTTCGAATTTAACCAATGATTGTGGGGTGAATCTCTGTATAGGTCATAAAACATTGAAATCCACTTCACAAAGTATAGATATTAGGAAAAGATAGCTATAGTGCATGCAACAACCTATCTATTAAAGCAGTGGAGATAACAAGATGTGGGCAGCTGTGGCCTAGTGGTTATGGAGTTGGTCTTGCAATCAGAAGGTTGCCGGTTTGAATTCCACCCTACCCATGGTTGAGATGCCCTTGAGCAAGGCATCTAACCCCATGCTGCTCCAGGGACTGTAACTGAAACCCTGTAAATATCTGTAAGTCGCTCTGGATAAGAGCGTCAGCTAAGTGTAATGTAACAATATAATGCATATGATCAAATCGTCATGCTACGTGTCTACAGTGTGCACAATTAAACCGTTTCTAAGTTTAAAATATAGCACTACTTCATTTAAGGGTCATTCCACTCAATTTTCTCCGCCCCCCCCCCCCCCCCCCCTCTGATTTTGATGAAATTTGGCATACTCGTGGGTATCCTTGAGAAATGGCAACATGCCAAATTTCAGCTCATTCGAACCGTTTCTCACGAATCTAGAGAGTTGTGAAAATGTCACAGTTTTTGCATCAATTAGTGACTATGAAACAGAAAATTGCCTAAATTTTGCAAACCCATCACTCGATTTCCATACATTTGGTATCATTACAAAGGGGAGAAAATTCCCTTTCAAATGATATATAACACGATAACCTTTCAAGGTTGTTGCATTTTCAAGGTCATTTGATGTGACTATGACCTTTGACCTAATTTTTCAGACAATGAGTATCGATCAATTTTGACGAAATTGTATTATCTGTTACGCAAAGAAGTATCAATTATGTCTACAAAGTTTCAGTTTGGAGAATCAAATGGTTTGGGAGATATTCAAGGACTTTTTGATATACAGTGGTCCCTCGTTATTCGCGGGAGTTACATTCTAAAAATAACCCGCGATAGGCGAAATCCGCGAAGTAGTCAGCTTTATTTTTTTACAATTATTATAGATGTTTTAAGGCTGTAAAACCCCTCACTACACTTATACACTTTTCTCAGACAGGCAAAGTTCACACTTGCAAACATACAGCACTTCAGAGTCACACAGCTAGCTGTGGAAGATATACATTTTACAAGCTGAGCGCATTCTGTACTGTACAGGAGATTGCATGCACAAAAAAAAATCCGCGAAACAGTGAGGCCGCGAAAGATAAATCACGATATAACGAGGGACCACTGTACAGGGTGTTCCAGAAATAAATGCTTTCAAAAAGACAATGTCAAGTAGTAACATTTATATTTACATTTAGGCTACACAAATTTGCTGTAAACAGTGTTATGGTAGATATTCAAGGAAGTCATGGATGTATTCAACTCTGATTACCCATTTAGTATTATTGTTATAATAAACTCAATTGTTCTGGCAAACTGTGTTGCTCCTGTATTCATTGAAGCCAACACAGTCCAAGATCTTTCAACTGCCCTCTGTTCTGAGATGGGTTGATATGTACCTCTCCTTTATGCATGTATGCCTTTATGCATGGCGCCGGGCAGTCAGACACGCTGCAATAATTTGTTAGAATGTAGCATGGCATTGAGTGAAAAACAGGGCTGAAGTTAGAAGTGGCCACGCTTTTCCCGGTTTTCCCCATTTAAATACACTTACCTGACTTGTTACACAACCCAAGTGTAGTTACTCAAAATGAAACTTGATTTTTTTTTGTATGTAGATAGAAAATGGCACTACAATGAAAGGCGTAACACTTTAGAAGCACTACGACGACTCATTGATATCTTCTCCTATTTTTAAAATATTAGGAGTTAAGGTATCAGTAAATCGACTGACCATGTTCATTACAAACACAGTTGCCCATGTAACTATATTTTCTCTAAACTTAGAGGTTAGTTTGAAGAGAGAGTCGTATTATCTTCAGATTAGCAAGCTAATTTAGCATGCTAGCAGACTAATACGCTTCCATGGTGGAGTATTTTACATGCCAGTTAGAGGAAAACTTACAGTCTGTCAATCAGAGTTGTAGGAGTGCTTGTTTTTGGCTGTTTCCATGATAAAGCATTGAACTACTTGCTTTAATTATGACCGCCGCTAGTGAAGCTAGCGAAAACGGTCATTATAGTGTTGCTGCGACTTTTCCCCCTTTTTTTTTCTTTTTTTTCCCACGATTTTCCGTCAACGATTTCCAGGACACTGGAAGTACGGGGGACATGAATCTTTGTAGGCATGTAGCCCTAGAACTTTTTGAGCGACTAGAAGCTTTTGGTCCCCAAGGGCCAACCCCCGCTGTGCCAGTGTCCGTCAAAGAGGGGGAGACCGGGAAAAGTTTTTGCTGAATAACTCAATGAACGTTTCACCTAATGACATGAAATTTTTGTTTTATGTCGGTGTTACAGAGACGTATCGACTCAGCCCATAAACACTCATTTGAAGCATAGTGCCACCTAGTGATATGGGTAAATGCAAAAATTGGTATTTTGAGTTGCCAATATCTTGGACCGAGAAGGTGGGAACTGCACAAAATACGTCATGCATGATCACCACAAAGACCTCTAACATCACAGCACATGCCATAAAATTTGGTCCATAGGGGGCGCTGTAATTGTAAAAAATGTCATTTTGCCTATTATCTAGAGAATGCTAATGTTTACAACAACTTTTTTTTTTATCGTGAAATCTATTGACCCTCACGCATTGAAAGCACTGGTCGACGCCCACTTCCAACGAAAACAATTTCCGTGAAATTTCAACATTGCGAAAATGAATTTGAACAAACTCGTCATAGGCCGTTCATGTGAATCTCACCAAATTTGGTATATGTCATCTACAGACAATGCTGACAAAAAGTTATCAAAGGATTTATCTTGAGATAAACCGTTTCGAAGTTACACGTCAATGAACATTTAACACGTAGCTTTTAATTGCTCAAATTTAATCAAAGTTGACATGCCATCTCTAAACAGCTTTCTTTTCATGTGCACTAAATTTTGTGACATTTCGTCATAGGGGGTGATGTTTAATGGCAAAGCTAGGTGTCAAAAAACAGTTTTTGTTAAATAATTCGTCAACAATTTTGCCCTAGACAACGATTTTGTGTTAGTATGTCGGTGTTACAGAGACGTATCGACCCAGCCCATAAACACTCACTTGAAGCATAGCGCCACCTAGTGATATGGGTAAATGCAAAAATTGGTATTTTGAGTTGCCAATGTCTTGGACCGAGAAGGTGGAAATTTGTGCAAAATACGTCATGCATGATCACCACAAAGACCTCTAACATCACAGCAACTCTAAAATTGGGCCCATAGGGGCCGCTGTAGTTGTACAAAATATCATTTTGCCTATTCCTTTCAGAAATCACTCCTACACACTATACAAACACACACAATGTCATTCATTGAAAACCCACATTCATGCCCACTTCCAGGAAATCATTTCCACAGAAATTCTCCCCTCACAACACTGCTCTACCACACACTCATCATACCAACAGTTCCCACATTTCAATACACTGCGGCGGTCATACCATGTACCGCTATGCGGTACATCTAGTTACTATTACACTTACTTACTATTAATTACATTCTTAAAACATGTTTACTTGGTTAACTTTAGCCCAATCCTGTTGTCCTAATGTCACTCAAAACATCTTATCTTATGAAACATATTAGCCATAAATGGGCTAATACTGCTGGAAACTCACAATAAATAGGAACACTAACCACACACTTTTAAGATTTGTCCAATTGAATCCATAAATCAACACACATGTAAGCCTGCAATCAGTCATGTTCACTGCTCTGAGACACCAAAGTTTTCTTTTGTTTACGTGGGGGACGAACATTCTGTTGTAGTGGAGACACGCGTGGTGAGAGGCAAACAACATTCCCTGAGATCTTCCCTCTCCCTGAATTACCATCGGAACCTCCCCTAACGGAAACATGGCTTATATTAATCCTCAAAACACCTTACAAAACATGATTGCAACGTGACACGCCATTTTGTGCATACATTTATATATGTATTTGTAATACAACAATGTACTTGAATGTATGTGCTGGAAACTGATTTGGGGCCGTCGGACCGGGCCTTCGGATAGTTCGTAGTGCATCTGAAACGTTCTGGGCTCGACAGACCGGTTCAGTCACACCGTATTGGTCACAGACCGATAACTGTTCCAAAACGGAGTATTGTTACACCACTATTCATTATACATGTAAATACCAGAGGTGGCTGCCCTTTTAAGCAATTATTGAAGTAATGCTTACCCAAAATAAATTACAAATGTCGGTAGAAACTCTAATGCTAAACTACACAAACAGTGATCCTATAGGTGAGGCACAGAGCTGCAATTTTGAGCACATGAATGGCGATTAATGACAGGAAATCTATTTTATTAATTGGTGAACTAATGCTGGCCCCACATTTTGGTAAGCACAGCCTCACCATTGAAAATGAAAAGGGGGCATACTTGCGCATTTAAAGATGATTGACAGTAGAGTTGACAAATGATATTGTATGATAAGGGCTTCACTGATAACTAGCACGAGTAACGTAAATTCTCGATTTTGTCATAAATGCAAGCATCAAATGAGATAGTGAATATGAACAGACCGACTTGGGATATAGGATAGCTTGACCCAGTGTGTTGACTTTCATATCAATTTCCTAAGTCAATATCCTAGCTTAGTCATGGTAATAGTACAATAGGTGAATGTTTTGACATTAGCTTGTCTACTTTCCTGAGGCACTGTTAAGTGCCAAGTTTACTTGGACATGGTTGATAAAGTTCTGAAGGATTTGTTTGAACTTTTTAAGAGCTAGCTTGTTTTGAGTAACTTTGCTCGCTTTATATAACCACTGGATTCCCAACTGAAAAGTGAGGAGATAAAGAATGGAGTAAGGACAGTTTAATGCAGCTGTCAAAATGACCAACATGATTGTGTTGTCAAAATGTTTTATAACTTTACAGTTGCTTATCCTACGTGTACTTTAATGGTCTTACACCAGGCGTTCCTGTACTACTTTTTTTTTTCCTTCATAGTCACCGTTGTTGGATTTTGGTGTGTTCAGATTGACTTTTCACCCAAAATCATTGCTGACTTTAATTTGATTTGTGTGTTTGTGTGCATGTGTTTAACTGTGTTTCTGTTGTTAACTGGGTCTTGCCAGCAGTGCAGTGGCTGTGGAGAGGTGGTGCCAGAAGAGAGCCCAGTAGTGTACGCCGAGAGGGCAGGGGACCAGAAGATGTGGCACCCCACCTGCTTTGTGTGTGCAGAGTGTGGGGAGATGCTGGTGGATCTGGTGTACTTCTGGAAGGATGGAAGCCTGCTGTGCGGACGACATTATGGTCAGAGTGTGAGGCCCCGTTGTCCTGGTTGTGATGAGGTATAATAATAGTAATAATAATAATAATCATCATCGTCATCTTGGGAGGTATGGGAGTTATAGTGATGTTTTGTGTCAATATGTGAATGTTACACCAAGTCACACTGCAAACCACACCTATTCACCTTTTTAACCTTTGTGAATACGAATCCTGACTTTTATTAATAATAATAATTAATAAAAGTCAGGATTCGTATTCACAAAGGTTAAAAAGGTGAATAGGTTAAACAACTCTGCTGTTTTAGCAGAACCTTTTGTGGCAAGATAAAATTCTTTGTGAACATGGGGCCAAGTCTCTGATATTGTGATTAAATGTTACAGTGACTTTAACCTGCCTTACACCTGCTCTCTCTCTTTCTCTCTCTCTCCAACTGCAGCTGATCTTCTCTGAGCTGTACTACAAAGGATCAGATGGACAGCTATGGCATAAAGAGCATCACTGTTGCTGGGAATGTGGTCAGAATCTTGGCACACCATGTTCTTGTTCGAAGAAAACTTAGAGCTGTCTGAATATGTAAAAAAATAGAAATGAAATAACACCTGTCTGAATGAGCATGTCATGAACCGCACATCAATTAACAATTCTGCCACTCCCTGATTCATGTATCCATATCTATACAAATTTGCTACTCATCTTGATACATTAAGATCAGACTCCAGTTGACACGTGTTGGGATTTGCTCTCAGGCTTGGGTCAGTCTGAGCCGCTTCTCTTGTCATTCACTTCATATAGTCTTGACCGAGTCCAGCTGCCTTTGTATTGTGTTTTTTGTCTCTAAATATTGCCTATTAAAATAACTTGGCTAGCAGTCTGCATTAACTGTTGATGCACTTTAATGGTAACACATTACCTGGGAAACACATCTAATGCTTTATTGGAATCAACACACCATAAAATGTAAAAATGTTGGATGTAATGGTTGGTGGTTTATTCTACAAAACTCATTTTGTCTCCCAAGCTTTCTTTGAGGTCTACAAATAAAGGTAGTAATCTCTTGGGATAAAAAAAAAACTGTCACAAAAACTCTTCCTCATCAGCCCCTGAGATGCAACATCTCGTTTTGAAGAGGGTCCTCTAGAATGTCCACCAGATTTCATGCTCCTCAGTGTTTCAGAGTCCTAGAAATCATTGTTATGGAATTGGTAAAAGGGAGGAGTTGAAAATGTGGCTAACACTAGTGACAGCCATAATTATTACATCTTGTATTTAGTAGTTAGTAGAACTACTATTACAGTAGTACTAACAAGTTTGTTTTAGCAATTACAACGTGTAAATTATAACCTCAAATTAACATAAGGCAAGTGTGGTAACCACTAACCAGGGTATCAACGCTTTGCGTCGTGGCTGCTTTACAACCTCGAATGTGCATTATTAATTTTCTGATATACGAACGCCATGTTATCCATTATCGCTTACGTAGAACAACTGTTTAAAAGTATTGACCAGATGCTTAAATTTAGAGATGTAATAATTAACATGTGCTTGGTTTATCTTAGCTAGTGTTGGTATACAAAGTGTGCCTTCCCTCTTGCTCACCTGAGACCACCAACTATCATTAAAGGTCTCATTGCATCGTTTTTTCATTAATTTTGCGGTGGTTCCTATTATTAATGAATGCCATGTAAGGCGATTTTAGTGAAAAAAATGATTTAGTGCTCCTGATACAGGCTGTTCTAGTTTGGTGAAAGAGCAGGGAGCAGGGAGAATGACAGGTTCTCTTCTATGGTAGTCACAAGCTACAATCATTCAAAGCCCATTCGGTCATAGCACACCAAATAGAAGATTTAAATGTTCTAAACAAACACATAGGCTACTTACCTATATTTCGCTAAGCGAATGTGTGCTGCAACAAGACTAATCACCGGTAATCACAACTGTGGCATGGCTTTTTCTTTTTAACAGACTTTCTTTGCCTTTTCCTTATTCGCTCATTTTCCATCCATTTTCTTTCACTGATTAATGTAGGCAGTCAGGGTAGAGAAACATTTCTATGTACAGCATGCATATGCAACTCGTAGTGCCCTGTCGTATTTCACAAACAGCAAGTAGGGGAGACCGGGGTTGGTTGTCACACGGGTTGGTTGTCACACTCATCATATCTCAGCCACTAAAGGGCCCTGATCAACGCCGCTGACATACAGTAGTGTTCAGAATTAGTGTTAGGGGTCATCTACATTGACAGTTCAAGTGTTTGACACAAAGTTTTGAGGTGAGATCAATATTAAGGTTTTTCATGTCAAAATGTACATTTTCAGGACTTTAAGTTTTCTTTTCTAGTTTTGTAACTAATGGGTTGACTTTAGAAAAACTATTACCATTAAAAAGTATAAAGACAGAGCTATATTTTCAATATATATTTTTTCTTAGTTATGCTTCAACTTGTGGTTGCTAGCGTCACTACTAGCATACAAGGTCAGTTGGGGATGGTTGTCACATTGTCTCCCATACAAAAATGTAATATATGGCCATATATGTATTCACTCTCTGACACACACACACACACACACACACACACACACACACACACACACACACACACACACACACACAAATCTAAATAGTAACAATAGGCCTACTTATGTAATTGTTCTAATCTGTCTTTTGGTGCATAATATGTATATTTAAATAATATGTTATAAAAAAGTATGTATTCAGCAATCTATGTTTTATTTCAATGTTTCCAATGTCAATATTCCCAATGCCTGTGTGTTATACTTATATTCTGATTAAATTTCACTTAACTTTTTTGCATAATTTTCAAAAATATTTCTATGTTATCATTTCCCCTCCCTCCCATTGAAATAACATTGTGACAACCAACCCCGCGATGGGGTATTGGTTGTCACAAGCTGTCAAATGTCTATTTAGCAGCCCATATCTTTTGAACACAATGAATTTAAGGCGATTTACAACCCTCCAGTCCTACCTGACACTTTAAGCTTACATTATACATTGAAAGGGAATCTATTCATAACACCGTTTTTTGAGGGATTCAAATGAAAGCAAAAAATGTGACAACCAACCCTGGTCTCCCCTACTAAACGGTTTCTCGCGGAATAAGACCTTTAATCCAGTAGGCTACTATAGAGATGAACAGTTCAGAACCCTTCCGCATCAATTTCTGGTTTTGGAAGTAAATTTTACACCATCTTTTTTCCATTGACATTTTGAAAAATCAGTTTTTAACGACTTGTAAGCCTTCCCTCCGTCTAGTCAGCTACAGCTAAGATCCAAGTATATCAGTTGTTTTTTTATAATACTCCAATTGATGAATTTTAAATTGTATTTTTTATGTGTTTTTGATGTATGACCTCTGGAAATTACAAAATAGGATTATTATGGAACTAGGGATTTATGATATGTAGCCTACCATAAATAAATTATTGTTCCATGAAAGAAAAACAAGACTTAATACTGAATGTGTTTCTTGCCTTTTTCTTTACGTGCAAGTCTTTTTTATCCTATAGCCTAATTTTCAGAATAATCTCCTTTGTAGCAAATTGTTCCTATTAAATATATAGGCCTATAGGCTAATAAATATTGTATGTCATGTTGCTATATGTCGTTTATTGGTTTCCTTCACATTTTGCCGACTGGGCAAAAAGGTTCTGTTTCTGGAGATATTTTGTAGTGACATATTTCTGGATATTTACCATGTACGGAGATATAGGCTACTGGATACGCTCAGGATACGTTGGCGTCAGTTTTCATATACGGAGAATATCCCAACTCTGAAATGGGACACATGACATATTCGAATGCCATATACTCACCTGATATGATCAATATTTGACGTATTAGCTGCAGATACGCCTCCTGATCCATCACGTTCCTGTGGACATATACATCTCCGGATATGTCAGACGTGGGCTGACCCATAGCCGATAAGGCCAGGCAATAAATTGATTTTTATAGGCATTTATGTGCCTTTATTAGTTAGGAGATTGAACATAGAGTGGACATACATCGCCAAAATGGCTTATCGTTATGTCCCATCCTTCTATTAGCTGTTGTTAGAGACTTGTTTTCTAAACCTAGTGTCCCTTTGTGTAGGCAATTGCACACAGACCAAATATTGTGAGTGCTTACATGATTGAAAGGGTATTGCACAGTACCAATTGTTTTCTAAATGCTATACCCCACTAGATGATTTAACATGCATTGAGACATGTCCCAACTTCCTCCATACCTTGAACTAGTCCTCAACTAAATTTGGACTACATTGAAACACTCTGACTTTCAGGGTGCACCTATTTATGGAGCAAAAATAGGTAGTATGTCCCAAAATGTTATTATTCAAATTCATATTCAGCATTACCATTAGCATTAAAACTTTCTTCTTTTTTTTTTTTATAAACTTGACTTCATTGGGAAATGAGGTGAGGGGTGTGTGCACTGCCCCTCTGGCCCACAGCCCAACACTGCCCTACAAAGGCAAAGCGCAGTAACTACATGGACATTGAAACTAAAAAAAAAAAAAAAATGCCATCAAAGTTGTCTGCCCAGTCTTAGATACTGTAGGTATAATAGTGATGATGCCTTCTTAATAGGAAGAAGCAAGACATTTAGTCACAAGACAAAAGACACATTATAAAGTCAATTTCCAGTCCAAACTCAGTTTTCGAAAAAATCTTCGTCTTATAGAGCAGAATAGTGAATTTATGATTATGATTAATTTGGTACAATAGCTTAAAGAGTGCATCAACACTAGACAGGTCTGTTTTGTGGTTGCAGGGTTAAATCCAACTTGATGTTAAAAAATATTTATTTCTGCAAACATATCAGAGTAGCATAGTGTAGTGCTTTACAAGGGTGGTCTGCACACTGTTTTGCTCCAAAAAAAGTTTATTTTAAAGAAACAAGGCAACGTTTCGATCCCCTCCAGATCTTCATCAAGTGTGATGGGCCAAAAATACAGGACACATTTTAAATTCTTATATCTTGAAATCGAAAAATGACAGACATTAACAAATATATTCGTTAGAAAGACACACTGGACGGGCAATATAGATGTTTAAAATGTAAGGGTAGGTTTGGAAAAAAACAGCCAAAAATATTGTAGACCTGAATTAGAAAAAGATGAAAAGGTCATTACACATTGTCAACAGAAACATTTCCCAGTCCAAATAAGTGAAATATAGGGAAACTGACTATTTGCATGCAGCTCTATAGATTCTATATGCGAGGAATCTCAACAGTGGCAGCAGAATGGAGCGAAACCCAATCATTTCTCGAAGCACTCGTACTTCGGTAGAACTATCATTGTTGGTACTTCCATAGTGGGCACTACCGTTGTTCTCACTTAAGTGTTTGAAGCATGGAAGCAACGGAGGAAAAGCAGGGGATAGCTGTTTTGATTGGATGGCTCTTTTTTGTTGACATGCCATGACAGAGATACAGGCATCTATCTTTGTTGAAATTATACGGTGGTGATCATAACGATTAAGCTATGGCAAACATCTGGTTAAACCAATTACCGCGTTAAAACGTGGCCATATGACATGTAGTGAAGGAAATTATATGCTTATAAATCCATAACTTTTGACAGCGTAATGAAGTCATCTGTCAATACTATTGATAAACTCCGCCACGAGACTATTTACCGCTGGCAGGTATACCTATAGGCAAAGACACCCAGACACCGTCAGAAACTATTTCTTCCTGAAGGTGTGGACTCAGCTGAAGTTTAAAACAAGTGCCCCTGCCCCGGACTGGATCCAAGATGGCGGCGCGTTAACACGCAGCGGCCACACCGGGGTCAAAAAGTTGGTGCTTTGTTTACACTTTACACTTGGCAGACGCTTTTATCCAAAGCGACTTAAAATAGAGGACATAATCACAGCGTACAGCACT
This sequence comes from Coilia nasus, assembly GCA_027475355.1. Taxonomy (NCBI): domain Eukaryota; kingdom Metazoa; phylum Chordata; class Actinopteri; order Clupeiformes; family Engraulidae; genus Coilia; species Coilia nasus. Next base: position 1,804,265 of record CM050211.1, read on the forward strand.
TGCAGATACAAAGTGCACAGGAGATATACAGAGCAATATAAGTGCAAATGCCAACTGGGGTTAAATTTTTTTTTTCTTTTTTTTTTTCTTTCTTTTTTTAAGTTTTAAGTTTTAAGTGCATTAGTAAAGGGTCAAGCACACACACAACACACAACATGCCTTACAGTCAATCCCGGGTCTGGGTCAGCTCAGGCATAGTGCAGTAAGTAGCCGTGGAAGAGGAGAGTCTTTTGCTTCTTGAAAGTTGAGAGAGATGATGCTAGTCTTGTAGCTTCTGAAAGTTTGTTCCACCACTGAGGGACAATTACAGAAAACAGTTTTGCCTGGTGATGCTTAGAGCGAGCGGAGGGCACGGCTAGCCGGTTTGTGTTGAAGGAGCGCAGCTCTCTGCCAGGAAAATACGGCCTTAGTATTTCCTTCAGATAAGCTGGGGCTGATCCTGAGATGGTTTTGTATGCAAGGGTCAGGGCCTTGTGCTTGATCCGGGCAGCCACAGGTAGCCAGTGCAACTGGATAAATAGAGGAGTAACATGGGCCCTTTTGGGTTGAGTGAATATCAAACGTGCTGCTGCATTCTGCACCATCTGCAGTGGTTTTATTGCACAAGCAGGTAGACCAGCAAGGAGGGCGTTGCAGTAATCCAGGCAGGAGATAACCATGGCCTGAACTAGAAGTTGCGCTGCATGTTGGGTTAGGTAGGGTCTGATTTTCTGTATGTTGTAGAGTATGAATCGGCCCTGATAGGTCTAGTAGGATGAGGACAGAGGATAGCCCTTCCGCTCTTGCAGTCCTCAGAGCTTCAGTTACTGACAATAATGCTGTTTCAGTTGAATGGCCACTTCTGAAGCCAGACTGTTTTGGATCCAGTTGGTAAGGATCAAGTTGGTAACCTGCTTTGCAACTGCCCTTTCCAGGGTTTTGGATAGGAAGGGAAGCAGTGAGACAGGGCGGTAGTTTTCAACCTGTGCTGGGTTGAGTGTGGGTTGAGTGTAGGTTTATGTTTCCCCTGCCTGGCATAGGCTCTTTTTAGCAGGAACGATGGAATATGTTTTGGGAACATGGAACACAAGTTAACAATAGAAACAAATTGCTGCAGATCGGTAGAAATGCAGTCATCTCTATCACAGAGAGCACCCTCGGTGTTGTCCGTGAGCTTCGCCTACTGCGAGACCCAGCACACCAGACGGCGAGGTCTCCAAACAAGGCTTGCCGGGAGAGGAGACCTCGGAAGCGGTGTGCAAGAACCCGGAAGTGTGGTAAGAGGGCAGGGATCCGACCTAGATGGAAAGCTAACACCAGCTAACACTGCACTTTCTGAGAAGACTGCGTAAAGCCCATCTCCCAACCTCCATCCTCACAACTTTCTACAGAGGGACAATTGAGAGCATCCTCAGCGGCGCCATCGCAGCGTGGTTTGGCAACTGCACTGCTGCAGACCGCAAGGCCCTGCAGCGGATTGTGAGGACAGCCGAAAAAATCACTGGAGTCTCTCTGCACCCCCTCGCAGACATCCACAGCACCCTCTGTCTGCGGAAAGCCAAGAACATTGTCAAAGACTCTACTCATCCCTACCATGGACTATTCACCTTACTACCATTTGGTAGAAGGTTCCGCAGCATCATTGCCCGCACCTCCAGAATGGGGAAGAGCTTCTTCCTGCAGGCAGTCAGACTGCTGAACAGCCTGTAGTGCAATTGGACTGTAAAATCTTGGTAACTCAGGATGCAAACCAGCGCATCACAGCACACTGCACCTTTATGCCCCCTGCACTTTCTTGCTGCTATTACTTATATTTATGTAGAATAGTTTCTTTGGTTACAAATCATACCACTAGCCTTGCTGCTATTATTTATATTTATGTAGAACAGTCATTTGTTTATAAACTAGATGTACCGCATAGCGGTACATGGTATGACCGCCGCAGTATATTGAAATGTGGGAACTGTTGGTGTGATGAGTGTGTGGTAGAGCAGTGTTGTGAGGTGAGAATTTCTGTGGAAATGATTTCCTGTAAGTGGGCATGGATGTGGGTTTTGAATGTGTAGTGTGTAGGACTGATTTGTGAAGGCAAGGAATCGGCAAAATGAGATTTTGTACAATTACAGCGCCCCCTATGGACGAAAATATTATGGCATGTTCTGTGGTGTTAGAGGTCTTTGTGGTGATCGTGCATGATGTATTTTGTGCAGTTCCCACCTTCTCGGTCCAAGATATTGGCAACTCAAAATCCCAATTTTTGCATTTACCCTTATCACTAGGTGGCGCTATGCTTCAAGTGAGAGTTTATGGGCTGGGTCAATATGCCTCTGTAACACCTACATACTAACACAAAATCGTTGTCTTGGGCAAAATTGTTGATGAGTTATTTAACAAAAACTGTTTTTCAACACCTAGCTTCGGCGATAAACATCGCCCCGTATGACGAAATGTCACAAAATTTAGTACACATGAAAAGAAAGATGTTTAGAGATGGCATGTCAACTTTGACCAAATTTGAGCAATTAAAAGCCAAGATACGGCCATTTGAAGAATTTTAAGCTACGTGTTAAATGGTCATTGACGTGTAACTTCGGAACGGTTTATCTCAAGATAAATCCTTTGATAACTTTTTGTCAGCCTTGTCTGTAGATGACATATACCAAATTTGGTGAGATTCACATGAACGGCCTATGACGAGTTCGTTCAGATTCGTTTCCGCAATATTAAAATTTCACGGAAATTGTTTTCGTTGGAAGTGGGCGTCGACCAGTGTTTTCAATGCGCGAGGGTCAATAGATTTCTTGATAAAAAAGAAATTGTTGTAAACATAAGCATTCTCTAGATAATAGGCAAAATGACATTTTCTACAATTACAGCGCCCCCTATGGACTACATTTTATGGCATGTTCTGTGGTGTTAGAGGTCTTTGTTGTGATCGTGCATGACGTATTTTGTGCAGTTCCCACCTTCTCGGTCAAAGATATTGGCAACTTAAAATCCCAATTTTTACATTTACCCATATCACTAGGTGGCGCTATGCTTCAAGTGAGAGTTTATGGGCTGGGTCGATACATCTCTGTAACACCGACATACTAACACAAAATCGTTGTCTTGGGCAAAATTGTTGACGAGTTATTTAACAAAAACTGTTTTTTGACACCTAGCTTCGCCAATAAACATCGCCCCCTATGACGAAATGTCACAAAATTTAGTACACATAAAAAGAAAGCTGTTTAGAGATGGCATGTCAACTTTGACCAAATTTGAGCAATTAAAAGCCAAGATACGGCCATTTGAAGATTTTTAAGCTACGTGTTAAATGTTCATTGACGTGTAACTTCGGAACGGTTTATCTCAAGATAAATCCTTTGATAACTTTTTGTCAGCATTGTCTGTAGATGACATATACCAAATTTGGTGAGATTCACATGAACGGCCTATGACGAGTTCGTTCAAATCCGTTTTCGCAATATTAAAATTTCACGGAAATTGTTTTCGTTGGAAGTGGGCGTCGACCAGTGTTTTCAATGCGTGAGGGTCAATAGATTTCACGATAAAAAAAAAATTGTTGTAAACGTAAGTATTGTCTAGATAATAGGCAAAATGACATTTTCTACAATTACAGCGCCCCCTATGGACCAAATTTTATGGCATGTTCTGTGGTGTTAGAGGTCTTTGTGGTGATTGTGCATGACGTATTTTGCGCAGTTCCCACCTTCTCGGTCCGAGATATTGGCAACTCAAAATCCCAATTTTTGCATTCACTCATATCACTAGGTGCCGCTACGCTTCAAGTGAGCGTTTATTGGCTGGGTCGATACATCTCTGTAACACCGACATACTAACGCAAAATCGTTGTCTTGGGCAAAATTGTTGGCGAGTTATTTAACAAAAACTGTTTTTTGACACCTAGCTTCGCCAATAAACATCGCCCCCTATGACGAAATGTCACAAAATTTAGTACACATGAAAAGAAATCTGTTTAGAGATGGAATGTCAACTTTGACCAAATTTGGGCAATTATTAGCCAAGATACGGCCATTTGAAAAATTTTAAGCTACGTGTTAAATGTTCATTGACGTGTAACTTCGGAACGGTTTATCTCAAGATAAATCCTTTGATAACTTTTTGTCAGCATTGTCTGTAGATGACATATACCAAATTTGGTGAGATTCACATGAAAGGCCTATGACGAGTTCGTTCAGATTCGTTTTCGCAATATTAAAATTTCACGGAATTTTTTTTCGTTGGAAGTGGGCGTCGACCAGTGTTTTCAATGCGTGAGGGTCAATAGATTTCACGATAAAAAAAAAATTGTTGTAAACGTAAGCATTGTCTAGATAATAGGCAAAATGACATTTTCTACAATTACAGCGCCCCCTATGGACCAAATTTTATGGCATGTTCTGTGGTGTTAGAGGTCTTTGTGGTGATCGTGCATGACGTATTTTGCGCAGTTCCCACCTTCTCGGTCCAAGATATTGGCAACTCAAAATCCCAATTTTTGCATTTACCCTTATCACTAGGTGGCGCTATGCTTCAAGTGAGAGTTTATGGGCTGGGTCGATACGTGTCTGTAACACCGACATATCACAAACATTTCATGTTGTTGGGTGAAACGTTCATTGAGTTATTCAGCAAAAACTTTTGCCGGTCTCCCCCTCTTTAATGGACACTGGCACAGCGGGGGGGTGGCCCTGGGGGACCAAAAGGCGTTATTCGCTCACAAACTTCTTGGGCTACATGCCTACAAACATTCATGTCTCCCCGAGTTTCAGTGTCCCGGGAATCGTTGACGAAAAATCGGTGAAAAAAAAAAATAAAAATAAAAAAAACTAGATGCACCGCATAGCGGTACATGGTATGACCGCCACAGTATATTGAAATGTGGGAACTGTTGGTGTGATGAGTGTGTGGTAGAGCAGTGTTGTGAGGTGAGAATTTCTGTGGAAATGATTTCCTGGAAGTGGGCATGGATGTGGGTTTTGAATGTGTAGTGTGTAGGACTGATTTGTGAAGGCAAGGAGTCGGCAAAATGAGATTTTGTACAATTACAGCGCCCCCTATGGACTAAATTTTATGGCATGTTCTGTGGTGTTAGAGGTCTTTGTGGTGATCGTGCATGATGTATTTTGTGCAGTTCCCACCTTCTCAGTCCAAGATATTGGCAACTCAAAATCCCAATTTTTGCATTTACCCTTATCACTAGGTGGCGCTATGCTTCAAGTGAGAGTTTATGGCCTGGGTCAATATGCCTCTGTAACACCTACATACTAACACAAAATCGTTGTCTTGGGCAAAATTGTTGACGAGTTATTTAACAAAAACTGTTTTTCAACACCTAGCTTCGGCGATAAACATCGCCCCGTATGACGAAATGTCACAAAATTTAGTACACATGAAAAGAAAGATGTTTAGATATGGCATTTCAACTTTGACCAAATTTGAGCAATTAAAAGCCAAGATACGGCCATTTGAAGAATTTTAAGCTACGTGTTAAATGTTCATTGACGTGTAACTTCGAAACGGTTTATCTCAAGATAAATCCTTTGATAACTTTTTGTCAGCATTGTCTGTAGATGACATATACCAAATTTGGTGAGATTCACATGAACGGCCTATGACGAGTTTGTTCAGATTCGTTTTCGCAATATTAAAATTTCCCGGAAATTGTTCTCGTTGGAAGTGGGCGTCGACCAGTGTTTTCAATGTGTGAGGGTCAATAGATTTCATGATAAAAAAAAAAATTGTTGTAAACGTAAGCATTCTCTAGATAATAGGCAAAATGACATTTTCTACAATTACAGCGCCCCCTATGGACCAAATTTTATGGCATGTTCTGTGGTGTTAGAGGTCTTTGTGGTGATCGTGCATGACATATTTTGCGCAGTTCCCACCTTCTCGGTCCAAGATATTAGCAACTCAAAATCCAAATTTTTGCATTTACCCTTATCACTAGGTGGCGCTATGCTTCAAGTGAGAGTTTATGGGCTGGGTCGATACATCTCTGTAACACCAACAAACTAACACAAAATTGTTGTCTTGGGCAAAATTGTTGACGAGTTATTTAACAAAAACTGTTTTTTGACACCTAGCTTCGCCAATAAACATCGCCCCCTATGACGAAATGTCACAAAATTTAGTACACATGAAAAGAAATCTGTTTAGACATGGAATGTCAACTTTGACCAAATTTGGGCAATTATTAGCCAAGATACGGCCATTTGAAAAATTTTAAGCTACGTGTTAAATGTTCATTGACGTGTAACTTCGGAACGGTTTATCTCAAGATAAATCCTTTGATAACTTTTTGTCAGCATTGTCTGTAGATGACATATACCAAATTTGGTGAGATTCACATGAACGGCCTATGACGAGTTCGTTCAGATTCGTTTTCGCAATATTAAAATTTCACGGAAATTGTTTTCGTTGGAAGTGGGCGTCGACCAGTGTTTTAAATGCGTGAGGGTCAATAGATTTCACGATAAAAAAAAAATTGTTGTAAACGTAAGCATTGTCTAGATAATAGGCAAAATGACATTTTCTACAATTACAGCGCCCCCTATGGACCAAATTTTATGGCATGTTCTGTGGTGTTAGAGGTCTTTGTGGTGATCGTGCATGACGTATTTTGCGCAGTTCCCACCTTCTCGGTCCAAGATATTGGCAACTCAAAATCCCAATTTTTGCATTTACCCTTATCACTAGGTGGCGCTATGCTTCAAGTGAGAGTTTATGGGCTGGGTCGATACGTGTCTGTAACACCGACATATCACAAAAATTTCATGTTGTTGGGTGAAACGTTCATTGAGTTATTCAGCAAAAACTTTTGCCGGTCTCCCCCTCTTTAATGGACACTGGCACAGCGGGGGGGTGGCCCTGGGGGACCAAAAGGCGTTATTCGCTCACAAACTTCTTGGGCTACATGCCTACAAACATTCATGTCTCCCCGAGTTTCAGTGTCCCGGGAATCGTTGACGAAAAATCGGTGAAAAAAAAAATAAATAAATAAAAAAAACTAGATGCACCGCATAGCGGTACATGGTATGACCGCCACAGTATATTGAAATGTGGGAACTGTTGGTGTGATGAGTGTGTGGTAGAGCAGTGTTGTGAGGTGAGAATTTCTGTGGAAATGATTTCCTGGAAGTGGGCATGGATGTGGGTTTTGAATGTGTAGTGTGTAGGACTGATTTGTGAAGGCAAGGAGTCGGCAAAATGAGATTTTGTACAATTACAGCGCCCCCTATGGACTAAATTTTATGGCATGTTCTGTGGTGTTAGAGGTCTTTGTGGTGATCGTGCATGATGTATTTTGTGCAGTTCCCACCTTCTCAGTCCAAGATATTGGCAACTCAAAATCCCAATTTTTGCATTTACCCTTATCACTAGGTGGCGCTATGCTTCAAGTGAGAGTTTATGGGCTGGGTCAATATGCCTCTGTAACACCTACATACTAACACAAAATCGTTGTCTTGGGCAAAATTGTTGACGAGTTATTTAACAAAAACTGTTTTTCAACACCTAGCTTCGGCGATAAACATCGCCCCGTATGACGAAATGTCACAAAATTTAGTACACATGAAAAGAAAGATGTTTAGATATGGCATTTCAACTTTGACCAAATTTGAGCAATTAAAAGCCAAGATACGGCCATTTGAAGAATTTTAAGCTACGTGTTAAATGTTCATTGACGTGTAACTTCGGAACGGTTTATCTCAAGATAAATCCTTTGATAACTTTTTGTCAGCATTGTCTGTAGATGACATATACCAAATTTGGTGAGATTCACATGAACGGCCTATGACGAGTTCGTTCAGATTCGTTTTCGCAATATTAAAATTTCACGGAAATTGTTTTCGTTGGAAGTGGGCGTCGACCAGTGTTTTCAATGCATGAGGGTCAATAGATTTCACGATAAAAAAAAAATTGTTGTAAACATAAGCATTCTCTAGATAATAGGCAAAATGACATTTTCTACAATTACAGCGCCCCCTATGGACTACATTTTATGGCATGTTCTGTGGTGTTAGAGGTCTTTGTTGTGATCGTGCATGACGTATTTTGTGCAGTTCCCACCTTCTCGGTCAAAGATATTGGCAACTCAAAATCCTAATTTTTACATTTACCCATATCACTAGGTGGCGCTATGCTTCAAGTGAGAGTTTGTGGGCTGGGTCGATACATCTCTGTAACACCGATATAATAACACAAAATCGTTGTCTTGGGCAAAATTGTTGACGAGTTATTTAACAAAAACTGTTTTTTGACACCTAGCTTCGCCAATAAACATCGCCCCCTATGATGAAATGTCACAAAATTTAGTACACATGAAAAGAAAGCTGTTTAGAGATGGCATGTCAACTTTGACCAAATTTGAGCAATTAAAAGCCAAGATACGGCCATTTGAAGATTTTTAAGCTACGTGTTAAATGTTCATTGACATGTAACTTCGGAACGGTTTATCTCTAGATAAATCTTTTGATAACTTTTTGTCAACATTGTCTGTAGATGACATATACCAAATTTTGTGAGATTCACATGAACGGCCTATGACTAGTTCGTTCAGATTCGTTTTCGCAATATTAAAATTTCACGGAAATTGTTTTCGTTGGAAGTGGGCGTCGACCAGTGTTTTCAATGCGTGAAGGTCAACAGATTTCACGATAAAAAAAAAATGTTGTAAACGTAAGCATTGTCTAGATAATAGGCAAAATGACATTTTCTACAATTACAGCGCCCCCTATGGACCAAATTTTATGGCATGTTCTGTGGTGTTAGAGGTCTTTGTGGTGATCGTGCATGATGTATTTTGCGCAGTTCCCACCTTCTCGGTCCAAGATATTGGCAACTCAAAATCCCAATTTTTGCATTTACCCATATCACTAGGTGGCGCTATGCTTCAAGTGAGAGTTTATGGGCTGGGTCGATACGTCTCTGTAACACCGACATACTAAAACAAAATCGTTGTCTTGGGCAAAATTGTTGACGAGTTATTTAACAAAAACTGTTTTTTGACACCTAGCTTTGCCAATAAACATCGCCCCCTATGACGAAATGTCACAAAATTTTGTACACATGAAAAGAAAGCTGTTTAGAGATGGCATGTTAACTTTGACCAAATGTGAGCAATTATTAGCCAAGATACGGCCATTTGAAGATTTTTAAGCTACGTGTTAAATGTTCATTGACGTGTAACTTCGGAACGGTTTATCTCAAGATAAATCCTTTGATAACTTTTTGTCAGCATTGTCTATAGATGACATATACCAAATTTGGTGAGATTCACATGAACGGCCTATGACGAGTTCGTTTAGATTCGTTTTCGCAATATTAAAATTTCACGGAAATTGTGTTCGTTGGAAGTGGGCGTCGACCAGTGTTTTCAATGCGTGAGGGTCAATAGATTTCACGATAAAAAAAAATTTGTTGTAAACGTAAGCATTGTCTAGATAATAGGCAAAATGACTTTTTCTACAATTACAGCGCCCCCTATGGACCAAATTTTATGGTATGTTTTGTGGTGTTAGAGGTCTTTGTGGTGATCGTGCATGACATATTTTGCGCAGTTCCCACCTTCTCGGTCCAAGATATTGGCAACTCCAAATCCCAATTTTTGCATTTACCCATATCACTAGGTGGCGCTATGCTTCAAGTGAGAGTTTATGGGCTCGGTCGATACGTCTCTGTAACACCGACATATCACAAAAATTTCATGTTGTTGGGTGAAACGTTCATTGAGTTATTCAGCAAAAACTTTTGCCGGTCTCCCCCTCTTTAACGGACACTGGCACAGCGGGGGGGTGGCCCTGGGGGACCAAAAGGCGTTATTCGCTCACAAACTTCTTGGGCTACATGCCTACAAACATTCATGTCTCCCCGAGTTTCAGTGTCCCGGGAATCGTTGACGAAAAATCGGTGAAAAAAAAATAAAATAAAAAAAAATAAAAAAATAAAAAAAGGGAAAAATTTTGCAGCAACTCCAATATGACCGCTTTCGCTAGCTTCGCTAGCGGCGGTCATAATAAAAAAAAAAATAAAAAAAAAGGGAAAAATTTTGCAGCAACTCCAATATGACCGCTTTCGCTAGCTTCGCTAGCGGCGGTCATAATTACACCACTAGACACAGTGCTCTGCTAAAAGCCATGCCCTGTCTAGAGTGTTTGTTGTTTAGGTCACCTTTAACTCTGACCTGACTTGTTTACAACTGTGTTGTACTGTATGTACATATGTGTACAAGAGTGTGTACGTGTGCATGTGTAGTTGTGTGTGTGAGTGTGTGAGAGAATCTGTGTAGTCCCTCAATAGTGTATGTAGGCACTATTACGTATCTGTCTTGTCCATACTGTGTTTTAACAGTTGCGTGTATCACCAATTGTTCCCGGTGAAACGTTGTCTCGTCTCTGTATGTACTGTGTATATGGTTGAAACGACAATGAAAACCTACTTGACTTGACTTGATTCTCCCTTTACCCAATCGCTAATGCCTGGTCGTCAACCTGTGCATGTCTGTGGTGTTCCAAATGTTTGGTGTGCCTTTAGAGGGTGCCCCACATAAGATTGTATTAGCAACACTTGATACAATGCAAGTGGACTGACTGAGAGAGAAGAAGAAGCGAAGTTAAGATAAAGGTTGATGTATATATATGGATATACTCCGTGTCTGCGTGATTACTACATAGTTAATTCTTACAGCTTACACCTACATACATACATAACAAATTTGCGATGAGTTTTCTTGAACCTACTACTGCAATGGCTGCTTTTGCACCTTTTTCTACACCATTTTTGCAATGTCCTGGAGAACCTGCGATGACCTTCAAAGTCTGGTGGAGGATGTTTGACAACTACCTACAGGTCATTACAACTAACACTGCTGGATGGTCCAATGCTCGCAAGCGTGCACTCCTCCTACACTGCCTGGGGACTGAAGGCCAGAGGCAGAACTGACACTGCAAAGAGCTATTAACCTCGCTACACAGATAGAGTCTGTCAGGGAACAAGCTGTGAAACCAGCGTCATGTTCTACTGCTGCTCCTCGTTTCACTGCGTCTCCTCCTGGTCATCATCATCGTGCTGCACCTTTACGCTCCTCCGACGAACCTGCTACTGTTGTGGATCAGACCGACACCCTGCCAACGATGCATCCTGCCCTGCTTCTTCAGTGAAATTTAAGAACCGTAACAAGATCGGACATTTTGCGAAAGTGTGACGCTCTGCTCCAAAGCATTTTATGCACAATATTGACATGCCTGAATGCGTCTGATAAAATCCAGTGTACTGTCAGTATCGAGGCTGCAACTACTTCTTTAGTGCCTGTCGAGCTGACAGTTGATTCAGGCTCCTCTGTGTCCATCCTGCCAAAATGTGTTTACTATCAATACTTCAAACATGAAAAATTGCTACCTCCTGGTGTTAAGTTAGTGACCTATTCCCGTTCTCCAATTCCAGTGATTGGCTGTCTACCTGTTACCGTGCTGTGGAATAATGCGAAATGTCAGACGTCACTGTTCGTCGTGGAATCTGGTACTGCCCTGCTTGGAATGGACTTAATTAATGGCCTAAGCCTGTGCTTTAACTGGCACCAACGTTGGCTCTAGTGATCTCCTTTCTTTGGTTCGAACCCTCTCCCGTTAACCACGTTTAAATGTGTGTGCATTTTGTTACTGTTCATGCAGCATGTTTTATTGTGTGTGGATGAGACTGGTGTAGTCCTTCATTAGACTTTCACTGCCGAAATACTCTTTATTCGCGAAACTTTCTACTGTTGTCTCAGGCACAGGCTTCGGGCATATGGAGATCCAGGGGTGGAGGAAAGTTGTAGCCTAGGCAGAGGCGTGATGAATATTCAGAGAAATTATGCAGGAATCACCAGTTAAGCTGATCACCAGCCAAGCCGGAACACAGGCGTTGGTTTGTTTATTTGTCTGTCCGTTTGTTTGTTTGTTAATAGCATAGCTCGGATTTCGATGAAATTGTCAGGGTAGATCAGAAGTTAGTTAACTTAGCTAACTTACAACTGATTAGTTTTTGGAGGTGATCCGGGACAACCATCTGGATCCAGGATTTTTCTAATTTACCCATCAAAAAAGTCTTCAGGTGGGGATTCTGTACTGTACAGGGCCTCATTTCCTGAAAGCACTACGAGCGATGTTAAGTAGTACTTAAGCCTAAGTAGTACTCAACTTCACACTTAGGACCATCGTAGAGTTTACGGACCGTTTCCCGTCCGTAAACGGCGTGGCACAGTGGAGACACCCAGAGGATGTGAAGTGAAAATAGGCTACGCGTGCCTGAAGATGTTGTCATAAGACATTATTCTTGTAACTATCATGCAACTACCATATAACTACCATGACATCATGTAGCTGACACAGCAGACCAACGGAAATAAAGAAGTAGCCTAAATTGCGCAAGGGCCTGGAATCAAATCAATATGATTGCAGCCACATACGTCAACTATATTTGATAGTAAGATTGGGCATAATGAAACGGTGATCCTATGGGATTTGTATGGGCATTACATGAACGGGAGCGTTTCGAGGCAACTAAGAAAAATATAACCCAGAAGCGATATAAAGTCCGTCAAAACAAAAAGCTTGGAACATGACAGTTCCATGGGCATAACAAAAAGGGAGTGGCGAAGACATTGTTGACGGGCAGTATTTAAAAACAGCAGGGATAGTGTGGCCTTTGAAAATCAAAATGACAGTAGGCCTATACTGTATGGCTTAATTCGCCTTATCACACTGCTGCAATCTTAAACTATATCAAAGACAGTCCTTATTTTCTGTAGGCATACTGTTTTTACGTCTCCCGTCTTGTCCCCCGATGCCTTCAAATACCCTATATCCATCGCCTTTAGCACAGCCGCACAAGGACAGTCACAGTAAGTGGGCTTATTTTGGACGTGTGCAGAAAACATGTAACAAAAACATCTAAATACAGTGTCCTACATAGACTATTTAAATCAAATACATTTTTCTTTGTGTCCTCAGACTGGTCGGAGATCTTTTTTGCTTACACTTGAATGAGATAAATTATAGATGAGAGATAAGCAAACGTTACAAGTTTTGTTTATCTTTTAAAAATGTATTTTCTTGCATTGAAGCCAACTTTACCGTATGCCCAATGAAGTTCAAAAGAAAGCTCCAACGTCACGTAATAGCGCCAACTTTCAGCTCTAAGATCCATCTTAAGAGCAGGGCACGCGCGTTCACGTACGATCATGTTCGAGAAACGGTCCGCAAGGACTGTAAGAAAGTGTGTGGGATCAATCGTTTACGTTGCTCTTAAGGCTAAGATCCATCGTTATCGGGAAACGAGGCCCAGGAGACACGGCACGGACGAGATTGATTGAAAATATTCTACAGTCCCTTAGCCAATCAGGGCGCAGAACACAATGCGCTTTAAAAAAAAGCATGCAAATTTGCACACAAAAAAAATCTGCGAAACTGTGAGGCCAAGAAAGGTGAACTGCGTTATAGCAAGGGACCACTCTATTGCCAAAACTATGTTGTCTAGGGAACACTACTATGAGTCTACGTACAGTGGAGATTCCTAACCTAAGTGCAGTGCAAATCAACGTGACAGTCAGTAATGTTTGATGCTAAGGTGTGTGTGTGTGTGTACCAGGGCATAGCGTGGCTTACCTTAACAACAGCAAGCCCAAGCCTTGGCTCTGTGCCAGCCAGCCCAAACTCACGATAGGTTCAGTTCAATAGGGAGGAGAAGTGATATCCAAATGCAAAGGCAAATCAGTGTAGGATGAGGCAAAAGTAGTCCACTCCAACGAGGCCAAATCCACCAGGAAGATGACAGCCTGCCACGCTCTCTCCAACCCCAGGCCTTCCGGTCGAAACACCTGAACCCCCTTCTTGTGTGCTTTTACCCTTTTATGAGCAATCAAGGTAAACACTTCTCCCCCTGGTGGATGAGGTGTGCCATTGATTTGTGTCGTGTCTACCTACTGTGCACCCTAACTTTTGCCTATCCTAACATCCCTCCTCCCTTCAAAACAAAAAAAGAAATATTTAACTTTTTTTTTATTTTAAACATTTTACCATCTTTTCTAAAATTGTATACTTTTCAATTTCTTAAAAAAATGTATCTTTTTTTCAATATTTTCTAAAATGTTGTCCTAAAAAGTCAGAACTCAATTTCCAACCCATGGAAAGAGCTTTAACAAGAGAGTCTCCATCAGAAATGGCAAAAACCATAATGTTAGTTTCAAAACGTGGAATGTACTTATACTGGTTCCAATTCACAGAGTGTCACTCAGGTGCGAGACAAGGTGTCTGCAATAACGTGGTGTTTCCTTGGCAGATGCTTTATGACAAGGCTATATGGCTGTATACACTAGTATAGCGTGTAGCTTAGCTTAGCCATCTTTCTCAATACACTTGTATTGAATGATAAAATCCATGAAGATAGCGATTCTGCTTACAAGCAAATACCAATTTCTGAACTTATTTATTTACTTAACTATGCATCGATGTGTCACTGTTGTCAACGTCAGATTTAATCGGTTTGGCAATTGAATATTGCCATGTTTCTACACATTCACAGGCTGTCTTAGAGCCTCTAAATTTTAGGGCAAAAGCAAAAGGCATGAACTGCATGGAAATCATTTCCAGAGGTAACAGATGCCTTCATTTCCATGACTATGTCCCTTTAAACAGCTTAGCCAGCGATCAGACATTTTTGCGACATTGTAACTGAGCAGTGTAACAAGCTAATTGTAAGCCTATGAGCGGTCATCTTGAATGAAAAAAAAACCCTTTCTTACCATTTCTTAGGGTCACCCCAAGAGCATATATACCAAATTCCATGGTTTTATGAGTTTGTTCTTGGTGTGTTTTGAATGCATTTTGAATTTCTTAAAAAACTCACTTCCTGTTTGAATTTTTTTGGGGACCCCTTCTAGGATGACTTAGTATCACCCATACTAAGGGACATACATACATAAGGGACATACATATCAATTTTCACACATCTATCCACCACGTAAAATGTTTTATATACTTCCCCCTATGCTAATGCTAACATTGGCATTCATTTTAAGTTGTGTCCCACTTTAAGGCTTTTTTCTACTTTTATATTTCAGAAAAGAAAAAGTCCACTCCACCAGTTTATTTTAGTAAAAAAACGTGACGTTTCGGGCTCTCACCCTTCCTCAGATGTGACAACAATGGTAAAAGACACCCATATATACAATTATCACGTGGGCACATGACCATAACTGATTGGAGGTGTTAACTTTGATTGACAGATTCACAACACGTTCCCCCAGTAGACATCACAAGTTAAACAATTAGAAGGAAATCACAAGAAAGTCAAATGAAAAGATGTAAGTAAAACACCCCATGGGGGATATTGCCAAAGTGACCAGTGCAAATACAGTGCAAGACATATGAGCCCTATATATGAGGCCTATATATGTGCAAAATCTAGTTAGCGACTTTTAACAGGTATACTCAAGACACTGACAAATCTGCAACACAATTGTCCAGTGTAATACATTACAACAACAACTCACGCGCTCACATAGTCCAGTAATATGGCAATGTGGGATATTCAGGCCAGTCATATATCGGCAATACAACTGTCCAGTGCAGTGCATTTGAAATTCCAAAGACAGCATACAGCCTCATACAGTTCAATAATGTGGTAATCTAACAGTCCAGCAATAGGGCAATCAAAAAACACAGTCCAGAATATTAATGCAATTGTTCTGTTTAGTGGACACAGGCCTTCATACAGGTGTCCTATTGATATGGCCTACCCGTCGATTGTAAGCCTATCTACTAGGTCTACACTTTTATGAATTAAGTTATGCTTCTGTAAACGAGTAGGATAGGTTTGGAAGACTAAAGAACTTGGCTACCTTGCTGTAAAATGGGCTACCTACATAGTAAAAATGTTTTGTTTTGTGTTTTACAGTTTGTTACATTTGTGAGCGCAAATATGGAGAGATGCAAGGAGGTTTTTGAATACCTGACCAGGGGGGGATACCCAGAAGGGTATACCAAGTCTCAGAAGTTGAGCTTAAGGAGGTATTCTCTGAAGTTTACAGTGAAGGGTAAGTAAGCAAAGGTGTGTTCAAATATATCCATGTCTCAAAGAATGTTGTTGTTTATCACTTTGTGATTGTTCACTGCAGATGGACAGCTCTTCTACGGAGATACTAGAAGAGTGATCCAAACAAGGGATGAAGCCAGATCACTGTTCATTGAATTCCATTTATCACCAATTGGGGGACATACAGGAGTCATTAAAACGAGAGCAGCAATATGCTCCAGATTTTACTGGGTTGGCATGTCAGTGGATATTGACAGATGGGTATGTGTTGGATGTGACTTATTTCTGTATTATGTTATGGACTCATTTTGTTCAGCCAATTAGATTAGGACGTTATTAATTTGTTCATCATGACAATTTTCTTAAAGGTCTCAGAGTGTGACAGATGCCAGAGAACTGGAAGATGTTTGGCTGTTGCACAGCCATTGCAAAGCATAAAGGTAAATGTAGAGTGCTATTTTTTGTGTAAGCAAAACATTTTTGAGATTCCCTTGTTTAAAAGATGCATTAATCATTCTTCGCATTGGTGAATAAAAGTAAGCATCTTCACTAAACTCCATTCACATATAAAGTTTAATGACATTTGTCCTCATGTATAAATGTACTAGGATTATAATGCAGTCAAGCCTGGCAACCTTTCGGTCTTTGACAACTTTTTTTGTTACTTGTGATGGCCACCACACTACAGCCACCTCTCCAGATAAGGTTACCAACTTAAAAGATACAAAGTGTGGTCTTGAGGGTTCTCAAGTAATAGCTGTAAGAGATGCTGTGATGGAAGGAGACTGCATTTTAAGATTAAAAACCAAGGTATTATTCCAAGCCCCAGTTTTGACTTAATAACAGAAGGTACTGTTCCAGACGTGTATTTGAGAGAGTGTATTCACACCCCTTTGTCTCCAGGCTTTGTCTCCAGGCCAGGGCCAGAGGCACTTCTACTCTATTTACATATCTGTAGGGCAGCCTAGTAGATTATCACGTCTGGTTACCTGTGAAGCTGCACTTAATTCACAATGGTTCCTGACCACTGGTGTGTCTTTGTAGGTGTCTGCTGTCTGGGATTTGGTTGGGATAGACCTGATGGGACCACTCCCATCTGTTTCATCATGTCACAATGATGTTTCAGCTCAACAACAACCTCTGTGCCCTCATGGGTATTGAAAGGAGTGTCACAGCTGCATACCATCCACAAACAAATAAGGCGCATTTTACTGGGGGTAGACGTTTGCATCCGTTTGCATCCGTTTGCAGTCTGATGCTGAAAATGTTGCATTGTGGTTAGAAATTAGGCGCATTTTACTTGGGCTAGACGTTTGCATCCGTTTGCAGTCTGACGCTGAAAATGTTGCATTGTGGTTAGAAATTGTGTCCGAAATGCTCGAAATGTGTGAGGTTGTCACAACAATGCGACCATGACACATGACCTGAAAACTCGCAGGAGCATGACGCTTACAGACAAATCGTACAGACCTTTGCAGTTGTCTCCACACAACTGCAAGCGGCTAGCTAACGCCTCCTCGGTGACGCTACACTGCCGTGGTTGGTTAAAAGTTCACCGACGTCTGTGCAGGTGCATTGTCCGGTGCTCCCCCACTCAACTTGTCATTCAAATATGTACGTTATTTTAGTCCAATTTGAAGACTGTAGTGTGTAGTGTGTAATTGTAATGCTCTGTTTACCTGCAGTTATATTGGAAAATACAGTATGTGTTTTTTTACTTCAGCTTTCCACAATATTGCTTACTTGGAGAAGAAACAGGCGTCAATGGAGACTAAAACAAACAGCAGCAGAAAACATCTCCAAGACTCAAGAAAAACGTAGGCAGGTCTATGACAAGCGAGTTTTAAAGAAGAAGTACAAGGAAATGGTCTACTGTGCTGGGCAAGAGGTTCTTCTGTTCAATATGAGGAAGCGAGGAAGAAAAGGAGGAAGAATTGAGCCTGATTTTTTTGGACCATATCTCATTAAGGAAAGAAGTGGCAAGCAGGTCACACTGTCCAAATTAGAAGGCTTCGCCTTAAAGACTAAATAGAGTGTAGACCACATCAAGCCTTATAGAAGGATTCTCCCTGATGAAGGCCAAGTTTCCAATGAGCACAAAACCCCACATGACAACAAGCGCAGGGAACTGTAAGTACCTTACCACTGACTTAATCACGTTAGTATTAGTTCATACATAATCAACATATTCACTGACATTTGAGTTTCAGTGGTTTGCTTAAGGATGCATTGACAAGACCAAGGAGGGAGCTTATTTTAACCTGGGACTTTCAAATTTTCTGTGGCTACTCTACCTGCCTACTCTACTCTTTAATGGTGTGATTTGTTTTTCTTCCCTGTAGCCCAGGGGTGCGTTTCCCAAAAGCGTCGTTGCTAACTTCCTTAGCAACTTCGTAGGTTTGAACGATGGTCTTATGTTAGGTTTAGGCACTAACATTTATCAAAAACAACCTGCACACAAAGAAGACACAGAGAATCAGTCAAAGTTTCTTGCAAGGAGAGTGATCGGAGACTGCTCAGTTACAATCGTCCAAACTCACTCTGAAGCAGTCTCCTCTCTACATGCTTTTTATTTCGGAATATCCTAGTTACAAAGAGTCTCAACCGCTAGGGGAAGGTAGCAAAATACAAACCGGTTGAGACCAGGTTTTTGCACAGCAACATATGTAGCACAAAAGATACGCTATGTTCCAACCTCCCCTGCCTCTGTAGTTACATCTTGCAGCACAGCAGGCACACACAAAGACACATTTATATAGCAAACGGGTATCATAATGGAATGACCTTCATACATGTCTCCAACAAGTAGCCTACCGGAGAGACATATTTCCCTCATCACACACACATACAATATCTCTCACATGAGCATGTATCAGAGCAGAAATACAGAAACACATAAGCATAATCACAAAGTAGAATAACATATATGTACAATTATTCCAACATTTCCCTCCTGTTTATTCGCTTTGTACTAAGAAAAGTAATCATCCATTGGTTTCTTCCTTGTGAGATTTTTAACCACAAAATCATAGAACATAATACAAGCGGTACACTTAGAGGATTCCGTCGTAATTACCAGGGTCTGGAAATAAATCAGGAAAGTTGAGAGACTCATCATCATTATCATTACCTTCATCAACATTGGTTTCATTTACATCATCATCATCATCATCATCTTGCTCAGAAGAGGGTAACAAAGTGTATAACATCGAGACTTTTGCATTTACTGGTTCGAGGGCAGTGGTGATGAGTCGGGTGCATAAAACACGAATGCAGGGAATACAACAGCATCCACATAAGGTGAGTATGGCCGCAAACACGGCTATAGACATGATGATAGTAGCAGCAAGCTGCTTGTATTTACCAAATGCATCCCCAAAACCGTCCCACATGGTCGTGTCAACCCCTGAGTGGTCTTTCATCTTTTTATTGAGAGATCTAAGTCCCTCTATGGCCCTGGTTAGGCTGCCATTAGCGGCTGTGTTGTTTGGAATAAACGTACAGCACTGATCACCAAAGATAGAACAGACCCCACCCTTTTCTGCCAACAGCATGTCTACCGCAATACGGTTTTGAAAAGACATGAGGGAGGTGGCTGACAATTGCCCATGGACGGCGAGGAATCCTTCTTCAGTTTTGTTTCCTAAGGTTTGCACGTTATAGTGGATGTAATTAATTCGGTCCACATTCTTGTTTATAGTGCACCACCAGCAGAGAGTAGACTCAAATCCTGCTGCCACTTGGTTGACTAATTTATATTCATCAGGTACTCCTCTAGGAACACCAATACTGTCTATGTATGTAGGATCATTTTTATTATACCATGACCTTTTATGCCGTGAGTTCCATGCTTCAGGTAATACGCTGTTTACAGATGTTAATAATTCAGTAAGAGCTGTGGGTAAAACAGTGACAGGTAAAATCAACGAAACAGATGCACATGTCCCAGTGGTGTTGTATGACAGTTTGTCATATAATTTGTCATCTCCGCACCACCACCAGATGTCATTACGAGATTCAGGTCTAAAATAAATGTCTACTGTTTGTACTTGGTAACATTGTGTAGCGTTCAGTTTCCCTTGCTTTTTACCGGTGCCTGTTCGATTTACACAGGAAAAATTTCCTGCAGCTACTTTACTGGAGAAGTATGGTTTCTGCTTTTCATCATTAGTTAAAGGAAACACTGAGTCCCAGTGAGTGCAGTTTGTCGAGGGTATGGTATTGTTCATCACATTTACCAGGCATTGAAATTCTAACGCTGAGGGCACCACTTGTAGGAGTGGTCTTGCCCCCATGCACACTACACAATCAGTTTTTGCTTTTTCAGCAGCTTGTTCCACCATCAGCAGCCAGTTATTGTCAATATGTGATATTCCAGTGGTGATTTCAAACCAGTCGTCTGTGTCAGGCTGTATGTAGATTTTAGGTTTGACAGTGGATGTGGATTTCGGGCCTAATGTAATGTCCGGTTCTGTAGTAGATGACACAGGGGTGGTTGTGATATTAGGACATAGCAAAAGAGTGACGCAGGGGTCCTTTGCGTGTTCACGCCACACACATAGACGAAGTCCATGGCAAGGAGGGTTTTTATATGAGCCGAAATTAGCAGGTTTTCCGAAGGGTGTTTGGGTTGTGTTTATGTTTAACACTAAGTTCCCTTTTGTTTTTGTTAAAGATACCTGCTTTTTCCATTTTGATGAGATCTGAGAGTACCCATAAGACCCTCCCCCCCCATGACCCCGTAGTGGTAAAAACATCGCCCCACCAGTGTGCGTACTCTAAGTCATGTCCCGTCATAAGGTTTCCACCTCCATCTAAGTACCAGTCATATCCATCCCAGTCAATCATTTTGCGGCCTCCCACTGTCAGTGATTGATCGAACATGAACACTGCCTGGGTGTTATTATTTTGGTAACAAAAATACAGTTCCGATGTTTTATCTTGGTTACTATCAGTAGTTTTACAGGGGTGTTTCAACATACCGTCTTGGATTGTACTTATCCACCCGGCCTTCCGTCTATTTCGGTTAATTTTTTTACTTTCATCGTGACCATCACACTTCCATAGAATTATTAGGGTTATTATGATTCCCAGTACTCCCCCTATTGCCAGTAATCTTTTATGTATTGGAGCAAACATCCCGACTGTAGTCTTGTGTCTCCTCCTATTACCCTACAGAGGGGTAGACAATCTTCACCGGGTTTGAGACAACTGTAATACTAAATACTTACAGTCCCCTTTGTAGCCGGACTTCCTCTAGGGTGTGTTGAGAAGCTACAAGATAACGCAGAATGTTGCTATACTACTTTTGGAGTGACTTATTATCTTTTTACAGTGAGTCAAGTGAATTCATGTGTTTCGTTCTGCCAGTGCCTCACAGTCATGGGCCTCTCCGTGGCCTTGAGCATTGTGTCGTGCACACACTAAGCATGCCCTACAAAAATTTTTTGAATAGGAGTTAAAACCATATGTTTGATATATTTGGTTTACTAGTCCCGTCATCCCTCCTGTTGAGACATATGTTTTCCCATGGCTCACTATTGCTGCCCATTTATATAGATTCTTTGGTAAGATTGGTTTATTTTTGTTGTCGAGTGGTCATACATAGATACCTTGTTTTAGTACTGCTCCTTTTTTTTTTTTTTTTTTTATCCACAAGTCTTGTTCTGATTTGGGTGATTGTTGTTGCATTTCTTGTAATATTGTATCGTTACACCAACCTTTTAGGTCATCTGCCATCATGAATGTTGGAATTTGTCCTTGTGCAGCTTCTTTGGCTATTTTGTCTGCAAACGCATTGCCTCTCGAAACTGGGTCAGTTCCTGTTGTATGAGCTGCACACTTGCATATGGCTAACTGTTGTGGCAGTTGTACTGCTTGTAATAGTTCTGTTAACAGTTTTGCATGTGTCACTGGTAAAAGACCTGCCCTTTTTTGTTTTTCTTGTCTTTTATTACTTTTTCTGCATGGAGGGCATGATTTATATATTCAGCGAGTGTTCCTCCACTCATACCTATATAATGGCGATTTACCCATCCCTGTATGTCAGGGCGTGACCCTGAGTGCAGGGCATTTTTTAGTTGTTGTTTATATGGGCTCTGGTCGTCATCGTTATGATCTAAGCCGCTGTGAGTTTTGAAGATTTTTTCCATTCTTACTCGGTACTCATCGAATGATTCTCCTTCCTTTTGTTTGCATCTGCCGATTTCGGTGTAATTTGCTTTTTTCTTATATTTGTCTTTAATTCTCTCTAGGAGTGGAGTAACTTGAGCTCCTAGTCCTACAGAATCAGGGCCCAGTGGGCTGCCAGCAGCATCCATTGGGTTATAATTCCCTTTTACCAGGTGCCAGTCTGGACCTAATTGACACATCCATACTTGCTGTGTCTCTATCCCATTAAGATGATAGGACAGTCTTAAGTTTTCCATTTGTTTAATGCATTCCTCCAATCTCCTACCCCTCCTTGGGAGCGAGTAAGGGGTCGTACAGGAGTAGTATGCCCTGCAGTGGATTGGTATTCAGGGGGTGGCTCTTGTTCAGGGGCCGACGCCTGAGCTTCCTGTATTTGTTCTAATTGCTGTCTTGGTGCGCTGTAGGGCCCTGAGTATTCATTGTCTTCCTTTTTGTGAAACATTATGGGCTTTTCTCCCCTACTTTCTTCAGCTTTCTTTTCACATTCTTTTTCTTTTCTCTTTTTCTCTTCTCTATCTTGTCTGGCTTTTCTTTCACCTTCCTCTCTTTGTCCTGCTATTTTTATCCAAACCTGAGTTTGTTCATAACCTTCTTTACACATCTTTTTTCTATCCTGTTTGCATTTTGTTCTTATTTTTTGTTGTAATTCTTTTAAGTTATTCGTAGAGAGTTTTCCGTTGTATCCATATTATTTTACCCAGTAGCATAGGGGCTCTATATGGCTGTTGGGTCCTCCCTCTCTACTACCTTCCAGTCTTTATTTTCTAACCCATCGAGGGTCTTTGCTTTCTCCTTGCTTTGTCCTTTTCCCATTTTGACCTAAATTTAGGCCCAGTTATTGGTAATACCTACAGTATTCTAAAACTGGGACTACCTTCAACGAGATAGCGATCAACAACCTTGTGTGGTAAAGCTCGCTTCTACCTTTGCAGGTGGAGCTTTCTTGCTTACGGGCATCCACAGAGGCTCGCTATTTGTTCCTCGTTGATTTTACATAAAACACAGTTACCTAGTGGTAATTGCGTTTTCTTTCATACACCATTCACACTTTCCCTACCTTTGTTCAACACAGAGGACTCCGCCGTCCTTCGTAGCGTATAGAGGAGTCTACCCTCCTGCGGAATTTAACTGTTTGAACTTACTTTTACCTGATAGAGTCTAGAATTGTCAGGGTTTTTCTCTTAGTCATACACTACTTTTAGCGTATACTTCACTTAGTCATACACTACTTTTAGCGTATACTTCACTTAGTTTCCCTACCATTTTTTTTTTTTTTTTTATTTATTTATTTTTATTTATTTTTTACGTATTTTCGCATGCATGCCTTTTTAAACAAAAATCTACTCACAGTTCTCTGTGTCCTCGGGTCTTCCTTCAACCATCGGATCCCAGCCCGCAAGGGAGTAACCAGTCCCGGAAAGGGTCTTAAATGCTGTGGCCACAGACTTTTCTGGATCTCACTTGCACGCTGGGATCGTCAGGTATCTTGGAATCCGGCTCGAAGGACCAATTAAATGTTAGGTTTAGGCACTAACATTTATCAAAAACAACCTGCACACAAAGAAGACACAGAGAATCAGTCAAAGTTTCTTGCAAGGAGAGTGATCGGAGACTGCTCAGTTACAATCGTCCAAACTCACTCTGAAGCAGTCTCCTCTCTACATGCTTTTTATTTCGGAATATCCTAGTTACAAAGAGTCTCAACCGCTAGGGGAAGGTAGCAAAATACAAACCGGTTGAGACCAGGTTTTTGCACAGCAACATATGTAGCACAAAAGATACGCTATGTTCCAACCTCCCCTGCCTCTGTAGTTACATCTTGCAGCACAGCAGGCACACACAAAGACACATTTATATAGCAAACGGGTATCATAATGGAATGACCTTCATACATGTCTCCAACAAGTAGCCTACCGGAGAGACATATTTCCCTCATCACACACACATACAATATCTCTCACATGAGCATGTATCAGAGCAGAAATACAGAAACACATAAGCATAATCACAAAGTAGAATAACATATATGTACAATTATTCCAACATCTTACCACACTGCTGTTTCCCAACACCATCGTCCAGACTTAGCAACCAACGATGTTTACAACTACAGTAGTCCGATGGATCGTTCAACGACGCAAGTGTTTCCCAACAACAAAGTCTGGACGAACCATCGGAAGTTCCATCGTGAAGCTGTGCAGTTGGAACGATTAGCATGGACCTGTCGTGAGACCGTCGTGTTTGTTCACGTGACGTCTTGCTCGCCACCTTTGGCCTTTTTGTGGCGGATTAGGCGGCTGTCTGTGCGTTACTGCCACCACCTGCATAAATGATGTTACTCCCAATTCACTTAATTTTCGGTATTGCATTGACAGATAATGTAAAAAGTAGGTTAAAAACACACCCGATAACACACAAAAAGCTGTTGCAAAATGTGGTTGGATAAAAGTTAATGTGCGTCAGTGATGTTAATGAGCACTTTTGTAATATTGTGATGTATGTGCACTGATTACTGACCCACAAGCACGGTTATTCCATTGCCCCGTAGATCATTTTCACCTGTTACAAATTGATTACCCTTCGGCAGGATTCGAACCCATATCTCACCGAAAAAGACAACACTTCCTTTGACAGGCCGACGAACTAACCACTCATCCACCTCACCACTTACCTACATGGAGGGAGTGGTTATATTTATAGCTGTTGCTCCATGCAGTATAAATTAAATATACAGACATATGATACAAACTGACAGTCGGTTGTTACTTTTAATGAGTAGGGCACATGGTTGTGTTTACGGAGATATCCCAGAGTTTCTACAGCTGTCATACTGGCTTAAATGAAATGAGACTACGTTTATGTCCTTATGTAGATCAATCGTTTCTGTCGTTATCCGCAACGAATGCATCCGAATACTCTCCGAGCACTTCCGAAACATCTGGGTACTTTGCAGTTTGAAGTCCAAACTAACAACAGTTCAGACTTCCATCGTACTTTGGTGGTTGGAGATTTTCGGGAAACAGTCGGTTGTGGGGTGCTGAGTAGTTTGAACCTACGTTGTACAACGGTGGTTTAATGCTAACCTCCGTTGTTATTTGGGAAACGCACCCCAGATTCCCCAGTCCTCATCAGACTCCAGAGAGGCATACAGTGATTAAATATGCTTCATCCAGACAGGTAATAATGGTAAAATGGTCTGTCTTGGATTTATTATGTGGGCTTGCTACCTAGCAAAGCCCACATATTGTTATCTGGCCGTTTATTATTATGATTCTTATGATTTTTCAACACCCAAATTTTGCCTCCACTACTAGTCCTCAGGCTTTTGAGATAGAGACGCCGTTCAAACTCTAAAACGACCGGCCCGGTTTGGAGATGGTACCTCACATTCGGATTTTCCGTATCTCTTGTCGTTCGTCCGATATTGTCGTTTTTCTGTCGTTTTTTGTCCCATTGAAATGAATGGTGGAATGTTAAGGCTGATGATGTCACAGTACAGTGCTCCACTCTAGCAGCCAGAGTGAGCTCTGCCCTCACTCTAACCTCCACTCGCTTTTTGAGTGATTAAAACTGAACCGCTTAACCTATAAACTTGATTTAAACTTTGTCAGAGAGGTCTGGGATCTGACTGTGACCTGTGTAATTTTCATGTGCCAACTATTTAAACTGTTTGAGATAGGGCAGTTTAAAAATTGTGCCAGACAGTCTATGGGATTTTGCCATACATTTCATGATCTTACTGTTACAGGGCAGGGTGCATGTCTGACATTTTGAATGATAAAAACTGAACCGCTTAACCTACAAACTTGATTTAAACTTTGTTAGAGAGGCCTGGGATCTGACTGTGACCTGTGTATAAATGTGTATAAACTGTGTATAAATAGCAAGTTGCTGCTATTTAAACTCTTTGAAATAGGACAGTTTAAAAATGAGGCAACAAATAATGGGGCCAGTTAGACCTGGACCAACTGCCATTTTTTGAATTTGGAATGTTCAGGAATAGAACTCTCACGTGATGTCATAATACCCCTGCCATGGCCTGCCTAATGTTTTTCAATGGGAGTCCATTCATCCCATTTAGTGTATGAAGTCTATTGAGCTTTATTTATTCTATCTACATAGTAAGCAAGCCCACATTTAGCATTTTCTGCGGGAATGCAATCTAGTTGTTCTTGTAGTCTATTTGTCATCTTATACTTGTAGTGTAATGTTCTTGTAGTCTGACTTGTATAAGATGCATCTGTAGCCCACATAGTGCCATCCTTCACGGCAATGCTCTAACGCTCTTGTTTTAAAGTTGTTCCTCCTGTACATAGCTCATTCAGGGGGTTGTCTCTACAGTGCAGCGCGGGGGGGGGGGGGTTGGCCAGTCCAGGGTGTGGTAACTGAACTCTGACCTGTTGGTCATTTTTTGCCTAGTCAAAGTCTTTATCAGTTTAACTGATTTAACATTAATGCTGTGGACTGCAGAAGATCAAGGCAAAGTGGAGGCTGTTGTTTGACCATACATGTCACAGTGTCGCTCTGGGCTTGGGATTTTTTCGTGTTTACTTTGCGCTGTTACCCACCTGTTAGTCAATTAGGTTCACTGCACCTGTACTTCCTTGTTTAGACCCTCATCAGATTATCTTTCTCACTCGCCCTCTTCGCTTCACAATCGCTGTAATCATCCGTCTCACCTGCACTTCCTGGTTTGTGACAATCACGAGTTTATTCAATCATTCTACTCACCTGCACTCCTCGTTCACGCTCGTTTAGTTCCTGGGGTTTCCACTACTTATACTCGCCTCTCTCACTCACTCTTTGTCAGTCCGTCTGCGAACCCACGGTGTATTCCTCGGCAAGCTTTTTGACTCCTGGCTCTTCATTGTCTGCGTAGCAGTTCTCCCGGTGTCTGTCTGTTCCCTGTTTGTTCCTGTTTTCCCCTGCCTGTTTATCTCCAGTCTTCGGTTGCCGACTCCTGCCTGTCCCTGACTCTGCTTGGCTCTCCCGCTCCTGGCTACGACTCCGGACCGTCCCTGGCTCTCCCAGGGTGAGTCCCCACACTCCTGCAGAGCCTCCACCACCCGCTCCGCGACTGTTACATGGTGACCCCATTTACACGGTGTGACGCCTCCTCCGGTCCCGACGGAGGGGCCGGGGCATACATTACCTGGTGGATTGGGAGGGTTACGGTCCGGAGAAGAGGTCGTGGGTCCCGGCCAGCAGGATCCTGGATCGTTCCCTCATCACCGACTTCCACCGGGACCACCCTGACCAACCGGTCCTCCGTCGGGGCCGTCCCGGGGGCTCCCCCCAGCCCGGTCGGGCGCCTCGGCTCCCGATCCCGGTTCCTCCTGCCGGGGGCGCGAGGCCGGTCCGGGACGATGACGCCCAGCTCTCTGATCGCTCTGAGGAGTTCTGATGCCCCTCTCTCCCCTCCTCCCTCCCCGTTGTTGTTTGTTTTTCTCCTTTTGGGACTTCTGGGGCCGTCCCTTGGGGGGGGGGTTCTGTCATGGTGTCGCTCTGGGCTTGGGATTTTTTCGTGTTTAATTTGCGCTGTTACCCACCTGTTAGTCAATTAGGTTCACTGCACCTGTACTTCCTTGTTTAGACCCTCATCAGATTATCTTTCTCACTCGCCCTCCTCGCTTCACAATCGCTGTAATCATCCGTCTCACCTGCACTTCCTGGTTTGTGACACAAGTCACAAGTTTATTCAATGACACAAGTCACAAGTTTATTCAATCATTCTACTCACCTGCACTCCTCGTTCACGCTCGTTTAGTTCCCGGGGTTTCCACTACTTATACTCGCCTCTCTCACTCACTCTTTGTCAGTCCGTCTGCGAACCCATGGTGTATTCCTCGGCAAGCTTTTTGACTCCTGGCTCTTCATTGTCTGCGTAGCAGTTCTCCCGGTGTCTGTTTGTTCCTGTTTTCCCCTGCCTGTTTCTCTCCAGTCTTTGGTTGCCGACTCCTGCCTGTCCCTGACTCTGCTTGGCTCTCCCGCTCCTGGCTACGACTCCGGACCGTCCCTGGCTCTCCCTGGCTCTTCAGTCCTCCGGTACAGACCTCCGCCTGTCCCTGGTCCTGCTCTACGCTCCAGCCCTCCGGTGACGACCTCTGCCTGCCCCAGGTTTTGCTCTACGCTCCAGCCCTCCGGTGCCGACCTCTGCCTGTCCCTGGTTCTGCTCTTCGCTCCAGCCCCGGTGAACGACTCCTGCCCGTCCTCGACACTGCTCCACGCTCCAGCCCCGGTGAACGACTCCTGCCTGTCCTCGACTCTGCTCCACGCTCCAGCCCTGGTGAACGACTCCTGCCCATCCTCGACTCTGCTCCACGCTCCAGCCCTGGTCTCGACCCTCGCCTGTCCTCGACCCAGCTCTACTCTCCTGCTCCTGGTACCGACCACCGCCTGCCCACGACTCCGCTGTTCGTCTGCCCCCGGGGACGAGGCGGGGACAGCCCGCCTGCCTGGGTGTCTCGACGCTCCGCTGGTGGATACTTACCTGCTCTCTGGAGCCTTTGACTTTTTCCCACTTCCCCCAACCCTTTAATAAACTACATTTGAGGTTACGCATTTGGGTCTATCTGTCTGTCTGTCCGGAATCCGTGACAATACAAGCTATTTGACACATCTTTCCGTACACTACATGGGACCGAATGGCTGGCTGATGACGTAAGTGGTTATAACTCAGCAATGAAATTTAGTTTTCCTCTTCTATCTTTCTTATCCCTTTCTTAAGTTACGGTATTTGTTTCTTTATGTAATACAGGTTATTAACGCATA
Source organism: Coilia nasus (assembly GCA_027475355.1). Classification (NCBI taxonomy): domain Eukaryota; kingdom Metazoa; phylum Chordata; class Actinopteri; order Clupeiformes; family Engraulidae; genus Coilia; species Coilia nasus. The sequence goes on from CM050211.1 coordinate 1,833,287, forward strand.
CATTTTCATCCTGGCTGAAAAACAGCAGGCAAGTGGTGGATGTGACATTATATATTATGTACATATTACTACATTTGTTTAATGTCCCCTGGAGTGCAGTTTTTTTCATTACACACTTAATTGTTGTATAACAGGAACGCGTTCATCAGCTCAGTGCTGTGATAGCTGGATGTTTGTTCAACGGACGATTTCAGCCTTTTAGAAAAGTAATGTATTTGTTTTGTTATTATCTAGCCATATTATATAACACCAGTAACCTGAATTAACAATATGTTGGTATGAATGCCATTATTCAGATGAAATTCCCAGAGGAAGAAATGTGGATTTGTCCAGTAAATGTGCTCACTGGGTCTTAGTGGTAAGTGCCTTTCTTATATTTTCTTTAGACCTATTTCTGGCATGTAAAATATATGGGGATTTCTGCTGACCTCATGCAACAGAGGTCAATTTTGATTAAGGGGTTTGCTACATAAATATGTCAATGTGATGGACTAACATGAATGTGGTAAACATTTATAGATTGTCAACATGTCAGAAAAGACTCTTCTTGTTGATCCACTGGGTAATGAAGAGAAGTATGTGCGCACAACCCTACAAAATTGGAGGTAAAGTTTCAGAAAAATTTGAAGTCCTTGGTCTTTTGTATGTGATAACGTGTCTCATGTGTGGCATATGCTTGTTATGCTTTTCACACAATGATGGGAACTTCTTGATGGCAGGCCGTGAAGTCCCAAGACAGAAATGGACTGTTCAAATTGTTGTTCATGACAAGCAGCAAGACAGCAGTAGCTGTGGGATTTTGGTTGCAAAGGTAAAGATTTCAGTGTTTCCAGTAATGTCTTTCTCTTATATCTATCCAGTTATATGTAACTGAATGCTTAAAATTACATTTTGAAGTTTGCAGAAGAGATTCTGAAAAACTGTGACATCACGTCAATCAAGATACTGTCACGGTTTTACTCTGTTGGGTGGTGGTTTTGTGTTTTCCCCGGTTGGGTTGTATTTTTCTGCTGCACATTCATTGTCTAAGTAATTGGTTTCTATCCCAGTCACTTACCGCTTCATTCACTATCTCCGCTCTGATTACCTGCACCTGCTCCGCCACGCCCATCTCCAGCTGCCTCTCGTTTCCTGGTTTCTCTCTCTCGCTATTTAGTCTCTCATTTTTCACTCCCTCACTGTCAGTCCGTCTGCGAACCCACGGTGTATTCCTCGGCAAGCTTTTTGACTCCTGGCTCTTCCATGTCTGCGTAGCAGTTCTCCCGGTGTCTGTCTGTTCCCTGTTTGTTCCTGTTTCCCCTGCCTGTTTATCTCCAGTCTTCGGTTGCCGACTCCTGCCTGACTCTGCTTGGCTCTCCGCTCCTGGCTACGACTTCGGACCGTCCCTGGCTCTCCCTGGCTCTTCAGTCCTCTGGTACCGACCCCTGTCTGTCCCTGACTCTGCTCTACGCTCCTGCCCCTGGCTTCGATCTCTGCCTGCCCACGACTCTGCTCTGCTCTACTGCCCCGGTAACGACTCCTGCCCATCCACGACTCTGCTCTGCTTCACTGCCCTGGTAACGACTCCTGCCTGTCCACGACTCTGCTCTGCTCTACTGCCTCCGGTAACGACTCCTGCCCGTCCACGACTCTGCTCTGCTCCCCTGCCCCGGCGATCTGACCTGCTGCTTGCTGTTTTCCCAGAGGACTCCGATCGTTATCAGTTCCACGCACCACAGCTCGCTGGGCCGTGGCCATTGGATTATCTCCCTTTTTTCCCAACCCTTAAATAAAAACTTTCTGGTGAACGTGACGCTCTTGGGTCTGTGCCATTCTGTTCTGGTTCTGACAGATACACCCTGAGGAGGTCTTGAAGGCTCGATTGGAGATTGCATATGCCCTCCTAGAGGCATCACAGTTGGGATAAATTTCCCTCCTTGGATGGAGTGAATATATTTTTGTAAATAAATATTTGTTATAATGTTTCTTCTGTTGTCCCTTTTCCTGTCCTCATCCATCATGAATAAGAGACAAGCCCATTGTTATAAATTAAAGAGGATCAAATTGTCCCATCTTCAGTGTCCCCTATATCACAAAGGTGTGGTGTACTACTTTTAGTAGATGCATTATTTGGGTGAAGATATATGTCTGTCAAGATTTGCTACCTCTACACATATTCATATAGGCCTAAATGAGTGCACAGTGATGATTCTACAGTGGGAGCATTATTTGATGGGTCAAGTGAGCTGTCAAAAGGCTATAGGGTTCATATGTCTTGCACTGTATTTGCACTGGTGACTTTGGCAATATCCCCCATGGGGTGTTTTACTTACATCTTTTCATTTGACTTTCTTGTGATTTCCTTCTAATTGTTTAACTTGTGATGTCTACTGGGGGAATGTGTTGTGAATCTGTCAATCAAAGTTAACACCTCCAATCAGGTATGGTCATGTGAACACTGATAATTGTATATACAGTATGGGTGTCTTTTACCATTGTTGTCACGTCTGAGAAAGGGTGAGAGCCCAAAACGTCAATTTTTTTTACTAAAATAACCTTGGGAGCATAAATTCTGGTCGAGCTGACTTTTTCTTTTCTACTTATGGTGACTGCTTTTTGGTCCTGCTCCCAGTGTTTATTTAGGATGTGCGTGCTTTGATTGAACTTTTTTGTACATGAACATTTTGCCAATAGTCTACTCTTTGAAAGTTAGCTAGGTTCTTGTAAACCTTTTTTTAAGTATTTACATATGTATTTAACAAATAATTCCCTTTCAAATAAGGATCCATTTAAAGAGTCTCATCTCATTGTAATAATTTTTTTAGCATTTTCTTCTCTTTAAAGCTGTTTAATATGTAACATTATTTTCATGGTATATATTGCACATATTATTTGATGGCAGTCTGTGTACATCCCATGTAAAAAATGGACTAATAAGCCATAATAGCTATGTAACATTTTGTTATTCTTGGGTCGGTTTTGGCAGCCATCTTCAATTTTACCTTTAAAATTATCTTAATAGATTGGAAATTTTTCTGAAATGATGAGATACGTCGTAAAGATCATTTATGGTGCTTCTATCCACCGCGTAGAAATTTGAACACATAATGTATGGGCAATTCCATATCAGTTGAAACAGGTTTGACACCATGGTCCTCAATTGTTTCAGATTTTTTGTCCAAACTTTCTTCCATGTTTTATTAGAATCAAACCAACATGTTGTTTAGTTTCTGAGATATGGGTCTTCAACAGGGGTGATTCCTTTAAGACAACAAGGGAAGCTCAACTTCCTCTAACATTTCACACAATAAATGTTCAAATATGCAAGGTTGAATTTACATTAAATTGGGATTGACATTATGTTTAAAACTAGAAGCATCCTAGAAATATGTTCATAACTTCATAGCTAAGTCTTGATAACTCTGTTTATTATTGTCGGGTCCGACGTGATTTTACGAGGGTTTTGAATGCACAGCACAGCGGGACACCCCATTAACGCTGAACGTCTGATGCACTTTTTTTCAATGCAGTGAAGCCATGTGTTCATTGGATAAATGCTGAAAATTGTCATTTCCTCGGACGCTCAGCGTCTCTGGCGGTGAATGGAAAGTGAGATGGGCGGGGGCGGGCCAAGACGCTAGGCTTACACATTATAATTGGTGGAACTGTCTAAAAGACTACACCCCTTTTGATTGGCAAGCAGACAAACATCGGAGTAAAGTAGAATTCAGTCGCTAGCGGATTTCCCAAAGACAAGTGGTGAGAGAATCCCTGCATCCGAATACCCTTACTAGCCGCCTGCATAGTAGCCAAAAATGAGGAAGCCACGACCTAGAACATCCGAATACCTTAGTAAGCTTTCAGTAGTAGGCGAAGCCGGGCCAAAAGTACCCGGATGGCTTGCTATTTCTGGTAGTATTTTGCAGTGTGCAAGCGAACTACACTACGCTATCCCAAAAGTCACCGGGAGGTTGAAAACTGTAGAAGAAGAGCCAAAAACTTCCCGCTCGTTAAAAAAGTAACCAAGATGGCGGAGACTCCGGTCGCTTGTCTGACAGTGTACAAATGTGCACTTCAGTAAATAAAAGCCATGTAAATAGTTGTTCACGTCACAAATGCACATAAATGTTGAGGTTATCTGATAAAATGCAGCTAACCGTTTACTATAAGCTGGCAAAATCATGACGTTAATGTAAACATCCGGGTCAGAGGACGGGCAAGATGGCGATGTCGTAGTACGTCCGAATTGTACCTTCTACTGGCTAGTTTTCTACGTAGAATAGGGTGACCAGATTTCCAGAGTCTAAAACCGGGACACTATATGTGACGTCATGCGCGTGCACATTCTCTTAGGCATTGTCGTGTAGTAGTCTAGTCTGCTATCGAAGAAAACCGTTAAAACACGGCCGCTGTATACTGCAAGATACATTGTAACATTGACTGCGAAGATTTCACAGAGCGCACCTACCATTGTCACTCACACACACACACATTGACTCTGAATTACTGGAAACTTCATTAGGCTTTAATTTAACAGTTTTGTATATGCTATCACTGTAATTTGGGCAGCTTGATGTGGTGTTGGGTGAAAACCGGGACATTTTTGCTTCCCGACTGGCTTTTGTCGGGACTCGGGACACGCGACTAAAAATCGGGACTGTCCCGGTCAAACCGGGACGTCTGGTCACCCTAACGTAGAAGCTACTACTGTAACGGTCGAGTGGTAAGCACTGCATAGAACGCAGTGCCTACTAAGGTTTCGGATGCAGGGAATGTGTTGTCCGTCCAGAGTGCTTGTTATTTACACATTGCACATATTATATTCTAAATAAAACATACCAGTCAGCACAAAGTTATTGAGTTTTTTGTATAAGTTTCATTAGTTCGTTCACAATCATATTGTTCAAATTAGTCAAGTTGTTAAGGAAACTAGCCCGCTAGTTAGCGTGCTAGCCCAATACAATGGCTACTGCTAATATTGTTGACAATTTTGGCAAACCCATTCGATAGTCTTCCGTATGAGGAGAGACTAGAAATTAAACAGCAGGACAGACCAACACCCAAGACTGATTTGGCCCACAAAAACTGGTGAAAGTAACTTTTTTTTTTTTCTTCAACTTTCCTGGTATGACGAGATGAACTGTCTAATTGGACGTGCTGTGACAAACAGAATGTACTGTTGGCCATGCCTCTTGATAAAGCTGTGTCAGGGATATGTAGTCAAATGTAGGTTTTACGGACCTGAATAACAGGGCATACAAAAAGGCATGAAAAAAGCAATGGCATTTCCTGCAAAAGGAGCGCAGGGCAGAATTTATACACAATAACGTGTATTTCTAATGGTTCTGTTATATATTTCTGTTCATGTTCTGTTCAGTTCTGGTATTGTTGTATACAGATACAGTTTGGGTGTGTGTTACTCCTGAAAATCATTTTCATGTGTGTGTTACTGTAGTTCTGTGGCATGGCTGTGGTTATATATATATATATATATATATATATATATATATATATATATATATATATATATATATATATTATATATATATATATATATTATATATATATATATATAATGTACACCTAAAATGTGCTTCCCCTATTTGACTGACCAGCAGCCGCCACTGGTCTTCAAATATGGATAGATGTGTCAAAATGCCACAAATGGCAAAGATTCCAGTATTTCACAAGCACCAGTTTTTTATACCCCTCTCCTCTCCTAACGCGACCACATTCTTTCCTAAAAATTGAATGTTGGGCCAGTACCCTGTGTGATTGTCTGATATCACATTGGAATTACAGTTCTTCCCACTACCTTAGACTTATTCATCGAAAACAAACCCAAATACTTTTTTAAACCAACAACAAAAAGAAAACCTGGCCTTGTGTGTCTTGGTCCACTTGGCCATTTAAGCACCTGAAATTAGTCGCTGTTTTCATTTTTAACATGTTTTGGACATCTTCTAATGGACCAATAATGAGGAAGTGTTGAATGTAACAGTTTTAGCCTGTTAATAGGATGGTGCTCTAATCCCTCAAACAGAATACATTTTGGGACTATTTTTTTAAGGCCACAAAATATGGAACCATAGGCTGTATGGGGACACAGGTTGTTTTGATATGGAGAGAGCATTCCACCCATAGCTTGCAGACTTTTGTTCTGACGAGGTTTCAGCTTTCAGCTAGGAGTGTTACGCCCATAGACATACTATACATGTATAGTATGTCTATGGTTACGCCAGCCCAAATAAGCCCAAATAGCAAAACCCCAAGAAACGAGCTTCTGGTCTCGAAAATTCATAATAAAAGACGCAGTCAAAACGTGAAGGCAGCCCAAATAAGAATGCAATGCTCTACGTGCGCTTGGAAGCGTATTAATAAAGCGCTTCGAATCGTGTGAATAAAGCGAAACAAAACTGCAATCCCTCAACTGACAAAACTGCAATTCCTCAACTGACTGCCGTTTGTTGGAGGTAGCCTGTTTGTCAGAAGTGTTGTAGCCTAGCAATACAAGTTAGTCCTAGTGAAAACTGCTAAAAGCTAAGTGACTAATATTGACATTTGTTATTTTCGGATTTGGGAACGCTACAGCCGTGAATTCTTTATACAGTGTATAGAAACATCTTGTCTGCTAAAATATCTAACCTCACAGACAAGCTGCTCATGCATACAGTACATTAGCCATAATCAGAAGTGCTGACATAGATCCATCAGTTACCTAATGCTTTGCAATTAGTATGTAAACAGGCAATATTATCAGCTCAATGCTCAATTGTAATCATGACTTTCTAATATCATTAAATCACCTATTAACTCCCATAATAACATATGGCTATATAAAACTTGTTGGGCTGGAAAAACAAAAAATTGTGCCCCCTCAATATAGGGGTCTAATCTACTCAGCAGACACCCTAGAATCAGATTCTGAAAGAAAAAGTGGAGAATTATCGTCCGCGTGGCGTACAGGGCCTAATAACCGTTCACCTATTAAATCCCATAATAACATATAGCTATATAAAACTTGTTGGGCTGGAAAAACTAAAAATTGTGCCCCCTCAATAAAGGGGTCTAATCTACTCAGCAGACAGCCTAGAATCAGATTCTAAATGAAAAAGTGGGGAATTATCGTCCACGTGGCGTACAGGGCCTAATAACTGTTCACCTATTGAATCCAATAATAACATATGGCTATATAAAACTTGTTGGGCTGGAAAAACTAAAAATTGTGCCCCCTCAATATGGGGGTCTAATCTACTCAGCAGACAGCCTAGAATCAGATTCTGAAAGAAAAAGTGGGGAATTATTGTCCACGTGGCGTACAGGGCCTAATAACCATTCACCTATTAAATTCCATAATAACATATGGCTATATAAAACTTGTTGGGCTGGAAAAACAAAACATTGTGCCCCCTCAATATAGGGGTCTAATCTACTCAGCAGACACCCTAGAATCAGATTCTGAAAGAAAAAGTGGGGAATTATCGTCCGCGTGGCGTACAGGGCCTAATAACCGTTCACCTATTAAATCCCATAATAACATATGGCTATATAAAACTTGTTGGGCTGGAAAAACTAAAAATTGTGCCCCCTCAACAAAACATTACAACAACAACACACAATATGTAGGACAAAACTTTAAATTCTTTTATTTGCAATTAAAAGTGAAACAATGGTTTACTCTACACCTATGGTTACAAATGGGATTACAAATTACAAAGACAGAAAGCTGATGGAAAGACTGAAGTATAATATACCAATGTGACTACTACATTCCCAGATCGTGAAGGATTGTTCTCCGCATATCCGCTGATTTGCCAGTGATATTATTTATACCTGAAATCACCTTTTTGGCAAACAGACAAACATACAACCCACAACTACTACCATTGTCCTGTCTGACAAATTCTGTGCACTTGACCATGCAGTGCAACGTACTGGCAGACTAAATATCTCTGCAAACAATTAATATGCTCTGTAGTACTGAGATTAATTGTATATAATGATTCCATTACATCAACATGTTTGTACATGACTCCATCCACTTTTTTTGCTGTCCCCATGTAAATTACAATACAATTCCAATGATCACCGGTAGTTACAGGAATGACAACTGTATCATAATTCCACCAGTTTCTACCATTCTTTGGTATGGAAGGCATCCAATCATAATTACTGATGTATAAACTTTGAAGACTCTGTGATACAAATGTTGCTGGCACCCCAAGAACTCTATAATTTCCTACCACACTAATGAATCCAGCAATGTAATTATCAATAATACCATCATTTAACCACGCTGAACAATCTGTTAAACACCGCAAGTCCTCCTCACTTATTTTCACCCCTTTCAAAGTAGTGTAACACCACTGTGTACCACCACTGGTGACCTTGCAGGATGCAGTGCAAATGTGATCCACTGTGTACACATTTAAATCTAACACACTTTCCTCAGAATTTCTGTTGAATAACAGCAAAACTGATGCACTATCAGCCACCAAACCAACAAGTTGCTCCCACGTGACAACCTCTCCTCTTTGACACACTGATAACCACAATAGCTACACATAACTTCTTCAGTCTCCACTGCACAACATACAAGATTTATGTTTTGAAGGTCTTGCACTGTTCTAATCACTAAATTTGAACAGCACTTTACATTAGCCACAGGACTATATGAACACTGGCCACAAGATATTATATGCATAATTTGCACCTGAAAAGAATTCCTAAGCATATTTGTGGCTTTGATTGTGTCGCAAAGAGCATGTTCAATTGCCTGAATCCCTCCTTCATAATCTAAAGGCATACCACACTCAATTAAAGCCTCTGTACTCCAACTTTTAAGTGCACTTTGAGTTTCTAAAAGACTAGCTGAATGAGTCATCTGATTTGCTTTACCTAAGTCTGTCAATAATCTATTATATGCTGCACATAATGAAAACAATAGCTTAAAATGGCAGACAATAACTTTAGTTGAAAGGGCCACTGACACATTGCCCATCATCACTCTGGAAAATTTCACTATACTCCTGAATATCATGTTTCTCAAAAATGTATACTACCCCACTTTTGTCAACACTGACAGATTTCTGGTTATGTGTGGCTATTGTCATATCATCCACCTTTGTACACATAATGTTGTCGTACAATACTGCCCAATACAGGGGCGCAGATAGGTTTTTGAAACTGGGGGGGACAAAGCACTCTGTCACTTTAGACCTATGCATGTGACAATAAAATATCCTCACTGTGCTTAGTGAACAATAGGCCCATGATTTAGCCTTTAAAGTTATTCTTATAACACCTTTAAAGTTATTCTTCACATTCCACTTTCATTAACTCATTAGCTCTTCCCTCGTACTTCATTTCAGAATTCTGTACAAAATAAAAAGAAGTACGAGGGGCTGGTTTACCGGGCTAGAATTATTATAGCAGCCTAACCTAGCTAGCCGATGTAGACAGCCAAGCTGTAGTAGCCTACCAAACGTCAAGACTAACCCAACATAACTTTGAAATCACTGGCCTGAAACGTGGGACAACTTACTGGCTGCTGCTGATGAAAGGTACCCGTAGTTTTTAGTAAAGAAATGTATTATGTCCATGGTTGAAGGAAGACAGACGAGTTCTGACAGACGAGCATAGACTGTACAAAGGAGACGTTAATGTTTAGAATTAGAACACATGCACGCCCTTGTTTGTAGGTTGGGTCACGTTAGAATTACAGTATTTTAAGAATGAGGGAAATGTGGGTTTTGTTGTAGACTATTTACCACTGACATGACAGGATGATCGAATATGTGTGTGTGTGTGCCACCACTGCATCCTAGCTTTCTAATTTGTGTGTCGCGCGATCGGCAGTCAGTGGACACCTCTTCGCATAAGTTCCTTATTAAACAACAATATGCTCCCTGCTCGTGGCGAGGAACGTCAGATAACATTAAAACGGCCTTGAGTTATTAATGTCGTTGACAGAAATCCAACGAGGTATTTACATGTACAGGCGCCGAGGCAGAAGCCAAAAGTTTGCCTCTAGCCTGCTTCGTACAATTTTACTTTCACAACGACATTGCTTTGAATAGACTATCAGAAAATGCAAGGTGATGTAATAACGTAAAATACAGTTTACTTACAGCTGTTGCTTTTTGAAAAAACGATGTGATGGTTTTTTGCTTTTTAGCTCGCCTCATCACGCCGTGTTGGTATGGGGTCCTGAACCATAGACAGTAGAAGAGAATGGACTGAGGGATGGCGTCGTTTTCAATGGGAGCCGTTGAAGCACGATTTTGAGATTTTTAATTGGTCACAAGGCAACTGCGCAAGCGCGGGGTGACGTACGGTCACGTCGGCCAGCGAACCCAAATACTATAAATTGAGTGGTAGATGCTCAATCACAAATCATACAGCGTACGATAATTTTCTTAATAAGTATTCTTCTACCGTTATAGCTGCAATCACTTAGTGGAATGGGGGGCTAATATTGTATGTGGGGACTTGATTCTTCGTCAACTAACTTTGGTTCCAGGCAGTCTTGCAAGCAAGCATGTCAAGGGAGCTAGCTAGGTAGCATGTAAACTACAAGCTATAGCGTGTAGCTTAGCTTAGCGGTCTTTCTCAATTCACTTGCATCGAATAGTAAAATCCATAAAGATAGCGATTCTGCTTACAAACAAATACCAAGTTCTACGCTTATTTTTCGGGAAATAGTGATGTAAATGTTTCCCCAACATGAATAGAAAAGTAAACGAGCATGACTGTGGCTACAGGTTGGCATCCAACCAGTACGGTAAATTTTCTCCTGTGCGACAGAAACTCACTAGCCGTCGCATGATTTATGGCGTCATTTTTAGCATAATTTCAGATAAACGTTTCTTACAAGGCAATAACATGACAGATTTCTGATCGAAGCAAATATGTTTTGCTGTGCCCTCTCTGGTTTACAACAATGCCAATATCAAGGTACGGATGGCTTCTCATGTAAAGTTGTTTGATTTCAAAGTGACGCTAAAATGAAGGGAAGTCAACGGAATGCTACATGCTATTGGTCATTTTCCGGGTTGAGATTTCCCCATGGGTGCTTCAACTTCCGGATATATTCCTACCCCCTTGTCCTGAACTTGCCTGTCAGACTATTTGTTGGTAACCGTGGCAACCAAGCTCGACGACGACGCAGCCTGCACAGCTCAATAAACCCGAGTCACTTGTTTAATGCGAGTTGTTACAAAGCATGCACTGCAGCGCACCTCAATAAACCAAATATTATGTTAATTCATATGGTTTCCCCGTGATGTTTGACTCAGTAAGAAGTTGACAAAGTAAGAAAAAAAAAAGACTTTTTTTCTTACATAAAAGTGGGGGGGACGGATCGAAGGCATTCAAATCTGGGTGTGTCAAGACACCCCTGACACACCCGCTATCTGCGCCCATGGCCCAATAATGCCCATGATTAGCCTGACCGCGATGGCATATTGCTGATTTTTTCCTGTACCTCACTGGCCTATTTTGACTCACATCGATAGTAATGAAATCACCACAGGAAATAGACTTGCGTATAACTGACTTCATTTGAGCTCTTGGTAAAGTCACAATTAAAATATCTGGCGTTTTTTCAATCACTACCCCAGAGTTAATACAAATATTACATAGCCTTTCACTGAAATGCTCCTTCATTTTCAACTGCAAAAGTTCCCCAACATCACCAGCTTGATTAATATTCACAACAACAACACCGGAAAACCTTAAGTCCTTGCAGGCATCACACTGATAAGTGGTTCTAAATGTAAGCTCATTGTCTAAAACTAGGTCTCCACATCAGGCTACAGTTGGATGCACTAAATTGTCGGTAACACTTTACTTTACAGATCAGTAATAAGTAGGTAATTTTATAGTAATTTATACCTAATTTTATGGTAATAATAATTTTTAACCACATATTACAAGTAATAACGGTGCAGTTTCCAGACAATTACTGTGCAGTTTCTAGGCAATAACAATGCAAACTGCTTGGTATACAGTTGTATTGTTTCTGTTACTACACTGAAACAAATGAAGTAATTTCACACAAACTACATGGTATCAGGGCTGTAAAATACACTATTGCATGTTCCTACTTAATTTCTCAGCTGCGTTGATATACCCACCAAGTATCCTCTTTCTGACAGTTAGTGTTGTTTTGTGTAATAAAAGTAATAAAATTACTTTTAAGTTGAATTTGGAGACTCAGTCAGCCTAGTGGTTGAGAATCAAGTACAAGGTTTATTCTTAACATTAAGGACATCACAGACAGACAGACACACACACACACACAGGACGATGACAGACACGACAAGACAAGACTAACTAACAGTGTTTTTTTTTCTGACCTTAAATGTCTGTAGACAGCCAATGGCTGCACCCAAGTTACACCCCAAAATGCATATGCAATGATCTTTTGTTAAGTACTCTAGTCTAGTATACAGTGTCTTCCTAATCAGATAAGAAAAGGTGCCAAATTGTCTGTATGCTAATCCACCAGACAGGGACGGTTATTCAGAATGGTTAAGGAAGCCAGTTGTTCACACCTCCTAGCTCAGCCAGAGACACATACAAAGCTTTTGATCCTAATACAAGAGTTCCAAAACCAACCAAGGGATTTGAAATAATAATAAAATGTTTCAACATTAAAATGCTATTTACAAGATTATTATTATTACTCAAGTACCATCAGTAATTACCTTGAAAGAAATTGTGCAATTATAGGGAAATTGCAGAGTATGAGGGCTGTAAAATGCAGAATCACCTATTTCCACTCAGTTACTTAGAATTTTAAAAAGGAACGAATGGTAGTGAATGGCCCACAAAGGTTCACCTTATTGAACATATTGCAAAAAAACTGTTCTGTTACAGGTAGCATGGGGTATGATGAGAACAAACAATAAGGACTATAAACTCTGAACTCGTAATTGCCTTGCTAGTAACATCATTGTTTAACCCCACTATTTTAAGGTGTCTATTTGTAGTGAGGGGTTATACAACAGTTTATTTCATAGATGAATATTAACGAGCGACACCAAACCAGTAGGCTAGTATCATATGTATGTGCTTGAAGGGATTGTGTGGTTTGATTCCATGCGCGAGCACGATAAGAGGAGAATCCATCGGCAGCAGTAATCCACAATATAACGTGCATCCCTCTCGTCGTCTGATCAGTATTTTTGCTATTGGGAGTAGCCTGCAGTAGTTGGCAGTCCACAAACAGCAGCTCAGTCCAATAATATATGAAATGATCCACCATGTAGCTAATTCACTCCGTTTTTACCTATGTTCTCCAAGCAGTTAAACTTGAGTCCTAAAGTTCTACTGATACACAGACAAACGTTCCCACCAAATACAGTACTTCAGTGATAAAGCAGAATACGTGCACTCACTGAAGTGGTAGCGAATAAAGTAGTCTAGCTCTATTGTTTTCCTTGGAGTTGTATTCAGCGGTCTCGTTTATCTCCCTTTCCCTTCCTGTGAACCTTGACCTCAAACAACTGTGTCATTGGTGCACAAATTAAATTTAAAATACATATACATTTTCTTCAAAAGACATAAGGTTAAATACTCTTACAATATGCCCCTTGTAAATAAATTAGCATTAACCAAATTAAATACGCTGTTTTTAACATCATATAAAAACATGGACTTCTCCACCAATGAGAAACAATGGTGTCAGGAAGTGTATAAACTAAACCGCCAAGTTGGGAAGACGCAGGAAGAATGAGAGTTGGAGAACGATGACTTTTGTTTGTTATTTGTTTAAACCACGATTTTCTGTGAATGAAAGTAGACGGTTTACATAGGTCACCAGGTGATTTAGAACTAAGAACAGAGTTACATGTTTTAAAAATAGTTCAATGTTTTAATCTTACTTTGTTGTTTTTTAAAAATATATTGTTCAGTTTCTTTCCTTTTGTTTTGATCAAGCCCATTACCAGTGCCGGCTAACAAACATCATTTTGCAATATTGAAATTGTTTAATAAAGTGAACGTTTGTGGTTGAAGAGAATGGATGTCATGCACATACTTTAAACAAAATTAATACAAGTTCTGCAGTCTAGGTATTTGTCTGTTAAAGTGAACAATTTCAGCACATGGTAGCATATTTCACAGATGGTAATAACTAAGTAATTGAGTGGAAATAGGTCATTCTGTATTTTACAGCACTGATAATGCACAATTGCCCTAAAACTACCTAATTTATTTCAAGGTAATTGCACAAAAACAACACTATCTTAAGGAAGATACTTGGTGGGTATATCAACACAGCTGAGAAATTAAGTAGGAACATGCGATAGTGTATTAATTAATTTGTTTCATTGTAGTAACAGAAACTATATGACATTTTACTATCTAAGTGCTACAATGACTTGGTTAGTATCTTTCATCACTGTGTTGTTATGTCATAACATCTGATAGTAGCCATGTACTTATACCAACATTTTACTCCTTCATAACACCACCATGCTGGTGTAATTACAGTCATATTACTTCACAATAAGTAAATCCTGAACTTTATCATTTTAGTATTTATACATTTACTTTAAATAATTACCATTTTATTATACCTTCAAATCAAAGCAATTCGCATTGTTATTGTCTAGCAATTTTACAGTAATTGTCTGGAAACTGCACCGTAATTACTTGTAATATGTGTTTAAAAATTATTATTACCATGAAATTAGGTATAAATTACCATTAAATTACCTACTTATTACCGATCTGTAAAGTAAAGTGTTACCAAATTGTCTGTTGTTGGTATGATGATATGGCAAACATTCATATCACGTTTTGATCAGAGCTGCATTACTATGCTACAATGCACTGCACTTGTCTGAAATGTGTCATTTAATTATGCATGCAAAACATTTTATTGTAATCTAAAATCTATTAGAAAAGAAGAGCAATTGTGTATTTTAAGACAGAAAGAATTATGTAGCATAATGTAAAAAATACTATTGCAGTGCTTGCTTGCCCAGCTGATGCTGATCTTGAATTACAATGAGGTGATAATATTCTGGGAGGCGGAAGTGTAAGTCTGTAATGTGTGAAATTTCAGGAATGTGATAAACTTTTGTGAAGACGTAACTACTGCAAATTGGTAAAGCTTATAATAACACTTCGAAGCCACAGCTATTTTGCATTTTGCAACTGGAAAATAACTGCTGATTTTTTTGAATTAGGCCTACAGAATGCCTAAAACCAAGAAGAGCCATCAGATATTCAGTGAGTGATATTTATTGAGGTCATCCAAAATGAGGACAGTGACTTGGAACTGTCCTCGGATTCAGAATCAAGTGATGATGAGGAGTATGGAAGTAGGCCTATCAGTAAAGCGGGGAAGGACAATAAAGTAAACCACCGCCATACTGTTGATGCCCCCATCCCAAAAGTAATTTCAAAACTGTATGAAACGTGTTTTGATAGAAATGCATGATAGCAGTAGAATCGGTAGGTTCAGCTATTCTTTACATTATGCATTGACTGATAACCGTGAGTATGGGTGAAGTATATATTTGTAAAATCATTACTTGATGTACTTGTTTTAACGTGATACATCCAATGCAGTTCAAAGTATGCGCTTGGTGTCCTTGGAAAGGCGAAATTCTGTACTTTCTTCTGATATGCGTGCAATGACTATAGGATATCACGGATTCGCGAGTAATGTCAACGAGAGTAATGTCTGTGCAGAGTTCTAATATGAGAGATTTTGGCTAATTGAAAAAAACTCGCCGATAGCGCAAAAATAAGCAGGTCACGTTGTAAAGCCCTGTTTCGTTTGGTATAAATGCATGTACCGTTCCAGAGTAATTCAACAGAGAAGAATGTGTATGATTTTCACGCACTTTGCAGGCGTCGGGCCCATAAGGTTAAATGATCCGCATATTCGGATCAAAACTCAACACCGTTCTTCCGTTATAAGCCCCGTCACTAGTGAAAATGCAACACTCTTAATCTGACACACAAATGTGACAATTCGTTGGCCTGAGCCGATACCCGGAAGTAAACCGGAAACCTTATTTAGGCTTATTTGGGCTAGAATAACGCAGCTGTTTCAGCTCGATAAACCGAGAGGGGTCTAGCTGCAGACACATGGAGAAGTGGAGCTCCACCGGAAAACGTCAGCTCCACTCTCCGGAAACACGTCAGCCCCACTCCTGCCAAAAGCGCACAGTAGAAGAAAGTTGGAGAAGAAGTTGAGGAGTAGCGAACTAAAGCTAGGTGTATACTCGCCGCATGCAGAAGTGCGCGCGCAAACGTGACGTCACAGCGCCGCACGCCCATACATACTTCATTCGACACACACGGCAATCTTCTCCTCGTCAGAGGTGTCAAATGCCTCAGTAGTTCGGGAGCCTTGCGTGTCAGAGCAGTGAAACATGACTGAATTGCAGGTTTACATCATGATTTGGGAATTAAACTGTATAAATCTGAAAAGGTTTGAGTCAGTATGTATATTTACAATGTTTTCAGCTTTATACGACCTTATGAATGATGATAGTATAAGGCAAAAAGTTAGCTTAATAAACGAACTGCAGGTTTGCACCTAAGTTGGTTTGTGGATAAAACTGAACAAAATCCTAAAAGTTTTTAGTCAGTGTTTGTATTTCTTGTGAGTTTCCAGTAATATTAGCTGATTTGTAGCAATGGAAAATACATGTTTAGGCTGGGAGTTACTAGGCTAAAGTTAGCTGAAACCAGACTAGCCATTGACTATGGTTTTCAATGGGGCTGCCGCGCGCAAGTTACAAAAAATCGGAGGTGCGCGCACGGCAAACCTGCGCTTGAGAACGCCGTGCCAGATGTGCACTGACGTCATTTTGACGTCACTTTTGCGCGCGCACCACTGCGCGCGGCGAGTATATCCAGGCCTTAAGACGTCAGCGACAGAGCTCCTAGACTTTCAATAAACGTAAGTAATGTCAATTACAAACGCTTAAGTATTTGTAATCGTAATTAATTGTAAAGTATATGTGCAGCATTTATACCTACGTTAAACATTTACAACGGATGATTGATTATCTAGCTTGTTGGTATCGGCTATTGCCATGTTCGATCATGTAGTCGTGGTTTTCTACATTGACCTGAAAAATGTTAGGTTTGTCATATCTTTTTACATAGCTTGAGCCAGTGTAGAAAAACAATTATGGTAAGCTGATTTAGGGTTCTGTTTTAATGTTATGGATATATGTATGTTCGAGTTTGGGGCGGGTTAGTTGAAAACGTCGGTCGGGTGCGGGTCGTTAAAACATTGACTGCTGCATATGTCCCTTACATATGTGGCTCATCATCTATAGTGCCCGTCCTGCCATGCATAGCAGGTCCGGCCCAGAAAAATATGTGGAAAAATATCTGTGTAGGTATCCTTACTGTTACTTGTTATTGGATTTTAGGTGTGGTGGAATGGAAGAGCCTGCCACCTCAGCACCGGGACAAATATAGGAGGCCTTACACTATTTCCCAGTGCCGCTATCTGCTCTGTGGAGGGCTGTACAAAGACTGCGGGGCTGGCTACAAAGGAAATGGTCAGCGGGGAGTCCTCCAGGGGTTTTACTCCACAGAGGACTATCCTGGCTACTGTAGCTGGGACTGTTTTATTAATGATGGGGGGCTGGACTAGACTGGGCTCTTGCCCTGCCCCATACTTGTTTTGATGTTTAAGTGAAGTCTTGACACCATTATTTATGAACAAGACAGTCAAATGGCTTTGGCATGTTTTCATTATGACAGTTACTTCTGTCTTTGTTTTCCAATGCAAAGAAAAAAGTTCAGAACTCATTGACACTACCTGAAAATGCACTATACACTACCTGTACAGTCATTTTACACTACAGGCACTTACATATTTAGAACAAACATAAGAAACACCCTTTTGCTACACATGCATACATACATACATGCACATATGTGTATATGCTTACTGTTATGCCCTTGTATTCACCCCCTCCCAGCGCTTCTCTTGCACATGACACAAGTAAAGACTTGCCTAGGTGTCCCCTGCCCAGCAACTCAAGACTCTTTTTTTTTTTTTTTTTTTAAGTGTCCCCCCCAAAAAAGAACTTTATGCCTTATTGGTATATTGTCATACCGGTTGTTTAACCCACAGTGATACCATGTGCCTACTTGTACATCATTGCCCATATTGGGTGCCTGTATGTATATTGTTGTCCCTACTGCCCTACTGTGCAATACAAGTACACATACTTGTTTAGTCTATTGTATTTATTGTATTGTATTATGTTCTGTGTTATGTGTATAGAGAGCTAACATCTGCCGGAGTCAAATTCCTTGTATACGTAAATATACTTGGCCAATAAAGCTGATTCTGATTCTGATTTGGTAGAGCTGTGCACAAATGTGAACAGCATTACAGTATATATTGTAACTGAAAATAGGTAAATCATTCTGGCACATCCAGATGTTCCTGTCTGTTTGGCCACATATTTTCATCTACATCACAATGTGTATCATCCCTTGCAATGCAGCAAGGAAAGTATCTCCTGGAGTGGCAAATCCACCCTCTGCATTTCATTGTTCCCTTCAAAATGGCACTTTGTACAATTGTTTCATGCGCATTTCATTTCGCTGAGCACTCAGATTCTCACAGATTCAATATTGACAAATACATTGTTAAACTCTATGACAGCGCTTTGATTTTTTTTTTTCAAACTTATTGCATTGTTTGCAATCACCATTGCACAAATGGCTTTCTCTTGCTACAGGGTAAAAAGGGACCCTCTTCCAATTTAGGAGACCTTTCCAGTAAAAAATGATAAAGAAAGAATTTGATAACTAGTTCAACAATTTTGTATGTAATGACTCAAGCAATAAAACTAAGACTATTAGTTTTATTGGGAATGACTATTCAGCACCCATAAGTATAGTTCATTTTGACTGACATGACATAAGCAAATGATAATGTTAAAAAACAACATTGTATTGTATAAAAGCAACTGACACATGTCCAAAAGCATTTGCAATTTGTTCAGAGGAACGAGAAATTGCTACTATGAGGTGCACAAATGACTAAATGTTGTGGAGATTGAACTAATAGTTATGAGAATTTACATTCTGATCTGAGAAAAGCACCAAAGCGACTGAGAAAAACTGTAATGACAAAATGACTTGATGAGAGAGACAGAGGTCATCTGTTGATGAAGCCTATGTCTGCAAAAATACTACACGGGACTGAAGATCACACACATACTCTCTCTCTTGCCCCCCATATAATTGCCATACATTTAACGCTAAACCTCACACCAACGCAGCTTCAAAGGCATGTTTACAGGTTCAACAAATAACTGAAATGTATGCATGTGTATACACAATACATAGTTTTCGTCCTTTAAACACTTTATTAACATGTCACCAAGTACAAATATCACATTATCGTATCAAAGAAGGCTAATGTTAAAATATTTCTCGTCACATAGACCTACAACAGTACGTAAGTCAAAGTCGTGCGGTTTATAAAGACATTCAACAAGTACAACTGTAGCAAACACTAATTCCTGCAACGTTATCAAACATCAACAAAACTACTGTACTTCCTAGTTTGAGTGGAGCTACGTATTTCCTGTGGAGATACGTGTTTCCGGTGGAGCTGACGTGTTCCGGTGGAGCTCCACTCCTCCATGGGTCTGCAGAGCTGCGTTCCGTGAGCAACAGTAGCCCAAAATAACCCCAGGAAGTAAAACGAAATCGAGGATTCTTCTACCGAATTAAAAGTTGTCGCATGGAAAGGTAGAAGATAACACAGGCAAGATAACAGATAACAGGCTGGACAATGGACTTAAATTGGAACGTTTTCGTCGCTGAAATTGTAATTATTTACCATATTAACATGTTTGAAATTACACAATAATATTGAATAGTTATAGATATTGTGGGATAATTGTGGGATAACTAATTTTTTTTTGTTTGTGTAGGATAATTGCAAAGACGGGATATCTAGGTCATTTGAAAGACGCACAGGCATGTAAATCTAGCTGTTATAGGCAAGAGAAACTGTTATTTCTATCAGTTCAGTTGATGAAAGTGAATAGCCCGACTTAGTGACATATATAGGTCGTGTGTGTGTGAGGGGGGGGGGGCATCCCTGGAAAGAGATGCTGTAAAAAGTATACCCCTAAAACATTTAGTAGCCATTAGGCATATACTTCATTAAGCGAACGTTTTTAAAGAGTTGTCCCTAGGCTACAGCATGTCAAATAGGCCTAATAGACCGGCAGTTTTTAAAGAATTAAAGGGAGAAACATGTCACATGTCTACTGCTTAACCGAAGTCTTAGCTATGTGGGGTGGAATATGTTCAACACTTCTTAAACAATAAAGGAAATTATATGAATTTGTGACTAAGCAAACATGGGGTGGAACACTCGGTAAAAGCACACGTGTTCTGTATATGACTGTAAACAGATGCATGGTCTAGTAAAAGTGTCACTCTTGGGTAAAAACAACAAACAAAGCAAACAAATAAATAAAAAAACATTGGCCTAATAAATAGTTTAGTGCATGGCTTATGAAACGCCGTTACTAATCAAACCTGTAGCCTATTTGTTTAACATAAAAATAAAAATACAGTATTTATGAACTCAGTGAAAGCATACTCTGGACAGGATGAAGGCAAACAGTGTTTATTTACTACAGTAACAAAGGTTAGAAGTCCAATTCAGTTCAGTTTCACTGATCTCCTCAGCCCTCTCTCCTCAGTCTCTGACTGGTTAGACAGGTCTGGTTCCTCAGGCCACCGCTGGAACACACATGGACCACAAACATGCACACTTGTAATATGCCTTATATGACTTAAATAATATGATACAAGGATATTTACTTGTCACATGCATAAAGATAATGCAGTTAAATTGCTGTTTCTCAGTCTATATTGTGCATGGGGAGGGGGAGCAAAGTCCGTAGAGTGTAGTTGGGCGATGGCTGTCTGATAAACGGCAGGGGTAGCATACGTGAGGGGGTAGGGGGTGGGATAAGTGTAGTTGTGGTGGGCTTGGCAGAGAGGATGGGGTGGGGGCTGTGAGGGGCAGGATCATAGACATCCTATACATATGTATAGGATGTCTATGGGCAGGATAGTTTGGATAGTAAAGAATGGGTGATCTGATGTCATGTGATCTGATCTGGGGGAATGTGAAGGCTGTGTCTTGTGCTGTGTGTGTGGGGGTGGGGGGTGGGGGGGAGGGGGGGGTTGTTAAGGTGGAGATTTTGCAAAAGTGTGTAAGAAGAGGGCGGGGGGGCATGAGGTGGGGTCTTATGCAGAAATAGAGGACTGAGACAGGACTGGTGGTAGTGGTGGTGGGGGCAGTTCTGAGTGTGTGTTGGGGATGGGGTTGGGCGCAAAAGTGAGGGCTGTGTCTCTTGTTTGTATGTGTGTGTGTGGGGGGGGTGAGGTGGTGGTGGCGGCTGTGTTCAGATGGGCTAAGGGTGGTGGCGCATGAGGGTGGGTGTTACAGCACTACATGGTATTACAAAACAAACACGAAAGATAGCAATTTGTCATATGAAACTTAACTTGGGTCTTGACTATACATTAATTTTGCTGGCTCCATGTCTGCCAGTTGCCACAGTCGTTCTTTGTGTTTTAATGTTGTTCACCTCAGGGACAGAGCAGCTCACACCTCACCTTTCCTAAAATGGAAATAAATGTTGTTATATGTTCTGTTTTACAAATAAAAAATAACTTCAAAATGTCTTATGTCCACTTTTGACTGCTTTCAACATCATGGAATGCATCTCAGTGCATTTCAGTCCATCACACGTATGCCTCTCACCACTTCCTCAGTTTCTGACACCACATCTTTCTCCTCTGACACCTGACACTACATCTTCCCCCATTCACGAAAATCACACAGCCAGAGTTGTCCTGCTGACAATAACAATAATGTTAACACATCTCTATGGCATTATGGAGTAGTTTTGCTGGAGAACTGGGTACAAGTGGATATGCTGGA
This sequence comes from Coilia nasus, assembly GCA_027475355.1. Lineage (NCBI taxonomy): Eukaryota > Metazoa > Chordata > Actinopteri > Clupeiformes > Engraulidae > Coilia > Coilia nasus. The sequence goes on from CM050211.1 coordinate 1,855,248, forward strand.
TAACTCTTTGTGGGTTCATAGATAAATAATGCCAGAAAGAATGTTGCACTTTGAGATTCAACTTGCTTTGCAATCATTTTGAATATATTTGGCTTAGTTAATTTTATTAATAAAGGGAAAAAAAATAAATGTTTAAGATTTTTTTGGGGCCCACCACCACCCCCCCTCTTCGGAGGACAACTTTATTTTACTTTACCTTTTTTTTGAGTAATTTGTAGAAATTAAGGATGATTAAATGTCTTGGTAAACAAAATTAACAAGAAAACAAATGATGGCTATATAATTACAATTTTAAATTTTTATTCCTGGGTTTACAACAGAAATGTTTACTATTTTAAGTTGAAAGAGGTTTGAGTTGTTTTTAAATTGTGCACAGAGTTCACAAATATAGTGGCAAGAAGGAGTATGTAAACCATTTGGATTTGTATGGGTCTCTTCCTTAATTGGTCACACACACTATTTGAGAAGCACTGTTCTAAGTCACAACTGTAGACACACTTAATGTGCTGAAACTATTAGTATGAAATTACTACATTCCATGTCTTCGCAGACATAAAGTCATAAACTTGCTTTGCAATAATTTGTAATATATTCGGCTTAGGTAATTTTATTAAAAAAGGGAAAAGGGGAAACAAATAAAAGTTTAAGCTTTTTTTGGGCCCACAACCACCCCCCCTCGGAGGAGGACAACTTTATTTTACTTTACCTTTTTTGAGTAACTTTTAGAAATTAAGGGTGATTAAATCTCTTGGTAGACGAAATTAATGAGAAAATGAATGATGGCTATATAGTTACAATTAATTTTAATTTCTGAGTTTACTATTTTAAGTCAAAAGAGGTTTGAGGTTTTTTTTTTAATTGTTCAAAATATGGTGGCAATAAGGAGTATGTAAATCATTTGGAGTTTTATGGGTTTCTTTCCTGATATGTGATCTGATCTTCCTCTAAGTCACAACTGTAGACGAACGTTTAGTATGAAAGAAATTACTACATTCCATGTCTTCACAAGCATTAAGTTAAGCTGGGGCTCTTGATGAATTAGATCGTATATTCTTCTTCTTTTAAAACTGATAATATTCAGACAAAAAACATGTGCTATCTTCCAAAGCAAAGCAAACGCAACCAGGCGAAATCTGGCCCCTACTTACCTACCCCGAAACTAAGATAAACCTCAAATATCTTCAGTCAGTACCAATTGCAGGTCCACAAGGAACACAGATAGACAATGGATTCTAGAATTCTAAGAATTCTAATAAATATATACAGTAGTAATTATACTAAACACTGAACATCATTAATTTAAGTGTGTCACAGTTCACAGTGAAGATGTTTCATAAAAGTAGTTTTTCATTGGTTAATTCATACAAAAGATAGTTTCGCATTCTGTCACAAAATTTGTTCACACAAACTCCAAATAACTCAGCTTTTACAAAGAAGCACACATACACTCCACAGTTGCTACTACATGTTTGTTTTTTAAAGTAGGGACACTTATGTGCAAACTCATACTGGAGAGTTATTGAAATTTCTGTACCTTGCAATGCCACATATTGTAGAGTTAAAAATTTCCCAATAACTGGCAACACATCTATAATTTCTTTTTCATATAACCCAAGTGAGTCTAGAATTTTACAATTAATCTCGATGTTATTGACATGACATAGTGTAGGTGTCATATCAAGAATAACAACTATCCAATGATGAGATTTAATGTTAATTGGAATCACTACTTTTCTAAAACACCACCAGTTGTTTTGTTTTTTGGGAGCACTGGGAATTACTTTGAGAGTATTGCAATACAGGCTCTGCAGCTGTTGACTTGTGAAAGTGGAGGGTATCATTAAGACGCTGTCATCTCTTAGGTGTAGTCTTACAAGTTTAAGATATGAGTCAATTATGTGGTCACTTAACCACCTCCCATTTTTTATTCTTTCTATGTCCTCAGCTGTTAAAGCTAAACATTTTATATCTGAAATGTCAGTAGAAGGTAGAGAAATTCAAATTCCAAGACAGTTCACTTGGCATGTGTGATTCACTTCTTTGAGATTACTAATTTGCTTTTGCTCTTGACTTTGACAGTCAAAGGCCAAAACGCAGGATGTGGAGTTCAAAATCAATTGTTGGGTAATTTTGGAGGAATATTTTACATTATTGTTACTATTGATTATCCAACCATCTATAGACTTGCGGTACAGGGTAACAAATGGTGTGTGATTTCTGAAACATAAAACTGTTGATAAACTATATGTGTTCTTTTTAAATAATGAACAAAGCACAATATTTTCCTCTAACATAACATTTGTGGATGCCGGGGTAACATATAATGTTTTTGGAAGATGAAATAAATAATTTCTACTTGAGCAAAGACAGTTACCAGTTTTGCAAGCACCACAACACATATCACATGAGGGAATGCTTAGTCAGTAGGTGCTGCTCAATATGTTTGGACGTTGGTTGACACTGCATTATAAGGGCCTTGCTACATTTATAACTACTTAAGGATTTTGTGTTGCATACCACACAGGAGTACATACCCAAGACATGTAAATACATCAGGTCATTAGCTAGGAAATTGGCTTGAAGTTTTTCGCTAATAAAGGATTCAAAAATATTCAGGGTAGTCGAAAAGGGAATCTGTTCTGTCATAGGAGACCAATCAGTATTTCTGATCTTCTCAAAAGCACATATGGTGGATGAGAATAATCTGGTATCAGAGTTGCTGGCCAGGATTAAACGTTCATAGCATGTCTGAAAAGCTGAAGTGCATTTAAAAAAAAATAGAATTGGTGTGGCATGATCTGTAGTGCTGGCCTCTAATGGTGGTGTGACAACTGTAATCATATCTGAATCATCCGTACTTGTATTGTCATTACAAGGTTCAAAAATATAAAAAATACCACATCTCTCCTCCAGGTTTTTATTATATAAGGTGATGCTTAAATCATCTGCAGACATTCTGCAGTCATCATAGTAAAGGATACTCCAGTAATGCCCTGATGTATTTGACCTTCCCGAATGGCATACAACACTTCTCAAATGGTATGTTTTTATTGTGTCTCCATACAAAGGTATATCAATGGTTGCAGAGGGAGTAATAGGGGTTCTTACAACGGATGCTCTATCAATCCTCAGGTTAAGCAGTGGAGGGTGATGTGTGAGACCTGGTCCTCCCATTGAATCCAATGCAATTCACTTACATGGTTTGATCGGTTGGATTTAAATGAATGTGGAACATACAATGACGCAAATTCTGAGTAATAAGCCACATTTTGTTAATGTTTCAGATGTATTGAACATATTCCACCCCACTTTTATTTAGGCACAATCCTCAGGTTAAGCAGTGGAGGGTGATGTGTGTGACGTGGCCCTCCCATTGATTCCTATGCAATTCACATAATTTAATCGGTTGGATTTAAATGAATGTGGAACATACAATGACGCAAATTCTGAGTAACAAGCCACATTTTGTTAATGTTTCAGAGGTACTGAACATATTCCACCCCACTTTTATTAAGGCACAATCCTCAGGTTAAGCAGTGGAGGGTGATGTGTGTGACGTGGCCCTCCCATTGATTCCTATGCAATTCACATAATTTAATCGGTTGGATTTAAATGAATGTGGAACATACAATGACGCAAATTCTGAGTAACAAGCCACATTTTGTTAATGTTTCAGAGGTACTGAACATATTCCACCCCACTTTTATTTAGGCACAATCCTTACGTTAAGCAGTGGAGGGTGATGTGTGAGACCTCGCCCTCCCATTGAATCTAATTCAATTCACTTCCATGGTTTAATCGGTTGGATTTAAAGTAATGTGAAACATACAATGACGCAAATTCTGAGTAACAAGTCACTTTTCCTGAATGTTTCAGAGGTATTGAACATATTCCACCCCACTTTTGTTTAGGCACAATCCTTAGGTTAAGCAGTGGAGGGTGATGGGTGTGATGTGGTCCTCTCATTAAATCTAATGGAATTCACCTATGTGTTCACCTAAGTGTTATGATTAATTTCATTAACACTAATATCAGTAATTTCTTTTAGGTGTATTTAACATATCTCACCTTGCTTTTGTTAGGGTACAGCCTAAATTTGTAATGTTACAATATTACCGCTTTCTGATTTATCACCATATTCCCATTTGTGGGACCCTCTGCAAATATAACAATGCGTTTTGCCATTCAAATTTCGCAACCCTTTCTTTTAAATCAATAAACCCATAAGTTTCAATACTCTGGTTCATTTTTTAAGTCGTTTTGCCCTTCGGTTTCACTTTCAGAGTGTCGCCGATACGACTTTTATTTTGAAAAATCTTAACGGGAAGTCGATCGACCTAATTTGCCTATTGTTGCTCACGGAACGCTGCTGGTCTGCAGCTAGACCCTCTTGGATAAACCGGAAGTTTTGACGCTTAGTGTTTACAGCGGACGTTTCATTGTCGACAGAAGTTAAGACACAGCTGCGTTTTCCCGCCTGAAGTTCATTTTTTTCCATGTGTTTAAAATTATTGTTGCATATAACATAACAAGGGTGAAACAAATATATATATTTTTCGGATACTAACTTGCCCAAGTAAATACATTTGTGTCACGAGGTGGTCTTGCTCCAGAAGGTAAGCTAGGCCAGTGTAGCCTAATATTGGTTTGCTGCTTATTTAGCAGGTTTTACATTCGGCGAGACAAGTTAGCGTTATGACTGAAACCCAAAGGTGTGTGTGTGTTTTCTATATCACAAATTGTATGCTTTGTTCTTAGAGCGTGCCTGGCAATTAGATGTGGCATCACACATACATCCCCACTTTCATGCAGAGACAGGAAAACACACACAACACAAACGTCAACGCTGTAACAGCAATGACTTTGGGTGCATTTTACTTGGCGTAAACGTTTGCAGCCGTTTGCAGTCTGACGCTGAAAATGTTGCATTGTGGTTAGAAATTGTGTCCGACTTGCCCGAAATGTTAGCATGGTAAACCCGCCCCTCGTACTTCATTTCATTTCGTGCAGAGGGTCTGGACCGGAGTCTCTTGAGGAGCATTTGGCAAGTCGCAGAAAGTACGGCCCAATCAGCGAACAGAAGGTGTGTTCGTTAGCTGTGACGTTGACCTTGTGTGCTACATTTGAATTGTAGTGCGTAGGTGCGTAATGGCATACGTGACTACCAGGCGTTAGCGATTGGGTAAAGGCAGAGGGACTTTTTTTAAAACTTCAGCAGAGTCCACACCTCCAGCAAATCGATTCTGACGGTCTCTGTTCCAGACCCTCTGCACGAAATGAAATGAAGTACGAGGGGCGGGTTTACCAGGCTACCGAAATGTGTGAGGATGTCACAAAAATGCGACCATGACACATGACCCGAAAACTCACGGGAGCAAGACGCTTACAGACAAATCTTACAGACTTTTGCAGTTGCTCCGAATCTTTCTCTTGAATATGGTCTGTGGTTTTTGAGTCATTGACAAGATATCGTTACTTATCATTACTGAAGTGTGCATTCTAATGACTGTGAACTCTAATGAGCTTTTTTTTTTTTTTACAATACTGTTGAACAGCAGTTAGTAACCATGCTAATGAGTTACACCTGTGCCTAGAAGGACAAACTGGCTTCTATGAAAAATGCTTACTTGATGCCAGTGTGTATGTAGCATGTATGGTGTAGCAGTGTGTCTGCCGATCTTAAGAACAAACTGCATACATATCAAAACAAGCTAGTCAGGGCTCTGTTAGGACCATAGAGCTGAATAGAATACTAGAGTGGACACAGGCGCACTGCTCATGGCAATCGTGGCCGCCATTTTGCGACTGCCGGCCGGGAATCCTAGCCCTTGCAGTGCTGAGTAAGGGACACAAATATCGATTTGTATAATAAATTGATATTTTATATTAGCTAGTATATTCATTGTTGATCCGTACGTGTCATTTTATACTAATGACAGGTCATATTGTGTCTGAGCCTATGAGGTGGTGTCTGAGACTGTGCCAGTAATTTCAGTGTGCATATCCCTTGTTTGCATCCAGGGCTCATCATACAAAGCTGAAAAATATTCCTTTCATCCTCATTTTAATGTTTTTATTCATGTCTATTTTTATTCATGTTTTTAAAATCAATAAACATGTTTTCAGTCTTTGAATCTCTTCAAATCTGAATACACGACTTAATCTTTTCTATACTAAGAACATGAGGAATTACCTACTGATGAAAATATTACGTTTACATTACATTTACATATATACGCGCAGCTAATATAAATAACAAATCACCAATTTAATTAATGATGTGTTGCTATATTTAAAAAAAAAAAAAAGTCTGCAATAGCTTTTTCAAAAATAAAATGTCAACTGATACCAAAGACTGCAATGGTTATACAGGGTCGAACGCAAACTGTAGTGCTCAGCGAAGTACGTTAAAATCCACTTTATTCGTCATTAACATTGTTATTATCGTTTTCTTTGATACGATTTACGTACATATAGAGTCAGGCATTTCAAATATCATCATTGTATAGTGTGTCAGTGGATATTTTCACAGAACAAAGCCGTTTTTGACAGGTGGGTCCATTCTACGCTTATTTACATTGAGTGCCTAGCACACGCAAGATGGCGGCCGCGTCGGACGTTTTCCCGTGTGGTCAGCCAATGCCGTGTCCACTCTAGTATTCTATTCAGCTCTATGGTTAGGACTACCAGCCACCTTGAGCTCTCACACTTTGATAAGCTGGGATGGCTCAAGGTGAAAGAGTGTCTGGTGCATAGTGCATTGAATGGTGATGTTCCAAATTATGTTATGGACTATTTTAACCTAGTTAGGGATACACATACAGTAATGTGCAAACGTTTTAGGCAGGTGTAAAAAAATGCTGTCAACTAGGAATGCCTTCAAAAATGGAAGTGTTAATCATTTATGTTCATCAGTTAACAAAATGCAGTGACTGAACAAAAGAGAAACCTAAATCAATGATTTTCCACCCTTTGCCTTCAAAAGAGCATCAATTCTTCTAGGTATACTTGCATACCGTTTTTGAAGGAACTCGGCTGGTAGCTTGCTCCAAACATCTTGAAGAACTATCCACAGATCTTCTGTGGATGTAGGCTTCCTGACATATACAACCAATTTGGTGTAATTGGTTAATCATACACCTGACTATGATCCTGCTAAATCCCTGACTTTGTGTGCCTACATCCACAGAGGATCTCTGGTTGGTTCGAGATGTTTGGAGCAAACTACCAGACAAGTTCCTTCAAAAACTGTATGCAAGTATACCTAGAAGAATACTGATGCTCTGTTGAAGGCAAAGTGTGGTCACACCAAATATTGATTTGATTTAGGTTTCTCTTGTTCATTTACTGCATTTTGTTGTTGACAGCATTTTTTCACATCTGCCTAAAACCTTTGCATATTATCTGCATCTGTATATGCTCCACCAGAGGGAGCACTGCAGATTTTGTAGCGATTAGATTTAAGACTTGTATGAAACAGTCCTTTATGTACTCTACAATTTGCCAAAGGGAATATTAGGAAACCCTAAACTATTTAAGCCTAGCCTTAAAATGGTTAAGAAGTTAAAGAGTTTTTGAATTTGTTTTCGCAGTGTAATTTGTGTTAATTTATTGTTGTGGTTGTCATTGCTGTATTGCTGTCATGGTTCTATTTTGCCCCCCATACCCACTCACCACCAAGTACCACAACGGAAAAAGGCTTTTTGCTTTATTGTCATCGTTTATATTTTGTATAAGAATGATGCATTGGATGATTTTTTTATCTTTCAGATATCAAAAAAGTCTCTGTCGCTCTCCCTGTAAAAGTCAAGGTATCTTGGCAACAACTCTGAATGCTGAAGTCAAATTTTCCTGATCTTCATTACATTACAAACTGTTTAGTAAAAAAAAAAATTACATCATTGGATTGCCATCGCTTGTCATGCCATTGTCTTATTTTGGGTTTTGCAAAGTATTTACATAATGGTATGAAAACCACATCATGTAAATGGGACTTTGAGGGAGATGCAGCAAATCAGAGGCACCCCCCAATACTCAACACAGTGGGTTTCTCACGGGACCAAATCAGTACCCCAAGCTTCATAATACTTTGTGGCACTGAGATCCAAAACAGTGATTGTTTGATATGAAAGTACCCACTTGTGGAATTGGGTTTGTTTGTTTTTTGTTTTTTTTTACATATCAGTGTGTACTAATGTGTCTTCTGTGTTTTAGCAGGCTATGTCCTTACCTCCAGGTATATCTCCTGTCCTCTTCTTGGACTGTAAAGGAGAGCCAATGCGATTCTATATACGACCAGGACCTGCAAAAGCTCAGCTGTATGATGTCATCACGAGTGGGGGCGGGATTTTATGCAGGATCCGAGAACCTGGTGCCATTCTGTTGACAGATCCAAATGAGGCGTTGGGTACCTCAGACAACAGCGGACAGTTTTATGTGTCTACTCAGTACATTTGGGACTGTGTGAAGGAGAACCAGCAGTTAGATGAGAAAAATTATAGGCTGAGAACCACACAGAAGATCCAAACGAGATCATTGCGATCTAAAGAAGGAGCAGTTGGTCGGATGAGCTACACAGCAGAAGAGGACGAGGCCATTTTGAACTTCATATCGAAGCGTCTCACAGAGGCAAGAGGCAATGCTGTGTGGCAGCTTATGGAAAAGCAGAAGGTCACATCACACAGCTGGCAGTCTATGAAAGACCGCTATCTCAAGCACCTGCGAGACAGGCCAGTGAAGAGCCAGATAGGGAGACTAGAGTTTGTGTCCACTCCCAAACCTCAGAAAGATACGGCACAGCAGTTGGCACTTGAGAGCAGTGCTAAGTCTCTTGAGAATGAGCCTAATGCTTTGTGTAGTGCTGACCCACATGCAGTCTTATGGGCGACAACTGATTGTTCTTCAGAAGAAAAAGCTGATCACACTGATAAAGAGGCACTGGATGGAGATACAATTACAGATCTTGCATCAGGACAACGGACTCCTGTGGAATGCACTGAAGGGAATATAGCAGCAGTGTCCAAAGATGAGCATGGAGCATCATCTCCCAGAAGATCCAGACTTGAAGATGGTGATGAAAATCAAGAGATAAGTGGTAAGTTCTGCATAGTTTTCAACAGTTTACTGAGCAAAGTCTTTCCTATTTTGTGTTATTTTTAATTCGTACTGTAGCTCCAACCTTTACAAATGTACCAATGGTTATTTTTGTCTGGAATTAATTATTCATTATACAGAAGGTTGCAGGAGCAGGCCCCACCAACTACCACAACAAATAAATTTCCAATCTGTGGGAAATTTCCAATCTGTGGGAATGCCTTCATACATTCCATCGATATGTGGGGTGTCGTAATGTAAAATCATTTCAATGTGCTAAGACGTGGGCTAACTGATGATCATTCAAACCTAACCTTTTCAAGCATAATGTACCATCTTTCAACCCACAACTCACCTTTATGGCTCTTTCCATTGTGCACTTGGTTGGATCAGAAGGTGACAGAAAAGTTAATGGCACTTGGCACATCTCCATGCTTCTGCATCATTGTCATTGTGTAATAGGCTAACTCAACCGTAAAGTGTAAAGTTTGCAGAAAACCACATTGTTTATGAACACAATATTCCCACATCATGTGCAAGCTAGGCCATTAGGATTGTGTGATTAGGAGCCTTACTAGGCTATTAATGCTATTAGGATGCAGCATTTTGTAGATTGTGAAGCATCAATGCAAATTACACGTTGACTATTTTTTGTAGTTAAGTCAGTTCATTGTCTCGGCTCCAATCACAACCATTTAAATGGATCACCTCTCCCTAAACAAACCTTTACAGGGTCATTCCGTGTCAAATCAACAAATGGCCGACAGTCACCCTCTCCAAAAAATCTGAAAAAATTCACAGCTGTTTGTACATCCAACCTATGTATAAATCTTAAATATTAAGTCTGTATCAGTAATAGCTCCAAAACTACAGCCCTTTGAAATTTCAGGTCATTTTGGGAATTCTGGTGAACTAGCCTTTTGCTCAACTTCCGACATTGCTGGCTCTTTTAGTATTCCACACACATTAGTGTAACTACAGTATGTGAAAAGAAATGCATTTTCCTGTAGAATTCAAAAATCGAATCAGATCAGATGTACCTTGTGTAATTCTTCCTCTCCAAAGCTGTGAAAATGGCTATAGATTCAATATGTGAAATGACACCACCACTTTTGAGGGCTTCTTGTTCAAAAAGTATGGCACACAAATTTATCAGATAATTTTTCCCAGTCATATACGGATTATAATGTCATGCCTATGCCTTAACCTTTGTTGATATTGTTTTCATATGGTCAGTGTATTTTCTTGAAGTTAGGCTTGATTTTCAAAAAGGCTGTTTTCATCTTGTCATTTCACCATGTGGACAGTTCACAGGATTTTTTAAACAGTTTTCCATAATCATCCTGTATGTGAGGATCATTTGTCCAAAATTTGGATTTGTTGCTGAGTCTCTTTATTGAGATATGATGTTTGGGAAAAAATGTCAGTAATTCCATGGAGTTGGATTGATCGGCAGTACCTCTTTCCACCACATGTTGTGTTCTTTTAATACAATGGAAGTCAATGATAGGGTAGCATGTCATTTACAGGAAAAACGGCCAAACAAACTTTGTGTTACAATTAAACCAATTGCACTGTCAAGGTCATTTTTGAGCAGGGTTTTATTGTACAGCACACAAAAAGCAAGGCAAAACTGAAATGGCATTATAATACAAACACAAAAGGACCATAAACAAAAATGCTATCAATTTAAAGATCATAAACAGTAACAATATGCTATGCAAACATCAAGAATGTAAAAACTAAGATCTCATATTTTTAAATGTTTAAATTTAAGATATGCATAATATTTTGTGATCATGAGTGTGAATGTCTGTGTCTTGCGTTTCATTACTTTAAAAATATGAGATCTTAGTTTTCACCTTCTTGATGTTTGCATAGCATATTGTTACTGTTTGTGATCTTTAAATTGATGCCTCATGAACCATTTTAAACGCAAAACAATATTCTGTTGATTACAGGGGATGATGTGGCTCCTGAAGCAAGAGGTTTGCAGACATCAAAGATGACAACCAAGAGGCGACTGGGAATTCTTGACCGAGCCGTGAGCGAATTTCGTAATTCACTTTGGGTAAGACAACGACTCGTATTCTCATATCTTGCACCACTGGGAGAAAAAAAGGTGGTTGGAAGACAACAGCAGTGGCAATATTAGTGATCAGGGCATGGAGAAAGCTTGAAGATATCACTCTTTTAAACCATTTAAAAAGCTTGAAACAGCAGCAAACATACCTAAAGTTCATTTTATGCCGAATTTCCTCTTTAAATTACTTAGCCAGGACCTTTCTCATAATGGCCGCTGTTAAGACACCTACAGACCTGCCAACATGTACGGATTTTTTGTAGCGGATACGCATTTTGACCTTATTGTACGCTTGTACGATTTTATGTCCTAAAGTATCGTTTGGTCTCACATTTCAGTAGTTTCTCTGGTCAAGTTGTCACTGAAGTTGATTCCACCGCTGAGCCACAGATATCTGCATAAGCTGGGTGTTTTCCATAGGTGTTTTTGACCAATTAGAGATCTTCATTTCCGCCCGCCCCACCTCTCCTGGCTTGCGCCTCGGTTTAGTTCAGTGCTGCTGCAAAGAAGACCGTTGCAAGCAGGTTGCAAGTCGGTGCCTTTTCGTCCGTTCAAATAACATAGAGAAGGTAAAATTGACCAAACGAACCCACCTAGAGGGGTAGACTTAAACAAGGGGCGGTATTGATGTCAGACGTGGGTCTAGGAATACAACTACAGAAATATTCTCATTGGAAAGGGAAAAAAGCTCAGGATCTTTGAATGTGTAAACCAACAACAATACAATTTACAAGATACGTTTTATATAAGAGCTGTGTTTTGTCAGAGAAATAAACGTTTGTACTCCTAAAAATCCTTTAAGGTTGGCAGGTCTGCACCTACACTTCTTATCTTGTATCATCTGTATTTTACTTTTTTGTGATTTTGTATGAGCAGTCTTGCATAGATGGTAAACTTTCAGAAAAGATGCATCACAGTGTTTAGATGCTAATTATAATAAGCTCTATAGAGGTGAGAGCTACTTTGCTTTCTATATTCTTGCTGTTAGGTGTGCTTAAAATGTTTAAGCAAGTTATTCATTCTCATGTAATTTCACTGTTTTCAGATTGAAGATGACAGCCAGCTTCACACAACTCCGTCTGATCCCTCAGCAGCAGATAGTGAGACTGAGATGCCTAATGAAGTGCAGGAGGGAGAGTTGGCTGCTCTTCCTCCACAACACAAGAAAAAAAAGGAATCTTCACGTCCTGGTCAGGACACAACAGCTGGGTATGGGCAGGGCACCAAGACGAGGAGTGTAAATTCTTGCAGGAGTCACCTGTTCCTGTTTGAGGGTGAGTCACAAGAGGATGATCTCAGTCAGACCTCACTGAAAGAAGGCTGTGCTTCACTCCCTGTGAGTGTTGAAGGAGAAAGAGAGGTTTTTAACTTAATGAAACATTCTGGGAAAAACCTAATTGATGTTATTAAAGCGCTGCTAAAAACAAGTGGTGACATTGCATTAGCACACCAGCATTTTCTGCAGGGGCGATTTCCTGAGGTACTGTGGAGCAAGAAGGAGGACCAGCTTCTGCTGTCAGCAGATCCAGCTTCTAAGTGTCGACTTGAGGAGAAGTATGGAAGAGAGCGAGTGTCTGCCAGGATTGCTTTTCTACAAACAGAATGACTTGGAATGTTTTTTATTCAGAATCTGTAAAGAGACTGTCAGAAAGAAACTCGAGTATATGTGCCTGTTTGAAGCAGTTCGCTTAACATGTTATCACTGCAAGAGAATGTAGGCATTTAAAATAAATTGCATGATCACCTTGGATTTGAGTGTTTTAATACAGCTTGGTAGCGTGTATTTTATTTATTTTTGTTTCATATTTAGTGACTTCAGATTTGTAGTTTCTGAGGTTAATGACCCATTGAGATGACCATAATTTTTGTCAGGTTTCAAGTTTGTCATTTACGTGATATTGAGGCAAAATCATCACCTGCAATGAAATTGTTAGGCTCAGAGCATCTTGCCCATTAAATTAAAGTACTATATAAAAGAGAAATAATGAAGGGAAAAAAAAGGTAACAAGACAAAAAAGATTGTGGAGACATGCAAAACATTGTTGGCCATATCATTAACCCGTGTGGTTTTTGTAATAGCAAATAAAGGCTTTATTATTGATTATGGAAAACGGGTACAAAAAATAATTCACAGTAACCGCCCTTCTTACTTTACCTGTACTATACTGCATTTTTACTTTCTCATCTTGCATATAGAGACTGCCTACCATTAATGTTTTAATTGCTGGATTAAAAAAAACATGCACATATGTTAATTTACCTATAGCACTTGAGCTTCTTATTGAATTTGCAACATGGTTTATTACAATAGCAGCTCCCTAGTAAGTGTAGCAACTCTGATCATCAGTGGACCGAGGAAAAAGCTGTGGCAGTATTTGAGAGGTTGCTATCCATCAGTAAAAGTGGAGTGGGTTGTGTGAAAGAATAGAAATATTTTCTTTTAGATCTCTGGAAAAATGGTGTACATGAATAATTTGTTTCATTTCCCTCAAGAAGAAACCTTTAAAAAAACTAAATTAAAAATGCAAGGGTATAAATAAATAAATGTTGTACCTTGCCTTAGCCGTTAGTCTACGTGTGAGGGTTGAGATTCGCGTTTTTGAATCTCAAACATTTTTGGTCCAGTCGACGATCCGTGCCTTGGAAGCTCATGAGGAAGAGGTACTACACTGTTGGTATTGACTATTGAGAATTTTGAAGGGTTGTTCTGAAACGAAATTCGCCCATTTCGCTGAGAGAAGTGCGCCCTCACTTTGGATATAAACAGCTGATGAAAAACACAGGGCTTTAAAAACAGCCTCGTTCTTCAAAGGCCCGAGTGAGTATCCACTTATTTCTGGGAGCTAACTATGAGGCTAAGCAGAGCTTAAATGGCTGTCACTGTCATGGAGCAACGTAGGACCATTGACACCGTGAACAACATCCCCTCCCAAGCTAATTACTTATTCAAGTTGTACCCCTTTTTTGTACTGCATTACTATTTGATCCTAGTTGAATCAAGTTGGACTTGACTTTATTTAATTTTTGGTAAATTGGCATGTATGTCACTTGTTCATCCGAAAGCAACGCTAGCTGCCTCCTTGATATTCTCATGTCACTCAGCATCATGCATAAGGAGGCAAGAGAGTTCAGTATGAAACGTAACGAATAAAGTTTCGCGTTTTCGAAGTTTTGGCTGCGGTAGTAATTGTTTGACCATTGGACAGAACCACGGTCCATAAGATTTACGAGCTCTTACAATGAATGTACGGGACATTAAACCCAAATCCTTAAGTAAGAAATCTAGTTTGATAAAGGCTATCTTTCCTTGATGAACACGCAGTTCGTTCTTGACAATGTATCGATCAAATGTTTCGACCAGTTATTTCGACCAGTTATACTTTGTTTAGCCACACAGCATATTTAACGGGTATGCTCGAGCAACACCCCACTGCAAACTACTTAAAAGCACTAAACACTTAGCACAAGCTGCTGTTAAAAGCCTTTGAGGGGCAGACGCTTCTGAAGGAGATGGGAGTTAGTAAGGTGACAGGTGTAGTTACAGTTTTCCGACTGTCCCTTATTTCTTTCGTTTAAGTAGTACATGTTGAACGTAACCCTACTGCTTCTTTCTTTCTTTCTTTCTTTCTTTCTTTCTTTCTTTCTTTCTTTCTTTCTTTCTTTCTTTCTTTCTTTCTTTCTTTCAAAATATATATTGACTTTGTTTTTGTCAAAGTATTGCTCCACAACAAAAGAGCGTGATGACCTCGAAGGGAGGAGGCACAGCCTTAAGCCGTCGTAACTACCGCCTGGCCTCCGACACCGAGAAACCCAAAGCCACAGGTGAGTCCTAGCTATATGCCCTGTCTTAAATGTTGGTACGTCGCACTTATCAAATCCCCTGTCAAGTTTAGTTTATCAAACTCTTGTCCTGTACCAGTTCTATTTTGTTTCTTCCATTTTTTTGTTAGACTGAGTTTACATTGACCAGATGAAGTAGGCGCATATGTTTGTTGAGTGTAGATTTGCGGTTTCTGATGGGTAGTAATGGCTTACAGTCAGAGTGTGAATTACCCCTCCATAATTGGTTTCTACTACCTTTTATGGGGGGGTCCTACCTTTTATGTTTTACATAATTACATTAATGTGTTAGTACAGCCCAACCCTGCTATTTCTGTCTTTTTTGGGGGTACCCCTGTGCCCCCTGTAATTCAAAATGTTGATTACTGTGACTATGACACGTGTCTGAATAGTTCGTGGCAAATTTCTTCTAAGTCATTTGCCATTTTCTCCATGGGGATAACTTACTTTGACAAGGCCACAATAGGTTAACTAGGCCTGTTCATTAACTTAGCCAACTTATGACATATTACTGTTATGACATTATACATATTTACTGTGTTTGCTCTGTGGGCAAACTGTTTATCTTGAATAGTAACAATCGTAACAATCGGGAAGACTAAAAATAATGATGTTTAGAACATTTAGATCTTCCATTTGGTGTGCTATGACCAATTGGGCTTTGAATTATGGTAGCCTGTGACTAGCATATCATTCTCCCTGCCCCATCTCCTCTACCAAACTAGAGCAGCATGAAACAGGAGCACTAAAGCATTTTTTCGCACTAAAACTGGCTCACAGGGCATTAATTAATACTACACACCAACTAGACATTAATGAAAAAACAATGCAATGACACCTTTAAAGGTGGTTGTCTCCATGTCCATCATGGAAACATGATCTCTGTCTATTTTTCTTGTAGGTATTGTGAGTGAGAAGCTGCTCAGTGACTATCTGCATCATGTCTTTCCCTCATCCAGCAGACATGGTCTCACACCAGTGGCCAACAGGTGAAGTGTCACAGCAGCACAGCGCTGCAAATGCTCATTTCAAAGTCTTTTTGGAGGGAAAGCCTTGCCGTTTTTTAACTCGTATTGTTATCATACTTATATGAATTGCCTTCTAGTTAACCTGGTAACACTTTACAGATCGGTAATAAGTGGGTAATTTTATGGTAATTTATTCAATTATATTTTTAACCACATATAAGTAATTACTTTGCAGTTTCCAGACAATTAGTGGGCATTTTCTCGACAACAACAATGCAAACAGCTTTGATTTAAAGGTATAATAACGTGGTAATAATTTGTACTGCATGGTAATTACTTGTCATGTGTGGTTAAAAAATGTTTACCATCAAATTAAGTACGAATTACCATCGATTGTTATCGGTAAAGTGTTACCACCTATTAACAAATTAAGCAATGAAAAATAAGTATATAGCCTTAGTCTCCTTCCAGTAGCCATGGCTTGTTATGTAAAAGAGTTTTGGTTGACTGAATGTGGATGAATTCAAAAGGGCTAGATTGTGTTACTGGTTAAAAGTAATGAGGTAATTAAATAATTATGTCAGAATTGTGTTGTAGGTGGTGGTGGCTGCACGTCACTGCCCCCATATGTTTGGCCATTTGTTAGTATCGAAAAGATAGAAATTCTTCAAAAATGACTGAGTGTTGGTGTGGAGTGTGGGGAGGCAGGGTAGGGTGTGTTGTTTAGCTGCTGCCCCCCCCCCCCCCCCCCCCCCCCCCCTCTTAAACTCAGGTCTCCAAAGCCCCTTCCCAGAGTCATGTTTCTCTCTGCTCTATACATAGCATGTGAGCCAAGTCAGTGGTAAGCTGAGCTGCCTGAATTGGATGTGGTTTAGACTTTAGGTTACTGTGCTTAACTCTGTATCTGTTGGCCCTCAGCAGCACAATTCACACTACAGTATGTTTAGCTGTCCTAGATACCTACTAAAGCTGGACATTATAGGGATGATATTGCAATACCAATGGGTCATTCAATGCCAACTCAACCAATATTGAGAAAAGTTCCATGGGCACCATCTCAGATTTTGCTCAGAATTGTGCCAAAAATATCTGCCTGGAAGCAATTCCCAAGTTTCAGATCAAAATATGAAGCAGTTTTCGCTCCCGCTGATCACAACATTCATTTTTAATGGTTTTTGGAGGCCCATAACTTAATACTTCTATACAAGACATAGGCCTTGCATTTTTAATATTTTTAAAAATGATATAATATCAATATTCTGGCTATTAATATTGATACACCCCCAGTAGCTACTGCACAGAGAAATGCACTATTGATTAAACCAAAATGCAGTAAATGTACTTGGTTCAGTACAAATGTACATTAGCCATATTGCACAAATAGTTTTTATAAGTTGACTACAGGTACCTAGTGAGACTGGGCACCTTTTCTGTGACATGTTCAGTCAAGTCAAGTCAAGTCAAGTCAAGTAACCCTTTATTGTCACTGGTTTTTAGGCCAGCGAAATTAGCCATCAACCCATCCACATAAAACAAACATACATGAAATGACAGGGGGGTAGACAGGATGGGAAGACAGGGGTGTAAGATATACAGCATCACATGAGGAGAGGGGAGGAGAGAAAAAAACCAACCCCCAGACCATGCTCTTGAGGGAGCATGATGTGGGACAGGAAAAAACACCTCAGCAACAGAGCACATAATCAAACATTTAACAACATGCAAGACAAGGTAAGGAAGTCTTTGGGGTAATCCAGCGTAGGCAAACAGCCATCCAGTCCAGCAGCCATAACAGCGCTGGTTACACAGACCCGCCTGCCAGGCTGGCGGAAGGAGGGGGGGAGGAATGCAAGGGCGTCCCGCTGCCGTGATCTGCCAGGGGAGTTGTTATTCCAGCACTGGCCTTGAGGGAGTCGAAAGCAGATAAGATTGGGGGTTGTTTAGGCTTTAGGGCGAGCAGCCGCATTCAATGCTAAAAAGCATTGAAAAAATGCACTTTATTTTCCTGTTCAATACATTGATCATAAAAATAATATTTGTCTGGTTTTGTTGAGTGAATGACACTGAGTAATAATTACAAAGTAATATGTATCGATATTGGAATTGAATTGAATTAAATTGCACTGTATCAAAAATCGTATTGTGAGCCCTGTATCGAAAATCGCATCGGATCGCCATGTCCTAGATGATACCCAGCCCTAGCTAGTAGCTTGCGCCAAACATCTTGAAGAACTAACCACAGATCCTTTGTAGGCTTCCTGATGTATACAACCAATTTGGTGCAATTGGTTGATCATACACGTTCCTATAATCCTATAATCCCTGACTAGCAACACAGAGTAATGAAACTTTCACCACTTAAATATACATGTCTTGGCTATGTCTGATGTGAATGTCTCAACTCAACTTTTTCATATTTTACTCAGCTTGTGCAAAAAATCAGTTTCCCTGTACATATTTTCTGTGTAGGCACACAAAGTCAGGGATTTAGCAGGATCATAGTCAGGTGTATGATCAACCAATTACACCAAATTGGTTATATATGTCAGGAAGCATACATCCACAGAATATCTGTGGTAGTACTTCAAGATGTTTGGCGCAAGCTACCAGCCAAGTTCTTTCAAAAACTCTGTGCAATAGACCTAGAAGAATTTATACTCTTTTAAAGGCAAAGGGTGGTCACACCAAATATTGATTTGATTTAGGTTTCTCTTTTGTTCAGTCACTGCATTTTGTTAATTGATGAACATAAATGATTAACACTTCCATTTTTGAAGGCATTCCTAGTTGACAGCATTTTTCACACCTGCCTAAGACTTTTGCACAGTAATGTATATTTTTCACTTTTTTGACCATCAGCTGTGAGACCCCCTATTGACCAAGACCTAATTATTCACTTGATTAGTTTTATTTAAGGAAGGAGTCATTAGGTAGAAACAAAATATCTTGATATAACATTTTAAATTATGGTTTTAGATGGTACTGAAAATGGCCACAGCTCAAGAAAAAAACCCTCAGACCCCCTTTACAGAAATGACTTGATTCTTGTTGGGGTGGATGACCACATAGATAGTACCCCAGAGTGATGAAACTTTTACCAATTAAAGATACATGTCTTGGCTATGCCTTATGTGAATTAGAACATATTAATTCCACTCCTTCATATTTTACTGAGCTTGTGGAAAGAAGCAGTTTTTCTGTACACAGACGGCCTGAGCCCATCGTCCGAGTGGGATTTTCTGAGCTGTCATTATTTTCAGTACCCTCTAAACTGCTTCTTTGCATAAGCTTGGACCAGACTGCCCATTACTGCATTACAAAACAATAAGGTCAAAGCTACAGTTTGTGAGTTTTGTGGGGTATTTTCAAGTGTTATAAAGTCAATTTCCAGTCTAAACTCATTTTGACAAAATATGTAGTTACTGACAAAATATGTAGTTACAGTTTGGCTTTCTAGGACAGAATAATAAACTACAGTTTCAAAATGTCCATCTTAAGTAACACTGTCACTTGATGGAACATGGAAATAGCTTGGCTCTTGAAATCCTTTGCAGGTTGAAACACAACAGAGTGGCTTGCAATTGTTTGCAAACTGCAGTCTCACAAAACTCTGCACACACTGCAGCTATAAAAAAATTGAAAACATTCTCTACATATGTTGGAATGTATTTGTTTGTCAATTATAGCTAATTATAGCGTTAGCATGTACTTATACATCCACATATTTCATTACAAGTGATTATGTCCATTTTGAGACTAATACATTTAAAGTATCTACATTCATGGTAGAAACATGATGGTCATTAGCCTGACAAGCCAGCCCACATCAAATTCTGTGTTCTGGCCACGATGGATAGGCCAGGCACAACCCAAGGAGGGGCATCAGCAGCTGTGTTTCAGACTGCTTCTTCATGCAATAGTACAACGCTACGACCAATCAGAGCAATGAACTTGTTCACCATGACACTACATCAGTGCCTGCCCAGCGACTCTCTTCAAGGTAGACCGGTGTGATTGGTCCCACCAGATTGAGGACAATAGCTACTGCGCTTCAGTGGGCAGAGGCTATACTGTACCCAGGAGAGAAAATTCAGTTGCTACCACTAGGGTACGTTTACATTTCTAAACTAGATGGTCATATCAACTCTTTCTGTGTTCATCTGGACAATGGGATGTTGGGGTGAAAAAATGCTTCGTTATATTTTATGTCACAAATGTTATGTCTATTTTGTCAAAAAATAGAGGAAGACATCAGTGACTGACTGATCATTTGGTTTTCTCCTGTGTAGAAAACTCTTAACATTCCAAGACCTGGACACACACTTGGAGCAGCTGCTGTCAGATGGGGACATCACAGAGGAGAGCAGAGGTCAGTTTCTAACTCATTATTATACGGCTCTTTAGAATGCTGATGAACGTCTCATTGACTTTGAATGGGCCACTCCAACGTTCGGAGGTCAAATAATATTTTTATTACTCATATTACTGTTATGAGTAAGAACACTTTTTTGCAAAAATTAGGAAACTCTCTAGTAATTGAGTCTGTAACACAAGTGTTGCTTTCCAACCACGTCTTTGTGGTAGCCAGGACACAGGAGCTCCAGTTCTCATGTAGGTAGCGGATATTTGCTGTAGCTCGTCCTTTTTCGCTCTCAGAAACTGGGCCTTGATAAGCAGTGTGACAGGTAGAGAAGGTTTGTTTCTCAGTCTCTTGAGATTTTGTCGAATGTCCCCCTTCGATTTCTCGCAGGTCCCTTTTAGGTTTCATCCGTGAATCTACATGAATGGGGTTGAAAGCTGGCATGTAAAATGTAAAACGTGGCATGCAAAAATTATAAGGTGCATATCATACAGACAAAACATGAGCACTTGCCTAGTGTGGTTTTTGGCGGCCTGTTTTAATTGGCGTCTAGTTTTAGTTGACGAAAACTGATTACATTTTAATCTAGTTTTAGTCAATGGAAATTGTATTTTTGTCACTTTTTAGTAATGCAATTCTATTTAACCCAGTATATAATGCAATTCCATTTAACCCAGTACATATAGTACAATATAATACAAGTAGCTAATAGTACAGAGAAACTATCTACTACTACATCTACTAAAAAAAAACAATGTAAAAAAAGGTTCTTATTATTACATTATTGTTACCTTATAAACTCAAAAATACTGTAGGCTACATTCATTCCAGACATGGAAGATGCTCTGATTTGAATGTATAACATACAATTGTTTTAGAAAAAAAATAGGCATCACAAGACCATAAGTGATGGTATTCAAAATGTGACGTGCTCTGAATCATTCACTAACATCCTTTCAACCATGTATTTGACATTTAATAACTCCCTATTGACCATAGGAACCCGAATAGGGTAGTAGTACAGATCTGTTTCAGTTTTACTCATAGAGCTATAAAAAAGATGTTTTTCTTGCCTGTTCCTTTTCAGGCTTCTTATTGACTGTCATGATTGTACACAGCAAAAAACAAGTGCAACGAGCCTCAAACACCATCCCTAAAATCAGTAGCTTGGTCGTAATGAAAGCTTGGAAGCATAGATCGCCACGATTCATTCAAGACCACTCGAAGAATATTGCTAACAAGCACACTGATGAGGCTACCTGTTGTACTCGGTTTGCTACCCATCTAAAGCAGGTTATAGCTTGCTAAACTGCCTTCATACATCCATGAATACATCCACCAATGTCATCTTATCAGACAGGATTTTTTGTAAAGATCGCTAGTATCCATGCTTAAGGAATGTTATTTCTCCAAAACGCCCCAGGTCTCTAGCCCCACGAAGTAACATGAATGTCTGGAAGACATTAGCTAGATGTTAACACATTGCCTGTGATACATTACGTCGTGGGGCTAGAGATATTTCGTTTTGGAGAAATAATATTCGCATGATAATAATATACGCATGGACACTCAGGAGTCTTTACAAGAAATCCTGTCTAATAAGATGGTCATAGTGGATAAAAGGGTATCGAGGTATAGAGGCATTTTAGCAAGCTACAGCCTACCTTAGACGAGTAGCAAACAAACAGTGCATTAACTTGTATACCTTACGTTAACATTTGGAGCAGACATACTTTATTCATCCTAAAGAAAATTAAGGATTCTTGTGAAACAAATGTCCAAATGTTGTCTCTTCTTATTCGTCCAAAGAGGATCCCCGTCTGGCTGGCCATAGTCCTTATGTCTGCGCAATACTTTTAAATAATGCCGCGAAGGGGATCAGTCACCTGTGTCTGCAGTCCGGAACTGAGATACAAAGAACGCAAATAGCCCTACTTAAAAAAATAAATAAATAAAAATAACCTGCCTAAACGAGTTTTGGTCAACAAAAATGAAGAAACATTGTAGCATAGTTTTTATTTTGTAAGCCACATTTAGTCTCATTTTTATTCGTCATCTATATTGCATTACATATTTAATTATAGTTAAAGTCACAAGACCAGCATTTATGTCTTTTCTCGTTTTTATCACATGATAAAGGTTTGTTGACGACAATATTCAGTCATTATTTTCGTTGACGAAAGCAACACTACACCTGCCTGCTATGCTGTTGGTATTCTTTAGGCGCGTTTCCACTACAGTGAGTTCCGGGTAATTTTTCGGCCTTCTTACGGTTGGCGCGTGTCTCCACTATCGGGAAGTTCCGAAATGGGCGATCTCCCGGAACTTTTACAGGGACCAACGGAGTACCTAAAGGGATTAGGTACTCAGTTCGGCCCTGAAAAAGTTCAGCTTGTAGCCTGTGGTAAACTCGATGCTGATAGGCTGTTGTTAAACACTACCAGCCATAGGTAATCTAAAAATCACTATGCCATACGAAAATATTTTTTCGAAACAGACTAAATGAATTTCTCACAACAGAGTTCATTACAAACACAGTTGCCCATGTAACTATATTTTATCTAATCTTAGAGGTTAGTTTGAAGACAGACTCGTATTATTTTTAGATTAGCAAACTAATTCAGCATGCTAGCAGACTAATACGCTTCCTATGGAGTATTTTCATATGCCTGTTAGAGGAAAACGTACAGTCAACTCAGAGTTGTAGGAGAGCTTGTTTTGGCCGTTTCCACGATAAAGCATTTAACTTCTTGCTATGTGGTGCACAACGATTTCCTCAGGAAATTAATTACCTTCTTAAAACATGTTTACTTGGCTAACTTTAGCCTGCTAATCTTGTCATAACGTCACTCGGAACATCTAATCTTATGAAACATAGTAGACATAAATGGACTGGAAACTCACAATAAATAGGAACACTAACCACAAACGTTTAGGATTTATCCGGTTTAATTCATAAATCAACATAGAATGCAAGCCTGCAGTCAGTCATGTTCGCTGCTCTGAAACACCGAAATTTCCCTTTGTTTACTAGAGGTCCGATAAAACGTTGTTGTAGTGGAGACACGCGAGGTGAGAGGACCAACCAAACAACAGTCCCTGAAATTTTCCCTCTCCCTGAATTACCATCGGAACCTCCCCTAATGGAAACACGGCTTTTGTGTTCTAAAATACTTCCTAATTGCGAAAGCATGGAGTTGCTATTTGAGGTTTTGTATGATATGTTGTGAAAGTGGTCTATTCTAATGGAACAAAACTGAAAACCAACTTGCAGAGTACAATACAACATAGAACAGAGTCTATAACATTTTTAAAACATTTCACACAGAATATTTTTTCTTGATGTCAAAAAAAAGTATTTCAGGTGGTTTTTCTCTGTGTTTTTCCCAGGCAAATATGTGTTTAATGTAAAGTGTTTATATTTAATAAATATTTATAAAACACTCTCTTCTTGCCCTTAAAGACCAAGCAGTTGAAGGACGTCTTGGTCCCCCCACAGTGGTACTGGACCATACCAGTGGCTTTGAGGGGCTTCTCTTCGTAGATGATGATCTCCTTGGGGTAGGACCAAATTGTTCTGTGTAGAGATCCTGCACAGATCTACATGTGGCTTACCTAATGGTGAAAATAGGCTGACGTGGTAAAATAATATTTTAAGACTCTGATGGCATTGTTTGTTTGTTATTAAGGAGTTGCTTTATTGCTGAAATGTTTTCCATCATTTAGATCGATCATTTTTGTCTTTCCTTCCGCATGAACTAAAGGTCATTGGCCACAGCAACTTCAGCTCTATCAGAGCCACTACATGCGTTTTCAAAGGTAATTTAGGGCTTTACTCACTAATCACCATTAAGTTAATTTGATTTGTGATTGCAACATGATTAGTTTAGTTACTTTCACAATCCTTTGGAAGAAATAATAGAAAAGTGCCTATGACAACGTAGAGGTATGCCAAAAGACTGGAATGTTAAAGAAGACCTCAGATGCTTATTTCCTCTGTTGTATATTACTTTTATTATATTCTGGGGAGTAGTGAAATAGATTACCATGCTTCGATGTGCCAAAAGACATAGCTAGGTCTTACACTGCTACCTAATGATTTTCTTAAATATTTTCTTAGACTTTTTTTGACTTATTTTTTCAATGTTATTTTTTCAAAATTAATATATCAGAGGATCTTTGCAACAAAAGTTGACAACAATGCTATGTGGTACATATAGTATATGACAGAATGGCAGCATCATCAATGTACCCTTTTGTGTGTTAGTATTCTTATTTTGATACATGTATTTTTTCAAAAAACATTTCCACCCCCCTTGCAGGGAAGTGGCTGTACGAGGTGCTCATCTCCTCCCAGGGCCTGATGCAAATTGGCTGGTGCACTCTTAACTGCAGGTTCAATCAAGAGGTAACCAGAATGACATGAAAATAATAACAAAATCAATTTGACAGTGAATTTGTCACAATTAAGTCTTCATCACTGTTTTATATCTGCTGTTGTGAACATTTTAGTAAAATGTTCTGTTGTTAATGTTATACACCTTATATATTAAGCTTTGGCTAGGTCCAGCTCTGCTTGCCCCTCAGTCTGAAGGGGTACACAGCAAAACCGGCTAAAGCTGTATAATCTCCGGAAGTAATTCCCTTTCTATGGGTAGAAGCGACAAATGCGATAAGAGCGTCAAAAGCAATGAACGTCAAACTTTGGGCGATTCGCGCAACTAGATGGGTTTGGAGACAGCAGAACTTTATGCAAATTAGTTATGATGCATTTTGGCTGTAAATGACCAGCAACCAATTGGAATAACTTGTCTCATGTTGTTGGATGGTCTGGTGAGTTGATAACAATAATAATAATCTTTACGTGTATATCACAATTCATACAAGTGCTTCACAGTTTGGCAAGAAAAACACAAGACAACATTTCTTGCAGCTCAGTGGCGCCGTAGCAGAACAACACAATGATGCAGTGACGCAACGCCCCGTTGATGCAATGATGAATTGTTTGACAAGTCTATTACTAGCATGGTTACTAGCATAGTTTCTAGCATGTTACTCTTCAAAATTTTTATTGCACAAAATATTGTTGCTATTTAATAAACAACAAAACCTTACGTAATACTTTTTTGGGTGTAATTTGATTAATTCCAGTCTGTTTTTCTCAACCTCTTGTGTTTGAGTACCTCATTTAATATTTTGGGCTGAGCAATAACAGCGTAGCACAACACAGCCACTGGCTGCTTTAGATGGTTATGCAAGATGGAATGTTTGACAGTAAAGAAAATTATTTTGAGGGTCTTCAGCGATTTTTCAGCTTTAGTCGGTTTTGGTGTGTACGCATGATTAGTCATGATAAGATGTTGACACTGAGAAGTTGGACAGTTTTGTGCTTTGTTTTTCCCGTTTTGTGATCTAGGTCTTTTCAAAATGGTTTTGACCAGGGTCAGTTGATCAATAAGGCCAGTTATCTATTTCAGACAGATTAACAATCAACTGAGCGAAAATATAGGTCTGTAGCTAAATTGAGAGCAAATGATAAACTTATATTTGTCTATCTTTAATGCAAGGAACATCCGTCTGTGTGTGTGTGTGTGTGTGTGTGTGTGTGTGTGTGTGTGTGTGTGTGTGTGTCACTCTGGCTGATCCACGCACAACTCTTGTGCCATTTTTTCTACTGAGCTTGACTGCAGTGCCAAGTTTCATATTGTTAGGACAACAAATGCCGAAAATATTGGTAAAACAAGCTTCGATTGTCTGTTTACATACATAAAGGAAAGCAAACGTTGCAACTCCCAATGTCATCCCAAATTTAAAAAAAAACCTCACTTTTGGGCATGAGTGTGCCTCTCACTTCGCATAGTGCAGTACGCAACACGGCTACATCCGCGTGCACAAAAAGCCGCGCACAGGCCACGTGTTTCCTGAGTAAAATTTTATCCACATGGCCATACACATACATGCATACAAACGAAATGTAGCATGTGCAGACGGAACTTTTCGTACACGTCACAACTTCTGCATATCCCACATTCACTACGTGCACATGGCAGGATCGGATTGGATTGGATTGGGAGTTGCTATTGATTGCAATTGATTGGGTGTTGCTACCCAACGGGTAGTCTGTCCCAAAATCCAAGTGCACATGGAGTTCGTGTAATTGGATAATGGTCAGAGATCTGGCCGTTTCCGCTATGCTAGGTGGCGATGTGTTCCTTTCAACAAGTGGTGTTAGAACTACTTTTGGTTGACGGCTGCTAAAAAGAAAATAAACAAACTATCTGGCGGCATACAAACAAAGATGGCGTTCGAGGAGGTTGACAAAGCAGCATTTACATACATGTTGTGCATTCTCCTTTGTTTGGAAGTCCGTATAAACGAACAAACAGCGTTTTTAGTTTCCTAGATACGACACGAACTGTGCCGTCGGCGTTTGTTATTACAAGCAGTGCATTCCAGTGCATGCGCAGTACGCAAATCCAATATGATCCTGTGCACAAGGCAACACCAAGCGGATTAACATCGGCTTAAGCCAGGGGTTGCAATCGGATTCGCGAAACCAATCCCTATAATATCTTTAGCCTGTGCACATGAATTTGATATGATCCCAATCCCTTTCCAATCGGATTCAACTCGTCCATGTGCACGTAGTGATTGTAAAACAGACTTTCATCTCGCATAGTGCAGTGCAATGTAGATGACAGTTGGAAGAGATGTACTGTTACTGTACGGATTGTCTTGGTAAATTGGTAAATATCCATCTCAATGTATCCACTTCAAGTTTCACTCAACCAATTCGTTACATCACAGTTGTGTTTTGTAGTCTTCCTGGCTCACAATTTAGAATTCAGCACTTACAACTACATGCTGTAGCTTTTTGGTCATTAAAAGTCATGTTAAATGTTAGGCCAAAATTTACATAGTGTTTTGTTATCTCCTCATCTGTCTAGCTGTCCTGCTGTTCAAATAAAAATAATACAATTATTATGAGCGAAGCTCATATTGGTTTTTTTTCCCACTTTATTTAGGTGTTTTTTCCACAGATTTTCCGTCAACGATTGGAGGGACACTGAAACACTGGGGAAGATGAAACTTTGTGGGCTTGTAGCCCTAGTAGGCTAGTAGCGAATGGAGGGCCACCCCCCTTTGTGCCAGTGTCCTGTAAAGAGGGGGAGACCTCAAAAAGTTTTTGCTGACTCAATGACCGTTTCAATCAACAAAATATTTTTTTTTTTATGTGTCTGTGTTATGGAGAAATATTGACCCAGCCCATATCAAAGGATTTATCTTGAGAAGAACCCTTTCAAAGCTGTAGTTCGTGTTGAACAAAATTGAAGACGTAGCACCAGATATGGTGACATTTCATTACAGGGGGCACTGTTTTCCATCAAAGCTAGAAGTTCAAAAACAGTTTTTCCTACATAACCCGCTAAAAACATTATCCAAGACAACTACTTTTTTAGTATATCGCTGTTACAGAGGTGTATCGACCCAGCTCATACACACTCAGTTGTAGCATAGCGCCACCTACTGAAATGGGTAAATACAAAAATTCTCAGACCGAGAAGGTGGGAATTGTACAAAATAGGTCATGTACGATCAGCATAATAATCTTTAAAAACACTCTAAAAATAATCTCATAAAAGTTTCCTATTATATGGTGAACGCTACAAACATATTTTTTTCTCTTGAACTCCACTGAACCTCACGCATTGAAAACACCAGTCGACGCACACTTCCATCAAAAACTATTTCCGTCAATAGTCACAGGGTGTTCATGTGAATCTCACCAAATTTGGTATATGTCATCTGCAAATAATGCTGAAAAAAAGTTATCAAATGATATGTCTTGAGATGAGCCATTTCAAAATTACACTACAAATAAAATAGAGCGACCAGCTTAAAAAAGCTTGACAGTCAATATCTTGACTTCTAATCGCCGCATTTTATACAACTTGAGAGATTAAATCTACACAGCATTCTTAGCATGCATGCTACATTTCACCCAAGACAATGAATTTGTTTTGGTATGTCGGTGTCACAGAGGTGTATCAACCCTACCCATGAATACTCATTTGTAGCATAGTACCAGCTAGTGCAATGGGGAAATTTTAAAATGGGATTTTCAATTGCCAATATTGTGCACCAAGAAGGCCAGAACTGCACAAAATTTGTCATGTACAATCAGCAAGACAACCTCTGCAAGCATGGCAAGTATCGTGAAGTTTCATGCTTAGGAGGCGCTGTAATTTCACAAGTTCACATTTCAGCTATTATTTTGGCTATTATGGTTTAAAAACATTTTTCCTTATATTCAGTGAAACCTGTTGCATGAAAATCACCTGTCCAAAAATGTTGAAATACAAAAACAAAACCAATTTAAAGTGAAAAAACAGCACCAACAGGATTTGAACCTGCTTGATATCAGCATAGAATGCCATAGCACTAGCAGCTCACACCACGATTTCCAACTGAAGAGCTACTCTAGTGGTCAAAGTCAACCAGTTAGACCTTCCCACAGTAACCATTTAAAACTGTGTTTTGTGAATGCAAGGCCCATCAAAACATTTTACTTCACTTGACCATTACAAATCAATACCATGTGGATGTCGTACCACGTACCCCTATGCGGTACATCTAGTTTCATTGTTAGTTCCTGATTGTATCAGCTAATATCACCCATTAAAACATGTAAGGTATACTAAAAACACAGTACCCCATCTTCAGCAGGCTCTGCACTAGTTGGAGTTAATTTGTGGAGTATTGAATAACAGATTTTGTAACATGCTTAACTTTTTTTTCTTCTTTTTTGGTCAGGAAGGTGTTGGTGATACACCTGACTCTTATGCTTATGATGGAAACAGGGTGCGAAAGTGGAATGTAACCACTACAAATTATGGCAAGGTGAGAATAATGTAATATACCTTAAATTACAACTGCTTGTGAGGTGTTCCAAATGGTTTGTTTTAGTCTTAAAACTTTCCAACGGCTATGTTGAACAATTGTGTTTTTTTTTTCCACAGTCATGGGCCGCAGGTGACATTGTTAGCTGTTTGATTGACCTGGATGATGGCACGATAACATTTTGTTTGTAAGTGAGACTTCAGGGGACTTTATCTAAGCAGACACAATTCTGGTGTCCTTGCTCATCTTAATTGTTCTCTTTATGTCATGTTTCTTTCTACTTCAGAAATGGGCAGTCCCTGGGTACTGCTTTCAGCGACATTAAGATGGGCCCCGGAATAGCATACTTTCCTGCCATCAGTCTCTCCTTCAAAGAGTCAGTTGCGTTCAACTTTGGCAGCCGCCCTCTAAGATATCCTGACAAATATCTGTCTGTGTATGAAATGAATACAAGTTTTCCAAAGCAGGTGCACATATGTAACTAGATGCACAACATAGCGGTGCATGGTATGACCGTCACAGTGTGCTGTGACGTTCAGCACAAAGGGAATTACTGTGTCCCTATGGAATGGATGGATGGATGGATGTCCTCTCTGCCTCTGCCAAAAGGCAGTTTTTTTTTTTTAAATTATAGCATCCCCTATGGAACATATTTTCCGAAACAAAATGTGCTTACAAAGGTTGGAGTAGTGATCCCAAATAGCAGATTTAATGCTTGCGACAACATTGCTCTGTTTTGTTAATATCAATATCAAAAGACTGTTTTTTTTTTTCAGTTTGAGCCAAATCTCTAAATTGTTCTATGGTGTGACTGTCCCAAACTTGGTTCAGTATATATTGACTTAAAGGTGTACTTCCACGAGAAACCGTTTAGTACTTGCTCTTTTGAAATATGATAGGTCACCCCGAGTTGCATATGCATGCTGCATATCAAAATGTTTTTCTACCCCCATTTTCTATATCAGTCAAAAGAAGACAATAGGCTGGAAAAATGACCCAATGCAAAAAGGGCCTTTGGCGTGACGCAGACGTGAAAATACATATAAGAGAAACTGACCGAATGGGCTTTAAATGATGTTAGCCTGTGACTCGCATAAGATTAGCAGGCTAGTTAAATGACTGAACTGCATTTAGCCGGGCACTTGCACTGTTTTGTCATGCAAATATTACCATTCTGAAACGTTCATTGACAAACGGTCAGGAAGCGACTGTGCTTGTGCCATCTCTCTTTCCTCTTCGGATTCAGGATCAAACACATAAGGTTGTATCTCCGAAGACATTCTGTGTGCAGTTTTAGCGCTGTCAAGTTGACTTTTCCCCACTCTGCTATCAAGTTGACTGTGGGGCAAAGGAAGCTGCAGGGAGCGTGTCACGCCTCTGGTGAAATCGTGTCGTTCTCCCGTCCCCACCCCCTCCACCAAACTAAAACAGCCTGAAACAGAAGCACTAGAACATTTTTTTTCATCAAAACCAGCGCACAGGGCAATTATCAATACTAGAGAACACCGCAAAATTAATGAAAACATGATGGAAGTACACCTTTAAAAAAAAAAATAGAATGTGGAAATGCGACTTGACACCCCTGGTATAATTTTGTGTTTATTTTAGTAAGTGATCATTTTTTCCATATAAAAAATGATCTAAGTGTAGGGATTTAACTAACCTCACTGTCACTGAAAACAATGACGCAATATTATGATTTTAATATGGGCACTTTCATGGACAGCTATAACTTGTTGACAGACCCATTTAAAGGTCATGACACTGAAAACACCCATGAAGCCCATGACATGTGCATATGGTAAGTTTTTCTCTGAGAATTTTTTAAATATGTAACTCTATGTTCACACCACTGAAAGTATTGTGTTTTGTTGTCCTTTGATGTGACACCTTTAAATTATTGTCACTGATATAATGTTGTGTGTATAACATAATTTTGAAGAAAAAAGCAAACTGATCAACCACTAATGACAGTTAAAGGTAGCAATAGCAGGGTTAATTGACACAAAAGCTTGAATGCCCTTTAATGCTACTGCAAATGTCCACTGGTGTGACGATTTGGGCTGTCACAAAACGACCAAGATGTCACACAAAAGGACAAAATCTCATAAGAGAAGCTCTTAAAACAAATAATTACAATTTGTTTGAATGATTTCTCTATTTTTTGACAACTTCTGCCTAATTTAAATTCAAAAAGGATTTAAATAGCAATATTTGTTGCCGTTTTTGGAATTAATATTCAATCTTATGAAATGCCATTAAATGACCTGAAAATAAATGTACTTATTACATAACATAAATGTAAACCGCTTAATAATCTGAAACTTTGGGATTTTTCATTGCTCCCATGGAGGTATGTCTGGTGTATTTTTTTAGCAAAATGTGAGATGGTGCCCATGGAAGCACTGGTTGAGTTGTCATGGAATGACCCATATATGTATGTATATGCATATATATATGTGTGTGTGTGTGTGTGTGTGTGTGTGTGTGTGTGTGTAAATCGTAGAAGCATAATGAGCACTTTAGATGTACCATTGAGTCTTTGTCCTAATGAGGTGCCTCTTCTCTGCTGTGCCATGCCTTTGGGAAGTAATTACTTTGTTTGTCCAATCTGAAGACTCCTCACTGCACTGCATACACCCAACTTGGTTTTAGATGTTTTGTCCTTGGAATGGACCAGTTTTTGTCTAACCCATAGGCTACACCTCAAATAAGCATCGCTTGCATATGTGGTGCAGTCACTTCCCACTGAGTATAGCGTCATCTATGGTTACAGTGTATGCTCCACAACCACTTCCAAATCGGTTCAGCACCTGGTGTAGCCACAAACATAGGTTGTTGCTCCATGAAAAGGCTGATATTGGGTGACACAGGAGCCCATTGTGCAACCATCCTTCTGTCTACAATGTAATAATAATAATAATAAGCTTTACTTGTATAGCACAGTTCATACATGCAAGATGCAGCTCAAAGTGCTTTACAGTTTAGCAGGGTTGTTACAGGACAACATTTCTTGCAGTCCAGCGGTGCCGGAGCAGATGAGTACAGTAGCAAACTGACTCTTGCGTGAACACGGGTAGACAGTCCTTGTAGGCCCTAGTCAGCAATCGTTGTAGTCCAGTGGCGCTAGAACTATGCAATGCCCTGTTAATGCGGGCTCTTATGTGAACATAGGTCAGCAGTCTTTGCAAACCAGAGGCACTAGACGAGGAAAGTTCATTTAGGCGCAGTCGGTTGTTAGTGTCCCCAGGGAGCAACAGGGGTGAGGAAAAACTCCCTGTTTTTCTAGGAAGAAACCTCAGGCAGAACCACGTCTCCCGGGGGAGCCCATCTGCCGGGGCTGGTAACGGGAAGTCTGTGACTGTTTGAAGGGCCTTTGGTCTGGGCAGGGAAGTCTGGCTGAAGGGACTTTGGTCTGAGTAGTTAGGTATAGGCATGGTTGAATATGTAGGTCTTTAGTTGTTGCTTGAAGATGTTGATGGATTCTGCTTCTCTGATGTGCTGTGGTAGGGCATTCCATCTCTTTGGGGCGTAGTATGAGAAGGCCGATTCCCAGATCCTTTTGGATGGTGCGTCTGGAATCCTCAGGAGACCAGCATCTGCGGATCTAAGGGCTCGTGCAGGGGTATAAGACGATAATGCGTCAGTAATATAGCATGGGGCAAGGCCATTTACAGTTTTGAATACCAGTAGTAGTACTTTGAAGTGAATTCAATAAGATACGGGTAGCCAGTGTAGTTCAGCCAGTACAGGAGTAATGTGCTCCATCTTTCTTGTTTTTGTTAGTAATCTTGCAACCGAGTTTTGAATAAGCTGCAGTTTTTCAATTGATTTTTTTGGGAGGCCTGTGAACAAGGCATTGCAGTAGTCTAATCTACTTGTAATAAATGCGTGAACAAGTTTTTCAGCGTCTGGCTGGGTCAAGAAGGGACGAACTTTTGCAATATTTCTTAGATGGAAGTATGCTGTTTTAGTAACCTTGTTGATGTGTGGTTTGAGGCTTAGGTCAGAGTCAAGGATGACACCTAGGCTAGTTACCTGTTCTCTGACATATTGTTTTAGGTTACGTAGACTGGGGAGGAGAGCTTCACGTTTGTCTTTAGGGCCAATAAGTAGTAGTTCAGTTTTGTTTTCGTTTAATTTTAGCAAGTTATTGCTCATCCAATGCGTGACAGCTGACAAACAGGAGGTTAAAGACTGTAGAGCTGTGATTTTGTTTGGCTCAACTGAGATATAAAGTTGTGTATCATCGGCATAACTATGAAAGTCTATATTATGTTTTTTAATATAGCATGTATAATGAGAAAAGGAGGGGGCCAAGACAGCTGCCTTGACGAACACCGAAGGGTACGTCATGATTTTTAGATATATGATCTCCTATACTAATATAGAATTGTCTTCCGGTGATGTATGACTCAAGCCATTTTAGTACATGGCCTGAGAGGCCCACCCAAGTTTTGAGACGATGTAGTAGTATGTTGTGATCGATTGTGTCAAAGGCGGCACTTAGGTCCAAGAGGACTAGGGCAGAGACTTTGTTTGTGGCTGTACTGAGTCTGACGTCATTTACTATTTTGGTTAAAGCAGTCTCTGTGCTATGATTTGCTTTAAAGCCTGATTGGAATTTTTCTAGGATGTCATTTTCATTAAGGAATTGGTTGAGCTGTATGAAGACAGCCTTTTCAAGTATTTTGCTTATAAATGGGAGGTCGGAGATTGGTCTATAGTTATTATGACCGCCGCTAGCGAAGCTAGGGAGAGCGGTCATTATAGTGTTGCCGCAACTTTTTTCCCTTTTTTTCTTTTTTTTCAGCAATTTTCCGTCAACGGTTTCCGGGACACTGGAAGTCTGGGGGACATGAATCTTTGTAGGCATATAGCCCTAGAACCTTTTGAGCGACTAGAAGCTTTTGGCCCCCAAGGGCCACCCCCCCGCTTTGACAGGGTCCGTCAAAGAGGGGGAGACTGACAAAAGTTTTTGCTGAATAACTCAATGAATGTTTCACCCAACAGCATGAAATTTTTGTCATGTGTCGGTTTCACAGAGATGTATCGACCCAGCCCATAAACACTCACTTGAAGCATAGCGCCACCTAGTGATATGGGTAAATGCAAAAATTGGGATATTGAGTTCCCAATATCTTGGACCGAGAAGGTGGAAACTGTGCAAAATACGTCATGCACGATTACCACAAAGACTTCTAACACCACAGCACATGCCATAAAATTTGGTCCATAGGGGGCGCTGTAATTGTAGAAAATGTCATTTTGCCTATTATCTAGAGAATGCTAACGTTTACAACAATTTTTTTTTTTATCGTGAAATCTATTGACCCTCATGCATTGAAAACACTGGTCGACGCCCACTTCCAACAAAAACAATTTCCGTGAAATTTTAACATTGCGAAAACGAATCTGAACGAACTCGTCGTAGGCCGGTCATTTGAATCTCACCAAATTTCGTTTATGTCATCTACAGACAATGCTGACAAAAAGTTATGAAAGGATTTATCTTGAGATAAACCGTTTCAAAGTTAAACATAAATGAACATTTAACACGTAGCTTAAAATTGTTCAAAAGTCCATATCTTGGCTTTTAATTGCTCAAATTTGGTCAAAGTTGACATGCCATCTCTACACAGATTTCTGTTCATGTGTACTAAATTTTGTGACATTTCGTCATAGGGGGCGATGTTTATCAGCGAAGCTAGGTGTCAAAAAACAGTTTTTGTTAAATAACTCGTCAACAATTTTGCCCAAGACAACGATTTTCAGTTAGTATGTCGGTGTTACAGTGGCGTATCGACCCAGCCCATAAGCACTTACTTTAAGCATAGCGCCACCTAGTGATAAGGGTAAATGCAAAAATTGAGATTTTGAGTTGCCAGTATCTTGGAACGAGAAGGTGGGAACTGCACAAAATACGTCACGCATGATCAGCACAAAGACCTCTAAAACCACAGCACGTGCCATACAGTTTCGTCCATATGGGGGTGCTGTAATTGCACAAAATGTCATTTTCCCTATTATCTAGAGAATGCTAATGTTTATAACCAATTTTTTTTATTGTGAAATGTATTGACGCTCACGCATTGAAAACAGTGGTCGACGCCCACTTCCAACGAAAACAATTTTTGTACATTTTTAATATTGCGAAAACGAATCTGAACGAACTCGTCATAGGCCGTTCATGTGAATCTCACCAAATTTCGTATATGTCATCTACAGACAATGCTGACAAAAAGTTATCAAAGGATTTATCTTGAGATAAATCGTTTCGAAGTTACACGTCAATGAACATTTAACACGTAGCTTAAAATTCTTCAAAAGTCCATATCTTGGCTTTTAATTGCTCAAATTTGGTTCGTGTTGACATGCCATCTCTAAACAGCTTTCTGTTCATGTGTACTAAATTTTGTGACATTTCGTCAAAGGGAGCGATGTTTATCGCCGAAGCTAGGTGTCAAAAAACAGTTTTTGTTAAATAATTCATCAACAATTTTGCCCAAGACAACGGTTTTGTGTTAGTATGTCGGTGTTACAGAGGCGTCTCGACCCAGCCCATAAACACTCACTTGAAGCATAGCGCAACCTAGTGATATGGGTAAATGCAAAAATTGGGATTTTGAATTGCCAATATCTTGGAGTAAGAAAGTAGGAACTGCATAAAATATGTCATGCACAATCAACACAAAGACCTCTAAAAGCACAGCACATGCCATAAAATTGGGCCCATAGGGGCCGCTGTAATTGTAATTTTGCGTATTCCTTTCACAAATCACTCCTACACACTATACAAACACACACAATGTCATTCATTCAAAACCTACATCCATGACCACTTCCAGGAAATCATTTCCACACAAATTCTCACCTCACAACACTGCTCTGCCACACACTTATCATACCAACAGTTCCCACATTTCAATACACTGCGGCGGTCATACCATGTACTGCTATGCGGTACATCTAGTTTAGTGTGTTATAGTCCAGATTTGGTTTCTTTAGCAATGGCTTCACTACAGCAGTTTTAAAGGTGCTTGGGAAAACACCTGTGAGAATGGAGGTGTTAATGATTTGTAATAGGGGTGTGGAGATGTAGTTAAAATTATTTTTCATAAGGTAAGTGGGAATAGGGTCAAGGCTGCATGTTGACCGCTTGCTATGTTTAACAAGTTTATAGAGATCGTCTTCCGTAATGACGCTAAAATTCTGTAGGGTCGGTGGTTCCCTGCTCGGGGCATCATGTAGATAGTTAGGGTCTCGAATGATTTCTGCTCTAATGGCTAGTATTTTGTTCGTGAAGAATTCTGCAAACTCTTTGCATTTTGGAGTGGTGGCTAGATTAAGCATTAAGGCTGCTCGATTATGAAAAAAATCTGAATCACGATTATTTGGGCCAAAACTGAAATCACGATTATCCAAACGATTATTTTGTTTTCCTCAGTAACATGCTTCATTTATTGAAAATGTATTCAAAAACATTTTGAAAAAACATTCTTGTACCTTGGGATTTTACCCTAATACCTTTCTTCGTAAACATTAGTAAGTCTCCTTTGATGTCTAATGTACAAACAGTAGAACTGTCTAATGTATACATCTAATGTACAGTACAAACAGTAGAAAATAATTAGGACAAAAACATTGTTGCCCTCGATTTTATTTGTTTTGAGATCGTTTGGCCCTGAAATCGTTATCACGATTAGAATTCGATTCATTGAGCAGCCCTATTAAGCATATCACAAATTGGCGCAGGATTTAGTACTTTTTCAATTGTAGAGAATAATACTCGTGTGTTGTTGTGATGGTCTGCAATAATTTTTTTTATAAATAGTTTTTTCTTTCTGTGCGTATTGCATTGTTATAGGTAATAATATGTTCTTTAAGGATTATACGATTTACTTCTAATTTAGATTTTCTCCATGCTCGTTCTGATGCTCTGCATTGCCTTTTTTTCTCTCTTATTGACTCATTTATCCATGGTGAGGTTTTAATTCGTGAGCTGTATTTTGTTTTTAAAGGAGCAACTTCGTCTAAAATTTCCTTTAGGTTGCTATTAAAGCCAGCCACCATCTCATCGAGCGATTGGTGGCCATTGATGAGGTCACGGGTACTAATAAGTTTGGTGATTTTTTTGTTTCGCTGATTCATTTATGTATCGTTTGTGGGTTGCACCGGTCTCTCTGTTGCTATGTATAGTAAATGGGAATTCAAATAAGACGCAGGAATGGTCGGAGATGGCTATATCCGACACGGAAATGTTAATGTTTGCGGGTTGCGATATTACTAGGTCGAGCGTGTTTCCTAGTTGATGAGTAGCTTCTTTTACGTACTGATATAGCCCAAAGCCGCCCAAGGTGTTCAGCAGGTCTTTACCATTTGAGTCACCGCTTTTGTTAACATGAATGTTAAAATCTCCCGTGATAATTATTCTGTCGTAGTTTGTAAGTACCGCTGACACGAGGGTGGAGAAGTCAGATAAAAAGGTTGGTGAGCTTTTTGGTGGAAACTGTGCAATGAAGAAATGGAAAGCAAAGCCTTGACAGTTTTCCTAAGTGCAGCACAAGTGGTTTAGGTGGTTAGGTGGATGACACCAAGGTCAACATCAAAAGTCAGAAAGTGGAGGGCTTACCTAAACTCAATTTAGTAGACAAGCTGTTTAGGGAAGACGGCAAGAATATCAGACTACCTATTACCTTTTAGTTAGTTGTGAGTTTTTAAAGTATTTGTAAATTAATGAACGGTGTAATAAGCTGACAGTATTCATTTAATATTTACAGTTACACTAAGATTTAAGATTTGTGACACTGAAGTCTTTTGCAAAAAAAAAAGAAAAAAGAAAAACAGTGGTTTCAATGCGACCAAGTTTATGCACACTGAAGGGGAAAAAAGAGTTTTGCAGTTTTTACATTAGGGCACATAAACATTGTTTTCTTGAGAGCACATGTCCATAATAAGCATCATTTTCTGTAGGGCACACGCCCATAAACATTGTTTTCCCTAACAAAGCTGGTGTCCACATATCCTGTCGAGGGCTACAGACCACTGCAGGATCCCCCCACTGCCGACCTCATCAAAGCCAATAGGCTGCTGGGTTACATCAAAACAGTGCTGGCCACAAGCATTGATACGCAGGTACACCTTTCAGTTGCCATGATTACGTTACCACCATAGGCATGATATCTTTAAAGCAACACTAAGTAGTTTTTGTCTTCGGTCGCCCTACAGGTTGGTGGCAGAATTGTCTCTCATTCACACTAAAAACAGACGGCCCGGTCCTTCAGACTTACTTAGTATTGCTATGGAGGGTAGCAAAGCGAATTCAGAAGTGCCTTTCACCCAGTTACAAGTTAATTGAACAACTTAAGTGGTTTTGGAAGCATTACTTGAAGGTTAAAAAGACTACTTAGTGTTGCATTAAGGACCTCACTGAACAAAGCCAAACAGCCAACCCATTAAATATACATACATACACTCATCATGAGCATGAAGGTCATATTCGTTTTGAGCTTATAATGATGGAATTTGAACCATTCCCTTTCCAGGATGGAATAATGATACAACAAACAACTTTGATGATTTTTAAAACCCAAGAATAAGGTGCATAAGTGTGAATTTATTTTGGGTTTTATATAATTCACAGAGAGTTAAAATTATACATACAGACTTAAATATGTACATACATGCCCACTAATATTTTGTAAAAAAATTTTAGCAAGTGTCATCTTGGCCAGATGCTTTTTTTCTGTCAACAAGTATCTAGCCTTGAAGCATAGTGCAGAATTTTCAATAAGATTGAGGTCGGGGCTTTGGGAAGACCATTCCAGAAGTTTCCATTCCAAAGCTAGTTTTGATGTTGGGGGTTATTGTCCTGTTATAATGCTCAGTAGTGTCAAAGTAGCAAACACTTAGCTGTTCACTTTAGGTGAAATTGAATAATTTGGGGGTAGTCCATCTTCTTCACACATTTCCTACACTTGGTTATCTGTGTTTACAGACAAAGTTGATGTTGGTAAATATGAATTTACATCATATGCTTAGTTTTGAGGAATTTATATCCATCCCTTAAGAATCCACCAAAAATGTGTTTTCATTTTAATGTTTTGAAATGTGCACACTGCAATTTCAGATCTGATGATGCATTGGTAGAATGGTTAACCTTCCTACATGCCACACAGGCATCTGGAGTTTTATTTTTTTATGTTATCCTTTTATGTGCTTTTTTTCCCTGGCGGGGCAATACTGTACTGTTGCAGCAGCAATTTTCAGTATAATTCTCCAAAATAGCCTAGCTCATAGCCTACCTAATTGCACTTATGTAAAATATCATGCCATCTAGGCTGCCTTTACCCATAGGCTTATCCTTATTAATAACTTGGTAGAGAACTTATGATACCTACCAATAAAACTGGCATTATAACATGTCCACACAAGCAAAACTTATTATAAAGCAAAGACATATTATTAAAATAAGACCCACCACACACATTTCTGACACTAAGCTAAAGGCATGGTTAATGACACATACATCAGGCCGTTGTGAGCTATAGACAAGGTGAAATGTCTTCAAGTTCCAAAAAGATGTCCAGTTGCATACGTCTTAGCTCTTTTGAGTAGCCTAATCTAATGATTTACTAAGTGAAAAGAGAAAACTGGCAAATATTTCACATTATGACCCTGGAATGGACTGCTGCTTTCTGATTGGTTGCTAGGCATGCAGTAAAATCGTGCATTTTACGGTTTTAAGTCAGCTTGGCGGAGCAAACTTTTTAGGCTCTACCTTGTTGACTTAAAACCGTATAATGCACGCCTCGTCGGATGTTACCCCTTACTTATACCAAACAAAACAGAAGAACCACGGCTTTACGACGTGACCCCCCGCTTTTTGCGCTCAAGTACCGGCAAGATTTTTTTTAATTAGCCAAAATCTAATATTGGAGCTCTGCACAGGCATTACTCTCGTAACTACTCGCAAACATGTGATCGCATAGACGTCACAAACAAGGCATATCACAAGAAAGTACAGAATTTCAGCTTTCCAATGACACCAAGCACATACTTCTGCATTGAATGTATCATGTTAAAACCAGGTATCAAATGTTTGCCAAGTAACGATTTGACAAATTTTTACTTGACCCATTTTACACTCACGGTTATCAGTCAATGCATAATGTGAATAGCGGAACTTACAGATTCTACTGCTATCATGCATTTCTCTGTCAAAACACGTTTCATACAGTTTTGAAATGTCCCTTAAAATGACCAAGCTTAAAAATAAAGGTAGTAAAAATACCTTGAAAATTGACGAGGGCCCATAGGGTTAAACCATGCGCCAGGCACAATGTTCATTTTTCCCATCATCAAAATAGTCTCGGGACTGCCCCCAAAGCAACTTGCATGACAGACTTCAGACAATGCGCATATGATCGTGAAAATAAAGCCCTGTGTGGGACTTGCTGTCATTCATCGCATTTTCATCAATCACATGTTCTGGGCTTCTTGTAAACCTCATGTGCGTGCTTAAGACAGGACTAGACAAGACTTTCTAGGGTTTCATGAAGTGTGGCTTAAATGTCTTAATGCAATGTTTTCAGCCTCAAGTTAGTTGATGCTTACAGAAACAAGGTTTATCCAGTTAGGCGCCGCTATCTTTAGTGACTCATGTTTAACAGATGGTACTGTGTTCTTAGGTCTGAAAGCCTCACCTTGACTTCTCAAAACATACTTTTTATTACTGTGGCCAAATAGCTCAATCTTTGTCTTTTATGACCATAAATCCTTTCTCCAGGAGTCAAGTAGTTTATCTATGTTGGCTGCTGAAAAATTCCGTTTGAGCTTGAATGTGCAGATTTTGGAACAGGTGCTTCTTTCTTGGTCGGTACCCTCTAAATCTATGCTGATTTAAAACTGACTTTACTGTGTACAATGACTCTGATGTTTCAGCAGCTTCCAGTTCATGGCAGCCTTAAGCCTAATGAGTTTTGGACTGTTCTTGAACATCCTAACCAATTTTCTTTCATCTGACCCAACATGGTTTGGGTCTTCTGCTAGACCTTGTCAAATGGTAAACACCCAAATAACTTATACTTGTATACAGTTGTTTGAACTGATATTCTTAAAGCTGCAGTTGTTAAAAAATGCTCCAAAAGACTTCTCCAACTAAGGCAAATCTACAATTCTCTTCTTAGATCTTCCTGTACTTTCCCATTGTCTCAGTATCATTCAGTCAATGAGAGCTGCCAAACACATTGTGTTTATGCTGGCAATGGGAAACTACCAGCTGCAGTCGACCATAATAACTAGCAAAAGGTTCATAGGCCTTGGCAATGTAAAGTTAAAAGACATTCTGGCCCTTCAGCTTAACTTATTTGGGGATTGTATGCATATTTTTGAGCATGTGTGTATAATTTTGACCCTTTGAAAATTGGATAAAATCAAAAATAAATTGAAACTTTTGTACCCAAATCTTGTTTTGAAAAATCATGGAAGTTGTATGATGTATTACTTTTCCACTCTGAACAGTTCAAATAAACTCAAAAACCCAAAAGCAAAAAAAGA
The DNA here is from genome assembly GCA_027475355.1 of Coilia nasus. Lineage (NCBI taxonomy): Eukaryota > Metazoa > Chordata > Actinopteri > Clupeiformes > Engraulidae > Coilia > Coilia nasus. The sequence continues at coordinate 1,897,051 of CM050211.1, forward strand.
AAGATTCAAATAAATCATTAAAAGTTATTATTACCTTTATGACCATGGCGAGTGTATGTAAACTTTTGACCACAGCTATATATATATAGGTCATGCGGTGTGTGGTACAGAATAAGTGGTGTTGCAGTACTTGTACTTTTTCGGGTTGAGGTAATTTTCTACTTTGTAAACATTAAAATATTTGGCGAAATTTTGTTGTAACTGGTTTCTTTTAAAATAACCGTGTACATCTCCACTGCATGCCACTTTGGGGATACAAGCATCTGCATGTAAAGATAAGCTCTTTCTCTTGTATTTGTCTTGCAGGAAGAGAAGGTTGTTGAAAAAGACAGCTCAGTTTGGAAGCTTCAAGGAGAGCCAACAGTTCTGGTCACCCTTGCCCATATTTTTAACTACTTTGCTCCACTGATGGTATGTACAACATATGGATAACAGCAGTACTAGTAACCATGCATCATAGGGTAGTAATTATTGTACATATACAGGGTGGTCCAAAAATACTGGACACATTTATAATGCTGATAATATAAACATGATAGAGTGCCAAATATGTTTGTTGTAAAGCTGACATTCAGGGCTTTTTAATACATAGGTTTGTTTCTCTGGACACCACTTTTTTTTAAACAAAAACACAGCCAAGAAGGTTTCAAACTATAGGCCTGAACTAAAAATGATGAAGAGGTCTTTAAACGTTGTCAATAAAAACATTTCAAAGTTAAGGAATTCCATCTCCTGGCGGCCCTTCAAGATTCCCCGATAATGGTGTGGATTTTAAAACAAACTGTGCATGTAGTCAAATATATTTGGTACTCTTTATCACTTTTATAACCCAATATATAAGCATTTAAAATGTGTCCTGTGATTTTGGACTACCCTGTATGTTTGGAAATTTTTAAGATCTGTAATCTGAATTAAGATGTTAGTGAAATGAAAGTAATCACCTAGTTGATGTTCATATTAATGATAAGTAAATGATCAAAAATATTAAGTAAAACGAACTAGTCTGAGGGCATTCGTTTGACTGTCATGAAAGTTTGTGTACATTATCTGCCAACACAAGCAGTTATCAAAAAGTCTGCATTTTTTCAAACTATTTTAATGTTCCAAGTCAGTAGTTTAAAGAACTTTCTTAGGAGGAGATACATCACTTAAACAGTCGTCCATAAAAATGCATGGTGAAACTACAGTATATAATGTCGAAAAGGTGTGGTGTGGGCATATCCCACCTTTTCTTCTGCCAAAAGCCATTTACTCGCCAAACCATAGGAACAGCTACAAGGCAAGTGAAGCACAGCAGATCACGACACATTAACATCTTGTCGTAATGTGCTGTGCTGCACTTGCCTTGTAGTTAAGCATTGCACATGCTTAGTTAAAAAAAAAATGTAAACATTGCTTAAACAAGGAAGACCTTTGCACAGTATTGTACATTTAACGTATGTGCTAGTTATACTTTTCTTTTCTCCAGTGTAAAGTGTATCTAGTGGAGGATGTGTTGATGAACTTCCTGTTGGGGATTCTGGAAGGTGGCGGTTCAGTGGATGAGCATCCTCTTATACAACAGATTCTCGACCTGTTTTGGCTCCTTATGGAGGTATGACTTCCATGTCATTATCTCTCCACTCTATCTCATGATGTACCATGTTCTTTAAACAACTTGTTTTAACTTGACTATTTAAGTCTTACCTGATTAATTGTGGTATTGATCGATTGATTGTATTGTTGATGTAATGTAAAATACCAAATTAACTGCACCCTCACGTCTGGCAGCAGCATCAGGATTTGTTCTGTCTGCCCTGCTTGCTTCTTGTTAGATTTTTAAAGAAAGAAAGTATCTCTTTTACATACACAAATTAAAATAATGGGATCTTACTGTGAAATATTTTGTGAATAAGTAAGAAACTGGTATGTTAACTCCCCTATCAGCACAATTGCCCATTTTGAAAGCAGCATTCATGCAGCTCCAGTTGGACAATATGTGGTGGGTGGCCCTGAGACAGTAAATAATGTCCATAGATGCAAAAGCACAGAGAAGAACTACATGCATCTTGCATAGCAGTAAACATGTGGGACATATGCAGTATATGTTTCTTACACATATTCCTCATTTTTATATATGAGCGTGAGCCTACAACTAGTCAGAGACAGAGTTGGGTAGATCACGTTTTTTTTTCCTCCCTTGGAATTTTACTTATTTCACAGGAGAAACTGCAGCTCAAGGCACAAAGGTCACAAAACAAAGACTGTCAGAAAGCAATACTGATGTAAGACTAGAAATTATTCATTTGAATACACACCTGTCCACTGGTAGTGCAGCAGGGAGAAAATATTTTTTGTTGATTATGCTTGCTTGCTTACTGCATTTCTGCATCACACTGGGCTCGATGGTCTTTCTGAGATTTCAAAGTTTTAAAGGGGCCATATTATACTCTCTTTTAACCCTATGGGCCCGATGGACGCAAAACGTGTCCAAATTTACACCCATTCTTCTCTGTTGAATTACTCCGGAACGGTACATTGTAGAGAGATGGCACTTATACCAAACAAAACAGCAGAACCAGGGCTTTACAATGCGTATTTTTGTGCTCAAGTATCAGCGAGATATTAATGTGTTAAAATTAGCCAAAATCTCTCATATTAGCGCTTTGCACAGGCATTACTCTCGCTTAAATTACTCGTTAACCCGTGATCGCATAGACAAGGCACACATGTCAGAAGAAAGTACAGAATCTCAGCTAACGACACCACCACTTCTGCATTGATTTATCACGTTAAAACAAGCGATCAAATGTTTGCCAAGTAATGATTCGACAAATTTCTACTAAACCCATTTTACACTCACGTAACCAGTCAATGTATAATGTCAATAGCGGAACTTACCGATTCTACTGCTATCATGCATTTCTCTGTCAAAAAATACAGTTTTGAAATTACTGCAAATTTCTGCATAATATCCATTATAGTCCTGATATAACATCCTTCATTAAATGGAAAAGGCCCTTATTTCCATCAGGCACAGACTACATATTTATCAACATTGATAAGCCACTGAATATCCCACCATCATGATTCTTATATTGCCAGATTCCAGACAGTCTTTTCTACTCAAATATGAAAATATATCCCTACTGACACCATCCTATGGACAGGTACTTGCAAGAATACACGATATATTTATATGCATAATGATTTTTTAATTGGTTTACTATTTTTTATAAAATCAGTGCAAATAGTAGCTCACCAAATGAAACCAGATCTGGATAGCCTAGACTGTCCTGAAAAAACAAAACAAGATATAGCATGTATGTATGGCCCTTAAAATGACCAAGATATGAGCTTAAAAATAAAAGTAGTAAAAATACCCTGAAAATAGCCTAGGGCCCATAGGGTTAACAAGTTATTATAGGTCTATGGGCTATAAAATCATGTTCATCAAGTTCTTTGCACAAAATCATTGTCATGTGAAGGAGATCTGATCAGTTATATTCTGGCCAGTTTTATACCTTTTTGAGTCATTTGGGTCAGCTGGTGTTAGCTTTTAGCATAGCGTAGACCACGGATGTCATACCACACTCTGCTATGTCGCACACCGCTGTAGATGAACCTTGGGCGTCTGTTCCTCCCAGGTAAAAACCGAAAAATGGCTCACAGAAACAGTATTCCTGACACCAAAATCACCTGACTCACAGCAAACGAATGAATGTTTTTTGGCACTGAGTATTTATTGGAGCAGTGCAGACCCAAATGACAATACAAAAATATGCAAAAAGTGATATTTGCACAATATGGCCCACTTTAATTTAAACTGGTGTTATAACCTGCATTTAAAAATAAACCTGAACCAAGCTAGAATGTTTGCGGGTCAGCAATAGCAATTCCTTTGCCTAGCTTTTTGGTGGCTATTGGTTTGCTAGCCACCACACTAACATTAACTACATTGGCCGGGTTTCCCAAATGCAGTTAAGAAGTTCTTAGCGCTAAGAACTTCTTAAGACCCTTCTTAAGGCTCCCGTAAGAAGCAACCGCGTTTCCCAAAATGCTTCTTAGCCTAAGAATACCTGCCGTTAAGAAGGATCTCTAAGAAGTTCTGAACCCAATCTTAACACCCTTCTTAGCGAAAAAACAGTGAAAACAGCACCCCTCTCAGGCAGGTAAAGCAATGTGACAGTAAGCAAGGAGATATTAATGCAGTACGTCCAGTTTTCCTGATCGTGTTTCCCCCTTTTCCCTATTGTTCATGACGAGGGGACGCCAATTTCTCGGTTTTCACACATATTCTCCTCATGTAGCAGATTTCTATCAGACAGATACGAATATAGCCTACACATTAAATGTAATGAAATACTGATTTCATTTTGTGTTTCCATATTTATTTCCCTGGTCTTTGTTTCGGTATTATTATATGTGTCGTGACGACAAATGTCATACTTTTAGCTGGTATTTTATTGATGAGTTCAGTCAGACGCCACGTGTTATACCACTTCAGTTTGGAGCATTTTACCAAAGATTCTAGAGTAGCGCTCTAAAATCTTTGATTTTACTATGGTAACTATGCGCTCCAATCGGCCATTCTGAGATCGATTGCTCATTGCGCTTCAGTTAAGAAGGCAGGTAAGACGGTTCTTAAGACGTTGGTAAGAAGGGCGTTAAGAAGGCGTTTGGGAAACACTCTTATCTTAACGCTTCCTCTTAGCCGACCTCTTCTTAAGTGCCTTCTTAACTCGTTAAGAAGGTTCTTAACTGGGAAACCCGGCCATTGTTAGGTAGGTTTTCAGAGTTATTACTTGAGTATTCTGGTGTTGACTAATGTTGTAAAGCTAACACAACAGGACAACACAACAACACACAACACAACAACAATTTACAGCACCCATTCACCACACAGGTTGCAGAAAACTGGACAAAACTGAAATTATAAGTTTGACTTGAGAGGGTTTTTTTTTTTTTGCCCTTTTCTTTGTTTTTACGGAAGCCAGCCTTCTCTGTATTCAATATATTATGAAATTGAAAAGTTAACAAGCAGCTGTGAAGTCAACTAACCTTCAGTATTTCCATGGGGGACTAGACATAGCATCTTTCAGTCAATACATTGTTAAGTGCACCAGAGTAAGATGGAGAGAGCAGACAAGGTGGTAAAAACACTGTCAATGTGTGTTCACATGATGATGATGATGATGATGATGATGATGATGATGATTATTATTATTATAATTAATAACAGCAACAACAATAATAATAATTATTATAATTAATAATAATAATAACAACAATAATAACAACAACAACAATAATAATAATAATAATAATAATAATAATAATAATAATAATAATTATTATTATTATTATTATTATTATTATTATTATTATTATTATTATTAATTATAATAATAATAATAATAATAATAATAATAATAATAATAATAATAATAATAATGATGATAATAATTGCTATTATTATAATTAATAATTATAATCATCATCATCATCATCATCATCTTTATTTGTATAGCACAATTCATACAAGATGCAGCTCAAAGTGCTTCACAGTTTGACAAGAAAAACACAAGTCAGCATCATGACTTGTAGTGGTACGTGCCACCATGTGGGAGTAAACATTGCTGCTTAGACCTTATACTTAATGATTTTTCATTGGTGTATTTATAAAATCATTGACATTACAAGAACATTTTAATGCACATTTTGCCCTAAATAGGCATACGTATGAAGTAGGTCATGGGGAGAGCAGAACTCGACCCTTTCCCTGCTTGCACACCCATATCACCTTTTCCAACCTTGACTAGTTTTCATGCCTATTTATTACTTACAATTAAAGTGTAAGTTGAGCATGTCTAAGTTTAATTCACACTTTTAATTCCATATTTAATGCATTTAAATAATCTATGTTTTATATGTAATAGTTTTTTAAAATGACACAACGTCTCTTTACTGACCCTCATGTAATTTCAAATTGTTTGCTGCTGAACTATGTCATAGTTCATGACGATAAAGTTGCCGTGACTTAAACTTCTGTCTTTGATTTTGATTTCTGTTTCTTGTTTGAATTCTGTGGAAAAGACATCTTTAAAAATCAGTTTTGTATTGAGATGCAATGACCTTACCGCACCAGCATTTTTTTTGATAATGTTCTAGAATTTTCCTACTGATGTTAGGTACATTTCAAAAGCAGAAACAACTCTTATGAAGTAACATTATTTTATTCCATTTTTCTCCTCTTACTCTTTTCAGGATTATGAGGTGAACGAGTGCCTGAAACAACTAATGATGTCACTGCTGAGGGCCTATCGATTCTCTCCCATCATCCCCGACTTAGGGTTCCAGGTGAGGGCCAGACACCTAGATCTCAGTCTGAGTGTGAGGGATTTACAAAGCCAATTTAGACATTTAACATCCCAAAATACCCTATTAGAATTTTGGTAAAAGCTTGGTTAAATGTACAGTCGCATAAAGTAAACACGCAGAATATACCCAAAGCATACAAATGTAGTGCAATGAATATACGTGTATAAATGCCTGAAAACCTAAAGCTTGAATCGTCAGGGATTTAGATGATAAATTATGAAATCGGGTTTAAAACCATTAGGCATCAACACTTTGTTGTGGTAATTGTTCCAGGTAGTCTTCATTGCATATTTTTGTGTTGTTCAGTAGTAACATAATATACTGTCCATACCCTACTGGAATTTTAGGATGTTAGTAAAACACAAAGACAAAATATAGAGTTTTAAATAAACTTGTCATTATATAATTATGGCCACCACTGTTAGTTGTCGTATTGGTTTTGTCTATTTTTTTAACTGATGTTACTGTTTAAAACTATTTCTTTTAGTCTTGAACTCCAATGAACCATTGAAAACATTGGTGGATGCCCACATACTATACAACAAAAACAATTTCAAATTGTTGCTTAATTCTAAAATGACAAAAGTGAAAGTAAACAAAGTCGTCATAGGGCGTTCATGGAAATCTCACTATACTTGGTATATGTCATGTGCAGACAAAGCTGACAAAAAGTTATCAAAGGCTTTATCTTGAGATGCAGTGGTGAACTGGCGGTTAAGGTATCAGACTTGTGACCGCAAGTCCGAAACCACCAACTGCCAGTAATGCCACTGAGATACCCTGAGTGTGGTACTGTACCGTCCCCACACACGTCCCCGGGCACCATTGTCACGGCTGCCCCCTGCTCACGTGTGTGATGTGTTACATACAGAGTCAATTCCGTTTTGTACACTGTGTGCTGTGCTGTGGTGTGCTGTGTAATCACAATGACATTGGGTGCTGCGTGTTTGTTTGTTTCAAAGTTACATGTCAATTAAAATAGAAGTCAAGATATGGACTATCAAACCATTTTTAGCTATGTCTTCAAATTGCCCAAATTTGGTCAAACTTAACATGCAAACACATGGTTTTTAGTGTGCCGGTGTTACAGAAGCATATCACACAGCCCATAAACACTTGTTTGTAGTGTAGCACCACAATTGCCAGTATCTTAAACCGAGAAGGTGAAAACTACAGTATACAAAATTTGTCATGTACAATCAGCAGGACAACCTCTGGAAACACCCCAAGTACAATGAAATTTGGCCCATGGGGTGCTGTATTTTTATAAAATAACATTTTGGCTATTACCAGGAGAACGCTATGGTTTAAAACAATATTTTTACTCAAATCCTATTGAACGTCATGCATTGAAAACACCAATCCATGGCCGTTTTCAACAAACGAAAGTGAAAGTAAATGAACACATCTTGGAGTGTTCATCCACATCCCACCAAATTTAGTAAACATCAGCTGCAGATGATGGCAACAACAAGTTTGGAAAGAGACATTTGCATTAAATAACTCACCAACCATTTCACCCAAGCCAATGCATTTATTATGACCGCCGCTAGTGAAGCTAGCGAAAGCGGTCATTATAGTGTTGCCGCGACTTTTTCCCCTTTTTTTTGTTTTGTTTTTTTGTTTGTTTGTTTTTTTTAACAGATTTTCCATCAACGATTGCCGGGACACTGGAAGTCTCGGGGACATGAATCTTTGAAGGCATGTAGCCCTAGAACTTTTTCAGTGACTAAAAGCTTTTGGCCCTCAAGGGCCACCCCCCCACTGTGCCAGTGTCCATCAAAGAGGAGGAGACGCCCAAAAGTTTTTGCTGAATAACTCAATGAACATTTCACCCAAGAACATGACATGTTTGTGATATGTTGGTGTTACAGAGGCGTATCGACCCAGCCCATAAACACTTAAAGCATAGCGTCACCTAGTTATATGGGTAAATGCAAAAATTGGGATTTGCCAATATCTTGGACCAAGAAGGTGGGAACTGCACAAAACATGTCATGCACGATCAGCACAAAGACCTCTAAAAGCACAGCACATGCCATAAAATTTGGCCTATAGGGGGCGCTGTAATTGTACAAAATGTCATTTTGTCTATTATCTAGCAAACACTAATGTTTACAACCAATTTTTTTGTTGTGAAATCTATTGACTCCCACACATTTAAAACACTGGTTGACGCCCACTTCCAACGAAAACAATTTACCTGAAAATTTAACACTGCAAAAACGAATCCAAACGAATTCGTCATAGGCCGTTCAAGTAAATCTCACCAAATTTGGTACATGTCATCTACAGACAATGCTGGCCAAAAAAGTTATCAAAGAATTTATCTTGAGATAAACCGTTTTGAAGTTACAGGTCAATGAACATTTACCACGTAGCTTAAAATTCCTCAAAAGTCCATATCTTGGCTTCTAATTGCTCAAATTTGGTCAAAGTTCACATGCCAACTCTAAACAGCTTTTTTTTATGTGTACTAAATTTTGTGACATTTCGTCATAGGAGGTGATGTTTATCGTCCAAGCTAGGTGTCGGAAAACAGTTTTTGTTAAATAACTTGTCAACAATTTTGCCCAAGACAACGATTTTGCGTTAGTATGTTGGTGTTACAGAGGCGTATCGACCCAGCCCGTAAACACCCACTTGAAGCATAGCGGCACCTAGTGATATGGGTAAATGCAAAAATTGGGATTTTGAGTTGCCAATATCTTGGACCGAGAAGGTGGGAACTGCACAAAATACGTCATGCACGATGAGCACACAGACCTTTAAAAGCACAGCACATGATGCTAATGTTTACAATCAATTTGGTTTTATTGTGAAATCTATTGACCCACACCCATTGAAAACATTGGACGCACACTTCCAACGAAAACAATTTCCGAATGAATTGAAATGGATCTGACACCATGGTCCTCAATTTATTTTATTTTTTTGTTCAAACATTCTTTAATGTCTTATTACAATCAAACCAAAATTTTCGCTTGATATCTTACTTAGTTTCTGAGATATGGTTATTCAAATATAGATAGACATGTCTTTAAAAAATGCTGAAAATTCCACTATTTCTTGAGCACCACTTTTTTTATACCCCTCTCCTATCTGAATGCAACCATATATATTTTTTTAAATTTGAATATTATATTGGAATTAAGTCCTTCTCACCATTGAAGACTTATTTATTGAAACAAACTGCTATATTTTTCTAAAGCAATAAAACAGAAAACCTGTTTTAACTGATATGGAATTGCCCATACAGGACTTCATAAAACGAGTCCAAGTTATCTGGACATGACTTTTATGTTAAGGTAATTTTGGCTAACCGGTGTTTCACGAAAATACAGCTGGAAATGTTTGAACTATAGTCCTGAATTAAAAATTAAGAGGTCATTTAACAGTGTCAATAGAAACATGTTAAAGCTTAAGTAAATGAAATGTAGGAAAATTGTCTGTGATTAAAATTTGTAGCGTGGCTGTTTCTCATTCCAATCACAGTTCAGCAAGCTCATTCCACATTTAATATGTGTCCATGATTTTTAGCCCATCTTGTACATGGGAGATTGTAGGTGGTATGTCAGACTGTGAATTGAAACTTCTCTCTCAGCTTGATGCTTTTCATGAACGTTTTATTATTTGTGCTCCCCTCCCCCCCCAGATTCACTACTTGCGTTTGACCACCGCCATCCTCCGTCATGAGAAGTCCAGGAAATATCTGCTCAATAATGTTTTGTATCCTTTTAATCCAGTCATTTACACAACCAACTTGTTTCTTTATTGTGTAATAAACCTCTAGAAGATGGCAGAGTGTGTTATTTTCGCATTATTGTACATACAAAATGCCTTATCTTAATCACATTCAGTAAATTGTTGATGAATAAGCACAGGTTCTTTGCGAAGAGGAAAAATCATTATCAAAATGCCGTTCGTTAGATTTGTTACACAAAACTGACAGAAACCATTTCTGTGCCACTTTTAACGCCATCACAGACAGTGTGGATCAGATGGCCAAAGGCCAGTCAGACAGCAGCATGGCAGCAATTTGATGAGAATGCAGACCTGGTGTTGGAATCTATAGCCAAGGGTGTGTGGAGAGGAGAATGCAGGCAATAACAACTGTAGCCATGACAATAGCAGCAGAGAGATTTGCCACAAAAAGAGGCAGGCCAAACAGCCATATGGTACGAAAACAGAGAAACTGAGATCCATAGCATCTGGCATGAACTGAAAACCCTCAAAAGGCAACACAGAAAAGTGAGCCAGGAAGAAAGGGCACCTCTTAAAGAAGGTATTGAGGAGGAGGCTCATAACCCTGCATAGAGTGGAACAGCATCGGATACACAGAAGGAAAAGAGGCCGGAAAAGAGCTGCATTTATCAGCAACCCCTTCCAGTTCACTTAGCGGCCCTGGGCCCTGGGCCCTGGGCCTTGGGCTTGGGTTAGAAGTGGAAAGCTGCTGTGCATGAAGGAACAGATGGACCACAATGTCCAACAAACTTTCGGTGGCCCAGACAGAGAAGTTGAACTGGGAGAGTGCAATGCCATCATTACCCCAGGAGAACCATCAGAGGCCTTTGACCTACGTGAGTCTCTCTTTCAGGTGATCAAGAAGGCAATAGCAGTCTCTGCACCCGGTCCAAGTGGCTGTGCTTATACTATTTACAAATGCTGTCCTCCGCTCTTGAAGAGACTGCGGAAGACCTGCGTGAAGTTGGCACCCCATGTCTTGAAAATAAGTACAAAATCGTTTGTGTTCATCGTTTGCACGTTTGTGCAGGCAAAATAAACATTTGATATTAACATTTCATGATTAACTGAATTGGTGACCTCAGGTCACTCAGCACCACATTTGTTTTAAAATTACTCCAAAATAGTTGCAGTCATTTGTGCCTCATTTGTGCACGTTGGTGCAGGCTAAATAAACATTTGTGCATCAATGAGTCTTACATTATTAAGCTTTTTTAATTTGACGTGTGATGACACCAGCACCCCATCAACATCCAAATACCTTGAAAATAGTTGGAATCGTTTGTGCTTCGTTTGTAATTTCGGCACAGATGGGGTGCTGGCTGACCTAGGGTCACTAATTCAGTTAATATTTAATATTTCTAAAATGTTTTGAGAACAGATGTTTATTTTGCATATGTACATACGTGCACAAACGTAGCACAAACAATTGCAACTATTTTAGAGTAATATTGAAACTAATGGGGTGCTGGATGACCTGGGCCACCAACCAATGTTTCATATTTGTAAAATGGTTTGAGCTCAAATGTTTATTTTGCCGACGAAGCACAAACTATTCCAACTATTTTCAAGTCATTTGGATGTTGGTGACATCACGCGTCACATAAAAAAAGGTTAATAACATAAGACTCATTGATGCACAAATGTTAATTTAGACTGCACCAATGTGTACCAACAAGGCACAAACGATTGCAACTATTTTGGAGTAATTTTGGCACAGATGGTGACCTGGGGTCACCAATTCAAGTAATCTTTAATATTTCTAAAAGGTTTTGTGCACAAATGCACAATATTTTGCCTGCACGAAGGTGCACAAATGAACACAAATGATTTTGTACTTATTTTCAACACATGGGGTTGTGGAAGATGGAGGTCTGTGGAAGATATTCACGGTCATCTGGAAGAGAGGCAAGGTGCCAGAGCAATGGAACCAAGCAAATGAAGTGTCGATTGCAAAGGAAAAAACTCAGTTAGTTTAGGATGATATCCCTGCTGAGTGTTGAAGGAAAAATCTTCTTCAGTGTGGTGGCCACTATGCTTGACCAAGTACCTCTGAGGAACAAGTACATCGACAACTACAGAAGAGTGGTGTGCCAGGGGGACTCAGGCATTGAATATACCAAAGAACCCTGTAAAAACATCAGTCAACAAGTGGAGAAAATGTGGCACAACTGAGACATAAATAACAGGACGTCCCCCTAAAATTGATGGGGAGACCAGAAGAAAACTGGTCAGGGAGGCGGTCAAGAGGCCTATGGCAACATTAAAAGAGCTGCAGCAATTTGTGGCAAGTACTGGTTGCTCTCTACATCTGACAGCAATTTCACGAATTCATCAAGTGCCTGGGCTACAGGGTAGAGTGGCAAGATGGAAGCCTTCTTTAACAACAAAAAACATCCAAGCCTGGCTAAACTTTGCAAATAAATTACACCCAATCTCCCAAAAACCATGTGGAATAATATGTTATGGTCTGATGAGACCAAAGTTTAACTTTTTGGGTATAATACCAAAAGATATGTTTGGCGCAAAAAAAACTCACTTCCACATGTGACTCACTTCCACATAAACTGGTTGAAAGTACTCTGCAGATGCACCATGTTCCTGAAAGCATTACATGACTATTTATGGACTATTACAACAGATTCCATTTGAGGGCCTCATCAGGATCAAAAACATCAGACTGGTGCAAGCTTTAAGTGGGCATCATCACAAGTTGCACCATTTCAGTCATCCTGTTTGCCCTGGCAATGACCATGTTGGTCAAATCTGCAGACCTGCAGTTCCGAGGATCAAGATCTAGAGTCCGCCAACCACCGATACGAGTCTTAATGGACGGCCTGACAGTTACAACAGAGTCGGTGGCTGGTGCAAGGTGGATCCTGAAGGAGCTTGAGAAATTCCGATTCTTAGTAGCAGACATCCGAATTCCAACCATCAGAAAAAAAACTTTTAAAAGCCAGCAATCAGGAACAGCTGTGGGTAATCAGAAGCATTATTCAGTTTGTCAAGGAGGGTGAAGAAGCAAGACAACATCATAAGCCATCAGGGCTGCTCTATACTGCTCAAAATTGGAAGATTGAGGTGGACCTTGGCAAAGAACTCAAATTCCAACCCAATATCAAAGAGACCACATTGCCACTAGAAATTGTTCTGTAGTCAAAGCAGGTACTCATGCTCAAGCTGTGCTCACTGGGAGAATGACCATGAGCAGAAGAAGGATAAATCTGAGGACTTAAAGATCAGCTGCCAAAAAAGAGGCTGGAGAGCCATTGCTACATCCATAGACACAGCTGAAAAGGTGAAGATGGCTCTGGCTCCAGAAGGCAGATCAGTGGGTTGCTGCTAGGGCACAGGGCGGGGTCTATGCGGGGCGGGGTGTATGATGTGTAAAAGACCAGAAACACCCAGTGACCCTAGGTAACATTAATGATGATATGCCCTAGCATAGCATCAGACACATGATGCATCTAACAGACTCTAAAAATCCATTCTGTACAATTAAGATACAAATCTTAAAATGTAAAAGCCCTGTAGAACCTGATAATGTAATAAATCCTAATAATGTAATAAAAATCACCTCATAAGTTCCTAAAACATGTAATAATTCCCGATAATGTAATAAAGTGCATTTCCCAATAATGTAATAATTCCAATAATGATAATGTAATAAAGTGTTACATTAATGGCGAGTTATTACATTATCAGGTTAGCCTCAATTTTGCAGAACCTGATAATGTATTAACTTTCGTCAGTGCTGTAGCATCAGGCCACCAATTTCTGTTCACATCTCATTTTTTAACTATTGGTTGATTACCACTGAATATCCCTTTAAGAACGACATTGAATACATTGAACACAGTCATATAAAATAAATAACATATTCTACTAGTGAAGCAGTAGGGTAAAAGTAGAGAACCAGGGGTCTGTTTCCCAAACTAACCTGATAATGTAATAACTTCCCATTAATGTAACACTTTATTACAGTATTGGTATAGAGATTATTACATTGTTGGGAAATGCACTTTATTACATTATTTGGAAATTATTAGATTATCAGGTTTTATTACATGTTTTAGGGACTTATGAGGTGATTCTTATGACATTATTGGGAGTTATTACATTATTGGTAAGTTATTACATTATCAGGTTCTACAAGCCCTAATGTGTGTTGATGTAGTCTCAGGTGTGTGTTTCCTTAGCCTGGTACATATTTGACATGTTGCGCTCTGTGGTGTTCTTCTACATTAAAACCCCACTGAGGGTAAAGGAGGCGGGCCTGGAGGAACTCATCCCTACAACTTGGTGGCCTACGTGCTTTGACAAAGAGGTACAGACCTACAGGGTAACACTGTTTTACTTATCCATATCATTTATTCATGTCATTCTGCTCTGCACTAAATAAACTTCACATTGTAAAGAATACACATTTTTTTATCATAATGTATGTGTATTGTTAGCATATTGTGCTAATCCATTGTTGACAAGGGATATCATTGTGTTGGGAGTGGGAGGGGCGACATTATATTCCAAGGAAATATGATGTTAATCTTACATCATCATCAATAAAGAAAATACTTTAAAATCTGTCCATGGCTCCAAACACCCATGGCAACAGTAAACCCTGCACAATAGGCAAACAACACCAGACCGCATGAATCAGCTGAAGTGATATACTTTTGACATTTGTCACAATTAAAATGTCTGAGAGTGTTGTTTCCTTTGAATGCTCTGTCCTTAAGAACCTGTCTCATATCCAAACATATCAAAGTTTTTTGCAAGTATCAGTGTACTAGCCAACATGGCACAGGTGAATGATGTCTGAGGTTTCAGCAGAAAATGTATAATTGTGTTTTTTTTTTGCAGGGACGAGATGACCCTGAGCTGAGGGAGGAAAGTGCGGATGAGAGACTCAGGAGAAGAGCATATGAGCGTGGCTGTCAGAGGCTCAAGAAAAGGATTGAGGGTAAGTGTTGTTAACATCTGCAAATGTAACACACACCTACAGTGAATATAAAAAATTGTAAAAACTCTTAAAAATGGGTTTTGTGATGTAAAAAACCTTTTTTACCTTTATTGTGAAATTAAAACCTATAAATGAAATTGAAAAACAATAAGACTCATTTTAGGGAAAAAATAATAAAAATAAAAATGTACAATGACCTGGTTGCAGAAGTGTGCACACCCCGCTTTATAATTGGGAATGTGGCAGTGTTCAGAATCAACCAATCACATTCAAATGGGCCACAAAGAGCTTACAAAGCCGGTACAGGATCTCATTGTTGGAAAATATAAGTCAGGAGAGGGTTACAAAGACATTGAATATACCAAAGAACCCTGTAAAAACATCAATCAACAAGTGGAGAAAATGTGGCACAACTGAGACATAAATAACAGGACGTCCCCCTAAAATCGATGGGGAGACCAGAAGAAAACTGGTCAGGGAGGCGGTCAAGAGGCCTATGGCAACATTAAAAGAGCTGCAGCAATTTGTGGCAAGTACTGGTTGCTCTCTACATCTGACAGCAATTTCACAAATTCATCCTGGGCTACAGGGTAGAGTGGCAAGATGGAAGCCTTCTTTAACAACAAAAAACATCCAAGCCTGGCTAAACTTTGCAAAAAAATTACACCCAATCTCCCAAAAACCATGTGGAATAATATGTTATGGTCTGATGAGACCAAAGTTTAACTTTTTGGGTATAATACCAAAAGATATGTTTGGCGCAAAAAAACACAGCACATCCCCAAAAGAATAAAGGGAGTAGTGAACAAACACCAGTCAATTTTGGCACAAAACCACAAAACCTTAAGGCTCCTGCAAAAACACTACAAAATTTCACCTTTCAGCATGACAATGACCAAATCAGCAAAGGAATGGCTTCATCAAAACAAGTTCAAGGTTTTAGAATCTAGAGTCCAGATCTAAAGCCAATCAGAAATTTGTGGGATGACCTGAAGAGGGCTATGCACAGGAGATGACCAGTCAATTTGACATGGTTGGAATGCTTTTTCAAGGAAGAATGGCAAAATATTGCAGTCAAGATGTGCCAAACTGATTGACTCTTACCCAAAAAGACTGAATGCTGTGCTAAATTTTAAAGGTGCTTCAACTAAATATTAATTTAGGGGTGTGCACACTTATGCAACCAGATTATTGTAGATTTTTAAAAATTTCCCCCTAAAATCAGTCTTATTGTTTTTCAATTAAATTTATAGGTTGAAGTTTCACAATAAATGAAAAAAAAGTTCTGACATGACTTACCTTCATTTCATTTTTTTTACATCACAGAAACCTGCCATTTTAACAGGGGTGTGTAGGCTTTTTATATTCACTGTAGGGATTGAAATATTAACCGTTGAACTGCTTTCTGTCCAACCTAACATCTAAATCTGAATGGCCCCCAAATGGTACACATTTAGACTGCAGACATCATGTACTTGAGCTAATAATCAAGACAGTGGTTTTTAGTGATGGAACATCCATCTCAAATGCATGGCTATTTAGAACTGCCAACAACCTTGTCACAGCCCATGTTGATAGGCTTGATTTAAAAAAAAAAAGAAAAAAAAAAAAACGAATTTTGGTAGCCCAGATCTGACCCTGACTTTAATATGATGGTGCATTTCCCACTAATAAGTGGATTTTGTGCTCTTGTGTGTGGTTGCTGATGTTTGGCTGCACTCACTGGTTGTTTGTGCCCTTAGTGGTGGAGGAGCTGCAGGTGCAGATTCTGAAGCTGATGTTGAACAACAAGGATAAAGGGACGGTATGTTCCACACTAGCACCTGTTAAAAGTGGACATAAAAACACTAGCTTTAGAAAGTGGCTCTAAAAATGTATGCCGGTACAATACTGATGGTAAAAGATTTTTATTTATTTATTTTAACCGCTGTGGTGCCGCCGTTTTTTTTTTTGACGTGCTTCACTACTAGGATAAACAGTGGCACCACTGAAAATAATATAAACATTTAGTTCAGATGTGGTTGTGATTACAATTTTAGTCTATTTATCACACAGTAGTTCAGACAGCTGTTCAACTGTGGTGGTAGGCAAGCACATAGTACACCTTTCATATATGGCATCTGATAACCATACACTGTTCATTGCAAGCAAATTGAAATTAATTGCCATTTGACTAGTTGGCTATTTGGTTATTAAAATATTAATAATGTTTGTACTGGTTAGGTGTATTGCAAAATGCTCCCGTAATGATCATAGGAACCTAATGAGACCTGATGAATTTGTTCTCTGTCATGCTGGGGCACTTTTCTGTTAAGTTATATGCCCTGTACAACTACTCTGTAGACTTTCATCTTAATCAGATGGTGATGAGGGGCATCCAAATAAATCCCAAAATTGTTAATCCTGTACAAAACTGATAAAATTTGAGCTGTTTCATATCCTTTTTAGAAGACTGAACTCACAACTCACCTTTGAACATGCTAGCCACGCTACACAGACAAAAACCTGATCAACTTAGCATCAGCGGGCATCGGCATATATTCTGTAATTATTGGTCTGTTCATTAGCTAGTGTTCTGCCCTAGATTAGCCCTAATTAATACTGTTGATCTTTCAGGGACAGGCATCAAGATATATATTTTTAAACAAATTCCGAAAGTTTCTTCAAGAGAATGCCAGCAACAGAGCGGTAAGTCTGCTCATGCTTCTGTCTTTAGATTTAACCATTGTTATGACCACCGCAGGTTAGCGCAGGTTTTATAGGTTTAGGTCAAGTTTTTTTTTCTTTTTCTTTTTTTTTTCACCAATTTTGGACAGAGAAAGACCTGGGAGCATAACAGTTTGTGGATGTAGCCCCATCCGAATGATACGGAATAGAAGGTTTTGGTTCCCGGGGCTGCCCCCACTCTGCACTGGACCCCCACTACACAAACACATACAATGTCATTCATTCAAAACCCACATCCATGCCCACTTCCAGGAAATCATTTCCACACAATTTCTCACCTCACAACACTGCTCTACCACATATTCATCACACCAACAGTTCCCACATTTCAATACACTGCTGCAAGCGAGGAAAGTACAACTTTCTGCCGTGAATGTCTCTCTCAAAAATGCTGTTTTGCCTGAAATGCATCAATACCCTCGTACATGTCTGTAACAGTGTCATTCTTGCCTTGTAATTGAAGGTTAAGATGATTCAGATGAGACATTATGTCACTCAAAATAAAAAAAAATCTCCCTCTGATCAATTAAAAACGCCTGGAATTGGTGCGCTTTTTGACTCTTTAGGCTGGAGAGAAAGGAAACAAGCTCATCGTACAGGTCACACACTCGTTCCAACACAAGGCCTTTGCTAAGCTATCGAAAGTCGTTATGCAGCAAAAGCACCCAGGTAGAGGAAGTATTCCCGTCAAAAAACAGGACATAAGGACATTCAAAGCGGCCCTCGGCAGCTTAGAGCAAAGACATACAGCAGAGACATATTAAGTCTACAAATATGCCAGTCTTGTCACCCAGTCATCTATCTATCCCTGAAATTATACGATGGTGCTAAAAATGATTGGCAGACATTTGGTAAAACCAACTAACGTGTGAAAATGTGGCCATATTGCAAAGCCAATGCATGTAGTGGAGGAAATTATATTGTTATGAAGATAACTTTTACTTGGAAGTGCAACAAACGAGTAAAACATCAGGGTGGAGAGTGGAATTTGAACCCTCAACTGTTTGATCTGTTTGGCCAACTTGTAATGCAAATATCTTACAGTTGTGCTGTTCAAACTCAGCGGAACTCAGTCGGTTTGTAGAAATAACTATAATACTGCTGTTTAAATTGTTAAAATTTGAAGTCATGGCATATGGTTTTAACAAGGAAAACGAGATGACATGAATTTGCTATGTTATGACAGCTGTATTGTCACTGTCTCTGCACATCGATTTAATTTCACTGCGTTTGAACTGCAAGATTATGTGATGACACGTTTACAGTCAACTAAATACTGCAAGTTCTGCCGGGGGTGGGTCAACCTTCTAAGTAAGATCTTTATTTTAGCGTAAACTTCTGTGTTCTTATGCTGCCCCTAGCGGCTGCAGTAGTACTGACATTTCACACGACTGCGTGAATCACGGATTGCGTCAGTGAAACGAGCATTTTGAACTGGTGACAACTGTATGTACTGTGCAAAAGTTTTAGGCAGCTGTGAAAAAATGCTGTCATCTAGGAATGCCTTCAAAAATGGAAGTGTTGATCATTTATGTTCATCAATCAACAAAATGCAGCAAGCCACCAGCCGAGTTCCTTCAAAAACTGTATGCAAGTATACCTAGAGGAATTGATGCTCTGTTGAAGGCAAAGGGTGGTCACACCAAATATTAATTTGATTTATATATATATATATATATATATTTTTTTATTATTATTAATTAATTAATTAATTTATTTATTTATATACTGTATACAGTGGTATGAGAAAGTTTGGGCACCCTTGACAATTGGCATTATTTACATTCACTAATCATTGGGTGTTTTAATTCACAACTTAATTTTGATATATCAAATAACTGATGAACACAATCATATTTCAGCAGTGAAATGAGGTTTATTGGGTTAACAGAAAATGTGCAATATGCCCCAAAACAAAAAAAAGGCCCGTGCATAAATTTGGGCACCTTAATAGAAAAATCATATTAGTATTTAGTAGAGCCTCCTTTTGCAAAAATAACCTAAGCCTGTAGACGCTTTCTGTGGCCCATTCCTCCTGGCAAAACCTCTGCAATTCAGTGATATTTGAAGGATTCCGAGCATGGACAGCCTGCTTCGAGTCATCGCACAGATTCTCGATGATATTCAAATCTGGGGACTGGGATGGCCATTCCAAAACATTGTATTTGTTCCTCTGCATGAATGCTCAGGTAGATTTTGAGCAATGTTTGGGGTCATTGTCTTGTTGAAACACCCATCAAGCGCAACTTCAGCTTTCTGACAGACTCTTGAACACTATTCTCAAGAATCTGCTAATACTGAGTGGAATCCTTGCTTCCCTCAATTTTAACAAGATTCCCAGTACCAGCACTGGCCACACAGCCCCACAGCATGATGGAAACTCCACCAAATTTTACTGTGGGAAGCAGGTGTTTTTCTTCGAATTCAGTTTGTGGCGACTGTGAAGAAAAGGCTTCTTCCGCATTACTCTTCTGTACAGCCTTTCCTTGTGCAAATTGCGCTGTATTGTTAACCGATGCACAGCGACACCGTCTGCAGCAAGATATCCTTGCAAGTTTTTGGAGGTGGTCTGTGGGTTGTTTTTAACCATTCTGACCATCCTTCGTCTTTGCCTCTCTAGAATTTTTCTTCGCCTACCACTTCTGGGCTTAACAAGAACTGTGCCCGTGGCCTTCCATTTCCTCACAATGTTCCTGACAGTGGAATCTGACAGCTGAAATCTTTTGGACAGCTTTTTGTAACCTTCCCCTAAACCATAATGCTGGATAATCTTGGTTTTGAGGTCATGAGAAAGTTGTTTTGAGGCTCCCATGTTGCAGCTCTTCAGAGGAGAGTCAAACAGAAAGAGAACTGGTATTTGGCCACCTTAAATACCTTTTGTCATTATTGGATGCACCTGTCAATTAAGTTGAAGGCTTATCGAGCTCACTAAACCAACTTTGTGTGTCCAAGTATCTTGTGATGATTAGTTACAGGCCATCAAAGCAACAAAATGACAAGGGTTCACACATTTTTGCACAGCCTATTTTTTACATTTGATTTAATTTCATACAATTGCATACTATGAATACTTAAAATCTGTGTTTGGAAATCAAGCTAACACTTGGCTCTTATGGGCAAATGAAGGACATGCCACCAAGATCATTTTGTGTGAATATGTATATATATATATGTATATGTATATACACAGTAATGTGCAAAAGTTTTAGGCAGGGGTGATTGCTTTCAAAAATGGGTATGTTTATCAATTACTAATGGGTATGTTTATCAATTAACAAAATGCAAAAGAGAACAAAAGAGAAACCTAAATTAAATCAATATTTAGTGTGACCACCCTTTGACTTCAAAAGAGCATTCATTCTTATAGGCATACTTGCATTTAATTTTTGAAGGAACTTGGCTGGTAGCTTGTGCTGATTTTGTAATGATGGTAATGGAACTGTTGCTATATACATACATATATATATATATATACCTTATTTTACTGTATTATCACCCAAACCTACTACTTTTCCTCACCCCTAATATCACTTCCATCAGCAACTGAGTTTCCCTGGGATCTCATACAAATACTAACCAAGCCCATACCTGCTTAGTTTTAGTAATTCAGAACAGTTGTTATATCCATTCTGTTCTATGTGCTGTCAGATTATTTAAACCAGTCATTCTCTCCATCTTACTCCTCTTTGAAATGTCCTTACCCTTTCTCTTTCCTCACTCTTAGAACCCAACAGTGCTCTGTCCTCCTGAGTATATGGTGTGTTTTCTGCACCGTCTCATAACGGCTGTGCGAAGTTATTGGGATGAACAGAAGAGGAGGAGTGGGGGAAACATAAGCAGTGAGGGTGAGGGTGAACAGTGCATCCCCGTACCCAACATTTCATCCATGATAAACCTAAACTACCTTTATTTAATTCTTTTGAAAACATTCGCGAAATACTTTGGGATTCCTGAACTGGCATCCTGACAACTGCTTCAAGAAACCTCACCAAACAGAGATCTGTTTACACCATGAAGACGTATAACACCCATCCGTCATATTTGATGAATGTATTTTTATTGAAATATATGTCCTGTGTTACATTTTTGAGAATGCGATGAGATGTTGGATGATGTTTAATGAATAATTTAACAGCAGCATCATTTTAGTGTTCACACAAATCATTTACAATTTGGATCAAGTGTACGTAATGTAATGCCCACCTTTTCTATATCCATACAATTTTGTAGATGCCTATGTCCCACCTCAGCTTTTCTTCAATGGGAAAGTGGATTACTTTGACCTGCAGAGGCTAGGAGGGCTCCTTTCTCACCTGAAGAAGACTCTGAAAGGTTTTTATGTGATAAGTGATTTCAGCATAGCTGTGTTTTTTTTTAGGCTCACAGCAGTCTTTTTGGGATGATACTTTCTGACATGTATCAAAATTTCCATGGTTTGCTCCTGAACATTTTAAAGTGTTTCATTTTAGTTGACACAAAGATGTAAGAGTGGTATGAATTTTATACATCATGTAGAACTGCCATAACTGGTTGTATTTATGATCACTAGAGAGAGATTTGTGTGAATTTAAGTCAGTTTTGTTTCAGGAAAATCATAAAGGTGTTGATGAGAAGGTAGGTGTATTTAAGTACAGTAGACATTACAAATTACAAAGGTGTTTTGTCTTTACTCAAATGAAAAGGGCCCGTCAGTCTTATGTTTATAGTACAACACAGTATACCAGTAGCTGCACCCACTCATCTAAATTCAACCATAAAGGTAACACAACTGGGAGCACAATCTACTTGTTACTTCAAAACCAGGGTCATCCCTTTTGGTTTTTAAAACCCATATATTTATATTTTAAAAGCACCTCTTATCCAAACGGCTCTAGTAGATAGTTTGGTGTTGTCTGACTGTTATTATCTCATGATGCCATTTTTCTCAGATGACCTGGCAACAAAAGCAAATATTATCATTGACCCTTCTGAGATTTTGCCTTCATCTATGGATGATCTAGATGAAGATGAGGAGACAGGAGCTGCCCAGGTGAGGACCAAATTTTAAATATATTTTTATATACCATTTTTTTTAATGAAAATTGGATTAAGTATGAGCAGAGCTTCAGCTTCAGACGTAATTTCATTCATATGGAGTCGACACCATTCACAAAGTTTACAAAAGCATTTAATTCTAATAAGCACAACTAGGTAGACATCACCTTGGTTTTGGGCACAGGTAGAACCTATACTTAAGAGGGCTCTTACTTTTTGAAAGCAGGATCACCCATCTCTGAATAAAGATGACCATGACTAAAATCTGAGCAGTTGACTAAAATCAGAGCAGTTATTGTTTGCCACTGTTGTCTTGTTGCCCAGAGGCCTCTGGGAGCAGCGGCTACTGGAAGTTCCCCTGTGCGTCCCAGCTGGCTGAGCTCACCCACGCTAGGCCGGGCTAATCGTTTTCTAAACACAGCGGCTGTCAGCCTCATGACCCCACGCAGACCCTTTGCCCCACCAGAGAAGGTCAAGGTTCGTACGTTAGCTGTGGAGCAACGCACTGAGGAAGATAGTAAGTGATTTCTCTGAACTGACAGGTACTTATTTTGAGAGATCAGTACATAAAATGTTTTTTTTTTTCTGTAATGTGTAACTGAGCATGATGACATCCGGACAGAGAATAACTCTCACTCCTCTCCTTCCTCCAGTTGAGGGAAACTATGGCAACGATGGTTTGTTGCTGGGGCAACCACTGGAAGAGCCAGATCAGCCAATCACAGAGAAGTCACTTTTGGAGATCTTGGATGGGATTGTGATGATGTACAATTTAAGTGTCCATCAGCAGCTGGGGAAGGTAATAAGGGTATTATTTAAGCCATGCATGTGTCTAGAGTGAAGGGGTGAGACAAGTTTCAGTAGATAAAGTGGATAAGGAAATATGTTGTGAGCATGTGTCTCACTGACCGCAGTCTGGCAAATTTGAGAATTTACATAAGAGATTACATAATTCGAGGGTGCTGATTCTGAATATTTGGTTCCAGTATTTGGTTTGGAGTTTTTTTGGAGCCCTTTTTTCCATTATGTTTTTTTTTTTAATTCCTAAAGTAATCAATAAAACAAAATAGCACTGGTCTCAAAATTAATTCAACACTCAAAATTCATATTTGAATGTTAAAATACTGATGTTTTTGTAACATTTTGCATGGAATCAAGGTAAGAAAACAAGTTGGAGCAGGAGTCATAATAGGGATATTTATTAACCCATGGGATAAAGGTAACAAAGCAAACTGCATACAAAGAACAGAAACTTTGTCAATCTTAATTAGTCTTTAACTGTAAATCCAACTAAGAATGAATCCACCTGTATTTAATCAGTGCAAACAGGCCCAAAGCAACACTTCAAATATCCATTACAATATATGAATCCAACAAATACAAATCAAATTTATTTACAGCAGTTTTGGTTTAACAGAAGTTACCATTCTCCTTGGAGCCACTGCAGAAATCACAAAAATGTCACACATCAGAATTTTATGTTGTTCCATACCATCTCACCCACTAATGATTTAGGTATACAATACTGGTTAATAAAGGGAAATAAATGAAGTTACCCTCATACAGAAAACCCCAGAATTCTACATACCTTAGTTATGGGTGTACTCCTAGTCCGCACTGCCAGCATTCTGGCATGGGTGATCTGGGGTACTTCTACATTTGTAGCCACCTGTATAGAGCAGGTCAGGACTGTGACAACTCATTTGCTTTTCTTACAACCATACTTGCATTTGCAGGTAACCATTAAGTTAGAGCTTTTTTGGGGATTGGGACAACAGACATCAGTTTAGATTCCAGGTTTCCATTGATTACATTCCATCCCATGATGATCTTGTTGGCTGGAGAGTAAGCCAATAGCTCATCTGATAGACATCAAACTAGATCTGTTTTATTCTTGTTCAGAGCAAGGAAGTTAGACCAGTTCTTTGACAGTGGTACAGAGCCATATTCAGTGACTCTTCATTGTAAATCCTATTGCACATTTTTTTCTTGTTGTGTTTTTAATCAAGAGATGTCTCTGTATCTGTCAAAGGTAACATCAATTCTGTGAAAGCTTTTGCCAAATGAAAGCAGTTCTCTCACAAACTTGCCTGCATACTCCCTAAATGTGTTATAGTCAGATGGTTGTCATAACCAGCTTCTGTTGAGAAGTGGACAGGGGGACATTTCTCATTGCTGTGATTTTATCAGTCGGTTTAGCTCTTGTGCTGCATGGCCCGTGTTATGGTTATGTCGTAAGAGTCTTCGATTATCTGCATGCCGTATATTTTTTCATGCCAATGGGCCATGCAGTTATTCGCACACTACAGAAAATGTGTTTGTGGTGTGTGGATTTAAGAGAAATCCTAAATCCTATCCAGGTGTAACACACACAGCTGGCTGTAAACATGGCTGTTAAGGTAATGTCTGAGAGATTCAAACAGGAAAAAACAGGATAGCTGATGCCAGTATAGACAAGCTGTCAGGCAAAATGAAATGAAGGCCACATCAAATAGGAGATTGATACATTTTAAGAGATTTAATGCTGGTCCACTTGCTGCTTGTAAATGAATTGAGCAGATGAAAAATCACTAAATTTACACCTTTTGATAAAAATTAAGCTACACCAAATTGTTTGGCAATGTAAAAATAGAATAGAAGAATAATGATTTCAGCAACTACATAAAGTGATGAACACTCCACTTTGAAGCTTTAATAGAGTAGCCTAGACGTTTTGTTCAGAAATGTTCTAAAAAACAAAGTTAAAGGGCATTGTGCATATGTCCATCCACCATAGATAAGGCAGAAAAAGAGTATACCTCAAACACAGAAGTAACTAGATGTACCGCATAGCGGTACATGGTATGACCGCCGCAGTATATTGAAATGTGGGAACTGTTGGTATGATGAGTGTGTAAAAAAAATTGGTTATAAACATTAGCATTCTCTAGATAATAGGCAAAATGACATTTTGTACAATTACAGCGCCCCCTATGAACCAAATTGTACGTACTGTGGTTTTAGAGGTCTTTGTGCTGATCATGCATGACGTATTTTGCGCAGTTCCCACCTTCTTGGTCCAAGATATTGGCAACTCAAAATCCCAATTTTTGCATTTACCCTTGCTGGGTTGGGTTGGGTCGATACGCCTCTGTAACACCAACATATTATCACAAAATTGTTGTCTTGGGCAAAATTGTTAACAAGTTATTTAACAAAAACTGTTTTTTTGACACCTAGCTTCGCCAGTAAACATCGCCCCCTATGACAAAACGTCACAAAATTTAGTACACATGAACAGAAAGCTGTTAAGAGATGACATGTCAACTTTGACCAAATTTGAGCAATTAAAAGTCAAGATATGGACTTTTGAAGAATTTTAAGCTACGTGTTAAATGTTAATTGACGTGTAACTTCGTGATCATGCATGACGTTTCCCCCCTCTCGGTCCAAGATATTGGCAACTCAAAATCCCAATTTTTGCATTTACCCATATCACTAGGTGGCGATATGCTTCAAGTGAGTGTTTATGGGCTGGGTCGATACGTCTAAAAAAATGTCATGTTGTTGGGTGAAACGTTCATTGAGTTATTCAGCAAAAACGTTTGCCAGTCTCCCCCTCTTTGAAAGACACTGGCACAGCGGGGGGGTGGCCCTTGGGGGCCAAAAGCTTCTAGTCCCTCAAAACGTTCTAGTGCTACATGCCTACAAAGATTCATGTCCCCCAGACTTCCAGTGTCCTGGGAATCGTTGACGGAAAATCTGTGAAAAAAAAAAGGAAAAAAGTCGCGGCAACGCTATAATGACCGCTTTTGCTAGCTTTGCTAACGGCGGTCATAAATATTCATGCCACTGCATAGCTGTGTTCAAGAGGGGCATACGTCCTGCTTTTGCATACACAGAGTATATACAGTATATTCAGTATATTGGAGATCAGACTTTTGCGAAGAATTTGTTTGTGGCCCACAGATGGTGGTGGTATCTGATGATGTGCACGAGTATGCTGTGGCCCTCAAAGACACCGAAGAGAAGATAGCAAGATGCCCCAACAGGGTAAGTACTTATCTACTTTACTCTGATACTCTTAATCCAACAAAATGTTACCTATTTAACCACTGCTAGTACAATGATGACTCATTTTTAGATGGTTTTCTAATCATTCATTTGCAGAGAGCAGACATATTAGATGAACTACTGAAGAGCCAGAAGGTCTTTGCAGAGAAACTAAACCACCTGAGTCGAAGACTAGCCTGGATCAATGCCACGATCTATTCTAAGGTGTCGCACATATTACACCACAAAGAGTACTCTGCTAGTTGTGTTTGAGTGAGTTTTATATAGAGGCAGAGAAATCTGAAAAGGTACAATATTTAGGAAAGTCAGGTTTTGGCTTTCTTATAAGAATATCTATGTCTGCACAGTTATCGGGCAGCCATTAGTGTGCAGAATCATTAAAGGAGAAATTCGGTGTAAAATGAAAATTGGCATGTTAAAACATCATACTGAGTTGGTATGTTTGGTGAGGAGCAAAATTGAGCTAGCCTGTTGCATTTAGAACTTCACTATTTTCTACCGTCTGGCCCAGAAGGCTAACAATGCAAGTGCTAGGCGCCCTTAGAGGAAGCATGAAGATTATACTATTTTTAAACCATTAAAAACAGCTCGAAGAAACTCCACACTCCATCGGTAGTATAACAAAGGCCCTGACATTCAAAGCAAGGCACTGATACAAGAAACAACTGCAATCTACTGCATGTAAGAATTGTTTTTTCATTAAACATTGTGTACACTTACAAAGTTCTCAGTGCCTTGTTTTGAATTCCAGGGCCTTTGTTATACTACCGATGGAGTGTGGAGTTTCTTTGGAATTGGGTTAGCCAGTGTTGATTAAAAGTTACTGGCATCTCAAAACTGGATTCTGGTTGGGCAGAATATATTGACCAAGACCTAATTATTGACCTTATTTGTGTTATTTAGGAATTAATATTTGAGGAGAAACAAAATATCATGATGTAAAAAATTAAATTATGGTTTTAGAGGGTACTAAAAATTAGCCTGGCTATCGCGACTTGTCAATGCTCTGCGAGCATTGGTCTGGCCAAGCTGTCTTGTAAACCCATTTCTCAGAAGGCGGGCTTAACCCGCCTCTTTTAAATGCCTCTGTTTGCTACTGGACGAAGCTTCAACCAATCACACCCCTCTGCCCTCTGACGTATACCCAGCGAAAGAAACTGCTTGATCCAAACAAAAAGTCGGACTTGTGAGGTGAACATGAGAGTGGCTGGTGTTGGTCATTTAATATTGATATTCGAAAAACGAATCAGTGCGATCAAAGGCGAAATGACCACAACAACAGCATTCTCGCAAAGCCCAATCGACTACCAGCGGGGCTAACTGCTAAATTAAACTTTTACCGAAGCTGGTCGGTAGCATTGCGAAAACGTCCTTTTCCGCAACAAATGCTTCAAGGGCTGCCCTTTGCTGTATTTTCAGAGAAATCTTCCCTTTGAATTCGTCCAAAACAGCAGCTACAGCTGCATTGAAATCTTGCGTTTGCTCCACGTTGACAGTGACTGAGATAGATTTCCGGTCGCCAAACTACCGCGTCATTGCCATTTTGAAATGCTCGATTTTCATTGGCCTCATATTCTTGCCAGAGCAGAAACGGTGTAGACAGGCAGCTTGGCCAGACTGACTTGCTCGCGAAATGAAAATGCAGCGTTATAGGCAGTATGGGCACATCCAGGCTAACTAAAAATGGTCACAGCTCAGAAAATACCCCTCAGACCCTCTTTTTCAGCAGGGTAAATGACCATGTAGATAGTACCCCAGAGTAATAAAACTTTCACCACTTAAAGATACGTGTCTTAACTATGCTTGATGTAAATGAGAACACTTCAACTCAACTTCATATTTTACTCGGCTTGTATTTTACTCAACATTAACATTTGTATTTCATATTTAAAAAACCTATATCATGTGGTGGTCATACCATGTACTGCTATGTGATACATCTAGTTAGCCTTCAGTTCATTGAAGTCTTTCTTGATCTGTTGATTAAGTTTTTGTGCAGCAGCAACCAAATATTAAATGTGTGTGTGCATTGCAGGAGAAGATGTTGGATGTCTATTGGCTGCTGCGTGTGTGCATTTGCACTATTGAGCATGCAGACAACACTGGTTCTCTGTTTGCCTTTACACCGGAGTTCTACCTCAGTGTAGCCATGAACAGCTACAGCGCCCTCAAAAACTACTTCAGCCCAGCCAACAGCATGGAGGAGCTACCAGGTCAGTAATGTCTCTATCTTGTTATTTTTTGCTTTCTCTTGTAAATTATGGACAACTTCATGAAAGTGCATTAATTATTCATCAAATTTTTTTTTTTATTATGACTTTAATTGTGGTACAGAATTGGCAAACAAAATTGACAACATGAAAAATGTCCTGTTAAAACTCTCATAGGGAAGTTATAAAAAAACTTGTTCATACTTTGTAGCTATATCAGCACATCCATATTACTGAAACTACCAGAATACTGAATCTAAAATCTTCTGTAAGACAGGTTGCTCTTTCCAAGTTTCCCAGTGATATCATGTATTCCCTCTTAGCATTTTGGAAGTATGGAGTACCCTTTTCTCATCTTGCTTCAGATGTTATGAAAATGTGTTGAATAAATTGGAATTTGGGAAAAAATGGTTCATTGGACTTTGCTTATATTGCTCATACTTCTGCAAAACCCGGGTTGATTGAGAGTTGAAGAACAAATGATAGTTACCTTGCATGATGTCCCTGGTTCCTGTTGCAGGCTACGAGGAAACACTCACACAGCTTGCTGCTATCCTTGCCAAGCACTTTGCAGATCCACGCATAGTAGGTACAGGTGAGTTATGGGATGGTTATAGGATGTCTTCATGCTTGAGTAGGGTGACCACCTGTCCCGCGTAACACGTGAATGTACAGTGTTTGAAGCCCAATTCATGCGTCCCGCAAATTAAGACCGTGTCCCGCATAATCAATGCTTGCTCAAAAATAAAAAGTTTGTCGCTTTATCTCCCAGAGTCCCAGGCAGCCAAACGAACATTACTTGACAGTTCAGCTCGCCCCTGTTGTCACACCCATTCCTCAGTTGAACAGCTGACTAGGTTGTTGTCAACTTTTTCCATTGTTGTCATGACACCGCACGCACACACTGGGAAGGAACTTAGAAGCGCGGTTTCCAATTTGAAAAATGGAGAAAGAAACCGCTGAGACTGAGTCTGAGGCACCGCCACCACCAATTAAAAAGAGAAGGTGTGGGTACAAGAAAGACTGGGAATGTGAACATTTATGGCTGAAAGGGGTTGAGGGGGATAACGAGAGGGCTTTTTGTGACATTTCTTAAACGACCTTCTCAATCAGACATGGAGGAACATAACACTTTACTAATACGCAAGTTCATTGCATTACAATCCCTTAGGCTACATTACGCTTAGCAGACGCTTTTATCCAAAACTATTTACAAAAGGAGAACATAATAAGCTAACAGAGGTGTAGAGCAACACAGAAAAAATTAACTACACACATACACACAAGGAGATACATGTGCCTTAGGTAAGTATCCCACTGTACTGTCGAAATGGGCTGCTTTGTCGAAATGAGCTACCAGTAGCCTAAATCGACTGTGGCGTCTATCCATTTACGCTACCTCGTCGAAATAAGCTACCTTTCGTTTTTCATTTACAGTTGTATAGATTCAAAACTAACCTCCGCAGTTTTACAAGATATGTCTTTGGATTAGAGATTTTTTGGTTAGAGTTTTATGCTGTTTGCACACGGTAATCATACTTTAGTTATACAGTTACACATAACTATTAGTTATGTAAAATTTCAACTCATATGTGTAGGTAGTTTATTTCAACACACTTATTACGCTATCAAACAGGGCTTCGACTGAAGGTAGCTCAAAGGTAGCACATTCTGACAGTCCACTTGACCTATCAAATAATGCTCCCACTGTAGAATCACAGCCATTCACTCATTTATATGAATATGGGTAAAGGTAGCTAATTTCGACAGGTTTATATCTTCTATCAAATAAGGCTCCCATTAAAGGTAGCACATTCTGACAGCCTATTTGACCCATCAAATAATGCTCCCACTGTAGAATCACAACCATTCAGTCATTTATATAAATATGAGTAAAGGTAGTTCATTTCGACAGGCTTATATCTTCTATCAAATAAAGCTCCCACTAAGGTAGCACATTCTAACAAGCCAATTGACCCATCAAGTAATGCTCCCACTGTGGAATCACCATTAGGAGATCTTGACAGGCATATATCTTCACTCAAATAATGCATCCACTAAAAGTAGTGTACCTCACCTTTGTGATATAGGGGACACTGAAAATGCAATTAAATTGTATTTATATAGTGCCAATAACAACAGGCTTGTCTCTTATTTATCATGGATGAGTACAAAAAAAGGGGCAACAGAAGAAACATATACAGTGGTATGAGAAAGTTTGGGCACCCTTGACAATTGGCATTATTTATATTCACCAATCATTGGGTGTTTTAATTCACAACTTAATTTTGATATATCAAATAACTGATGAACACAATCATATTTCGGCAGTGAAATGAGGTTTATTGGGTTAACAGAAAATGTGCAATATGCCACAAAACAAAAAAAGGCCCGTGCATAAATGTGGGCACCTTAATAGAAAAATCATATTAGTATTTAGTAGAGCCTCCTTTTGCAAAAATAACAGCCTGTAGACGCTTTCTGTAGCCACCAATGAGTGTCTGAATCCTGGATGATGGTATTTTGGCCCATTCCTCCTGGCAAAACCTCTGCAATTCAGTGATGTTTGAAGGATTCCGAGCATGGACAGCCTGCTTCAAGTCATCCCACAGATTCTCGATGATATTCAAATCTGGAGACTGGGATGGCCATTCCAAAACATTGTACTTGTTCCTCTGCATGAATGCTCGGGTAGATTTTGAGCAATGTTTGGGGTCATTGTCTTGTTGAAACACCCATCCCCGGCGCAACTTCAACTTTGTGACAGACTCTTGAACATTATTCTCAAGAATCTGCTGATACTGAGTAGAGTGGGGGTGCCCAAACTTTCTCATACCACTGTATATACTCAATCCAGGGATAGAAATGTATCCCATCTGTGATGCCTCTTTGCATTTCTCCATATTTGTGTTCAAAACTGTAAAAAAAACCCTGTAAAAAACAAAATAAAACATTTTGTAAAACCCACATTCAGACAGTAAAAAAAGGTGTAGGTAGCCTATTTTACCGTAAGGTAGGATAGTTCTTTAGTTTTCCAAACCTATCCTATTTGTTTATAGTAGCATAACTTAATTTATACAAGTGTAGACCTAGTAGTTAGGCTACAGGAATTGTTAACATAGATTTAGTCACTCTAATCATAGGCTAATTACACAGTGCCTTTCTAAACAAAGTTGTGGAAAGATGTTTTCTACACATGGAACAACAAAATACTTTGTAATAAAAATGATAATGATACAGTCAAATGTAAATCCAAACTATTAGGCCTATCATCTGACGTAGGCATTCTGCTGCAAATCTAACATGCACATAGTGTTGCTTACATGCAGTACATACAGCAAAACCAATACCCTTTTATGTGACTTACTTGTGCTGTCACTGCTGAAAACAGCTCCACTTCTGTCTCGGGTATCTCAAATCGATGGGCATTTGATGCCGGACTACAATGTGCATACTCAATAATAAAGCCCCTAGGACAGTCCAGATCCAAGATTTTGGGTAACACTCGTTCCAAAAACTTTACGGTACTGTCCCCTTCACATTCTGCTGGATAGCCAGAAATCCTGACATTGTTACATCTGCCTCTAGCCTCAAAATCATCCACCAATTTCTTCAGTTGCACTAGTTTAGATGTATATACTGGAGGATTAGACCTAGCTGTTTTTTGTATCATCCTGCAGGGAAGAAAGCTTGATCTACACGCTGTCTAGGCGTTGTGAAATTTACCCACAGTTTCTTGCTTATTGCCACAGTTGTCTGTTTGATTTCCACCAGTGTTGTTTTATGGATAGTATCCATCTGTTTCAGTAGTTGGTGGATGTTCGCTACTTCTACGGCTAGGGAGTCATTAGCACCGGTAGCGCCATCTTTGCCACTGCTAGTGCCAGACTTTTCAGCAGTGTGGATTTGTTGGTCTGTTTTTGCGCTTCCTTAGAGGTCTGGAGTGACATATTAATTGTTTGTTTTGTCCAAGGTGTGAAAAACATTAATTATTAGCCGGAAGGTAAATAAAGCTAGTAAATAGCACGATGGCATCAGCAGCTCACAGTCTAGGCAGCCACTTCCCCGAGAGCGTTACGTGACTAATTAAGGGAATTTTGAAGCACAAGCCTGAGCTAAGGTCTCTCTGTGCTCTTTTTTATTTTACAGGAAAAAGTAACTCCCTTTGTTTTTGTGGTGGGTAGACAGGTACGAAACAAAATGACCAATCATTCAGAAATGCCACTGCTTTCTTTTCACAGAAGTATATTGTTTTCCTTTACAGACATCAAAGACTCACTCATGCAGGCTCTTGCTAGCTATGTGTGCTACCCTCAATCCCTCAGGGCTGTGGAGCGAATCCCAGAGGACCAGTGAGTTTTTAGAGCAAGTTTCTTGTGCACCAGGAATAGAACTGTAAACAACATGGTTGTCACAATTGCACCTAATTAGTTTAATGACCAAAAGTTTAATGATGATAGAACAAACACACACGTATTGTCCAGCAAATGCATTCATTATCCAGATGTATGCTATCTGCTGTTGACAAAAAGAGTGCATTATAAGCTTTAGACAAACCACTAGCAGACTTTAAGATGTACCTAGATAAATGCACAATGTGTTTTGTTTCATTTTTGTAGGCGTGTAGCAATGATGAGGAATCTGCTGGCTCCTTATGAGCAGAGACCCTGGGCTCAGACAAACTGGATCCTAGTGCGGTTTTGGAAGGTAAGGTCATGTATGCCTCTCTTGACATTCTGCACTGTTCCCCACTGCAAGTTTATTTTTGTACTTTCTTTTTTTACACAATTTTACAAAAGCCCTGGCCTTATAAAATGTTTTTGGATGGTTTGAAGAGGAGGTCTAGCACTGTAATGCTCTTAATTTGATGCAGATGAATTAAAGCATGTTTACACAGCCTTATTTTAACCATGCATTTGTTTTAGCTGAATAGATTTGCACTTCATTTGACAGGTGTTTGAATGGTTGTGTTACATTACCAACTCTGTGCTGTGTTCAGTACTGTGACCTTACTATCTAACAGCCTTTCAAATGCTCAGGGGTGCAGTTGGCTACACCAACTCACCCGAGGTCATTTCCCCATCACACCCTAACTGTCTGTCCCACTCATGTCTTGTCACTTTCTTTACTGTTCTCTTGAATAAAAGGTGAAAAAGCCCCAAAAATATTAACAAACATAAATGCATTATAAGAGCTGGAGGAAGGATTGATGTATAATTTTTCTTGCACATTGTATTCTGATTTTCTTATATGGTTTAACATGACTGTGTAAAAGAACAGTAAAATGGAGAGTTAGACATTGACAAAAAAAGATGAAAGCCTGTTATAAGTTTTTGTGTTATTAAGTGTAATAATTCGTTAGTGTGTGAATTTCCAATGCTGCCATAAATTTCCACCTGAGGGTGCATAATATGGATGTAGTAAATACTAACCACATTATTTTACTATACTAGCACAAGATATGAGTTTAACCATCTATCTGTTTATCTTACTCAGGGCTGTGGGTTTGGCTACAGGTACACCCGGTTGCCTCATCTACTTAAGACCAAACCAGAAGATGCCACCCTGCCGAGCCTTCAGAGTAAGTACATCCAACAAGACCAGGGCCACTAGTAAGAGAGTGAACTTGACTCGGTGAAAATGCACAAGGTTGCAAACGCAAAGACACTTTAGAGAAGGATGTCTTCAATTTGACTTCATGTTTTCCTAATATGATCTTAATAATGTTTGTTTTTTTACTTCTCCTCAAAGGACCAGTCTGTCTGTAAAATTAAAGAAATTAAAAAAAAAAATACTGGATTAAATACATGGCCCTTAAATATTTTGTATTTTACTTCATCCTTGTGATATAACACAAATAGCTGAAGCTCCATAGCTTTTAGAGGTGTATTAGCTTACAGTGTGGAATACTGAAAAAAGCTGCTTTGGAGAATACCAGAAACAAATGCATGGAGTGAATTTTAGCTTCTAAAGTTGGGATTTCTAAACTGAATATGTCTTAAAGATGCAGCAAGTGGGTTATTTTGAGGTACACCTACCTACCTGTCGCTTTTGCGTAGACTACACAAAAAAATGCTGCTGAATTATAAATGATTAGTGGTAATGTCGATTAAAGCTGTGATGCCCACAATAGGGAACGGGCATGTGACGTCACACGACTTCGCGCAGGAGAAGGAACCGCCCACCAAGCGGGATTAACCTGTTAACTGGTTCAGTGACAGAACTTTTTTTACTCTGCTAAATTATTTTTTATCTACGGTCTGGACAAAGACTATCCCCTCTTAATGACGTATAATGTAACATAACTGCAACATAATGCAATGTTTCTTAAAGTCTAACGATCTAAAAACATGGGCCCATACTAATATCTCTATCATAGACTGTATGTAAGAGAATGTAGCCTATGCTATCTAAGGCTTCTACATCTAATGTTTCTGAACAGCACCGAACACAATATAAAACACTGTAACATTTTCATGTGGGAACTTGGCTGACCCAGAGGTAAAATTTAAAACGTGATAGCATCATATTTCACAGGACCAGCACACAAAATGGAGCGATGTTCATGGATGTCACCGCAGACGGGTCAGTCAAGTGCAGGTGTCAGGCGCTGAAAGCTGGGATGCAGGCATGCACTTGCATCCCTAATTTTGACTAAAAATACCACGACAACAAATCCACCATTCCGCTAACACTTTTGGTGATGTTTTGTGATATTAGTTAAATACAGACTACCCGCAAAATGAATGAGAGAGTAGGTGAACTTTACTTTGCCCTGCGTTGTCCAGGCGGAAAATATGACTATGCATTGGTTAGTGATTTCGCAAATGCATAGCCTATGTTGTTTTGTCTAGGACTCATGACAAATTACTTGAAACATTTTGAATGCAGCCTAAAATGAGCATTCTGTATCAGAATAAGAGAGGCGTGTGCACAAAATGAAAAAAAAATACTTCTCAAGAAATGGATGACAGAGAAAATGTTTTGCTCAAAGTTAGGCAATGTTTTTAAAGTAAGAAGAGGAAGGGAGGATATTTTATCCAGGCACACAGGTTGGTTATCACATTCCAGTTGTCAGGTTATGTTTCCAAAAAAAGAAACTGCTTAAAAGTTGTAATTTTATCCGACACGATTTTGCACATTTTTCCCAGGGAGAAACCCCTAAACACTGACTAGGTAAAGTTGTTCTTGCATCCCCACTTTAATTGCATTCATGCGCAGATGGCAGGTGAATATGAGAGTGCTGCAGGCGAGTGTTTTTTTTTTTTTTTGCCGTAGGACCTAGCATCGCAATCAACACTGCCTAGGTGAAAATATTGCCATATCGACAGGGTAAGCAAACAGACAACAGATTATTGTTTTAGTAGTTTTACTATTTGTATGTGTGTGCTCAGACACACATTTTCACCAACACTGACAGCTGTCAAAAGGCAGCCTATGGGAGATGTCAACATTAAGCCATATCCACTGAAGTCTTATTAGGAAATGGCTTAACCTTAGCTCATCTGGAAAAAAACTATCAATATGTGAATTTATGGACATCTGTAGTCATGCCCACTCTCACCTCTCAAAAAAAATCAAAACCGAAATTCCAACATTTTGGACAAAAAGGTAGAGTGGGCATGACTACGGATTTCCACGAGAAGTTCTCATTGTCTTGTATGCGTCTCATAAGGATGCATATCGCCGGTCAAACTTTTTTTTTTTTTTCTTTTTTTTTTTTTCAGATCGCGTACGGCATGAGTTTGTCCCTGTACTTTTGCACAAGTATTTAGAATTATATAGCTAAATAAAACTGAACTATACTAAGCTGCAACTCTGCCTACTCTCACTTCATTGTGTTGGTAAGCTGTTCTTCTCGCATACAAAAATGGCGGCGCGCATTGATTTTGCTCCATAATGCACTGCGCAGCCCCCTTCCGTGCCCATTCCCTATTAGGACAGATAAACCTAATGACCAATACATTTCAAACACACTAAACTGTCAGTCACTGTTGTGTGGTGTGTTTGTCACTCTTGAACACTAGCTCTGTTGACACCCCTCGTGGCTTATACTGATGACCACTTTATTTGGATCATTGTGCAGGAGAGATTGCGTTGTTAGGTAATTAGAACATACACACCCAACACCATTGTTGACATTGTTCTGCATGGTTCTGTTGCACATGTTCATCCCAATACTGCATCTTTTCCATCTCAGAAGTTGTCATTCTATAAGATATCACAAACAGCGATCTGTTTCAGATCACTTATTTAGAAAAAGTGTTATCCTCTGTGTATGCACGTCTTGTTTTTTTGTTTGATATTTGTTCTCAGTTCTTCTGTCTTTTTTTATCTCTGATTGTTAATTCTGTTACCTGCTCCATTTTCATCTGCATGCCTATCAGGAGATTTGTCCATTGCTAGCTTTCAAAGTAAGTTTTCTTTGGTGTGTTCTGCCATGGTTTTTCTTGTGTTTTTTTCTAATAACCCTTATCATAAATTACATACATGGGTGTTAATAACTGGTGTGCAGGTGCACATGTGTGTCAAACATAAGGAATGCACATGAACATACAAAGACCAAAGAAAGAAAAATGCATTTAGGTGGGGTGGCCCCTGGGGACCAAAATGGAAAAACAGCTCTTAAAAAAACGAAATGAAATGCAATTCTCATTATGCTAATTATGTTAATGATAGTGGTGGTGATAATTAGTCCTATATGGGGAAGTGGAATGCACTTCTCCACTGCAGAGCTGAAGCCAAGCTACAGTAAATGAGTGGTGTTGGGGCTAAGCCCTTTCTCCATTATCACTTAACAGTGCTTCATTTTGCTTGTGGTTGTGTGAAGGTGGGTTTTACCTGTGCTCGAAGGCTTGAGTGTCTTCCCATAATGCTGTTCTTTGCCAAACACTGCATATGAGTTTCTGCGGTTATAGAGCATTCTACTAAAATGTAGTGTAAGCTAAATTATGTCAGGATGAGGTAAGTGATTTTGTAAGTGACTGTTAGGGAACGATGCCTATCCACCAACGGCATGGTTAATAACACACACATCATGCCAACAGCAGTGCGTGAATTGTCGTTGTGAGCTGTAGACTAGGTGAAATGTCTTCAAGCCCTTTTCAGTAGCCTAATCTAGTGATCCTTTTCCAAGCTGGTTCCTCCCAGAGCTGGTTCAACGCAGAGCTGGTACAACTTCAATGACAGGCCTACGGACTGAACAACAGCTCAATCTTAGCAGTTCTGCTAGCTGGGCTAAGATCACATATGGGTCGTTCCATGCTAAACCATTAATTTTTTTTCCACCTACATTTTGCAAACCCACCACTCGGTTTCCATAAATGTTTTATCATTACAAAGGGGAGAAAATTCACTTTCAAATGATATATAACATGATGACCTTTGAAGGTCGTTGCAGGTCATTTGATGTGCGCTTGACCTTTGACCTAATTTTTCAGACAATGAGTATCAATCGATTTTGACGAACTTTTATTTCTAGTATCAATTATGCCTGCAAAGTTTCAGTTTGGAGAAAAATGGTTTGGGAGATATTCAAGGAAGACTTTTTGATATGCAAGGTGTTCCAGAAATAAATGCTGGCAAAAAGACAATGTCAAGTATTAACATTTATATTTACATTTAGGCTACACAAATGTGCTGTAAACAGTGCTATGGTAGATATTCAAGGAAGTCTGTTTGATATGAAGGGTGTTCCAGAAATAAATACAGGCAAAAATGCAATATCAAGTACCATTTTACACTCACATGTAGGCTACACAAATTTATGATAAACGGTGTCATAATGATCTTAAATACCTTGAACCTGCAGCTAAATGGCAAGGTTACTTGATTAGAGATGCTCAAGCCATACTAGATTCTGCACAAAGTTGTCTAGCAGCCAAGTACTGTATGTAGAATACCACAGGTCGTAATCTCAGTTATAGTCACTTTCCCCAAACTGGTCAACATTGCTACAAATGGCTGGATGCAAAAAAAATGTCTGAAAGGCTGTTTTATGGAAATGAAAGAATCTTTCTTTATGGAATTTCACCAATAACAATCCTCAGTACTTGGTTGTGCTGCTGGATCATGCTCTTGCTTTAAAAAAAAAGACAATTAAAAATGTCAAAGATCCAAGGTCGGTCATAATAATATTGAATATGATCTTGTTCTAATCTATGTTTAATTTTTTAAATGAAAATAAATCATATTGAGTAAGGACTTACTAAAGTACCATTTGTACAATGTGACTACAAACTGCATTATTAAACTGCATAATGAATTGGCGACTACATAATGTGATGCCTTTAAATTGCACATTGCAGATTGTATTGCCATTTGAATTTCCCTACCTACAGGGCCAGAAAAAACTGGAACAGTTTTTAAATGACTATGTCTCCGCAATCATTTAGTCTACCACAATTAAAAACTATGCAAAATAAAGCTTATTCTGTTCCCTTACCAATGATATTATGGTTTATGACCATGAAAGCAGGGGGATGTCCACTATGGCCTTTTGAAAAAAAGTTGATAGGTGACCAAAAGACCAAAACAGTTTGGTCTTAAGTGTAGATTTGAAACTGCCAACAGTAGGAGCACTTTTAATGTCGATGATCATAGCATTGCCATATCATTGGAAAGAGAACAGAATGACCTTCAATTTGCATGATTTCATATTGTGGTTGCCTCACACATTGATGAGATATAATAATTTCAAAAGTGGTCCAGTTGTTTTGGTCCACCATGTATATGCTTCCATACAAGGACAGCTGTGCTGTACCTTTTAACTTTTTACTAATCAGTGTTACCTTTTAACTTTTTACTCAAACAAAAAAAATCCCACTGAAAATGAATGGGGCATCTTGGGGTGACACTACGGGCTCTATTTTTACTTTCATATGCCTGAATTGCGCAAGTTGCTTTGGGGGTGGTGCGGAGATAATTTGGTATTTTTAT
This sequence comes from Coilia nasus, assembly GCA_027475355.1. NCBI lineage: Eukaryota > Metazoa > Chordata > Actinopteri > Clupeiformes > Engraulidae > Coilia > Coilia nasus. The sequence goes on from CM050211.1 coordinate 1,937,080, forward strand.
GACAGGAAAAGTGAACATTGCCCCTCACACATTGAAAACACTGGTCGACGTCCACTTCCAACGAAAACTATTTCCGTGAAATTTCAACACTGCGAAAATGAATCCAAACGAACTCGTCATAGACCGTTCATGTGAATCTCATCAAATTTGGTATATGTCAACTACAGACAATGCTGACAAAAAAGTTATCAAAGGATTTATCTTGAGATAAACTGTTTCGAAGTTACATGCCAATGAACATTTACCACATAGCTTAAAATTCTTCAAAAGTCCATATCTTGGCTTCTAATTGCTCAAAGTTGACATGCCAACTCTAAACAGCTTTGTTTTTATGTATACTAAATTTTGTGACATTTCGTCATGGGGGCGATGTATATCGTCAAAGCTAGGTGTTTTTGTTGAATAACTCAACAATTTTGCCCAAGACAACGATTTTGTGTTAGTATGTCGGTGTTACAGAGGCGTATCGACCCAGCACATAAACACTCACTTGAAGCATAGCGCCACCTAGGGATATGGGTAAATGCAAAAATTGGGATTTTGAATAGCCAATATCTTGGACCAAGAAGGTGGCAACTGCACAAAATATATCATGCACGATCAGCACAAAGAACTCTAAAAGCACAGTACATGCCATAAAATTGGACCCATAGGGGGCGCTGTAATTGTACAAAATCTCATTTTGCCTATTTCTTTCACAAATCACTCTTACACACTACACAAACACACACAAGGTCATTCATTTAAAACCTACATCCATGCCCACTTCCAGGAAATCATTTCCACAAAGGAATACGCCCCACCACCCCCAGATGAAATTGAGTCTGTCCCGGCAGTCCCGAAAGTTGAATAAGTGGGCAGAAGCGATTTCTAACAGACCAAGCCATTGTCTGAATCTGGCAGCACTGACCTTAGCTTAGCTTATCATAGTCACTGTAATCTAGTGTTGCCAACTAGCACACTGTGGCAAAAGCGAATTAATTCACTTGATTTTTTTGTATGTACTTCTCTGACCTGTGCATTAAGATTGAGTACAAATGACAGTGTAAATTAACATGAAGGGATTGACCAAGCGGCATTTAGATGGGGGACTATATTCCACGGAAGCACAGGCAAAGCACAGGCGAAGCACAGGCAAAGGCGCTGAAAGGCACAAAGACACCATGCACCACGGTATTGATTTATTTTCTCCTCCGGTGTCGTCGATGAAATGCCGAGGGCGGCAAGCCACACACTTCTTTGTTCCACAGGTTTTGGAATTCTGTGAAACATTGTGTTGGTGTATGTTCTCTGCTTGTTCCCACAGCCCTGTGCTACACAGTAAGTAACCATTGCTCAGTATATGAGAAGCAAGGATAGGAGGAGGCTTGACTCGGCGTGTAATCTTAAAGTTTTTTAGAGTGCTGACCTAAATCTAAAATCAAATGAAAACAACAGAAGAGGCCGCACTTTGCATAACTCAGACTTTTAATTGCACAGCCGCGTTTCGGCGTGTGCCTTCTTCAGTGTGCAACAATGTAACAGGGGAACCAGACTTAAATGCCCACACCCATTAACACACCCAGTTTGCAGCACCCAATGACATTTAAACACTTCACATAGTGAGTATTGTTGCAAACAGTACACATTTTTTTTTAAAATATACATACAACCATAACCATGATAACTTATAATGAGCAATGATGACTTATAAAAAACAACTCAGTGATAAATCTTAATTCATCCCATTTGGGATGCAGGTGTTTAGATTAAAGATATACCAAGCTTCTCGCTGTAAGAGGCGGTTCTCACGGTCTCCCCCTCTTGGAGACCGACTAACCATTTCTAGGCCCATAAATTTGAGCATATTGGCATCATGACCTGAAGATTGGAAATGCCTAGCCACAGATTATTTCTCATCGTTTCTCCTTATAGCACATTTATGCTCAAAAATTCTGGTTTTTAACTGTCGCTTGGTTTTCCCCACATAAAGCAGCCCACAAGGGCAAGTCAGCAAGTACGCAACAAAGGTGGATAGACAGGTGATTCGACACTTTACTTTATACTTACTACCTCTTTTCGGATGTGTAAACATTTTTTCTGTGATCATGAAATTACAAGCTGCACAGTTAAAACACTTAAAATTGCCTTGTGTGATGTTAATGTTATGCTCAAATTTATGGGCCTAGAAATGGTTAGTCGGTCTCCAAGAGGGGGAGACCGTGAGAACCGCCTCTTACAGCGAGAAGCTTGGTATATCTTTAATCTAAACAGCTGCATCCCAAATGGGATGAATGAAGATCACCATTGCTCATCATAAGTTATCATGGTTATGGTTGTATGTATATTTTGAAAAAAATTGTGTACTGTTCGCAACAATACTCACTACCAGTAGCAACTCCACACTTGTGTGTTGACTGGGATGGTGGGTTTCCAGGTGCTGCGTGGTGTCTTTGCGCCTTTCAGCAGTGCTTTGCCTGTGCTTCGCCTCTGCTTTCGTGGAATATAGTCCCCCATCTAAATGTCGCCTGGTCAATCCCTTTGTGTCGTAATGTCCTAAATCACCTCAGTTCTCCAGCTGTGGAAAAATTTAAAACTCAGCGGTCCTCTTCTGTTGGTTCAACCATCTTAACCAGGGGACTGCAGATGTAAACTAGCCTGAGGCTAACTCTTGTACAATGCATCAAATGATTAATTTACAAAAATGAAAATAAACAAACAAAAAGGGAAAAACAACAAAAAAAAAAAACAGAAAAGCTTTAGTTAGAAATGTATTGGATAAGCTTGGTGTGGGAATGTAATAATGGGATATAATTTTTAGCTCAATAATTTGTTTGTGGCCTTCATGGAATTCTTTTGTGTGTACAGTCCTCATTGGTCTGTGTACTTGCTCTGATCTGGTTGCAATATAAATCCCCTGCTGGTTGTGCAAAAGATATTATATTACTCTTGCAACTGCAGCAAATTGTAACCTGTAAGAGAAGGCTGCTGGGGAAAATTGAATTTTAAGCTTTAATGTCCAAGTCAATGGCCCAGTGTCAGAGACATTTCACTACACCACTCCTTCTCTTTCATTTATACAATTTATGTCATATGCAATGAGTATGCATGTTTCTCTCATTTTTTATTAAAAAATAAAATGACAGTTTAAACACACAGCCAGTGAAAAGTTACATGCCAGTTTAGTAATGTAATAGTACATAATTTGGTTGAATCTGTGGAAGTGCCATTTTAGCAATTTGTTAAGTTGTTGTTATGACAGATTTGAAATAAATAGAAACGCTAAAGGATATGCAATAAAATGTGTTGATTTGCTTCTTTTCTATGATTGGTTCAGAACCCTGTCCCTCACTTCTGCTGCAGAAGCACATGGCGGAGCTGCTAAGGCACGATAAGGACATGGCAGCCAGCTTTCTGAACAGTGTTCTCAACCAGCTAAACTGGGCCTTTTCCGAGTTCATCGGCATGATTCAGGAGGTGAGCCAAATAAAACTATAGTTAAGATTTTTTTTCACAAATGCAAATTACTGTTACTAGAAACTGTTTCACAGATGCAGAACAAAGTTTCAGTTTAGACAGGTAGGAGTTTTCTTTGAACAAACTTGTGACTTTGTTGATCACAAAAAGAAGGGATAATTTTTATACACCTTTAATGCACATGTAGCTACACCTATTAAAAACCAAAAATGTTAAAATGTGAAATTTAGTTTTTTTTTGGCTGTAGAGACAGTCCCTCTAGTTTTTCATGATTGTGCAATGGCGTAAAATCCCACAAAATTGTCATTTTTTCCTCATATTTTTGTGATGCTGCATATTTTTATTTTAGTGCATAATTTTCACAAAATATGACCATATAGATCAGGGCAGTTTGAAGAGGAGACTTACTGGCAATGGATCTAACAGCATAAAATACCACAACAAAAGTAAATAATCTGACTAATCCTGGCATGCTGCTGTAGTAATGTTTGTTGTGCTAATGTTCATCAAAACATCAAAATTCAACTACTGTGACCTAGCACAGTGGGTATAATTACCAATAACGGGGTTACTGGCTAAATAAAGGAATGTCTTATTTAATGACCTCAGTGTCAAGTAAGAACTATTCTTAAGATGGCATCTCATCTGTTACATCATTAGCGTTGTGACAAGTTAGCGAGGGTTAATCCCATGACCTTACCTTACTTTCTCTCAACGTTGACAGTACACTAACCATTCATAAATATTGAAGTTAGAAACAGAAACAATGGTCGATAAAAGCAACATTACGTGAACCTATACTTGATCTGTCAGTTTTGTTCTCTCATTTAGTGTTTAAGCCTATGTAGGCCTTGGGTGGGGTTTACAAAAACAAAACACGAAATTCCTTGTAATTTTTTTAGAAAACACCAATGCAAAATCAGTTATTTTGATACAAGATTGTGAAATCCTGGAGGGACAATCGAGTGTAAAACCTGCATTATACAGATGTTGCCACTTGGGTTTGCTCATTTTCACGTGTGAATCTTGCGTGAATCACGCAGGGTTCACGCAGCATTTTCTGTGATAACCTGCAGTGTACCCAAACACCCACCAGGTTGCACTTGGGAACTCTGCTTTTAAAACACAATGCCGTGCAGAAGCTGGACCCTTCAGCACCGCGAAACTGCATAAAAAGTAGCCTGCCAACATAAAAAGTGTGCAGCTGCCAACATAAATGAAAACTTTCCAGTGTGTCTCCTTGCGCATTATAATGTTGTTTCTCTGCAGTGACTTTGCAGTTAACTGTTATGAACCTGTATCAAGCCAATAGGTCAATCACTTGGTTTTCTATTAAATTCATATATATTTGCTATTTTCGACCGTTTGAGCTGAAGTTAGTAGTATCGTTGGTTTAAAACAAGACTTTTCTTCCTTTAGCAACCTTTGCAGTCGGAAAACAAAACTAATGCAATATAGATGATGTAGCTCGTATTTGGCTTATAAAAATTCCAATTTAATGTCCACAAAGCCTTTGTTGATCTATCTACACTACAGTGTATCTTCTACACTGTAGAAGATGTCATCTTTTCTAATGTCTCTGACAAACAAACCATGTTACGTTTTGGTCCTTTGGTTTCAAATGTGATTCAAACTTGGTGCTTGGTAGAAAAAGAATGTAAAATATCCCATAAGTGGCATACATTTTCCCCTCTGTTCAACAACAAAGGGTTACTGATTTGAACAGTAGAGGTATCCGTTACCTAAATCAGCTATACATTGACTCAGCCCTAGGTTCCTGTCAAGGTAATAGAATTTGTATCTATTAGCCTCTGCCAATTATGTTATTTTTTCAGGGTATTTTTACTACCTTTACTTTTAAGCTCATATCTTGGTCATTGTAAGGGCCTAGGCTATCTAGATCTGGTTTCATTTGGTGAGCTACTATTTGCACTGATTACGTATATAAAAAATAGTAAACCAATAAAAAATCATATTGTGTATAAAAAAATCTTGCATTCTTGCAAGTACCTGTCCATAGGATGCTGTCAGTACGGATATGTTTTCATATGTGAGTAGAGGAAATTGTCTGGAATCTGGCAATATAAGAACCATGATGGTGGGATATTCAGTGGCTTATCAATGTTGATAAATATGTAGTCTGTGCCTGACGGAAACAAGGGCCTATGTTCCATGTAATGAAGGATGTTATATCAGGATTATGCAGGATTATGGATATTATGCAGAAATTTGCAGTAAGTTCAAAACTGTATGAAATGCATCTTGACAGAAATGCATAAAAGCAGAAGAATGGGTAAGTTCTGCTATTGTTTACATTATGAATTGACTGATAACTGCGAGTTTAAAATGGGTGGAGTAAACATTTGTCAAATCATTACTTGGCAAATGTTTGATCCCTTGTTTTACCGTGATTAACGTGCCTTATCTATCTGATCACGGGTTCGCGAGCAATTTCAACGAGAGTAACGCCTGTGCAAAGCGCTAATAAGAGAGATTTTGGCGAATTTTGAAATATTAATATCTTGCCGATACTTGATACGAATACGAATACTTTATTGTCCACGATGTGGAAATTTGTCTTCAGTTTCACTACAGACAGTTAAACATTAAACATGAAAAGACATGATACACAACATTTAACATCAAAATACACAGTCCACACCTCATCCAGGCGCTGCATTTCCCACAAAGTAGACGAGGAGTAAGCTAGACCCTTATTAAAAAGAAAAATGCATGTAATATAGGCCTACTAAATTAAAAGTACACGTACATAACCACAACAGTGTGGTGTTTAAAAGAATAAGATAACTAAGGAGTAGTAAATATCATGCATGAGTATGATAAATACGTAAGTAAGTAATCAGACCCCTAAAAACACTGTGGATGAATTAGGTGAGGATTCCTATATTATTTATTGCCCTGATTCCCATAGGAACAAAGGAGTTTTTTAAGATGTTTTTATTTGCAGTAGGCACTCTAAAACGCCTCATAGAGGGTAGAAGCTCAAATTGACAGTGCAGTGGGTGGGATGGATCAACCATGATTTTCCTAGTTTTGTTTAAAATCAGTTCTTCATACATTACACTTAAATGCTTTTGGGGCTGTCCTATTATCTTTGAGGCCATATTCACTATTCTCTGTAACTTATTTTTCCTCTGCATGTTCAGGGTGCAATACCACATGATCATATTAAATGATAAGATGCTTTCGACAAGGTTTTTATACACCGTTTGTAAAATATCCTTATTTACATTAAAGTGCTTGAGTCTACGTAGGAGGTGGAGACGTTGTGAGCACTTTTTAAAAATAAAATCTGTGTTTTTTTTAAAAGTAAGTTTACAGTCTATAAAAGTTCCCAGATATTAAAAATCATTCACCACTTCCACAGTCTGACCCTTAATGATTATTGGAGATAAAAGATTCTTATCATTTTGAATGACAAGTTCTTTTGTCTTATTTACATTCATTTCTAAAAAACTATTTTCGCACCATTCCTGCAGAGAGGATGTATGGTGGGTATATGCATATTCTCTTTCCGTATCCCCCTGTCGCAGTAGGCCAACCAGAGCCATGTCATCGGCATATTTAAATAAACTAAAATGTTGTTCTTGAATATGGAATTCGTTTGTGTATATAGAGAACAGTAAGGGAGATAAAATAGTGCCCTGTGGTGCCCCAGTATTCAAAACAGTGGTATCAGACTTAATATTCCCCAGGATAACCCGTTGAGGGGGGTCAGACAAGAAATCCCTGACCCAATGAATTACCCCACCATTGACCCCTAAGTCAACAAGTCTTTGTAAAAGTACATGAATTTGCATAGAATTAAAAGATCACAAAAATAAGCGGGATGTCACGTTGTAAAGCCTTGGTTCTGCTGTTTTGTTTGGTATAAGTGCATCTCTCTACGGTGTACCATTCCAGAGTAATTCAACCAAGAAGAAAGGGGGTAAATTTGGACGCATTTCGCGTCCATCGGGCCCATAGGGTTAAACTTTTCACGTTTGTCATAATAAATGATGTTAATATGCATAAATGTCTCATTGTTGCCGAAAGCCAAAAGATCTGTATGCATGCGCATATATGAATATGTCGGGCTACAAACGGGTTCAGGCTGTAGAAAAATTGTCAAACTCCGGGTCTGGGTGGGGCTCCGGACGAATTTTATCAGGCTCAGACCTTGTCAGGCCTAACTTTTAAGCCCGATTACAGCTCTACTAGAGACAGCATTTTGACGATGCAAAAATAATTGTTGATCTTTGGTCTTTGTAGCTTTCATCTCAGTGTGATATTAACGCCAAGCTTGATTCATAAATCATACATTTTGAGTACACACAACACATTTTACAACATGTGGCCTTCAGGAGGTGCTGCAGTGTGGGGGAAAAAAGCAAATCTTTGGTTGATTGCTGTGATTGTCTGGTACTGCTATTCATAGACCTATAATGTTTCCCATGGCTTTCCTGCTTAGCTATGTTGCTGAAACCCCATATTGCTGCATGAAGCTATGTTTAAAAAGTTAATTAAGTCGTTTCCTTTATCAGATTCAGCAAGCTGCAGAGAGACCAGAGCGAAATTTTGTGGACACGCGGCAACTAAAGGTTTGTGCAACATACTTTTCCTTCCATCTTAACCTCGTGCCTCAGTTTCTCCTCAAAGTGTTTTTTTTTGGGGCCAAGCAGCTCTGCTGCGCAGGCACCTTTAGTGTTTCTATGGTTTCTTTTTTAACATCTTTCTTCCGTATGGGGTTTCTATGGCAGCCCATAGAACCGTATGATAAAAAGTTGTGAAATTTTGCACACTCCTTCTGTACAGTCCTATGATTCTTTTCAGCAAATTTCATGTTCCCACCTCAACCCCTCTAGCGCCACCAACTGGTCAAAGTTGGAGGTACATTTCTGCATGTAACGTTTGAACCGTACATCCAATTTTCAAACACTTGGTATCCTTGGAGTGTTAGGACCATGCCGAGTTCAACGCACCCCATGACGTCAATTTCCGCCTAGATAGATTTTCCGCCGTTTTGAAAAATGTCAAAAGTTTCACGGGTCACAATTTTTGACCGATTGTCATGAAAATTGGTATATGGCATCTTTAGACCGATCCGCACAAAAGTTATCAGATGGATTTTTGATTTTCGTAATCATTTGACCATGACAGCCAATCAAATTCAGCAAAGAAGACACCAAACAGGAAGTGAGCTCATATCTCCGCAGCCCTTTGACGTATCACTACTAAATTTGGTAGAGTATCACTACACCACTTCCCAAGGGGGCGCACCGAATTTGGTGCAATTCGGTCACTAGGGGGCGCTGTAATGATCAAAAATGGTTTATATCTCTTAATGTGTTTTCATATAAGACTTTATTTTCATTTCTGATCAAAGCTTGGTATGTCCCAATAATGGCTCTATCCAGCTTTTCAATTCAGCCAATCCAGTTCAGCGGGAAAACCACCAAACAGGAAGTAAGCTTATATCTTGGCAACGCTTTAACAAGTCATCACTAAATTTGGTCATGTGATACAAGATCACATTCTGAATAAACACAACAAATTTGGTGTCATTCGGCCACCAGGGGGCGCTGTTATAAGCAAACTTGTGTTTTGGCTTATATCTCTTACTGCATTTTGGTTTGAAACTAAATAATCATGTCCTGTGAATCCTTCCTTCAGGCCGAGTTCAACAACCCCCATGACATCAATTTTTGCCTCCAAATTTTCCCGACATTTTAGGAAATGTCCAAAGAGAAACTAAATTTTCACAGGTCACAGTCTTTGACCGATTTTCATGAAAATTGGTACATGCCATCTTTGGATCGAGCCGCACAAAAGTTATCAGATGGATTTTTGATTTTCATAATTGTTTGACCGTGACAGCCAATTGAAATCGGCGGCGAAGACACCAAACAGGATGTGACCTCATATCTCCGCAGCCCTTTGACGTATCACTACTTAATTTAGTAGTGTATCACTTCAACACCTTCCAAGGGGACACACCGAATTTGGTGCAATTTGGCCACAATGGGGCGTTAAAATTAGCAGAAATGTGTTTTTTGTCATATCTGACAAGCTATTTTGAATGTGATGTCTATGGCAGCCCATAGAACAGTAAGGTAAAAAGTGAAAAATGTGAAATTTGGCACACTGATTCTGTACAATTCCATGATTCTTTTCAACAAGTTTCATGTTTCCACCTCAATCTGTCTAGCGCCACCAACTGGTCAAAGTTTGAGGTACATTTCTGCATGTAACTTTTGAACCGTACATCCAATTTTCAAAAATGTTGTATCCTTGGAATCCTTGGACGATGCCGAGTTTAACGCACACTATGACATCAATTTCTGCCTAGGTACATTTTCTGCCATTTTTAAATTTTTTGAAATTGAAACAAAAGTTTCACAGGTCATAATTTTTGACTGATTCTCATGAAAATCGGTAATTGTTTCACCGTGACAGCCAATCAAATTTGGCAGCAAAGACGGCAAACAGGAAGTGAGCTCATATCTCGGCAGTCCTTTGACATATCACTACTAAATTTGGCAGAATTGCACTACACAACTTCCCAAGGGGACACACTGAATTTGGTGCAATTTGGCCACTAGGGGGTGCTACAATTAGCAAAAATGTCTTTTGCCTGATATCTTACGATGTGTTTGGGTTAGCAACAACATGTCTGGTCATACTATGGTTTCTCCCATTCTAGCCACCGAGCTCATATCTGAGCACCGCTTTGACATATTGCAACCAAACGAAATGTGTACCCATGGTCCTACCCAGCTAGCCTGGTAAACCAGCCCCTCGTACCACATTTCATTTTGTACAGAGGGTCTGTATACCTACCACCCGAATATTAGTCTATTGTAAACTTATAGGCCTATACCACAATTTCTCCCTTCAAGACAAAACAAAATAATGCTTAAATCAAAAAATATTAACTCAAGAACAACAAGAACAGGAACATTGCATTCAGAACATCTCAACACTCAGTCAAACTTTGCTGTATTGATATGAAACTTCTTGGGGGTGCTTATGACCATCTCTCTGGTCTAAGTTCATTCAGTTGGCATGGCAATTTAGGCCTTATTGTATCATAACCAAACTTGGTCACATGGCTTTTGACAACATCACAAGAGGTCACAACAAATGTGTTGCAGTTTGGTCACTAGGGGATGGTGTAATGAGCAAAAATGCGGTTTGGCCTATATCTTTTAATGTGTTTTCATGTATAACTTTATTTTGATTTGTGGTCAGACTTTGGCATGTCCCAATGATGGCCCTTTCTAGCCACCAAACATAAAGTGAGCTTATATATCCACTTTGACATATTGCAACCAAACCTGAAATGTGCACCCATGATACCACCCAGCATGTACTCACCAAATTTAGTCACATTTGACCACTAGGGGGTGCTATATTTATCAGAAATGATGTGTTTGGATTAGCAAGCAATTTCCATGGTCTTGCCATAACAATAACAGTCCCGTTCATGGTCTAAGTTTCCATATCACTATAAGACCACATTAACTGGCACCATATCAACGTCATCTCCTGTCATAGGCTACTGGAATCTGTTGTTTCTTTTAGGAACCAGCGCATCATCTTCATCTCAGACCCCCCTGTGTGTCTTCAATATTGTTTGCACTATATCGTTTTTTGCACCATTTCGCATTGTTTATTTATAATTAGCTAATTTATCGATTTGAGGTTACTGTACTAGTCAGACAAAATGTCACATATTAGTTACATATTACACTTAGGATAGGTAAGAACACAAATACCTCATACTACTCCAAATTATCTTGCACTTTAATGTTTAATGTCCTGTCTTGTCTACGTATGGGATAGTAAGAAATGTCATTTTGATTCCTTGTATGTCTGGCACATGTGAAGAATTGACAAAAAATCTGACCTGAACATTACTTTAGTCTATTGTAGGCTTATAGGCCAATATTATGACAATGTCCCCCTTAAAGACAAAACACAAAATAATGCTTAAATCAAAAATAATATTTATTCCAAACAATAACTGCAACAACAAAATGATTGCCGTCAGAACATCTCAACGCTCAAAAGTGTAAGCTTTTAACAACTAAACCATTAAACTCCACATGTCAAAACAAACAATTGTTGTTACCAATGTCCAAAGTTCACGTTTATGTCCTCAGATTCCGCAAGCAAACTGCCCAGCTCGCAAGTCTCCACCTCTTCCCCCTGCGCGCTCTCCTGCATTCCCTAGCCAGTTGCCTCTGCCGGGCCTGCTGGCGCGAAACAGACAACAAGGCCCTCTCCGTTGTATTAAATTAAAATAATCAAAGGTTTTCCACTTATTACATATTTTGGCCAGTTGCCACAAAATATGATGTTCAGACTATGTCTGACCCACGTGATGTGATTTTATTGTCTGTCAAAGCGTTCGGCCGTCACAGCCGATGAAATTCGATAACGAAGCCGCAAAAGAGGATGTGGCCTTGTGTCTCAGCCAGACTCAGCTGTAATGATGTGAAACTTCGGTAACACTTTACTTTACAGATCGGTAATAAGTAGGTAATTTTATGGTAATTTATACCTAATTTCATGGTAATAATAATTTTTAACCACATATTACAAGTAATTACGGTGCAGTTTCCAGACAATTACTGTGAAATTGCTAGACAATAACAATGCGAATTGCTTCGATTTGAAGGTATAATGAAATGGTAATTATTTAAAGTAAATGTGTAAATACTAAAATGATAAAGTTCAGGATTTACTTATTGTGAAGTAATATGACTGTAATTGCACCAGCATAGTGGTGTTATGAAGGAGTAAAATGTTGGTAAGTACATGGCTACTATCAGATGTTATGACATAACAACACAGTGATGAAAGATACTAACCAAGTCATTGTAGCACTTAGATAGTAAAATGTCATAGTTTCTGTTACTACAATGAAACAAATTAATTAATACACTATCGCATGTTCCTACTTAATTTCTCAGCTGTGTTGATATACCCACCAATATCTTCCTTAAGATAGTGTTGTTTTTGTGCAATTACCTTGAAATAAATTAGGTAGTTTTAGGGCAATTGTGCATTATCAGTGCTGTAAAATACAGAATCACCTATTTCCACTCAATTACTTAGTTATTACCATCTGTGAAATATGCTACCATGTGCTGAAATTGTTGACTTTAACAGACAAATACCTAGACTGCAGAACTTTTATTAATTTTGTCTAAAGTATGTGCATGACATCCATTCTCTTCAACCACAAACGTTCACTTTATTAAACAATTTCAATATTGCAAAATGATGTTTGTTGGCCGGCACTGGTAATGGGCGTGATCAAAACAAAAGGAAAGAAACTGAACAATATATTTTTAAAAAACAACAAAGTAAGATTAAAACATTGAACTATTTTTAAAAAATGTAACTCTGTTCTTAGTTCTAAATCACCTGGTGACCTATGTAAACCGTCTACTTTTATTCACAGAAAATCGTGGTTTAAACAAATAACTAGTCATCGTTCTCCAACTCTCATTCTTCCTGCGTCTTCCCAACTTGGCGGTTTAGTTATACACTTCCTGTCACCCTTGTTTCTCATTGGTGGAGAAGTCCATGCTTTTATATGATGTTTAAAAAAGCGTATTTAATTTGGTTAAATGCTAATTTATTTACAAGGAGCATATTGTAAGAATATTTAACCTTATGTCTTTTGAAGAAAATGTATATGTATTTTAAATTTAATTTGTGCACCAATGACACAGTTGTTTGAGGTCAAGGTTCACAGGAAGGGAAAGGGCGATAACCGAGACCGCTGAATACAACTCCAAGGAAAACAATAGAGTTAGACTACTTTATTCGCTTAAACTACTATTTTCAGTGAGTGCACGTATTTTGCTTTATCACTGAAGTACTGTATGGTGGGAACGTTTGTCTGTGTATCAGTAGAACTTCGGACTCAAGTTTAACTGCTTGGAGAGAATAGGTAAAAACGGAGTGAATTAGCTACATGGTGGATCATTTCATATATTATTGGACTGAGCTGCTGTTTGTGGACTACCAACTACTGTAGGCTACTCCCAATAGCAAAAAAAAAAACTGATCAGACGACGAGAGGGATGCACGTTATATTGTGGATTACTGCTGCCGTTGGATTCTCCTCTTATCGTGCTCGCGCATGGAATCAAACCACACGATCCCTTCAAGCACATAAATATGATAGTAGCCTACTGGTTTGATGTCGCTCGTTAATATTCATCTATGAAATAAACTGTTGTATAACCCCTCACTACAAATAGACACCTTAAAATAGTGGGGTTAAACAATGATGTTACTACTAGCAAGGCAATTAGTTCAGAGTTTATAGTCCTTATTGTTTATTCTCATCATACCCCATGCTACCTGTAACAGAACATTTTTTTTTTGCAATATGTATGTTCAATAAAGTGAACCTTTGTGGGTCATTCACTACCATTCGTTCCTTTTTAAAGAATAGGTGATTCTGCATTTTACAGCCCTCATACTCTGCAATTTCCCTAAAATTGCACAATTTCTTTCAAGGTAATTACACAAAACAACACTAACTGTCAGAAAGAGGATACTTGGTGGGTATATCAACGCAGCTGAGAAATTAAGTAGGAACATGCGATAGTGTATTTTACAGCCCTGATACCATGTAGTTTGTGTGAAATTACTTCATTTGTTTCAGTGTAGTAACAGAAACAATACAACTGTATACCAAGCAGTTTGCATCGTTATTGCCTAGAAACTGCACAGTAATTGTCTGGAAACTATACCGTTATTACTTGTAATATGTGGTTAAAAATTATTATTACCATAAAATTAGGTATAAATTACTATAAAATTACCTACTTATTACTGATCTGTAAAGTAAAGTGTTACCGAAACTTCTTATGGCCGTCTCTGTCGCCTGAGTTCATTCTGTTGGAATGGCAACTTAGGTCTTATTTGCTGCTTGGCCCCTCATCGCTGCTTGCAGCTATATTTTATTTTTGCGTTCTTATATTGATGCCAGTCAGGTCTATCTTCCACGTCTCACTCAATATTTCTGTCACTTTGTCTTTGTAGACCCTTCCCATTTACCTCAATCATCTCTGTCTTCTTAATTAGATTTTTTAACACAATATGTGATACCTGACCTTTCTTGTAGTCAGCTTTGAAAATCTTGATCTAATGAGTTTCCACACTCTTTCTTGATATTAACCCCTATTGTCAGGTTTGTGCCACCTGCTTTGACCTGTCTGTCAGCCTGCTACGTGTGCTGGAGATGACGGTCACTTTGGTGCCAGAGATATTTCTAGATTGGTCACGCCCTTCAGCTGAACTGTTGCTGCGACGATTAGCTCAGGTGAGCCTGGAAAGGACATTGTGTGGGAAAATCTTGCAGTTTTTAATGTGGATGTCCTGTTTAATATAAAAGAATAATGCACTTTGAGACTGAGCTGTTCAAATGTAAGAAATGCATGGGTTGCAGTTTTATCATAAAGAGACACTAGAAATTAAAGCATATTAAAACAGAACATACTTTTGGAAGATTTGTGATGTGTGACGTGTTTACGTGTAAGTTTGTTTTATTGATTAAAACATGGAAGTTCTAAAAAAACTGCTTGTGGAGATACATTGTGCTCTCTAGAGTGCTTATGAACACATCAGTGCAGACTTAGTGTTGCCACCAAATCAGTTAACCCTAACCCTATACTGAATAACCCCATCAGACAGTTCATGTTGGCTCCAGAAAACAACCTAAGAGAAAAGTAAACAAACGTAGTGGCTTACAATGTTCCAAAAGTATCCAGAATGTTTACAATTATTAGAAATTTGATCTCACCACAGAAACAGCCATAACTGAAGAAACTTGTTGTTTCAGATAAATGTTTACTGAGTTTCCAAATGTCCGAATAGTCAACTTTTTTTCTCTGTCCTTTTTGCAGCTACTAAACCAGGTGCTAAACCGTGTCACTGCTGAGAGGAATCTCTTTGACCGTGTTGTCAATTTGCGTCTTCCAGGTAAATGCTGACCCCACTACCATACTGTTTACATGAGAATGTTTCATAGTAAAGGATGAACAATGTTCCATACTAAAGGATGGTCCAGGCAGGGGATCTGTTCTGTCATAATTGGGCACTGGTTGTATTTGAGTAGCCTAGCCTGTCCTACTGATAACAGTAGGCTAACTGTCTGTCACGCGTGCGCTAGCGGCGGTCATATTGGAGTTGCTGCAAAATTTAAGAGGGCGCTGTAATTGTAGAAAATGTCATTTTGCCTATTATCTAGAGAATGCTTACGTTTACAACAATTTTTTTTTTTATCGTGAAATCTATTGACCCTCACACATTGAAAACACTGGTCGACGCCCACTTCCAACGAGAACAATTTCCGTGAAATTTTAATATTGCGAAAAAAATCTGAACGAACTCATCATAGGCCGTTCATGTGAATCTCACCAAATTTGGTATATGTCATCTACAGACAATGCTGACAAAAGGTTATCAAAGGATTTTTCTTGAGATAAACCGTTCCGAAGTTACACGTCAATGAACATTTAACACGTAGCTTAAAATTCTTCAAATGGCCGTGTCTTGGCTTTTAATTGCTCAAATTTGGTCAAAGTTAACATGCCATCTCTAAACAGCTTTCTTTTCATGTGTACTAAATTTTGTGACATTTCGTCATAGGGGGCAATGTTTATTGGCGAAGCTAGGTGTCAAAAAACTGTTTTTGTTAAATAACTCGTCAACAATTTTGCCCAAGACAACGATTTTGTGTTAGTATGTCAGTGTTACAGAGGCGTATCGACCTAGCCCATAAACACTCACTTGAAGCATAGCGCCACCTAGTGATAAGGGTATATGCAAAAATTGTGATTTTGAGTTGCCAATATCTTGGACCGAGAAGGTGGGAACTGCGCAAAATACGTCATGCACGATCAGCACAAAGACCTCTAAAACCACAGCATGTGCCATACAATTTGGTCCATAGGGGGCGCTGTAATTGTACAAAATGTCATTTTGCCTATTATCTAGAGAATGCTAACGTTTACAACCAATTTTTTTTTATCGTGAAATCTATTGACCCTCACGCATTAAAAACACTGGTCGACGCCCACTTCCAACAAGAACAATTTCCGTGAAATTTTAATATTGCGAAAACGAATCTGAACAAACTCGTTAAAGGCCGTTCATGTGAGTCTCACCAAAGTTGATATATGCCATCTATAGACAATGCTAACAAAAAGTTATCAAAGGATTTATCCTGAGATAAACCGTTTCGAAGTTACACGTCAATGAACATTTAACACGTAGCCTAAATTCTTCAAAAGTTCATATCTTGGCTTTTAATTGCTGAAATGTGGTCAAAGTTGACATGCCATCTCTAAACAGCTTTCTTTTTATGTGTACTAAATTTTGTGACATTTCCTCATAGGGGGCGATGTTTATTGCCGAAGCTAGGTGTTGAAAAGCAGTTTTTGTTAAATAACTCGGCAACAATTTTGCCCAAGACAACGATTTTGTGTTAGTACGCCGGTGTTACAGAGGCGTATCGACCCAGCCCATAAACACTCACTTGAAGCATAGCGCCACCTAGTGATATGGGTAAATGCAAAAACTGGGATTTTGAACTGCCAATATCTTGGACCGAGAAAGTGGGAACTGCACAAAATACGTCATGCACGATCAGCACAAACACCTTCTATAGGGGGGCCATAGGGGTGCTGTAATTGTACAAAATCTTATTTTGCCTATTCCATGCCTTGACAAATCACTCCTACACACAACACAAACGCACACAATGTCATTCATTCAAAACCCACATCCATGCCCACTTCCAGGAAATCATTTCCACAGAAATTCTCACCTCACACCACTGCTCTACCACACACTCATCATACCAACAGTTCCCACATTTCAATATACTGCGGCGGTCATACCATGTACCGCTATGCGGTACATCTAGTTTGGGCATAGACCTAAACGGTCTCTGCCTCCCCTTTCTCTGCTAGGTTGTGCTCAGGCCCGTCTAGTTCAGTGATGCGTCTTGCTACGTTAGCCTAACATTCTTGTACAGATGCACTTGCCATATTAATCAAATATGGATTTTAGACTCTCTTTAGATCATAAACAATCAGCTTTTCATTTTCAACTTCTTCAGGAAGGCAGTGGTCATCTTGGAGATGTGTTAGGGGTCATCATGTTTAAAAAACTGTTGTGTGTCCCAGTTTCTAAAGGAGAGGCATCATGTTCTGCTTCAGAATGCCACAGGATGTTGGAATCCATGATTCCTTGAATGAACTGCAGGTCTCCAGTGCTGGCAGCATTGAAGCAGTTCCAAACCACGATACTACCACCACTGGCTCGATCGAAAGGGCGCTGCCACACATGCCTGACACCATTTAAGCCAAAAAAGTTTATCTTATTATGACCGCCGCTTTTTTTCCCCCCTGATTTTCCGTCAACGTTTGCCTGGACACTGGAAGTCTGGGGGACATGAATCTTTGTAGGCATGTAGCCCTAGAACTTCTTCAGCGAATAAAAGCTTTTGGCCCCCAAGGGCCACCCGCCCACTGTGCCAGTGTTCATCAAAGAAGGGGAGACGCCCAAAAGTTTTTGCTGAATAAGCCAATGAACATTTTACCCAAGAACATGAAATTTTTGTGATATGTCGGTGTTACAGAGGCGTATCAACCCAGCTCATAAACACTCACTTAAAGCATAGCGCTACCTAGTGATATGGGTAAATGCAAAAATTGGGATTTTGAGTTGGCAATATCTTGGACCAAGAAGGTGGGAACTGCATAAAATTCGTCATGCACGATCAGCACAAAGACCTGTAAAAGCACAGCTCATGCCATAAAATTTGGTCCATAGGGGCGCTGTAATTGTACAAAATGTCATTTTGCCTATTTTCTAGCGAACGCTAATGTTTACAACCAATGTTTTTTGTCGTGAAATATATTGACCCTCACGCATTGAAAACACTTGTCGACGCCCATTTCCAACGAAAACAATTTACGTGAAATGTTACCACTGCGAAAACGAATCCAAACAAACTCGTCATAGGCCGTTCATGTAAATCTCACCAAATTTGGTATATGTCATCTACAGACAATGCTGACAAAAAGTTATCAAAGGATTTATCTTGAGATAAACCGTTTCGAAGTTACATGTCAATGAACATTTACCACATAGCTTAAAATTCTTCAAAAGTCTATATCTTGGCTTCTAATTGCTGAAATTTGGTCAACGTTGACATGCCAACTCTAAACAGCTTTCTTTTCATGTGTACTAAATTTTGTGACAATTCGTTATAGGGGGTGATGTTTATCGTCGAAGCTAGGTGTCAAAAAACAGTTTTTGTTAAATAACTCGTCAACAATTTTGCCCAAGAGAATGATTTTGTGTTAGTATGTCAGTGTTACAGAGGCGTATTGACCCAGCCCGTAAACACTCACTTGAAGCATAACGCCACCTAGTGATATGGGTAAATTCAAAAATTGGGATTTTGAGTTGCCAATATCTTGGACCGAGAATGGACCGAGAATTTGGGAACTGCACAAAATACGTCATGCAGGATCAGCACAAAGACCTCTAAAAGCACAGCACATCCCATAACATTTGGCGAGCAGATGGAAGAACAGAGTTGCAATGTTCTGTGCCTCTGAGATCGTCTTTTAGTGTTGTCATGCTGCATTTGGACTCTCTACGAACATGATTTTGCTAAGCAAGGCTTAACAGAACTTCGGAATAGCTAGCTTGACTACCAAAGGCATGGAACTAACGACTGGGTCAAGGCCATAGCAATCATGGTGCATATGCTGTCAGTAATGCCCTCTGCTCTCCTATCATCACATGCTCGCCTTCCAAACAGTGCTGTGATTGTAGGTTGTTCTGATGCACTCGTTCCATGAAGCACAGCTGCATGCACGCTGTTGAGGTAACTCAATGAAATAGTTGAACTGTTGTATTTAAACGTAGCACCATGCAGAGTACATGTTTGTTGAGCTGGGTCTCTCGCGTTAGCATTTCACGTTGCGCTCAATTAGCGATACCACTAGTAAAAAGGACAATTAACTAACAGTTAATTTAATTTATTCGACCAAATTCTTATCAACAATTAATCAATAGTCGATTAATTGTGTGCATCCCTACTCTGCAGCAATGCTAGCTGCACTCATGCGTTTATTTTTGAAGCTAACTTCTGCATCTGACACTGAGCGTGTGAATTCAACATCTTTTATTGATCCTGTCAATGTCTGTTCCCCGTTGTGGAAAACCATATAATGACTCTGGCCATGATGGTGTAGCTCAATTTCATGGTGTTGCTAACCTTTTTAGTATAGACCATCATTGTGTGAGGCAACAATTTCTTAAACCCTCAGACAGGTTTTTTGCCATGAGGAGCCATGGTGGACACCCACTGGCTAGTATGAGAGAATCATAGCCAGAACAATGAAATGAATAGTTCTAATACATGACACACAAATCTGTATGGTGCAGTTGAGTTCCAAATGATGAATTGGACAAGTAGCTTTTCATGGTTGAATGCTAAGTACAGTTATTATTCAGGGTGTACTCTCTTTTGTTGCCTGCTATTTCTAAAAAAAAAAATGCCTGTATGTGAAGTTTTTTTTTTTTCAGAAGACAATACATTAATACTGCTACAGAAGTTGTACACTGTAATGAATACTGTACACAAGCTTAATTTCTGTAGTATTGTCCCTTGAAAAGATATTAATGAAAAGATAATACTGACCTTTGTGAGATACTGTATTGGCACAAACAACTGGAGTCGACTGCATCAATTTATTCAAATTTAAGAGACAGACTTACGTACTGACTTTTTTGCAAGATGGAGGCTATAGAAAGACAGCAGATCAATGTTTTAAAAATAGCAATTTCGATGCCTGGCCAAGGGCACTGAGCACTGTTTTTGAAAGCCATTTGCTGATGAAAGTTTACCAAGCTAAATAACCTAGGTTTCATTGTGATTTTTCCTCTAAATGCAAGTTTGACTCACCTATTCACCAGAAAACTCTAGAATGCATTTACACCAGAGTTAATGAGTTTGATTTTCTGACCTAATACAGTGTTATTCAATGTTTAGACCTCTAATAAAAAATATTATTTCAATTTGTAATTAGATGGGCTTTTAAAGCAGCAACTTCACTTTGACATATGGGTAATACTTTACAATCATGCAATCGTGGTGCATAAATCTATATTTTGTGGTTAATAAATACGAGACATGAATACCTATGAGTAACTATGACTCATGAAAGGTGGTAATTCTGGGAATTGCAGTATTAATTAGTCAGGTAATACCAGTGCAGGTAAAAATCGGGCCATCACAGATCAGTTCTTATGTGGATCTGCCCTTTGTTATCAAAGTCAATTTGAACTGAGCTGACCAGGCGGAGGTCTGCTCTCTCTGAGTGCAGAGAGTTATAGTTATAATTAGAAAGAAAGAGTTTAATTAGGATTGCCCAAACTTCCACAAAACACTGTGCTTGTGTAGATATTTGACATATCTTAGTTAGTCTCTAATAAATTTGCATTGCAGATGTCTTAATTTTTGTACCCTGAATCTGGATACATTTCCACAGTAGTACTTCTGTAAGAGTGGGCAAAATTGTCAGAAGAAAAAACAAGCACATAAAATAAGTATAAAAGAAAAACCCGATGTGTGTGTTCTACTCTATTTCTGTAGGGCTGGAGAGTGTGGACCACTACCCCATACTTGTAGCTGTAACAGGCATCCTGGTACGCATCCTTGTGGAGGGGGGCAGACAGGGGTAAGTGGCAGTGTGCTCAACGTGCAGAAATTGCCCTGCAGTGGTGTAAAGAGCTGTTAAAATTATATGCATTACCAGTACTCTTTGCTGCTTGCACTGGCAATTCTTAACAAGCCTACAGTTGTCTTGCGCTTTGACAACATTAAATATAACAAGACTTTTCACACAACATAGTTTTGGGGTGGGGGTTGGATACTGGTTTCACGTTGTCCTTCCATTCGTCTGTCTTCCATCCATAGACATAAGTGTGTCTGCTCTGTAACTTCCTTAATATTGGACATAATTCTTTTATGTTTGGCTTGCTAATAGTACATAGGTGTGTCGCATATAACATTCGCCACTGTAGCTCATTAATTGTCAACCTCTATACCTTTTACTATGCAAGTTCTGTTTTTCACTTTATTAGCAACTCGTTATGTGTGGGACTCTTGCCATCATGTGTACATCGAATCCATAGGGGTGTCTTGCTATTGCATTCTTGATTGTTATCAATCTTGCAGTAATAATAATAGTCATAATAAATAATAGTAACCACAATATGTAAATACATTATTCATGGCCTTTACAAGTGAATAAATGTGGTAATCTATTTGTAGTCACAATGTCAAGGTCACAGGAGTTAGGAGGGTATCATCAGAACGTAGGCGTTTCAGATCTATCTAGTTTCAGCAGTCAATTTCAGCAGTTAAATTAGGGCACATGATGACTAACCTCTTTTGTATTTTGTCCACAAAATGACAGGCTCTCTTTATCATTTTATGGACACAATGGCAACTGATTTGTGCATTTCGTGGGCAAAAGGCTTCGTGGTGTTTTACGATTTTGGGACCATTTTATCCATTTTGTGCCATGAAAGGCATTTCGTCCACGAAATAAGGTGTGTGACACTTGGTACCTAATAATGAAGTATGTCTATGGTAGCAGCCATGTGTGCAGACTTATACAAAAGCCTTTAAAGGGAAGAATCATATAGGAAAATAGCCTGCAATAGATACACTAAGGTTTGACACATTAAGTGATGGGTTTTCTCCATCTAATAAGTTAACTAATGTTATTGTCCCTAATACAAACACAAGTGATGATTAGGGTGAGAGAGCCAGCACAACAGAGCTTATGCATTTGACATTCCTCTGTCTAACACCACTGACACTGACTCTAGTCCTCTCTCACTGTCACTCCAGATCAGCTTGTTAGTGTGTTAGTGTGTAGTGTTCTAAGTATTCTTATCCCTGTCTGGTTTGTCAACAGTGAAAACACCCAGGTACTCCCCAGTATCCACCTTGCCCCCTTGTATGGAGATGGGGGTCACCAGTGTCCTGGCTCTCTTGACCCACCACCAGCTCTTTTGTCAAATGTCAGCTGCAGGTGTTTTTGTTCACACCATGTGACATAGTTGTCAACCATGACTCTGTTTTTCACCTCTTCACCCTTACATTGATGCACCAACAGCCTCAGAGTCATCTTAAAACTTCTGGAGGTGGCATGAGTCCATGTGATAGCTGAAGTCTGTGGTTTAAAAGGTGAAGATGAAGGGTGAAAGTAGTCCCTTGCTGACCATCCTGTCCAATGCACAGACACTTTGCCTGGAATTGTCTTCCCGGAAATGAGGTTTTTTTGGAACAGTTCCAGCTGATGGCTTGACCCTGTCCTCAAGAGATCAGATACAGAGTTGATGGGGGGGGGGGGGGGGTAATGCTAGTATACTGATTGATGGGTGAGGCTAAGGTTAGTATACTGATTGATGGGGGAGGCTAAGGTTGGTATACTGATTGATGGGGAAGGCTAATGCTAGTATACTGATTGATTGGGGAGGCTAATGCTAGTATACTGATTAATGGGCAGGCTAATGCTAGTATACTGATTGGAACAGTGGCTTGAGTCAAGGGAATGCTGGGGGACTACTGAAATAAGAGCAGGAATAATGGCAGCTAAACCAAATGATTTCTTGGATGCAGTAGAACTTGTAAATTGTTTGAAATGTAATGTAATAGCTGCTGAATTTGCATTGATTGGTATTTCTGCTGTATCTTCCTTTTTCTCCGATTGGAAATACTCTCTAAAACAGGGAGAAAGATATACAAAGAGTAGGAGCAAATATAATACCATTTTATATGATGTAGATCTAATCTAGGTATCCAACAGAAATATCATCATAAACAAGATAACATTTTAGCACTGAATATATTTGCACATTCCCTTAGTTATCATAAAGCCGAAGTCTAAAAGTGCTGCTGGAATCATGCCGGGAGACTAGGGCACAGATTAAGACAACAGATCACAGTGACATTTTTCCAGTTATATCTCAAGAAATAAGGAAAGGTTTATGGATATTCATATTAAATATGGATATTCATATTAGCATTTGATTTGCACAGATGGAAAGAATGGGATTTATTGGAGCTAACAACATGTTCAGTGTTGTCTCCTTTCTGTCTGTAGCCGCAGCAAAGATCAATTTCGATAATTTGCCTCCATTACTGCTGTCTAAAACGTATCTGATGCAGCTAGCACTGCTTCTCTAGGATGATTTTGTCACAGTGAAATTTGATTAGTGGGTTTTGAGGGGGAGACAGGTTTGGTTGGGGGCACTACACATCTCTGGTATATCAGAAATGCACGTTTAACTGTTTGTTTGCACATATGAGCTATGTATGTGATTATTATTCAGTTGGGTTACTTTGATGTATTAATGAAGCACATTGGACTGTTTTTGTGTAAAATGCATCATACAAATAATACTCACACCAGCTGCTTTTTTACCTTAATGTCAGTTGCATCCTTAGAAGCAGAAGAGGGTTGTAGTTATCTTTCTCTGCCATAGAGAAAGGTGTTCATATTGGTTGTGTGAAGATGAGTTACAACTTCTTGGGGCAGTATGAACATCGATAGTGAGGTGGAAACAGCTGAGGAAAGACACTGAACTTAATCACACTACAAAGAAATTAGCCATCACAAAAACTGGCACCCTCAGACGTTTAACAAAAAAAAAAAAAAAAAAAAGAGGATCCCCTAGTCACAAGAAGGGGTAACAGACACTGACAGGTACACATGTTATTTGTATCATCCTTGTTTGTATCATCCATGCTTCTGTTGCTCCCCTTAATTAGTCTCTTAAGGTCTGGGAAGGACGTTCGATATGCCCAGCGATGCTAACTGGCATGTGTTACATCACTTTTCTTGTGGTGTACCTTACTACTTTGGATTTTACTGTGGACCAGACATATAGAAACAGTGATGCGTGGATGTCAGCTAACATAGCTGAGCAAATAAAAACGGTTCTGATACTAGCCAAGCACTGTGGTGAATAGCCAACAGATGGATACACAAGTGATTGCTTAATCAGTGTTGAAATGTTTTCACAGGCTATTTGAATGTGTTCAAAACCAACACATGCTATAAATAGTCACTTTATTAGGCTACACTAGAATGTATTATCATGAAGTAACGCATAACTATCATATCTAGATAGATAATAGACAGATGGGTGTTTGCTTGCTACATGCTGCTACATACCAAAAAGTGCTGCCTTCCAAATATTTTCTGGTCGTAGACTAAAATTTTGGGGTGGCCCCTCGGGTGGCCAATTAGATATCCAGGTTTGCTCAGGGGACCCAGGGGCTCAATGTCCCCATTCTAGCTGCTTGTAAGTATAGAAAATGCCTCCTCTGGCATGACACAGTCACACACCACACATAATTACCATGCAATATTGCAAGTCGTGTTTTACCCGTTCCCCGGTAATAATTCCCTCATTATTCATCCTGCTCCTGCTGCAACTTTGCATATGAGTTGTAACAAAGAGATTGTTTGTGCAGCAGATTCTTACTTAGGTAAAGCTACATGTGATCCTCTTGTTGTTATTGTGTTTGGTCTTGTACATTGAGGATTGTGAGGATTCAAATACAAATACAATCATGAAGAAACTAATTGGTTGATGACAGTTGATATTGAAATAATTTCGAGGAAATGTGCACACTTTCTGGACAGTGATTGACAGCATGAAATATTGTCAGGCTCTGAATGGGATAATGATTAATAAGGCTATAATGGGGATGACAGAACCATGCAGTTATGCATATAAAAGGAACAAAGCCTAGCATTGAGTAATGCATGTGTTAGTGAATGTATGCTTCAAAGCACCACAGAGGAAGTTATCAGTTAAAGATCAGTGTTCCTCTTCACACAAGCTTCCACCTTCAGGTTTACAAAGTACACGTAATCTAGTAAATAGAGAAAAGCTGTGTGCCCCATTTCATTCTATTAATACTATACACAGTCACATGTCTCAGTTTATTAAGTTTCATAATAACAAGCAGACATTTTTCTCAGGGGTTGAAGCAGAATGATTTATTTGGTCATTGGTAAAAGGGGAAATGGAAGATGGGTGAAATGATGGCAAGGCAGAAGGTTATCATATAGATGTCATCTATTTGTTCCATACTTTTAGGAAAGGCACACTATAATCCATGCAACATCTGTTCTTTTCATATGGCCAATATCTATTTCCCTCCTGGTTTTACAAGTCAAGACCTGAAGATAAGTGGCAAGAATGTGTTCAGTCACCACGCGCAACAGAAGCACAAATCTTCTGTCAGATAGACGTACCTCCTCCCATTATGTATTTTTCTTACCTTCACAGATGTTGTTTCTGATTCAACTAGGTAGGAAAATAGAAATGTTCTGTAAATCACAGTGGTAATGGAAACCAGACTTGATCAGTGTTGTTAGCGTTCTCCAAAATGTTCTCTGTTGAAGGTATACAACAGCATTTGTAGTCTCTGAAGCTCTTAAGTATTCTTGTGCTGTCTGAATCTACTAGACACTTGTGAAAAGTTGCTTTTGTACGCTGCAATAGCTTTTTGATATTTGCTAAAGTGGCGATCCTGGCTAAGGCTCTAAAGGTACTAAGATCCACCCTTTGGATTTTGCAGTTGCAGTGAAGTATATCAGGCACCGTATCTTACTCTTTTTATGCCTCTGTCCTGTTTAGGTATCATAAAATATCCTTTCTGTCTTCTTTTGTATTTAATCAACTCAGAACTATGATCCGCAATATGCGTGCCCTTGACAGACAGTAAAGCTGCCCACTCATCTGTGGGGTTGGGGAATTAGGTTTTAGGACAAGAGAAGGTGGGGGGAGGAGGGGTGACTATGGCACGATAAGTGTGTCTGAAAAAACAGACTCCCCATCATAATGCAGCACCTGAGGTTTCATGTGCAGCCTTCCATTCTGCACCTCTTTGACAGGCTCCATAAACACCACATGTTTGTTATTACTGACCTTACGGCCGCATTCCTCTGTGGTGGCAGTGGGCATTGGTGTCAGGATGGATGACTGCGCACTGCACTCCTTGGCTGGGCTGGGAGTGGTGGGAACAAGTGGCTGCTTACGGCACCAGCAGTGACAGGGAGGCATGTACAGGTACATAAGGACAAGCACAAGTGTCAGCACACATCCCAGCAGGGTGGTGAAGCCAGTATTGAAGGGCTCATAGTCTTCATACTGTGCCACCACGGTCACATTTACCTCTCGAGTCTCATTGCGTAGGCGGTTCAGTGCCATACACCAGTACACTCCAGAATCTTTTACCTGCGCTGAGATAAGTTCCAGACTTCCATTCGCATGCATGCGTAGAGAAGCGTTGTTGCCTGGGGGGACTATGTACTCCTGGTGGGGTGAAACCCAGACGTATCTGATATGTTGCCCTCGCAGTGAAGTCTGGCATTCAAGTGTTATTGAATCACCAACATTTGCCAGTAGGCTGTTGTCTTTTTCTCCCAGCAGTCCCTGCTGTAGGGGCAGGGTGCAGTTTTGAAAGAAGCGTCTATGCTGGAAGAACCGCACCATAGCTCTTTGTTCTCCGTACAGCAGACAGGTGTGCTGCATGGTGTAGTCCTTTGCTGAGGGAAACTTCTGTTGCTCCCACTGCATGAACAGACCATACATTGAGCACTCACAGATCAGCGTGTTATTGTGCAGAAAAAGCCCACTCTGCAATGCGGCAGGCAAGGCCCAGATGTCCTCCATTGGTAGTTTGGGCATGCGATTGGAAGAGAGGTCCAGCATACTCAGGAAAGGATGGCTGTGCTCCTGTATTGAGAAAAATGGGAAGTTTGTTAGGAGGTTGTGGCTTAGGTAGACTTTGTGCAGATTGCTGAGCCCAGCGAATGCCCGACTCTCCACTTGGGTTATGCGGTTGTTAAAGAGAAGGAGCTCCTTTATCCCAAGTAACTCTTGGAAGTAGTGCTGCTCTACAGTGTGTAGGAGGTTGGAGGACAGGTCCAGGTGCCTTAGACGACTGGTGTTCCGGAAGGCTCCTCGTGCCAGGCTGCTTAGTTGATTGTGGGCCAGATGTAGTGAGTCCAGCCGATGCAGTCCTGCAAAGCTACCCTCTTCAAGCTGTGACAGTCGGTTGTGATTGAAGTCTAGTGTGGTGACTGTTGTGGGTAGTGTGGTGGGCAGTTGTTCCAAGCTGCGTGCGCTGCAGCTGAGAATATCAGAAGCGCACAGACAATTTGAAGGACAGCTTCCTCCAGCCGGTTGCAGTGGAATAGAGCTCAGCAGCAGGCTTATGACCACACCCCAAGTCCACAACATGGTGATGGCAGTATAATGGTGGGAATTAGCCAGAATAACAACAAGAAAATCTACAAGCTTTAAGCATGTCCCAGTGGCTTTTAAGGATGAGATGCCAGTTTCTGAGAAGATCACACTGTGTGAGCAGACAGGTGACAGAGCTGCAAAGGAAGAGGAAAGGGGGTCTGTAAGAGCATAGTAGGTAACTGATTGTCTCATTTTACTTATGAGTGCCATAAGGCTTTGTTTTAGATAGATAAGAATTTTTGAGGAAGAAATACATGTTTTTAATGGCTATAAAGTACATAAGACCACACAAGCATTATCAATCTCTTATACTTACCAATGTATAGTCAGAAAAGACGATAGATATCCACACTTAGGAAAATATTGCTTCTGTCCTGCATTGTTAATCCTGGACGTATTTGTTCAGTTGCTTGAAAGACGACCCATTAAGTGCTGGCTGGCAATCCAGAGGCGTTTCTGAAGCCAGCCTGATGATCACTCCTACTTTATTTCTGTTTTGGCAAGTGGCCTCTTCTCCCCCTCATTTACTATTGATATGATCTGCACTTCTCAAGTACTTAAATCAATAGCCAGTTTACAACCATACACATTTCAGTTGCAGCTATGCATTTTTCCCTCTCACCACTGGACAAGAATCAAAGTACTTCAGCTTTTAATGGTCCTTACATGTGCCACTTGGGAGTGGTGGTGTTGGTTTGCATTATGTGGTATTGCCCTTTAGTGATTGACAGTCACCCAAGTCCAGTCACATACATTTACCAGCAGCATGTTAGATTTTACCCTCAGCTCATGGTATCCATCATTCCCCATGTCTCTGTATTCTGTATTCATCTCAGTCTTCATCAAGCATCCCACAACTTTAGCTGGATTCTGTCATAGGTGTTATGATAAATACTCAGAGCTCCCCCTCACAGACAGGTGCACAGACTTTTCCACCATCCTTCTTCTCGGCTTCTTTGTACTCTCCCAAATCAAGGGTGTTTGCTTTTAATTCTTCATTTTGCTCATTAATTTATTTTCTCTTCCTCGTTGGCTTTCACATCATTCTGTTCACTCTGCAGCTTTAAGTAGCCATGACTTTCCTCATTGGTCTCCTCTCAGTCTGTCTTTTCTTTCTCACTCACACATTGTCTTGTAATGTCTGCCTCTCTTGTTCTTTCTCTCCTTCTCCTTCACACACACTCTCTGAGGGAGGGAGCAGAGAGGGAGGGGTAAATGAAGGTGGTGATTGGTCAGTGCTCTGTACTGTAGAAGGGAAGGGCTTATGGAAGTCTCTTTCCTGCTGTTCACTTCCATTCTGTTGCCTTAGGGTGGCTCGCTCTTTGTGTATTTGTTTTGTTTTTAAGTGCAATGGTGTCATTTTACGAACCTCTAATTTGCCATTTTTTTTGTTGTTCTAAACCTAGTGAAACTGTTTCACTATTGATGGATCAGTTTCAGAGTCACTTTTAGAACATTAGAAACATACAGAAGTTGAGCAAACCCTTAAGGATAAGGTGGTGGTGGTCTGTGAAACAGTTTGAATTTGCACCTCTTAATGTGGTGCCAGCAACAAATCAGAGAGTGTAAATCAGAATCAAGTGTAACCAGTTTATTACATAATAGTTTGGCAATAATATTTATTTATGACAGTTGTTTTGGACAGTGGTATTGATAGCGTAACCAGAATTCATCCCCGGTTCAGTTAGCATTATGTGAACTTTTGTTTATGGGTACGTGAATTTCTTCGTGATCGTGTAGGTGTTTGTGATTTTATGGTTTAGTGTGTATCCATGTTAAGTCTGCTGTATGTTTCCTGTTGCCACGGTGTCTGCTATGCTGAATGCTGTCATAAAATATTAGCCTCTTCTGATCCAGTCCTGTGAGCTAAGGCCAAGGGCTTTAATCTCCACTCTACAGAATCTCTCTCCCTCTTTCTCTTTCTCTCTCGCACACATACACACTCACACACACTCACACACACGTGCATATGCAGCAATAGCTCCCTGCCACACCCATATCCAGTGTCTCCACAGACATCTGGTTGTAATTTGAAATGCCACTGTAAGAGCAGCATGAAAAATGTATGACAAATTGACCACACAGGATAGAGAATGATTTCAGTGTGGATAGGCACACCTCTAATTTATTCTCCATATTCACCAATTTATTTGTCAAGTACGCAGATACAGCAGCATATAATGAGCATAAAATGTGGACCTTTTCCACTCCAATAATTTTCCAAAAAGTCAAGTAAAAAGGAACTATGTGTTCTGTTATAACTGACAGGCAAGTACTGAGAGTATAGGACAGCAGTTTACAGTAATAGAGCGACATCATGCAAAATATTGCTGTTGAGTAGAGTGAAGTAATGGCAGTTATCCAACATCAAAAAGAACGAAAAATCCATGCCCCTGGTGTGTATGGCTATGTTTCTGCTAATGACTGAGCTTTTATATGTGTGAGAGAAGCACTCAGTGGCAGAGAGGAATAGATTTGGGATGTGACATGTTTTGTTTCAAATTGTAAGACTTCCACATGTATCGTCTAAGAAATGAAATGCTGTAGTTCTTGGTAACCAGTTTCCTCACCATGTGAGTGTAATTGTACCAGTTGTGTAATAGGCTTTTGTTTGGCCTTTACAGAATACAACTTTTAATCATCTTCCCCTTCCTGCCCCTTCCATAGGTGTGTGATATGTGTCAGAAATATTTAGCTTAATTGTGCTTTGTTGTTTTGTCTAAAGCAGGGGTGCCCACTATATTTTGGCTCGTGAGCTACTTTTAACATGACCATGTCACAGTGATCTACTACTACTACTACTACTACTACTGCTAATAATAATAATAATAATAATAATAATAATAATAATAATAATAATAATAATAATAATAATAATAAATCAGTCAGTATGTGTTTCATATTTACATGTATGCAGTTTGTTCATTGATATACATGTTGCATTACATATGCAGCAAAGTAAAATATATGCATCCATGCATAAACCTTTACAGCACAACTTTAATATGTTTGTATTATTTTGTAATGAACCTTTACAGCACAATTCTAATACATTTGTAATTATCTATTACCATTTTAATCTGATAATGACCTGCATTGGAGGGAGTCAGACAGGCTTGCATAGTCCGGACAGTAGCTGCTGTGTGTAGCACACACTGTCAATTTGCGCACATGCCCTCCCTAGTTTCACCAGCTCCAATGTGAGGTTTCAGAAGTTTCCCAAATCATAGCGCTCAGTGAACAGATGGTGTGTTTGTTAGCCATGACGTTGATCTTGTGTGCTACATTTGAATTGGAGTGCGTAGGTAGGCTAATTGCATACATGACGACCAGGCGTTAGCGATTGGGTAAAGGCAAGGCACTTGTTTTAAACTTCAACAGAGTCCACACTTCCAGGAAGAAATCTTTTCTGACGGTGTCTGGTCCAGACCCTCTGTATGAAATGAAATGAAGTACGAAGGGCTGGTTTACCAGGCTAGTGACTGCTGCCCTCCTAAATGCATGTCAGTTTGTATGAACAGTATACCCTAGATACAAGTTAGAGAACTAGCTAGGACTCCTTCTTTGCTGCAGTTTTCCAGTAGCCATTCTAGTTGTTATGGTAACCTAACAAAAAGTTTTTGACAACATGTGATCTACCAGCACTGCCTTCGATCGCGATCGACATAGTGGGTACCCCTGGTCTAAAGCTTAATTTACTCTGATGGCATATTTAATTATAATTAAGAACTGAGTGATGGATGGTGGCATTTAAAATATAGACGTTATTAGAAAAAGAAATATTTTTCTGTTTTACAATTGCTGACAATCTCTTTTTCAGAGTTGCAAGGGCAGCGGCTGTTCTTCTGTCGGACCCGTGTTTTCAGCTGCACTCTATCCAGCACCTGCTGGGGGAGGGGGAGGCAAGTGCAGGTGCACCTGACCGCAAACACTTCTCTCTGCATGCCTGTAAGTACACCTGTCTATCACTTCTCTCTGCACACCTGTGGGTATACAGTACATCTGGTTAGCCAGCTAGGTTACACTTACAGGACATGCTGAATATTACAAGACTATAATAAAACATGATTGAACTAACTGCAGATGACCCATGTGTAATTTCTTAATTTGATATTTAGTTGAGAACCCAAAGTCAAATAATGAACGACTGTTTTTATTATTTGCTTGATATAGTTATTTCATCTAACAAACAAACAACACATTTGTTTTTATATCTTTTGGTTTTACGCTTAAAAACGGTTCCATGACTGATTTATATTTTGATGCATATTTTTATGTCTCTAAAACAATATCGGACCAAAGACCAATATGAGGCAGCAAGAAATCGTATATTTAATTTAAAAATGCTTAAACAAAGTAGTAACAATTTTGGGAAACATGATAGGACTTCAGTAAGCACCATGCGTCAGTCATGCCATGCACCGCTACGCGCTATGCAGTACATTTAGTTATAACATACCAGCACACACTGACACAGACACTGATACAGAATGGCTTTCAAACAATGACACAATTACCTTGTGTTTTCCATTAGCTCTGATTTATATTCTTTATGTACTCTCATAATCTGTGGAAAATACTTTGTTAGTTTTGTGTGTTTTTGTTCAGATTCAAAAAGGATGGCGCTGTTTTAGCATACATATTTTATTGAGAGGCCTTTCGACCACAAAATAATTTTTAAGCTTCTGTAAACAGTGTTTGATCCTTTAGTGCTAAGTACAAAGACACCACCTACCCCACTCTCTCCATCTAACATGCAAAAACAATGCTAAATAACAGTATACTAGTAAAAAGTCTACACATGATGTCTTTGTGCTCCTCAGTTCTCTGCATCCTCCTTTTTCTTATCCTTTCTTTTTCCTTCCCTGACTCAAATTAGAACTGAACAATGCTTGTAATGGGATAGCAAATCAATGACGTGACACCAATACCTCAGACTTATTTTTGTATCATTCCAACTCCTTCTGCCGCAGTGGCTCTGCCAATTCCTTTTAGAAGATGATGAAATTCTGCAGGCCAACTGCCCCATGTGTCCTTTAAAGTTTGGCTAGGGTAGCTAATCAGTAGTTGTACATTGTGTAAATAAGGAACAATACTGTTCAGGTAGAATAATATAATGCAGTTACTACTTTGCAGTGTCACCACATTTACTAACATAAAATAATTTGCAGATATAATTTTCTTCAAAACCTGCTTGCTGTGCAAAAACCTGTGTCACCCTTTGTCACTAGGCATGCGTGGTATTTATTACCTTGACTGCATCTGGGACAAAGGATTTCTTGTAAATATTTTTATTTTGTTGTTGAGATAAGCTATCTTAAAAGACAAGCTGAGAGACTTCTAGAAAATCTGGCAACCCTTGGTTTCATATCTTGACAAAGAAACGAGAAATGAGAAAACTACTGTTGTAATGCACTCCTGTGGTGGGAGGGGTAAACATTATTGGGCTCTGGGAAAAGGAGGGTTGAGGGAAAGGTAGTTTGTGCTGTGTTGTGTGTCTATGATGCCTTGTTTTGTTTGTTTCTCTTTGTTTTTGTCTTATTGCTTGTGATCATTTGTTTGTGACCTTAACAAACTTAGCAAATGTCAGGTAAAGTTCCTTGTTGTTCTTTAAACAACTTAATTAGGAAGGAAAGGAATAGAAATAAGCAACAGCTTCCCTGAAGGCAAGAGTTATAATTCACTGTTGAGTGGATGAGAGGTGTCAGTTATAGTTGTCTTTGCTTTATTTCTAATATTTTCTTTATACATGCTGTTAAAGTGTTCTTGTGGTTTCTCTGTGAGTTTTGAGGCCATGCTCTCTGTTCTGTGCAATATGTTCCTCCTTTGAATGACTAATCATCTATAGATTGCCGTACCACATGGTCGTGTAAAAAAATTAAGATGCTTTCCACTACACTTTTGAACACAGTTTCAGTGAAGTTTTGACTAACTTCAAACGGTGTTAATTTCAGACCTGCCAACCTTCACGCATTTTGCGTAGCAGATATGCATTTAGACATCAAACTATGCTGCTAAGATTTGTCACCATGGCCATAGCCAGCTATGAGGCCACCAGGGTCTGGACCTTGGTAGTTTTACAGCAAAAAAATAAATGTGTACGCTAAATATTTAACTGGATAAAAACTATAAAGATTAACATTAAAAACGTCTTCATGAAATGTGTATTGTGAATTCTGTTAAACATTGATATTGTGTCTTCTGTGCCTGTTTCGTGCATGCGTACATGAGCAGGCAAGAACAAAAAAAAAAGCAATGAAATATGAGAGTGTGTGAGTCACAAAAAAACTCCCTCCAGAGTTTGTGCATGGTAAGTATCAGCACACTTCCATAGAGCTGCTAAAATTTTGTCTATGGGTTTGAAGCAGTACACGTGCCTTGTTTGTGAATGTTAAGAAGTAATTCGGTAAACCAAAGCAATATCGATGAGAAGTCTTTAAAGGGTAGGTTTTTTTTAGGCTCTTGGCCTCGAGTTGGATGACCAGTGTTTTAAAAAGCTAGCCTGACAAAGCTAGTCGGACAGCACTGGTTGAATTAAACATTATTATGGGGTCATTAAAAATAGTGTCTTAACATTTTTAAATGGGTTATTAATACAGGTATAGCAAAGGTTCTTTGCTTGTTATGTCAAACATTTCTCTAAGGTGTTATTTGCATTGGGTTGAAAACGTGAAATACAAGCTTCATACTCATTTGCACTTTTTTATTTAGGAAATAATATTACATATTCCACAGAAAATAAGCTGCAGCGAGCAAGGCAAAAATGGTGACACAATTACAACAAAATACATTAGATGCATTTCTGGCAAAGAAGTCTAATCAGTCACTTGGTAAAGAAATAGACAAAGAGGAAGACGGTGAGCAGGAACGAATGGAGGATGACAGAAAGAATTGGGACAGTAAGGTGGAATACAGAGAGGAGAGTCATTTAGAGACAGATGGAGAGCAGAGGCACACAGAGGAGGATAGAGAGCAGAGGGATAGAGAAATTGCATACAGCACAGAGGAGGAAAACAGAAATGGAGAGAGAAGAAATGGGAAATTCGTGCACTCTGCATCCCTTTGACCCTGTTAGGATATAAAATAAAATCATAAAAGATGACAGACTTACAGATGAAGACAAAGCAAGGTTACTTCAAAAAAAGGGGTTAGCACCAGAAAGGCATAGCTATCCCCACCATACAATTGGAGCAAAACAGCTGAAGTGCAATGCTCGGTCGGAGAAAAAAATATGAATGGCTCCGTTACCTATCATATGAGGACTCAGCTTACTGTGCAAACTGCCTCTGTTTTTAATAAGATAAAATGGTCAAACTTTTTCTCACAAAGGGCTTCACTAAAGGGACCAAAGGGACGCCATAGAGCCACAGAATTGGCAGAAAATTTCATGTCAATTGTACAAGGCCAAAAAAATATCAAAAAGCAGCATAATGGAGTTGTCCATCATAGTGTTGTGTATCTAGGTCAAAGAAATGTGCCCTTTTGGGAGGAAGCCAGTAAAAACTGACATTTTATTAACCAGAAAGCACAGTATCAAAGTGTACCCAAGCAGCATCTGGAGACTGCTGCCAAACATGCAAAACCTGTCCCTGTCCCCTCACACTCAGAATGAGCTCATAGCCTGTTGTGCAGATGAAATTAGAGGGACCCTCATTCATTATCAAGACAGCACAATTCTTCACTGGTTTAGCTGATGAGTCCATGGATATCACTGGGACAGAGCAGATGTCACTTTGCATCCGATATGTGAGTGAGGAGGGAGAGAGTTCTGAAATAGCAGAGGATTTGGATTCTGCCCTTTGCCCCATCGAGATGCAGAAACAACAGCTTTTGTCATTCTCTGGCAGCTGACAAAGTGGAGCCTTCACACCAAATAAGGGGACAAGGCTATGATGGTGCATCTACCATGAGTGGCCATGTGAGTGGAGTACAAAAGAGAGTCCATGATGTTCATCCCAGGGCAATGTACACCCACTGTAGGAGCCATGCACTTCATTTGGTGGTAGTGCATGGCTGTGAGATCTACCAATAGTCAGGAACACTTGCAGTGTTCTTTTTAGGTTCAAGTGTCAGAAAGGATGCTTTGGAGGCACAAACCAGGACAGAAGGACAAGCAAGAACATCAGAGATCCCATTCATGAGTGATACCAGATGGAGTAGTAGGTCAACCACACTGCACATTTCTGGATAAGTTCACTGCACTACATTCTGTGTTACAAACTATGGAGACAGAAATATTTTCCACATCTGGAAAGGCTAGCACTCTCAGCTACAGCTATGAATCCTTGGTTACGCACACCCCCTTACCAAACAGCTGCAGACTACCAATGTGTACATCCTCACAGCATATGAGGAAACAAGAAGTCTGTGACAAGAGTTAATGTATACAATACAAGCTGTGCACAAACTACTCTAAAATATATTATTTCATTTCTGTAGTCCTGTGCCTTAAAAGATTTTTTTTTTTTTTTGCTGAAATGTGAGGGGTATACTCACTTTTGTGACATACTATACATGTTTTATATATCCCAATGGAAATTTGGGTGATCAGTAGCTTATGCTGTTCCAAGACAAAACCTCAACAATGTGGTTTATGCAGTACAATGCAGTGAAGAATGCCTAGATCCTTATATTGGAGGAACTAAGCAACCACTTTGCAACACATGGCTCAACACAGGAGGGGAGAGATGAGTGAAGGAGGCCATCTATGTCCAGTTGGAACAACCAAGTTTGAACAGAGGAGGGAGGCTGCGTCATTATGTATCTGCTACATACCATTCTGCTTTGAAGTTTGCTCTTCACCATCAGAGCAGTTCTCATTCTCTGGATCAGGTGACCACAACGACTCTCACTCCAATTCACACCTTGACGGGTGACTTATCTGACCCTTTTGTCAAATAATGATGGGATGTGGTTCCCCATCATCAGGCCAGAACTGAAGAAGCCTTTTGGATGAAAGGTGAAACATCTTCAAGTTGAAAAAAGAAGTCCGGTTGCACACAACTTAGCTCCTTTGGCTGAAGGAGAATGGCGGTATGTTTGACTTATCCAATGATGGTAACACACAGAAAGAGTAAATGAAACATGATACAGTGGGTAGTCCAGGGGTGTAAATCTTTAATGCATAAGATTTAATGGGGATTCATATCTATGAAATGGCAGCCATCACACACATGGGCAGCTTAGAACCAGGCTCTCTGGTATCGTGCGGTGTATTGGGATACAGAGTGGCCAAGTTTCCCGGGGTTTTGCGGTGTATGGAACACGGGATAGCTGAGCATTAGACACCATTAGATTCAAGAGGTGTATACATTTAATGTTAAGTAGGTGGGTAGAATTGTCTTTAGAACTAGCATTGGCAGGGTCGTTGTCTTTAGAACTAGCATTGGCAGGGTCGTTTGTGTAATGGCATATGCGTTAGTGTCTGCAAAGTGATAGTATCGGTGGTAAAATGGTGGTAAAGTGCAAATATTCGATAACAAGTCCTAATTAGTAAGCAAGCAGGT
Source organism: Coilia nasus (assembly GCA_027475355.1). Taxonomy (NCBI): domain Eukaryota; kingdom Metazoa; phylum Chordata; class Actinopteri; order Clupeiformes; family Engraulidae; genus Coilia; species Coilia nasus. The sequence continues at coordinate 1,974,438 of CM050211.1, forward strand.
CATTTTGAAAGTAAATTGTGGTTGTAGTTAATTTTGTAAGTAAAACTTTGGAAGTCGTGCAAACAGTTGGTAATGAGCAGTAAGTAGTAAATTTTGGAAGTAAACTGTGGTTGTAAGTGAATTGTGGAAGTACATTTTGGAAATTTGGGTAGCAGGTAGTTAAACTGTGGACACACGCTAAAGGATTGATCACCTTTAGTGGGGCCGCCTCAGGGGAGGGTGTACAGTGAGTAAAGGCCCGAGACACCCATTGATCCTGAGGTACACTGCTGAGGATGTGTCCCACATAGTGTATGGATAATTGTAATGGCTGTAGTTAGGAAAGCCTGAAGTGTGGTACAATGGGTGCTCTCCCCACATGTGCAAGTGTCTTGTATTTTTATTTATTTATGTACTTATTTATTTATTTATTTATTTATTTTAATTGTTAAGGAAATGTTGGAGGAAACGGCAAAGGCTTGCCAGTGGTCCTGGATGAGATGCATGTTGTTGGCATGGTGAAAGCCATGGGGGAAAGCGATAGGTAGGTGCTGCTGAGTGGATCATGTAACGGTACTGTAACGGTAGCCGGCTGGTTCAGGTTAACCCTTGTTGAGCATCTGTCTGTACGGCTCCAGTTGGCCATCCTCTCAGCTGCTCTGTCATGTACAGCTCACATGAGGTTGCGTGAATAACTGTAGTCAGCGGCCAGTTGTGCGTGTTACACCTGGGAGTAGGGACTAACAGCCTGAACTATTTACTTGGTTATAGATAGTGTAGGGGTAGGTGTAATATCTATAGTTTCTCCCTAAGGTGCTCTTCCTACATGCACAAGTACTATGTGTTCTTTGTAAACTAGATGCATGGGCACGATTTAATAGAAAACAGACAACATGGTAGAAAACAACAAGATGTTGATTAAAAAAAAACAGTCCGTTATGATTCAATTCGATTTGATGTGATACAGTAAGATACAATTCAATGCAGTTCAGTAACTGAAATGGTTATCATTTGTTCATTGTGCACATTCATGCCCTGCCTTTTAGCTATCGATAACTGGTCCAATCTGAATCCAGTACCTTTTAAATACTGTCAACATGAACTGAGGTCTATTTAAGATATTGAAATCAGACTATTACTTCTGGCAAACTGGCACAAATTTCAGCCAAATACACAGTAAAGAGATAACAAAAATATTAATTAGTAGACACACAGCTCTATGTAGCAAAATGAGATAGTGCTGGTGGTCCTGTTGAGGTTGGGTGACACAAAAATAAAATGTAAGAAAGAAACACCCATAAAGACACCCATAAAGGTCTGTCTAAATGATAAAAATTCAAGCTAAAATATGGTAACATGACATTAAGTGCAACATTTCACTTAACACAAAACAGTGAAACTTCAAAACGGTAAGATACAGCTGCCATACAGCCTGAAGCAGCCATGAATCACTGGTACAATGTCTATTGACAATGAAAATCACTTTTTCATCTATTCACTGTTGACCTGTGTTCACGCAAGAGCCCGCATCAACGGGGCATTGCGTCATTCTTTCGCCTCTGGTTTACAAGGACTGTTTACCCGTGTTCAAGCAAGAGCCCTCATCAACGGGGCATTACGTTGTTGTGACATTGCATTATTGCGTCAAGCAAGAGCCCGCATTAACAGGGCATTGCGTCATTACGTCATTTCGTTATTGTGTTCATCCACTCCGGTGCCACTGGACTGCAAGAAATGTTGTCTTGTGGTGACCATGCCAAACTGTAAAGCACTTTGAGCTGCATCTTGTATTTCATACGAATTGTGCTATACAAGTAACGATTATTATATTATTATTATTATTATTATGAATCTGTTGCACATGACATCCAGGCATTGGTTGTAATTCCCACTCGTTTAGCACGTAACAGCTTTTCCATCAGGTTATTCTTTGTTTTCATGTACAGCTCCAGTATTCATTTTTCATTGAAATGCTGTCTACAAGGCATTTCATACTTTGGCTCTAAATCATTCGCCAGGTCACAAAAAATCATCATTCTCAACACTGTATGGTCTGAGGTCCAAGGCAAACAAGTGTTGAAAATCTCTTATCCCTTGCTCAGTTGGAACAAAGTTTTTGCTGATGAAGAAACTGTGTAATATCTTTGCTTTCGAGAAGGGTCATTTTTGTGCTTTTTGAGCTAGCATCAGCTTCTGCGCCATGGTATCACGAAAGATGGCAACACCATGCAGTTCACATTGAGTGTTCACTCAGTGTACCGCTATATGGTACATCTGTAGTTGTCTTACATCTTATTGCCTTTAGGCTTGTGATTTGGCCATTGTTTTAGAAAAGGGTGTTTTTAAACTTTTAAGTGTTTTTGTATGTTTCATTTTCTAGATACTGATTACATCAGTGCAGAGGAAGAACAGAAGGTGGAGCAGATGTTGGCCTTTCTGACGGAAGAATCTAAGCAGGCAGCAGCCAGTACAGCTGTGAGTATGGTGTCACTATTTTCACAGTGTGTCTCCATTCTGTCACAGACAGGTAGATTAAAAGCTCCTCTCCTCTGATCAGTGTACTTATAGTTTTTATTTCTTTCTTTCATAAATAAGAACCTCCAAAAATACCCACTTGATGTGATTTAAAAGATGCCCATGGGCTAAGATCATGAATATTTTTAGTGCATGTCATAGAACCATGTAATAGTTGCAGCCTTTAAATCAGCACTGTAGTGGCATGGATTTTTCCCAATAACAATATCCCTCATCAGAGATCTTTTATTTATGTACTTTAGCTTCAGCACATTACATTACCTTACATACATACGTCATACAACTTGGTGTTGGTGAATTAGGCACAGGGAGATTTTGGCTATTGTCTCTTGGGCTATTGTCATTTCAGCCATATACACTGTACATATATTTCTCATACACATTGTAGGGATATATGGTGCAGTCTACTACTAACTATAATTAAATATATAATGTAATATAGATGACTTACAAAATAAAAACTATGCTAAAATGTCTCTTCATTTTCGTTGACCAAAACTCGTTTAGGCGGGTTATTTTTATTTTATTTTTTTTTGAAGTAGGGCTATTTGCGTTCCTTGTATCTCAGTTCCGGACTGCAGACACAGGTGACTGATCCCTTTCGCGGCATTATTTTAAAGTAGCCTATTGCGCAGAGATAAGGACTATGGCCAGCCAGACGGGGATTCTCTTTGGACGAAAGAGAAGAGACAACATTTGGACATTTGTTTCACAAGAATCCTTAATTTTCTTTAGGATGAATAAAGTATGTCTGCTCTAAATGTTAACGTAAGGTATACAAGTTAACGCACTGTTTATTTGCTACTCGTCTAAGGTAGGTTGTAGGTTGCTAAAATGCCTCTATACCTCGATACCCCTTTATCCACTATGACCATCTTATCAGACATGATTTCTTGTAAAGATTGCCGAGTGTCCATGCGTATATTATTATCATGCGAATATTATTTCTCCAAAACGAAATATCTCTAGCCCCACAACGTAATGTATCACAGGCAATGTGTTAACATCTAGCTAATGTCTTCCAGACATTCATGTTACTTCGTGGGGCTAGAGACCTGGGGCGTTTTGGAGAAATAACATTCCTTAAGCATGGATACTAGCGATCTTTACAAAAAATCCTGTCTGATAAGATGACATTGGTGGATGTATTCATGGATGTATGAAGGCAGTTTAGCAAGCTATAACCTGCTTTAGATGGGTAGCAAACCGAGTACAATGGGTAGCAAACCGAGTACAACAGGTAGCGTCATTATTGTGCTTGTTCGCAATATTCTTCGAGAGTGGTCTTGAATGAATCGTGGCGATCTACGTATGCTTCCAAGCTTTCATTATGACCAAGCTACTGATTTTAGGGATGGTGTTTGAGGCTCGTTGCACTTGTTTTTTGCTGTGTACAATCATGACAGTCAATAAGAAGCCTGAAAAGGAACAGGCAAGAAAAAATCTTTTTTTATAGCTCCATGTGTTCACTTCTTTTAATAGTAAAACTGAAACAGATCTGTACTACTACCCTATTCGGGTTCCTATGGTCAATAGGGAGTTATTAAATGTCAAATACATGGTTGAAAGGATGTTAGTGAATGATTCAGAGCACGTCACATTTTGAATACCATTACTTATAGTCTTGTGATGCTTATTTCTTTTCTAAAACAATTGTATGTTATACATTCCATGTCTGGAATGAATGTGGCCTACAGTATTTTTGAGTCCATAAGGTAACAATAATGTAATAATAAGAACCTTTTTTTACATTGTTTCTTTGAGTAGAAGAAAACGTTTTCTCTGTACTATTAGCTACTTGTATTATATTGTACTATATGTACTGGGTTAAATAGAATTGCATTATATAGTGGGTTAAATAGAATTGCATTACTAACAAGTGACAAAAATTTAATTTCCATTGACTAAAACTAGATTAAAATGTAATCAGTTTTCGTCAACTAAAACTAGACAAAAATACTCATGGATAACTCTGACTAAAATAAGACTAAAATGCTCAGACTTTTAGTCCACTAAAACTTGACTAGACTAAAAAGGATATGGACGTGACTAAAACTAATAAAAACTAAAATGACAGCTTCATGCAAAGACTAGACTAAAACTAAAATTAAAACAGGCCGCCAAAAACAACACTAATCGGAACTAGGGATGCAAACAATTAATTGACTATCGATTAGCTGTCACATTTTTACAGTTTGTTTACAGTTCACCATGAACTTGGCGCATTGATACATAAACATGATATGGTCGGAAAGCAGGGACTACTTCATAGGTGTGCCTATATAGAAAATTAATAACCGTTCTAAAGAACGATTCACAATGTGAAATTGAAGGAAGCCGTGGTATAAAGCCAAATAATATTCTGTCTCTATTTAGAATGTCCTCTGTTTCTTTTCATGTTTCTAATAAATAAATGTTTTAAATGCAACAAATGAGCCAGTCCACAATTTTGTTTCATGTTAAAGTGACCGTAATTTGTCTGCACTGTGTTCCTAATGGTACAATAAATCCTTCATTAAGGAATATAACATTTTTTTAACTTAGTATTTTAACTACGTTTAGCTTATATTCTTAAAGACTCTATTGAAACACTGAAATTCAGGGAGAAATCACCGCTTATCAATTAATTGTTAATTGATCGACAAGGCCAATCAACTAATGATTAATGAATTCATTGATAATTTGCATCCCTAATCAGAACTAATGACGCCTTCTCAAGGACAGAGGCTTGGCTGTGGGTGTGGGTCAGAGACTCCATAGCATTCCCTTTTGCCTTATAGCCCTATGGTCGGCATATAATTTCAGCTACTGTACACCCACCAAATTTGGTAAGTGTGTTAAGGCCACCGAAGCAACTTTTATATATATATTGTATTAGCCATGCCGAATAAGAAGTGATGTAATTAGGGTATATACATTTGTTTTTTACTGAAATTTCATTTAATCTCGCACATTGAAAACACTGTTCCACACCCATTTTCAACAAAAACTATTTCCATCAAATTTTCAAATGATGAAATTGACAGTAAACAAACTCATGTCAACCTCACCAAATTTGGTCATCTGCAGGCCATGCTGACAAAAATTTGTTGAGATGAACCGTTTCGGAGATACATGTCAAACAAAAGTGAAGGCGCAGCTTAACGTTTGACAGTCCGTATCTTGGCTTCTAATTGCTCAAATTTGGCATGGAAAATGTACACAGCTTTCTTTGAATGTGCGTGACATTTGTGACATCTCGTCACAAGGAGCACTGTTTCCCACTGAAACTAGAAGACTGAAAACAGTTTTCACTAAATAACTCAAAAGAAGGTTTAATTCTACAAAATGGCATTACGAAGTTACCTGTCAATCAGAATTGAAGAAATAGCTTAAATTAGTTTGACAGTACATATCTTGGCTTCTAATTGCCCAAATTTGGTTAAACTTGACATAGAAAGTCTACACAGCTTTGCACTAATTTTGGGGGGGGGCACTGTTTCCCATTAAAGCTAGAAGTCCAAAAACAATTTTTGCTAAATAACTTGCCAAAAATGTAGCCACAACCAATGTTTTTTAAACATTTGTTTGTGGCATAGTGCCACTTAGTAAAATAGGTAAATGTAAAAAATATAATTGTGTATTGCCAACATATTGAACCAAGAAGGCAGGAACTGGACAACATTTGTCATGTACAGTCAGCAGGAAAAACTCTGAAACACGCCAAGTACCATGAAATTTTGCTCATAGGGGCGTTGTATTTTTTCAAAATGACTTTTTGACTATTATCTAGAGAGTGCTATGTTTTTTTTTTTTTTACTGAAATACCATTGGACCTCATGCATTGAAAACAGCCACACCCACTTCCAACAAAAATAATTTTCCACAAATTTTGAAAACAACAAGTGAAAGTTAACAAAATCGTCATAGGGCATTCATAAAATAGCTTGGCAATAAATATTTTGGTTTCTAATTGGCGCATTTCATATAATTTGACACATTAAATCTACACAGCATTCTTAGCATGTACGCCAAATTTTGTGAAATTTCTTCACGGGGCAGTGTTTTTCCTCAAAGCTATAATAAAAAGTATAATAATGTAAATAAGTCTCCTTAGACAATGAATTTATTTTGGCATGTCAGTGTCATGGACACACATCAACCCATAAACACTTGCTTGTAACATAGTCCTGGCTAGTGAAATGGGAAAACGTAAAAAATGGGATTTTGAATTGCCAAAATTTTGGACCAAGAAGGCGGAAAACATGCCAAATAACATGACATGTTATGCATATGAGACACTGTATTGTTACAAGATCACATTTTGGTAATTTCTTGAACAATATGGTTTAAAACCAAAAATGTTTCCTTATTTACTGGAACCTCTTGCATGAAAATCACCTGTCCATGCCCACTTACAATGATGAAAATGTTGAAATGCAAAAACAAAATCAAGTTGAAGTCAGAAAATCAGCACAAACAGGATTCAGGCGAACAGAACAGGCAAAATGTCATGGGTTGCAGGACTAGAGTCCAAGGGCCCGTCATCACCGCTTGCGGCTATATTTAGCCATTTAAATGTATGTGTGTCAATTTGTGTGTATATTATCTGGCCAAAACTTCTTCAAAGGGTGTGTAAACCTTTGGACAGGTACTATTTCAGTATTTTCTTAATTGCTATGTTTTCGTTAATGATTGTGTTATTTTGCAATGTCTCATTGCCACATTGAAAATAAAAAAAAAATCTGTTTTTGCCTGATTAGTCAAGTTTTCCTCAACAAACTGCACATTTTACAAAATCTACCAGGGTATGTGAATGTATAAGCCCAACAGTAAACTGTTTAGGGCTGTTCACACTGAGAACTATAATAATGACGATAACTATAACAGTGTGTTTTTTTAGAAATTGTTTTAACTGTAAGTGAACAGTGGAGTTCACAACCAGCTATATCAACAGGGCTTGACATTATCATGGGGACCCCTTTTAGAGTGATTTGATGGACAATACCATAGTGGAATCTGTTAGAATTTACAAGAAGTCACTCTTTTTTCATTGTTTCCACTTCCGTCAACAATGTTGGTGTTTCAATACTGTACTTCAGTGTGGATGCTCATATCGTAATAGTCACAATCCTATATATGGGTAAAGTTTTTGGTATGAATGGGTTTTTACACTACCCCAACAGGTACAAATTTTTGATAGTGCCGTGGCACACACAGATTAGGTTATTGGTTGTAATGGTATGTTTTTGACTGTCTGGCTCCACAGCCCACCAGCGAGGAAGACCTGTGTCCTATCTGCTATGCACATTCAATTTCTGCCGTCTTCAAGCCCTGTTCACACAAGTCTTGCAAGTGAGTGATCTTCCTCCATGAAACAAATATACATTCACACATTACAGATGTGTGAATACACACTGTAACAATTGAAGCATAGCACCAACCTGAAAAAAACCAAACCAATGTGCTGCTTGGATCTTTCTAAGTTGGTTTAACTGAACCGTGGCATGTATGTTCATAAGGTACATGGCAAAGCTAAGTTAAAACAACATAAAAAGAGCCATGCAGAACGTTGTCTTAATGATTTTAAGTTGGTTGTATGGTTCACTTTTTAAAGTGTATGCAGGCATAGGCATAATTCCTTTCTCCCAGTTACTGTCATTCACTTTCCTAACACTTCACTCTGTGGTTAACAATGCCATGTGGTGTACGCTTCAGTACACAGGCTTTGCTGTTTAAAACCATCAGCAGAAAAAGTGTAGGTGTCTGTGAAGATTCTCATTCATCCAGGTCATGGTAGTCTAAGGAGCTAAGTTGTAAGCAACTAACTGGACTTCTTTTTGGAGCTTGACGACATTTTGCCTTTTATCCAAAAGGGTTCTTTAGTTCTGGCCTAATGATGGGTAACCAGGAGCTATATCTCTAGACCACTGTAGGTGGAGCTGAACACCACACCTCTCATGTGACATCTATGTCCATCTGGAACAACTAACCTCATCTATTTGCTACATACCATACTGCCTTGACACCTCATCCCAAGAAGGTTTAGCTGCTCTTCACCATCAGAACAGTTCTCATTCTCTAGATCTTGTGACCATAACAACTCTCACTTCAATTCACATGACACTTCAATGAGGGGTGTGGCCTACAGCTCCAACTCTAGTTGTCCAGAGATATAGCTCCCAGTTCCCCATCATCGGAGCCATAACTGAAGAAGCCTTTTGGATGAAAGGTGAAATGTCTTCAAGCTCCAAAAAGAAGTCATTTCAAAAAGCTCCTTTGAAAAAGTGTAGGTGTAACGGATGGCAGCTAGCACAGCTCAGCATTAGAACGTTAGTTAACCACCATCCCAACTGAGCTAATGGCCTGGCTTTTAGCTTACTTGAAAGCACATTTGTCTTCAACACCAGAGATGCTGTGAGGTCACAGATTTGAGACTGGGACTGGACTGCACATGAAATTAAATGTGCCTACACATACAATGTAGAAATGCAAAATTTTATCTGATTGCTTCCATTGCATTAGATCAGTGGTTGCCAACCTGCCGATCACGATCGACCAGTTGATCTTTGAAACTTTCCCTGTGTGAAAATATTAAGCCTATTATATTATGCCTGGTTAACTTTCAGTTTTGCCAGCACCAACTCTCACTTGAACCAATAGTATATGCATATTTCATTAGAAATGAAAGAAAAAGGGTGAGTATAGGCCTGTTTACGACTTTAAAACTTTATGAAAATTGCACCGTAGCAATTGTGCCGCTTGCAATAGGCTACTGATTCCTGAGAAGTTCAACATTGTTTGGCGGAATTAATTCTTAAAGCTTGAGGCCACTTACTAAGATGTTTCCTTAACTCTGGTTGAATCATGGCAAAGTATAGGTTAAACAACAAAGCTGTCTTATAAAAGCTGCAAGTGAAAACTTTGGTGTTTGTAGGCCTACCACACACTTAGAAAATATCATCTAGCACACTTTCACAACCTAATAAAGTACACAAGGCCATCAAAGACAAGAGTGCGTTTCAGGCTGATCAATGCAACAGAGTTCAGATGTAATTTTGGTAAGGCACCCCTTTATTGTTATGCGGCTATGACGCTGAGTGACAGATGTTTGCCCCAGAATGCCTTGTGGTGCTTTAGCAAGCTCTTTTAGCATACATTATTGTGACCTGGCATTTTCATCTGTTTATTGGTTATATGCTGATTAATTACCCACACATCAGTGAAAGTGCTTTTTGATGGAGATACGAACTATTCTAGCCTGGCTGTCACACCAAGGTCGTAGACAGAGTTTGGTCTGGCAAACCTCCCATAGACAGGAAGTTCTCAGAGGCAGGTGATCAACGGGCATCTATCAAATGCCTCTGTGTACTACTGGACAGTACTACTACCAATCAGACCACTGATTTCAATAATGTATGCATAGCGTTCATTTTTCATTGGTTCTGGATTTTTCTGGACCAGAACTGGGAATAGGCAGGTTGGCCAGACTGACTTGAACACAAAATTCAATGTGGCGTCACAGGCAGTATGGGCAGGGCCAGGCTAGAACTATTCCCCATACCGAAATTCTCAGAGGAAAAATTCTTGGAGAATTTTCTTGGTGGCATCCAATTCAAAGTTTGACAACAGTAGCCTTTTTCGTGTAGGCTTGAAATTAATTTTGCTTAAATACACGTTGGATTTTGGCTGTCTTTCACCCAACACTTAAATAAGTAGATTTTATCTTTGGCCACTGTCGAGTTAAGGGATCTTGGGCTAAAAAAGGTTGGTGACCAGTGCATAGACCACTTTCATTGCATTAAAAACTAGTTCAGCACTGCCTTGTAAGTTTAAAAAGTACTTAGATTAAATTACATTTCTGTTACAATTAATGTGCATTAGGGTGTACTGAAAGAAAATAAACAAACATTATCGGCAGTACTGCGTAGAAAATAATATTTGGAATTCTGCTATGTGCTATTTTCTAAGCACTCCCTCTTTTCCCTTTTTTGTCTTGTTTAGAGCATGCATCAACCAACATCTGATGAACAACAAGGACTGCTTCTTTTGTAAGGCTACCATCACAGGGGTGGAGGATTATATCAAGCCATCGGCCTCTTAGCGTTCAGAGACTCATATGAGGCATGCATGCATGCAGATGCAAACACTCACATACATACAGTTATGCACACTTAGGGTAAACGACAGCTTATAGGCATTCACCACAATGCACAGCACATACCTTTTAAGATCCAATATAACCACTTACTCATGCTTACACCCCTTTCATAGTCACATTCAATATACACTCAAAGTACACACCCAAAAAACCCCATCTCAGATGAATTAATGTGACGGCCATCTGTGATCATACTTCTTCAATGGGTTGGAGGGTTTTAGAAGCCTGTGTACTGATAACAATGTAATAACAGTGAAACCACTGTTGTGCAAGTATTTCCTGTGTGAAACTTTCTTTCAGCCTCCTCCTGATGTATAAGGTCAGCTCGGCTTTCTCAATATGCATACCTATTCATAAGTTCCACATCCGGGTGTAGAGGGTCATCCGAGTTGTTGTGGACAAGATTGACCTTCCTGTGAATCCAGGGATTGTAGGTAATGGCGCGACGCCTTGACAGCATCACTGTAATTACACCCAACAGGCATAGTAGTCAATAAGGGCACCTTAATATCACCTTATTTAATCAGATGGCCTAAATACTGTTTCCTGCTCCTCGGTCTCGGGGAATGTCCCCATCACAGCTCCTGACATCGTGCAGTCCTTTCTCCACAGCACTGATTTAGTAAAAGCCTTTTCTAAACAACAGACAATACAACCATATGTATGCCACGTGGATGGCTTTAAGGGACACATGTGACACCCACTAGCTTCTTCATGAAGTGTGTGAGGAAATGGTTATCGAACAGAAAGAAAAACAGGCTCATTACAAAATTATGTGAATCCACATTGCCCTCAAATTCATCAGCGCCTCCTGTGTCAGTCATAATTAATGTGGCATCTTCACATGTCATTTGCATCTGCCCAGCTGAAGCTGCGCTGTGGGTTGTTCTCAGTTTGGTGATCAGGGATGATGGGGATTCAGTAATGGTTTTGCGGATTTTTATATATTCTTAATCCCATCAGTCATCATACATCTTATATACATTCTAAGTTGAATTCAGTCACTTTCAAAACACTGCAAACATTTTTTCTTGCTTTGCGTACATTGTATGTTTGCCAAGATGGCAATGGCACTTTAGACATGTTTCATTTGGATGATGAGTATCACTTCACTGAAGGGATTGGGGAAACCAAAGTGTACTGAAGTATAATGGGTGGACAACACATTCATGGGCAAGCATGCAAACACATGTACAATGTCATCACATTTTTTCCCACACCAAACAAATTTTAATGCTTTTCATGAAGACACCCCAGGCTGAGTCCAGCAAGACCCATTAGCAATTTTAGAGGTTGACTAGGGTTTGACAGTGATGTGTTCTAGTGTAGTGTGGCTTTGGCATTAGAGGTGCATGAAAAAGAATTTGGGAATCCTTTGTATACTGTAGCCCTTACTGTGTGTCTTTGTGAGTGTATCTGGGTGTGTGCATGTATGTAAAAGGGAGAAAGCGAGAGAGAGAGGGAGGCAGACAAAGTGTGCATTCTTTGGCTTAATGAATTGATTGTTTTTTTCTGTGAATTTTAATTTAAGACTGAAAAGGGTTTCTGGTTTGAAGCACCCACCATGTCGCTAAAGGGAATTTTAAGTTGCCTAAAGCAATATATCGACAATGGACTGTTCATATATTTGTCTTTCCTTTGTTTGGGTTTCAGGAAAAAGATGGTTGTCAGTCACCCACTTTTTTTCCTAACTGTTAGTTAAAATGCGCATTTATTGGAAAGTGTAATGGTATTAAATTATTTATTCAAACCTTTAAAGTCCTGTGATTATTTGTCTGTATGTCTGTGAAGGGATAGACTCTTTGGACATCAGTAAATGGGTAGAATTCTTTAGCAAAATGATTACAGCAGGACTCATCTCATTACTGTATTTTACATGAATACTGACAAAATACTATGTCATGGTTCTGTATATGAAAAGGCCCTTACTGCTGTGCTCTGGGACAAGAAGACAACAAGGGAAATGCATGTACCTCCTTTCATTGTTTCCATTGATCAGCAACACAGAAAGTGGACCCCACCGCCTTTATAGATTGCTTCTAGAAATAGAAATAGGAAAGACAAGAGGGACAAAAGGCCAAGACAAACAGAGGTTGCTGCACAGCAATACTGCCCTGCGTATGTTGCACTATTTATTTATAGCAAAATAACAACTGCCCTGGTTTATCATTAATACTGCTATAAAACTGTATCATTTGTCCATGTCAAGAGTAAATGGTGTTTTCATGCATATGTTTTGACATAACCTTGATCCTTTCACTCTAGTTACTAGTCATTCAGCATCAGGATGAACTTAATTTCATTTACAGTGTTGAACATGCCTTCTTTTTGACCACCACTTTATCTGAACTTCACATGTCTATCCAAACTTGTTCTGCTGTAATGGCCTGTTTCACAAATAGCATTTGGTAAGGAAAAAATGAATTCGTATCTCCCTCTCTCTGACTCTTTTACACACAAACATTTTACTGTCATTTTACTTGTCTAAATGGTAATACATTAAACTGCAGTACAAATTCAGTGCATAAGTTCACTTAGACACTAGGCATGTTTTCTATATGGCAGACTGCATATTTGTGTCAATATTGAAATTTGAAGTGCATGTGCAATAAATGGCTTTTCTGCCCTCTCAAAAACACTCTGAAACTGTGCTGTTGCTTTGCTTGATTGTAGGTCATTTGCTGAATGGCTGATTTAAAATGATCTTTCTGCTTGCATCAAATTAACGGGAAGCCTGAAAAATTATGCTGATTATGGGAAGCACAAGCAGGCCTATACATGTAGAATCAGTTAAGGTCACACCATCCCAAGACAAATTCATTTTGTTTGTCATTTATGTCAGTTTAAGAAAAGCTGAAGGATATGTCTGTTGTGATGGGCAAAACACAGATGTCTACTAAACTATGATTCTCATTTGGTAGAGACTGCCCTCTTCTGTTAGCTGACACTAAGACTGCCTTGAGTTTCTACCTCATGAAATCACTGACATAAAATGGAATTATTTCTCAAATCTGCCTTCAAACATCCCATACCTGTTAGGGAGTTATACCTCAAATGTGAGTTGGGATTTTGTTGACAGCCAAAAAACAAAAAAGGAAGTGCCTCCCATATGAACTACATAGGTTGAATTCCATATTATGTAGGCTGCAGTGACAGCTTGGTTGAAAAAATGTTTGCTGATGTAGTCCTTTCTTTATGCTTGTGTTATAGCGGTCTTACCTCAGGTGTTATCCAAATTGAACAAAAACAGCTGACATTGACGGTAACAGTTTGCAGTTCATTAGTTTGAAGGCAGTATAACATTACCTGTAGAATCTTTCAATGTAAAAGTGTAAATCTTTTCAATGTGAAATACAACTTAATTAAATTTGTGTTATTTCTATGATTCATCCAACCCAAAGTGTTTTTTTAAGGTTACATATAGGTTGTTTTGGGGAGGTATTGTATCCATCTTCTAATAATGCCCTCCATGTGTTGACTTCTGCGTTATAGCTGTGGTGAGCTTTTAAGTGTGAGGGAGAGGAGAATGATCAGTTTGCACCACTTTGCTCAGGACCTCTTGAGTGGAGTCTCAGGCTGAACACATAATTATATTATCCTTCAGCTTTCAGCTTTAGTACATTGCACTGTATATCTACTAAAGCTGCTTTAGTGCATAATGCAAAAATGTAAAAATGACTTTGTACAGGTTCATCGAAAAGCTTCAATTATTTCTTTCCCATCCTGCTGACTGTGTCAAGATCTCTAACCTACAGGCAATTGTAAGGGCGTGTATTGCTGCAGTTTACTACAATTATACTATGCCAATAAAACCTGATGGATTTATTTATTAAGTCAAAGCGTTTTTATCTTGCAGCAGCTAAACTAATAGGCTCAATGACACCTGACCTAGTAAATATTGATGAGCATGGGCCTGACATTTAATTCTAGGCATCAGTACAGGTGATTGTTACTATTTTACTAATAGTTTGCTATTTACAATTAGTTGCCGATCAACTCTGATGTACACCCTGCTATGTATAAAGGTCTCCAAACATCAAGTTGCATAAGTGTATAGTTCGGAAGCTGGGACACACCAAGGTTTTCCGAGAACATAATATCCACAGAACTGGTCTAAGTAGCAAAGCTTTTTTTACTATGCATTGGTCCAGAACATACTAAGTAGGCTACGTCCTTCCGTTCTCCTTTTTGTCCTCGCAATATAGAAACGGCATGTGCATAGACTATGTGACCTGTTTTACAGAACCAGCAGGGGGTACTGTGGTGCTTCCACTGACAGTGCATTCATCCTCCATTTGGGTTTTGAACACAACGTCGCTCAGATGCCTATGCTAGCCTTTGCCGTCTTGGTAGTTCTACTCTGTACTCCGGTCCAACCGAGGTTCTAAAACTGTGATGCAGTTTTTTTAAAGGCTGCTGGGAATCTGATCCTGTTTATGCGCGGAGCCTTGAAATGCAAAGCGTGTGGGAGGCAATAGGGAACCGCGCTCCAAGCATCACATACTGTACTTGCTATAGAGGTCTTAAGCACCATCAGCTCTGCAGCATTGCTACGTTCTGAAAAGTAAGAGACAGACATCGCCCTGTTGAGCTCGCCTACGTTAGGCAAACATTAACATACAGGCTAGAGGCTGTCTTTGACTCGACTGTAGGCTATTATACGCAACATTACATACACGAGGATTTCATACGTCGTGTCATCCATAATGTCTTTCTTGTTTTACTGACCAAAATGTCTTTCTTGTTTTAGTGTCTGTTAGTTGGTTTTCACACATATCTGCTAACTACAATTACCATTACAACTGTGCAAAATAAATACAAATGCGTATGACATTTATAAAAACTATTGAACCTATAGTGAAATAACTCAAAACGACAGAATAGCTTAAACCTCACGTGCACTTATGTGTATGTTCAAGGGTATTTTTTTGTCATGGATTTTGTAGAGCCTGATTTAATCAGATGTATGTAGCCCCGCATCATTTAAGCCAACATAAAGTGCTGGTTAATACGGGTGGAAATATGCAACACGAAATCAGCTTGTTGCTTGAAATGTTTATTGAGAATAGGTCTACATTTAACAATCAAAATGAAAAGGTGTCTCTGAATGTATTTGTAGAAATGCAACTGATGTTGTAAATGCTCCCCTCATCAGGGGACCTCATATGCATTCACGTTGAGGGGAAGCTAAGTGTTGTTTGGCAACCTCATAACAACCCCAACCCATAACAGACTGTTGTACTTTCAGACACACCGCTCTATATGTGCTGTTCCCATTTTAAGGCCATTACGGAGAGCGACCAAGGCCAGTGCTCACAGGCTGAGTGCCTTCAGTGTGGAATGTAATCTGAGAGGTCCAGGCAGTGTGCTCCTTTGTCTTGTCTCCTGGAAACACTCTTTAGTTGCTGATTTAGCTCTTCTCCCCCCCTCCATTCCTGTCTTCCCCTCCTACTCTCCTCCCACCTACTGTTCATCACCAGCCTCTGCAGCCCACCCTCCTTCAAGGCTCCAGCAGTGCTGGGAATCGGCTGGAAATTGTGTTCAGATTGGCAGAGAGAGATGGGCTGTTTCTGAGGCCAAGGTCGGGACAGCAGCTAATTTATGCTTTGTGTGTGTGTGTGTGCGTGTGTGTGTGATATCGTACATTTGAGTGTGTGCGTGAAAGAGAGTGCAATTGATAAACAGAATTTATTTGAAAATATCAAACATGGACAACCGTGTGTGTGTGTGTGTGTGTGTGTGTGTAACACAAAAAGGACAATGTGACAGGATGTATGAACAACCTATGAGATATGGTGTATGAGGGAGTGTGGGCGTATGCGAAGCAGCCTACTTGGGCAACAGTTGCAAGTGTGAAACTGCAATGATGCTTTCTAAAAGCCTTCAGGTAGCTTTGGGGATGGTTGGAGTGGCACCACCCCCTTCTCTGCATGTCAACAATCCCCCTCTAAGATCTGTCATCAGCCTGTATCACCCTGGACGTGTCTTTTCAGGTGAATCACACTGCACATTGCTATGCACATCATCTATGCATTCTTTCTGTGCATAAATGAAATTGTGCATGAGTTTGCGCATGCATAATACTGTATCAAAGTGAGTTCTTGGGGAATGTCAGGGTTTGTGTGATGTCTATGCTGCCGAGGCCTGAATGAGAGACTGTCTAGGAATACAACACCATGCTCAGGAATGTTGTCCTATATTAGTTGGAGTTGAATTGATATGGCTGCTAATTGGTGCGTTGTCAGTAACTCCTGTCATGTTAGGTTATCAGATTAGGTTAATCGCTCGCTTTCCTTCTTAACTCTCCCAACCCCTATCTCATGAATGGTATTCTGGCAGATGTCTACAGTACATTTGACCTAGCGATTAATGTACCTTAAAGCAAAGTGGGATCTAACATAATGTGAAGTGAGCAGACCACAAAACGAGAGCTATGTAGGTACTGGCAGCTTCAACCACTTACATTGATTATGTCTTAGCCTTTGTTGATCCACTGATTAAATATCTCAAAGACAATGTAAACAAGGCAAAATGGAAAAAATGCAAGGCTATCCTTTCATTGCATACACTGTTAAAAAAAAAGATCAAATCCTGTATATGACTAGGCAGTTTATGGCTGTGGAAAGTGCCTTTTGTTTAAACAACTGTCACTTGTTAGGGTCAAGTAATATTATGCATTTAGAGAGAACAAATTTGATTATGGAATGAGGTATATTTCAACAGAAACATGAGTCATACAGCATTAACACGCAACTGATATTTGTGGTGAAAACCAATTACCTCATAATGTCCATATTTTGTCATCGTAAACGTTAAACAAGCTGTTGAGAATCAATTAAAAACTGGCATCACAGACATTTCATGTTGAAAAAATGAAGTCTTCTCCCGATTTCATAGACTTCTGATGCTAGTGTTACATTTCCTTTTTTCCCTAATGCCTAATCAATATCTATTCATGACAGAGTGCACTCACGTGCTAAGAGCCTCCATCAAAGGAAGTGAATGGATTTTCAATTATGTCAAGGGAACCATTACAGGGAGTAGCTTTCCCTCAGTTTGAGACACTTATCAGGCTGGCCACTTTATCATAGGCTTTTACTCCATTGCAGGCTCCACTGCTATTAGCTTTAGACGTAGAGTGCAACAAAATTTTCCCTTTTTCTCATACACCCATCTTTACTATGGTCACAGGAGAATTGACAGGTTTAATGGTGTTGAAGTGGCAAATACATCCATAGAACCATCATCTGAACATTGAACTGCATATTGAATTATAATGTAGCTCTGTGTGTTTTGCTTCAAAATACTTTGTGGAAGATTGTACTATACTGTTTACTGAAGAAGAAATGGGGAAAATAGGAAGGAAGGAGAAAGAATTTGATGTTGTTTAATACACATGCCATTTCCATATGCTATTCACATGCCATTCTAGTGTGCCGTGTTTTAACACGTCACAAATGTTTTTATTTCTTGTATTTCAGTGCAATAACTGATAGCTATGTTAAAATCCAATTTGCAGTGCTTCACTTTTCTTTTTTTCTTACCCTTGTGTTGTTGCCTACTCTGTTCCTGACTTCTAGTCTGACCCCCTTGTCATTTTCTGTTAATATTTTCTTTTACAAACATTTTAGGATCACCAGTATATAGCTCTGAAAAAAGAGACCACTGCAAATTTTCCTAAAATCAGCATCTCCACATGTATGACAGCCAATTCTTTTCCAGTGTCAGTTGAATTTGGAATTTGGGAGAAATGTTTTAAGTAATTGAAAATTGAGAAAATGAGAAAATTGTGTGACATCCAGTTGTTAATTTGGTCAATACACCCATAGAGAGACTCAACAGCGGTCTCAAAATTTTTTCCAGAGCTGTAATTGCCCCTATCAAAACATAACTATTTGTAGATCTTAAATTTAATCTTGGTCTCTTCAGGCTTTGAACCTATTTATTTATGCTGAAGTTGCTTGTCCATTGACATTATCCTCACCAGTGTCACCCCATGCACAAGGCAGTCCAAGCAAGCTCTTGGACGCAAGGTCCCTGTGGATCGATGGTGGTAGAGTGGAACTGGCTATAAAAGGACTTTTTTGTTTAGACTGACATGTTGAATTCCTAAATAGATGGTCAGTTAGATGGCTTGTCAGAGCTCTAATGTGAATGAATGAATTTGATGCCATTTTTAAATGACAAAGTTTTTTTCCCCCATTGCACCCCCTGTAGATCTAACAGATGCTTTATTTTTAATTAAATTTATCCACCTTGTATTATTCATACCCACCTAAAACACCTTGTAGTATTCTTGCATATGTGTACTATTCAGCTTCCTTTGAATAGCTTTATTTGTGGTCCAACCCACACATAGACAGATAGATTGAAATATAATCGTGGTTCTTTGCTGTTTGTGCAGGACTGTTTTAACACAACAAATGAATAGCACATTGATTCACCAGGCAGTGCTGTAGTGAGGATTTTTAACACGCACTCTGCTATGTGATGAGCCTGAGGGTAAAGTGATCAGAGTCCAGAGCTGGAGATGGCTCATTATTAGGCCTTTTACATCGATTTTGTGTACCTGGGTATTTATAATGAAAAGAAATACAATTATCATCCAACATACAGCTGTATGTCTTCCCTGTAAGTGGTTCTTTTTTGCTGATTAACTGTTTTCATGCCAATAATTGGATTTTTGTTGCTGAAGCCATCTACAAGGAGCCAGCGTGGATACTGGAGCATTAAGGCCAATTGAGAAACTTAATGTGCCGTTACATGTGCTTCATGGTGCTCAGAATGCACACCAGATAAGAACTGTTCGTCTCTGTCACTGTCTGCAGAGAATCAATGCTTAGATCTTGTACTTTGACTATCACATCATGAAGTATATTTAAGATCCATTTTGTAGGCATTACTCTGTGATGATGTCAGTTGAACTTGTGTATCAACTGGAACATTGTGGAGTGCAATTATTACACACATTAGACATATTTCTGAATGATCTCACTGCAGCACTGAAACGTGATTACATGCTGGTTATATGAAAATGTGAATAGTTTATGACAGTTATAAGCAGATTTGTTTGATGTCTGTTTTCGTTTGTGTACTGTATTTATGTTACAGTTGCAAAAGAATGTGTTTTTCACAGTGGTTAACATCAGTAAAATGTCCAATCACACTGTAGGCTCACAGAATTAAAAAAAAAAAAACCATTAATTGGGCTACAGCATTTAAAAAAACACCAACATCTATAAATCCTAACCCCTTAATCAGGGTGTGTGCTGTAGGGCTGATGCACATGTTTGTTTTTAATGCTGTAGCACATAGTAAAGGTGTTTTAACACTATGTAAACATACTGAGTGCCTGCATTTCGATTTTTCTAGTTCTTTGTTTTCAGGTTAAGAATCATGTTTAAGAGTATTGTATTTGTAGAGATGCCTCTTTAGAACTTCAAGTCATTATCTTGAGTAATTTGAGTTAATAAATGGTTACAATTATTAGTAACTGATAGCAATATTTTGATGAAAAGCAACAAGTTGTATGTGTAGAGCCAGTCCAAACCTCCCTCGAGCCCTGTGCTAAATTCCTCTCCCTTCATGAGCCAAAGTAACTTTTCAGCAGTTGCAACAGATTTTTTTGTCAGGCCCATACTGGTGTATTACTAGCATAAGGCAGCTTAAAGTGGTTGGTGTATTACAGTTCCACTCACTTTCGCCTGTTTGTGTCTGTCTGCAAGAGCTCCTGGAAACAGCTGGCTTTAAAGAGTCAAACACAAATTTATTTCTTGCAACAACTGAGCTTGCAGGGCGATTTAGTTGAGGTGGGGTGTAAGTTTCGGGTAACAGACCTGGGGTGCCTTTCCTAAACAAATTCGTAAGTTAGCAATTTACTAGCATAGTACTATTGGAAGTTTCAACTACTGTAGTGTCGAAGTGTGAATGTTTCCCAAAGCTTCTGTACTCTGGAAGTACTACCCTTGTTGGAACAACTGCAGTGGCCAACTATTGTTGTTCCTACTACAATGTAATGCGTGGAAGCAATGGAGGAAAAGCGGGTGAAAGCCGTTCTGGGGTGCGTTTGCTACAAATGTTAGCTCAGGTGTTAACGATTAGAGTATGATGCAAGACAACGACCCACTCATGACGTCTAGAAAGTGGCACTGTATCTCAATACACTGTATCGGTTGCTCAAACCATGCCACTTGAACAACATTGTTGACAATGAGAGACTCGTTCTTTGTGGAGATACATTACTGTAACTGTATGTTTGCGTGCATATGTTTTAGCAGTGTCTGTACATCATTTGTCAATGGTAATAGTATACTCTGTCACAGGATGATGCAGCTTTTCAGTGGCTTAGTGAGAAAATCACATGAGACAAATACGTTGCATATTGTTCCATTCAGTCACACATTTGCATCTTGATAGACTACCAGAATTTACATGTTTCCTTATTAGCTGTATCCCTACTCAGGTAATCACTTCTCACACAAGCAATCTACAGAGTGGAGCAATATCAATCCATAAACATATCCCCTGTGAAAATCTAGATGACAGTTTTTTAAGATTAACAATCTAGCAACACAGAGATTGGTAACTGCACCCGACTTAATAACTAGATGTACCGCATAGCGGTACATGGTATGACCGCCGCAGTGTATTGAAATGTGGGAACTGTTGGTATGATAAGTGTGTGGTAGAGCAATGTTGTGAGATGAGAATTTGTGTGGAAATGATTTCCTGGAAGTGGGCATGGATGTAGGTTTTGAATGAATGACATTGTGTGTGTTTGTATAGTGTGTAGGAGTGATTTGTGAAAGGAATACGCAAAATTACAATTACAGCGGCCCCTATGGGCCCAATTTTATGGCATGTGCTGTGCTTTTAGAGGTCTTTGTGTTGATTGTGCATGACATATTTTATGCAGTTCCTACTTTCTTAGTCCAAGATATTGGCAATTCAAAATCCCAATTTTTGCATTTACCCATATCACTAGGTGGCGCTATGCTTCAAGTGAGTGTTTATGGGCTGGGTCGAGACGCCTCTGTAACACCGACATACTAACGCAAAACCGTTGTCTTGGGCAAAATTGTTGATGAACTAGATGGTATGACCGCCGCAGTGTATTGAAATGTGGGAACTGTTGGTGTGATGAGTGTGTGGTAGAGCAGTGTTGTGAGGTGAGAATTTGTGTGGAAATGATTTCCTGGAAGTGGGCATGAATGTGGGTTTTCAATGAATGACATTGTGTGTGTTTGTATAGTGTGTAGGAGTGATTTGTGAAAGGAATAGGCAAAATGAGATTTTGTACAATTACAGTGGCCCCCATAAGCCCAATTTTATGGCATGTGCTGTGCTTTTAGAGGTCTTTGTGTTGATCATGCATGAGATATTTTATGCAGTTCCTACCTTCTTAGTCCAAAATATTGGCAATTCAAAATCACAATTTATGCATTTACCCATATCATTAGGTGGCGCTATGCTTTAAGTGAGTGTTTATGGGCTGGGACGATACAACACCGACATACTAACGCAAAATCGTTGTCTTGGGCAAAATTGTTGACAAATTATTTAACAAAAACAGTTTTTTGACACCTAGCTTCACCAATAAACATCACCCCCTATGACGAAATGTCACAAAAGTTAGTACATTTCAAAAGAAGGCTGTTTAGAGTTGGCATGTCAAATTTGACCAAATTTGAAGAATTAAAAGCTAAGATATGGACTTTTGAAGAATTTTAAACTACGTGTTAAATGTTCATTGACATGTAACTTCGAAACGGTTTATCTCAAGAAAATTCCTTTGATAACTTTTTGTCAGCATTGTCTGTAGATGACATATACCAAATTTGGTGAGATTCACATGAACGACCTATGACGAGTTTGTTCAGATTCGTTTTCGCAATGTTAAAATTTCACAGAAATTGTTTATGTTGGAAGTGGGCGTCAACCAGTGTTTTCAAAGCCTGAGGGTCAATAGATTTCACAATAAAAAAAAAATGGTTGTAATCATTAGCATTCTCCAGATAAAAGGCAAAATGACATTTTGTACAATTACAGCGCCCCTTATGGACCAAATTGTATGGCACGTGCTGTGGTGTTAGAGGTCTTTGTGCTGATCATGCATGACGTATTTTGTGCAGTTCCCACCTTCTCGGTCCAAGATATTAGCAACTCAAAATCCCAATTTTTGCATTTACCCTTATCACTAGGTGACGCTATGCTTCAAGTGAGTGTTTATGGGCTGGGCCGATACACCTCTGTAACACCGACATACTAACACAAAATCGTTGTCTTGGGCAAAATTGTTGACGAATTATTTAACAAAAACTGTTTTTTGACACCTAGCTTCGCCAATAAACATCGCCCCCTATGACGAAATGTCACAAAATTTAGTACACATGAAAAGAAAGCTGTTTAGAGATGGCATGTCAACTTTGACCAAATTTGAGCAATTAAAAGCCAAGATATGGACTTTTGAAGAATTTTAAGCTACGTGTTAAATGTTCATGACGCTGACATGCCATCTCTAAACAGCTTTCTTTTCATGTGTACTAAATTTTGTGACATTTCGTCATAGGGGGCGATGTTTATTGGCGAAGCTAGGTGTCAAAAAACAGTTTTTGTTAAATAACTCGTCAACAATTTTGCCCAAGACAATGATTTTGTGTTAGTATGTCGGTGTTACAGAGATGTATTGACCCAGCCCATAAACTCTCACTTGAAGCATAGCGCCACCTAGTGATATGGGTAAATGCAAAAATTGGGATTTTGAGTTGCCAATATCTTGGACCGAGAAGGTGGGAACTGCGCAAAATACGTCATGCACGATCACCACAAAGACCTCTAACACCACAGAACGTGCCATAAAATTTGGTCCATAGGGGGCGCTGTAATTGTAGAAAATGTCATTTTGCCTATTATTTAGAGCAGGGGTGCTCACTACGTCGATCGCGATCTACCAGTCGATCGCGAAGGCAGTGCTGGTAGATCGCCTGTTGTCTACATTTTTTTGTTAGGTTGGTTATCATAACAACTACAACGGCTACTGGAAAAC
Source organism: Coilia nasus (assembly GCA_027475355.1). Lineage (NCBI taxonomy): Eukaryota > Metazoa > Chordata > Actinopteri > Clupeiformes > Engraulidae > Coilia > Coilia nasus. The sequence continues at coordinate 1,998,137 of CM050211.1, forward strand.
TGCAGCAAAGAAGGAGTCCTAGCTAGTTCGCTAACTTGTATCTAGCCCATACTGTTCATAAAAACTATGACAGTGACTTCCCCGTGAAAAGCGAACTAAGAAATGTGAAGGAAAATAAAAATGCCCTTTACAGGGCAGCAGTCACTTCATTATGCGGAAAATGCATGAAAGAGATTGTTGATGTCAGAACCAAAATAGCCTGCTGTATTCGAACGAGGTCTCTTCAAAGACGTCTGTTCCGTGCACAGTTGGAAGTTGGAACTATTCTGACCTCTTGCTACACACCGACGTGAGATGGCTGTAGGGGAAAATTCTTGCAGAGATTTCGACAGCTCTGTCCGTTGATTAAGGAGTTTCTTCCTGTCACTAAACATGCGGAACACAAGCAACTTAATGACAATCGGTGGCTGCTAGACTTGGCGTTTGTAACTGATCTTACTAACATGTTGAACGAACTTAATTTGGAGCTGCAAGGAAAAGACAAAAGCGTGGTCGACATGAGACATGATCAGCTCAGCTAATGCATTCAAACGAAAAATAAAATTGCTGTCCTCAAAGTTGCAGCGCTATGATTTGGGAAACTTCCGAAACCTCGCATCGGAGCTGGAGAAAGCAGGGAGGGCGTGTTCGCAAATTGTCAGTGTGCGCGCTACACACAGCAGCTCTATGCAACCCTGTCTGACTCCCTCCAGTGCAGGTCATCATCAGATTAATTAAGTCCTGGCAATAGATAATTACAAATGTATTAGAGTTGTGCTCTAAAGGTTCATTCGAAAGTAATACAAATGTATTATTATAATTGTGCTGTAAACGTCCATTATATCATAATACAATTGCATTAAAGTTGTGCTGTGAAGGTTTATGCATGGATGCATATATTTTAACTATGTTGCATGTGTAATGCAACATGTATATCAATAAACAAACATATCAATAAACTGCATAAAGGTACATATGAAACGCATACTGAGTGATTTATCGTCATCATCTTCATCATCACCATCATCATCTTCGTCATCATTATCCTCAGTAGATCGCGGCGACATGGCCGTTTTAAAAGTAGCTCGCCCGCCAAAAATTAGTGAGCACCCCTGATCTAGAGAATGCTTACGTTTACAACATTTTTTTTTTTATCGTGAAATCTATTGACCCTCACGCATTGAAAACACTGGTCGACGCCCACTTCCAACGAGAACAATTTCCGTGAAATTTTAATATTGCGAAAACTTATCTAAACGAACTCGTCATAGGCCGTTCATGTGAAACTCACCAAATTTGGTATATGTCATGTACAGACAATGCTGACAAAAAGTTATCAAAAGATTTATCTTGAGATAAACTGTTCCAAAGTTACACGTCAATGAACATTTATCACGTAGCTTAAAATTCTTCAAATGGCCATATCTTGGCTTTTAATTGCTCAAATTTGGTCAAAGTTGACATGCCATCTCTAAACAGCTTTCTTTTCATGTGTACAAAAAGTTTGTGACATTTCGTCATAGGGGGCGATGTTTATCTAGGTGTGGAAAAACCGTTTTTGTTAAATAACTCGTCAACAATTTTGCCCAAGACAACGATTTTGTGTTAGTATGTCGGTGTTATAGAGATGTATCGACCCAGCCCATAAACTCTCACTTGAAGCATAACGCCACCTAGTGATATGGGTAAATGCAAAAATTGGGATTTTGAGTTGCCAATATCTTGGACCGAGAAGGTGGGAACTGCTCAAAATACATCATGTACGATCACCACAACGACCTCTAACACCACAGAACATGCCATAAAATTTGGTCCATAGGGGGCGCTGTAATTGTAGAAAATGTCATTTTGCCTATTATCTAAAGAATGCTTACGTTTACAACAATTTTTTTTTATCGTGAAATCTATTGACTCTCACGCATTGAAAACACTGGCCGACGCCCACTTCCAACGGGAACAATTTCCGTGAAATTTTAACATTGCGAAAACGAATCTGAATGAACTCGTCATAGGCTGTTCATGTGAATGTCACCAAATTTGGTATATGTCATCTACAGACAATGCTGACAAAAAGTTATCAAAGAATTTATCTTGAGATAAACCGTTTTGAAGTTACACATTAATGAACATTTAACACGTAGCTTAAAATTCTTCAAAAGTCCATATCTTTGCTTTTAATTGCTCAAATTTGGTCAAAGTTGACATGCCATGTCTAAACAGCTTTCTGTTCATGTGTACTAAATTTTGTGACATTTCGTCATAGGGGGCAATGTTTATTGGCAAAGCTAGGTGTCAAAAAACAGTTTTTGTTAAATAACTCGTCAACAATTTTGCCCAAGACAACGATTTTCTGTTAGTACACTGGTGTTACAGAGGCATATCGACCCAGCCCATAAACACTCACTTGAAACATAGCGCCACCTAGTGATAAGGGTAAATGCAAAAATTGGGATTTTGAACTGCCAATATCTTGGACCGAGGAAGTGGGAACTGCACAAAATACGTCATGCACGATCAGCACAAAAACCTTCTATAGGGGGTCCATAGGGGGAGCTGTAATTGCACAAAATCTCATTTTGCCTATTCCTTGCTTTGACAAATCACTCCTACACACTACACAAACACACACAATGTCATTCATTCAAAACCCACATCCATGCCCACTTCCAGGAAATCATTTCCACAGAAATTCTCACCTTACAATACTGCTCTACCACACACTCATCATACCAACAGTTCCCACATTTCAATATACTGCGGCGGTCATACCATGTACCGCTATGTGATACATAGTTACTGTTGATGCTGTCATGACACTACCATTTCGTTTAAGACATTTATTTGTCCATGTTGTAACCATACAATAATGATGATGGTATAATAAAAATCTGGCAAAACTAAAACAAATATGGCTTTTTAAAACATGTATGGCCATTACCTCCATTATACTCCATTACCTAGTAGATTTTGTTTTTACATTAGCTAGGTAATGTGATTGAAATGTAATGTAATTGTATTAGTTTGTTAAATGGTTTACTGCCTACCCAACATTTTGTCTGAAGTGTAATATTAAACATAATGATGGCTAAGGCAAAATGTCTGAAAAAGTTATTAGTTAAGCATTATAGGCACATTGTTAGCCTTACAATCTGAAAACAACAAAACTGTAAGTGCATTGATCCTGCATTCTTTAATGTTGTCAAAATAAACATGTTTATAAGATTAACACCTATCAGATCATAAGTCTTGTAAACTTGGAATTTGTCATTTATACATAGAGGTAGTGAGTTCAATGGTGGCCGCCATGTTGCGCTTCCATTTTGGGACTATAGGTACCAACGGGACAACACTGGGAATATACAGCTTTAGCTTTCATCATTGTGACATAAACCAGATCAAGCACAGTTTGGGCCAGATGGGGACTTTAAATGTCTGCAACTATAACTTACAATTAAAGATTTCATTCTCACTATATATGATTAACCATATGAAATGTAGCTTGAAGGTATGGTGGTAGCATTTCTTTAATGTTGAAAGTTGATTTTTGTAATGTAATTTTATATGCAAAACAAACTAATGTACTTGCATCTTCAAATCAAGATAGACAAGATGAACTGCAGTTTCGTGGTAGCCACTGAAAGTAAAGACAATATTGTTACATTTCTTGATCTATTTCTGATTTGTGTAAACCCTAAAACTCATCCTTCCTCCACTGCCACTGCAGTGTTGATTACTTTGGTGCTGCTCAAATCAGAACATTTACTGTAAGTTGTGTCAGTTATATTTTGTATACATTATGCAAATTTACTAAACATCTTTTATGGAAGACAATGGTCATATAGTTTGCTTACATGTTTTAGATATATAAAGATTTTGTTCAATTCATAACTGTGATCTGGAATCTGCAGTGTCAAAGTTCACTGTCACTGTCTTTGCCTTCCGCTGCTTATGTGTTTGTGGGAGACTGTAGCTCCCTTTGGTCATTAGTATTCCAAAGCCTCTCACACAAATGTGCAAGCAAGCACACAAAAATGACTGGACCAGTACAGCAGATCATGGTAATGCCAGGTCTGTGCATGAAACACTGCATTCTGCAAAGTAAGCTAGTTAGCAAATTAGGCAGCAAAAAAAAGAATTTCAACACCAAACTGTAAGTCAGTTGAATAGGTAATATTTTGCTGTGACAATCTAATAAGCTACCCAGTTGAATTTTCTCACTGTTCATATGACATTCACCAATGAGTTCACTAGTTTGCCGATAGGTATGCTTGTTGTCTGAAAGTGCATGTTTGGCTTTGTAGCGTGCATTGGTCCAGGAATGCCTTCAGCGGAGATCACTGGAGAGTGATGTCTGCTTGCACCCCCTATGTTGATAAACAGAATAAGAGTGTAGAGCCACTAATTGAACAGAGCTGTAGGGGGAGGCGGAGAGATAATTGGCAATGCCAGTGCCCATGAAGTGTGAAACAACATGCGGGTTTTAATCACCTGGAAAATGGGGGACAGGTAAGTGAACTGCTGTCAATCATCCCTATGAGCTCCTCCCGAACTTTGTTTAAAAACTGCAGGGGATGGGCACATGACTTGATGTGGTAGTAGTGCAATGTAGTGTTGTGATCACTGTTGATGACCAGCTGATGAGGTGATCAGTGAGTTTGAAATTAGAATCAGCTCTTGTTAGTCACTAGTTGATTTGAGGCTACAGACCTCAAATATTAAGATATTGTTATATTCATGCAGGATTGAAAACATTGTTGATTCTTGAATAGCATTGATTTTATTAACATCAGCTTGTTAACATCTATATCATATATAGGTCTATATCATGAAGTAAAAAAGCTAGGACTGTAATATAAACAGGTGGAGGTGCCTATTACACGCAATTCATAACATCCAGCCAATAGGTTTGGTATGTAACAGTAGTAAACCATAGCAGCCAAAAAGAACAAAATGCAGCATTATGCACCCTACAATGTCTGCGTTTATTAGGCTAACATGTATAAGATTGTTATAATTACCAACCGAAATGGTCATAGTTTTGAAATATCGAAGAAAAGAATATTTAGGTCTAACAATATCCTTAGAAACTTACTGCATCCAAATAATGAAAATTCTACATATTAATATATAAACCATGCATTGAAATGACTTGTATTAGTCTTTCATCTACTGAAGAGGTGAGTGCCTTTATGGTTGCAATATCGACTTCACGAGCAGCTCCTGAAATATTTTTTTACAGTTGTATGCCATTGTGAATGTTATTTCTACATGTGAAACTGCCTGCAGCATAGGTGGTAGTACACACCTATGTCAGCGAAATAAATATATCTCAGTAACTACTGTATTCAGAATTATTGCCCAGCAACTAGGCTACATGCACAAGCTTAAACAAAAAGCCATTTACTTTAATTACAGCATCATATAAATCACTAAATATAGCAAAGTAAATCAATGACTAAATAGCTGGCTTGCTGACACAATAAAGGCTAGAGTTTTATTTCAAGCAAAATATTCAGTGAGTGGTCAACTATCAGCAGGACTACAGAGATTATATTCCATGACAGCAATGGTGCTTACTTGTGTAGTTACCATGGCAACAACCACCAGGAGTCCCCAGTAGCGTCAATTGCTTTAGCAGACAAGTCACAACCAACCGCGGGTACATACAGACACACAGGGACTCTAGCTTTCAACCACAGGCACACACAGGCACCGTGGATTCTCTAGCAGCTCCTCGCAGGAAAGTCCAGATACTTGTGGAGGCCAAATAGGCAGACTGAGTACATCTTCAATGCTTAGGAGGATTATTCATCATTAACATTAAAAATACTATGTCTAAAACATGAAGTGAAATAGCATCCGCTTCCCAGGAGTGAGGTGGGGGGTGGGATTAATGTGTCAAATGCTGTTGCTATTGAAGGCCTGGGGCTGTCTAACTGGTGGTGGAGGTGTTGTGTGTGGTGGTGGTGGGTGTCTTAACATTATGTAAAATGTGGTATGTCTAGTAGATACATACAGGGGGTGCAGTATGTGTAAGAGTATTAGTGGGTCGGATGTTAATGAAGTAGCATGTGTTGCTGCCTTTTGAACTTACGACTAAACCAAGAAAGATGATTTGTAACTTGGAAGATGCAAGACTTGATTATTTCAAAATGAATGACACATTTTCAACATTTTAGTGTTATTACATCTCAGTGCAGCATTTGATGCTGTTGACCATAGCATCCTGTTAAAATGATTGAAGGGTGTTGTTGGCCTGAAGGGTATGGTTTTAAATTGTTTTTTTTACAGATCCTTCTCTGTAAGACTGGGAAGTAGTTCCTCTATGTCTGCACCAATTAGGTGTGGTATTCCCCAAGGTTCTATGCCCACTGTTATTCTCGCTGTATATGCTTGGCTCCATTTTTGAGAAATGTGGCATTCAGTATCACTGTTATACAGATGACACCCAGTGTTATATCCCTATTACATCTGACAATGCCCCATCTATGAGTATGGTCCTCAATTGTCCAGATAACATTCAGTGTTGGATGTTAAGGAATTTCCTTCAGTTAAATGAGAAACTAGAAAAGCACTCAGAGAAAGCAGACCTCCGACAGGGCAGCTCAGATCACCACCAAAATTTAATCACTTTTAAGTTCCCAGTTTTAAGCCCATTTTTAACCTACCCTGAAAATTTCATCCAAAAGCCATCCATAACTTTTTGAGATCTGTTGCTAACTTACAAACAAACGCAGATGATTACATAACCTCTGCTGGGGACCAGGAAGGTGGTTTAGCGAGCGAACGCATGTCACCCCGAGGTAGACAGTTCTATGGGGAACAAATTGACCATATTTTGGAATGGTGAAGAATCTTATGAAAAATTCCTGGATCCAGGTGGTAATCCGGATCACCACCAAAATCTAATCACTTTTAAGTTAGCTCATTTTGACCTACCCTGAACATTTCATCAAAATCTATCCAGTACGTTTTGAGATATCTTGATATATGAGCTAACCAACCAACAAACAAACAAACAAACGCCAATGGTTATATAATCTACGCCTGGCGGAAGTAAAAAATTCTAAGTTAACCTCTCTGGCCTACCTAAATAGATTTTAGACCTGAAGAATATGTTAGCCTCCTTGTCTTCCAACTATCACAGTGTAGTCAACAGTTTCACTGCATGTTTACAGTTTTACTGCATGTCCTACTACCCAGTATGTCTATGCATGTGACAAATAAATATCCTTGTTAAAAACCTTGGTGTCTACTTTGATGCTACTCTAAATTTTAATAAACAAATCAGCAATGTGGTTAAGGGTAGCTTTTATCAAGTTAAAACAGTTGCTAAAATGAAGTTACATAAATTAACTTAACGTTAAAGGATCTTGAAACTCTCATTCATTGTCACGGTGTTGCCACGTGCATTTGTTTTGGTTTGTTTTCCCCCGCTCACACGCGCTTTTGTTTTCCCTGCTTTGTCACTCCTCCTCTCCGCGCTCTGATTCTCCACTACACCTGCACGTCATTCTCTGCCCTCATTAGATTATTACTCCCTCGCCCTTTTCGTTTACTTGTCGTTGTCTTTATTCGTGTCACCTGCCGCTTCTCATCACGTAATTAATTCTCATCACTTCCTTGTTCGCTCCCTTCACTATGATCGCCTTCACCTGTTTGCTCCTCCCGTCACTAGTTTCCTTCATTGATTACATGCACGATATAGTCCCTTCCTTTTCACCTCGTAGTTGTCAGTTCGTCTGCACTCCTACCCGCGTTTACAGCCTTGTCTTTGCTCCTGAGAATTTGCTCTTTTGATTCCTGTCCGTTTGATTTCGCTCCTGTTTTTCTCTGCCTCGGCTTTGTTTTTTTTGCATTTTTGCCTGCTTGTTTTTTGCTCCTGCCTGCTCCTGTTTTTCTCTGCCTCGGTTTGTTCTCTGCATTTTTGCCTGCCTGTTTTTGCTCCTGCCTGTTCCTGTCCCTGTTTTTCTCTGCTCTCCTCGTTTGCCCTCCTGTTCTGTTTTTCCCCTGGACTGCTTCCCTGGCTTACAGACCCCCGGACCGGCGACTCCGCTCTGCTCCCCAGCCCCGGCTTCTGACCAACTGCCTGCCCCTGACTACGCTCTTCTCTCCAGTCCCGGCTACAGACCCACCGCCTGCCCCTGACTACGCTCTGCTCTCCAGCCCCGGCTACAGACCCACCGCCTGCCCCTGACTACGCTCTGCTCTCCAGTCCCGGCTACAGACCCACCGCCTGCCCCCGACTACGCTCTGCTCTCCAGTCCCGGCTACAGAACCACCGCCTGCCCTCGACAACGCTCAGTTCTCCAGCCCCGGCCACTGACCTGCAGCCTGCCCTTTACTCTGCTCCCATCTCCCCAATCCCTAAATAAAAACCTCTTACCTGTTTATACCTGCGATTGAGTCCGTTCTTGTCCTGACCCTGACAGAACGAACTGACCAACATGGACTCAGCAGGTCTCCCTATGGACTCTGGCGACACCGCTCAGCGGCCCTCCGCTATGGCTCGGCTGGAGGGGTCGGAGCGAGAGCTCCACCGTCTGGCGAGCGGTGTCGCCTCCTTGTTGGAGGAGAACATTCAGCTGCGACAGCTGCTTCTGGCCCTCCAGCAGCAGGGCACCAACCACGCTGAACGATTGGATCGACTCACCACTGCTGTGGCTGCTGGTGAGGCTCTCCGGGCCGCTCCCGCGGTTAACACACCGCCACCCCTGGCTCCAGTCCCGGCTCTTCCACTGGCAGTGCCTGAGGGCCCCGAACCCCGCATTGGTGACCCTGAACGCTTTGACGGAGACCCGGATGAGGTGGAGCCTTTCCTCACCAACTGCCGCCTGGTCTTCGACCTCCGTCCCCGAAACTTCGCTTCCGAGGCGGCCAAGGTGGCGTACACGATTAACCTTCTCACAGGCAGAGCCAGGCTGTGGGGGACAGCTGAGTATCAACGGGGGTCTCCTGCATGCTCCTCCTTCCACCTCTTGGCGGCCGAACTACAGAAGGTCTTCGGGGTCGGCTCCTCCTCTGCTGATGCGTCCCGGGAGCTGATGGAGATCCGCCAGGGGAGGCGGACCGTAGCTGATTTCTCCATTAGCTTCCGGACGCTAGCCAGCCGGAGCAGATGGAATTCGGAGGCCGTTGTGGACGTTTACCTGCACAGCCTGGCCGACTACATCAAGGACGAGCTGGTCGCCCATGAGGTCCCATCGACCCTTGATGAGGCCATCGCCCTCTCTACCCGCATCGACCAGCGAATCCAGGCCAGGCGTCGGGAGAAGGGGCGCTCCAGTCAAGTCCAGTCATCAGCACGCTCCTCCGGGCGACCCGCCCAAGCCCTCCGTCCTTCTGCCAGTCCTCGGCGGTCCTCCCCGGAACCCATGGAGCTGGGCCGTGCATCTCTGACCTCCGAGGAGAGACACCGTCGCCTGACAGCCGGCTTGTGTCTGTACTGTGGAGGTGAGGGCCACCTGGTGGCAACGTGCCCGTTAAAAGACCGAGCTCACCGGAGGTAGGAGGCATCCGGTTGAGCTCGGCCACCACCATCGCCTCCAGGGACTGTAAACCTCTCCTCCGTGCCACCCTCAGACTCGGCCCTGACTCTCACCCCGTCTCGGTGCTGGTGGACTCAGGGGCCGAGGCTAACATTATGGACCCTTCCCTAGCCAGGAGGCTGAGGATCAATCTCCAGTCTCTGCCAGCACCGATCCCTGCTCATGCCCTGGACGGCCGCCTGATGGGCAGGGTTTCCCAGGTCACCGAACCCCTGGAGGTCCTGATTTCGGGGAATCACCGGGAGAAGGTGGCCTTCCACATCCTTGCTTCACCTAGCCAACCCCTGGTCCTCGGCTACCCCTGGCTACGGCAACACAACCCCCAAATTGACTGGCGCCAGGATACCGTGTTGGAGTGGGGTCCAGACTGTCACCAGGCTTGTCTGCGAGCCGCTGTGGTCCCAGCCCGACCCGTATCGTCCCCCACTCTGCCAGATCTCACGGGGGTCCCTGACTGCTACCAGGACCTCCGAGCAGTCTTCAGTAAGGCCAAAGCCACCTCGCTGCCCCCGCACCGTCCGTACGACTGCTGCATAGACCTCCACCCTGGGGCCACTCCTCCGCGTGGCCGTTTGTACTCTCTCTCTGGGCCCGAGAGACGTGCCATGGAGGACTACATAGCAGACTCTTTGGCCGCTGGGATAATCCGACCGTCCTCCTCCCCCGCCGGGGCAGGGTTCTTTTTTGTGGGGAAGAAGGACGGGACCCTGCGGCCCTGTATTGACTATCGGGGGTTGAACGACATCACCGTGAAGAATCGGTACCCTCTGCCCTTGCTCTCCACCGCCTTTGAGTTACTCCAGGGGGCCACGGTCTTCACCAAACTGGACTTACACAACGCTTACCATCTAGTTCGCATCCGGGAGGGGGACGAATGGAAGACGGCGTTCAACACCCCCAACGGCCACTACGAGTACCTGGTCATGCCGTTCGGTTTGACCAACGCCCCCGCCGTCTTCCAGGGGCTAGTCAATGACGTGCTGCGGGACATGTTGGACCGCTTTGTCTTTGTTTACCTGGACGACATCCTCATTTTCTCCAGGACCCTTGAGGAGCACCAGCAGCACGTCAGGCTAGTCCTTCGCCGCCTCCTGGAGAACTCCCTGTTCGTTAAGGCAGAGAAATGCGAGTTCCACGTCCAGACCGTGGCTTTCCTGGGGTACATAGTGGCAGAGGGTACCATTCGCATGGACCCAGCGAAGGTCTCTGCAGTAACCTCCTGGCCGGTTCCCGAGACGCGCAAGCAGCTCCAACGGTTCCTGGGCTTCGCCAATTTCTACAGGCGGTTCATCCGAAGCTACAGCACCATAGCCGCTCCCCTGACCGCACTCACCAGCACCAAGGTGGCCTTCCAGTGGTCTCCAGCTGCTGAGGCCGCCTTCTCCGCCCTCAAGCAGCGCTTCGCCTCTGCTCCGATTCTCCAGGTTCCCGACCCTACCCGACAGCTCATTGTGGAGGTGGACGCATCGGACGTAGGAGTGGGCGCAGTCCTCTCGCAGAGGTCCGAGGAGGATGGCAAGGTCCATCCCTGCGCCTTTTTCTCCCGGCGACTGGCTCCGGCGGAGCGGAACTACAACATTGGGGACCGGGAGCTCCTAGCAGTTAAACTGGCTCTGGAGGAATGGCGTCACTGGTTGGAGGGGGCATCCTCCCCCTTTTTGGTCTGGACTGACCACAAAAACCTGGAGTACCTGCGATCCGCCAAGAGGCTCAACCCCAGGCAATACCGTTGGTCACTATTCTTCTCCCGGTTTGACTTCTCCCTCTCCTATCGCCCAGGCTCCCGGAACGTGAAGCCAGACGCCCTCTCCCGCCAGTTCCTCGAGGAGGAGGACACCACCCCAGAGCCCAGCACCATCCTTCCCGGTCCCCTGATTGTGGCCCCCGTGACCTGGGACGTGGAGCGGCGGGTCCAGCAGGCACTCCAGGCGCAACCCGGTCCCAGCACCTGTCCTGACGGGCGGCTCTTTGTGCCTGAAGCCCTGCGCTCACCGGTCCTGCAATGGGGTCACGACTCCCCCCTGGCCTGCCACCCAGGGGCTGCTCGAACCCAGCACCTGATCGCCCAACGGTTCTGGTGGCCCAACCTGGAGAGAGAGGTCCGGGACTACGTCGCGGCGTGCCCTGTCTGCTGCCGCAACAAGACCTCAAACCGACCACCCTCCGGCCTTCTCCAGCCCTTGCCTGTTCCTCCCAGACCCTGGTCCCACATCTGCATGGACTTTGTTACCGGACTACCTGCGTCCCGGGGCCACACCGTGATCCTTACCATCGTGGATCGGTTCAGTAAGATGGTCCACTTTGTCCCACTCCCCAAACTCCCGTCGGCACGGGAGACGGCGCAGGTAGTCCAGGAGCACGTGTTCCGACTCCACGGGATACCCACGGACATCGTCTCTGACCGTGGTCCCCAGTTCACCTCCAATTTCTGGAGGGAATTCTGCCGGTTGCTGGGGGCCACGGTCAGCCTGACTTCCGGGTTCCATCCACAGGCCAACGGACAGGCTGAGCGGCTCAATCAAGAGCTGGAGAAGGCTCTCCGGTGCGTGGCCTCCCAGGATCCTCTCTCCTGGTCCCAGCGACTACTGTGGGTGGAGTATGCCCACAATTCGCTCCCCTGCTCGTCCACTGGAATGTCCCCCTTCCTGTGTGTCTACGGCTACCAGCCGCCCCTGTTCCCCAGCCAGGAGGGGGACGCCTCCTGTCCGTCGGCTCTCGCCAACGCCCGCAGGTGCCGCCGGGCCTGGGCTCGTGCTCGCACCGCCCTACAAAAGGCAGTCACCTGCTACTCTGCCGGGGCCAATCGCAGGAGGACTCCAGCCCCTGTCTACCGCGTGGGCCAGAGGGTCTGGCTTTCTGCCCGGGACCTCCCCATCCGCGTCGAGTCCCGGAAGCTGGCGGCTCGCTTCCTAGGGCCCTTCTTCATCGAGCGGGTCATCAGCCCCACCGCAGTCCGTCTCCGTCTTCCCACTACGATGAGAGTCCACCCAACTTTCCACGTCTCACGCATCAAACCTGTCCGGGAATGCCGTCTCACCCCTGCCGAGCCGCCTCCTCCTGCTCCCCGGATGCTGGATGGGGAGCCCGTCTACACCGTTCGCCGCCTGCTCCGGTCCCGCCGGAGGGCCGGGGATTCCACTACTTAGTGGATTGGGAGGGCTATGGCCCCGAGGAGCGGTCCTGGATTCCTGCCAGCCGGATCCTGGACCGCTCCCTCATCACTGACTTCCACCGCCTGCACCCCGATCAGCCCGGCCCTCGCCGGGGCCATCCCAGGGGTGCTGCTCGCCCCCCTGTCCCGCCTGTGGTGGAGCCCCGTCCTGGCCTGGAGGAGGAGGCGGCGCTGTCGGACCGGTCCGAGGAATACTAGGCTCCCCCTGTTTTCCCCTTTTTCTTGGTGGGTGTCTTTTCTTCTTCGGTTGGGGACTTCTGGGGCCGTCCCTTGGGGGGGGGGTTCTGTCACGGTGTTGCCACGTGCATTTGTTTTGGTTTGTTTTCCCCCGCTCACACGCGCTTTTGTTTTCCCTGCTTTGTCACTCCTCCTCTCCGCGCTCTGATTCTCCACTATACCTGCATGTCATTCTCTGCCCTCATTAGATTATTACTCCCTCGCCCTTTTCGTTTACTTGTCGTTGTCTTTATTCGTGTCACCTGCCGCTTCTCATCACGTAATTAATTCTCATCACTTCCTTGTTCGCTCCCTTCACTATGATCGCCTTCACCTGTTTGCTCCTCCCGTCACTAGTTATATACGTTATAGTTATACGATATAGTCCCTTCCTTTTCACCTCGTAGTTGTCAGTTCGTCTGCACTCCTACCCGCGTTTACAGCCTTGTCTTTGCTCCTGAGAATTTGCTCTTTTGATTCCTGTCCGTTTGATTTCGCTCCTGTTTTTCTCTGCCTCGGCTTTGTTTTTTTTGCATTTTTGCCTGCTTGTTTTTTGCTCCTGCCTGCTCCTGTTTTTCTCTGCCTCGGTTTGTTCTCTGCATTTTTGCCTGCCTGTTTTTGCTCCTGCCTGTTCCTGTCCCTGTTTTTCTCTGCTCTCCTCGTTTGCCCTCCTGTTCTGTTTTTCCCCTGGACTGCTTCCCTGGCTTACAGACCCCCGGACCGGCGACTCCGCTCTGCTCCCCAGCCCCGGCTTCTGACCAACTGCCTGCCCCTGACTACGCTCTTCTCTCCAGTCCCGGCTACAGACCCACCGCCTGCCCCTGACTACGCTCTGCTCTCCAGCCCCGGCTACAGACCCACCGCCTGCCCCTGACTACGCTCTGCTCTCCAGTCCCGGCTACAGACCCACCGCCTGCCCCCGACTACGCTCTGCTCTCCAGTCCCGGCTACAGAACCACCGCCTGCCCTCGACAACGCTCAGTTCTCCAGCCCCGGCCACTGACCTGCAGCCTGCCCTTTACTCTGCTCCCATCTCCCCAATCCCTAAATAAAAACCTCTTACCTGTTTATACCTGCGATTGAGTCCGTTCTTGTCCTGACCCTGACCCTGACATTCATGCTTTCATTACATCAAGACTAGATTATTGCAACTCCCTGTATATAGGCCTCACTCATACTGCTTCAGCCGGATTACAACTTGTCCAGGATGCAGCTGGCAGACTTCTAAGCGGTATTAACAAAAGAAAACAACATTCCTGTTTTGGTGAAGCTGCACTGGTTGTCAATTAAATTTAGAATAGGTTTTAAAATCCTACTATTTATATGTAAAGCCTTGAATGTCTCTGCTCCTTAGTATATCACTGATTTATAAATACCTCACTCAGCTCCAAAAATGCTCAGGTCATCCTTCCAAAATCTACTCTCAATTCCCTTATCACTCTGCAAAAGAAGCTTTCTCTGTGGTTGCCCCTCAACTCGGAAATGATTCTCTTAAGTATGTAACATGTTGTTCAACTGTTGATAGTTTTAAGTGTAATTTAAAAACATATCTCTTATATGGCCTATAGTTGTGATTAATATTTGTTATAGCCTTTCTCTCACCATATATTTTGTTATTTAAAAATGTAATATTATTTATTTTTACCATTATTTTATACTTAGTTTTATTCTATTTTTTCACTTTGGTCATATAAAATTGTATATAATACACAAATACATAAATACAATTTGCTATATAAATAAAGTGAACTTGAACTTGAACTTATGTCAGGGCCAAGGGTGGGGGTGGCAGGGTGGTGTACAGGGTGCGTGTAAGACTATGTCAGGACCAAGGGTGAGCTGTAAGGACAGTATGTTGGGTCTACCGGGTGTGTGTGCTGTACTGTATGTTTAGAAGTGTGTTTGGCCTGTGTATGTATGGGTATGTCTCATATGTTCCGAGGATAAAAACTCGGCATACACAGGCATCTTCCTGACCTCAACAGTTTGAACAGTCCGATGTTTGAATGTGGCTATTATATTTTGCTCTTTGGCTCTTCAAATTCTATATTTCTTTTTAGAATGTCTTACAGGGCAGGGAGAAGAGCTCTGATGGTGGATTGAACTGAATGTACCACTCTCCGCAAATAACCGCAATGCTGACCTGTAAAACTCCCACACAAGCTGATGATGCTACCTGTTAAAGCACTCCGCACAGCCTATTGCAACTTATTGCACCTTACTGCATGATGTTTTTTATGTAGGATCACACTGACCTCTGGAAGTATGTCAGGTGTGACTTAAAAATTTATATTATTTCAACATTCCTGGAGAGCTCCATTAAACAAACCAGGCCATGGCATCTATTCCATCCAACAACATCAAGGCAACATAGCAGTAGATGATACAAAAACCTGCAATGCAACCAAAGAACACGACAACATGGCAAGTCCTCTTTTCCCATAAAGTATACAGTATAAGGCATATATCTTCACTCCACTTGCTGCCAAACACCAAGAAATAAACTGGCATTTAAATGCTACCTAAATAGGCTTACAAATAATTATTATTCATGGAGAACAATTTTAATGCTTGCTCTTTCTCTTATTTCTCTTTCTTTTATTACAATGGCATAGCCTACGAACATTCACGTGTTACATCTGATGCACATAAACGGGTTTGAATTATTTAACATTTGCAGTGTTTTAACAGAACTCTCTCTCTCTCTGTGTGTGTGTGTGTAAAAGGTTTAGATGTTTTCCTTCTCGCTGTCAAACAGTGAGGGATTTTAGATTAAAGACCAAAGATGATAACATCTTTCAAAAAGGCATTGCCTCAATTGCCTATCACTCACACAAGATTACTCTTCTGTTGTAATAATGGAAACTGAAATAGGACTTCAGTGACAATCTGACCAGAAAAGGCGAGGCGATCCAGAGCGGTCATGTGTTTGGGGAACAAAGAATGACACCTCTCTGTTCAGCTGAACTGCATTCACACTTGTCAAAAGTCTAATTTCTTACTTAACACCTCTTGAGTAAAAAACAATCATTTCAAAGAACCCCTGAAAAGAACATGTGAGACTTAGTAGCATTTCTGGCATTAGCCATTCTTCACTGCCCACAGAAATATATTGTGGAGTTCTGTTGTGATGAATTACAGAAAGAATGACTTCTGGGGCAATTTGTCTTGAACTGGGTTTAAGAAAACATCCTTTTTTACTTAAAGGTGAACCTCCATGAAAATGTTGTAAACAAATGGATAACTGCCTTTTATGTTTGTGTATGGCTCCAAACACAGGCCAAAAAAAAAACAGTAAAAGGTGATGTACTCAAAATGTACTCCAGGCCAATTTCAGTGTGAGAGAGCCCTTTATTTGTAACACTGACAGGTTACAATCACACCAGACCTTTTCACAACCATGAGAACAACAAGCCTCCACTTGAAATGTTAGGCCTCCTTTTTTTTAAATCAACAAATGTTTTACAAAGCTGCACAATGATTGTGCATAATGTACATGGAACATGTAGAGTTTTCTGACATGTACAGAAAACAATAAATACAAAAATCTTATAAGATGCAAAACCCTCTCAGTCAATTTTCAGAAATATTCAGTAACCAAGTTACTCAAAAAGTCAAAAGAGGAAGTAGAGGAGTACTTGAGGAAAACTCATTCAGATCCAGGGAGGGAGGGAGGATTAGGTTTCCCGCCTGACATGCCACCTTTGGGGGAGATAGAAAGTCAGATGGATGCTGTGCCACCTAGGTGGAAAGAGGTAGAGGCTGTGGTGAGAAAGGCTAAGGCTTCATCAGCTCCAGGGCCTAATGGGGTGCCATATCGGGTATATAAGAATGCTCCAGGGGTTCTTAGGTTTCTGTGGAAGTTGTTTAAGGTTTTAAGGTTAATTTTTTTTTGTTGCCCTGAGCGAATCCATTCAGGTATGTGTAACTGTTTGTTTTTATTCCCTCTCTATAGACCATACGCCTATCTTTGATAAATAAGTAAACAGCGTCCTATGCCTACTTTTTTTGGTAGCGTAATGTGATGTAGGCTAGGCTACAGTCGAAACGTCAAGGCCATTATTATGTGACAGAATCAGAAAAACAGTTGATGTTTATCAAACTTTTCTCTCAGTCCTGATGTTTGACGCGTAGCTGTCAAAGTAGCTAGCTGTCAACTCTAACTGGGTTACCTATTTCCCGCCACCTTCCCGTTTTGGCATTTTGACGAAAGATATTCCGTGTTGTTCTTCTCAACAACAAGTAACAAAAAAAAAAAAAAAACACTACTATCTTATTGTAGGCTAGTTAATTTTTGTCTATAGCTAGATTGTGTTTCACCCTCTAGTAGGCCTATTTGTAAATTATTACCTCCTGCTGCTTTCCTGAATATTTCCATCTAATCTCTCAGGAAATTACAACGTTGTCAAGTGATACAAACTATACAATGTAGTTACAATGTATTTTTGTGCCCTCTTGTGTAACAAACAGAACAACATATTTCTAATAGGCCTACATTTTAACATAGTCAATCATGAATGTTTACGATATGCATTTTTTGTCTTCTTTTTCCAGGCAAGACATCCTCTGGCGTACTGCCGGTTGAACATCAATGTCCCCATCATTAGGCTGTGGCTTGATGTGGAGCGTGAGCTGTCCCCGGAGTTCAGATTATCGAGGAAGGCCATGCATGCGGTGCAGCGACTTCTGAGAAGAAGTCAGGACCACGGCTGGGGCCATGAGCTTGATGTGCTTGTATACGTGTATTGGCTTGCTCATGGCCTGTCATACAGAGTGACGGTGAGCGTTTTCCACATTCCCAGGTCAACCGTCCACAGAATGGTCCATAAAGTGGCTCAGTTGATCTGGGAAAAACTCCATCGGGCCATCACCTTTCCCCTCCCTGCTGACCTGGACAATGTGGCCAGTGGTTTTGAACTGTTATCTGGATCACCAGCCTTTAATCGAGCCGTCGGTGCCATTGATGGCTCGCATATTAGAATCAAATCACCTTCAATTGACAGGCTTGACTACCTGAATTACAAAGGATTTTATTCAATTATTATGCAGGGTGTTTGCGATTCTGAGGGAAAATGTATTGATATTTTCGTAGGGTACCCAGTCCACGACACCAGGGTGTTAAAAAACAGCCCATTATACGTAAACAGAAAATATCCCCCTCCTGGCTATTTCCTGCTGGGAGATGGTGGGTACCCCTGCTTGGAAAGGCCCATATGCCTTATTACTCCATATAAGGAACCCGTGGCTGGCAGGGTGGAACGGCGCTTTAATTTCCATCATTCAAAGGCACGGTCGGTGGTTGAGCGGGCATTCGGAATGATGAAGACAAGGTGGAGGGCAACCCTGTTCAAAGCCTTAGAGGTAAAGGCAACATTTGCCCCAGTTGTAATAGCATCATGTGTATTCCTGCACAACATTTGTCTGGAGAATGGAGACCAGCTGGAGCCAGATGAGGATGCACAGGACCATGGCCCAAATCAAGACTTCCAAGGCATTCCTGATGCCAATGAGATGCCGGGAAATGCAGCCAGGGACCCTGGTTGCCAACCTTATATAAGACCTTGTTTAACATGAATAACATGAATTTAACTTGAGTTACATTAATAAATTATATCTTTGTTGCAATGTATTGAACATTGTTTGTTCTTTCATGTTATTGTAATTGTAATGTCATCAAAAGCTGTCAGTTATTACAAAAGTAGCATGAAATGTCACTATTTTTATTTAAAATTAAAGCATAAACCCTTAGGGTACTGAGATACATATAGATTAGAAAAAAATTGATGTAGAAAAAAAAAAATATATATATATATAGATATACAAATATAAATATATATAGATATATAAATATTTTACAATAAATAAATAATTTACATATGATAAATTAGAAATACAAACAAATAAATAAATAAATAAATAAATAAATAAATAAATAAATAAATACAATTCATATATTACTGTTCTGGTGCCACAATTTTGTCCACCAACAAACAGTGACAAAAACCTGTTGGTTTTCGCTTCACTTTGCTCATGACGGCGTTGTTCCTTAGCAGCCTCTGCTTTCAAAAACTCGAGCATCATGTCAGCATTGCTTCGTGCACGCTTGCATGGGGGTGCGGCTGCAGAAGTGGTGGAGGTGGAGGAGGCGGCGGCGGCGGCAGAAGTGGTGGAGGTGGAGGAGGCGGCGGCGGCGGCGGCGCCAGCATCTTCATTACCACTGGTGAACTGTGGTTCAACCATAGCCTAGAGGCAGTTGGGAAAAATGAAAAGATAAAAAAAAGAAAAAAGGTTAGATACAGGTAATGTAAAAAAGGCCTCAAAACAACAAACAAGTAATAACACCTGACACAGGCCTCAAAACAACAAACAAGTAATAACACCTGACACCTTACCATTAACATTGGCACTGGATCCTTTTTAGGGTAAACCAGGACTGAAGGGTCGATTGCTGGTTTCCCACCGAGGGCAGCATGCATCTCCTCAAAGTATCGCCATGTCGCGGCGGTCTCCTCCCCCTCATCTGTTCCAGACCCCGTGGTTGGCCCCCTCAGCTTCTGTACACAGTACACATAACATAATCGTTAAAATAAGGAAGGACAAAAAAAAGGCAGAACACCTCAACATCAGTTTGGTTAACATTAGTTTGGTCAACATTAGTAAATGTCATTAATACCACTTGGTTTATTTATTTACACCATACATACCTCTCTGCGCAGCTAATTGTCTGCAAAACCGTTTATCTATACACATTTTAAGATGTAGAGAGTACTATAATGTAATCCTATGTTATGTAATGGTTTTGCCACTCTACCCTGAGTGAGTAAATGTGTTGTATTACGGAGCTTTGTATTTGTATTATTATTTAGTTTTGTATTATTTATTATGTGTATTGAGTTATAAAAACATCCACACTTACCCTGTATTTCATTTTAAGATTCTCCCACTTCTTACTGGCTTGTTGCCCTGTCACCCTCCCCTCCAGACCCAGCTGTTTCACTGCAACCCTGTAACAAATAGCAACATAGGGTCTGTGTATCTGGGTATATACATCAATAGCACTGATACTGACACAGTGGATAAGTCATTCTACTCACTCCCACAGCTGCTTGGAGGCTAACTTTTTTTTTGTGAACGCCTCTTGATTTTTTACCCTGAAGGCAATCAATCCCTTGGTCTGCTCCACAGTCCCTGACGTAAATCCAAGACGTAAACAAGTTAGTTGGGACAGCTTAGCTAATGCGTTTGTCCAGAGCTAGCTACTGGTATCAGACATATTCAGCAGCGGTGTCAACACGAACACATAGAATAAGAGTAAACCCCAGGACTGAAATAAACACAAACACAACCAATTCATAACTAACATTATCCATATGACCGAAAAATAGGCTTATATCTCTGAGTATATCTGACGTCTCTGTAACCAACATTAGCATGCTAACGGTAGCTTACATCTGTAACGGCACATCTGAGGAAAAAAATTACAACGCGAACATCATTCGTAGTTCTGGGTAATTTAATAGCAGACAGTATACTTATCAGGGATACACTGCCCTAACAACAACCGGTATTAATTAAATTTACTTACATTTGTGCATCTCCTTCGACGGGACTTGGTCAGCCATTTTTGTTATTTTGTGTGTTTTTTATGCTTTTATATCTTTTATGCTTTTATGCCTTTATATATTGTCCTTTGCTTTTATTTTTGTGAAGCACACTGAATTGCCGTTGTGTATGAAATGCGCTATACAAATAAACTTGCCTTGCCTTGCCTTGCCTTACAACAATGCCAATATCAAGTCACAGAGTGCTTCCCATGTAAAGTTATTTGATTTCAAAGTGACGTTAAAATGAATGGAAGTCAACGGAATGCTAAAGGCTATTGGGCCCTTTACGGGTTGGAATTTCCCCATGGGTGCTTCAACTTCCGCCTATGCTCCTACCCCCTTGGTTTGCACACTGCAAAATATTACCGGAAATAGCAAACCATTCGGGTGCTTTCACCCAGCTTTCGCCTGAAAGCCCAGTCGTAGACAGAAAGAGTTGCGACACGCTTTGATCTCACCGCCACAGTGGTCACGTGGTTTATGTGAATCTCCTGAATCACCTGTTCTTGTGCGCGAAAACAGTCCAGCTGTAAACTCTGGGTTCTGAGGAGATTGGCTTAGGTTTTGGCTAGACCATGATCGTAGTATTAGCCCCAACAACACACAACACTCACTGATGAAGAAATGTTTCTTTAAAGTACAATAAATATTTATTTATACAATTTAATTTTTTCATTCAAACGAGAAAGGAAGTCATTTGTTCATAGGCAGTAGTATGTACAATTATTAAGAGGATTAATAGGAGGAATAAATAAGGATTCTATATTTGGCTTCTGAACTAGTAAAAGCTAAAGAGTAGGGGTTAAAGAGTAAAGGATTAGAGGACAATAGCTAATAATGGAAACTGGTAATAATAAGAGTAATAATTGTTGTTGATTCAAAGCAATGATTTGTATTTCTAATTGAATGTGTTTGTCTTACATGTACAATCAGTATGTGAAATCCAGGACATTCAACAGGGTATCAGTTCAAACAACAATTTAAGTGCCGGCACTATTTATTAGGGCTGCAGCTATCGATTATTTTTGTTATCGAATAATCTATATTTTTTTATCGATTCATCGAGTAATCTAATAAAAATATATATCTTTGCAAAATGATAAAAAGGACAAGTCTGAAAGTAAACAACCAATCACTGCTCACAAGAAAGTGACGTCACTGATACGCCCGACCATTCGCACTCGACACACACACACACACACACACCATAGAGTTAAAACTAGAGAGAGAGCACTGGTGACGTAATCCTGTGATTCCATGGAGACTCGCCACCAGGATCAAAACGGGAATGTGTCGTCCATTGATCTCATAGAAATCAATGGTGTTGCCTTCCTCAAATACAGTATGCCTGCGTCTTGTGCCTGTTACAACTGCACCAGTAATCGCAAAAAGCATCTGGAATATCCTTCCAGGTAGGTAGGTAACCCTACAGTATAACATTTTTCGAGAATTGAGTCAATTTATGAGGAAAAACGATCTTCAAACTGTACTGACAGTGTAAATTCCACGGTCGAGAGACTGTTTGCCCTCGCTTTCTTTACAAGAAATGTATAATGTATGGCTGTCTGAATCACCAAATGTATGTTAATAACTGCTGACGCATGTCAAATAAATAAGGTGCAATGTTGTAATGTAAAAAGCTAATAAAATATTAGATTGGCCTGAAAATGCATAGTAGCTACAGGGCTCAAAATTAGCACCTGCCAAGTGGCAATGGCATGTAGATTTTTGTTTTGGCGGCTGCTGTTCATCAACGAAATAGATTACAGTTTCAGTTACTGAACATCTTTTAAATTCACAGGGCATTAAACCATTTGATAAGCATAACAGTTTTGAAGCCTTAGTTTCAAGTAACTGATTGATGCTCAGGATATGTACATTAGCAGCCAAACTCGCCTGCAACATACAGGATGAATTTCAGGGTAGTCTAGTCCATAGCTGACGACATAAATCATTTTACAGACAGCATGTCTTCTGATTGACGCGCATTGTGTTTGTTGACATAGCTCCGGTTTAGGCGGCCATTTTGGATCCCCCACAAGTCACAAAGCCTGTGTAGATAATAATACGGAGTCCTCTCTCTCTAGTTTTAACTCTATGACACACACCAATCTTCTCCTCGTCAGAGGTGTTAAATGCCACAGTTTAACAGTTCGGAAAAACTTGCATGTCAGTGGAGTGAAACATGACTGAATTACAGGTTTACATCTTGATTTGGGAATTAAAAAAGGTTCGAGTCAGTGTGTATATTTACTGTGTATAAATTGTAGTATACAGCTGTATAAGACATTATGAGTGATGATAGGACGATGGGATAAGGCAAAATAAGTTAGCTTAATAAACGAATTGCAGGCTTGCACCTACGTTGGTTTGTGGACAAAACTGAACAAAATCCTAAAAGTTTTTGGTCAATGTTTGTATTTCTTGTGAGCTTTCAGCAATATTAGGCAATTTGTGGAGAAGACATGTTTAGCTAAGTTAGATAGCAAATGCCACAGTTCGGAAAACCTTGCATGACAGAGGAATGAAACATGACTGAAAAGCAGGTTTACATCTTGATTTGGGAATTAAACTGGATGAATTCTAAAAGGTTCGGGTTAGCGTGTATATTTACTGTGTTTTCAGCTGTGTCAGATGTCATGAGTGATGATAGGATGATGGGATAAGGCAAAATAAGTTAAGCTTAATAACTGCAGACTTGCAGCTATGTTAGCCGCTGGATAAAAATAAACAAAATCTTAATGTTTTTGGTCGGTGATTGTATTTCTTGTGAGTTTCCAGCAATATTAGCCTATGTGTAGCAATGGAAAAGACGTGAAGGCTGGTAGTTACTAGCCTGGTAAACCCGCCCCTCGTACTTCATTTCATTTCGTGCAGAGGGTCTGGAACAGAGACCGTCAGAAACGATTTGCTGGAGGTGTGGGCTGAAGTTTTTAAAAAGTGAATCTGCCTTTACCCAGTCGCTAACTCCTGGTCGTCACGTATGCAATTAGCCTACCTACGCACTACAATTCAAATGTAGCACACAAGGTCAACGTCACAGCTAACGAACACACCCTCTGTTCGCTGATTGGAGCGGTCGTGCTGGAAGTCCCCAAATGCTCCCCAAGAGCGTCCGGTCCAGACCCTCTGCACGAAATGAAATGAAGTACGAGGGACGGGTTTACCAGGCTAGGTAGTTACTAGGCTAAAGTTAGCTGCCATACAGCAGGCTAAAGTTAGCAGACATTGCCCATTGTTTTAAATGGCCTGCTTCGTGCGGTCCGTGTGAAACACAAGCGGATTGAACATAGCAATTAAATACAGCGAATTAAACAATGCATCGATTCGGGAAAAATGAATCGACCATTTTTTGTAATCGAATTATTCGAATAAATCGATTACTTTTTTCAGCTCTACTATTTATTTATTGTGTTAGCTATCTATAACAATTATGAGATCTCATAGAAATGAAAAAAAAAAATAATAATAATAATAAAAAAAAAAAAGTTCATGTGAAATTGAGTGCACTCAAAAAAAAAAAGAATAATGGGGGAACTCCAATCCACTGTGTAAGTTCAGTTCAGTCCTACCACACCGTTGTAGGGCAATGGATGGCAGCGGGGAGAAGATGTTCAGTCACAGGGAGCAGGGGGGCATGCAAAGGGGAAATAGTGATGGATGCAGATGAGGTCCAATGGTTCCAGGTGGAGATTTCGATGACGCAGGGAAGGGTTTCCAGGTATGAAGAAAACTGTCTGCACAAGGTTGCACAGGTTACTAATTATAAACTCAAGAAATATCTATCATTATATACAATATGAACGTATAGAAAGAACATATCTCAATATGAGCAACGTAAACACCAATGTATTGCTATTGACAACATCTATATAACTTATTGCAGCCATGTACAATGTCGGTACAGAAAATATTATTTAATAGAAAAACAGTTAATAATTATTCTTTGAATTAGGTTACATTTGGAAATTGCCAGTTACATTTGGAGATCGCTACAATGTCAGAGCAGGTTGCTAGGGAACCAAGTTAGCTTGGGGGCTATATTTTTCATAACACAGAATGGTGAACATATGATCACATTAACAGTCTAAAAATATAAAAAATTCTGCTTAGTCATAAAATCAAAGTATGTACACATTATCCTGACTGGATGTGTGTGAAGTCAAATACCCGTGGTGGGATTTAATAAAGAAACATAAGTGTCGAAGGTTGTCTAGCTCGGCATATAAATAGGACAGTAACAAAACATTGAAGTTTAAAAAACGTTCGCTCACCAGGATATCTATCTTGTAATTTCTCTAAGTATTCTTTTTATGCAGGCAAAATTGTGCTTGACAAATAAAATGTAGACACTGTACAACATTCTGAAACCTTAGAAATTAGAAATGGAACGAAATGGCAGTATCAATATTTGCAATCGCAGTAAACATTACCTCAGCTAACAAACTTAACCAAACACCACAGCAAAGCAACCTAGCAATACCCACTGATAACCACATTTTCACTAATGTACCCCACGTCATCAATATCTAAATTTGTTGTCTCCGAGACTAATTAAAATAGAAACGGCATATCTGTAGTTACAGTGGTTAAATATCAACAGCTAGTTAAGTAAGCTAGCTAACTAACAGCTAAAATAAAATAAGGGATGTATGAAGATATACTAGTTTTAATCAATTAACAACCAATAGTAATAAAAGCAGGCTAATACTACAACAACTTTACAAAATGTCACCTTACAACAAAACGTTACCTGACTTTAGTAAAATTATCACTTTGATTAAGTTAACATCCATAGCAATACCTATAAGCTTTCAGTTAGGTCCCTAAAACTATGAAATTTTTAACATCAACATTGACACTTCATACAAATCAAATACAAAGGTGACTTTGTAAAAGAGTATACTTCTGGAGAAGTAATAAGAAATAATAAGAAATGCTTAAAAATGTAAAAAAATAAAAAAAATAAGTTTAATATGCTGTTATCATCAACTTATCTGTGATTGTTCTTGATGAGCAATAGAAATCAATGGAGCTCTGTCTTTTGTTTGGAACTATTGGCATCTCCATAACCCAGAAGTTGGACCCATTGACTGTATATAAGATGGACACAAGGGGGTAGGAATATATCCGGAAGTTGAAGCACCCATGGGGAAATCTCAAACCGGAAAGGGCCCAATAGCATTTAGCATTCCGTTGACTTCCGTTCATTTTAGCGTCACTTTGAAATCAAACAACTTTACATGAGAAGCCATCCTTACCTTGATATTGGCATTGTTGTAAACTGAAGAGGACACAGCAAAACATATTGGCTTCGATCGGAAATCCGTCATGTTATTGCCTTGTAAGAAACGTTTATCTGAAATTATGCTAAAAATGACGCCATAAATCATGCGACAGCTAGTGAGTTTCTGTCGCACAGGAGAAAATTTACCGTACTGGTTGGATAACAAGCTGTAGCCACAGTCATGCCCGTTTACTTTTCTATTCATGTTGGGGAAACATTTACATCACTATTTTTCAAAAAAAAAGCTTAGAACTTGGTATTTGTTTGTAAGCAGAATCGCTATCTTTATGGATTTTACTATTCGATGCAAAGGATTTTTTAATAGGATTCTTCACCATTGCAAAACTGAGCTGCCCTGGCAGAGGTCTGCACTCTCTGAGTGCTTTTCTAGTTTTTTAGTGTATTGTGAACGTGTCTCTCTCAGGAAAAACAATCAGGTTTGCCCCTCCAGTTTGAAAAAAATCTGACATTCTAAAAGCAACATAAGTGTGAGTAAGAATGCATGTCAGTATGTGTGATTGATCTGAATGCTATTGTTTTACCATCATGTCACATATTTTACTTTATTTTCTAACCCTGAGCTCCAGTTCATGTGTACTTTGTACTTTGTTTACTTTGTTTATTGGGCTACATAAATAAATATGTTGGCTACCATGACATGAGACATGTGACTCTGGCCTTGTCAAGCTTAGCTACACTCCACCGCCACAAAGATAAGCCCCTTTGTCTCCAGTCCTTTTAGCCCTTCAGATGTGTGTCCCACTGTCTCACACACTCTCCAAAGGTAATTTTCCAAGAAGGTGGCATGTTCTTTTAACAGTGATGATATATGGACATGTTGAACTGGTACAATTACAATAGATCATAAAGGGAAATGAGGAGGGCTGGTCTCAACAGATTAGGCATCATTACTGAGAGACAGTTCAGGGGCAGCTTATAGTTCTTCACAAACCCCCTATGCGTCAGCTTATTATGTTGTCACTTTAGGAGAGCAGTTGCCGCAGAACAGTTTTAATTGCAGAGAGGCCTGGCACGATAAGCCTTGAAATCTAATTAGTCTTAACCTTTTTCCAATGCAGTTTCTAAAATCTAAATAAATTAATTAAAAATAATGTTAATAACAACAATGTTTAATTACTGAGATGACATTTTTGAATATAGTTTGATAGAAGATTGCTACACCTGTAGGCTAAAGCCTTTATGATAATGTACTACTTGCTTAGCTTTTAAGAACTGTATTTTACCATAAACCATAGCAATAGCCAGCCTCATTTATACAAAAAAATAAAGATTATTAAGCTATCAATAGAGCTCTGACTGCAAAATGGAGGACAGAGATGGTATAAAAACAGCTTAAGCTTTTGGCTGCATTGTTTGGGTGTGTCACAGCAAAATGTGTCATCATCCCAGTGTGTGGCTTCTCTGGCACTCT
The DNA here is from genome assembly GCA_027475355.1 of Coilia nasus. Classification (NCBI taxonomy): domain Eukaryota; kingdom Metazoa; phylum Chordata; class Actinopteri; order Clupeiformes; family Engraulidae; genus Coilia; species Coilia nasus. The sequence continues at coordinate 2,025,375 of CM050211.1, forward strand.
TTCTAAAATCACCAAGCCTCAGGGTGGCAAAAATAAACCCCAGGTGCTCCTCCATTTCCTCCTGCCTCCACATTGTGATTGTAGCCTTACAGATGCTGGCTATTAGGGCTGCCAGAGCAAGGAGGAAAATTACATGATTAGCTTTTCAATGAGACTGGAGCCACCAATTTGTGGAGGCGGGGATGAAAGAGACCCTCTTTCACGCCAGGTGCAACATGCTGGCAAGGCCGCCTCAGAGCAACAAAGCCAACCATTCCATCATGGCTCCACACCCCCAAACAAAGGATAGAGCCACTGGCAACTTATTTGGAAGTGACATGTCTGGGCAGCCGGCAGGGCACTAGGGGTCAGGATTCCTTAATTAGAGTTTCCTTTTGGAGCTTGACTGATTGTGTAATTATCATGGGCCTGTCTGCCAAGGCTGCACTTGTCTGAGGTCACTTCTGCAGCCAGATATTATGTAAATAAAATTTAAAAATCCCTGTTGTTCCAGTTTATGTGGAATAAAATGCATCAGAGATGGGTGGTTGTTGGGGCTACAGCATCTCAACACAACCTCAGCTGCATTTAAGATTAAGAGCACACATTGTCTCCTTTTCTACTGAATCAGTTTCTACTAAGTTAAACTTAGACTTAACACTTGGGAATTTCTTGATTATAGATGGTAGAAGTTAAATGTGAAATTGTATGTCGTGTAGGAGGTTTTGCTGTAATTGTTGAGATACATTAGTGCATTGAGTGGCTGCATATGACTTTACATTTTGACAAGGTAATGTCTGCAATCCATTTGTGCCATTTTCAGCATCCCTGAAAACCTTCAGCTAAGCTTGACATTTATGTATACCCATTTCTTTACTTGACAAACATGGCAGGTCTCTCTGAAGCTCATCGTAATTCTGTGGTGGTGGTTAGAATGGGAGAAGCTGCATGAGGAAGGCTGTGAGGTGACATTTTATCGTTTATTTGTTTGCTTTTTATTTTTTCAATGCCTATCCTAATGGTAGAGCACACGGCTAGAGGAGGAACACTGTGTGGTCTAACACCGCAGAGGTCAGGTCTGTCAGACAGACTCTCTCGCTCCCCAGTGGCAAGCTGAAGGCTGAATACCACATGACTCATGTCACCAGGGAGCTTGCTCGCAGGAACAGATCAATAATGCTGCTTTTAAGTGGTCTGAATCTGAGTGGGTTTTGAAAAGGTTTACTTTAAGGTGAGGTGGGCACGTCTTGCATCATCCTGTATTTAGAAGGAAAATGGTCTGAGAGAGAGAGAGCGAGAGAGAGAGAGAGAGAGAGAGAGAGAGAGAGAGAGAGAGAGAGAAGGTCATAGGATTAATGTGGAAAAAAAGATTGAAATAACTTTGAGATATCTAGGTTAGAATATGCCAACAAGTGATTTCAAATAGCTATGGAACAGGGAGTCTTCAAAAAATGTACTGCCTGCTGAATTATAAAATCATGCTCATTGGAGAGCCACTGTATTTTTACATATCAAAGGAAGATATTGGGTCAAGTAAACCTATCTTACTGCAGTGCATGCTGCAGTGCCAGAGATGGCAGAGAGAGGAACAGAATGCTGATCAGGTTGCACATTCACTTTGTCATAAATTTGCAGACTCACTTGTGTCACATATGGGTGTCAAAAAACTGTTAGAAGGCTAAGAATTTCTATTTGCCATATTCCCACCATGCAGTGTCAACATTATGAACTGGCATATCAATCTGAGAGCTATTAAAAGAGAGCAAAGTGCATGATAAAACATTTGTTTGCTCTTTTTAATCAAAAATCACCTTTAATCTGGTATGCTGTCAAACCAATGTACAGTACATTTTAAATGTGCAGTCCCTCAACTTCTCTAGCACCTGAAAACAAGTGGTCTGATTCCTTGTGTGTGTACAATACATCTTAACGTCCTCATTCTTGGCAAGAGTGGTGTGTACATTAGAGTAAAGGCTTTTTTCTGCACCCCTGGGAAATTGCAGCTGGAGAACAATCACATGATTGAACAATTACTCTCCACTGGCAGGAGGGCTGCCACCTCTTGTGTTGATTTCTAATAGAATCCAAATAACCACATCCTTTTGGCCTTCACACAAGTCTGCATTATGTGGCTAATCCCCGATATCAAAACTCATGTTCTTAGATCACCCCTCCTGCTGCTGACGCAGATGGAACTACACATACTTCCATTAGGCAAGAGTAGGTGTTTTTTTTTTTTTTTTTTTTTTTTTTTTTTAATAATAGATGATATTATTTAAAAAAAAAAAAAAAACACCTACTCTACTACTGATACTACTGATACCTTTGTCCACCAGAAATTAAATAATATTCTTTATTTTTAGTGTACAACAGCACACATGCTTCAGACCAGTTACTAAGAACAATTCTCTTGTACACTGCCTGCTGTCCAGCCAGGCAGATCAGGAGACCCGGCACATCAATCTGTGCAATAGTATGAAAAATGGAAAACTGAAAAAATGATTAGCATTTGCTAAATCTTCATATTATTTCTATGGCACTTCTGTGTCTGTGGTTTGGGTACTGTGTAGCTTATTGCAACATCACTGTTGCTCCAGCTGAATAAGGTTCTATACAGAAGCCCCTGTAATTCCTGGGCTCTGATCTTTTATATTTTAGGAAAATATTTAAATATTTTAGGGGAAAAAAATATAAACAGAGTTTAACATATAAACAGTTTAACAGAGATAAACACCATGCAAAATGTGAGTGAGATTAGCAAAAGAAGACAAAAGTTGCAGATACATTAAAGAATTAAGGCCTGAATCAGAAAAATGATGTGCAGAAGTTACTTCTTGTGGCCTTCTACTGTCTTGTGACAGCTGAGAGGTTGCTCACAGAATTGAGGAAACTACATTGCCTCCCAACACTGCTACCAGAAATCAGGTCATCCAAATTCTCAGTCCAGAATGGAATTTCACTTAACTACACTAAAGATACCACCTTCACAAATGTAGCTAGCTAAGCAGCTAAACAGCTCGAAGAAACTCCATACTTCATCGGTAGTACAACAAAGGCCCTGACATTAAAAATGAGGCACTGAGAACTTTGTAAGTGTACACAACATTTATTAATAAAATAGTTTTGACAGGCAGTACCTTGCTGTAGTTTCTCGTCGCCGCCATGATGAAAGTCCGCACAAGTCGATTAACGAACACGAACCAGCAGGAAGAATAGGAGGAGAGGTAGTACAATCAACTTGTTTTGACTTTCATCATGGCGGCAACGAGAAACAACTGCAAACTACTGCATGTAAGAACAGTTTTTTAAATAAACATTGTGTACATTTACGATATTCTCAGTGCTTTGTTTTAAATGCCAGAGCCTTTGTTGTACTACCGATGGAGTGTGGAGTTTCTTCGAGCTGTTTTAATGGTTTAAAAATAGCGTAGTTGTCATGCTTTGTCTAAGGGCACCTACCACTTCTATTGTTAGTCTTCTGGGTCAAACTATAAAAAATAGTTAAACTCTGAATGCAACAGGCTAAATCAATTTTGCTCCTCAGTACACATACCAACTCAGTATGATGTTTTAACATGCCAATTTTTATTTTACACCGAAGTTCTCCTTTAACAAAGACTTCGTCAAATGGTATTTAGAATGCATTGATGAGGTTAGTTTCGGCTTACTGCAAAGAATATGCTCTTCACTCTGCTCTGTTGTTTTCAGAGGTGGAAAGTATCCTAATACTTCATCATGATCTTCTCTGGTGTACTTTCAGTTTGCATCTGATCAGGGGTGTGTTGAAGTGTGTTGACCTCTTCTTTAAAGCAAGACACAACATTAGCCTTCATTCCAATACGACTGTATGTCAATCAGGGCTGCGTTTCCCGATAACGATGGATCTTAGGCTTAAGAGCGACGTAAATGATTGATCTTACAAGCGTTCTTACATTTCCTACGGTCTGTTTCCTGAACATGATCGTAGCATGAATGCGCGTGCCCTGCTTTTACGCTCAAAATACATGCAAGTGGGCGAAGGGGAACATTCCATTCTTTTCAGTTGGGAGGCGGCAGGTGGTGACGTAGATCAGCGAGGCGAGCGAAAAAGTTGAGCTCTGCTGAACTTTATGCAAATGAGGAGCTGTGTTTGCCGAGCGGTAACCAATGACATCGTTTCAAATGACTTTTCAGCTGGAAGGCGGCAAGTGGAGAGATAAACATTTAAAAATGGACGTACATAAAGTTTTAAACAGTGCCATTGGTTGACATTATATTGACATGCCAGAAGCAAAAAAATCATTACCATTCAGAATTCTTTAGCCTTTTAAACTTCATATCTCTTCAACTGACATTCGGTACACGCCCAGTCAAAGGGGAGCAAGCGGAGAGAAAGAGGTGCATTTCGCTTGCATGTATTTTGGGGCGTTAAGATGGTTCTTAGAGCTGAAAGCTAGCGCAATTAAGTGACGTAGGAGCTTTCTTTCGAACTTCATTGGACACATGGTGAAGTTGGCCTCAATGCAAGAAAGTACATTTTAAAAACATAAACAAAACTTGTAACGTTTGCATAGCTTATCTCATTCAAGAATAAGCAAAAAAGATCTCTGTGGAGATCTTTTTGTCTGAGGACACAAACAAAAATATATTTGATTTAAATAGTCTATGTATGAATAGGACACTGTATTCAGATGTTTGTGTTGCATGTTTCCTGCACACGTCCAAAATAAGCACACTTACTGTAACTGTCCTTGTGCGGCTGTGCTAAAGGCGCTGGATATAGGCTATTTGAAGGCATCTGGGGACAAAGGGAGACATAGACAGTATGCCTACAAGAAGTGAAGACTTTGATAGATTTTAGGATTGCAGCAGTGTGATAAGGCAAATTAAGCCGTACAGTATAGGCCTACTGTCATTGTGTAGCCACACTATCCCTGCTGTTTTTAAATACTGCCCGTCAACAATGTCTTCGTCACTCCCTTTTTGTTATGCCCATGGAAGTGTCATGTCCCAAGATTTTTTTTTTCTTTTTTTGATGGACTTTATATTGCATCTGGGTTATTTTTTTTCTTAGTTGCCTCAAAACGCTCCCGTTCATGAAATGCCCATACTAATCACATGTAGGATCACGGTTTCATTTTGCCCAATTTGACTATCAAATTTTGATGTATTTTCCTGGCTGCAATCATATTGATTTGATGCCAGGCCCTTGTGTAATTTAGGCTACTTCTTTATTTCCGTTGGTCTACTGTGTCAGCTACATGACGTCATGGTAGTTATATGGTAGTTGCATGATAGTTACAAAAATAATGTCTTATGACAACATCTTCAGGCGCACGTAGCCTATTTTCACTTCACTTCCTCTGGGTGTCTCCACTGTGCCATGCCAGTTAAGATCAATCTTAGTGCTCTACAATTACTCCGGACCACACGTAGAGTTGATCTCACGATTGTTCTTGGCCAAAGAAGGTTTGAGGAAACGGTCCGTAAACTCTACGATGGTGCTAAGTTAGAAGTTGAGTACTACTTAGGCTTAAGTACTACTTAATATGAGATATAATATAAATAGTAAACAAGTGACATAAATTAAGTTATAAATACAATATAAATAAGGCAGTGCACAAAATAAGATATTAAAGAAACCAGTGTGCACAAAAAATGACAAGGATTTAATTAAAAATATAAATTATATATAAAAAGGTGATCTTACAAATACCTTTAGTGGTGTTTTTTTGGTACTGCCTTAGCTTAATTAACCACCTCCTCAATCTCACATAACCTGCTACAGCTTTACTCTCCTGGGGCCTCATGTACAAAGCTTGCGTATGCACAAAAAAGCTCCGTACGCCACTTCTCACGCCAGAGTTCGGATGTACCAAGACTGACTTGACGTGAAAAAGTGCGGGCCTCCACGCAAACTTCATGGCTGGCGTACGCACGTTTCTAGTGCATTTGGTCAGTTGGCGGCACATAGAGGCAATGCAGCACAATAACTTCAGGTGTACTTACCCACGAGTCATGACGTAATATTGCAATTTGCGGCTAGTTAAAGGTGGCTTTAAACGTCAGGATGCAGGATTTGAAACGCACTTCAATCATGGGTTATTGTTTACACACGTAATGTGACTCTGTTGGGTTAACTTGAACAGATTCATAAAATTATAATAGCTATATTGGAATCAAGGAAATCGGAAGCCCCAGTAAAATTATATTCAGGGATGACTGCTTATTAAACATTGCATAATTTCGGGACTATGAATGTCATTCATGCTAATAGATATCCCATGATATGTTTGTCGCTCAATTCATCACAGTGATATAATGAGACTAGACTTGTTGGTGTTGCGTGGAGTAACCATAATTTTTACTTGAAATCAATCAATCAACCAGTTGGTGGATTTCCCATTGCGTACATATTATTAACACCTTGGATGTATGAGAACAGCCAATCATCAACATGTATCCAAAAATGAGAATATTAAAGCATGCACAAAAGGTGGCACTAATCAATAGGTTGACAATGGCAGTGTTGGCGTTGTAGGAGGACATCGCGAATGGTTGCATTAGGAGGGAACGGGTGTTCCATGAATATAATGATTTTTTTTTGATGCCCAAATGCGCCTTACAAATATCGTAGCAAGGTGGCCAGGGGCAACCCATGACTCCTTCATCCTGACTAACAGCGTGGTTGGGAATAGGCTGGAAGCTGGCAGAGTGCGTAATGGGTGGCTACTTGGTAAGATATTTAACACCTAAAGTGAATGTAGGCCTACTGGAAAATATACACATGATGTATAGTTTATGCTGTAATTATTCCAATCACTCCTAGGAGACAGCGACTTTCTTTTTCACATCCACTTTTATGTCGGACCACTTTTTTGACATCAGCGGCCCGTGTTTCTGACCCTACCGCACTTACTGCCTTTGCCACATTTGTCCAGGCAAGTTGTTTTGTTTTGGTGCCGATTCCAGTGGAAACGTGAACCAAACAAGATTTTGTGTCTGGCCTCCACCTCCGAAATCAGCACCTCCACCTTGCATGCCGAAAAGTTTTTTTTCCTTCCTTTCTCCATATCCATTCTCTCAACGGGGGCAGTACTACAGGCCTATTTATACTAATTAGCATATTCAATGTGGAGTACTTGAGGGAGGAGACAAGGCGGAGAGTCGGGCTCGTGCATGTGTGGTGAATTTCACGTTAATAGGGTTGTATAAAGAGAATGTGCATGGAAACCTGCTTATGCACAGATTGATACATCCAGATTTTTCGCGTACGCACAGAATCAGTAGGAAATCCATGCAAGTGTTAGTGCATGAGGCCCCTGGTCCTTCTTGTAGGAAGGTCATTTACAACAATGTGGTCTCAAATCAGTTCATATGATGATCAAGTCCACTGAGCCATTCCTGCATCATAGTAGATCTCAGACACATTTTAATCAGTTTGAGCTTAGAGAAGCTTTTTTCAGCAGCAGCCACTGTAACAGGGAGAGTGGCAGAGATTCTCAAAGCAAGTTGAGGTAAATTACTGCCAGCTTTTTCTCATGCAGGAAGGTCAAAAGTTCGATGTTTGTCATATTCTTTGATGGCAATGGTTGGAAATTCTGCCACCGGTTTGACACTTCTGTAGCAGGTGCTCTGTAGCAGAGGGAAATTAGCATTTTGATTAACTATTACAAGTTGGGAAAATGTGAGCTAACCAGATTTATAAATGTAAACAAATTTGCCATTATAACACCCGCTGAATAAATCTAACATTTACACATTTAGCCTGTTCTCGTCTTTTTCCAAGGATGCAAAGGATGTATTCTTTAAAGAAGAAATAATATCATGTCATTCTGTCAGTATAGGAAGTTTGATTTGTTAATACACAGGAAAGAAGTAGGCCAAAAAAGCCTAGACCACTTTTTTAAATGATTATATCTCCTGAATCCATAAGGCTACTGTAAGATCTGACATACAGTACAACTAGTGAGTTGTTTTAAGAACTTTACTGTTAGATAGTAGATAGTGTCTGCATAACATGGCAGTACATAGACTGCTTCGTTTTAACACCAGTCACACACCATAAACATCTAGTCACTATGGCAACAGCCATATATGGTGCAGGTGCATCTTCACATAAACCCCAATAAACTACACCCCTTTCGCCACAGTTCATAAAATCGGCAAAACGTGGGGGGTGTCACCCTCTTGCTGGGCGCAGTTGAGAAGTGGTAGGTATGGGTACATCCACAGGACCAGAGGGACCCTCTGGCTTCACATGCTTTGGTGGTCATGGTGAAGCAGGTGTGGTTGATTCCATTGGCTCATGTTCAGGGCATAGCCCACTGCGATTGATTCTTTGGAGCCTGGATCAGCACACGCAGTCATCCTGCCACTGGGCCTGATACTCGGCCTGTGGTATCCACAATGACACGCTGGACCTACTTGCGACCCTCAGTGTAGCTCTGCATGTACACATTATCTTCAGGCCTTGTCAGCCTGACATTATCAGGTTCATTTCAAACAGTAATCACATCCTTGGTAGAAGTAACCCAATCAGTACTTAGCCATATTTTACCCAGGTTCTCAAAGCACTAATATAGCACAACAATATGTTTCCCCACCACCAACAATATCAGGAGGATCAAGCAGGACTTCTATGCCATTGCCAACTTCCCTAACATCGTAGGAGCCATAGACCGTACACATACACCAACTATCCCCCCTTCAGTCCATGAGCACACATAACAGAAAATATACATATTCCATTAACATCCAGGTTGTAAGTGATCATAAATGTTCATAAATGTTGTGGCCAAATATCCCGGATCTGTTTACCACAGTTTAATGTTCCGCAATAGTACCATCTATAGTAAATTAAGTAATCAAGCCCTTGTAGGTGCATGGCTACTCAGTAAGCATTTTTATTTAGTTTCGACATTGACCTGCTGAGTTACGTAATGTACAATGCATGTTCATGAATAGGCCTACAGAGTTATGCTTCTGCAAAATATTTAACTTAAGGTGACCGTGGATACCCACAACAGCCGCGGCTGATGACACCTTTCCAGAACCCAACAACCAACCCGCAGCAAAATTACAACCATTCACACATTCGGACAAGGAGGGTGATTGAGCGCTGTTTCAGAACTGTGAAAAGCTGAATGCCCTGCTTGGACCATACAGGTGGGGCACTCCTATACTCACCTGAAAAGGTCTGCAAAATTGTGGTGGTGTTGCATCATGCACAACATCGCCATCCGCTATGGAGTGCCAATAGAAGCGCCACAAGACATGAAGCTTCCAAACAACCACTTTGATGCCTTACCACACTGCCAAGAACAAGAACTTGTTATATGTGTACATGTATGACTATTATCATTGTAGTTTTGTTATTGTGGGTCTGTGTTGGGTCACCTTTGTCTGCTTGAGGACTTTTCTATGAACTGTTGCAGCTCTCTGGGGTAATGGACTAAGTGATTGTTGATTGAATGATTGGACTGGGGCTACGGGGCGGCTGCTGATTTGGCCAATGGGAAGGGGAATTCCCTTGTTATAGGCGAAAGCACTGAAGACAGGGCAGAGGCCGGGGATCACCTGATGACGACGCGACAATCAGCTGAGCTGAGCAGAGGAGGGCCAATGGCTGGCGTACGGACTAGGAGTTGTGTGCTTGCACGCTAGCAATAAAGGAAACTAAAACTTGCCATTTCAATTGTTGTATGTCTGGGCCAACACTGGGCTTCCTGGTCTTGAAGCTGTTTTTTTTCCTTCCGAGGGAGATCGCCATGTGGGACTGCGTTGCCTGACAAGAGAGGAGCCGTGGATGATATCAGAAATGCAATGCGTGTTCACAAGGAAAGTATCCACTGGGGGACATGATTCTGAATGAGGTTTCTTCCTAGAAAAACAGGCAGTTTTCCTCAGTGATACCTGAGGATTCTTCCTAGAATTTACACAAACCAAACAAACGGGGAGTTTTTCCTCACCCCTGTTGCTCCCTGGGGTCACTAACAACCCGACTGTGCTTCCGGATTGCAAGGACTGTTGACCTGTGTTCACCCAAGAACCTGCATCAACAGGGCATTGCGTCGTTCTAGCGCCTCTGGATTACAAGGACTGTTGACCTGTGCTCACGCAAGAGCCCGCATCAATGGGGCATTGCTTCATTGTAGCACCTCTGGTTTACAAGGACTGTTGACCTGTGTTCACGCAAGAGCCAGCATCAATGCGGCACTGCATCGTTGTGACATTGCATTATTACGCAACGCAAGAGCCTGCATTAACGGGGCATTGCGTCTCTACGTAATTTTGTTATTGTCTTCATCCGCTTCGCCACTGGACTGCAAGAAATGTTGTCTTGTGTTGTTCTTGCCAAACTGTAAAGCACTTTGAGCTACATCTTGTATGAATTGTGCTATACAAGAAAAGATTATTAATATCATTATTTGGGTTGAACAACCATCACTTAAAGTGACTATTTCATGAGCGCTGTTGTTTTTTTTCCGTATTGTGGTTCAGCGTGTGTTATTCTTGTGTGATTTTTGCAGTCGATGATGGTGGCCAGACTGGCAGGAGCACCTTACTGGCAGAGTTACTCAGCAGAGTAACAAGCTGCAGGTGCGGTAGCTGGCAGAGTGTGCCAGAGGGCGTGGCAGGTGATTGCGAACAGGTGTGGTGGAAAAGTACCCCAGACTGAAGAGACAGCAAGCAGGCTCATGACATGCTCGTATTTCTGTATCACTGTGCAACCTTAAACTTGACGACCAGCAATGTACTGGTAAAATTTCTTGACTGCAAAAACTGATGGCTAGTGCCTCTTTATCAATTTGTGCATAACTTCTCTCCGTAGAAGACAGTGTTCTGGACACAAAGCAGATGGGGGCTTCTCGTCCATCCAGTTTCATGTGGAAGAGTAGTGCCCCCAAACCATACGGTGACGCATCACATGCAATTGCAAGTGGTTTGCTCTCATCATAGTGGATCAGCTCACCATCAGCTTGCAGTAGTTGTTTTGCAGCAGTGTAAGCCTTTTCATGTTTGTCAGTCCACTGCCATGATGTGGATTGGTAAAGGAGACAACGCAAGGGTTCCAGGACCGTAGCTTTGCTAGGCAGGAAGCAGGTGCAAAACTTGAGGAGACCAAGGAAGGATCAAAGCTCTGTTTTGTTCTGGGGTGAAGGCGCCTTCTGAATGGCTTCTACTTTTTCACTGGTTTTTCGCACACCATCCTTGCCTACCTACCTAAATATGGTTGAACACCTGGGATGCCAGCAAGAAGGGTGTCCATGAAGTGCTGAAATATTGACACAGCTGTCGACACCCTAAACTGCAGGCGATGGGCCTGGAACAGTCCACGACGGTAAGCTTGCTTGAGATCCAGTTTACTGAAAAGAAACCCATTTGCCAGTCTGGAGAACAGTTCCGCCACAGTAGGCATGGGATACACATCAGGCTTCACCACTGTGTTAACGGTGCAGCGGTAGTCGCCACAAATTCTTAGGCTGCCATCTTTTTTTGCTACTGGCACGATGGGTGTGGCCCACCTCGAGGTCCACACTAGCTCAAAAATGCCTTGAGCCACCAGCTTCAAGTTCCTCATCTAACTTGGGATGAAGAGCAAATGGCACAGGCTGGGCTTTGAAAAACTTGGATGAAGCTCTGGGATCAATGTCAATGGATATTGAAGGTGTGTGTGAAATCCCTAACTCCTGAAACACTTCTGCATATTCCATCAGGATGGACTCTATACATTTTATGTGTACTTGATGCACCCCAATCACAGAGATAAACCAGCCTCGCAAAACCCTGATCTGTCATCAGTTGCGCATTGCTGAAAAGCTATTTTATGGGCGCACAGCGCTTTGGGATATAACGAGGGGGATCCCCCTCTTGATGAGTCGCTGTTAGGGGAAGATGGCTATCCACTAAAGGCATGGTTATTAACACATACATCATGCCAACAACAGTGCTTAAAACATCTTCAAGCTCCAAAAAGATGTCCAATTGCATACGACTACCAATCTGATTATTTACTAAGTGCAAAGACATAAACTGATACATATTTTGCAATAATGCACATTTATTGAGCAGTCAGTTTTTTTTTTAATAAACATATACACATTGTTCATAACCAAAGGGAAATTATGTGTTTCACACAAGTGAAAAAAACAGACCTAAATATCCATCCCCAAAGATTAACTGCTCATGCACGAGCAGATTGGTGTTCAAAGAAAAACGCTCCTGATGGGAAACATGCCATCGTAATAGCAACAGGCCGGATGGCTGCTTGCCTACGCTGGATTACCCCAAAGACTTCCTTACCTTGTCTTGCATGTTGTGTATGTGATGTGTGTATGTGATGTGAATGTTTGAATATGTGCTCTGTTGCTGAGGTGTTTTTTCCTGTCCCACACCATGCTCCCATAAGAGCATGGTCTGGGGGTTGTTTTTTTTCTCTCCTCCCCTCTCCTCATGTGATGCTGTATTCTTACACCCCTGTCTTCCCATCCTGTCTACCCCCCTGTCATATCATGTATGTTTGTTTTTTATGTGGATGGATTGATGGCTAATTTCGCTGGCCTAAAAACCAGTGACAATAAAGGGTTATTTGACTTGACTTAACTTGAGGTAAATTAGGACCAACCCTTTTGAAACATGCGCCAGGTGCAATGTTCACTTTTCCCGTCGTCAAAATAGCATATCGTCTCGTGAACGCCCCCAAAGCAACTTGCGCGACAGACTTCAGACAATGTGCATATGATTGTGAAAATACAGCCCTTTAAGTTTAAATGGCCATAAAATCTAAACCGCTTAATATTTGGATCTGAAACTTCAGGATGTTTCATTGGTCCCATATAGGTATATTTGGTGCAATTTTGAGCAGAAATCTCAACTGGTGCCCATGGAAGCACTGGTTGAGTTGGCATGGAATGGCCTATATATATATTTATGTGCAGCAGATTTTGTAATGACGCTATTGAAACTGATAGCGCTGCTATTTTTACCTTATCATATTTTTTGCACAACCCTAGTGTGTACAAGGTTTGTAAGATTTGCCTTATGTGCCTTACAACCACAACTGGAATGTAAAGCCACTAGTGTAAACAAGGGAAGTAAGGAAGGCCAACGTCTGGAAATACACCACGTTTCATGACATCAGGTCCATGGTTGTGCTGTGAATTACTATTACTAATGTCTACAGAACTATATTTCAACCAGAAAGACTTTGAGTATATGGTAACACAATAATTATTTATTTGATAACATGTAACGATATGGCACAACAAACTTTGGCATAGGTCCTGTCCTTTGTCCTGATCAATAAAACATGAAAACTGAATAGATGCTGACTGTAGTAGTAGTGGCAGGGCATAATAGTAATTCCCCCTGACAAAAGGACAAGGACCCACTGGTGGTGATCAAAAGGTAGACAATGAACTTTCAGAAACATATGATGGATAACAAACATTGAATACGATACATAATGCATTGAAAAGGGAAACAGAGGATTCCAAGAGCACAACTCTGGGTCCCCCCGGAGCACCGGGGCAAGGAAAAACTCCCTAAATATTCTTAATGAGGAAGAAACCTTGGGCAGAACCACGTCTCTAGGGGGAAAGCCTAACTGCCTGAGGCTGAACTGGTGCTCAATGAGCTGATAGAGTCCAGGTTGTCGCTCAGGTGACAGGAAATCCAACATCCGGGAACAAAGCAGTGTCACCCCAATGTATGTGGCAGAGAATTGAACTGTTCATGGAGGGGCTGTAGCTGGAATCCCGAGTGAGTATATGGAGGGATCCGGAAGGATAAGGAGGAGACCAGAAATCCGAGGTCGATCAGTGGAGATGCCGAGGTAGAGGAGACATCGGGAGGCCAGTGAAGAGGCAGACGTAGAAGAGACATCAAAAGATCGATCAAGAGGCATGGCGGATTAGACATCATCGTCAGGACCCACTGGACACGGACAGGACCCTTGGATGGATGCTGGGGTGGGAGGAGGGCGAACAGCGGAATACACCTGTGAGCAGCAAAGCAGGTAGGTAAGATGACGTATTTAAAGACAGATGTTACGTGCTGATTGGACGACAGCTAATTGATGACGCGCATTACGTCTTCCTGGTAGAACTTCACGCTATGCTTACATGGTTTAAAACATTTTTTCACACATTCTCTGAGTGAGCCCATGTTACAGTATGTCACAAAAGTGAGTACACCCTTCACATTTTAGCAAAAAAATGCTATATCTTTTCAAGGGACAATACTACACAAATGAAACTTGGATATGTTTTTGAGTTGTCAATGTACAGCTTGTGTACCAGTATTAATTTGCTGTCCTCTGAAAACAATTTTACACACAGGCATTTTTGTGTAAATAGCAGGCCACAAAAGTGAGTACACATCATTCAACCATAAAAACCCACTTGTCCAATTCATCATTTTTGTGTTCTGGTCTGCTCAACTGGACCATACAAATGTATGTGTCATGTATTCGAGGTATTCATTTTATTTTTTTGGCTATAATCCACTAAATGACCAACATGGCTCCTCATGGCAAAAAAGAAAACTCAGGATTTGAGGAAAGGACTTGTTGCTTTATGGCCTAAATGATGGCGTATGCTATAAAAGATCAGCAACAGAACGAAACTACACCATCATGGCTTGAGTCATTGGGTGGTTTTCCAAAACGGGTGCATAGTCAAAACTGGCATTGACAGGATCAGTCAAAGAAGTTGGGTCCACACTCACACACATCGCAGTGTCAGATGCAAAAGTTCAAAAAACGAATGCACAAGTTCAGCCAGCATTGCTGCAGAGATTGCAGAGGTGGGAGTTCAGACTGAAAGAGCTAAAATAATATGCCACACAGTGCAACAACTCGGTCTTCATGGTCATCCTTCCAGATGAAAGCCTCTTTTAAAACTTGATCACAAAAAAGCCTGAAAACTGCGGAAGACATGCAGTCCAAAAGCATGAATTCCTGAAACCATACCCTGTGGTCTGACGAGATTTGGATAAACTTTTTTGGCTTAAATGATGTCAGGCATGTGTGGCAGCAGCCTGTTGAACAGTACCATTATAAGTGTGCCTTGCCTACAATCAAGCCCAGTGGTGGTAGCATCATGGTTTGAGGCTGCTTCAATGCTGCCAGCACTGGGCAACTGCGGTTCATTGAAGGAATCATGGCATTCTGTGGCATTCTGAAGCCGAACATGATGCCCCCCTTCAGAAACTGGGACACACAACAGTTTTTTTCCATCGTGATAACAACCCCTACGACACCTCCAAGATGACCACTGCCTTCCTGAAGAAGTTGAAAGTGAAGGTAATGGAGTGGCCAACTATGTCTCCAGACCTGAACCCTATTTAGTACCCGTGGGGCATCCTTAAACAGGAGATGCCATCATGGAGGAATGAAAAAGGATCACAAAAACAACTTGTGCAGCTCTGGTGAATTTTATATTAAGGCAGTGGTACATAACAATGGTGCTCACTCAAAAAATTAATGGTTTTGACACAATTTGGACATGTTAACTGTGGGGTGTACTCACTTTTGTGGCCTGCTATGTACACAAAAATGCCTGTGTGTAAAGTTGTTTTCAGAGGACAGTAAAATAATACTGCTATGCAAGCTGCACACTGACTACTGAAAAACATATTCAAGTCTCATTTGTGTAGTATTGTCCCTTGGAAAGATATGGCCCATTTTTTGCTGAAATGTGAAGGGTGTACTCACTTTTGTGACATACTGTAAGTATGACCACTAACTGAATTTCCTTTTATTTTTGAAAACAATGAATGCAAAAAAAAAAAATTATAATAAAAAATGATTTTGTCAATATCTTTGGTCAACAACAAAACCTTGCAGCAAATTTGTGGTTTTCGCTTAGATCCTCAAAATTGGGCCAACCCATTTTCCCTGAGAGGTCCTATATGAATGCATTAGCATCTGTATGTTATTAAACTATTTCAAAGTATATATGTACTATTATATATGTGAAGTACTTCACTCAGTATATATGTAGAGGGCTTTTGACGTTTACTTGTTTGGGATGTACAGTAGATTTATTGAAATAAACTGAGGCTGTGGTAGCATATAAAACAAAACAACATTAAAAATGTTGCATCCATAGTAGAAAAGAATCCCCTAGATCAAGCCTATGTTATCGAATTTTATCACGCCAAGGACACAATGTTTGGAAAGTGGATTTACCTTTGAGGTCCTCCTGCCTCCTAAGGAAATAGTGTCTTTGCTGCACTGCTGTAAGCCAAGGCAAGGCAAGTTTATTTGTATAGTGCATTTCATACACAAAGGCAATTCGGTGTGCTTAAAAAAATAAAATAAAAGCAAAGAACAATATTTAAAAGCACAAAAGATGAAATCAGTGTAAAAAATAGAAGTAAAATAAGTATGAGGTAATTAAGACATACAACCTTAAGAAAATAAGTATAAATGAGTAATTAAAGGTTAATCATTAGTAGAAATCATTTGAAAAGATAAAATGAGTGTAAATGCCTAAAAGCATGTATGTAAAATTTATATAAATCATTAAAACAAAGAACCTGAAAACATTTCTTAACAGGTCTTAAGTCTAGATTTGAAACTGCCAACAGTAGGAGCAATTTTTATGTCTTCTGGAGTTTCCAGAGCTGAAGAGCTTTGCAGCTGAAAGCTGCTTCGCCACATTCCATTCAAACTGTACAGTACTTACTACTCAGTACAGTACTAATTCACAGTCTGAAAAGAAGAAAATAGCAGAAGCAGAATAGCAGAAGAAAGCAAATTCTGATGTATCTGATATGACGTTACAGAAACTGCTGAGAAAGTAGCAATTTGTAGTTTGTTGATTTTATGGTCAGAAGGTGAAAGTCCACAAGCCTAATTAAACAATAATGTGTAAAACACAAAATTGGCCCAGCATGACCTCTGCAACTATATTGGGCCATATCTCAGAACCACCACATGCCACTTAATACCTGTTTTGGTGTGATGGGTCACATATACACTTGGTGTTTTATCATGATAATATTTTAATTGTCTTTTTTTTTATCAAGAGCATGATCCAGCAGCACAACCAAGTACTGACATGATTTCTATTGGTAAAATTCTATGGGGAAAGATTCATTCATTTCCTTTCAGCCTTTCAGACACTTTTTTTGCATCCAGCCATTTGTGGCAATGTTGACCAGTTTGGGGAAAGTGACTATAACAGAGATTAAGACCTGTGGTATTCTATAGTACTTGGCTGCTAGACAACTTGGTGCAGAATCTAGTATGGCTTGAGCATCTCTAATCAAGTAACCTTGCCATTTAGGTGCAGGTTCAAGGTATTTAAGATCTTTATGGCACCGTTTACCATAAATTTGTATGCGAGTGTAAAATGGTACTTGATATTGCATTTTTGCCTGTATTTATTTCTGGAACACCCTGTATATCAAACAGACTTCCTTGAATATCTTCCATAGCACTGTTTACAGCGAATGTGTGTAGCCTAAATGTAAATATAAATGTTACTACTTGACATTGCTTATTTGCCAGCATTTATTTCTGGAACACCCTGTATATCAAAAAGTCTTCCTTGAATATCTCCCAAACCATTTGATTCTCCAAAATGAAACTTTGCAGGCATAATTGATACTTCTTTGCCTAACAGATAAAAAAAAATAATCAAAATTGATCGATACTCATTGTCTGAAAAATTAGGTCAAAGGTCAAGCGCACATCAAATGACCTTAAAAATGCAACGACCTTGAAAGGTCATCGTGTTATATATAATTTGAAAGGGGAATGTCTCCCCTTTGTAATGATACCAAATTTATGAAAATCGAGTAATGGGTTTGCAAAATGTAGCCACTTTTCTGTTGCATGGTCACTAATTGATGCAAAAACGGTGACATTTTCAAAACTCTCTAGATTCGTGAAAAATGGTCCGAATGAGCTGAAATTTGGTATATTGTCATTTCTCAAAGATACCCGTGAGTATGCCAAATTTCATCAAAATCGGAGGGGGGGTGGAAAAAAATTGAGTGGTTTGGCATGGAATGACCCAATTTCATTTGGGGGTGGCATATTCCTTTAACATTGGAGTAATGTGGTCAGATCTTTTTGTTCTTGTAAGAACCCTTGCTGCTGCATTTTGGATCAATTGAAGCTGACTTTTTAGGAAGGCCTATGAAAGGCCATGGCAGTAACCAGCCCTACTGGCAATAAAGGCACATACATGTTTTTCTACATCTTGTTTTGACATACGACCTGAAAGTTTAACAATGTGTTTTAAGTCACAGAATGCATATTTAGTGACTGCGTTCAAATGACTGTTGAAGGTTAGTTCACTGTCAATAAAGACACCAAGATTACAGTATCTTTTGCCTTAAGTTTCTTAGCCTCAAGAGCAGTGGTGATCCCAATTCTTTCTTACCTTTTCCCAGATATAACTACTTCAGTTTTATCTGCGTTCAGCTAAAGGAAACTGTGTGACATCCAGTTGTTAATTTGGTCAATACACCCATAGAGAGAGTCAAGGGGGGCATGGTCATTAGGAGACAGAGCTAAGTAAACTTGGGTGTCATCAGCATAGCTATGGTAATTCATTGAGTTGTTCTAGATGTTTTGCCCCAGCGCAAGCATATAAAAGTTGAATGGTAATGGTCCAAGGATTGACCCCTGTGGGACACCACATAGATGCTGGGGTACAGTTTCCAATAGCAACAAAAAATCTCCTATGTTGTAAGTATGATTTTAACCAACTGATAACTTTACCAGTGAGTCTAACCCAATGTTCCAGTTGATGTAGCAGTATGCAGTGATCAACAGTGACAAAGGCTGCACTAAGGTAACATGGTAAACCAGCCCCTCGTACTTCATTTCATTTTGTACAGATGGTCTGGCCTTGCTGGAGGTGGGGATTTCTTCCTAGAGGCGTGGACTGCTGAAGTTTAGTGTGAAGTGGCTCTGCCTTTACCCAATCACTAACGTCTCGTCACATATGCAATTAAGCCTACCTACGCACTACAATCGAAATATAGCACACAAAGTCAATGTCATCACTCATGAACACTCCCTCTGTTCGCTGATTGGCTTGGATTTGCTTGGCCCGAATACAAGAATGTCAACAGCAACAAGGCCAGACCCTCTGTACAAAATGAAATGAAGTACGGCTTTTGAAGCATGGATCTAAAGCTGATGCAATGTACAACTAGTTCTCAATTTGCTTGTACCGTTTCTCAAAATCATCCAGGAACACCTTCTTCATTACTTTAATGAGCCCTGTGAGTCAGTAGTTGCCTCAAAGTGCTTTTTAAGTTCAGCTCTGAAGGAGGCAGTCATGGAAGTCGTGGGCTGTTGTATAACAACTTTGACAGGTGCAATCACTTTGACCATGTCTACAGCACTGCAAAGATCACTTTCATTAAGAGTGCTCACCTCTCCTTTTCTTATCTCCCTTGACATGAGTGTGACAAACACAGCTGGTTGTTGTGTCCAAAAAAACGTTCAAGCATGTCATGAGAACTCTTCCATCAGGTGGTAACGCCCTTAATGAGCCTGTGGGGTGGCAATGCCATTTGTTGTTAATTCTGTCTAACGAGTGCAAGGCTCTTAGCCCTCTCTGAGCATCAAGTTCAGCTTCAGCGGCATGGTAGTAGTCATGTTTTTGGTGCTACCTGTATAATTAACTATAGTTTACAGACAGCTTCAGTTTTATCCAGCTTACCGTCCTGCATGTAAAAGTCAAATGACTTACAAACTGTGGGAGACTGTAGTCATTCCTTGGCCATTAAGTGCCCCTGGCAGGAGTGCCGTGCGACATTTTAATGCCATCTCTAGACTCAAGGAAAAGGCCCTTCCGACCAACCGTCGGCTCTGCTGCTCTCCAATGTAAGATAATTGCAATAAAATGGACACGCTTTCACTCCTAATTCAAAGCAACTGGATGTACAGGGATTGTTCCGCCATCTGCATGACTGACACCTGGCTGGATAAGAGCTTTCCAGATGCAGCGGTCACACCTCCGGGTTTTACGACACACCGGGCTGACAGGTCAGCAAAACTCTCACTGAAGTCCAAAGGCGGTAGCATATGTTCCACGCTTGTTTCACGCTAATGCACTAACTCAACTATTGTGCAACAGTTGTACTTTCTGGATCTGGATTTGAACTCTACCACATGTCGTCCCTTCTATCTACCTGCATCTGTTGTGCTAATTGGTGTTTACATTCCATCGCAAGTTAATGCTACTTACTCCACCAGTAAACTAGCACACCACATATCTGAAGTTGAAAGATTGTATCCTGACTCTGTTATGATTGTTTTGGGTGTCTTCAACCACTGCAATCTGACTGAAGTGATTCCTAATTACATGCAACAAGTGACATGTCCAAATAGAGGAAATAATGTACTAGATCACTGCTATACTACCATTGCTTCAGCTTACCCGGCATATCCGAATGCTACACTGAGAAAGTCAGATCATGCAATGCTTTTCCTCATTGTGGAGTACAGACAAAAACTAAAGACTGTGAAACCAAAGTCCAGGGGCAGGATTCACAAACAATTTCTTAAGATAAAACCTAAGAGGGTTTTTAAGGAAAAAAAAGAGAAGTTCTTTAGAATCATCTTAAGTGGAACTCCCTAACATTTTCGTAAGAACAATGACATTTCTTACGAACTTCTTATTTTTTTAACTCAAGAAAAACACAAAAACACTCGACCCTAACGTAAAGATGGAGGCCACTGCAAAACGGTCCAAAAAAAAAATTCTAAACAAGAGCTGGAAGTATTAATTGAGGAGGTTTCAGTCAGAAAAAAAACTCAACAATATTGGCATTACAGCGGAAAACAAAAAGAGAGGGTGGGCTAGGGTCGCCCAATCTGTCTCCGCTGTGGGAGGGATATTGCGGGACAGTTAGTCAGTTAAGAAGAAGTGGGCCGATCTCAAATCTCAAGCTAAAAATAAGGGGGCGGATAGGGCAAGGGAGCAAAAAAAGACGGGAGCTGGTGACATACATACATCCAGCTGGTGACATACATACATGGCCACATACATCTTGATCCTTTGGAGGAGAGGATTGTATCTATCATCGGAGAGACGTCCGTGGAAGGAGTTGTAGGAGGAGTTGATACGGGAGCGGGTGACATCAACAAAGAAGGTAAGCTAATTTAATGTAGCCCAGTGTTAGCATTAAACACCCAATGGATCTTGTTGTTACAATGTATGAAGACGGAAGGTCAAGGCTACTTTCTATTCACATTATCTGCCGTCATTCAATGATACAATTTGTCAATTGTAACTAGGTCTAATGCCAGATTTACCAGTGGTGTTGACTTTAAATGTTTGCAACAATATTAGGCAAACATCACCATTCATGTTACAGTCATAAACTAGATGTACCGCATAGTGGTACAGGGTATGACTGCCGCAGTGTATTGAAATGTGGGAACTGTTGGTATGATGAATGTGTGGTAGAGCAGTGTTGTGAGGTGAGAAATTGTGTGGAAATGATTTCTTGGAAGTGGGCATGGATGTGGGTTTTGAATGAATGACATTGTGTGTGTTTGTGTAGTGTGTAAGAGTGATTTGTGAAAGAAATAAGCAAAATGGAATTTTGTACAATTACAGCGCCCCCTATGGGTCCAATTATATGGCATATAGTGTGTGCTGATCGTGCATGATATATTTTGTGCAGTTCCCACCTTCTTGGTCCAAGATATTGGCAATTCAAAATCCCAATTCTTGCCTTTACCCATATCACTAGGTGGCGCTATGCTTCAAGTGAGTGTTTAAAGGGCATCTTGCAGGTTAACCACCACTGTCGATTAGTAGGTACTTAAAGCACTCAAGATATGTATACCATTTAAAAAATTTCTCCAAAATCTGTTTAAGACCATTTATTGTCCTTTTTGCTTTTTAACGAATTTGGTGATGACGTCGCATTGGGGACTTGAGAAGGTAGCCTCAGCAGAGACTGGTTCTAATCTATACGATCTTTGCTAGAACTGCCACTAGCTGGGATGAGGAAGAGGTTGCAAGAACCATAAATAGTATTTACGCAGCCACACAGTTTTGAACCTGTTAGACGTGAGTGTCTAAATGAGCAATTGCCAAGAACTGATGGTCATCAAAGCCAATTCAGTTTGTGGTCGGAGAATGAGTGGAGAGTTGGTGAAGCCTCCTGGTGAGTTGCTATCATTTAGCAACGCAGCAATGAACGCTGGACCTAGTGTACGATCAGCAGTGCATACAATAAAATGTTTTACTGAGTGTGTAACAAGTTGTCTTTATATCTAGTGACAGTGGTTATGTTGTTAGTCCAGATAAGTGCCGGTATACTCTATTTGCGCTTAAGTTCTCACTTAAGTTATCTCACTTTGCATCTTCATCTAGTAGTTTAGCTAAATGTTGCAAACTTTGCCGCCACCGAATAGGCTGTTCATATCTTCACAATGTTTCTTCAGTATGATTAATTTCGTAAGGCAAGACAAATTTATCTATATAGCACATCATTCATACACTCCTCATCACTATCATCAATACCGCTTACCGACAACGAGAGAATAAGCGTCCCTGTTGCTGTGTTTCACGTTTTGTGTGGGCGGTGCTGTCCCATGGAAACTGCTGTGGAAAGCTTGTGATGTAGGAAAGTGAGTGCGTTTTGATCGCTGGTCGAGAGTCATGGACCCTGTGCCCTGTTAGATTTGTGTTTTTATAGCCAGAATAAACTCAATAGTTGACCATTGTATATGAATCCTACCAACCCACCTGCCTATAAAAATGTGCGTTTAGCTATCTGGCTATCTATACTATGCTATCTAGCGGTCTCCTATCGCCCTCCCTCTCTCTATATAAATATGTATCAGTCTATCTATGTTATCCGTATATCTATCTACATATATATATGGATTGTATGTATTGTATATGGATCGTATTTATCCATCTACTGCTGCTAAACACGCTGGCTTGTCTCTTGCTCTCGTCTGTCTCTATGGCTTTCAGTCTGTCATCTACAGGTTGTCTCCCCAATGTGACGTCACGGAATGTTTTGAGGGGCTGCACATTGCAACACTTTTTCGTATTATATTCTGTTTTGTAATACCCATCAAATACAATGGATAACAGTTTAAATGTGTATTATCAACAAGAAAGTGGTGTTAATTTGTTACTTATGAACCCTGCAACATGCCCTTTAAGGGCTGGGTCGATGCACCTCTGTGACACCGACATACTAACACAAAATAGTTGTCTTGGGCAAAATTGTTGAGTTATTTAACAAAAACAGTTTTTCGACACCTGTAGCTTCGACGATAAACATTGCTCCACTATGACGAAATGTCACAAAATTTAGTACACGTGAAAAGAAAGCTGTTTAGAGTTGGCATGTCAACTTTGAACAAATTTGAACAATTAGAAGCCAAGATATGGACTTTTGAAGAATTTTAAGCTACGTGGTAAATGTTCATTGACATTTAACTTCGAAACGGTTTATCTCAAGATAAATCATTTGATAACTTTGTGTCAACATTGTCTGTAGATGACATATACCAAATTTGGTGAGATTCACATTAACGGCCTATGACGAGTTAGTTTGGATTCGTTTTCGCAGTGTTGAAATTTCACGGAAATTGTTTTCATTGGAAGTGGACGTCAACCAGTGTTTTTAATGGGTGAGGGTCAATAGATTTCACAATAAAAACTAATTGGTTGTAAATGTCAGCATTCTCTAGATAATAGGCAAAATTACATTTTGTACAATTACAGCGCCCACTATGGACCAAATTTTATGGCAATTTCTCACCTCACAACACTGCTCTACCACATATTCATCATACCAACAGTTCCCACATTTCAATACACTGCAGCAGACATACCATGTACCGCTATGTACTAGTTTTGCACACCTTTTCAGGACTGTACTGCAACACTCTCCCAGAAAGGTCAATGCATCAAAACCTTGACTTCACAACGCCAATGCACCTCTCCACAACACTTGCATTGTGCACGGCTATAGCGCTGCTCTGCCTCTGTAGCTGGATGTAGCATTGGTGTCATCAGCCATGGTCTTAGGGGGTAGCCGCGATCACCTACCAGTATGATATTAAAGTCTGTAAGACAATACAATAACTAACTATACATGTAGTAAATTGGAACTATTCAGTGTAGTTGAATACCTAGCAACCATCTATCTGGCATTCCTCCCTCATTGAACTTTATTCCTGTCCCTGATTTCATCAGCATGAAGGAGTCATGAGTGCTCCCTGGCCACCTTGCCACAAGGTCAGTAACATGGAGTGTTGCATCACCAGATCACTTGAACGTTGATGGAGTGGTAATTTTTCCAGTTAATATAAATTTCTTCATCATGTGGTGCCTATAAAATGAGACATGGTCAATAAAAATCATAATCACTTTTAGGACTTTCTCCAATACAATTTCCATGTTGGTATTTAGGAACAATAATATAATAGTTTATACAACCTACTTTTTATTGCAATGTGTGTCCCGTCAACTGCCCCCAAAACATTAGGAAATCCTGCAATGTCAAATAATTGTTGTTTGGTTCTTATGCATTCTGCAGCTCTTGTAGGAAATTGTATGAACTGCCTCACTCTTCTGCATAGCGCGTTGGAAACATCCCTGACCACTCGGCTAACGGAGGATTGGCTCACACCCAAAGTGCCCCCTAAGACCATCTGAAATGACCCAGAGGCAAACAACCTCAATGCAGCCATAATTTGTAACACCACAGAAAGTGATGATGAGCGTCTTGTTTTCCTTTGCAGATCTCCTGACACAACATTAGCTAGAAAGAGGATTGCAGGCCTAGGAAGCCTATACTGCCTAATTTCAAAAATTATCAGGCAGTCTAAGGGGGTCCATTCTGTCTCTCAGTGGCCTTGGTGGATGTTCTTACCTTACAAGAACCCAAAGTATCTCCATCTAGAAAATGGCAGAGACAACTTTAGTAACCAATTTACTGATTAACTTAATAAACCCTGCCTACTTGATTTAATTATGGTAAATACTAAACTACAGTATGTCAGTACATTCAATAGGCCACACTGGGTAAAAGACTCATTAAATGCAAGAGGGTCTAGCTGCAGACCCATGGAGGAGTGGAGCTCCACCGGAACACGTCAGCTCCACCGGAAACACGTATCTCCACAGGAAATACGTAGCTCCACTCCACTCAAACTAGGAAGTAGTTTTGTTGATGTTTGATAACAACGTTGCAGGAATTATCGAAGTTTTTTTAAATGTATGGCAATTATATGGGGGGCGAGAGAGAGAGTATGTGTGTGATCTTCAGTCCCGTGTAGTATTTTTGCAGACATAGGCTTCATCAACAGATGACCTCTGTCTCTCTCATCAAGTCATTTTGTCATTACAGGTTTTCTCAGTTGCTTTGGTGCTTTTCTCAGATCAGAATGTAAATTCTCATAACTATTAGTTCAATCTCCACAACATTTAGTCATTTGTGCACCTCATAGTAGCAATTTCTCCTTTCTCTGAACAAATTGCAAATGCTTTTGGACATGTGTCAGTTGCTTTTATACAATACAATGTTTTTTAACATTATCATTTGCTTATGTCATGTCAGTCAAAATGAACTATACTTATGGGTGCTGAATAGTCATTCCCAATAAAACTAATAGTCTTAGTTTTATTACTTGGGTCATTACATACAAAATTGTTAAACTAGTTCTCAAATTCTTTCTTTATCATTTTTTACTGAAAATGTCTCCTAAATTGGAAGAGGGTCCCTTCTTACCCTGTAGCAAGAGAAAGCCATTTGTGCAATGGTGATTGCAAACAATGTAAGTTTGAAAAAAATCAAAGCGCTGTCATAGAGGATAACAATGTATTTGTCAATATTGAATCTGTGTCAATTGCAACAATTGACAGAGTGCTCAGCAAAATAAAATGTGCATGAAACAATTGTACAAAGTGCCATTTTGAAGGGAACAATGAAATGCAGAGGGTGGATTTGCCACTCCAGGAGATACTTTCCTTGCTGCATTGCAAGGGATGATACACATTGTGATGTAGATGAAAATATGTGGCCAAACATACAGGAACATCTGGATGTGCCAGAATGATTTACCTATTTTCAGTTACAATACATACTGTAATGCTGTTCACATTTGTGCACAGCTCTACCAAATCAGAATCAGAATCAGCTTTATTGCCAAGTATACTTACGTATACAAGGAATTTGACTCCGGCAGATGTTAGCTCTCTATACACATAACATAATACAATACAATAAATACAATAGACTAAACAAGTATGTGTACTTGTATTGCACAGTAAGGACAACAATATACATACAGGCACCCAATATGGGCAATGATGTACAAGTAGGCACATGGTATCACAGTAATACAATAAATACAATAGACTAAACAAGTATGTGTACTTGTATTGCACAGTAGGGACAACAATATACATACAGGCACCCAATATGGGCAATGATGTACAAGTAGGCACATGGTATCACAGTGGGTTAAACAACCGGTATGACAATATACCAATAAGGCATAAAGTTTTTTTTTTTTGGGGGGGGGGGGGGGGGGGGGGGGGGGGCACTTAAAAAAAAAAAAAAAAAAGTCTTGAGTTGCTGGGCAGGGGACACCTAGGCAAGTCTTTACTTGTGTCATGTGCAAGAGAAGCGCTGGGAGGGGGGGAATACAAGGGCATAACAGTAAGCATATACACATATGTGCATGTATGTATGTATGCATGTGTAGCAAAAGGGCGTTTTTTATGTTTGTTCTAAATATGTAAGTGCCTGTAGTGTAAAATGACTGTACAGGTAGTGTATAGTGCATTTTCAGGTAGTGTCAATGAGTTCTAAACTTTTTTCAGAGACAGAAGTAACTGTCATAATGAAAACATGCCAAAGCCATTTGACTGTCTTGTTCATAAATAATGGTGTCAAGACTTCACTTAAACATCAAAACAAGTATGGGGCAGGGCAAGAGCCCAGTCTAGTTCAGCCCCCCATCATTAATAAAACAGTCCCAGCTACAGTAGCCAGGATAGTCCTCTGTGGAGTAAAACCCCTGGAGGACTCCCCGCTGACCATTTCCTTTGTAGCCAGCCCCGCAGTCTTTGTACAGCCCCCCACACAGCAGATAGCGGCACTGGGAAATAGTGTAAGGCCTCCTATATTTGTCCTGGTGCTGAGGTGGCAGGCTCTTCCATTCCACCACACCTAAAATCCAATAACAAGTAACAGTAAGGATACCTACACAGATATTTTTCCTCATCACCCCCCCCCCCCACCAACCCAAATCTTTTTTTGTGCTCTTCACATTTTATTGCATTTTAACATCTGATGCAACTGTTCTGCAAATAAACTGTTACTGAACTTACTGTCAAGCCAGCTGAAGTGGGCCTCCTCAAGAAAGAGCGGCTGGCAGACAATGCTGTGGAACTTCTGGCATGTTAAGGCCAGGTTCAAGATAGCAGGATCCCCATCTTGAAGAACCACCAGGACAAAAATCCTGCTAATGATGTCGTCTGGCAACTGTGGGTATGACACATAACTCAGTTTTGGTCAGAAGGTAAAGAGTATAGTGCTGCTTTAGATGGTGGGTGGTGGTGGTGGGGGATGCAAACAAAAAGTGTACATTAGGGGTGCAAAAGACTTGGAATGCAATATTACAAGCATTGAGAGCAGTGAATCGGGAGCTTTACTTTGTGTTTATAAAAAATGTTTTATCCACATGTACCCGGGTATCTGATAAAACGAAGATGTTTCTCTGTTTCTCATCCACACGAAGACGCGTCAAAAACGAATATTCAGAAAAACGCCAAAGTGAAGATTTTTGAAAACTCCGTTTATGCATGCTGGTGTGGACAGAGATAACCGGAGATTTGCGTTTTAGAACATCACTATCTGCGCCAAAAATATTCTGAATATTCGTTTTTGACGCGTCTTTGTGTGGATGACAGGTCTAAACTTAGAGAAACATCTTCATTTTATCAGATACCCGGGTACGTGTGGATAAAACATTTTTTATAAACGAATTAGGGGAAATGTTCGGTTTTAAAAATACCCGGCTACGTGTGTACATGGCCTCAATCATGACCCCATGACCAATTAAAACTGGGCCGGACCTGCTATGCATGGCAGGACGGGCACTATAGATGATGAGCCACATATGTAAGGGACATATGCAGCAGTCAATGTTTTAACGACCCGCACCCGACCGACGTTTTCAACTAACCCGCCCCAAACTCGAACACACATATATCCATAACATTAAAACAGAACCCTAAATCAGCTTACTATAATTGTTTTTCTACACTGGCTCAAGCTATGTAAAAAGATATGACAAACCTAACATTTTTCAGGTCAATGTAGAAAACCACAACTACATGATCCAACATGGCGATAGCCGATACCAACAAGCTAGATAATTAATCATCCGTTGTAAATGTTTAACGTAGGTGTAAATGCTGCACATATACTTTACAATTAATTACGATTACAAATACTTAAGCGTTTGTAATTGACATTACTCACGTTTATTGAAAGTCTAGGAGCTCTGTCGCTGACGTCTTAGTTCGCTACTCCTCAACTTCTTCTCCAACTTTCTTCTACTGTCTATGCTTTTGGCGGGAGTGGGGCTGACGTTTTCCGGTGGAGCTCCACTTCTCCATGTGTCTGCAGCTAGACCCCTCTCATTAAATGGCGTTTCCTAAAAAAACGGAAGTTCAGGAGGAGCGTGACGAAATTTGTCACGCCCTTCTCATTAACCTTTTCCGGTAACTTATTCTCTGCTCACCTGTCAGTGTTTCTGCTTGCTTCTTTCCGCTCGCAAGGCCTCTGCTCGCTCGCCTTCCAGGGTTGCTCCTAAGGATGCCTTACTCCGACCGCTGCTCGATAGCAAACATCAACATTTCCCAACTACTTCAAACCGCCAGCAGCTACTCTAAATATTTTCTCCGAGCTTCAGTCGACCTCCCGGTATCCCTCTTCGGCCCGGGCGAATTCTGGCATCGCTACGGAGCCTACCCTTCTGCTTCTCTCCCGCTGCCCGCCAAAGCGGCCATACACCCTGCCCTTTGCATCGGGAGAGTCATTTGACTTCCACATTTGCGAGGCTTGCGGATACAAAACCAAAGGCGTGTGCTGCGCCCCCCTTAATGTCTCGCCCGCCTCCAAAGCTGTAGCGACCGCGTCGTTACACCTTCCCTATCTCCTTAATGTCTTGTATGTATGTAATGTATCTTATATCTTGTAATGTGCGCCGCCTCCAAAGCTGTAGCGACCTCGTCGCTACACCTTCCCTATCCCCTTAATGTCTTGTATGTACGTAATGTATCTTATGTCTTGTAATGTGCGCCGCCTCCAAAGCTGTGGCGCACATTACAAGAAAAAGAAGAGAAAGAAGGAAAATTAAAGATTTGTTCAAAAGCTTCCCAAATTAACCACCTTCTTCACACCAGCCCATACACTTGCATTCATGGACTTCACAATGCACCACATTTACATTCATGGTTTGCACATACATGGGCTTTGCCATATTGCACTAGCAGCTACATATACATTGGACGTTGGATTTAACTTTTTATTCAACTTTTTTTAAAAACCTTTTTGACCTTTTTTTTTCTCACTGGGACATCAACCTTTTTTGTTCAATCATTTTATGGCATGTGTTAAATAATAAAAAAAGTTTTTCCATGCATATTATCGATTTTGTCATTATTAACGGATGTATGGGTTTGAGTTTGGGGGGGGGGGGCTCAAAACTGTTCTTTGCCCAGGGCCTCAGAATCCCTAAAACCGCCCCTGTCGCTACACCTTCCCTATCCCCTTAATGTCTTGTATGTATGTAATGTATCGTATGTCTTGTAATGTGCGCCGCCTCCAAAGCTGTAGCGACCGCGTCGCTACACCTTCCCTATCCCCTTAATGTCTCAATGTGATGTCTAATGTGATTAGCTAGTGTTTGTTAGCCGTGATACTGGCTGCCTTACCTGTGCTACTTGCTAATTTCGCTGCTAATACTGCTAACTTCGATGCTAATACTAACAACGCAGCTATACTTACAAGGCCTGAATACGTGGTGGGATATTGGCAACCTTTCCTACCAAGCAAATGCAATTTACTCAGATTTTGCGTATGTTTGCACTGAATAGACGTCCGTTCGGGTAATCAGCGCACGGGAAATCGGCCGTGGCTCTTGTATGTATGTTAGCAGGCTGGTAACGACGCTAACCATGTTAAAACGCTGAGCAACTAACCGTGTTTAACAGTAATTAGCCAATGTTCGTTAGCTGCGATGCTAACCGTGCTACCAGTGTTACTTGCTGCCTTCGCCAACGTTGTTTGTGGCTATGCTGACACTGCTCCTGCCTAACAAAGTTTTCTTATTCAGCCTTCGGACGAGGGATGAAGCGTCTTCAAGCTCCAAAGGAGGTCCAGTCGTTTGCGGCCTGGCTCCTTCGATTGCTGTGGCCCGGATGAATGAGAATCTACACAGTCAAGGTCTGTTTTCGTGGTGGGATGTTAGCAACGTTTGTTACTAAGCAAACTTATATTGGCTGGTTCCTTCGGAGTTTTACTCGAATTAATTCGGTTACGTTATCTTTAGTGGCTTTGGCAACATACTTAGTTTGACTAAGGTTCCCTTTGAAGTGGTTCGTGCTGATCAGTGCCCTGATGAAGCGGCTCTTATTTCCCTATGCTGGTGCTTACACACAGTTGAATCGCCCACCACTCCGCAGAGTGGTTTTACTTCTCCATCAAACCTGTCACGGTGTACCCCGTACGCATGTGCAAACTTCGAATTCCACATTAGCAGACATCTTTATCAAATAATCTGGTCCTTAATTTACCGGGTCGTTCCTTCACTCCCATTATTGACCTTGTTCTGACACGCCCATTTTCAAAGTTGCTCGTCTTCCGCGATTGTAACATTACTTCCGGTCGGTTTGCTACAGCAAGTCAGCTACGTTGGAAAACCTTGCAAATAAAGATGGATAGCTTACTCAGAAAGACACCAAAAAAGATTGGATGGAGAGATTGTGCCTCATCACTCAAGGTTAATGAACTCCACTGGGTGGCTGGATAGCATGCATAGCATGCAGCGGTGGGCTGAGGCAAGGGGCAATTTGTCAAAAAATAAATAAACGTGTGTGCAGAAAGGGATTTTTTTTTTATTCATGGAAATGGCCATTGTATTTTTAACTTCCCTAACTATGCAGACGTTGCTTAGGATACTATTTTTCCAGCAGCATCTTATGTTTAGCTTCTGCAAGCCACCAATACAATAATTTCACCTTGGGCAATGCTGTGATTAAGATGCTAGACAACACACACGCATACAACTGCACTTGACTGAGCCGCCTGCACTGACAGCAAGCCACTGACGACGCAGCTCTCTCCGCTTCACGTGAGCCAAGTTCCTACACGAAAATGTTACAATGTTTAATGTTGTGTTTGGTGACGTTCAGAAACATTAAATGTAGAAGCGCGGAGCAGTATGGAGATTTGAGGGAAAAAAAAAACGAACGAACAGAAATGTTACAATGTTTTATATCGTGTTTGGTGACGTTCAGAAATATTACATTTAGAGGCATGAAGCAGCAGTCTAATTGCATAGCTTACTCCGATACAAGATGTATGGACCGGTATTTTAGATCGTTAGATTTCAAGTAACATCAGCTGAGTTGCATCCATAGACAGTAGAAGGTTGCATTAGGGCGTATAGTACCCTGAAATAGCGTTACAATACGGAAGCGCGTCACGCCGCCCATGGTCGGTTCCAGAATAAGGTCAATAGTCATACCTCTTCCGTTTTTGAGCCAGCATTTGTATTGAGTGAAATAGCGCCCCCTCTTCCCCTAACATTGTCCATTGGGGCTATGAGGCGAAACAAGGTATTACACTCCCGTGGCATCAAGCCGAATTGGCCTACTAGTCACCACGAATGACAAATAACATTTTGGCATTTTTGCTGGGCTGGCATGGTTTTCCCACGCAGGGACTTGGCTTTCACATAACCTTGTTATGTCTTCTTTGCAGTTGTCCTGAGGCACAAGTGTGCAGTGTCTCAACATGCATCATTCTCGTTCCATCGTTTCGTTTATTTGCCAAATAGATTTCATATGTCCGGAATCTAGCTATTTTAGTGGATCGCGTACAACATGCACATGTTTTGGTGGGTACTGGTATCCTATCGGTTCGATACTTACAGGACTTCTTACACTGCAGCCTGCGTGGCTGCAGACGGAGTACGCTTGCCAACTACTTTATCAATCACTACTGGCCAGCAGATCTCGCACAGTTTAAAGCATTGTTTACAGGTGCACACACATGGTTGGCACACGTCATTTGATGCACCAAGCTCGCTCTGCTAGGCTATGCTATTTTCTCTACTTGGTCTGCAATAAAGCTTCAAAACCAGGCTGTTTACAGCATCCATCACTTATATTGACACAGAGAAGAAGCAGGAGAGGGGAGACACCTCCTGTTGCACCCCAAGCCAACACAAACTGAATAAATACACACATGAACGTCACAGTGGGACTGGCTGTCTTCTACAGCAGCACCTATTCTATGCTCACCACTGCTTGTTTTGGGCTACTCTTCCACTGCCAGTGTAGGGCTTGGAGCCTGTGCCCCTGTTGAAGAGCGCCGGACGTTGAACTACTCGTTTACGCTACGCTGCCGCTGGTGGCGTAGAGCTTGAACCGTGCCCCTACTGGAGAGCGCTGGATGTTGAACTGCACCGCTGCTCGTTTAGGCTACACTGCCACCGCTAGTGTAGGGCTCGAAACCAGTGCCCCTATTGGAGAGCGCCGAATGTTAAACAGCACCGCTGCTTGTTTTAGGCTACACTGCGGCTGCCAGTTTAGGGCTTGGAACCATGCCCCCATGACCGCTGGATGTTGAACTGCATTACTGTGTCGCCCTCGGCAGGTGGGCAGGAATATATTTTGGA
Source organism: Coilia nasus (assembly GCA_027475355.1). NCBI lineage: Eukaryota > Metazoa > Chordata > Actinopteri > Clupeiformes > Engraulidae > Coilia > Coilia nasus. The sequence goes on from CM050211.1 coordinate 2,058,268, forward strand.
GGTTGAATGGAAAACGGGACCTCCTGGAAATGACCCAGTAGCATTTTATAGACTTATGCTTTTAGCACCACTTTGAAATCGAATAATTTTACACGTAGCTTAATAGCGCTTTGCCTGTAACGGTCATCTTATTTTTCATAATCTTAATAGTGGTGTAGCACACGTCCACTCTTGGCTGTCCAACCCGGAGTAGCCATTTGTTATGGTGCTGGTAAAGGAATTTTTCCCAGACTTCCCAATGTTTTTTCCACAAAATTGGCAAGAGTGGTTTTTCTTTGGGTAACGTGGGTGAGTGTGACTGATAAATAATCTGAGATAATTTAGTCATGTTCTGTAGGCCCAAAAAATAAGTAAATAAAATAAGTAAAATAAATAAATAAATAAAAAGGGTGGCTACATAAAGAGTAATTTATTTCGTGCAAAACATCAAAGGGCAACGCTCAGAATGCTCCCCTTGCAAATTCCCACACACTGGCAGCTATCGCGCTAGTTCCCACGCCCGCTTCGTCTGCCCTGTTTATTTCCACTAAGAAAATTGAGGAGTACCTGCGTACTCTGGTCAATGCACCAGCTCTAGCAGCAGAACTAGTTCACCTCACGGACAGTGATTTCGCTTTGCCTTCCAGAATTCTGGAATATTGGCTCCGGCTGTGGCCCTGGACCTGACTCCATTGACAGAAGCACCTTCGGTTAAATGCCTCAATGTTCTTCATCGCAAATCCCTACACATGTGAGGCTATCAGGCTGTGCCTATGCACGCTTTGTCTGACCTGTTTCAGTTAAGGAAATCGAGGAGTACCTGCGTACTCTGACCGACGCTTCAGCCGTAGCAGCAGAACTAGTTTACTTCCCAGTCAGCAAATTGCTCCCTAGCTACTGCATTTCTCTAATGATTAAAGGTATCCGTAAGGCCAAACCGGCTACTCTCGACTTTCGGCTCCCCTTCACCATTCATTTGCTGATTTCCTGCGTTCAAACCCCATACAGGCCTAACGCTGATGGCTGCGTTCTTTCTGGCGTATTTTGGGCTGCTTAGATGTAACGAATCCACGACTTCCAGTGCCAATTTCAACCCTTAAATTCACCTACGCGTCCGCAACCTACAATTCTAGATTCATTCATTATATGAATTACCGTGCCTCCGTCACCTCTCAGAATGATCCCCTCTTCATGTCCGACGGACGGCCAATTACACGCTCACTGTCCAATCCCACCTTAAATCCATAACTACTCAAGTAAGTATCCCAGCAGATTGTCACTACTCTCACTCTTCTAGAACTGGCACAGCCACCACCGCAGCATCTAACGGTCTCCCCGAGCTATTATTCAAAACCCTCGGCCGATGGTCCTCGGATGCTTATCAGTTATACATCTGACGTAATCCATCAGATCTAAAGAAAGCTCAGCTAACACTTACGTCGTGATTCGTACTACACGGTCCTGGCCAAGGGTCCCTTAAACATTTGCCTCTTTTGGGGTGCTTGCTCGGTTTTTCTCATGACACCTGCCTGCGTAGGGTCATGCGAAGACTTGTTAGCACATCAGGACCCTGGCCTGCGACCTTGCCCAAATGCGCTCTACTTGCATATCATTTAATTGTCTCACTCGCCATCAATTTAAAATATTTCACACTCTCTCATGAGATACTTTCTAAATCTTATTCGGGATCGATCATGCCTCTCGGGTGCTCGCGAGTCCCATCGGACTTCTGCCGCGCAGTCGTTCCGCTGGGGCCTTGTGGATGCACCTTGTGATCCGTCCTGCCGCAGCAGTCGGCTCTACCGCGTAGAGCCTGGATCAAGAGACGCTCGCCAACTGTATTTGTACATGCTCACCCTCATCGCCACCTCAGATCGATCCCGAATGCTTCTCGGGTGCTCGCACGTCCTGCCAGTCTTCTGCCGCGCAGTCGCTCTGTCAGGAACGGCGGATGCACTTTTTGATCCATCCTGCCGCAGCAGGCGGCTCTTCCGCGGAGAGGCTTACCTTTTTACTGTGGCTGTGTTAAGACTACTGTAGGGTTGTCTTAATGTTAAGAAGAAAACTGAGGAATTTTAAGAACTAATTTTTCAAGAATCTAAATTCTTCTTAACTTTTTCTTAGGAAAAAACATACGAAGAAAGCTAAGAAAGACAAGACAAAAGTTAAGAAAAAAGTACCACTTAAGAACATTTTCTTTCTTAAGAAAGTTTTGTGAATCCGCCCTCAGTACTGTTAAACTATGGTCCACAGCCTCCATTGAAACTTTGAGAAGTTGTTTTAAATGCACTGACTGGGCTATCTTAAAAGACGTGTAACAGCTAGGATGAGTTCACTGAGGCAGTGACATCATATGTGCGTTTTGTGTTGAAGTGCAATACAATCGAATGTGTAAAATTATATGGGAATGACAAATCCTGGCTCTCTAAAAACATTGCTGCTCTGCGTAAGAAAAAGAACTCTGCATTTAAAAGGGGGGATGTGGACAAATAATATTATAAGTCTGCCAAGTATGTACTACGCTGTCCAATCAGAAAAGCAAAATCTGACTATGCAAGGAAACTGGAGCATCAACTTTCCACCAACAACCTCAGATCAGTCTGAAAAAGTCTGAAGGAGATGACCAGCTACAAAAAACAACTAAAAAAGGGGCCTGCTTCCCAGGCCTTCCAGACAGGCTTAATGTATTTTATGCCCAGTTTGAGGACAGCCACCCTTCTCCCACTCCTCATTTTGTCATCCAGGATGTAAGAGGGCTTTTTAAAAAGCAAAGTGTAAGGAAAGCAGCAGGACCAAATCAAATCTCCCCACCTGTGTTCACCGAGATCTTCAACTCCCCTCTATGTCATTGTACAGTTCCACAGTACTTTAAAGAATCTGTCTTTATCCCTGTCCCTAAGTCAGCTAAAACGACAGGTCTCAATGATTTTAGACAATTGCACTCACCTCATTGGCTATGAAGGTTTTTGAACATCTAATACTCTCCCATCTACAGGTTGGTGTATCACCACTGATGGATCCTCATCAGTTTGCTTAAGAGGCTAATAGATCTGTTGAGGATGCCATCAGCCTGGCTGTCCTCTTCAGTCTGCAGCATCTGGAATCTAGCAACACCTATACGTGTATAATTGTTCATCGACTCCAGCTCGGCTTTCAACACAATTGATGAAAACGAATCAATTAGTTGTGGACCTGAAAAGGAGGCCTAACAAGTGCTCCTATTAATATTCTTGATCATCCCATTTTGCAGACTTACATTTCTTGGCTCTTACACCAGCAACACTCTGAAATGAGAAGTTACCAGCACTCATATAATCAAAAAGCTCAACAAAGACTGTACTTCTTAATGCAACTGAAGAAGTTTCATGTGAGTAGACATCTGTTGATGCATTTCTATAAAGCCATCATTGAGAGTGTCATCACCTCTTCCATCACTGTCTGGTATGGAAGTGCAGACAGTCGCACCAGTAGTGATGCAGATTAAGTCCATATTTCAAGAGAATCATTCACTTTGCGATACAAGAACCAAATTTGGCATGCATAATGACTAGGACCTTCTTTATTAGAAAAGCCCATTAGCCACCTGAAAATCCAAGATGGCAGCCATTTGTCAAGATAATAGACTGAAATAAAGGTTTTCAGTGTATAAATTTGATGGCTAGACATATTGTGATAATCTGGGCATCAAATAATGTGTAATGTGGCATGACAAGTTCATTGGAGCCCAAAAATATCCAATATGGCTATTTTAAACTCAAATTCTCAGTTTTTGTCATAATATTATTAGAAATTAGGTTTTATTATAGGGGACAGCTGGGTCGATTGAAATGAGACAAATGAAACAAATCGATTTTTTTTGAGATCAATGCACTTCTGTCTGTACATTCAGTGGGAAAACTGAGAAAAGCTTGTGTCTTTACGCCATACCAATCAAACGTTATTCATGAAAATCGTTTTTTGAGTCCTTAAAGTAAAATCTTACGTGTGGTCATCTTTTTGTAATCACAAGTTCTGATTGATGTTTCATGCAAAATAATATGAATTAGTACTTAAACATGTCCTAAAGTATGCATTGTTAAAATTGTGAAGAAGGCTTGCACCAGGTCGATGACTGGGATGTTTGTCAACAGAGTATGAGGATTGGGCATGTCTGCTGGGAAATCTTCAACAACGTTGTTCACTGGCCTTAAATTCTGGACCATGCTCCACCCCTTGCCATCCAATTTGAGCACCAGGTGTGTTGAAATCCTGAAGCTCCTGTTCCTTCAAGATATGTCATTCATGGCATGTTCCCAGTCTGAATCTGATGCGTCAAATGGTTTGTGGTTTTCTTTGTCCCAGCATTGATAGCCTGGGTCTCCGTATAGTCACAGTAAAGGTTGCCATATGGGTAGTTTTGTTCACACTCAAACTCAAAGCGACGGACTTGACAATGTTCAACTGGGCTAAAGGAGATTTCTCCTTTGGTGAGCTGTACAACTTCTGCTGCTCCCTTCAGGGTGTGTTCATCCTCATCCTCTAAGATGGGTGACTTGACTTGCCCATTGCTAAGCTGACTGTGGAAGCTATGACTGCGTCTGCTGTGGCTGATACATGACTTGTTGTAGCAGCTGTTGTACTGGGGAGGAGAGCCATTGTCCTTGAGACTGGAAGGGGTTGATTTGATATTGTGATGCAATGTTCTGTTGTATTGTCTGCAACTGTTGAGCTGTTGATTAGATTTTTGTGGTGATCTGAGCTGCCCTGGCAGAGGTCTGTGCTCTCTGAGTGCTTTTCTAGTTACTGATTTTATTTTTGCATGGATTTTGTAACTGTAAAAATCATAATAAACCATGGAAACACCAGACACTAACTGAGACCCCCTCTAAACTTTGTGTACTGTAATAATGCCAAATATTTACACACTTAGGATTTCTAAGGCAATATTCTATTACCTAACCCGATATTGTTTCAAATTCAGTGCCAAAAACACTATGTAAACAATTAATTTACTTATGTTGTCATAAGACTGCAAAATTTTGAATTTCTTAATACAGAATTGAATTCCCTATACCCAAACATATGTTTAGACACCGAGATCATTAAAAATGGATCATCCAATCACATTCAGGGAAAACAAACACACAGAAAGGTGGCCATTTTGGAAAATGGCGACCATAGTGTTTTTTTGCGTGGCTAACGGGCTTCTTGGAAAAAGCAGGCCTAGACCAGTTTAGGTCAATCCGCCCAACAACACGTTTCAGAGACAGCTTCTTCCCTTCAGCCATCAGACTCTTGAACACTGCTTAACTGATCTGAATGATCTAATTTATTTATTTATTTATTTATTTATTTATTTATTCTTGGACTGAGCAACTTTAACAACAACTAGATGTATAGCATAGTGGTACATGGTATGACCGCCGCAGTGTATTGAAATGTGGGAACTGTTGGTATGAATGTGTGGTAGAGCAATGTTGTGAGGTGAGAAATTTGTGGAAGTGATTTCCTGGAAGTAGGCATGGATGTGGGTTTTGAATGAATGACATTGTGTGTGTTTATGTAGTGTGTAGGAGTGATTTGTGAAAGAAATAGGCAAAATTAGATTTTGTACAATTACAGCGCCCTCTAGAGGCCCAATTTTATGGCATGTACTGTGCTTTTAGAGGTCTTTGTGCTGATCATGCATGATATATTTTGTGCAGTTCCCACCTTCTTGGTCAAAGATATTGGCAATTCAAAATCCCAATTTTTGCATTTACCCATATCACTAGGTGGCGCTATGCTTCAAGTGAGTGTTTATGGGCTGGGTCGATACGCCTCTGTAACACCGACATACTAACACAAAATAGTAGTCTTGGGCAAAATTGTTGAGTTATTTAACAAAAACTGTTTTTCGACAACTAGCTTCGACGATAAACATTGCCCCCTATGACGAAATGTCACATAATTTTGTACACATGAAAATAAAGCTGTTTAGAGTTGGCATGTCAACTTTGACTAAATTTCAGCAATTAGAAGCCAAGATATGGACTTTTGAATTTTAAGCTACATGGTAAATGTTCATTGATATGTAACTTTGAAACGGTTTATCTCAAGATAAAACCTTTGATAACTTTTTGTCAGCATTGTTGGAATTAATTTACATTTGACTGCTGCTGCCATATCGTTTACGTAAATAAGAAATAACAAAAGGCCTAAAATCTAGCCTTGGGGCACTCCACAAGTTATTTGCATAGGTTCAGACAGGACTCCATCAAAATCACAAATTTGATTTCTGTTAGATAAATATGATTTACACCATTGTAATGATGCTTGGCCAAAACCCATGCATTGCAATTTAGATAGGAGAATGGGATGATCCACTGTGCCTTTCTGTAAATCTAATAACACCATGCTGGTGTAATTACCTTCACTATCTGATATAGTCACAAAGATAAGTGAGGCATGTGTCTGTGGAATCAGCAGATCTGAATCCAGACTGGAGGTCATATAACAGATTGTTCTGAATCAAGTACCTCTCCATCTGATCAAAAAACACTCTCTCTAGTATTTTGGATACACTTGGCAGAATTGACCCTGTTCTTTGGTTTTTACCATCTGTCCTACTGTTTGTATTGAACAAAGAAAGTATTTATGGAATAAAGGAAGAATAAAGGATTATACACCTGACTATAATGCTACAGAATCCCTGACATTGTACCACTGTGTGTGTACACTTTGTGTGCACCTGCCTAAAACATGTAAAAAACAATGTATGCCCATCAAGTCCTTTCAGTCTTAAGGGTGTTTTAACATTAAAAATGTGGATGGCTAAAAAGATACAGTACTGTGCAAAGATTTAGGCAGGTGCCTTCAAACCAGCATCACACACACAGTACACACAAAGTCAGGGATTTTGCAGGATTATAGTCAGGTGTATGATCAACCAATTACACCAAATTGGTTGTACACGTCAGGAAGCATACATCCACAGAAGATCTGTCGCAGTTCTTCAGGATGTTTGGCGCAAGCTACCAGCCAAGTTCCTTCAAAAACTCTATGCAAGTACTGTGGACCTAAAAGAATTGATTCTCTTTTGAAGGCAAAGGGTGGTCACACCAAATATTGTTTTGATTTAGGTTTGTCTTTTGTTCAGTCACTGCATTTTGTTAATTGATGAACATAAATGATTAAAGGTGTACTTCCATCATGTTTTCATTAATTTTGCGGTGTTCTCTGGTATTAATAATTGCCCTGTGCGCTGGTTTTGATGAAAAAAATGTTCTAGTGCTTCCGTTTCAGGCTGTTTTAGTTTGGTGGAGGAGGTGGGGCCGGGAGAACGACACGATTTCACCAGAGGCGTGACATGCTCCCTGCAGCTTCCTTTGCCCCACAGTCAACTTGATAGCAGAGTAAGGTAAAGGGGAAAGGTGAACTTGACAGCGCTAAAACTGCACACAGAATGTCTTCGGAGATACAGCCTTATGTGTTTGATCCTGAATCCAAAGAGGAAGGAGAGATGGCACAAACACAGTCGCTTCCTGACCGTTTGTCAATGAATGTTTCAGAATGGTAATATTTGCATGACAAAAGAGTGCAAGTGCCCGGCTAAATGCAGTTCAGTCATTCATCGAGCCTACTAGTCTTATGCGAGTCAGGCACAGGCTAACATAATTTAAAGTCCATTCGGTCAGTTTCTCTTTATGCATTTGCACACGTCTACGTCACGCTGCAGGCCCTTTTCGCATTGGGTCGTTTTTCCCACCTATTGTCTTCTTTTGACTGATATAGAAAATGGGGGTAGAAAAACATTTTGATATGCAGCATGCATATGCAACTCGGGGTGACCTATCGTATTTCAAAAGAGCAAGTACTAAACGGTTTCTCGTGGAAGTACACCTTTAACACTTCCATTTTTGAAGGTATTCCTAGTTGACAGCATTTTTTCTCAGTGGTTCGTTTTGAATGCCAGAGCCTTTGTTGTACTACCAATGGAATGTGGAGTTTCTTCGAGCTGTTTTAATGGTTTAAAAATAGCGTAGTCGTCATGCTTCGTCTAAGGGCACCTACCACTTCCATTGTTAGCCTTCTGGGTCAAACTATAAAAAATAGTTAAACTCTGAATGCAACAGGCTAAATCAATTTTGCTCCTCAGTACACATACCAACTCGGTATGATGTTTTAACATGCCAATTTTCATTTTACACCGAAGTTCTCCTTTAACAAGAAAAACACCCTTTAGAAACATTTAGAAGCATTGCAAACTGAACAGCCAAGTATTCAGTATTATAAGTACCATTCTCTGTCCATTGACATATCTAAGTGTCATGGACAGTAGTTGTGTGTGAAGTGTTTTTTTTAACTCTATTTACAATATTCTTGTGAGGTCAATTTACTTTGTGAATGTTGTTCCTTAAACATTAACAATAAATATTAGGGCGCTTTCACACCACTACTTTGATCATTTGGCCCAGACCAGGCAGTAAAATTGTTTCTATATAGCATACATATAGTATGTGTTCTGTTTTCACATCGGCAAATGAACCAAAATTGTTTCCTCATCAATACCTTACATTACCTTAGCTACCCATAATGCATTTCGAACAGTTTGTTGATACAGAATCAAGAGGACAAAGAGCACCTCTTGTTGGAGGTCTTGGTATGCTTAATTTAGTGAGCAACCCAGTTCGATTGATGCTTTCACACCAACGGAAATGAACCAAATTACAAGCTTTTGGTCCAAATGGTAGTGTTCATTTTGTTATCCTTTTAAAAATGTTGTCATCGTCTCGTGTTAAATGCGATTTAGTCAAGGTATTTTTGACCTTGTCTTATATTTTTTATCTTTTCTTTTTGTCTTACAAAAAATAAAACCCCCTTTCATAGACATGCACATCTACCCATGTGGCAAAGATGCCATGATATTTGCCCAGTGTGGCCATAAAAAGCAGCCTGTATAATGGGTCTGCCATAACACCATAACTATCTGTTTACTTTCGAGTGTAGATCCCTAAAATCAGCATTAGCTTATAACCAAAACGTTTGCTAAAGTTAACTTACCTCAATGTACTACTTGTTAGTCTTGTCATACCGTTGATGGTTTTGTGGTTTTATTCCTCGATATTTTAAATCTGTACACCTTCCCATCAGATAACCTAATTTATAAGTGTTTCATGTCAGTCTGATGATATCTCAAATGGGACCAATTTTTTGTTCCTAGTATATTTGATCCAGTCATTCTCTGAAACAGCTAGTACTAATGAGCACACAAATAAGCAGACACCTAGATCAGCTAATTAGTGAAATCACGTGCAGCAAAGGCAGAATGAACACATGGCAGTGTTTCCAATTTCTGAACCCAGGATTGATCTCTACCTCTGGGGAGAGAATGTTCAAATTCAATGATTCCTTTCGCTTCTGCTGGCAGCTTTACTCACATAGTATCACTGGTGGGTGTGGATATATCTCTGCACATTCGCATTCATTTGCTTGTCATGCAGTGTCAGATGTATCTTGTCACTGGTTTAACCCACTACCTCCCATATCGCTACCTTTTAGAGTAGAGCACAGCTACGGGGGGAAATTCTACTGCTCTCCAAGCTTCCTTTTTAGTGTGCCACAAGTGTTGAAGGTGCCCAGAGCTTGTAAAGGATAATAACAGTGTGCTGATGCAGGTTCTTTAAGCATCTGAGATGTAATGATGGTTGAAATGCACAGATGATTTTATTTGATTACCTTCCACTGTCTTTTGTGTCCTGTCTCAATAAGCGAAATGTGGCTGCATTATATGCAGTGGAAGTTGCAAGGGTTCTTTATGTGATGAGGCACAGAGAAGGGGGAACCACACAGTAAAGCTTTAAAATGGCTGTTCATATCTTTTTATGTGTGGTCAAATAACCCTCCTCAGATTAAAGCCTACTGAGTGATTTTTCATGGGCAGCTGCTGTGGGTTGTTTATTTTCTCTTCTTTTTGCTGCTGTTTACCCTCTTGGCAATACCTCCAGGCTACCATACATCTCTAGAACAGATAATACCTGACAAAATCTAATGCATTTTTTCCCTTCAATGTCAAGGCTTGTAGGCAGATGCTTTTAGTCTTAACATAATAAATGTCTAATCTTTCTTCCCTCTGGAGATAGATTGGAGTGTTACTAGGAAGAGACTGAGAAACAAAAAAGAAGATAACCAGTATCCTGCATTTCCAGACTATGATATCATTAGTGAGAGAAAGACATCACTGTAATATCAAAGGAAAGCCATTCTTGCAGTTTCTATTTCTGCAGTCCACTCCAGTGACCTCTTTATTCTGGCAAGCCTTTTTAAAAGGATTCCTATGCTAACTGTTCTGGTAAATGTTCATCTGTCTAGGACAGTGCAGTTTACAGTGAAATCTCCAACTACTGTAGTCTTGAATACATAGGAAGCATCTGATCTGTATTGCCATAGAAATCACAATTAAAGTCACAGTTCAACCATGTTGCTGAAAATCTAATTGCTGATGTTGAGTTTTCCAGACTATCTCTGAATAATTAAATACTCACCCTCTCTCAGCTTGGGTGCCACTACTTGCTTAGAAACAGTGTTGCATTGCGACAGCATAGTGAGTTTTCCAGTGACTAAGCATCACAGCATGATTTGCTCCATTTTGGTGCAGTGATGTTATCTAATGGGTTTACATACTAACAATAAATTGTATTCATAATTCTTCAGAATTATTATTGATCCCAGAAAGACCAGAAAGACTTCAGCTTTTTAATGTACATCCCTAAGGCAGTAACACAGTAATCCATGGTGTGTCTACTGAGCTGAACAGTTAAGGTGCAGACCTCTGTGGATAATGTCAGGTGATCACATATTAATGCTTGTATTAGCTCATCATGAAAAAAAACAATTGGACACTTCAAATACAGTAATGCAATAATATATAACATATAGTCATCTCCAAACAAACCAAATGGCTACTTGTTATTGGAAAGCATGCTCATGCATGAGAAGTACATGACTCCTGACAGGTGGGCTTCACTGTCTGTCACACAAGAAGGATGACATGACTATACAAGTTAGAGGTTTGAGAGTTGCTTGACTAATAGCAGCTTTTGTAATTTAATAATTGCATTAGTTGCATTTCAAGATACAATTTGATTTAAATAACTGCTGTTTTTTTTTTTTTTTTTTTAAGTCATGATGAAATCACTGTTGAATCATACACCCATCATGACTGATTGACAGAGGGAGAGGAAGACACGCACTCGCAACAGCAAAATCTTAGATAATATGTAAAACTCCTATCAGTTCGGTAATAAATATATTCGGTACTGTATGTAATTTTTATACTCCAAGACACTAGCATTTCAAATGGGTCCACTATTGTGTCCCACGATAAAATCAATTAAAGAAATCCTCCAATGGAAGTAAACATTTTCTCAAGTTAAAATAAAATGTAATCTTTTTTGCCACTGGACTGCAAGAAATGTTGTCTTGTGTTTTTCTTGCCAAACTAAAGGGCTTTGAGCTGCATCTTGTATACATGGTGCTATACAAGTAAAGATTATTATTATTTATTATTCCCAATATTTTAAAAAGTTCAAATAGGACCAGTACATTCATGGTAAAGTTTGATTCAGGTCACTTGTTATTAGGTGTAAACGATATAATCTGTTACAAAGACAAAACAAATCAGTTGAATGATGAGGCTTGCAATGAGAGTGTTGCGTATGTCTGATATGGCCCCAGCAGCCAGGTGTAATCTGTCAAGTGTGGGCATCAGGTTGGTACTGATCTATCACAGCCAGTCTGAAGGCTGCAAATAAAGCTGTATCAATCTTACTCACCAGAGCTATAGTCACCACCATCACCTATGAGGCAAAACAGAAACAAAATGTGAAAGCATGATTTTCACTTGTGTCCAGGGAGCTCATTTAAAACATTCTGTAAACTTTGTTCTAGATTTGATCTAAGATCATTTAGTATATCAATATAGTGATAAACATCCAAACAAACAAAAAAACACAAGCGTACACCTCTCTCTCAGATGTTTGTCTATAAATCACAATTATCTTAAGAGTGAGCACAACTGAATGATCTTAAAGGAGAACTTCGGTGTAAAATGAAAATTGGCATGTTAAAACATCATACCGAGTTGGTATGTGTACTGAGGAGCAAAATTGATGTAGCCTGTTGCTTTCAGAGTTTAACTATTTTTTATCGTTTGTCCCAGAAGGCTAAAAATGGAAGTGGTAGGTGCCCTTAGATGAAGCATGACGACTACGCTATTTTTAAACCATTAAAACAGCTCGAAGAAACTCCACATTCCATTGGTAGTACAACAAAGGCTCTGCCATTCAAAACAAAGCACTGAGAATATTGTAAATGTACACAATGTTTATTTAAAAAACTGTTCTTACATGCAGTAGTTTGCAGTTGTTTCTCGTCGCCGCCATGATGAAAGTCCAAACAAGTCGATTGTACTACCTCTCCTCCTATTCTTCCTGCTGGTTCGTGTTCGTCAATCCACTTGTGTGGACATTCATCATGGTGACGACGAGAAACTACAGCAAGGTACTGTCTGTCAAAACTGTTTTATTAATAAATGTTGTGTACACTTACAAAGTTCTCAGTGCCTCATTTTTATTGTCAGGGCCTTTGTTCTTAAAAGTATTGAAAAAAAAGTGGGCTCACTTAAAACTCAGGTCTAAAAAGCATGTAGCAAGACACAAGGCCATTGTACAGGCCACTGGAGATTGTAGTAGTACCAAGGACCCACCCCCCTGAGAAAGCGAATTGAGAGACAATTCAAGTGTCTAGTGCATAGGAAGAACATGGATCTTTTGTCTATGGAAACTTCAGAAATTACATGTGCTTTAATTGCTATAACATTTGGAATAATATAATTAAATGTATAATGTAGTAATTGTGCAATTGTAGACACATCTCCCGAATGGCAGCACCTGCACAGAGGTTCTATCTGATGCCATTCTATTAGTCAGTTATCTCAAGCACTCTAAAAAGAGCAGTCTTCCAAAAACTCCCTGCTAAAATAATAATAATAATAGTAATAATAATAATAATAATAATAATAATAATAATAATAATAATAATAATAATAATAATAATAATAATATAGCCACAAGCAGCAATGACGGGCCCTGGCACCTCCGGTCCCAGAACCCATGCCATTTCACCTGTTCTGTTCCCCTGAATCCTGTTTGTGCTGGTTCTCTCACTTCAACTTGATTTTGTTTTCGTATTTCAACATTTTTATTGTTGGAAGTGGGCATGGACAGGCGATTTTCATGCAAGAGGTTCCACTGAATATAAGAAAAAAGAATTTTGGTCTTAAACCATATCAATCAACAAATAACAGCCAAAATGTGGTCTTATAAAATGACAGTACCTCCTATGCATGAAAAGTTACAGCACTTGGCATGCCTTCAGAGGTTGTCTTGCTGAATTTTTGTGCATTTCCCATCTTCTCGGTCCAAGATATAAGCAATTCAAAATCCCATTCTTTACATGTACCCATTTCACTAGCTGGTGCTATGCTACAAACAAATGTTCATGGACTGGGTTGATACACCTCTGTGACAGCAACATGGCAAACTAAATTCATTGCCTCAGGTGAAATGGTTGATGAGTTATTTAATGAAAACTTTTCCCGGATTGCTAGCTTTGAGGGGGAATACTGCACCCTATGACGAAATTTCACAAAATTTAATGTGTCGAGCTTTATGAAATTTTGGCAATTAGAAGACAAAATATTTACTATCAAGCTATTTTAAGTTATGTGTAAAATTTTTATTGTGCTGTAACTTTGCAATGGCTCATCTCAAGATATATCCTTTGATTAATCTTTGTTGCCATCATCTGCAGACGATGTATACCAAATTTGGTGGGATTTGGACAAACGCCCTATGATGAGTTTGTTTACATTTACTTTTGTTTCAAAATTTGTGCGAAATTATTATTGTTGAAAGTGGGTGTGAATGGGTGTTTTCAGTGCTTGAGGTTCAGAGGAATTTGAGTAAAAAATGATGTTTTTTAAACCATAGTGTCTCCAGATCATATCCAATATGTAATTTTCCAAAAAAGCAGAAACAATACAGCACCCCCTATGGGCAACATTTCATGGTACTCAGTATGCTTTCAGAGTTTGTCCTGCTGATTGTACATGACAAATTTTGTGCAGTTCCCGCCTTCTCGGTTCAAGATATTGACAATTCATAATTCCAATTTTTACATTTACTTATTAAGTGTTGCTTCGCTACAAACAAGTTTTATGGGCTGGGTTGATACACCTCTGTAACATTGGAATAGTAAAATAAATTGTCTTGGTCAAAATGTTTGGCGAGCTGAATAGTGAAATGGTGCACATTTAAAGAAAACTGTGTAGAGTTTGTATGTCAATTTTGATCAAATGTAAGCAATTAGAAGCCAAGATATGGGCTGTCGAACAAGTTTAAGCTACATGTTGAATTTTGATTGACATGTAACTTTGAAACAGTTCATCTAAAGATGAATTCTTGGATAACTTTTTGTCAGCATTGTATGCAGATGACATTTACCAAATGTAATGGAATATGCCCTGTGATGAGTTTGTTTACTTTCACATTCGTCATTTTAAAAGTTGCCAGAAATAGTTTTTATTGGAAGTGGGTGTTAACCAATGTTTTCAATGCTTAAGTTTCAGTGGACTTCAAGACAAAAAAAAAAGGCTTTAAGCTGTAGCGATACTTTACGGTACTTACCGTGCTTTTCGAGGTTATTGTGCTGGTTGTGCATAACATTTTGTATAGTTCCCACCTTCTTGGTCCAAGATATTGGCAATTCAAATCCTGATTTTTGCATTTACCCACTTCACAAGGTGGTGCTATGCTACAAGTGAGTGGGTTTTGGCTGGGTTGATACGCTTCTGTAACACTGGCATACTAAAAGCTAATTTTTGTCTTGGGCAAAATTTATGGTGAGTTATTTTGCGAAAACTGTTTTTGGACTTCTAACTTCCATGGGAAACAGTGCTCCCTGTGACAAAATGTTACAATATTTCATGCACATTCAAAGAAAATTACTAAGAAAATTACAAAGATTGACTAAATTTTCGCAATTACAAGATATGGACTGTCAAACAATTTTAAGCTTCACTAAAATTTGGATTAACATTTAACTTTGAAATGGTTCATCTCAGTATAAATCCTTTGATAACTTTTTGTCAGCATTGTTTGCAGA
The DNA here is from genome assembly GCA_027475355.1 of Coilia nasus. Lineage (NCBI taxonomy): Eukaryota > Metazoa > Chordata > Actinopteri > Clupeiformes > Engraulidae > Coilia > Coilia nasus. The sequence goes on from CM050211.1 coordinate 2,073,430, forward strand.
TGAACCTCCTATGACAAGTTTGTTTAATTTGACCATGTGTCCACGCATATAACCTCAAATACCTTACTGGGCTTGGCTAATGCAATGTATATATTAAAGTTGGTCACTTTGGTGACCCTAAAACACCTACCAAATTTGGTGAGCATAGCTGAAAGATATATACATATAGACGCTGGGGACAGGGTTGTAAGTTGTAAGAGTCTCTGTGTCTGAGAAGCGGTTATTAGTTCCGATATGTATGCAAATTTTCATTCGTTTTCGTGCATGGGAAGTGTCTCATAAAAGCCGAGTGTGGCAGAAGAAGAAAAAAGAACAACAATAATCTTTCAAAAATCAATAGAGCTTTGCACCTCTGGTGCTTGGGACCTAATAATAATAATAATAATAATAATAATATAAAAATAAAGTGGTCAGTTATATAAAATGACTTAAAATGTATGTTTTTCTCAAACAAAAATCACACAGGTGAGAACTCATTTCAGATTTTGCTTTTTCTCATACAGTAGGTCCAGTACATTACATTACACTAACACTCTTATCCAGAGCAACTTACAGTTATTTAGGTAGAGGGAGCAAAGTGGAGTTAGATGCCTTGCCCAAGGGCACTTCAGCTGTGGATGAGGATGCAGAAGAGCTTTATTTATTTGATCACCCACCCACAGTCTTCCTACTGGTCTGGGATTTCAAGCTTTTATTATTGTCCTCAGTTAGGCAGGGGCGGACCTCAGTACAACCATGTAAAAGTATGAATAGGGCCTAGGTAATTAGCGTATTGGGTCAAATGTTCTAGCGTAAGCACACCATTTATACAAACACTCAATTCCAAAGCAGACCAAAAATATCATGTGTAGCAACCCTTGGATCCCCAAAGAGAGTCTCGACTGATGCATAAGGTGTCTTATTTTAGTTGCAGCAGAATCATCATTTTCACCATAGCACCGTGAAAACTGTGCGTCAGGGTATACAAACATAACAAAAAAATCACCATACCAGAATTTGTGCATCACTATCAATACTAAAACATTAAACAAGCATTCATATGCTCAAAGAGCTCCATAGTACACATTAATACAAAGGTTACCAATACAGATACAATGTTTCAAACAAAGGAAATAAACAAGCAAACAAACATACCTCACTGCGCTCACCAAGGATGCTTAAATGTTTTGTAATCTTCCTTTTTGTTGTTTAAAACAGGCGTCCTTTTTGTGCAGATAAGCAATGGAGTTAAGCTGAAGCCTGGAGAGCAAACTTTTAGGCTCAGTCTCAAACAAAGCAGCTCCTCTAATTACCAACACCTGTCTCTCTACCTTTACAGGTCTCCAACAAAGCAGCTCCTCTAATTGCCAACACCTGTCTCTCTACCTTTACAGGTCTCCCTCTTGTGGAGCTACGGTGTCACTTGAGGGAAAACTTCAATCACCATACAAAGATCCCACACATACATCACTCACAACTTCACATCAACTGTTTTAGAGCACATATGAAAATCAAAAAAAAAAAAAAACAATAGAAACAAGACACATTTAGGTTGTTAATCCAGACAAACAAAAACACATACAGGGACTAGTGTGGTCCTTTACACTCCCACCAATCATGTCATGTTGCCACAAACCATACATGATTCACCATAATTAATCTAAGGACCAATCACCACCCCCAAAGTGTGCAAAATAGGCATAAGATATGTGTACAGTATGTTCGAATAATGAATAATGGACGTCAGCTGTTTATGTAATGTGCATGTATGCGTATGTATGTGTTCTTCTGTAACTATTCACTCTCAAGAAGCAGAACCAGCTTTTGTATTGGTCTTTCTATGATCGAGGGTTTAGATGAGGAATTTGCTTTGAGTGATTCTCTGGGCCCCCACTTGCACTTTGACTCTTCGCACCAAGTCATCACTATCCACTGTTGTTTCCACCACTCGTGCCAACTGCCACTGGTTCCTTGGGAGGATTTCGTCTTTGATGATGACCACATCATTCACTTGGAGGTTGCGTCGGGGAACATGCCATTTCTGCCGTGTGGAAATATTAGACAGGTACTCACTTTTCCATCGGCTCCAGAACTGCTCAATCAAATAAGGAATTCGTCGCCATCTTTTGGTGCCATATACATCCTCTTTAACAAACTTCCCAGGAGGTGGAAGAACCAGTTTTGATTTCATTAGAATGAGGTGGTTGGGTGTTAAAGGCTCAAGAGAGTTGGGGTCATTTATTCCATCTATGCTCAGAGGGCGGCTGTTGACGATAGCCATGGCCTCATAAAACAGTGTTCTCAGAGAAGCATCATCAAGTCTACCTGCGCTTTGGGCCAATGTGGCATTCAGGACATTTTGTATGGTGCGTATTTGGCGCTCCCAAACACCACCAGCATGGCTTGCTGAGGGGGCATTGAACACAAACTCACACTGCTTTTCAGCCAAGAAGTTTTCCAGGGCCTGGCAGTCGCACTGTTTGAGTGCTTCTTTTAATTCATTCCTGGCACCTACAAAATTTCTGCCCTGGTCACAGTGGAGTTGGTGCACAGCTCCTCTTAGACTGATGAAACACCTGAGTGCATTGATAAATGAATCGGTGGACAGATCTTCCAACATCTCAATGTGCACAGCTCGAGAGTAAAAACAGGTGAGCATCAAGCCGTATCTCTTGTGCTCCTTGCGATTTCTCTTAATGATAAATGGGCCAAAGCAATCCATACCGCAGTTTGTGAATAGAGCAGATTCCTCAATGCACTCTTTGGGCAGCTCAGCCATGCGCTGTTCTTCAACTGGACGCCTCAGTTTCCGGCACTGTACACATTTATAAATGAACTTAGAGACCAACTTGCTGCAGCCAAGAATCCAGAATCCATTTGCTCTAAGCTCCATTTGTGTTTGACTCCTGCCCTGATGGCATACTTGAGCATGATGGTGTGACAAAATGAGTTGTGTAATGTGACCCTGATTGGGCAAAATGATGGGATGACGAAACTCTTCACTGAGAGATGCATGTTTTAATCTTCCACCAACACGGAGTATGCCCTCACTCAAGATTGGATCAAGATGGAAGAGCGGACTGGAATTTGGAATACTGTGCCCCATTTTAAGCGTTTTGATCTCTTTGCTGAATGACTGCTGTTGGACAAGACTAATCAAGATTTTAGCTGCACTTTCACGTTCTTTGACAGTCACAACATCTGTGAGATACTTTTGTCTAGAGGCAAGTCTTTTAATTCTTGCCACTACCTTGAGGAGTGTTGTCCAGGATGAGACTCTAGACAGGCGTTCTAGCATGTCTGTGCACTTGCTGGTGCTTGATGTAAACACTTGGACGGCTTTCACCTCTGGGTCACCAACCAAGAGGTTGTTTGGTACACAGGGTTCAAGTGGTAGCTCTTTTTTCCAAAGAAACTCAGGACCAGATAGCCAGTTGGATGATTGAATCTCTGATGCTCTAAGCCCCCTAGAGGCATGATCGGCTGGATTCTCTGCAGTAACAACATGACGCCACTGATTTGGGTTAGTATTCTCTCTTATTGACTGGACACGATTTGCTACAAAAACATGAAATCTTCGTGCCTCATTGTTTATGTATGCTAGAGTGACTTTGGAGTCTGTCCAGAAGAACTCATCATCAATGTTCATATTCAGTTCTGATTTAAGAAAAACACTCAATCGAGATGCAAGCACAGCAGCTGTGAGTTCCAAACGAGGGATACTTGTGACCTTTGAGGGAGCAACCCTAGCCTTAGCCATGATGAGGCTGCAGTGGACTTTGTTGTGGTCATTTTTGTATCGAATATAAGAGCATGCACCATATCCTACACTACTAGCGTCTGAAAAGTGATGCAATTCGACACTCACAATATTGCCAAAGTGTGGTGGATAATAACATCTGGAGATTGAGACTTCTCTCAGCCCTTCAAGGCCAGTTTTCCATTCCTCCCACCGTGGGCGCAAGTCATCAGGAAGTGGATCATCCCATTGGACATGTCTGCGACAGAGCTCCTGGAGAATGCACTTGCCAGTCAGAACAAATGGGGCAACAAACCCCAGAGGGTCATACAAAGAGGCCACTACTGACAGAATGCCCCGGCGGGTATCAGGCTTGTCTTTCACATTAACATTGAAACTGAAGTGGTCACTTTTGATTGACCACTGAAGACCCAGAGCATGATCCACTAAATTGGAGTCTTGATTGAGATCCAGGCATTCGACACCCGTTGCCCTCTCAGATGGATCCACACAGTTGAGAACTTCGTTTTCATTTGAGTTAAATTTGTGGAGCCTTAAGCCCCCTTTTCTACACAACTGCTGGGCTTCAATGATCAATTCAGAGGCTTCTTCGATTGAGGGAACACTCAAAAGCCCATCGTCAACATAAAAACTGTTCGCAACAAAGGCGGCTGCAGAGGGATAGTCACACTCCCACTGTCGTGCCAAGAACTTCAAGCCAAAGTTGGCGCAGCCTGGGGAGGATGCTGCGCCAAAAAGATGGACAGCCATTTGATATTCTTTGGGCTCATGTTCAAGGTCTCCATGCTCCCACCATAGAAACCTCAAATAGCTGCGGTTCTCAGGTGTGACAAAGAATTGGTGGAACATTCTTTCAATATCACAGATAATGGCTACTCTTTCCTTTCTGAAACGACAAATAACTCCCACCAGTTAATGAGAGAGAGTTAATGAGATCAGGGCCAGTCAGTAAGGTGTCATTGAGGGAGATGCCGTGATACTTAGCAGAGCAATCGAAGACCACCCTTAACTTGCCAGGTTTTTTAGGATGGTAGATGCCATGGTGAGGTATATACCACCGGACCTCGTCAATGGCCGTCTCTGGAACTGGCTCTGCATCACCTTTGCTGATCACATCCTCCATAAAGGCTTTGTAATGATCGTGGAGCTGCGGGTTGGATTTCAATTTTTTTTTCAAATTCTGAAGACGAATTGAGGCCAGTTTTTTATTATTTGGCAGTAGGGGAGGGTTTTGGCTCTTGAACGGAAGAGGCATTTCTAAGTGGCCATCTGATCTCTGTCGGATGGTTTCACTAAGGAGCTGAATAAAGCGCACATCATCTTGTGAGACAAGTTTGCATTCTGAATTTCTCTCACTAAAGTCTGACTCTAGTACTCTCAGAATGTCTGCAGCAGTTGGCATGGCAATCTCCTTCACTGCAACTCTGTGCACGAACCTCTGGCTTCCTTGTCTGTCCAGACATGGATTTGCTGCACCTATAATGCTCCATCCTAGCTCAGTTTTTTGTGCAAATGGCTCATTTTCATTCCCAATAATGACCTCTAGAGGTGCCAAAGCTGAAGGACAGTCATAGCCTATGAGGAGGCCAACATCACAATCTTGCAGTGGTGGCAACTCATGTGCCAGATGTTTAAGATGGGACCATTGTAAGGCTGTAGATTTAGTTGGTACACAGGATTTGTCAACAGGAATAAAATCACGTGTATACTGTATGCTTGCCGTAACAAAATAGTATTGTCATTATGGAAGCTTCTAACTTGTAGCCCAACTACACTTTGACTGGGTATAACTGTATCTACAGCAGTCATCGTACTGAGCTTCAACTGTAGTGGTTGAGTGGCTACATTCAGCTCCCTTGCAAGATCCTCCAGGACAAAGGGTGAATCACTCTGTGTATCAAGAAGAGCATAGGTGAGAATTTCTTTTTCAGGTTCATTTACAGAGGACAGATAAACAGGTACAATACTCGAAGTAGCAGATGCCTCTCTAATAACAGTATGGGAGTTTACTTTATGGACCTCCTGAGATGCCTGCCCCTCTGTCGAAGTGGAACCTTTCACTGTGGCATTGTTACATGTAGTTTTCACTTTCTCATCATGCAAACATGTCGGATGGCGGCGGCCACACACCCCACAGATATGCTTCGTTCTACAGTCTTTTATGATATGACCCTTACGTAAACATCGAAAGCAAAGTTGATTTTGAAGAATGAATGTCCTTTTATCTCCCATGGGCTTGGAAGCAAAGACTGGACACTTGGCTATGCCATGTGATTCGTCTTTGCAGATGAGACAAGGTAGCCTGGGCCTGGGAAATGACACACCTTCTTTTGACTGGGCACTTGTGCTAAAAGCCTTTGCTCTTTTAGATAGCTTCTCATCTGGGGTTCTAGAATTCAGAAAAAAGGGAGAGGCTATGGGGTTACAGGCTATGCGTGCCTCTTTTACCACAAACTCTGTGAATCGTTTGAAGGCTGGATATTCACCAGATGTATCCAGTTCTTCTACGGCAATCCTACTCCATTTTCGTACAATCCAGTCTGGCAGTTTTTTCAAGAGTTTATGATTTTCCTCACAGTCATTCAGTATGGCCAGTCCTTTAACATGAGGCATAGCTTCTGCACAGCCTTTTAAGAAATCTGCGAACTCTCTTAATGCAGAAGAATCATTTGAATTAATCTTAGACCATTTCATAAGTTTGTCTCTGAATGCTTTCTGTACAACAAATGGATTTCCATAGCGGTCCTCTAAAACTGCCCAGGCACCCTCATATGCATCTTCAGAGCTCCTGTAGAAGAACCCTTTCACGGCTTTGCGTGCCTCTCCTGTAAGGTAGCTTTTTAGGTAAAGCATCTTTTCACTGGCAGGAATAGGTTTTCTACCAATTAAAGTTAGGAACGACATTTTAAAGTCAACAAACTTCAGAGGATCACCAGAGAAGATAGCTGGTTCAGGAACAGGAAGGCGATTTAAGCTTAAAGAGCTTGCAATTGCTTCAGCCAATCCGGCTGTTTCAGTATGAGATGGTCGATGGCCGATTTGCATTCATAATTGTAGAAGTTTTAACGGGGCTAATTCATGGCGCTCCCTCCCTTCATTTCCTACTCCACCTTCAAATTTGTCATACGTTCGAGCCCAAGCTGCAGCCACCTTGACATCCATATCTGCTTGCATCATTTTCAGCCTTGATTTCTCCTCCTCTAGTTTCAACTGAACTTCAGTTTGCCTTTGCATCATTTCTGCCATCATCTGTGACTCATGAAGTTTCCATTCACTTTCCAGTTTAGTCAGTTTACTCTTACACTTGAGCTTGTATCTCCTGCATAGACTTTGCTTGCTCTTGTTTGGCTGCAAGCTCCGCCTCTGCATCTGCTCGCTTACTGGAAGCTCTTGAATTGGCAACCGATGCTTCATCTAATTCTTCAAGCTTATCTGAGATGACACTTTCAGTGTTTGTTCCACCAAAGATAGATTTGTGTTCGTCTCTGTCTAAAATCATTCTCACTCTTTGCCTTTCAGCCTCTGGGTTAAAGGTGTCATGGGTAATGCCCACTTCCATTCGTTTACTCACTAAACCACATATTTCTGTTGTCAGTATATTACAAGCATCCATTTTTCGCACAATATCTGGAGTATTAGTTGAATTGCGTTGTAATGGCTCATAATTTTGATGTACATGGTCATATCCACTTTGAATGTACTCATTTATCTCATCAAGCCTCTCCTTTGAACAGAATTGCTTTAGACTTTTCCTACATTCTTTTGCCATCCCCTTCCAGTTGTCGTAGGATTTTAAGAATGCCTTTACATGCCTTTTCGCTTGCTCTTCACGCATCTGTTGGCCTCTTTCAGTGAGTTGCCTTTCACGAGTACCAGAGACTACCTTTTGTGCACCAACTGACTTTTCTTCTGTTGCTGGAGTTTCTTCAGAGACGGCTGCCTCACCAATGGCTTTACTCCTTTCTTCTGTTGCTGGAGTTTCTTCAGAGACGGCTGTCTCACCAGTGGCTTTACTCTTTTCTTCTGTCACTGACATTTTTAACTTATGATTTTATGTGATTGCAATTATCTTAAGTAATAAACTGAAGTGGAGTTCTCTTAATGAGTGTTGTGTTGCACCTTACATCAAACAAAAGAGAAAGAAAGAAATGGGCCAATCACAAATCATTAGGCTACTACTATTTAAAGTGCATTCAATAGCATGGGTCCGAGCTTGCTTGCTTGCCTTAACTTAAAAAATATAAAAATGCTTTTCATTTACATTTGAAATAAAGCCATTAAACATTCCCTTTACTTTAAGAACTTCAAGCATTTCAGATACCCAGGTCTTCTCAAACATCCAACTCAAACTTCATCTGCAACCAAAATCACTATACCCATTGCTTAGACCAGGTGAAGGACTGCGCTGAGGAAGTTCAGTTCATTAGAATTTGTCCCTTCATAAGAGTTCTCTCACCGCATCTGAAGTCTCTGTTTAAGATGGTAACACACAGCAGGCTTTGTCTTCTCAAACGAAACCGGCAGGAATAACCCAGCAGGAACGACCCAGCAGACGACCCAGATGTAGCGTTGAGTTTTCACTGTAGCAACCCTTGGATCCCCAAAGAGAGTCTCGACTGATGCATAAGGTGTCTTTTATTTTAGTTGCAGCAGAATCATCATTTTCACCATAGCACCGTGAAAACTGTGCGTCAGGGTATACAAACATAACAAACAAACAAAAAATCACCATACAGTCTTCACAGTTTACAAAGAACACAAAGTACTTGTGCATGTAGGAAGAGCACCTTAGGGAGAAACTATAGCTATTACACCTACCCTTACACTATCTATAATCAAGTAAATAGTTCAGGCTGTAAGTCCCTACTCCCAGGTGTAACACGCACAACTGGCCGCTGACTACAGCTATTCACGCAACCTCATGTGAGCTGTACAGGACAGAGCAGCTGAGAGGATGGCCAACTGGAGCCGTACAGACAGATGCTCAACAAGGGTTAACCTGAACCAGCCGGCTACCGTTACAGTGACTGGGGCTGCTGTGGCCGTTTACATGATCCACTCAGCAGCACCTACCTATCGCTTTCCCCCATGGCTTTCACCATGCCAACAACACTATCTATAATCAGGTAAATATTTCAGGCTGTTAGTCCATACTCCCAGGTGTAACATGCACAACTGGCCGCTGACTACAGCTATTCACGCAACCTCATGTGAGCTGTACAGGACAGAGCAGCTGAGGGGATGGCCAACTGGAGCCGTACAGACAGAAGCTCAACAAGGGTTGACCTGAACCAGCCGGCTACCGTTACAGTGACTGGGGCTGCTGGGGCCGTTTACATGATCCACTCAGCAGCACCTACTGTACCTATCGCTTTCCCCCATGGCTTTCACCATGCCAACAACATGCATCTCATCCAGGACCACTGGCAAGCCTTTGCAGTTTCCTCCAACATTTCCTTAACAATTAAAATAACTAGATAAATACATAAAAATACAAGACACTTGCACATGTGGGGAGAGCACCCATTGTACCACACTTCAGGCTTTCCTAACTACAGCCATTACAATTATCCATACACTATGTGGGACACATCCTCTGCAGTGTACCTCAGGATCCCCTGAGGCGGCCCCACTAAAGGTGATCAATCCTTTAGCGTGTGTCCACAGTTTAGCTACCTGCTACCCAAATTTCCAAAATGTACTTCCACAATTCACTTACACCACCGTTTACTTCCAAAATGTACTACTTCCTGCTCATTATCAACTATTTGCACCAACGCATAAAAAATAAATAAATTAATTAAAAAATAAATAATAAAAAAAAATCTCATCTCCTACACCGCCCGACTCCCAAAGTTCTACTTACAAAATTAACCACAACCACAATTTACTTCCAAAATGACCTGCTTACTTACTAATTAGGACTTGTTATCGAATATCTGCACTTTACCACCATTTTACCACAGATACTATCACTTTGCAGTCATTAACGCATACGCCATTACAGAAACGACACTGCCAATGCTAGTTCTAAAGACGATTCTACCCATTGACTTACCATTCGATGTATCCACCTCTTGAATCTAATGGTGTCTAATGCTCAGCTATCCCGTGTTCCATACACCGCAAAACCCCGGGAAACTTGGCCACTCTGTATCCCAATACACCGCACGATCCCAGAGAGCCTGCTTCTAAGCTGCCCATGTGTGTGATGGCTGCCATTTATAAGCCTCTTTCTTCTTCTGTGTTTCTATTGACCCACTAAACGCACTACTGCCATCTGCTGGTCTGGGGTGCCCATCCTTATCTGCACAAACAGCCCTAGGTTGCACTAATCTCCACCTCCTCGGTAGCACACTGGCTAAGGCACTCGACCCACACCTGGAGGGCCCGGGTTCGAATCCCTCCACCACCCCATTCAAACATGGCAACCCTACTGCTTACCCCAGGCAGAGACCACCCTTCTCATCCAGATCCAATTACTAGTCCTAGCTGCTTCCTCTGACATCTCCCTAACAGTTTTACGTAGATTCTTACCACCAACCCCAAGCTCCCCTAGCAATGAAATGACTGACCTCCCTACAAACCCTCTACAACCCACTTCTACTGGAAATACTCTTGCCTTCCATCCTTTCTGCTCTGCTTCCAATCTCAACTCTTCATACTTAAGCTTTTTCCTCTCATATGCTTCCTCTAGGGAGCTTTCCCATGGGACAGTGAGTTCAATAAAATACACTACCTGTTGGCTGGTCGACCAATAGACTATGTCTGGTCTCAAGTTAGTGGTAACTATTTCTTGAGGGACCACCAACTTTCCACCCACATCTACCAGCATCTGCCAGTCCTTTGCTTCCTGTGTAGTACTCCTTGACTTTACGGCTCTCTTACTTTTCTCACCCTCCCGCACAAACTGGATACCTTTTTTATGACTACCTTCTGCATTTACCTGCTGCCTCCTCATCTCAATTCCTGCTGCTAAGCATTTTAATACTTGGTTGTGACGCCACGTATAGCGACCCTGTGCCAAGCTAACTTTACAGCCAGATAGTATATGTCTCAATGTGGCTACACCTGAACAGAGTGTGCATGACGGATCCCCATCTGTCCAGATTCTCAGGTTATCTGGCGATGGGAGCACATCGTACGTCGCTCCCAATAAAAACTTTAGCCTGTTAGACTCCATACTCCACAAATCCCTCCAAGTAACCTGTTTTCTCTCTACTCCCTCCCAATTCAACCACTGGCCCTGCTTTGCTAGTGACACAGCTTTTACCTGTCTACAAGCTTCTTCTTGCCTGCGTATCTGCTCTACAACCAATCTCCTTTTCTCTTTCTGATCTGCCTTTCTCCACATTGGCTTCCCTGATGTACGCCCCAAGCCTCCCCGCCCAATCTGGACATTTCCCATTATCTCTCCATATCTAAGGGCTGCCTCTGCCTCCTGCACTGCTACCTTTGGTTTCCACTTTCTCCCTTTGCACAGTACAATATTTAGAATTTGTGCATCACTATCAATACTAAAACATTAAACAAGCATTCATATGCTCAAAGAGCTCCATAGTACACATTAATACAAAGGTTACCAATACAGATACAATGTTTCAAACAAAGGAAATAAACAAGCAAACAAACATACCTCACTGCGCTCACCAAGGATGCTTAAATGTTTTGTAATCTTCCTTTTTGTTGTTTAAAACAGGCGTCCTTTTTGTGCAGATAAGCAATGGAGTTAAGCTGAAGCCTGGAGAGCAAACTTTTAGGCTCAGTCTCAAACAAAGCAGCTCCTCTAATTGCCAACACCTGTCTCTCTACCTTTACAGGTCTCCCTCTTGTGGAGCTACGGTGTCACTTGAGGGAAAACTTCAATCACCATACAAAGATCCCACACATACATCACTCACAACCTCACATCAACTGTTTTAGAGCACATATGAAAATCAAAAAAAAAAACAATAGAAACAAGACACATTTAGGTTGTTAATCCAGACAAACAAAAACACATACAGGGACTAGTGTGGTCCTTTACATCATGTAATGATGACATTTTGAGTACATAATCGAGCCCTGGTTCTGTATGACACAGAGAATAGCATAGGTGCAGTATGACCTATAGAGCACAGGAGTAGCTGTAGGAGTCAAGACCACTTCTATCAAAATAATTATATTAACATATATGCAACAAGTTACACTTGGTGGTATGGCTCTGTTAGTTTGCTGTGCACTATTTATAGTAAAACAGCCATCAGTGTTTGTTTCTTCAAAATGAATATGAATATCCATGGTATAATAAGAATTCTCCGAAAGTGTCAAGTTGTTCAGCAACTTTTATTCAGTTTTATTAAAGTATTGTTTTTATCACTACAAGATCACTTTACTCTCTGGATAACGCTGAATGAACATTAGCAGTGCTGCAAGACACTGTATCTAGGAGAATGTCAGTAGTGTAGTTAGTAATTTACCATCTTTTAAACGTCAACATATGATGGCTTACATAAAAATGTTAGCATACTTTCCCTATACCTCACTACTGCTGCTAGGAATATGGAGGGTACACAGAGACTTCTCAAAGAATGTTATTTGCATAAGCCTTCCAAGTTCAATTTAAGGATTTAATTATAGCCATATTTCAAATCCTATGTTCCCCCTGTCTTCACAGTGAATCAATTGGTTTTGGAAGAATTGACAAAGGTTTGGGAAAAAAAACAAAGGCTAGGGAAAAAACAAAGGTTAGGGAAGCTGGAACCCATATCTGATCAATTCTGTGAAGTTAATTATGCTTTCTATCTTGAAAAGTGATGGTCCTTCAGAATTTAAGTCTCATTAATTTCTGTTCTATGTGAGCAAAATGGCCATCCTATCGCTTCTCTGTTCTCTTGGACCTGTTCATTAGCATCGGCTGCAGAGAAGCATGCCAATTCATTAATCAGGCTGATAAAAAACAGGTCCCTTCTGGATGCATGAAAGTCAGCGATACTAATGAGTTTTGCCATTCATCTTACCTGTGACCCCCATTATTTCATAAAATGACATCAGCTGTCATAGAACTTGTAAACTTATAAGGCTCCCAGGTCAGACCATCTGACAGGTAGGCCTAAATAATAGGGTGGGATGGACATGTATCTGTGCAGTCACACTGCTCCAGCACAAAGAGCTTAGTTTCATTTTAATACAAAAATAGCATGTCCCCACTGTGTGTTTGTTGTTTAAAGCTGGCAAAGGTAATCATATAAATATACGGCTACACTGTCAAGAGGATGCAGCAACAAATTATTATGGGGATGCCCAAGTAACTGTGAACATTTGTGATGGAATAGGGATTTACAATGCCACAACTTCAGAATATTTGGCATGTTCATAAATGGTCACTAAAGAGCTGAAAATATTGAAAACCTCTCTCACCTCTGTACCAGTAGTGGAGTCATACCATGTGGTCATTATGACTGCCGCTAGCGGTCACAGGTTTAGTCTTAGCTTCTTGAGACATGAAACGTACGCGACGTGTCACTTTAGCACTACTAGTGGATCCAAGCAAGCAGTGCAAGCAGAGGCACTCAGCCACTCACTCACTCGGTCAGCAGAGAAACAAAACTTAACTTACCTGACTTGTCTGCAAGGATCCAACAGGCATAACTGAGATCCACCGCTCGTGGATTCCTGCTTACGCGAATCGCGTCATGTCGAATGTCATCACGTTTTGTTTCTCTGCCGAGTGTGTGAGTGCCTGACTGGTTTACCTGATTCGATCTCGCGCGAGCAACTGATTGATGCACAGATATCTGATGCTTTCCTGCAAATTCTATTCGATAAGGCCCGTAAGTGTGATGGTGGGGACGTAGCCCAAGGTTACATGGTTACATGGACATGGCTAATGGTGTCCTGACACGCAAATGTCCCCCTAGTGGTCTGTCTCTTACTGACAATGGAAATGACCAAATAGCATAGCCATCCTCACTGCGCTACTTGCTCATGATGACGCTGGACATATGGGTGTCCGAAAAACATATGACAGAGTTGCACACTACTGTTACTGGCCTCGAATAAAAAGAGACATTGCTGCCCATGTTAAAACTTGTCATGTTTGCCAACTGACGGGAAAACCAAACCAAATACCAAAACCTGTTCCTCTGCGTCCAATCTCCCCCGCGCCTAGACCATTTGAACATCTCGTGGTTGATGGTGTAGGGCCTCTGCCGTGCTCTAAAACGGGGTGTATTTATTTGCTGACTGTGATGTGTCAGATGACCCGTTACCCTGTGGCGTATCCACTGGCAAAACTGTCGTTAAAGTTCTGTCCCAGTTTATTTCAATATTTGGTATACCCAAAACCATACAGTCGGATCGCGGTACTAACTTTACCTCCAAAACCTTGGCACAGGTGTTGCACCTATTGAATATCAGTCCTGGGAAAGCTTCAGCGAACCACCCTCAAAGTCAAGGTCTCTTGAAGCATCACCACCAAACGCTTAAGGCCATGTTAAGGGTGTACTGCGTTGAATTGGGTAGCAGTTGGGAGGACGCTCTACCCTGGTTATTGTTGGCAGCCAGGTAGGTGATGCAGGAAAGTATTGGGTTTAGCCCAAAGGCGCTGGTTTTTGGCCATACGGTGCGAGGACCAGTGGTATCCCTCTTGAGTGACTGTGCCCTGCCTAGTGAACCACCACAAACTTTAACCGACTATGTGAATGGTTTTCGCCATCGATTATATGAGGCTGGAAAAATAGCTTGGGAAAAGTTGCATATTGCGCAAACTAAAATGAAAAAGCAGTATGATGGGAAGGCTGTACATCGCACATTTAGACCTGGCCTGGCATATTAGGAGCGTTTCCCGTGACCTCGAGAGAGCTTTTTGGATTTTTGCACTCCACACACGCAGCATATTTCCCGTACGCAACATCCCTACACAACTGATACCTCACCAACTCACTACTCATCCCGGCTATCTTCTGTTTTTTTTTTTTTACTTTTTGAGCCAACTTTCCTAAAAGTGAAAGTGAAAGTGAAAGTCTCCCATTTCTGTCATTGTGATCACACGGCACAGCACAGCACACAGTGCACACAACGAAATTTAACCTCTGCATTTAACCCATCACACATGTGAGCAACCTTTTGTGTGCACGTTTCACGCTTGTCTTACCTCCCTCTATTGTACTGGCTACCCTAGGTCATTACACCCTTCAAGGACCCGGATTTCCCATCTCTAGACAAAATGGCATCAGCCTCACATGAACCTTTCTTAGAAAAAAAGTTGTCATATAGCCTAGCGTTGCCCAACGAGGGATGTTGACTTGTGAATTTAGTGAATTAGCAAAAGTAGCTAGCAGCTTTTACAGTGATACAGTGGCATTGTTTCTGTTAACTGGTACAGCAAGCCAACATATTTGTGATATAATAGGAAGTCGTTTTTTCTGCAAGAAGCTATTTCACACGTGAAAACCTGACATACTTAATTGACATGTTTAACATTAGAACTTCGGTGACACAATAAATTGTTATTCTAATGGTAACGTTACTGACTTTGTGGTGCAGTTGTTTTTTTAGAAAATGCACTCACTGTACAAATGTTAATGATGATTTCAAGGTTATGCAGTGCTCCATGTACTTTTTTGTTGCTGATGTGTGAGACTTGTTTCATTTGCACCATGGGGGGGTGGGGGGGTCCACCAATGTCAAGAGCAAATCTACGCCCCTGCTGTAAGCACAACCAAGACTTCAGGAGGGGGGCAATGCCAAAATAACAAACTAACTAACACTGCACACATGGAGTGGAACTGACTTGCCTTCAAACAAAAGAGTACAATTAACAACAGAATAAACTAGCACTAGCACTAAACTAAAGCACTCAGAGAGCGCAGACCTCAGGCCACCACCAACATCTAATCATTTTTGAGTTGGGCCATTTTTGACCTAGCCTGAAAAATGTTATCAAAATCCATCCAGAACTTTTTGATTCTGTTGCTAACTAACAAACAAACTAACAAAGAACAAACACCAATGATTACAAAACCTCTGCTGCTGGAGGTAACAATGGTGATGACCAGGAAGGTGATTTAGTGAGCAAGCGCATGTCACCACAAGAGCCCTATCTCGCAATGGTGAATTCTATAAATATTCCTGGATCCAGACAGTGATCCCGGATTACCACCAAAATCGAATCACTTTTAAGTTAGCCCTACCCTGAATTTCATCAAAATCCATCCAGTACTTTTTGAGTTATCTTGCTAACCAACCAACCAACAAACGGCAATGATTACATAACCTCCTAGTGGAGGTAAATAACCTGGGCTATCCCAGACAACGATGGATGTTAGCATTAAACACCGTTGTACAACGTAGGTTCAAACTACTAGCACCCCGAGTCCGACTGTTTCCCAAAAATCTCCAACGACCAAAGTCTGATGGAAGTCTGAACTATATTAGTTTGGACTTCCATCATTCAACCTGCAAATTATCCAGATGTTTCAGAGGTGTTCTGAGAGTATTTGAATGTATTTGTTGCAGATAATGACAGAAATGATTGCACTACATAAGGACAGAAACGTAGTCCTTTTTTATTGAAGCCGGTATGACAGCTGTAGAAACTCTGGGGTATCTCCAAGAACCACCAACAAGCAGATCAAGTCAGAATTAGAAGCTGCTGGAACACAAGTGTCACTGTCCACAGTCAAGCGTGTTTTGCATCGCCATGGACTGAGAGGCTGCCGTGCAAGAAGGAAGCCCTTGCTCCAGAAGCGGCACCTTAAAGCTGGACTGAAGTTTGCGGTTGATCACCATAAAACCTTCTGGAGGAAAGTTCTGTGGTCAGACGAAACAAAAATTGAGCTGTTTGGCCACAATGCCCAGCAATGTGTTTGGAGGAGAAAAGGTTGTAAGCCCATGGTTGTGGTAGTATTATGGTTTGGGGCTGTTTTGCTGCCAGTGGAACTGGTGCTTTACAGAGAGTGAATGGGATAATGAAGAAGGAGCATTACCTTAAAATTCTTCAAGATAACCTAAAATCATCAGCCCGAAGGTTGGGTCTTGGGCGCAGTTGGGTATTCCAACAGGACAATGATCCCAAACACACATCGAAAGTGGTAAAGGAGTGGCTAGATCAGGCTCGAATTAAGGTTTTAGAATGGCCTTCCCAAAGTCCTGACTTAAACCCCATTGAGAACATGTGGACAATGCTGAAGAAACAAGTCCAGAAAAACAAGTTGCCAGACAGCCAACAAATTTAACAAAAATGCACCAATTCTGTCAAGAGGAGTGGTCAAAGATTCAACTAAAAACTTGCCAGAAGCTTGTGGAGGGCTACCAAAAGCCATAATAAATAAACCAATCATTAGTATTGCTGTATGTATATTTTTGACCCAGCAGATTTGGTCAAATTTTCAGTTGACCCATAATAAAGTGATAAAAGAACCAAACTTCATAAATGTTTTTTGTGACAAAGGAGTATCTTTTCCAATCACTCTATCAGAGAAAAAGTTGTACTTGTAGAAATAACTCTAGACAGCCATAACATGATGTTCTTTACAAGTGTATGTAAACTTTTGACGTCCACTGTACATACACATGTTTGGAGCAAGCTACCAGCCAAGTTCCTTGAAAAACTGTATGCAAGTATACCAACTTGTTAAAGTTAAAGAGTGGTCACACCGAATTTTGTTTTAATTTAGGTTTCTCTTTTGTTCATTCACAGCATTTTGTTGATTAACATAAATTATTAACACTTTCATTTTTGAAGGCATTTCTAGTTGACAGCATTTTTTTCACACCTGCCTAAAACTTTTGCACATTACTGTATATATGTATATTGGCAAAAAAAAAAAAAAAAAAAAAAAAAAAGAAAGATGCCAAATAAAAAGTAGTAGATAAAAGTAGTACATGGTATGACCGCCGCAGTGTATTGAAATATGGGAACTGTTGGTATGATGAGTGTGTGGTAGAGCAGTGTTGTGAGGTGAGAAGTTGTGTGGAAATGATTTCCTGGAAGTGGGTATGGATGTGGGTTTTGAATGAATGACATTGTGTGTGTTTGTATAGTGTGTAGGAGTGATTTGTGAAAGGAATAGGCAAAATTTTGTACAATTACAGCGGCCCCTATGGGCCCAATTTTATGGCATGTGCTGTGCTTTTTGAGGTCTTTGTGTTGATTGTGTATGGCATATTTTATGCAGTTCCTACATCAGTAGCAGTTCTAGGGGGGGTCGGGCTGGGCCTTCGCCCAGGGCGCAATTTCGTGAAAGGGCGCCGTGCTATTGGCCCCACGAGCGCTTGAAATATATATATATATCCTCTAAAAAAGTTTTTAATATCTATCACATCACTGTGTAGGAAATTGGCAAATTGGCGCCCCCTTTGGCTGCCCGCGCCCCTGCTGAAAAGTTCCAGTGCACAGAAGCTGCGAGAGAAGGGCAAAGGGGAGGGGGCAAAGGGGAGGGGGCGCGGGGGACAGTTCACCTCTGCATCTCTCAAATGCAATGCACAAGTGGGCAATACTCTGCAATTAGTGAGCGAAGTCAGTCACACATAAGCTTTCTTCCCAATAACGCACATTTTATTCCTACCATTATATTTACAGGTTTATAATTCCTGCACATCTTTTAATTGTGTGAAAGGGCTAATAAAACAGGGCAATACAAAACGAGTAGGCGGTCACCAAGGTGAATAAGTCTTAACTCCTAGTCGGCAGTGACAGTGTTCGGGGATGGGAAATACAGTATGTTGACTGTCGAGTGACAAACAGGAGATGGACAGAAAAAGGTCAAAGCCATTAGAAGTGTAGAAACGAGCAAAAGATGAAGGTATGCAACTGTTCTCTCTGCATGATCACATTATCCATGCCATGAATGAAGGGCTAATGTTAATCATGGTATAACTCTTACGTTTGTTAGCCTTCTAGCTATGATGCTACGATTGTTATACTCAACAATAATTCGGTCTTAGCTCAACAAACACAAGATCTAATTTCACCATAAGATTTGGCTTTGCAAACAAAACGGTTACAAGTAAAGTTATTATTGATTTCCATCATTTGGATTAACGTTGAGCCCTGTCATTAGCCAACAAAATGTTATGGTAGTTTCAACATTTGCAATTTGCTGCAACTCATAGTTTGCACAGTTTAACTATAGGGTAGTTTAGCATAGTAAACCAGTCATACCTGAACGTGTAACAAGCATACTGTAGAATTCGAGGCAGTAACCAAGGAGCTAATTGTTCCTCCCTAAAGATAGCGTCTAATGACGGACATTTGGCATGTAAGGGCATGCTATCATAATGAAATTGTAATTTATGGATGTTTTGTATACGAGTTTTTGTAGCCTACACTGTTTTGATGTTAATTTCAAGTGCAATTCAATAATAAGATTCACTATGTGCTCATAACAAAACGTGCAAAATTATGTTTTGTTTTTGGGAAGGGGGGGGGGGGGGGGGGGGGGGCGCTCGGAGGGGGTCTCGCCCGGGGAGTAATTCAATGTAGAACCGCCACTGTCCTACATTCTTAGTCCAAGATATTGGCAATTCAAAATCCCAAATTTTGCATTTACCCATATCACTAGGTGGCGCTAAGTGAGTGTTTATGGGCTGGGTCGATACGCCTCTGTAACACCGAAATACTAACGCAAAATCGTTGTCTTGGGCAAAATTGTTGACGAATTATTTAACAAAAACAGTTTTTTGACACCTAGCTTTGGCGAAAAACATCGCCCCCTATGACGAAATGTCACTAAATTTAGTACACATAAACAAATAAAATTTGAGCAATTAAAAGCCAAGATATGGACTTTTTAAGAAATTTTAGCTACGTGTTAAATGTTCATTGACGTGTAACTTCGAAACGGTTTATCTCAAGACAAATCCTTTGATAACTTTTTGTCAGCATTGTCTGTAGATGACATATTACAAAATTTGGTGAGATTCACATGAAAGGCTTATGACGAGTTTGTTCAGATTCGTTTTCGCAATGTTAAAATTTCACGGAAATTGTTTTCATTGCAAGTGGGCGTCGACCAGTGTTTTCAATGCGCAAAGGTCAATAGATTTCACAATAAAAAAAAAATGTTGTAAACATTAGCATTCTCTAGATAATAGGCAAAATGACATTTTCTACAATTACAGCGCCTCCTATAGACCAAATTTTATGGCATGTGCTATGGTGTTAGAGGTCTTTGTGCTGATCGTGTATGACGTATTTTGTGCAGTTCCCACCTCCTTGGTCCAAGATTTTGCCAACTCAAAATTTCGCGGCAACTCCAATATGACCGCCACTAGCGAAGCTAGCAAAAAAAAGTAAAACCAAAAAAAAAATAAGCCAGATGGAGCGGCTTGCAGCCAGCGTCCCCTTTTCTAGGCAACAAAACCAAAAGATATGGGTTCGAATACTGCTGAATAGTAATCAATTTGAAACAGGTGGGTCAATATTCCATGCTCTTATATCACAGCATTACAAAATGCTCATCAATATCACTGACGTAAATTTAATTTGATCCAACCACATTTAGCTTTTTGTGTGTTATCGGGTGTATTTTCTACCTTCTTTTACATAATTTGGCATTACCAGATCAAAAGTGAAGTGAATTAAAGTGACATCATTCATGCAGTTGGTGGCAGTAACACATCAAAGGCTGCCAAATCCGCTACAAGAAGGCCAAAAGTGACGAGCAAACACGATGGTCTAACGACAGGTCCATGCTAATCGTTTGAACTGCACCACTTTACTATGCAACTTCCGATGGATAGTCCAGACTTTGATGTTACGAAACACTTGCGGCGTTGAATGATCCATTAGACTAACGTAGGTGTAAACATCGTTAGTTGCTAAGTCTGGATGATGCTGTTGGGGAAACAGCAGTGTAGTACTGTAAGTCCATCATTCAAACCTCCAAAGTTGCTAAGGAAGTTAGCAATGACAATTTTGGGAAACTCACCCCTAATTCCCCAACCAAAAACAGCACATAAGTCAAGTTCCAACAGAAATGGCACCCAACCTCCCTACAAAATACGGCTTCCAAATAAGAAAGCTTTTCACAGAAAGAGTAAAACAGGTACTACAACAAAAAAATGAGTTTGTTATCAGTGCAACTACTGGTTTCAACAACAACAGTCTAACACAGCAAAGAGAGAGAGACTTTCAGTTTGAAGCAGCAGGCTTGGGCTGAATCCCATTTCTTATTTATACCCCTTCCCCTACCCCTATCCCTTGCCCCTTTCCCCCTGAAACTGAGCAACAATGGGTAGGGGTTGGAAGTCAACCCCTATGAATTGGGACACCACTTCAACAATGACATACGTCATCAGTAGTCTCTTCCAGTTTTTACGTAAGCAGACGCGACAAGCTTTTGCCAGAAATCCAACATGCCGACTGCAGCTGTGGTGGTCTCTGTTGCGTGGGCTATTGTCATCTTTTTACGGTTGCATTCTGAACTAAACAATTTTTACCGTTTCTGCAGAATGGGCTTACAATGCTAGTCTTCGGGGCAGCAAGTACGAGTGAACCCGTCCGTTGCTTGTAAACTGTTACAAACGCAATGAGCTAGCCAGCATTCGCGGTTCCCAAAACAAAAAAGTAACACCGTCACAGCAGAATGACACGCATACGCAAATGATACGCATTTGAAGTATGCGTGTCATTCTGCTGTGACGGTGTTACTTTTTTGTTTTGGGAACCGCGAATGCTGGCTAGCTCATTGCGTTTGTACGAACACGAACACAACCCCAGATTTTCCAAGGTTAAACCAATGATATTGCTTGCAATTACTTGGGTTACAATATCGAAATAACTGTGTTGCACCGACGCTCGCAATTCGTTCACAACTTCCATGCAATTCCATGCATCAACCGATCACTCAAGGTCACAAATAACGTTACACTACTTAGGCTGAATCCCATTTCTAATTTATACCCCTTCCCCTACCCCTATCCCTTGCCCCTTCCCCTCTGAAACAGAGCAACAATGGGTAGGGGTTGGAAGTCAACCCCTATGAATTGGGACACCACTTCAACAATGACATACGTCATCAGTAGTCTCTGCCAGTTTTTACATAAGCAGACGTGACAAGCTTTTGCCAGAAATCCAACATGCCGACTGCAGCTGTGGTTGTCTCTGTTGCGTGGGCTATTGTCATCTTTTTACAGTTGCATTCTGAACTAAGCAATTTTTACCGTTTCTGCAGAATGGGCTTACAATGCTAGTCTTCGGGGCAGCAAGTACGAGTGAAGCCGTCAGTTGCTTGTAAACTATTACAAACGCAATGAGCTAGCCAGCATTCGCGGTTCCCAAAAGAAAAAGGTAACACCGTCACAGCAGAATGACACGCATACCATTTGAACGAACACAACCCCAGAGTTTCCAAGGCTAAACCAATGATATTGCTTGCAATTACTTGGGTTACAATATCGAAATAACTGTGTTGCACCGACGCTCGCAATTCGTTCACAACTTCCATGCAATTCCATGCATCAACCGATCCCTCAAGATCACAAATAACGTTACACTACTTAATACAGTACTAGCGTTTTTTTTTTGTCTGTATTTTATAAAGAAAATGACCATTACGCATTGGAACAATGTTAAACTTAAGAGAATACAGCGGTTAACACAATTTTTCAACCGTAAATAATGGAGAAAATACTTTTGTGAACTAGTTTGGTCTCTGTACTTGTCGTTGCAGCCATCTTGCTGGTGATTCGCAAGGCATTCTGAGAAAATGCTCATACCCCTCCGTCTGGAGTGTGCCTCTGAAAAATCTTCGTTTGGAGGGGTATATAGCCCTACCACTTCCCCCTACCCCTCTTCCCTCAGGGGAAATGGGACACCCCTACCCCTACACGTGCACGAGCAAACCGGAGGGGTAGGGGAAAGGGGTACAGCCAAGGGGTGTAATGGGATTCAGCCTTATATACACCGGCTGATTGCAGTTCTTACAGGCAGTAGTTTGCAGTTGTTTCTCATTGCCGCCATGAGGAAAGTCCGTACAAGTCAATTGTCGAGCACGAACCAGCGGGAAGAATAGGACGAGAAGTAGTACAATCGACTTGTACGGAAAAACTGTTTTTTTTTTTAAGTGTACACAAGTGTACACACGCTTATTAAGTTCTCAGTGCCTCGTTTTGAATGCCAGCGCCTTTGTTATACTACCGATGGAGTGTAAAGTTTCTTTGAGCTGTTTTTAATGGTTTCAAAATAGCGTAATCTTCATGCTAACTCTTAGGTACCTAGCACTTGCATTGTTAGGGTTCTGGGCCAAAACGGTAAAAATAGTGAAGTTCTAAGTGAAACAGGCTAGCACCATTTTGCTCCTCAACAAACAAACCAACTCGGTATGATGTTTTATCATGCCAATTTCTATTTTACACAGAATGTTTTCTTTTAAGTAATAGCCTACGACACTGGCAATGAATGGTAGTGAATGGCATGATATACGCCTGTGGTTGGTGGCTGCTCTACCAGTAATAGGACTCCACCTTCAACTGAGAAACTGCTAAATTGGTCATTTTCACACAGAAGAACCACATAACTGACACAAAATGTTTTTTAGACACAATAAAGTGATAGAAAAACACATTGTAGGCCTATCTCCAACCTCCCGTAAGCAAGATCAGAATCAGAATCAGCTTTATTGGCCAAGTATACTTACGTATACAAGGAATTTGACTCCGGCAGATGTTAGCTCTCTATACACATAACACAGAACGTAATACAATACAATAAATACAATAGACTAAACAAGTATGTCTACTTGTATTGCACAGTAGGGACAACAATATACAATATACATACAGGCACCCAATAATGTACAAGTAGGCACATGGTGTCACAGTGGGTTAAACAACCGGTATGACAATATACCAATAAGGCATAAAGCTTTGGGGGGGGTCTTTAGTTGCTGGGCAGGGGACACCTAGGCAAGTCTTTACTTGTGTCATGTGCAAGAGAAGCGCTGGGGGGGGGGATACAAGGGCATAACAGTAAGCATATACACATGTGTGCATGTATGTATGTATGTATGCATGTGTAGTTCAGCTGTTCAGTGTTCAGTAGGGTGATGGCAGTGGGGAAGAAGCTGTTTTTGTGTCTGGTAGTTTTGGTGCGCAGGGATCTGTAGCGTCTACCAGAGGGAAGGAGGTCGAAGAGGGTGTGTGCAGGGTGAGAGGGGTCTTTGATTATGTTCTCTGCCCGCTTCCTGGTCCTCCCAATGTACAAGTCCTGTAGGGAGGGCAGGGGGGCACCGATGATTTTTTCTGCAGTCCGAATTGTGCGCTGTAGTCTGTGTTTGTCATGTTGTGTGGCTGCTCCAAACCAGACTGTGATGGACGAGCAGAGGATGGATTCTACTACAGCTGTGTAGAAGGTCACCAACAGTTCTTGTGGTAGGCCATGCTTCCGCAGCTGGCGTAGGAAGTACATCCTCTGCTGAGCCTTTTTGAGGATGGCGTTGATGTTGGACTCCCACTTCAGGTCCTGAGAGATGATGGATCCCAGAAACTTGAAAGAGTCCACATTTGATACTGGGCTGTGGGATATTGTGAGGGGGTGCAGCAGTGAGGGGTGCTTCCTGAAGTCCACAACCATCTCGACAGTCTTTAGTGCGTTAAGTTGTAGATTGTGTTGGCTGCACCAGAGCAACTCATCACCATCCTGGATAAGCCCAATGACAGTGGTATCGTCTGCAAATTTAAGGAGCTTGACCGCTGGGATACTTGATAAAGCTCTGTTCAAGCAGCGTAACCGAGTCCTTCCCAACTTTTTCTAACTCAGGACCCACTTGAAAATCTCAAAAAAGTTTGCGGCCCACCGCCAACCCAATAAACAATATAGGTCAAATAATGTGTTCTCAAAGACCATTGTTTATTTTGATGAGAAATATGGAACATTTGAGACTGAACTGAAAGCACATGGAACATGCAGGAAGCTCCACAGCAGAGGGAGCACTTCAAGTGTAATGTTAAAGCAGTGATGGCCGGTGGGTAAATGGTAGTGGTAAGCATGAATCAGCAAAGCCAACCCTGGTAGGGGGGTCGTGGGCATGACCCCCGGAGAAAATGTGGACAAAAACACCCTAAAATTGTGAATTTTAATAGGTTCTGAGGAAATATATGAACAAACTGACTTAAACTCGTGAGACTAACTGCAGAGCAGGGCAATCGAAAAGACTGTGATCGATATAACTGAGGGTTATTTATTTACTGCAACTGTTAAAAAACGACAATGACAATTGAAATTAAGTCCATGGAATCCCAGGTTTCACCCATTCTTTCAACTCAAACAGCCCATTATAAAACAAAACTGAATTCAACTTGGCGATTATACAATATGAAATATATTTACAGAATTGAACATTCAGACTTCCTTAGTAGCCTAGTATATGAAGTTATTTGGCCAACTAGCCGAGCTGAACTAAATACTTTGACGCAACATGCATATGTGAGCGAGAGTGAGACGAAGAAGCGTGTGGGACTTCTGGTGAAGCAACGAGCGAGAGTGTTCTTTTTTATACCCAGGCACTCTTTTTTCTTTTAATTCACTCTGTTGCTAACATGTAGTCCATTTTGACACTGACAAATTATAACACCTAACATTATTTCATTAAAAGCCTACTGCTAGTGGTAAAAACAAAACAAACCATGGATAGATAATTTAAACAATAATATCTTTTAAATGAAATTTTGTTTTAACATCTGAAAGGTTAGTCATATAAATCATAATGTTTTGAAAATGATTTGACGGCCCACTTGCAATACCTTCCTGGTGGACGGCCCACAGTTTGGGAACCACTGGCATAACCAGTTCTATAATGAAAATGACATCCTAGAAAAATTTCAATCAGGTTTTAGAGAAAATCACAGTACACACTCCCTCACTCAGGTGGGGGTGACTGTCATGAGATGAGTGTGGGGGCCATTAAGAGGGCTCTGGAGGTGTCTCTGCCTGGCTCTTTCATCTACGTCTTCAGGACGCGCGCGACAAAGACTACCGCCTCAAACGAGACGTGCTCCAACTCGTGCAGCTGCGGCAGTCTCAGGTAACACACACACACACATCTGATGCACACCCTGATTGACGACTGTGGCGACCTCACCCAACTGGGGTACACCCCGCTCCATACACACACACACACACACAGACATACACACTATACTCTACACTGTATTTGTGCAGGTGGTGTTTGTGCTGACGGGGGACTGTGGTGATTGCACCCAGCCTACAACACACACACACACACAGTGAGCCCTAACCAAAATAGTTAATGACCTCAGACTCAAACCTCACATCAACAAACTAGAACAGCATACTTCCATCTAAGAAATATTGCAAAGGTTTGCCCCTTCTTGACCCAACTGGATGATGACAAACTTATCCATGCATTTATAAGTACATTAGACTACTGCAATGCCTTACTCACAGGCCTTCCAAAAAATCAATTGAAAAACTACAGCTTGCTCCATTTCTGTAAAGCATGACGATCTGCCTTTTTCTTAAGGTTTCGACCCTCGATAGATGATGTGTTTATAGACAGACAGACTTTAATTGTATCAGAATTTAAGTGTATCAGCAGCATGGCATACAGGAACAAACAATAACACACAATGAAGAAAACAGTACAACCTAGACACAATAAAGCAATATAAAATATATAAATGTACTAAAAAATGTTTAAAGAAGTATAAATAAGAGGTATTGATTATAGTGCAATATAGAAAAAGGTGCAGTGAAAGGATAAGATGCAGTGAAAGGATAAGGTGCAGTGACCAGATAATGTAGCCTACTTAATACCACATAAAGTGCATGGAGACATTAAGTGTGTCTTGACCAGAGATATAGTTGTTATTGCACAATGTAATGGCATATGGTAGGAAAGATTTCCTGTATTCCTGTACTATGACAGTAGAGTTGGATCAGTCTGTGAGAGAAAACACTCCACTGTCTGTCCACAGTGTGATGTTACATTATTACATTATTACATTACATTACACTTCGCAGATGCTTTTATCCAAAGCGACTTACAAAAGGAGGACATAATAGCTAACAGATGTGTAGAGAACATCGAAGGTACCTATGTAAAGAGATGGTTAGTAGAAATTAGTTTTGTTAGGAAGGAAAGCAGTCTCGAAAGAGAAGGGTCTTCACAAGCTTTTTGAAGGTCGAGACGGATGTTGCTGCTCTTGTAGCAACTCGTAGGTTGTTCCGCCACGCCACTGAGGGACAACAACCGAGAAAAGCTTGGAGTGACCTCGTTTTGTCTTAGGAGAGGCTACAGCCAGGCGGTTCGTATTAGAGGATCGCAGCGCTCTGGACGGGATGTAAGCATTTAGTATGACTTTGAGATTGGTGGGGGCAGATCCGGAAGTGACTTTGTAGGCTAGAGTCAAAGCTTTGTGTTGAATTCTGGCAGCCACTGGGAGCCAGTGCAGGTTGATGGAAAAGTGGAGTGACATGCGTCCTTTTGGGTTGATTGAAAACCAGTCATGCTGCTGCATTCTGGACCATTTGCAATGGTTTGATTGCACAAGCAGGAAGGCCAACCAGGAGGGCGTTGCAATAGTCGAGGTGAGAGATGACCATAGCCTGTACCAGGAGCTGAGTAGCATATTGGGTCAGGTATGGTCTGATTTTTATAATGTTATATAGCACATAACGGCACGAGCGCGCTACGGAGGCAATGTGGTCAGAAAAAGATAGCCGGTCATCAATCATGACGCCAAGGTTTTTAGCAACCTTGTTCGGAGCAATCGTGACCGTGTCCATATTCAGGCTGATATCATGGTGGATTGACTCCTGGGCTGGGATAACCCTGACCACACACTACATGATTTTTAAATCTTATCCGATTCTTCAATCGGCACTACACCCCACACATAAAGACAATCTTATCCGATAAACGTCCGTTCCGATCGCAGAAGATTCGAACGTACAGAGGAACACCACACACTACAGGATAATCGTGCATGACTGCCGCTTCATTCTATGAGCGGTGTCAGTACAGGCAGCTATACTGACCTTCTTTTATGTCATGTACAAAAACAGATCAGTTTTGGCCTGTTGAGTTTCTGTTCTGTTGAGCAACATATTATGCTCACACCGTAAATAGTTAAACTTGATGATAAACTTTTAATGACAAGTTTAGACTATGTGAGTTTAGAGAGGACTCTAAAATCGTCGTCTTAAAGGTATCGCCTTGCCTCAGCAGTTAATCAGCGAGAACCAGTCATCATTTGTAAATTACTCTCAAAATCCCGTGAATAACAATACACACATCGCTAAAATATACACATAATATGTTTACAGCGCCGTCGCCGCAGATTCAATTTCTGACACGCAACAGAAAAGGATTTTAACGCTATTCCGTAACTGCACTTGACTGAACTTCAGCAAGCAGGAACCTATACACTACTTAGGTGGTCAGGCTATCAGTTTTATTATACTTCCCATAAGACAGGGAGGTTTTGTAATGTATTGAAAGGAGTGGTATTTTTCTTTTCTTTAAAGCGGTGGGGACAAAATTAGCAATTGTTGAAAATTGAGCGAAAATTGCTGACTGTTGCTGTTAGTTGAGAGTGAGGGACTCGCACATGGCAAGAGGAAAAGATACAGTTCAGCTCCAGTAACCAGTATTTGATCACGCACACTCCGCCTTGCCCCTAAAGCACACACACAAACTACTTGCGCTTTTTACACTGATAATGTATATTCTAAGGCGATGTATCTTAATCTTAATCTTATCTTAATTAATGTTTCGGTAAGATAAATTATGTGTTGCCTGCCGCCCCGTAGCCAAATTGTATGCACAGTAGCCTACATACATACAGGTGTACATCTGCAGGTGCCAATGAATTAAAACAATATGATCATACAGACAGACAAGGGCCTGGTTTCTCAAACGCAGATCAGACGATGTTAGCGCTAAGAAAGAAAGGAAATCCGGCGGCCAATGACATGAATATGTTGAGAGATAAAGCCAAATCGGTCTTCTTGTCTGAAATTCAGTTAAAATATGAAATAGAACGTCTCTCACTCTCGGTCGGCGTTCTATGTCCAGCCTGAAATATCAAACATGTTTGATACCTCCGACTTTGCGATCGGGCACTTTTGGAACGGCTAGGATTCTATCTCAGAACGCTCGGCCAGACCTGGCGATCAAGCCCGTTTCTCGGCCCCGATTAAGCTGCCATGGTAACGGCACCTCCGATTGTCAGAAGGGTCAAAACGGGCCGGAAATCGTAACGTTTTCCTTGTAGTGTGTGGTGGCCTTTAGACAGATTGAGCTGGAGGTGGTGTTCCTTCATCCATGCGGACAGTGCGGAGAGACAGGCAGAGATGCATGCGGAGACCGTGGTGTTATCTGGTCGGAACGACAGGTCCAGCTGTGTATCATCAGCATAGCAATGATAGGAGAAGCCGTGTGAGAGGATGACACGGCCCAGCGAGGTGGTGTAGATGGCGAAGAGAAGGGGGCCCAGCACCGACCCTTGGAGCACCCCTGTGGAGAGGGTGTGAGCTGATGACAGTTGTCCTTGCCATGACACTGCAAAGGACCGTCCAGTGAGGTAAGATTTAAACCAGGAGTGTGCTATGCCTGTGATGCCTATGTTTGAGAGTGTAGTTAGCAGTATGCTGTGATTGACTGTATCGAAGGCCGCCGATAAGTCGAGTAGGATAAGTACTGATGATTGTCCTTCAGTTCTGGCTACTCTTAGGGCTTCTGTGACGGAAAGCAGTGCTGTTTCAGTGGAGTGGCCGCTTCTAAAGCCAGACTGCTTCGGGTCAAGTAGGTCGTTCTGGGTGAGGAAATTAACAACCTGTTTAGAGACCGCCCTCTCGATGGCTTTCGAAAGGAAGGGAAGCAGTGAGACCGGCCGATAGTTCTCCACCTGGGTGGGGTTGAGTGTGGTCAGCAGTGGTGTGAGCCTAGCCTGTTTGAAGGCGGCTGGAACTATACCTGATGATAGCGAAGCATTCATCACAGACGTGATCGATGGGACTACTGTTGGGGCGATGGCTTGCAGTAGATTCGAGGGGACATGGTCTAGTGGGCAGATAGTAGGACTGCTGCCAGTGATGAGTTTGAAGACATCGCTTTCGGAGAGAGGGGTGAATGAGGAGAGTGTTGCATTATAGACTGGAGGAGGTAGCAGGTTGAGGCCGGGTGGATCTTCAATCGTTTCCAGAGGTAAAAGATGCCTTCATGCCTGTGACTGCATGTCCTTTTCTCAAAAGGGTTTTTTAACGTAAACTCAATGCTGTTAATTGCCTATGCAACACCACTCACCATATCTGCATCTCATGAAGAAAAGAAGCATATTGGCAGAATAATTCCAGTTAAAACAACAACAAAATGACCATGGTGCAAACTATTTTACAACCCTTTAAGCCTCTATTTGTGTGGGTTGAAATCCCTATCGCAGCCTACAGGGTTATGCGATAAATATACGGAGGAACACAATCGTTGAGCTCCCCCTCCCCAACATTGAAAAACACGTTAAAACTCAGCACCACCGTCACCACCGTCATCCAAAATTTGATCCAAAAATAGTGAAAAGCCTATAGAAATCATATATAGTTAAAGTGATATGCATATTATTAAAAAATTGATTTGGAGCAATGATTTGTGGAGAAACTATTTTTGGGAGCATGCTTTTGCAAGTAGTTCACTGTCCACCCTGCCCATATGGACCGCACGTGCCTGATCTGTCCTTCAGTACAACAACATTCAGTGCAAATTGCACTAAATTACCAACGCCATTGTTATACTGACCTTTTAATATTTTCAAATTATGCTTCTCTTTATAGATGTCCTTTTCTGTTAAAGAGAGATTAGCTAGGTACAGGCAAACATTGATAGAAAATCCTGTTCACAAAGAGGAAAAACTAGCAAAGAGAAGAGAAAGGTGATTGTAATATCTTGAAATAAGATGAATAGTGAAAAGTCAGCAGTGGTAGAAGTATATGTCAGATAGGTATGGGAAGAGCTATTGGAGTAAATAAGGACAACAGGTTTAAGACAAACGTGAGGCTGTTTTGCAAAGGTTGTGTGTATTTTATCTATAATATCTGTTTGAAATATGTTATGTTATATTTATGTTACAATTTCTTACATATTCTATGCAACCTGCTTTGTCTTACATTGCATGATTCTAATTAGGTCTATATTTCGCTACAATTTAGATCTATACCAATAGAATAAGTGACCCTCCTAAATGCAGTCGTTTAATATTCACCGAAACTACAGAGTACAGCAATATAAATCCACGTGAATGTGCTTGAGAGGCCACGCACATTTTAGATTGACATAACATAGCTCCATTCGGTGTCGAAACTGCACATGTATTTACTAAACACCCTCCTGCACGACCACTCTACCAGTCACACCACTGATAACTACAGCAACCCCCTCACTAGCGCATTCAGTGAACAACCCAGCAAATTCGCAAGAAGTATAAAAAACTATGTGTAAAAAAGTCATGGTTTAACACACCAATTCAATACATTTGCTCAAGCCCCTATGTGTGTACATTTTGTGTGCACCTGCACTTGTCAAAAAACAACTTATGCCCATCTTATGCCTTAAGTCCTTTCAGCCTTATGGGTGTTTTAACATTAAACATGTGGATGGCTAAAAAGATACAGTACTTTCCAAATATTTAGGCAGGTGCCTTCAAACCAGCATCAGTTCACACACAGGGGTACACACACAGTCATGGATTTTGCAGGATTATAGTCAGGTGTATGATCAACCAATTACACCAAATTGGTTGTATATGTCAGGAAGCATACATCCACAGAAGATCTGTGGTAGTTTGGTGCAAGCTACCAGCCAAGTTCCTTCAAAAAGTCTATGCAATAGACCTAGAAGAGTTGATGCTCCTTTGAAGGCAAAGGGTGGTCACACCAAATATTGATTTGATTTAAGTTTCTCTTTTGTTCAGTCACTGCATTTTGTTAATTGATGAACATAAATGATTAACACTTCCATTTTTGAAGGCATTCCTAGTTGACAGCATTTTTTCCACACCTGCCTTTGCACAGTACTGTATATTATATTAAATTCTTCACCCACAGGTAATACAATTTCACAGTACACATAAATAAATCCCCACATACCTACACACAAATGCAAGCACCATTTCTGTCACTTACAAAAGCTAAGCTAACACACTTTCACATGTGGTGGAACAACTACAAGTCTAAAAAAAGGGAATGTAGGTTTTGAAATGTAGAAAGTCATCTTCACCATGGGTGGCAATGTGTCTTTCTGTGGAACTGAAGCGTCATCACTGTTCTGCCTCTTCCGGTCTGAACCATAAAAATCTGGTGCAGTGACAGTCCAGGACTGACCTTTGGGGTTGCATGGATGACAGTGTGCAGCTATTCCAGTGACTCATCCAGTCATACCATGCATGCCAGCTCATACTATCAGATTTCAACCACACCTTGCACTAACAAGTAATCAAGACTACTCCTCCATGGGTAATGGCCTACCTAACATGATTAATCCTTTAAGATGCAGCCCCTATTATAACGTTGTTGTTACCAGAATGGCAATGACCAAGTTGTAATGTGTTACTAAAGACTTTCTGTAATGTCGTAGCAATGTTGTAATGTTGTAGTTACGTGTTTTTCAGTCACAGCGAGTCGTAGCGCCGGCGATACGGTGACTGCTAAGAGGCTACGCCAGTTATGAAGCAGGTGGAAATTATGCTATAGTCAATCAGACTACTAGGTTTAATAAAATAATTTATTTTATTCAATAATGTTGTACCATGGTGCAATGTCTGTTAAATGATTCAAACTAGATGTACCGCATAGCGGTACATGGTATGACCGCCGCAGTGTATTGAAATGTGGGAACTGTTGGTATGATGAGTGTGTGGTAGAACAGTGTTGTAAGGTGAGAATTTGTGTGGAAATGATTTCCTGGAAGTGGGCATGGATGTGGGTTTTGAATAAATGTCATTGTGTGTGTTTGTATAGTGTGTCGGAGTGATTTGTGAAAGGAATAGGCAAAATGATTTTGTACAATTATAGCGGCCCCTATGGGCCCAATTGTATGGCATCTGCTGTGCTTTTAGAGGTCTTTGTATTGATCGTGCATGACATATTTTATGCAGTTCCTACCTTCTTAGTCCAAGATATTGGCAATTCAAAATCCTACTTTTTGCATTTACCCATATCACTAGGTGGCGCTATGCTTCAAGTGAGTGTTTATGGGCTGAGTCGATATATCTCTGTAACACCGACATAGTAAAGCAAAATCGTTGTCTTGGCCAAAATTCTTGATGAATTTATGACGAAATGTCACAAAATTTAGTACACATCAAAAGAAGGCTGTTTAGAGTTGGCATGTCAAATTTGACCAAATTGTCAGCATTGTCTGTAGATGACATATCCAAATTTGGTGAGATTCACATGAACGGCTTTTGATGAGTTCATTTGGATTCATTTTCGCAATGTTAAAATTTCACGGAAATTGTTCTCGTTGGAAGTGGACATTTCGCAATAAAAAAAAATTGTTTGTAAACATTAGCATTCTCTAGATAATAGGCAAAATGACATTTTGTACAATTACAGTGCCCCTTATGGACCAAACTGTATGGCACGTTCTGTGGTTTTAGAGGTCTTTATACTGATCGTGCATGATGTATTTTGTGCAGTTCCCACCTTCTCAGTCCAAGATATTGGCAACTCAAAATCCCAATTTTTGCATTTACCCATATCACTAGTCGGTGCTATGCTTCAAGTGAGTGTTTATGGGCTGGGTCGATACGCCTCTGTAACACCGACATACTAACACAAAATCGTTGTCTTGGGCAAGCTTCAGCAAAAAACATCGCCCCCTATGATGAAATGTCACAAAACTTAGTACACATCAAAAGAGGGCTGTTTAGAGTTGGCATGTCAAGTTTGACCAAATTTGAGCAACTAAAAGCTCGGATAAGATATGGAGTTTTGAACAACTTTAAGCTTCGCTAGCGGCGGTCATAATAATATGTCTGCATTAATTACTTGTGATGAAAAGGAGAGCTGTAGTGTAAAGTAATACTGCATTTACATCTTCATTAGTTTCCAAGATATGGTGGATACATGAGACTTCTTTGGGGGTATGCCTTAGGGGGTAGTGCCAGTTATGTCACGTGGAGCCTCTGTCAATCTTTTATTTACCATGTCCATCTCATTTTGATGTTAATGCATAAGCAGCTTTAGAGACAGCTAGTTGACACACACAACCTCACAGACAGCATCCACCCCCATGTACATACACATACTGACACACATACATTCGAAACCAAATTACTCATATGATATTCAGATAAGGGAACATACACTTACCTACCTTCTAATTAGATCAGTATTTTAAGGTATCTACATCCATCCATATGTCTTGTTTTATTTTGATACACTGTACCATTGTACACTACTACAGGTATCTTTTTTATTTCACAATGCAGCAGTATTAAATTGTACACTAAAAATACTTTACAGTAGAATATTGTCCTCCTATGCTCCCATAAACTGCCTTTCAATGTTACTGGTATGTAGGGACTGCACATTACAGCACATAATGCTGTCATCAACAATGATAAGTAAAGATAAGAATACTGTTAACAAACTCAAAATAAGCAGTCACTATGCTTCCCTGGAATTTACCCCCTTCAGGGTCAAGATCAGGCATGTTGCAGGCTCTGATTAAAGTTGCTTGAATATCACACTGTCTTTTCAGCTGTGGTTATTTTTCTCAGCACTAATAACAGATCACTCACAAGAAAACAAATGGCTGAGTGAAAATAAGGCAATGGGATACTTTTATACCTTAATAACCTAGCAAAGGCCATCAGAGAAGCAAGGAAATTGCAAGGGGCCTGGCTAATGTAGATTTTATAGAAAACATCATAACATTGCAAGGAGACATCAGAATGAAATCATGTTTAATGACATTGTCTGAAATCCCCGGGTAGGTTTTCCTGACATGGTCATATATCATCATAAAAAATGGGTAGGATGAGAGCAACTGTAAATCACTGGAGGAATCTTTTTATGATAGATCAAATGAATATAGAATCCCACACATCCCATCATTCTGGCTCCTTTCTTTTTTGGGGGGTACACAAATGTGTATCCTGCACATATTCATAATGAAGTATCTCTGATATCTGTCAACTTGCTCTTTGATGTTCCATGTGAACATCTTTCACAGACATAACCATAAGGTTTTTTTTACCTGCTTCATTCACCCAGGGAATATATATAAATAGTGTCATAGGCTGTCACTTTTTATTCAAAATCTGTTTAAACATTTTGGGAAATAAAATACTGAAAATATAATGAAATAACAAACCAATAATATTAAATAAGCGGTCACTGCCACTGCTGTCTTGACAGCTTACTGTTGTCACTGTCTCTTTTGATCAATGAAATGCTGTGCGGCTTTTATTCAAAGATCGAATTAGACACTCAAAACCATGGCATGAAAAAAGCATGCCTATAATCCTGACAAGGGTGTCGGGTGCTGTTGGACTGACAGAATATTTTTCAAGCAGAATCAAGCAGAAGTTGGGAATATTTTTTCATGTTAGTGCTAGATCAGGGTGATGTGATTTAAAGAGGGACAAAGTCTGTCATTAGGCAACTGGGTTTATTAAAGGTACTGTCCATGATTCGATAAATAGAGTTCTATAAATACAAAGCACGTTTTGTAACATTCACCAAATATATCCTTGTGATAGTAGCACTCACTACTGTGTCCTTTATGATGAAGTGGGTTGGCCATCACTGTCAGAGGGAAAAGAAGAATTGCTTTCTGTTTCTCTACAAGGCCACTGCTGAAAAACTACAATCACAATACTGGACTAGAATTGTGAACCCTGCAAAACCTATTCATTTTACTGGTTTTTGCTTTTGGTCTCTTCTTTATGCTATGAACCTGAAAGATCAGTCTATAATATCTAATGTCTAATGTCTGGGGTGCAATAGCTCCTTTTTGGTGAGGAGTTTAGGAAAGGAGTTTGAGGGACGAAAAGTTATCCCAATTCAAAATTCTCCTATTTTTGCAAACCTGCTGACTGAAGCGTCTGGTCTTGTCTTAGGTGATGAATCCATGGTGTATCTAACCTCACAAATGTAACTATGAAACTGAAAATCTAATTAATAAAGAAATTGTTATTCATGCACACGTATGTGTAAAGAGCTCTCTCTCCCTATTCAATTCAGTTTCATTCATGAAAGCTTTATTGACATTAATGTTTCAGAAATATTATTGCCAAAGCTGAATTACATATACACCCAGAAACACATATACACATAGCCTACCCACCTCCCTCTCTTTCTCTTTCTCTGTCTTACACACAAACACACATGTGCACACACACACACACACACACCAGAGAGGAGATGAAGATGCTGAGAGAAGGATAGGGATATTCACATGTTTTCTGTTTTCTCCTTCCAGGGCACAGCAGTGCTTCTCCAGAGACATTACAGTCCTCACAGGGTAACCATGGTAACTGCAGTTATAGCTGGGTAGTGTTTGTGAGATTTAACACATAACTGGAGTGATGCACTGAAGCTGTTAGTGATAGCCAAGCTGTTTAGCAGTGTACATAAAGATGATCTTGACACACAGAACACTAATGTACTCAGCATTCTTAAAGTACACCTAGTAGAGTAGAATATGTCTGGAATTTCAGCCAACACATGCATATTACACATGCATAAGGTAAGCATGACAGCCGAGCTGAAATTACATTAAACACGTCCTACTTTTCTCGTTTGTGAAGCATTTTTCTGAGCAACCTTTAAAAAGAACCCGATGTGAACCCGATGTTTCAACCCACATTTGTTTGCAGGGGTTTATCATTTATAGGTTTAGCATAGGTTTGTCATGTCATTATACACATACAAAGTAACTTAGAAGCAATAAATAAGTAAATAATTTTTTTGCACAAATTGAGAATCAGAAATAACACACACACACACACAGATACACACACACATAACATGATTATACAAATCATAAGAGGATGGGGAGGTGGTATGCTGGTTTCACCTTGTCTGTCTGTCCATCCATCTGTAAACAAAATTGTGTCCGCTCTGTATTTTTCTTAATATTGGACGCAATTCTTTTATATTTGGTATGGTAATAGTACATAGGGAGAAGGTGTGTCACGTATAATTATGTATTATTAAAAACGTATAATAATTTGGCATCATAGCTCATTAATTATGCGTGCAATGACCTAGGTTACGTGAGGGACTCTTGCCATCATGTGTACATAGAATCTATGGAATCTCTTGCCATTGTGGATCAGCAAGAACGGATTAAGAAAAACATTGTGCAACCTTGTTAAGAGCCAGCCATGGTCCAAAAGGTTTGCGCAGTGTGCAAAAGGAAGTGCAGGTTAAGGATAAAGATAGCTATTCCAGATGTGAAGCTACCAATGACAGCTCATACAGCAGTACATGTTCATGCATGCTATCCATGCTCATACATGCTATCCATGCTTAATGTCTGTAAAGGTCCACTGTAATTTTGTCTTTGTATACAGTTTTGAAATGTCTGGATTAATATGTCTAACTTATTGTGTAACATTTTCAAAATAGCTCTATTTTCTATGTGTTTTAATGTTATTTGTATGTAAATCCATAACAAAAAATTCTGTTTGGGTGACACCATAGTTTGCACAAGGGGAATAGATTCTAAAAGGTAGCCTGGAAGGTATGAAACATTAGACATGGTGTTGTTTGAGCCTCGGCATGGAGGTTGGAACAAGAGTTTCTGTATTTAATTTACACAACCTTAGCTAATGTTGACATTTGTTTAACCCTTTGTATGTCACACCCCCAAAAAAAGAAAAAAAATCTTTTCACTTTTCCAGCTCTAGTAATCTCTAATAACACAAATCGATCCCAAATGTTCTTGAGGGGTAGGAGGTATTTTTAGAACCTTATGTACCCAACCATTGAGTTCAATGACCAATTTCTATCAATTTGAAATAACAACCCATTCATGGTCATTCATATGCATTATTATTCAATTTCCAAGCTTGGGATCAATAAAGTCAATCAATCAATCAATCAATCAATCTGTCTGTCTGTCTGTCTGTCTGTCTGTCTGTCTGTCTGTCTGTCTGTCTGTCTGTCTGTCTACAGTACTGTAAACATTTAGGCAGGTGCTTTCAAACCAGCATCAATTCACACAAAGGGGTACACACAAAGTCTGGAATTTTGCAGGATTATAGTCAGGTGTATGATCAACTAATTACACCAAATTGGTTGTATATGACAGGAAGCCTACATCCACAGAAGATCTGTGGTTAGTTCTTCAAGATGTTTGGAGCAAGCTACCAGTCGAGTTCCTTCAAAAACTCTGTGTAAGTATACCTAGAAAAAATGATGCTCTTTTAAAGGGAAAGGGTGATCACACCACATATAGATATATCTATCTATCTATCAATCTTTCGTTCTATCCATCGATCTATCTATCTATTATACCCTTACGGTCATCTCAACTGCTTGATTGAGCATGTTTAATTTTTTTAATAATGAAAATATGTGTATTTTTCAATACAATTGAATATGTGTGTTTTTTAACAATATAAAACAGGAAAAACTCCCATGTTTGGAAAACATGGTAAAAATTCATTGGAAGTGTGAGGGCTGAATTTATGAAATTCCACATCTTGAAATCATACGAACAAAAATGCCATGGCCTTAAACAATATGGAGCAACCCAATATTTACTATCCAAGTAGTAGAGATGGCTTCATGTGGTTTAACTAAGAGTGGTTTGGTTTTTATTAGTGTATAATGATTTAAAAGGTGAGACCAGTGAGGTATGTTTGTTTATGATTATACAAATCATAACAGAATGGGGGGGTTCCACCTTGTCCATCTGTCCATCTGTCAATAGACAAAATTGTGTCCACTCCATAACTTCCTTAATTTTGGACACAATTCTTTTTTATTTGGTATGCTAATAGTACATAGGGAGAAGGTGCGTCACGTATGACATTCAGCACCATAGATCATTAATTATGCATGCAATGACCTCAGTTAGGTTAGATGAGGGACCATCATGTGTACATAGAATTCATGGAGCTCTCTTTCCATTGATTATTTAAAGTCTTGCCATAGTAATGTATTATTATTATTATTATTATTATTATTGTTAATAATAATAATAATAATAATAATAATAATAATAATAATAATGTATAAATAATAACAACAATATGTAAATACAACAACAACAACATGTAAGCCTTTTGGATGAAAGGTGAAAACGTCTTCAAGCTCCAAGAAGAAGTCCAGTTGCTTACAACTTAGGTCTTTTGACTACCATGACCTGGATGAATGAGAACCTACACAGACAACATGTAAATATGTTTTTCATGGGCTTCACAAATAACTTATTATTTTTGTGAATAAATGGTGTAATCTACCTGTACCTTAATTAAAAGGTCAAAGTCACAGGACTCAGGACTACCCACTCAGGGTAACGGCAATATCATCGGAACGCGGGTGTTTCAGATCTAACTTTCTGTTTCTCTCGGGGTGGTGTCAAATGACAAGGTCACAAGAGTCAGGACTACCCGCTCAGTGTGGGGGGGGGGGTGTCTATCTAGTTTGTAACTATGAAGGTAAATATGCTGCAAAATGTGAGATTTTAGAAGCTGTAGAGTACAGTGTGAGAATGTGTAGAACAAATATTCTAACTTGTAAATGTCTTTTTTCATATAGGTGTGTGCCACATTTGGTGTCACGCTGAAAAAAAAAAACATGTGAGTGCTTGAAAGAAATATGTGGACTTGCAGATCAACATTTGCACTTGTAGAAAATATTTACACACACGGGAGAAAAATATTTATAAATGTGTAAATTGATATTTACAGGAATACAGTGATGGCAACATCTGTAATGCCAGATACAAGCACAACTCAGTGATTGCAAGTTCTCAAATGTGTCCCAGCAGTTTCAAATTTGCATGCCTTGACTTTTGCAACACATCTTGTGGTAGGCATGTAACAAAACCAACTTGAACTTGTGGAACATGTGGAATATGAAAGATTATGGATAGATATCTTTCATTTTTTTGTAGATTAGCATTATGATTAAGTAAATAACCCCTGCCTGTATTTTAAATAACAACTTTAATATTTTATAACTTTCATGTGATTTTATCTAGTTGATGTAGGAGCAAACTTTCAGTCTGGCATGCCAAGCATTGAAAATACTTTCCTAATACTTACGTAGGCTACATGTTACCAGCAAAAAAAAAAAAGGTATTTAAAAATACTGGGGAAAACGGATAACCTAATTGCACTGCACAATGATATCCCACAATTTGTTGTTGTTTGGAATGTGTTTTAATGGTAAAGGCTGAGGCAAAAGTCCAAATGCATAATTGTAAACTAAAAACAAATTGCGAGGTCACTTCCTGCTACCCTGGTAGTCATAGGAAACTTTTTTTAGAAACACAAAACAAGGACAAGTAAATAGACACAGTAAGACAAACACTGTATCGATTTATACATAATCTTATATTAGATAAACAGCACATTTTCAGAAACAAGTCATAGTGTTGTGTGTTTTTTAACCGTGGGTGAAAATGGGTGGAAAGAGTAAAATGTTTTAAAACTGTAGAGTAAAATGTTTGATGATAGCGCTACTGTTTACTAGTGTTGAGAAAACGTGTCCAGAGCTTATCAGTCAATAGACCCCTTTCACCCAGTGCATCTTCACCCCAAATGTTCTGTGCTTTTTAACCGTGGGCGAGAATGGGTAAAAAGAGTAAACTGTTTGATGATAGTGCTAGTGTTCACCATATGTTGATGTTACGGTGTATGTCTACAAATAGCTATGGTAATTTGGCATCAAATGTCTTTGTATTCTTTACATACGTTCACAATCCCATGTTAGCATCCACGTGCACATGCACTTTATTTGGGCTTGGATGGTTGCACAAAGAGCCAGCAACAACTCCTCTGTGTCTCTGTCACCTTTTCAGAAGAAGGGTCCAAAACATGCAGTCCTTACACACTGCTGTCCCCGGATAAATTACCGTGTTATTTGAACACTTTAATGGAGTGTAAAAGAGCTCACGCTACTACAACAAGGACTATAAGATAAAAGGAAATATTGAAGAGATTTCTGTCGAAATATTGGGGAAGGAATGAAACTTAATGACATCTGGGGAATGATGAAAAAGATGGGAGGAATAAGAAGGAATTTGAACATACCAGTTTTAAAAAACAACAGCGCAGAAGCAATGACCAATGAAGATAAAGCTAAAATGCTTGCAGTCTGAAATCTTTTGTGAGAATACATACATGTGTAAAAGAATGAGAACAATTGGAGACAATAAAAGTGTGCTGAAAACAAAGGATGTTGGTGAAAGTCAAATAAAAACACATTTTACACTGTTTGAACTTAAAGGAGAACTTCGGTGTAAAATGAAAATTGGCATGTTAAAACATCATACCGAGTTGGTATGTGTACTGAGGAGCAAAACTGATTTAGCATTCAGAGTTTAACTATTTTTTACCATTTGTCCCAGAAGGCTAACAATGGAAGTGGTAGGTGCCCTTAGACGAAGCATGACGACTACACTATTTTTAAACCATTAAAACAGCTCGAAGAAACTCCACACTCCATCGGTAGTATAACACAGGTCCTGACATTAAAAACGAGGCACTGAGAACTTTGTAAGCGTACACAACATTTATTAATAAAATTGTTTTGACAGGCAGTACCTTGCTGTAGTGAACACACATGTTCGCAGTCAGTTAACT
Organism: Coilia nasus; assembly: GCA_027475355.1. Taxonomy (NCBI): domain Eukaryota; kingdom Metazoa; phylum Chordata; class Actinopteri; order Clupeiformes; family Engraulidae; genus Coilia; species Coilia nasus. The sequence continues at coordinate 2,114,936 of CM050211.1, forward strand.
AACTTAATTTATTTTTTTACAATACAATGTGTATATTGTGCGATAAGTACATCCAAAGTTGTCAATAACCAAAATAAAAACATATACTGTAATGTAGTTCCAGAGTCCTCCTTAAGAGCTTTGTTGCTCTTCTGTGGGTGAGTGCCATAAAGTCAATTCTTTGGTCGTAACCAGGCGTGAGTTCTTCATTGACCAATCGGATTTCATTAGCTAGATGCTAGCAGAGTCTGGGTCGCAACTGCCCAATCTGTAAGAAGACAAAAGAATATAACTCCCGGATTATTCCACTTCTGGCTTACAATCCATATCGATCTCTCGGAAACCACTGTAATATTTGGATTTCGTAGATGATGATAAGCAAGAATGATGTAGTTTAGCCGTCTAGCTCCATAGAGCCCCATGTATTTTGCATTCGCCCGCGATCGCCCCCTAGGTGAACTGCAGCCAAATTCGGTATAATGGGGGTGAATAGGGAGTGGGAGGGCTCTTCGTAAATCGGCTCTGCTAATACTAACAATGCAGCTATACTTACAAGGCCTGAATACGTGGTGGGATATTGGCAACCTTTGCTACCAAGCAAATGCAATTTACTCAGATTTTGTGTATGTTTGCACTGAATAGACGTCTGTTTGGGTAATCAGTGCACGGGAAATCGGTTGTGGCTCTTGTATGTATGTTAGCAGGCTGGTAACGACGCGAACTATGCTAAAATGCTGAGCAACTAACCGTGTTTAACAGTAATTAGCCAATGTTCGTTAGCCGCGATGCTAACCGTGCTACCAATGTTACTTGCTGCCTTCGCCAACGTTGTTAACGGCTATGCTGACACTGCTCCTGCCTAACAAAGTTTGCTTATTCAGCCTTCGGACGAAAACTGAAGCGTCTTCAAGCTCCAAAAGAAGTCCAGTCGTTTACAGCCTAGCTCCTTTGATTGCTGTGGCCCGGATAAATGAGAATCTACACAGATAAGGTCTGTTTTCATGGTGGGACGTTAGCAACGTTTGCTACTAAGCAAACTTATATTGGCTGGTTCCTTCTGAGTTTTACTTGAATTAATTTGGTTACGTTATCTTTAGTAGCTTTGGCAATGTACCTAGTTTGACTAAGGTTCCCTTTAAAAGTGGTTCATGCTGATCAGTGCCCTGATGAAGCGGCTCTCATTTTCCCATGCTGGTGCTTACACACAGTTGAATCGCCCACACTCCGCAGAGTGGTTTTACTTCTCCATCAAACCCGTCACGGTGTACCCCGAACGCATGTGCAAACTTCGAATTCCACATTAGCAGACATCTTTATCAAATAATCTGGTCCTTAATTTACCGGGTCGTTCCTTCACTCCCATTATAGTCATCCCTCTCCCGTTTTTGAGCCAGCATTTGTATTGAGTGAAATAGCGCCCCCGCTTCCCCTAACATTGTCCATTGGGGCTATGAGGCGAAACAAGGTATTACACTCGTGTGGCATCAAGCCGAATTGGCCTACTAGTCACCACGAATGACAAATAACATTTTGGCATTTTTGCTGTGCTGGCATGGTTTTCCCACGCAGGGACTTGGCTTTCACATAACCTCGTTATGTCTCCTTTGCAGTTGTCCTGAGGCACAAGGGTGCAGTGTCTCAACATGCATCGTTCTCGTTCCATCGTTTCGTTTATTTGCCAAATAGATTTCATATGTCCGGAATCTAGCTATTTTAGTGGATCGCGTACAATATGCACATGTTTTGTTGGGTACTGGTATCCATATTGGTTCGATACTTGCAGGATTCCTTACACTGCAGCCTGCGTGGCTGCAGATGGAGTACACTTGCCAACTACTTTATCTATCACTACAGGCCAGCAGATCTCGCACAGTTTAAAGCATTGTTTACAGGTGCACACACATGGTTGGCACAAGTCGTTTGATGCACCAAGCTTGCTCTGCTAAGCTATGCTATTTTCTCTATTTGGTCTGCAATAAAGCTTCAAAACCAGGCTGTTTACAGCATCCATCACTTATATAACGCACGCAGAGAAGAAGCAGGAGAGGGGAGACACCTCCTGTTGCACCCCAAGCCAACACAAACTGAATAAATACACACATGAACATCACAGTGGGACTGGCTGTCTCCTACAGCAGCACCTATTCTATGCTCACCACTGCTTGTTTTGGGCTACTCTGCCACTGCCAGTGTAGGGCTTGGAGCCTGTGCCCATGTTGGAGAGCGCCGGACGTTGAACTGCACCGCTACTCGTTTACGCTACACTGCCGCTGCTAGCGTAGAGCTTGAAACCAGTGCCCCTACTGGAGAGCGCCGAATCTTGAACTGGACCACTGCTTGTATTAGGCTACACTGCCGCTGCCAGTGTAAGGCTTGGAACCGTGCCCCTACTGGGGAGCGCCGGACGTTGCACTGCACCGCTACTCGTTTTAGGCTACACTGCCGCTGCTAGCGTAGGGCCCGAAGCCAGTGCCCCTATTGGAGAGCGCCGAATGTTAAACAGCACCGCTGCTTGTTTTAGGCTACACTGCGGCTGCCAGTGTAGGGCTTGGAACCATGCCCCCATGACCGCTGGATGTTGAACTGCATTACTGTGTCGTCCTGGGCAGGTGGGCAGGAATATATTTCGGAGGTTGAACCACCCACGGAAAACGGGACCTCCTGGAAATGACCCAGTAGCATTTTATAGACTTATGCTTTTTAGCGCCACTTTGAAATCGAATAATTTTACACGTAGGTTAATAGCGCTTTGCCCGTAACGGTTATCTTATTTTTCATAATCTTAACAGTCCACTCCACACACACAGCACACGTCCACTCTTGGCTGTCCAACCCTGAGTAGCCATTTGTTATGGTGCTGGTAAAGGAATTTTTCCCAGACTTGCCAATTATTTTTCCACAAAATTGGCAAGAGAGTGGTTTTTCTTTGGGTAACGTGGGTTTTCGCCTTTCCCCGAGAGTGTGACTGATAAATAATCGGAGATAATTTAGTCATGTTCTGTAGGTCCAAAAATAAGTAAGTAAATAAATAAATAAATAAATAAATAAATAAATAAATAAAAAAGGGTGGCTACATAGAGAGTAATTTATTTCGTGCAAAACATCAAAGGGCAACGCATCCATTTTGGTTCACGGCTCAGAATGCTCCCCTTTGCAAATTCCCACACACTGGCAGCTATCGCGCTCGTTCTGACGCATGCTTCGTCTGCCCTGTTTATTTCCGCTAAGAAAATTGAGGAGTACCTGCGTACTCTGGTCAATGCATCAGCTCTAGCAGCAGAACTAGTTCACCTCACGGACAGTGATCTCGCTTTGCCTTCCAGAATTCCGGAATATTGGCTCCGGCTGTGGCCCCGGACCTGACTCCAGTACCATCATTGACAGAAGCGCCTCCATCTCCATCGCAAATTCCTACACATTTGAGGCTATTGGGCTGTGCCCATGCACGCTTTGTCTGCCCTGTTTATTTCAGCTAAGGAAATCGAGAAGTACCTGCGTACTCTGACCAACGCTTCAGCCGTAGCAGCAGAACTAGTTTACTTCCCAGTCAGCAAATTGCTCCCTAGCTACTGCATTTCTCTAACGATTAAAGGTATCCGTAAGGCCATACCGGTTACTCTCGACTTTCGGCTCCCCATCACCATTCATTTGCTGATTTCTTGCGTTCAAACCCCATACAGGCCTAATGCTGATGGCTGCACTCTTTCTGGCGTATTTTGGGCTGCTTAGATGTAACAAATTCACGACTTCCAGTGCCAATTTCAACCCTCAATTTCACCTACGCGTCCGCAACATACAATTCTAGATTCATTCATTATACCATTTACCGTGCCTCCGTCACCTCTCAGAATGATCCCCTCTTCATGTCCGACGGCCGGCCAATTACACGCTCACTGTTCAATCCCACCTTAAATCCATAACTACTCAAGTAAGAATCCCAGCAGATTGTTACTCCTCTCACTCTTCTAGAATTGGCACAGCCACCACCGCAGCATCTAACGGTCTCCCCGAGCTATTATTAAAAACCCTTGGCTGATGGTCCTTGGATGCTTATCAGCTATACATCTGATGTAACCCATCAGATCTAAAGAAAGCTCAGCTAACACTTACATTGTGATTCGTACTGCACGGTCCTGGCCAAGGGTCCCTTAAACATTTGCCTCTTTTGGGGTGCTTGCTCGGTTTTTCTCATGACACCTTCCTGCGTAGGGTCATGCGAAGACTTGTTAGCACATCAGGACCCTGGCCTGCGAACTTTCCCAAATACGCTCTACTCACATATCATTTAAATGTCTCACTTGCCATCAATTTAAAATGTTTCACACTATCTCATGAGATACTTTCTAAATCTTATTCGGGATCAATCATGCCTCTCGGGTGCTCACGTGTCCCGTCGGACTTCTGCCGCGCAGTCATTCTGCTGGAGCCTCGTGGATGCACCTTGTGATCCGTCCTGCCGTGCAGGCGGCTCTACCGCGTAGAGCCTGGATCAAGAGACGCTCGCCAGCTTCTCGGGTGCTCGCACGTCCTGCCAGTCTTCTGCCGCGCAGTCGTTCTGTCAGGAACGGCGGACGCACTTTCTGATCCGTCCTGCCGAGGAATTACCTACTGATGAAAATATTACATTTACATTACATTTACATATATACGCGCAGCTAATATAAATAACAGATTACCAATTTAATTAATGATGTGTTGCTATATTTAAAAAAAAAAAAAAAAACAGTCTGCAATAGCTTTTTCAAAAATAAAATGTTGACTGATACCAAAGACTGCAATGGTTATACAGGGTCGAACGCAAACTATAGTGCTCAGCGAAGTACGTTAAAATCCACTTTATTCGTCATTAACGTTGTAATTATCGTTTTCTTTGATACGATTTACGCACATATAGAGTCAGGCATTTCAAATATCATCATTGTATAGTGTGTCAGTGGATATTTTCACAGAACAAAGCCGTTTTTTGACAGAGGTGGGTCCATTCTACGCTTATTTACATTTCAACCAGAAAGACTTTGAGTATATGGTAACACAATAATAATTTATTTGATTACATGTAACGATATGGCACAACTAACTTTGGCATAGGTCCTGTCCTTTGTCCTGATCAATAAAACATGAAAACTGAATAGATGCTGACTGTAGTAGTAGTGGCAGGGCATAATAGTAATACCCCCTGACAAAAGGACAAGGACCCACTGGTGGTGATCAAAAGGTAGACAATGAACTTTCAGAAACATATGATGCATAACAAACATTGAATACGATACATAAGGCATTGAAAAGGGAAACAGAGGATTCCAAGAGCACAACTCTGGGTCCCCCCGGAGCACCGTGGCAAGGAAAAACTCCCTAAATATTCTTAATGAGGAAGAAACCTTGGGCAGAACCACGTCACTAGGGGGAAAGCCTAACTGCCTGAGGCTGAACTGGTGCTCAATGAGCTGATAGAGTCCAGGTTGTCGCTCAGGTGACAGGAAATCCAACATCCAGGAACAAAGCAGTGTCACCCCAATGTATGTGGCAGAGAATTTAACTGTTCATGGAGGGGCTGTAGCTGGAATCCCGAGTGAGTATATGGAGGAGTCCGGAAGGATAAGGAGGAGACCAGAAATCCGAGGTCGATCAGTGGAGATGCCGAGGTAGAGGAGACATCGGGAGGCCAGAGAAGAGGCAGACGTAGAAGAGACATCAAAAGATCGATCAAGAGGCATGGTGTAAAATCTTAGTATGTAGTATGCATTTGTGCTTTCCACACAGGCACCGCCTGTCATGTGTCATTTGCAACTAGGAACGTATGTTGAACATGTATGTTTTGGGTGGAAAAAAGACATAAAATAAAAAAGTAAAACAACAAACTAACACAAACAAGGAATGATAGATCCAAAATAATGAGGGGAAAAAGGCTGGATAACATCAAGGGCCAAACAGGTTGTCCACCAACTCCTGACAAACTTGCTGGCCTGCAGGGTACAGGTCCTGGACGACAGGCAAGATGTCTTCTGCCTCGGTGCCATGCTGGTCCTGGAATACCACGTCCTCAGGCATCTGGAGGCATCTGCAGTTGCAGGCCTCTGGCACCCTTGCTGATGCACCAGAAGCGCTGCCTCCACACTCTGTAGCACTGTTGTAGCACACCTGCGGCTCTGTCTTTGCATTTCGATACGGAGTAAGCAGGAAGGGGTGCAGAGAGAAGACATTGTCCCCAAGGAGCCAGCAAGCCCCAAAGCCACCACCTTCTGCTGCCTGACACAGTGCTAAGTTTGCCCATACAAAGGAGCCGTGGGTACTCCCAGGCCATTTCACTATCAAGAAAGGCATCATCTCAGTCACACACCACCAGGACGTTCAGGGCTGGGTAGCCACTGCGGCAGATGTATCTGGGCCCGTGGTTGTAAGGTGTTGTAATGGGGATGAGGGTCCCATCGATGGTACCGATGACCCTCGGTAGGCCAGCAATTGCGTGAAACTCCTGGTTGACCCTGCGAATGTCCTCAGGGGTTGTTGGAAAGGACATCCTCTCAGCAAGGTGCAACAGCAGCACATCAGTCACTGCTGTCACAGCCCTGCTGAGGGATGCCCTACTGAGGCCCAAGCCATCACCAAGGACCTGAAAAAACCTGCCCGTGGTGTAAAACCAAAGGGCAGCCAGGAGTTGTACTGCTGGGGTTAGAGCAAAACTACGCCTCGTGCGTCTAACCAAATGAGGGTGCACAACACCCAACAGCTTCATAATTTCTCCACAACTGAGATGACACTTCCTGATGATGACTTCATCAAGAATGACCTGAAGGGGATTAAAGGACGATAAAGGCGTTGACGTATGCATTGTTGCTCCGTCACCTTTCTTGCTGTCTCGCTAGATTCAGCTCCACAATTCTCTGTAAAGCAGCCATTGTTCTGAGGGCCTCACATGGTGCCACAGCAATTACACAGCACAGGAACTGACAAAGTCAATTGGCAGCCATGTGCCATTTGTGGGTATAACAGTCCACCTGAGATATGTGAATAAGTGGTTAAAAGTCTCATTGCATCGTTTTTTTATTATTTGGCGGTGGTCTCTACTTTGTAGTATTAATGAATGCCCTGTGAGGCGGGTTTAGTGAAAAAAAGTGCTTTAGTGCTGCTGTTACAGGCTGTTTTAGTTTGGTGGAGGAGATAGTGTAGGGAAAATGGCAGGTTCTCGGTTATGCTAGTCACAGGCTGCAATCATTCAAAGCCCATTCGGTCATATCACACCAAATACAAGATTTAAAGGCCTAGTGAAATGCAACACCTTATGGCATGCAAAATCACAGTTTAGGTACTCCTTGACCATTTTCTGTGACATTCGCCGTCACAGCTTTTCGCATAACAAAAGGAGAGCGGAATTTTGAACTTCCCGCCGACAAATCTCGGGGAATTCTTTCTCTGCGTGGCCATTGTGGCCGGAGCTATGTGTGACGTCACGAGTTGGACCGCTCTCGAGCTGTTTGTATTCACTTGCGCTGTTTTCTGTCTCGACTATCGAAGTTTCTCTAGTTTTTGAATTATTATCGGCTTTCTGGTTAGCATATATATTCATATGTGAATAGAGGAGATTGTCTGGAATCTGGCAATATAAGAACCATGATGGTGGGATATTCAGTGGCTTATCAAAGTTGATAAATATGTAGTCTGTGCCTGACGGAAATAAGGGCATATGTTCCATGTAATGAAGGATGTTATATCAGGATTATACAGGATTATGGATGTTATGCAGAAATTTTCAGTCATTTCAAAACTGTATGAAAGGTGTCTTGACAGAAATGCATGCTAGCAGTAGAATGGGTAAGTTCTGCTATTATGCATTATAACTGGATAATTAAAATGGGCGAAGTAAAAATTTGTCAAGTCATTATATAAATAATGATGGCAAATATTTGATCCCTTGTTTTAACGTGATAAATTAACGTTATAATATGTAGGCTACTTGAAGCTGAGGGTCTGTAGTAGTTTGTAGTGATGTGCGTGTCTTATCTCTCCGATCACGGGTTCGCGAGTAATTTCATCGAGAGTAATGCATGTGCAAACCGCTAATATGATAGATTTTGGCGAGTCTTTAAATATTAATATCTCGCCGATACTTGGTCACAAAAATAAGAGGGAGGTCACGTTGTAAAGCCCTGGTTCTGTTGTTTTGTTTGGTATAAGTGACCAGTGATAAGCCAACGATGTAGGATGTACCGTTCCGGAGTATTTCAACAGAGAAGAATGGGTGTAAATTTGGACGCATTTTGCGTCCATCGGGCCCATAAGGTTAGTCATGGAAGTGAAAGAGAAGAGGAAAGGAGGAGGGACGCGGTGTATTGCTGGTGGATGCAGCAACACAAACGCCGAAGGGGTGTCGATGTGTCTATTCCCGAAGGATAAAGGCAAGTTTATCATGGCGATTACCGATTGAGTTCTGTTTCGGTCTTCAGAGTAGTTGAAGTATTTTGCTAGGGCGTGGAAGCAAGCTAGATGTATTTGTGGCATTCTGGTTGTATCAGGTTGTAACCTGAGTGAGTGGCTGTGCGTGTGAGAGTGCTGGGATGCGTTTCCCAACACCATAGTTGCTAACCAGTTAGCAACTTAGTTGGTTGGCAATGGGAAATTGCATTGCAACCAACAAAGTAGCTAACTTAGTAAGCAACTACGGTTTTGGGAAACGGACCCCTGATCAGCTGATAGGAGTCACTAAAAGTACCCAAACAAAAGCCTAATCCCCCTATTTATCGCCCATTGCCGTGATTGCGGCCACGCTCAGCATCATGGTGATGCCTAGGCTAGACAAGGTAACTTCAGGCTCGAATCTGTAAGGTTCTATCCCATGTAAAGTCTCTTCACTCTGCTCAGTTTGTTCCTCTTCCCTTTCTGTGTTTTCTTCGTCAATAAACGGATCAGAAATGCTGGATGAGGATGAATAATCGCTAAATTCTGCGCTCTCTTCGTCGTCAACTGTACGGTCAGCCATAATGTAAACACAATCTGTGTCCAACTCGTGACGTCACGGCCTTATCGTCTGCTACTTCCGATTGGATCAAAAGTGGTTCACATTAAGCGCTGTTCTTTGCCAGTTTTCTCGCTGTTTACTGTGCCAAAGGTGGCATCATATCGTCAGTCAACACAAAAATGTCCCTAGAATCGATATATGAAGTTTACTTAGGAGGCATTTTTTCATTTCGCTAGGCCTTTAAACATTCTAAACACACACACATACTTGCAACGAGACTCCTTCAGTAATCACAACTCTGACATGGCTTTTTCTATTTAACAAACTCACATCACTTTGTAGGCCTTTTCATTATTTGCTCATTTTTCCACCTATTTTCTTTCAGTGACTAATTGAGGCAATCGATGTTGAAGAACATTTTCACGTGCAGCATGCATATGCAACTCGGAGTGACCTGTTGTATTTCAAAAACAGCAAGTAATAAACCGTTTCTTGTGAAATAATACCTTTAATTGTTGTTGATAGTCTTCTAATTACTTTACAAGCAATCAGTGACACTTCTAAATGTTGTGATTTATGTGCTGGTTCATGCACTTGGTGTTGTTGAGAAATACACTAAAAACATTGATGAATGACACATCATACAGGGAATGCATAGCACTTGGAGGTGGAGGGCGCAGGGCCAGGTGTCCATGGTGGAGGTGAAGAGGTATCAGATGGTTGTAATATTACCCTTCATGGTGCTCATTTCACATACACAATCAGACTATTTACACAACTCCCTTCTTACGCCCTGTGCATATCCAGCGTTCCCAACTAGGAAAAGAAACACATGCACACAAATTCATATACACTTAGGATATACTTACAGCAGATGTTGAGGCCTGGGCATTTGGCAGCAGAGAGGCAGATGGTGAGTTTCTGTGTAAACTATACACATTTATGCCCCCCGTGATTACTCCGACTGCCTCAGGACCCAACACTGCCAGCACCCTCTCCTCATTAGGAGTCAGAGGAGGCAGGCTGATACTGCCACCACCAGTCTTCTCTCTCTCCATCCTAAGTGCTGCAGCCTTCTTTTTGGTAATGCCGGAAAAATCCCTCCACTTGATGTGCACCTCTTCCACTGTGCGCGTGTACCCCTGGCCCACAGCATTGACCCTGCAGGTTATCTCCATCCAGGCTGTCTCCATCCAGGCTTTTTGTCTGCATTAGTGACTGAAGTCTTAAACCATTAGAAAAGGATGGTTTGGTGGTCAAAGGCTTCAGTTGTCAATTCAGAGATTTCCTGTGCTGTGAAATAGTTCTACCAAACTTCCTAGGTTAGCATTTTACCACCATTGTACTATGGAAGTAGCTACTATGTTAGTGCCGAAAGCCTACTGTTTCTCAAAGCGCTTGTACTTTGGTAGAACTATTATTGTGGGTAGTTGCAAAGTGGGCTCTACTGTAACAGAGGAAAAGCATGGGAAACAGAGGAAAAGCATGGGAAAGCCGTTTTGATTGGCTATCTTTTTTGTTGACACACCATGACAGGGCCATGAATGGCAAAGCTGATGCACGTAGTGGAGGAAATTACATTCTTATAAATCCATACATTTTATTCTTCTTCTTATTATTATTATTATTAATAATAGTAATAATAATAATAATAATAATAATAATAATAATCTTAGCACAATGCATACAAGATGCAGCTCAAAGTGCTTTACAGTTTAGCAAGACTTCTTGCAGCCCAGTGGCGCCAGAGTGGACGAACACAATAACGCAATAACACAATGACGTAATGACGCAATGCCCCATTAATGTGGGCTCTTGTGTGACGCAATGATGCAATGTCACAACGACGCAATGCCCCATTTATGTGGGCTCTTGCGTGGCGTAATAATGCAATGTGACAACGACGCAATGCCCCATTGATTCGGGCTCTTGCGTGAACACAGGTCAACAGTCCCTGCAATCCAGAGGCGCTACAACAAGAGAGGTTCACTGAGGCACAGTTGGGTTGTTAGTGTCCCCAGGGAGCAACAGGGGTAAGGAAAAACTCCCTGTTTGATTTGTGTAAATTCTAGAAAGAAACCTCAGGTATCAGTGAGGAAAACTCCCTGTTTTTCTAGGAAGAACCACGGCCCCAAGGGGAGCCCATCTCCTGGGGCTGGTAACAGGAAGTCTCTGACTGTCTGGCCTTTGATCTGAGCAGGTAAGTCTCTGTCTGAAGGGACTTTGATCTGAGCAGTTAGGTATAGGCAAGGTTTAACAGGTAGGTCTTTAGCTGTCGATTGAAGGCGTCGATGGATTCTGCCTTTCTGATGTGCTGTGGTAGTAGCCTGATAAACCTGCCCCTCGTACTTCATTTCATTTTGTACAGAGGGTCTGGACCGGAATCTCTTGAGGGTCATTTAGCAAATCCCAGCAAGACCGATCCAATCAGAGAACAGGGGGTGTGTTCGTTAGCCGTGACGTTGACCTTGTGTGCTACATTTGAATTGTAGTGCGTAGGTAGGCTAATTGCATACATGACGACCAGGCGTCAGTGATTGGGTAAAGACAGAGGCACTTTTTTAAAACTTCAGCAGAGTCCACACCTCCAACAAATCGTTTCTGACGGTCTCTGTTCCACACCCTCTGTACAAAATGAAGTACGAGGGGCTGGTTTACCAGGCTACTGTGGTAGGGCATTCCATCTCTTTGGGGCGTAGTATGAGAAAGCTGATTCCCCGATCCTTTTGGGTGGATCATTTTGGAATCCTCAGGAGACCGGCATCAGCGGATGTAAGGGCTCGTGCAGGGGTGTGAGAGGATAATGTGTCGGTAATATAGCACGGGGCAAAGCCATTTACAGCTTTTAATTCAATTCTGTAAGATACGGGTAGCCAGTGTAGTTTTTAACTGCGTTTTGATGTCATTTGAACATGCTATAGATATACTCCACCATGAGACTGAACTGCCGCTTGCAGGTAGGTCAGTGGCAAAGTCACATGTTTTTGACACTGTCGTTTCATTCAGTCATGGGTTCAAATCCTGACTATGCACATCTGGTAGCCTACATTCATTACTACAGTCACTACTCCATTTTAAGCTGAGTAACCGTGGAATGTTGTTGCTTTCAGTCACAGAGCACTGGCCTGCTTTACCAATAGGAATAAGAATTCCTCAATAGGTCTATATGTAGTCGTTCAATATTCACCCAAACTATAGAGTAGAGCAATATAAATCCACAGTCATGTGCTTGTGAAATGTTAGGCCACACAGAGTTTAGATTCATATAACAGAACTTCACTTGGTCTCAAACCTGCACCTGTCTATACTACTTTCCTCTGTCCACAAGCACTCTACCAGTTGCGCCACTGATGACCACAACATGCCATCTATTCGGCTTATATCAGTTTTCCACCAAACATCTATGACGTCGACACTGGCAAAAAGTCCAATTGTAGGCCAACTTCTAATGCAAATATTTCGTAATCCTACAGTCCAAACTCAGGGAAACTTAATTGGTTTGTAGAGGTGGGTATAATATTGCTGTTCTGTTATTGCATTTGGTTTGAAAATTTTGCCTGCAAACACATGTTTCAGAGGAGAACAGTGGTATTTAGCTTTTTTGTAACTGAGACTTGTCTTATTTTAGAATTGCCACAGAATTCTTATTTATGCTTTTAGAGACATTGGAAAAATATGTTTATGTTCCTTGAGAAAATGTTGCAGGTCCCCACAGTCTTTCAAAAACGATGTATGTTTTCTGAACTACCTTTTTTTTAGAAATGCTTCAAGTCTTGTTTCATGGTGTCAGACACAGAATTGATTCTGTCATGTTTACACCCTGGAGTAAATGAGGTTATCAATAAAGTGGTTTGATTATTCTCGCTTGTGATTAATTCTCATGGCTGCAATCAATAGTTTGCACTTTTCTTTTTGCTAGGAATCCTTACAAATGGCTTACAGTCTATAGGAGATTTCTAAGAGTTGTCATCTTTGATGTAACAAAAACTCAGGTCCTTGGTTTGGTGAAAACAAGACTTTGCCGTGCTCTTGGTTTGCCGTGAACTTACTAGCTGCATATTATCATTCTCCGGAGTCTTTTAGTTGCTTATAATGACGTGAGTCATCATCACTTGCACTGACAGAATTGACATGTTACTGTCTTTGTCTGCTGCACAGCCTACAGTTGGGACGAAGATAGACCTACGTGACAGATAATTCTTGCAATAGCAGACATAGATTAAACATGTTTGTTACACTATGACAGACGGATAAATGGATAGATGATTTATATTATCCCAGGACTTTGCCTGATTCTCTGCATTAACAACAGACGTGATGGAAGATTACGACACATTTCAGTACGGCATATATCACGGATCCCCCATTAAAACATTTAGACATTTGGTAGGGTAATATATTAAAGTTACGCGTAAAACGTGTGCAGTTAGAGGTGGGTTAGTGGGTATTCTTTACATTCAGATACAATGACACTGGTGTCCTACAGCCTACATTAGCCTAAGCATTGGAATCAGACCGCGAATATCTTTACATACGAAGGAATTTAGCAGTCCAGTCTAGTAGGAAAAGGACAGTGCATCAGGGTGTTCAAGTTATTCTCTCTCTCTCTCTCTCTCTCTCTCTCTCTCTCTCTCTCTCTCTCTCTCTCTCTCTCTCTCTCTCTCTCGTCACACAGGTAGGCAGAGGTAGGCGGAGACCGGCGTGTCTCACTAAGGATGTGTTTTGAACAGATTGCGAATTTACTGGCGCTTAGTAGGTTAAATACAGCCTTTTTTGTAAGAAGACCGACAATTCTTATGAAACCGTCCTTAAGGAAGCCTTCAATAGCTGGCACAGGGCCGAGCTTGCGTTGAGACCATTTGACAATTGCATTTTTTAGCCGGGGTGGAGTAAGGGGAGGCGTCATTGCTTCCATTTCAGCTCAACGCATGTTTTGTCTTCGCTCCTCACCGCCGTTTTGGACAGCTAGGAGGTAAAAATTAGGATACCCCCACCGCCCCCATCTGCGACAGAGGGACTGTTTTACTATCTAACACTGAAGTTAGGTTTAGACGGCAATGTCACCATGCTCCATCTGTGGAATACAATTTGTAAGAGAATCCGATTCAATGAAATTCCCTCCATTTAATTACGTTTTGTGTTAAACTTTTTGTGTAAGTTGGATTTTGTTGATGGCTTTGTAAACCTACAGGTCGGTGACTAATGCAGCAATTGGTAAGGAGTGGAGCAGTATGACATCAGTGTGGGGGAGCACATCGTAGCCTCTTTTGTGCCGTGAATGTCGAAGCGATTTTATGCTGTACAGATGCACCTGTTTTAGAGTTCGGTGGGATTTTCTTCGGAGTTCCTCTTCCTATTCCTAACGCGAGACTACACATTCGCAATGGTTCTTTGAGCAACAAGCGACGCGTGCGGTAAAATGCTGGGATCCAGTGGACATGCTAAATGAAGAACGTAATTAACGTTCTTTGGTATTCTTCGATACATTTCCCTACATGCTATTTCTGGCCACACCTGCGAGAACTTGGACAATGGATTTTATTTTTGAAACATCGGATTGTATCTACATACAACTGATTTGAAGTGCCTTCACTGCATATTCAGCGGATCTAAGTCAGTGGTGATAGGGTGGGAAATGATGGCCATAAACGGTTTCTTACAGCTGAAGCCCTACTTCAGGTTGCAAGTGATCTGCATGGTGAAAACGTTTATGGATCTTACATTTTCTCAAGAGATATATGCGCCGCATTCTATTAGAATTGAGGGGGATTTGACCCTCGGTGGCCTTTTTCCCGTTCATGCTCGCGGACTCCCGGGGGAACCGTGCGGTGATATCAAAAAGGAGAATGGAATCCACAGGCTGGAAGCAATGTTGTACGCTTTGGATCAAATCAACAGCGATGATGAGCTCTTACCTAATATCACTTTAGGCGCACGGATTTTAGATACATGTTCAAGGGACACGTACGCGCTGGAACAGTCTCTCACGTTTGTCCAGGCTCTTATACAAAAGGATACATCGGACGTGCGATGCACCAGTGGAGAGCCTCCCGTATTTGTCAAACCCGAAAAAGTTGTCGGAGTCATAGGAGCCTCAGCAAGTTCTGTGTCCATAATGGTGGCGAATATTTTGCGCTTGTTCCAGGTAAGCTTGCACTCCAATTGCATTATGCATTTGCAAGGCACCGCCACCACCACACTGTTTACCTCATCATACATGACCTACAGTACATTACCCTGGCAATGTGTTATCAGCTATGGCATGGTATGACTCCTCAATCGTCAGTGGTTACACAATAGCTTAAACAATACACCTTCGCTTTACTGCTGTACCCCATGACTTGGGCGCTGAATACTGCCTTGACAACAACGACGAGGCGTAACCTTGTTAACACCTTGTAGAAAAGTGACAGGTTCGGCCACGCTTGCTCTTCCCAATCAGTGACCAAGGACGCAAAGGATGCACCTGCGGAACAGCGTTTAGGCATGTCGTGGTGCTGAAAGAACAGCTCCTTTCTGATACGAGCACTGACGCTCTTTGAAAAGAATACATGTGGAGTAGAATGCTATCTGTTCCAGATCATCGACGCAGAGACGACATTCAGATTGCGTGACGTTTTCAGGAACAACCTGTTCAGTGAAGAAGGGAACCTTCAGAGTCAAAGCTCCAGCTGAACAGATTTTAGTCTAATCAAAGACTTAATTAGACAATACGATCCGTTTGATTTACAGGTCTGCTGTCGCTCATCGCATGTTTAAAACGTAGAAAGTATCGAAACTAGGTAACTAACCCTACATTTCCAGATCTGCATCGGTGCTTATTTAACATGACTTGAATTTTGTAGCCTATGATCTGTAGTGTTGCAACATAGCACCAGTGGGCTATTCATGGCAGTTTATTCCGTCTGAGAATATCAGTTTCTGGAATGCTCCTGCGTCGGTGTTTGTTGCAACATTTTAAAGGAAAGTAAAAAACAAAACAAAAAAAAAACGTCAAATTCGTTTCAATGTGTTTTCCTTGTCGACCTAGAATATCCACGAGAGGTAGATCAGATATTCCGTTAAACATGTTTAATTACTTCCTTGCCTTCTGGTTGATAACGTCACGAAGATAACATTTTTCAGATAGGCTACAGACATGCTACTCTCCATTTATAGCCTTAACTACCTCACTGGGCTGTAGGCCTACTTGGATATTATTTCCTGCACAAGGAAACAATTACCCATGTCTTGCAGGTCAGTTTTTTATGCGGGGTGCAGTTCAGTACCTTAGCACTGTAACACAAACGTCCAGCAATTTACAAAATCACATTAGAATTTGGACAGCCATTATAAACATTACGCTCTGTCAGTTTTCAAGGCTGCTGTAGCCTAAATATTCTGGTAAGCAGTTAATCTGAACACCTTTAGAGGCACCAGCCTACAACAAGCCTATCAACGAGGCAAGATGAATGTCAGTTTTTTAGTATTCAGTATCTACTTTGAAAAATCTAAAGTGCAGATGGTAACTTATAATTTTATTACCTCTTTAATTTAACTGCATATGGAAAACATTTTAATGCAGACATCAAACAAAAAGCGATCAAATTCTCAAAATCATGTTGTGCATGTTGTCACCTGTTGACATCCCAGCAAAGCATCTCTTTTAGTCATAGTTTACCTTTCTACTGCAATGTCTGCTTTGCCATTTTATGTTTTGTTTGTTATTGTAGCAGTTTCTGTTTCTTTGAGAGAACCTTTTGTGGCTTCTGTAGGTTTGAGGAAGGCTGCAGTGGGAAATGCTAAGATTGTGGGGGAAGGGAGTTCCACTGTCACTTCAATTGTAAGCCTAGAGGCGCTGGGCACAGTACAGCAAACAAACCCTCCCTCAGGTCCTCAGTGCTTCATCACTGCTCTTGGTATTTTCATGATACGAAATATACTGATTATGGCTGTCAAGAAAATACAACTGAGGTGAATCACATGATTTTGTGTAGTTCATTAGAATTAATAACATATTTAATAATAACCTTTTGTTGAAAAGTTTTGCCTGTCACAGATTTCTGAATGCAGTGATGTTTCACTCAGACATAGTCAGGGCTACTTATTTTGCATAGTTGGGGCTACTTCCTTATTTTTTATTCTACATAGCCTACTGGGGGAAATACTCATTTGCTGTAAACATGCTCAGGAGTGCTGAAAACATAACCATCTGGTATGATGACCTGCCATCACGAAGGTCCTAACCGACAACAAACTGTCAGTAGGAAGGCATAACACTAATTGTTATCTGCTTGTCCACAGCAATTTAATGCCGTTGTACATTTTGATAGTACTGATAGCCTATAGGCTACTACACCACGTTGGCTTGAATGAAACTAGAGATTTATTCCAGAATCATTATGATGTCCTGAGAAGTATGTTTGTTTGACAAGTGTTAAGCCAAGAAAAGTGTGCAGCTATGCGCTTTTCACTCTACACTAACTTGAATTCCCTACGTAAGTTCATCATTTGTGTACCATGAAGGAATTTACTCATTCCTGATGAAGCAAGGCCAACATTTATGCCTTTCTTCTATACATTTGACTTCAGCACAGTTCTCCCCAACTTAATTGCTTTTCACCCAGCTTTGTTTTAATATTAAAGGTGAGTTTGTGCCGTAACAGTATAAGGGAACAGACATTACATTATAGCGTTACACAATGACTGTGGGAGAGGGACAATGAGAAGATGATACGTTTTTCTCAAGTGCAAAGAAAAGTCTGAATTGGTTGGATTGGATTTACTGAGTTTACCAACTTGCCTTTTATTCTGCAATTTTGTCTTGACCTTGACCCCATAATAATGGGATTGTGATCACTTCAGCAGGTGTCAAACCATATAAGTATTTATGTTGTCTGCTGGTCTTTATCAAAATCCTTGGTGCACTTCTTGTTCTTGTATTTTTGTCAGAGAAGCTATCTGATGTAATGGACATGTGGTGGTCAGGTGTTTGATGTGGCTACTTTTAAGCTACTCTCTAATATTTAGCATCTTATATGCTAAATCACAAGCTTTTAAACATGCATTTTGTACTGTTTCCTCAACTGTTATCTTAAACGCCTCCCATGTACACCTAATCATGATGATCCTTTCTCAGAAAGCAGCAACATGGGAACCTCTAAAGAACTCTCTACTGGCCTAAAAATTGTGATAATTTGTGGTATGAATAAGAATAAATGTGCAAGAAAGCATCACAAAGGTTTGGGCTGTCTGTCTCCAGAGCCACAAATTACGAAATGGAAGGCCACAAGAACAGTGCCTGGGAAGATGTGCTAGACCAAGAAAAATCTGGCACAACCAGACATTAGCAACTGGGTAAAGGCAGAGCCACTTCAGCAGAGTCCACACCTCCAGGAAGAATTTGTTTCTCAATACAGCACTGCAAGACCCTCTGTACAAAATGAAATGAAGTACGAGGGGCTGGTTTGCCAGGCTATGTGTGGCTAGCACAGGCACTGAAAACCTTGTGTCAGTTCAGGGCAGCATTAATTTCTCCCAGTATCAGCAGATTCTGACAAGAATGTTTAAGAGTCAGTGACTAAGTTGAAGTTATAATGGGTTGGATGGTTTTGAATAAAATAGAGTTTGAACAAGAATGGTTATATTTCTGGAACAAAATGTTTTGTTTGTCACAGTTTTGCACATCAATCTTTTGCAAATCAAGAGGTTTTCACTGAAAGTTAAATTGAAGTTTATTTAAAGGAAAAAATAAGAAGCTGTTGTCAGTCAATATGTTTCACTTATAAATCCAACTGAATGTGATGGCAGTTGAGGAGATGGGTTCCAATTGGTGAGTTGTATGAGATTGACAGCAGAACTGTTGCCTCTGTAAAAAAAATCAAAAGGAATTTAAAGATGTTAGGCAGATATTTAAGTTGACAAGGTTGACAGGGGAGTAAGGCCATTTGATCATTCTGCCCATAAAAAGGTAAGTAGATGTCTGCATAGTAGATATAGTGAGCTTACTTGTAATTTTTTTTCGTAGATGCCCTGATTCTGCAAGCTAGATGATACAAAAATCTAAATAATAAGAATATAGGCTTACTTCTGTACACCTGACTCATATTTCAGTTCAGTGGGTTTTAGCCATTGTGGTTTCTTCCAATCTAAAATATAGAATGTGGATATCAGGATATCAAATTTCCTGTTTCAAATATTCTTATATGTGATGTGTTTCACATATTTCATCTAGATATTGTGACATGTGATATGTTTAGCATCTCTCATATACTGTAAATCTTGTGGAACTTTCTAAGTTCTGCCTGTAGTAAGACATCTGCCAAGTGTGACGTCAGTCAGATGAATGATCTGGGAGGTATCAAAGGTTTTCATAAATTATTACAAAGCAGAGTCAAGTTGAAACGACTCTGCACTCAGATGTTGGTTTCATTCTCTAGCAGGCTGCTGTGCCGCCTTCTCAGTGGTTTTGTCAGTGCAGATAGCGACACCGTCTGTAGTAACACTTCTACAAACAACCCTTTCTAGGCACAGTGAGGACATGAATGATCATCTATGTTGACATTTTTTGCGTTTCTTATCCAAACTATATCAAATGTGTAGCTGCACTCATTTGTGCCTTCAGCAAGACACTTGCAAAGTGTGAAGTCAGATGAATGGCCTGTGAGATGCCTGAAAAACAGACAGACAGGTCTAGCTCACACATTATTGCTTATTACTTACATTCTGCTTTTATATATGCTTTTATATAATCTGGTAGGATGCAGTAAAATAATTTAAAGATTATTTTATTTTGATTATTTCTTCAAACCTTTAGTCTTTTAAAACAAATGAGTAAACTCAATGTTTAACCTTACATTCATTTCAATATAGTATCACTTCAGACATCGTGTTGTGCCACTGATCTAATGCTGTTTCTATTTTTCTCTAATATATAAAAAATCTTGGTGAGAATAGAACTCATTGCTTTAATATTTCATAATGACTATGAAGTGTCTTACCCTACTCAGCGTTTCACACACGCAGACATACAAAAAAACATAAGATAAGGGTTTAGAATGGAGTACAGTAAGATTCAAATGACAGGGTTCATGCTGACTTACAGTAAGAGAGAATGTTGAAAGGTTCGGCATATGGTAGGGCAACAGTTACTAAGACTAACACCTAAGGCACTAAGCTTACGCCACAGCATAAACAAGGGCTGAGAGGGGTGAACGTGAGTCAGTTCTGTAAACAACCTATCTTCCCTGGACATGCCTGCATTGCTGCAGTAACTAATAACCAGGAGGTCTTGAGGAATAGTAAGATTACATGCAGGGACACCTCTAGCCCTTTGGCCATTGAAAGCTCACATTGAGGAAGATTTGAAGGGGGTAAAATAATCTTTATTTTTATACAACTGAAAAAAAAAAACACATTTGTGTTTCATTGCATTTTGAAGGAGTGTTTGTCAGGTAAGCATTGTGATATCTGTAACTCTGGGTGAACAAGATGATATTATGTATAAACCTAAAGTAGGTATGTTCTTAACAACTGAGCTGAGGTTCTAACAGTAGCTAAGCTTTTCAGACTGCATCATACACAACAAAGATCCATGTATGGATTTTATTTCTAATGTTGCAGCAGAATGTGTGGAGCCATACTGGTAACATCAGTAAACTATACTGCATATCGTTGCTTTTTTTAGACATATAAACTGACAACATTTTATCTCTGCTCGGAGACTATATACTGCACTTATCTAGAAGATTTCTAGAAAGCATTTACTTCGTGTCATAAACTAGAGCTACTGTCGTGTGACTTGGACTGAGAGGAAGCCCCGTGGAGGTAAACTGCCATAAATCATTAGATGCAAAGATCACTGATCTCATTTAGGATGTGTCAGTGATACGCACTGGGAATTATTTCATTATTTCCTTCCCAATCAATAGATTTCTGTTCCTCCAGACAGCTCATTCTTCTCTCGCTGACATTTATCACATGAAATGCCACCAGTTTATTTGTATTGCCATTAATTCAACCTGAAAAGGTATTTTTGCTACTGCAATCCATCAGTCTCAAAACCAGAAAAGATTACATTGAACAGATTACAGACTGTTTGTCACTGTTTACTACTTTGTGGTATAAGTGGTCCTCTGGATTTCAGTACTGTCTCTGTGCCATACCTATAAATCCAAGGGCATTCGTGTTTAACACAGTATCAGAGTTAGTTTAAATGCTATTACGAATGAGGTATCCTATTCATCAACACTACACCTTGTGGCCTAATTAAAAATCGCATTTTGGAAAAGGCAGTGTGAATTGCTGTTAAAACTAAAATCGATGCAGCTTACTCGATGCAGCTCTTTTTTATATACTCTTATACCCAAATGTTATTGCTATATATTTATGTTTTAGTTCAGCTTATTTAGATTATGTGGTGCATTGCCATCTCTGGAAAACTAGGCAAGCTATGTTTTTGTATTGGAATAAAATGGCTCATAAGACTGCTTTTGCAGTTTAATTGGATATAGGCACAAACAGGCTTCCATTGCCATGGACCTTGTTGCAGGAATCCTATTTGCAAAAACTATTGATGAAAACATGGGTGTTGGTGTGGGAAGAGGTGGTCCTTCTTACACAACAGAACAAACAGCAATGAAAATTAGCCACTCCAGATTCTTTTATTTTAAAAAATGATTTTGGTAAGCCAAGGGAGTCCTTTAGTAGGTCAAAATGTATCCCCAGTGGAATTGCTGATGTGTTTGTTCACAGAGCAAGGGTAAAAATGTGTGTATTGCACCTGTGCTAGTGTCTGTGTGCTAAATCACTTGCACCTACTTGCATTACCACCCTGGTGACTGATTTTTCTATGGTCCAGCCAGCACTCAGTGTAGCATTCTACTGTATATCAGAGTAAGTTGTGCACAATAAAACTAAATCATATTTGTTTCCATTTCAATAGTAATTCACTTCGGACATTGTCTTTTTGTCATCTTTCAGCAGATGTAGCATTATAAAACATTTGCATGGCAGACACATTTCTTGCATTTTCCTTTGATTTTACTGAAATGCTTACCCTTGCCTTTCACACCCTCCAGAAATGCATCGGTTAGGCCTAATACTTTTTTAACAGACTTTTAAAAGATACAGATAAATATTTCAATACTGTGTGTTGAAGTTGAGATGTGAGGCTATTTTGCATGAAAGACAGACACAGACACTCTGCGATATATTTTCCTATAAATTAGATTTAATGTAATGTAATAGCTGTATACGTTATGCTGTACACATACGTGAGCAAGTAAGTCCCTTTTTAGATAATGTTGTAATACTTGCATGCTTGTCATTATTCTGAACGTTTTTGTTATATTGTTGCAGTTGACCTCCAATGTGCCACACTCTTTTAACAGTACAGGCTGTCAGGTTTGAACTGTTGAAAAAGGTTTGACAGTTTGAGATCATATTACCATCAAGCTGTTCTTCTTTCCTTATCATTCTAATGCCTATGTGTTGTCTTCATTGTTCACATTATTTTGTTTTTGTTTTCTTAGCGTTTGTTTGAGAACTTTTATAATTACAATTATATCCAAAGGTTAATGTTCGATTTTCTTAAAAAAGGCATATTCCTCTGCTTTTAAGTTCCTGTGAATTGAACACCCTGACAGTCAAAGATCTTCTGTATGTTTGCATGCCAGTGTGCTACTATTTGCCCTGGGCCAGGACCTTAAATAAAAGAAATCCAACCTTTAATAGGTAGGGCAGGCCAGAGTCATGTCCAGATAAATTAGCCTACATGTTTCATATCTTTACACCATTGCAAAAAACAAGTTGCTGTGTCATATCGTTTCTTACATATATAGCCTAATTGCTTTGGCTTTCCAACTGATGATCATTACAGTTTAGATTCAGTGCCTTTTTGTGCTGCTTCCAAAACTAGTACATTTTAACTGCCTCAAGGATGTTGATGGTTGTCATGCACAAGTCCCTGAATGAGAGCAGAGGTGTTTCAGCTAACATAAGGACATGCATTGCAAAATCAGGACTGTCCCGACAAACCGGTAGGTTTGATTGATTGTTTAAGTCATAATAGTAACCTATATTATTATGGCTATGTCCACCTGATTTTTTCCGAGCCCATCCATTTTATCATTTCTGGTTAATGCCTTCCCTCAGAGGTTTTTTTCAAGTGCATTATATTAACAATACCTCTTATAACCTTTCTACAACCTACGACAATTGTTACATTTCACATGGTATGAACCATGCATTGAAATTACTTTTATTAGTTTTTCATTCACTGAAAAAGTAAGTGTTTCTATTTAATATAACATCTGTTTAACACGCCATTCTAGTTGTTTTTCTTTATGTTGGGATTTACAAGCTGTCTGTAATCGGTGTACATTGTGGCGTTAATATTCTGGTTTAGTTTATTTAGATTTAGATTCAGTTTATTTTAAATCTCTCTCTCTGTGTCTTTGTGTGTGACTGTGTGTAAAGGCCATCTTTTGAACATTTTAGCACATCTCATCTTTAAAAATGTCATAGCCAATTGCTTTGTGTGGCTTCTTTTGCACATTTGTATTTACTAGAGTATCCATCTTTATAACTACTTTGGTGACTGTTACATTAGCATACAGAGTTGGCCTGGAAAATTAATGGAAGTGGTTTCTGGTACGGGGTGGAACTCTTGGCCTGAATTTTGTCACAGTCTGGTCCTGGCAGCAATACTGTCTGCACCTATCCAGGGGTGCGTTTCCCAAAAGCATAGTTGCTAACGTTGCTGAACTTGGTTCAAACTATGTAGGTGCGATGCAAGTGTTTCTCAAAACCTTCGTTCGTGTGAACCAACATAGTTTGAACCAACATAGTGTAAACCAACATAGTGCGACCGACACAGGCGTTTCCCAAAACACGAACATTCGCAACCACGTTGGTAACTAGTGAGGTTTGCAACCACAGCTCTCGGTGCTTAGTCACCTAACCAACGTTGTTTGAAGGTCTCGACAGCATCCAACATGGCGGACCGAATGTCTCGAAATCCTCGATCATTGTAAATATCTTCGTTGTTTGACGTTGTATCCTTCAGATTTTACAAAATGAGGTGAAAAAATATACAGTGTAGAATCTAAAAAGCCCGTTGTTGTAGCAAAACAATTGATCTAGGAGGATATTTGCAACTCGTTTGGCAGTTTGGCTTAAGCGACTCATGCTGTGACGTACCTTCAAGTACCTCCAAATTCCGTAAGCTAGGAGCTGGTTTCTGTGGTAGCCTACTATTGGTAGAGCGCAGGTCATGCACACCTGGGTTTGTAGATAGTACTCTGGTTCCAATTCGGGATGATGCATAATTAAGATGCTACAATTGTTGACATTCTCAACTGCCACGTTACTTTTCTTAACATAGTTTCAGGGTGAACGTGTCTCCCCTGTTGCGTATTAACATAGTGTGGCCAATTTATGCCAGCCTGCATATTCTTGGGCTTGTGTTCATAAACTTCAGAATGCAGGTCACCAAGGTGAAAATAAACTTCCAGCTCCTCCGTCATTACGTGCATTGTAAGCAATAAAACTAATGTTGATAGCGTGTAGCATATTGCCCTATAAGCACATGCATTTACAGATGGCACATCGCCTGGTGTCTATGCAAAATAGCATTTTGAAAGCTATTTTAATCAGGCTAGCTGTGATGGCTCGTAGTCTATTTAAATAAAATAAAAGCATTATATAGACTTTGGCTTCCACATGACTTCAAAGTCAGGGAGATTTCCTATAGCTTAATGTATTGCCTAGAACTATAGGCTGCTTTTGAGATGTGCATAGTCAACTCATCTGTGTTCATATCCAGAGGTCTGCGTCATTTAATAAACAATGTTAAAGTTTATTTAATCACTGAAATGTCTTGCAAATCTGTCACTATATTACAAATGAACACTAAGCCAGCAGTATATAGGGTTCAGTGATTCCACCGTTAGATTTATTCAGTTTCTATTGTTTATTTCCTAGTACACAGTTATTCCCGACATCATGTGAAATAGCCTATTAATAGGCTATAAATAATCGGCTACATAATTAGTCATCTCTGTTAAATTCCGTTCACAAGGTCATAGCCTACTTCGGATTGTTTCTCTCTGCTTCCGACAATGCACGAGCATGTCCGAACACATCTGGAAACCATTGTGGTTTGGACTATATTGGTTCAAACCAACTTGGTTCAGACTATGAAGGTACGACAGTGTTTGGGACACAGTCGCACTTTGGTTGTTGGTTAGTTCAACGGTGCATCGTACCATGTTGGTTTAAAGCTAAGTTGGTTGGTTGTTTGGGAAACGCACCCCTGGCTGTCGCACCAAGCTCATAGACAGAGCTTAGTCTGGCAAAGATCCCATGGACGGGACTTGAACACAAAACTCTATGCAGCGTCACAGGTAGTATGGGCAGGACCAGGCTAGTTTCCACAACTTTTTGATAGCTAAAAGTAAAATCATATCACAGTGAATACACAGCTTCTCATCAGGGGTGGACTGGCAATCTGTGTGTACTGCAAGAGTCCAGAATGGCTGTCCAGTCTAAGGCCGTTGTGAAAATATGAACAGAAAACGTAAGGAGAAAGGTGGATGTGAAAGGTTAAAAGAAAATGAAGTCAAGCCAAGTTTCACATTGTTTCCCATCGAAGGTAGTTTATGCTAAATAACTCGCTTAAGACAACGATTTTTTCTAGTATGACAATGTTACAGAGGCATATCAACCTAGCCCATTAACACTTTTTTTGTGTAGCACCACAGTGAAATGGGTAAGTGTAAAAATTTATTATGAACGGCAATATCTTAAACTGAGAAGGTGGGAACTGCACAAAATCTGTCACGTACAATCAGCAGGACAACCTCTGAAAACATGCCAAGTACCATTAAATTGGGCCCATGGGAGGTCCTGTATTTTTACAAAATGACATTTTTGCTACTGTACTATCTGGAAAACACTATAGTGTTTTTAAAAATTCCATTGAACGTCGTGTATTGAAAACACCTATCCGTGCACACTTTAAACAAAAATTTTCACAATTTTTAAAACAACAAAAGTGAAAGTAAACAAACTCAGGACGTTCATCTAAATCCCACTAAATTTGGTATGCGTCATCTGCAGATGATGGCAACAAGAAAGTTATCAAAGGATAGCCTATATCCTGAGATGACGTTTCAAATTTACACCACAATCAAAATTGAACACATAGCTTAAAATATCTTGACAGTCAATATTTTGTCTTCTAATATCCCACATTTCATAAAACTAAATTAAATTCAATAAATTAAATTAAATTTATACAGCATTCTGAACATGCATGACAGATTTTGTGAAATTTCATCATAGATGCAGTGTTTTCCCTCAAAGCTAGATGTCAAGAAAAAAGCTTTCATTAAATAACTCGTCAACCATTTCACCCAAGACAGTCAAAGTCCACCAGCTAGACCTAAACAGCCTTACAACTTAAAACCAGTTTGGATGGCATTGGATGGTTATCTTTTTTGTTGACATGCCATTACAGAGAATCCTTGTTGAAACTACATGTACCTCATAGCGGTATGACATGGTATGACCGCCACAGTGTATTGAAATGTGAGAACTGTTGGTGTGATGAGTGTGTGGTAGAGCAGTGTTGTGAGGTGAGAATTTGTGTGGAAATGATTTCCTGGAAGTAGATATGAACGTGGGTTTGGAATGAATGACATTATGTATGTTTGTATAGTGTGTAGGAGTGATTTGTGAAAGGAATAGGCAAAATGAGATTTCATACAATTACAGCGGCACCTATAGGCCCAATCTTATGGCATGTGCTGTGCTTTTAGAGGTCTTTGTGTTGATCGTGCATGATATATTTTATGCAGTTCCTACCTTCTTAGTCCAAGATATTGGCAATTCAAAATCCCAATTTTTGCATTTACCCATAGCACTAGGTGGCGCTATGCCTCAAACCACCTTGACCAAATTTAAGCAATTAAAAGCCAAGATATGGACTTTTGAAGAATTTTAAGCTGTTAAATGTTCATTGACGTGTAACTTTGAAACTGTAGAAAAGAGAAGAAAAATCCTTTGATAACTTTTTGTCAGCATTGTCTGTAGATGGCATATATCAAATTTGGTGAGATTCACATGAACGGCCTATGACGAGTTTGTTCAGATTTGTTTTCGCAGTGTTGAAATTTCAGGGAAATTGTTTTTGTTGGAAGGGGGCACCAACCAGTGTTTTCAATGCGTGAGGGTAAATAGATTTCAAACACACCCCAGGTCTGCCCATTCAAACAGAAGTTTTAAAGGAGTGTGTAGTGAATAAACTATTACTGTTTCAACAGCTGTATTATAGTAACATCTACACACCGATTGAATTTCACTGTGTTTGTATTGCAGGATTACGAGATATTGGCACTTTACAGTCAAAGATCTACTGCAAGTTTTACCGTGGGTGGGGTCAACCTTTGTAGTAAGGCTCTTACTTCACTTCGAGAGCTGTAGTGAGAATTTCACAACTTTACTTCGAAGTTTTGGCTTTACTTCAGAAGTATGTCTGCTACAAAGGTTTCAAGAAACATGTAGGAGGCTTCGAGAAACGCAAGGTACCCTTTGGTGCAGTACTTCGGAAGTAACAACAACGGTAGTGGCTAAGAAGTTAGCAACTTTGCGTTCGAGAAACGCACCCCAGAAAAGTGTGTAGATGTGTGCATATGTGGGGAAAATAGTGAGGGTGTACAGGGTTCTAACACTAGATTTGAATAGTGGAAGGTTTATAATGTCAGCTGTAGTTCAGTAATAGTTTATTCACTACACACTCCTTTATAACTTCTGTTTGAATGGGCAGACCTGGTGTGTGTTTGCCAAACAACAGAAGTTAGCATTAAACCACTGTTTTACAAGGTAGGTTTGAGCTAACCAGGAGCCCAAGTCCGACTATTTCCCAAAAATCTCCAACCACCAAAGTACGATGGAAGTGTAAACTATGTTAGTTAGTTCAAACTGCAAAGTATCCAGATGTTTCAGAAGTGTTCCCAGAGTATTCGGATGCATTCGTTGTGGATAACGGCAGAACTACACAGAACTGTACATAACGACAGAAACAACAGAAACATTATCTCATTTCATTTAAGTCAGCATGAGATCTTTAGAAACTCTGGGATATCTTCAACACAATTGTGTCCATTACTCATTAAAAGCAACAACTGAATGTATCTCTGTGTATTTTATTTATACTACATGGAACTACGGCTATACATATAAATACTACCTGCATGCATTAAAGTGGTATGGCGGGTGAGTGGTTAGCTTATTAGCTCACAATAACATTGTAGTATCTTTTTCGGTAAGATATCGGGTTGAATCCTGCTGAATGGTAATCAATTTTAAACAGATGGAAATGTTCTATAGGACAATGGAATAACCTTGATTCTGGATCCATAATCAGTGAACATACAGTTGATTACAGTATTAGAAAATGATCACTAAGACTGACGGAAATGACTTTGATCAATAGCTTTATCAAAAACAAAAGCTTTTTGTGTGTTGTGTGGTGTATTTTCTACTTTGTTTTTACCTGAGCTGGCATTGCCAGAACAAAAATGGAGTGAATTCTGTCTTGTGTCATCGTCAGTTGTGGCAATTTTGCGTTCCACCAACAGTCAACGAATACATACAGTATGCGCT
Organism: Coilia nasus; assembly: GCA_027475355.1. Taxonomy (NCBI): domain Eukaryota; kingdom Metazoa; phylum Chordata; class Actinopteri; order Clupeiformes; family Engraulidae; genus Coilia; species Coilia nasus. The sequence goes on from CM050211.1 coordinate 2,143,515, forward strand.
TGCACGAAAGGAATTTCTGTGCATTCATTACTGCTGTTTATAGCATGCTTACTCTCAAAACACCTCCAATGTAAGCAACTTGCAAAATAAATTTCCACTCCTGTCAATGTACATACTACAAATTGTTCAAACAATCTTATTTTCAAGTAAATAAGGTTACCGTTTCACTGTGTTGATCTGTATGTCCTAACATTAATCTGTTATGTAAACATTTTTGTTTGAAACAGTTTTGCTCATTTAATTGTTTGATATACTGTGAGCTTTAAAGCTGAGTGAAAAGCCTACACCGCTTGGTGTGCATATAAACTGCCATAGCCTTGCTGCACTTGACAAGTGAAGTCAGAATTTTTTCACGCGTTCCCTAAAATCAAACAAATGAAGCGTAAAGCATGTTTTAGGCCTAATACAGTGAATTAAAACACAGAAACGAAAACTCCTGGTAACAGATTTACTTCAAGAGATGGTAAAATTAGTATGCATTCTTAACTTAAAGGATAACAGTCAAACACACAAATGTTGTCCTTCCACAGTGTGCTAGACCATCACACCCATCATTATCAGTGATGTGAACTAAAGTCAAGCAGCCAATAAGAGTGACCCTGTTCCGATTCAACAACACTCAGTCTGCCCCGACGCTATTAGACAGCCAATAGAGATAGAATGCCCTACCACAGCACATCAGAGAAGCAGAATCCATTGACGCCTTTAAACGGCAAGACCTTACCTGTTCAATCTTATTTAAACTACTCTGTTCACAGGCCTTTCAGATAGTGAGAGACTTACCCTCTTCCCCTATACCAGCCCCTGCAGATGTGCACCCAACACATTAGACAAACCAACACAAACAGGGAGTTTTTCCTTGCTCTTGTTGCTCCCTGGGGACACTAGCAACAGCTCTCGACAGCGCCCCAATAAACTTCCTTTTTCTGGCACTACTGTACGGAAGCCGATGTTGATAATCAATTTTTCCACCTTCTTATCCCGAGATAACGAGATAATTCATTTGAGACGTCTCAAGAAAACAACACAATTCATTCATAATCTCAAGAAAAAAACAGTTATTTCAAGATCTCGAGAAAACAACTGAGAAGTGTTTCGCCACAATGACACGCTGACTTCTGGGCTATTTCTCATTTTGAACAGACGCAGTTTGCAAGGCTGAGCCGTTCTGTTGGGAGTACTTGTGCTCTCTGCTAGACAAAAGGCTACTTGTTGCTGATAATTAGGATAATTATGTTCGGAATAATATATCAGATGATAAGCCAATATTTTGATCAGGGGTTGACACGGGCAGATTGCATTAAGTCTCCTAATTCGGGATAATGTCAAGATTATTTCGTACTACTGGACTGCAATTGTCTTGTTTTTTTCAAACTGTTAGGGTTAGGGTTAGGGTTAACCCTAGAAATTTGTCACGCCCTTCTCATTAACCTTTTCCAGTAACTTATTCACCGCTCACCTGTCAGTGTTTCTGCCAAGGGGGTAGGAATATATCCGGACGTTGAAGCACCCATGGGGAAATCTCAACCCGGAAAGGGACCAATAGCATGTAGCATTCCGTTGACTTCCATTCATTTTAGCGTCACTTTGAAATCAAACAACTTTACATGAGAAGCCATCCGTACCTTGATATTGGCATTGTTGTAAACCGGAGAGGGCACAGCAAAACATATTTGCTTCGATCAGAAATCTGTCATGTTATTGCCTTGTAAGAAACGTTTATCTGAAATTATGCTAAAAATGACGCCATAAATCATGCAATGGCTAGTGAGTTTCTGTCGCACAGGAGAAAATTTACCGTACTGGTTGGATAACAACTTGTGGCCACAGTCATGCTCGTTTACTTTTCTATTCATGTTGGGGAAACATTTACATCACTATTTCCCGAAAAATAAGCATAGAACTTGGTATTTGTAAGCAGAATCGCTATCTTTATGGATTTTACTATTCGATGCAAGTGAATTGAGAAAGATGGCTAAGCTAAGCTACACGCTATAGCTTGTAGTTTACATGCTAACTAGCTAGCTCCCTTGACATGCTGGCTTGCAAGACTGCCTGGAACCAAAGTTAGTTGACGAAGAATCAAGTCCCCACGTACAATATTAGCCCCCCATTCCACTAAGTGATTGCAGCTATAACAGTAGAAGAATACTTATTAAGAAAATTATCGTACGCTGTATGATTTGTGATTGAGCATCTACCACTCAATTTATAGTATTTGGGTTCGCTGGCCGACGTGACCGTACGTCACCCCGCGCTTGCGCAGTTGCCTGGTGACCAATTAAAAATCTCAAAATCGTGCTTCAACGGCTCCCATTGAAAACGATGCCATCCCTCAGTCCATTCTCTTCTACTGTCTGTGGTTTCTGCTCACTTTTTTCCGCTCGCAAGACCTCCTTTTTCTCGCATTTTTCCAGTGTTTCTCCTAAGGATGCCTTACTCGGATCGCTGACCGATAGCCAATGCCAACATTCCCCAACTACTTCAAACCGCCAGCAACTACTTTAAATATTTTCTCCGAGCTTCTGTCGACTTCCACATTTGCGAGGCTTGTAGATACCCAACCGAAGGTGTGTGCTGCACCGCCTCCAAAGCTGTAGCGGCCGCGTCGCTACACCTTCCCTATCCCCTTAATGTCTCGCCGGCTCGAACCACGTTTGCACTGGCACCCCATCCCCGCTGTCATGGCGTGTTTCTCCCCTGGAGCCGTGCCACCACCACCTAACCCGTTGCTGTACTCTACAGGCCTCTGCTCGCTTCAATACCAAGCCTCGGTTCCTTGCACCCTGTTACTGACATGTCTATATCAATCCATGTCGATGCAGATATGAATGGCGGCTCTTAGACCTTTGTATTGTATGCTGTAAAGGGGTACTATGCATGTGTAGTTCGTATCTCTTGCATGCAATTTACTCAGATTTTGCGTAAGTTTGCACTGAATAAACGTCCATTTGGGCCATCAGCGCACAGAAAATATGTTGTGGCACTCGTAGGTAGGTTAGTAGGGTGGTAACGACGCTAACCATGCTAAAATGCTGAGCAACTAACAGTGTTTAACAGTAATTAGCCAGTGTTCGTTAGCCGCGATGCTAACCGTGCTACCAGTGTTACTTGCTGACTTCGCTAACGTTGTTAGCGGCTATGCTTACATTGCTTCTGTCTAACAAAGTTTGCTCATTCAGCATTCGGACTAAAGGTGAAGCGTCTTCAAGCTCCAAAAGAAGTCCAGTCGTTTACAGCCTATCTCCTTTGATTGCTATGGCCCAGATAAATGAGAATCTACACAAAGTCTGTTTTCATAGTGGGACGTTAGAAACGTTTGCTACCAGGCAAACTTATAATGACTGGTTCCTTCGAAGTATTACTCGATATAATTCGGTTACATTATCTTTAGTAGCTTTGGCAACGTTCTTAGTTTGACTAAGGGTTCCCTTTAAAAGTGGTTCATGCTGATCAGTGCCTTGATGAAGCGACAGTCATTTCCTCATGCTGGTGCTTACACACAGTTGAATCGCCCATCACTCCACAGGGCAGTTTTACTTCTCCATCGAACCCGACACGGGGTGCCCCCTATGCATGTGCAAACTTCGAATTCCACATTAGCAGACATCTTTATCAAATCATCTGGTCATTAATTTACTGGGTCGTTCCTTCACTCCCATTATCGTCATCCCTCTCCCATTTCTGAGCCAGCATTTGTTTGAATATTGAGTGAAATAGTGCCCCCGCTCCCCGTAGCGTAGCCCATTGGGGCTATGAGGCAAAAGAGGTATTACACTCCTGTGGCATAAAGCTCGAATCGGCCTATCAGTTACCACGAACGACGAATAATATTTTGGCATTATTGCTGGGCTGGCATTGGTTTTCCACGCAGGGACTTCACATTGCCTCGTTATGTCTCCCTGTTTATTTGGCAATTAGGTTTCATATTTCCGGAATCTAGCTATTTTAATGTATAGCACACAATATGCACAAGTTTTGTTGGATACTGGCATGCATATCAGTTTAATACTTGCAGGATTCCTTACAATGCAGCCTGCGTGGCTGCAGATGGATTACGCTTGCTAACTACTTTATCAATCACTACAGGCCAGCAGATCTCTTGTGCAGTAGTTTAAGGCATTGTTTACAGGTGTACACACATGGTTGGCACGAGTCATTTGATGCACCATGCTCGCTCTGCTAGGCTAGGCTATTTTCTCTATCGTGTCTGCAATGAAGCTTCAAAACCAGGCTGTTTACAGTGTCCATCACTTATACAACGCACGCAGAGAAGAGGCAGGAGAGAGGAGACACCTCCTGTTGCACCCCAAGCCAACACAAACTGAATAAATACTTTAACATCACGGTGGGACTGGCTATCTTCCACAGCGGCACCTATTCTATGCTCACCACTGCTTGTTTTGGGCTACACTGCCAGTGTAGGGCTTGGAGCGTGTGCCCCTGTTGGAGAGCGCCGGACGTTGAACTGCACCACTACTCGTTTTAGGCTACACTGCCGCTGCTAGCGTAGGGCTTGAAGCCAGTGCCCCTATTGGAGAGCGCCGAATGTTGAACTGTACCGCTGCTCGTATTAGGCTACACTGCCGCTGCTAGCGTAGGGCTTGAAGCCAGTGCCCCTATTGGAGAGCGCTGGATATTGAACTGCACCGCTGCTTGTTTTAGGTTACACTGCCGCTGCTAGCGTGGGGCTTGAAACCAGTGCCCCTATTGGAGAGCGCCGAATGTTAAACAGCACCGCTGCTTGTTTTAGGCTACACTGCGGCTGCCAGTGTAGGGCTTGGAACCAGGCCCCCATGACTGCTGGATGTTGAACTGCATTACTGTGTTGTCCTGGGCAGGTGGGCAGGTTGAACCATCCACGGGAAACGGGACCTCCTGGAAATGGCCAAGTAGCCTTTAGCATTTTATACACTTTTATTCTTTTTAGCGCTACTTTGAAATCGAATAATTTTACACGTAGGTTAATAGCGCTTTGCCTGTAACGGTTATCTTATTTTTCATAATCTTAACAGTGGTGTAGCACACGTCCACTCTTGGCTGTTCAACCCTGAGTAGCCATTTGTAATGGTGCTGGTAAAGGAATTTTTCCCAGACTTCCCAATGTTTTTTCCACAAAATTGGCAAGAGAGTGGTTTTTCTTTGGGTAACGTGGGTTTTCGCCTTTCCCTGAGAGTGTGACTGATAAATAATCGGAAATAATTTAGTCATGTTCTGTAGGTCCAAAAGTAAATAAATAAATAAATAAAAATAATAAATAAATAAATAAATAAAAAGGGTGGCTACATAAAGAGTAATTTATTTCGTGCAAAACATCAAAGGGCAACGTATCTGTTTTGGTTCACGCCTCAGAATGCTCCCCTTTGCAAATTCCCACACACTGGCAGCTATCGCGCTAGTTCCCACGCACGCTTCGTCTGCCCTGTTTATTTCCGCTAAGAAAATTGAGGAGTACCTTCGTACTCTGGTCAATGCATCAGCTGTAGCTCACCTCACGGACAGTGATTTCGCTTTGCCTTCCAGAATTCAGGATATTGGCTCCGGCTGTGGCCCCGGACCTGACTCCACCATCATTGACAGAAGCACCTTCGGTTTAATGCCTCAATGTTCTCCATCGCAAATTCCTACACATTTGAGGCTATCGGGCTGTGCCCATGCACGCTTTGTCTGCCCTGTTTATTTCAGCTAAGGAAATCGAGCAGTACCTGCGTACTCTGACCAACGCTTCAGCTGTAGTAGCAGAACTACTTTACTTCCCAGTCAGCGAATTGCTCCCTAGCTACTGCATTTCTCTAACGTTTAAAGGTATCCGTAAGGCCAAACCGGTTACTCTTGACTGTCGGCTCCCTATCACCATTCATTTGCTGATTTCCTGCGTTCAACCCCCATACAGACCTAACGCTGATGGCTATGTTCTTTCTGGCGTATTTTGGGCTGCTTAGATGTAACGAGTTCACGACTTCCAGTGCCAGTTTCAACCCTCAAATTCACCTACGCGTCTGCGACCTACAATTCTAGATTCATTCATTATATCAATTACCGTGCCTCCGTCACCTCTCGGAATGATCCCCTCTTCATGTCCGACGGACGGCCAATTACACGCTCACTGTTTCAATCCCACCTTAAATCCATAACTACTCAAGTAAGAATCCCAGCAGATTGTTACTCCTCTCACTGTTCTCGAATTGGCACAGCCACCACCGCAGCATCTAACGGTCTCCCCGAGCTATTATTCAAAACCCTTGGCCGATGGTCCTCGGATGCTTATCAGTTATACATCTGATGTAATCCATTAGATCTAAAGAAAGCTCAGCTAACACTTACGTTGTGATTCGTACTGAACGGTCCTGGCCAAGGGTCTCTTAAACATTTGCCTCTTTTGGGGTGCTTGCTCGGTTTTTCTCATGACACCTGCCTGCGTAGGGTCATGCGAAGACTTGTTAGCACATCAGGACCCTGGCCTGCGACCTTACCAAATACGCTCTAAATACTCGCATATCATTTAAATGTTAATTGTTTCGCCATCAATTTAAAATGTTTCACACTATCTCATGAGATACTTTCTAAATCTCATACGGGATCGATCATGCCTCTTGGGTGCTCGCATGTCCCGTCGGACTTCTGCCGTGCAGTCATTCTGCTGGGGCCTCGTGGATGCACCTTGTGATCCGCCCTGCCGCGCAGCTGGCTCTACCGCGTAGAGCCTGGATCAAGAGATGCTCACCAACTTTATTTTTACATGCTCATTTCTCATCGCCACCTGAGATCGATCCCGAATGCTTCTAGGGGGCTCGCACGTCCTGCCAGTTTTCTGCCGCGCAGTTGTTCTGTCAGGAACGGCAGATGCACTTTCTGATCCGTCCTGCCGCAGAGCCCCCGGATCAAGAGAAGCGCCCCAAATTCTCTTTATTTTTATAATCGCTCGTTTACTCAAATTTCGGAACGTGAACTAGTGAAACAGCCTTTTTAATGAACGATTTGTGAATAAATTTCTCAGTGCTGTATAAGTATAGTATAACAAATTAATGTGGAGAATATTATGATGATTAAAATCTGAGAGGAGAGGAAGAAGAAATTATATTAAAAATAATTAGAAATAATAATTATTATATACTGCATCACTACAAATTTCAGGACTATCTTAAAATTTCCAGTGTTGTGTCAGTCTTAGTTCATAGTTTTTTCATAGTTAAGTTTTTTACAAAGTGCTGAAAATATCCTGATTTTCATTGTTTTTCATTTCATTTGTATCATGCATGTATCCTGAAACAAGATAAAATAATTATTTAGCAAATACTATAACTTGTTCTGTAGGCTATGATAGTGAACCATAGACAGATAGTAGACACTGATGTAGCTCATTAAGTATTTTGGATTGTGTTAAGCATAAAATTAATTAGCCATTAACTAGAAGATATGTATTGTGGATGTGCCTACTATTGTCAATGTATGACGAACTGAGTATAATGTGTTGTAACATGAATGTTTAATTAATGTTGTTTTCATTCAAGCAGTTAGAACCACTAAGGGGTCCTGTGTGTCAAGTATATATTGGAGACCATAGGATGCTGGGAAGGGATAAGTGACTGTATGCAAAAAGACAATTGAAGTTGTACACAATAAATGGAGTGAGTTGTATTCAGTCAACAGTGAGCATCATTTATATTACACTTTATTACAAATGTTTGTTGTCCATTTGCACACTATGCTACGCTACTCAGGACGAGAGTAGGCCTGCCGTATTCTGTATTCAGTCCACAGCTGACTTAGCAAAAAAAAACCTTACACTATTAGGGCTCATTTCCACTAAACACTCTACGTGTACAGCGTGTGCCCGTTTTCTATCCGTATTCGTTTAGAATGCACGTTAGACCATTTCCACCGCACGCGTGATCTGAGCGTATTCTGTCCCTATACAAACCAACTGTACACGGATACGAGCTGTACACGCTGAAGTCAGTGGAAATGAGGCCTTAGCCTACATTAGTTGGGAAAGTTATCTTTCTGTGATTACAGAGTAATGCCTTACTTCACTGATTTTGTGATAGTCTATTAAATAAATAATGTTTTGACACATATAATTCAGAAAGCTTGATAAATTGGATGCCTGTCTTTATGATGAAAATTAATTAGTGCTCGCCCAGGGCAGCAAATAGGCTAGGACCGCACCTCTTGGTTATAGATAGTATTTTGTAATTTAACAATTTTCTATCCATACAGAGGAGACATAATGTATATGTATTGAAATTATAAGGCATTTCTGAGTAAACTTCTAGTATCATTTTAGTACCTCATTGCTGGGCCAAGTGTCCTGGTTTTTGGCAATCAAAATATGGTCACCCTATTATCAACACAAAGCTTGATGCTGAAAACACGTAAAGGAGCAAATTAAAACACACTTTGTCAGTTTTCCTGTCATCTTGCACAAAAGAAAGAAACACATACACATGCATGACAGATGCTGATAAAAGTAGGCATCCACAAAGCTAGACCAAAATGGGAATTCTGAGAAACACTAAGAGGAGAACAGATGTCACACTGTATACAGTCACAGTTCAGTGAACAGATGCAGTGGACAGAAAACATGCCAACCTTAGCAGTCTTGCCAAGACATCTAGAAGAAAACAGCACTCTTCAGCTAAGGCCCAAACTTTTCTCCATGCATCTGAGAGACTTTTAGAGAATCCCAGTATCGGTCAGTGCTCCTGTTGTGCAAAACTCTCTGGGCTGCTGCCTGTCCATTAGATGGCTGCCTATAGCTCACAGAGGAGGAAAGCAAAATAGATCATAGTAGGATGCAAAATCTGATTAGCGTGACTATTATCTTTTGTCATTTTCTATGTAACTAATTGGCAAGTGGTTCTGTAGGTATACGCAGTATTTTTCTGCTTTCATTTCCCCTTTTCTTCTGCTCCAGTTGCAGTGTCTGAGGTTGGGAAAATAGATCAGTGAGGTGGGGGAAGGGGTTTGACTTACATCTCTTTACATGCACATTAATTCAGTCCAGGTCCCAGTGCTACAGCAGGGTTGGTGGCGTGGTGTGTTTGTGGGCTGCATATCCTGATGACGTCCCTGCTGATACACGACTTTAAGACTTCAGCCTCCAAGCTGATCAATAATGTATTACTTATACAGTCTTATCCCAAATGTATGTAGGCTTTTTTTTCTTGATAAGGTAGTGTGTCATTCTGTGGGAGACATATTAGCACAGCAAATCAAGATCAGTCACTTCCAAGTCTATAGCTAAAGATTTTTCTAAATTTTAAGCTGTAAAAACCCCACTCTCTTTGATTCATGTTTAACTTAAAATATGGCTCTCATGAACACTGTGGCTCAAATACAGCACTGTGATTTTTTATAGCTACTTAGCTACTAGAAGCTACTAACAGCCATTGACACTAAGACATGAGAGGTGCAGAAAGCATATTTGATGAGGTTACTCCCACTGAACCACTACTACACAGTCCATCAGCTAGATTGACAGATAGAGTGCACTGTTCTCATGTTACAAGACCATGGTTCATTTGTTTAATACAAGTCATACAGATGGGGACTTTACACCCCCTAGGGTTTGACCATGTCCTCCCTCCAAAGGATCACTGACAGAGAGCTAAAATTGTCATTTTATGGCATGACATCAAGCACACATTAATATTGACTCTGCAAGAAAACACGTTCAATTATTGATGTGGCCTGTCAGCGCTGCATGTGTGCACTGGCTAAGCAATGGCTAAGCAGTGGTCCTTGATGCTGGGGATGAATTTGTAGCCTCTTGGTTGACATGTTTAATATAAGAACACAAAGAATTGTTATACAAGAATAAAATAAACAGATTTATATGGTTGGTGAGAGAAGATACCTGGGTTGTTCAAGCAGACTCTGTTTATTTCAGACATAGTATTGGAATCAACTATTTCACAGCCATACATAAAATGCTTTAATGATCCTGCACATGAATGGTAGTAAAAAAATATGTAAAAGAATGAATGCAAATATATTTGTTGTAAAGCTGACATTCGGGACTTTTTAATATATAGATTAATTTCTCTGTAAAGGTAGACATGAAAAAACATATTTTATGTAAGGGTAGATATGGAAAACCAGTTAATTATGTGAAACTATGGACCTGCATTAAATATTATGAAGATACCATTAAAGTGTGTCATTAGAAGATACCATTAAAGTGTGTCATGCTTATTTAGTCAAAGCCCAGAAGAAAATCTAGACAGCATTTTCGAAACCTGATCCTGTATCACGTCAATTCAATGCCTGCGTGCTGTTACAAACTTCCATAAAAGCCTGAAACATCTGTAGATCTGGAGGTGCATTACTGAGAAGATGTCCTGAAAAGTTTGCAGACCAACTAGACCATGTGACTACGCAAACGAATCCAACAATAGGAAGACTGACTTAAATAATAGTATGGAAATATGGAACCTAAATTGCTAAGGATAAGTGTTCTCCTAAACAATAGTATATCAGAATAAGGTTTGTAATCAGTAAGTCATAAATCTCTTCTCCCAAAGGTACTCTTCCAAGTATCTTGTGTTTTTGGCGGGTAAAGTATTTAATTTAGAGATAACTCCAAGCTGATAAAAGCTATTTTTAACTACAGCAGAAATTTGCTTATCAAAGCAGAATCAAAGATGGCACCTAGATTTTTAGCACAGGGTTTGACATAGGGGGTGAGATCACCCAGGCATGAGGAGGTTATTTGATTCGGAGGGGCCAAAAATAATCACCGCAGTTAGCTAATTAATATTTTGGCTTGGTGTGAGTGTTTGCTGATAATGTTTAGGAAATGCAACTCTCTGGCCTTTTAGCTGCTGTCTGAGAGGATGGTAATAATTTAAAAAATGTGGAAAGGGACAGTGAGATGAAACTGACCAGCAGTGAGGGAGTTAATGTAGTGGAAATATTTACCCCATGATCTGGCTACACACTGAGGATCAGTTGACATTAAATGCAGTGGGTCTGTGATCAGAGAAATAAGCATCCTCAACATTTACATTATCAATAGACAGTGCATAAGATAAAATTAGGTCTAGAGTATTAGAGTATAAGTACATGGGTGGACTCATTAATATGTTGCATAAACCCAAAAGAATCTAACACATGACAAAAACCAAGGGCTTATCAGGACAACAAATGTGGATGTGATGGATAAACAGATTGTCATAAAATGTAACAACATGTGAAAGAAGATCTGAGAATTCTGTAATTAAGTCTTTGTTTGGTTTTGGGGGCCTGTAAACTAGGGCACATTTAATGGGGTGGTAGCAGTTTCTATTTTTGAATAAACAGAAGTTCTCAGCAGAAAATGGTTGTAATTTAATATAAAACAGTTGTAAAAACAGTGGTAAAAACCACAGCCACACCACCTCTTCTTCCAACATATCTGGGTGTATTAACATAAGAGCAGTTAGTTGGACAGAGCTCACCAAAGACAGATGACTCACCAGCTTCAAAAATGTAGTTCATATTTCATTAGTTAAATTATTAGTTGAATATTTTGTGCAATCTTTATTTGTAAGTTTTATACAAAAATTATTACATACACCTTTATGTGCACTCACATGAAGGCCAGCTAGACATACAATAATATGTAAAAAAGTCGCTTTTATTTAGAATCTAAATTATAAGAGAAATAGGAAAAGAGATAATTTATCTGCATTTTTAAGGGATTTACAGGAGCTGTGGTGAATGTGGTATGCACTCATCCGTCAAGTAAAGTGTTACCCTTTCTTTAGAGTGATATTAGTTGTTGACATCATGTTGAAAATCCCTGCCATTATGGATTTAGCTTATCATTAAATTTATCATTAAATAATCAACTTCAACATTCCACCAAATCCATCAGCACTACATGACTCCAAGAAAACTATACTGAATATTTGTGGGCTTTTTCACTAGTGGTATTGACTTTTCATTTTTAACATGCACATACATTTATAAATGTATTTAATATGTAACAAACATTTTATGACATTTATTATGAGTGTTGTCTTGACTAAATTACTTTCTTGTGCTTGTTTTATTCCATTCCATGTCCAGTGTATGTGATGAATAAAGGACTTAGACTTAGCAACAGATCACTGCAGAGTATCACCGACATTATCACGGCAACGCCATTATACACTGAACTGAGGACAATAGCACTACTCCTTTGCCTTCCTTCTCCTCATCCTCATCATGTCCCTCCTCCAGTCACTTAGCGGCTTAGATGGTTTTTCTCTGCATCCATCTCATTGTGGTCATGTCGATTAGTGCTTTTTCTGTTGTCGAATAGAAGCGTAAACTGACCTTGTGTCTTTTCTTTCTTATGCTGAAAGGACACAAAAGGCCATGTAAAAGACATGTAAAAGATGTTTTTATGAACTCCACAGTAAGGTGTGTCTTTTGAATACAAATGTCTGTAGTTTTACATAAAGGGTGTATTCACACCAGGAGAGTTTGTTGGTTACTTGCTTTAGTCCGGACCAAAATGCAATGTTTTAATGTGGTTCATTTTCACATTGCATTGTCTTTTAGCATATGGACTATAGTTTTTAAATTAAATCACATGTGGTAAGTTCATTCGATCATTGGACAAAATTATTTGGGATTGGAGAGGCAGAACAGCCAAAATGAAATTAAACAATCACAGAGATGTTGCTGCGCTCTGTATTGCATTTAATCAATAAACCTCTGGTTCAGCAGCTACAACCATGTCTAGCAGGGTTCGAATTATACATTTGACCCTATGGGGGTCTCTATCTTTAAAAAAAAAAAAAAAAAAAAAAAACGCACTCTCCTTTTTAATTTTTTTCGCTGTGAAGCCAAAAGACACAAGGCCAGCCAGTGCTGTTTTTTTCGGTGGCATGTCAGAAAGTTTAGGCAACCTACGTATTATTTTTGTATTTCTAAAAACGCATTACAAAATGAAGGAAGATTGATATAAGATAGGAGGTAGATGAGAAGTCTTCTTCGGACTGAACTTCACGTTCGCAAGCCCCAAATTTCAGATTTGCGCGCATAGTGGTGTGATGGTGAATCAATATCACGTCGTAATTCAATACAAAGATGGCTGCATGGTGATCATGCAAATGAAGCAAATTTTATTTATGTTTATATGGTGATATATTTAAGCTTATCATGGTAATATGACATATTCGAGAAGCCTCCACAGTAAATGAAATTTGCTTCTTTCATTGGAGCCTGAGGGTATGGGAGCTCAGCTCCCATTGGCTCCCACGTAATCGAACTATGATGTCTAGCGATTTATTTCCTAGGCTACAACTGTAGTTTTTAAAATGCCTTTCTGTTGACATTGCAATGATGACTTTAATGACACAGATGTAAGAAGGAAAGTAGGCTAAGACTGCATATCAAGTAGCCTAGTCTGAATTACATGCTGGGCCTACCAGAACAATTTGTAATATTTTTTCCAATAATGCTTGACAACAGGAGATTGTTAGCTACAAAAATGTCTGTTTTTGCATTTGAGTTGGATCAAGGTCGGTTTGCTTTCACACCCCAAACAAACTGCACCAGGGTCCATATGGAACCGTTCCCAGACCACCTCTTCAGCTGGGTCTCAGTTCGCTTGTTTGGTCCGCACCAGAGTTCAAGGGCTTGTAATCACACTGGCTCACACTTATGCCCATCTTATGCCTTATGCCTTCAAACCAGCATCAGCTCACACATAGGGGTACACATAAAGTCAGGGATTTTTCACAATTATAGTCAGGTGTATGATCAACCAATTACACCAGATTGGTTGTATATGTCAGGAAGCATACATCCACAGAAGATGTGTGGTAGTTCTTCAAGATGTTTGGCGTAAGCTACCAGCCAAGTTCCTTCAAAAACTCTATGTAATAGACCTAAAAGAATTCATGGTCTTTTAAAGGCAAAGGGTGGTCACACCAAATATTGATTTGATTTAGGTTTCTCTTTTGTTCAGTCACTGCATTTTGTTAATTGATGAACATAAATGATTAACACTTCCATTTTTGAAGGCATTCCTAGTTGACAGCATTTTTTCACACCTGCCTAAGATGTTTGCACATTTGGATTTGGAGAAGATTTTCAAAGATTGATCATTATCAATTTTACCACTTGCAAATTATTTCAATTTATATAACTGGTCATTTTGATTAAAATATGTTTATTAATAGTATTACAGAACCACATGGTTATCACACCATAAAAAGGACCCATCACGTTATAATTTAAGCACACCATGTTAAAGCAAGAAAGTACTGCTTCTGTTCAGGGCTGGACTGGGACCAAAAAATGGCCATGCCATTTTTGGCAGTGGTGGCCCACCATGATTATTTATATGATGTGAAAAGGCAAAGAGGAAGAAAATAAATTTGGGCCCCATCCCAATCATATCATAGTACTTTGTAGGTCAAGCAAAATTTGATAACCTGAAGGGGAGGGGCGGGCACAGGAGGGAGGGGAGGCCTGAGAGATTTCATTGGACTAGCCCAATGTCCTTTAAGAAAATCAACCGATGGGCTGCGTTTTGTGTCTCAAATACTGTCATCTTTGATAAAAATATTTATAATATACTTTTTTGGTTAAATTTTGACAGGCCCAGCCCAAAAATGTGTGATGGCCAACCCGGCATTGCCCAGTACAACAGATGGCCTGTCCACCCCTAACCACTTCTGTTCTCTGTCTATCTGTAGGGCTACACTGTTGGACTGATTCATCTTCCCCTCTGTTTCCTGTGTGTGTGTGTGTGCGTGTGTGTGTGTTTGTATGTATGTGTGTGTATGCTCGAGAGAGTGCTTAGTGTCTGTCTCTATGTTGAATATATGTTGTGAATATTACAATCAGTTACGATGGGTTTATGATTGGGGGTCTGGAGTTGGGAATAATTAAGGCATTAGATAGATGGGTCACTGAATGGTGCGCAGAGTGATTGACGGCAAGCTGTGTTGTTATAGGCTTTTGTGCAAGCTGTCTGACTTAATTATTTGCTTATTTAGAACTAAGACGGATACCTTTTAATGCTGTGCTTAGTCTTTCACTAAGTTGGCAATAAATCGTTTAACTTTGTAAGATTGCTTGGATAGGGGCTGATGTGATGTGCAGGGTGTTGATTATGTCAGACTCATGCCCAAAAAAATCCATTTCACCCCTCACCTTCTGGGAGTTGAGCTGGATGGCCCTTGGGACAAAGCACCTCTCTAGGCTGTCTACTGGGCATAACAGTGACTGAAGTCTTCCACTGAACATGACATTCTCTGACTGTGAATGTGCTGTACAAAGGATTGGTGGCATGTTGTCCATGATTGAGAGCAGCTTGTTTAGGGTCCTTTCCTCAGCCACTGACATTAGTGACTGCAGCTCAGTCCCATCATCAGAGCCAGCCTTTTTCACCTGTCTGACCATGGGAGGAGCCAGGTGTATGTGCAGTGGCAGCTCGTTCCAGAGCTTAGGAACAATCACTGCAAAGGCCCATGTGAAAAACAGACCATACAGCCCACTCTTCACCGCAGAATGTGAGCGCCAGGACACAATGAGGCTGTTGGTGATGGTGCGAGACACACGGCAAACGAGTTGAAATTCAGTGATAAATCGTGCAGATTTATTTACAGTGCGCAAAAAAGTGAGAAAGCAAAACTTTGAAAAAGACGAACAAAAATCAACCAGAGGGTTGTTCAATATAAGCTGCGCAAACAGATTTTACCATTTTGTCAATGCATACAAAATACGCAGCCTTGCAACAAGCTGCCACTTTGAACAGGCTCTCCTTACCCCTGTCCATAATAGTTGAATAACTGAAAGTTTATGAAGTGATGGTGGGAACATGAAAATATTCAAGACGTTATATTGCGTGTCATTGAAACCAATGCAGGGATATGCGTGCGTGTGTGTGAGCGAGTTAGGAAAATGTTTGTCCATTTAAATCCAGCAGGCAGCAAGTGTCGTGTGCAGCGGTGAAAAAGGAGGCTGACTTTTTTACACCCGGTCACCCCTGCCTTATAGCCTGGAGGGACGAATGACTAGGCAGAGTTGGTCGGCTGACCTAAGAGCCCAAGGACAGTCCCAGATACTTGTTAAGTGCTGACTAATGCATTGACCCCCTTGATACAGATTGGAAGCGCATGGCAGCTGGACTTGCTGGAATCATCTCTTCAGCCTTGGTGGTGATCATCTGTAGGTGGTTTGTCTGGTACCAGGTCACAAAATCCTCTAACAGGCCCCTGTGCTCAGCCTCTGATCCATCCCTAACACACCCCACAATAGCTAACAAGCTAACAAGCTGTGCATGTGGCATTACTCCGATTATTACTTGAAGGTAAATGTGTCTTCTCCCTCTGGGATTGGTTGAAGTTAGATATGTCTTCTCCCTCTGCGCACACGCGTGTGTGTGTGTGGGAAGGGGGGGCTACGTAAAACAAGGGCCAGACAGCTACCCAAGTACTGCACTGTACTGCTACATAAAACACAGTGATGTCACGGCACTGTAGTGCTTTGAAACCCAAAGAACAGTATATGACCGCATCCAGCGGACTGCAGACTAGTGTGCTGCTCAAGGAGCTCCTGCACAGTTAAGGAATGTATTTCCTGTTTTTAATCAAAAGCAAGATCTTTCACTTTAGGAGCCTTATTTATTCCCTTCATGTTTAGATATTTGCAATTTTCCCTTAAATCCAGCCTCCACTCTCCTTTAAAGGCCATGCTCATGTGCAAATTCACTGTTCTCCTGCACTATTTGACTGCACTCATTAGGACCCAAGCACTAGAGGTGCAGGCTGTGCGGAGGTGCTTTTTGAAAGATTCTTCTTCTTCTGCCAAACTCAGCCTTTTTTAAAAGATGCTTCCCATGCACAAAAAATTGTGAAACTCATAAATATTTGTACATACCATACATCAAAACAAATTACCTCTTCTCAGGGACAAAGGCTTGTCTGTGGGTGTGGCCTAGAGACTCCATAGCGCCCCCTTATGTCTTAAAGCCCTGTGGTTGGCATATAATTTCAGCTACACTCAACAAATTTTGGTAGGTGTGTTGGGGTCACCAAAGCAACCAACTTTTGTATATACATTGCATTAGCCACTCCCAAGGAGGTGAGGTAATTGGGGTTATATGCATTTGGACAAAGGACCAATTTAAACAAACTGGTCATAGGGCGTTCATGTGAATCCCACCAAATTTGGTATGTCATCAGCAGGCAATGCTGACAAAAAAGTTATTAAAGGATTTTATCTTGAGATGACCCGTTTCAAAGAAACCGTTTGATCAGACTTGACATGCAAACTGTACACAGCCAACTCTAAGCACCAAATTTTGTGACATTTTGTCACAGGGGACACTATTTCCCATCAAAGCTAGAAGTCCAAAAACAATTTTCGTTAAATAACTAAATAATGAACAGTTTTTATCAAAAAACTTGCCAATCATCTCACCCAATAAAATGAATTTATTTTGGTATGTCAGTGTCACAGAGGTGTATTAACCCATAAACACGTTGTAGCATAGCACCAGCTAGTGAAATGAGTAAGTTTAAAAATAAGATTTTAAATTGTAAATGTCTTGAACCAGGAAGGCAGGAACTGCACAAAATGTGTCATGCTCAATCAGCAAAACAACCTCTGGAAACAAACACAAGTACTGTGTCATTTTATGCATAGGAGGCCCTGTAATTTTACAAGATCAGATTTTGGCTATTATCTATATAGCAATATGGTTTAAAACCAAAATTCTTTTTTCTTATATTCACCTGTCCATGGCCACTTCCAATAATGAAAATGTTGAAATACAAAAAATGAAAGTGAGAAAAACAGCACAAACAAGATTCAGAGATTTTATTCTGGATCCACTCATGATTCACATGATGATTCTAACACTATGGCAGATGATGCAGGGTGCCTGTGACTGCCACTCTGTTTCTTAAAATACACCAGGCTCAGGCTGGAGTCCAGCCTCCGGAGCCCAGTTTCCCTGACACGCAGCATGTAGAAATATCCACTTCCACTCATGTGGAAGGAGTCTAGGCAGGGTGCCCACACTGTTATACCTTGCCCCATACTAGACTTAATTTTTTTTACGTGATAACATGTTTTCAGTTTATATATAATAGTTTTCATTTACAAAATATAGTTTTAACTAACTTTGTATTTTATAAAAAAAATAAGTGTATATCAAATGTTCTTATTGTGTAACAATGTAGTTGCTATTATCTGAGTCATATATTTGGGGCAGAATGAAAGCCGATATGAACTGTTTGGTGTGTATTTCTTCCATAATATGTGTAATGAATGACACCGTGTGAGATTTGATGCATTCCACAGGAGACCCAGCACGTGTGACACGACCAGCTGTCACTGTTCCCATTGGCATGGCAACCCTCCTCACTCCTCATATATATAGCCCACTGAGTGGGCTGCTGCTGAAGGGTTGGCCACCATCTGACATTTCACTGCTAGGCAGCTTGGAAAAAGATATATAGAGAGGTTTTAATGGACAGTAGAAGATATGCAGCTTAATACTTAACTAGGTAATAATAATAATAATAATAATAATAATAATAATAATATAGATGAGCATGATCTTTCCTACGTGATCTGCAGTTTAGTTTCTTTAGCCGTTAACACATTGTGCTATCATAGGTACAGTATATCAGTTGCACTAAGTCCTATTTTTTCTTTATGTGAAACACAGTTTTAAACATTCAGTGGTAAACATCATCATCAGCTAGTCCTATGAATTACAGATCTCCTTGGTGCCAGTTTATATCCCTCTGTGTCCAAGTTTCAGCTACTGATAAAGGCTGGTTTGAGCTATTTCAAGCTGATGAGTTTGCCTGTCTCATTGCAGTGAGGATTTTAACAGTATCACAAAGAGACATACAGCTTTGATAGCATAGATTGTAGCTGTACATTTGTTTGCTGTCTTGTGGGAAAAGACTTGTGCCTTACCATTTCTGTATCCAGTAAATAATACCCAGAAAGTGGTATACTATCTTCAAAATTCAACAGTACAAAAAAAGTAAAGTAAAT
Source organism: Coilia nasus (assembly GCA_027475355.1). Taxonomy (NCBI): domain Eukaryota; kingdom Metazoa; phylum Chordata; class Actinopteri; order Clupeiformes; family Engraulidae; genus Coilia; species Coilia nasus. Next base: position 2,162,517 of record CM050211.1, read on the forward strand.
GCTTTTCTGCTCAGGGCAAGGGAAGAACAGTGTCTGTTTCATGTGATTAACTGATGTAGTTTACACCCACTGTAACATTTGCCTTTGGCATGTACGATAAACACTTACTTGCAGCTAGTGTTCATAGTCCAAGAGGTTTGAAGTAGGCAAACGTATAAGGAAACAGGGCTCATGACTTGCTGCAGCAGGGTGGAGGGAGGGTGTTTACTGGAAAGAAAATCTACTTAACAGCCTAGTGCCGCTTGTCTGAATGCACAAGCAGGTTTTGCAGCACACAGTGTATTTCTGTATTGAAGAGAGCAGAAAAGGTTTTGTGGTTCTGTGTATGACTTGCAGTAGTTCTTACAGAACTATTTATAAGCCAAAGCCCAAATTGTATTTGTTGTTTATAGACACAGCGATTTGTGTTCATGGCACTCACAGTTGTGGAACTATAATGCACAGTGTTGTAAAAATGAATATGGCTTGTCAGCTTTAAGGAACTTACAATGGCTGAAATTTTATTTAGTGTTTGTGTCATGGATCTGCAGAGGTGCTGTGTTAAGCTAAGGTGTGGAGAAGAACACAAGGCAGGCTCAAAATGGATTCCAGATGAAAGCAGGAAATATGCTTTTGTAAACAGGGCTATGTAGCGATATGGATGTCGACATTTGCATTTACATGTTTGCAATATATTCCAATTTCTGCTTTTTCTCATATATGCAGATGATAAGCTTCATGAATGTGCACTATCAACTACTGTTTTGACAACATCTCTTGAGGAGAAGTCTAGGCTTTTTTATTAAGTAAGGGGTGATGTGCAGTAAGAGGTGTCATTATTGTTCATTCAGTACCAAATAAGCACCAACAGAGCAATCCAGAACCCTGAATACATAATCCACAAAGCTTTTTGCCTGATGTCTTGTCTACACTCACATCTATTCTAGGGGTTTCTCAGTCATCACAATAAGGTTTGCACATGTGACATGCGTGGTCAATGTAGAGTCCATGAGGACACTTTCTATACCACACACATTTCCACATTTAATGTCATGTTTCACAATTTTATTTTGGACCCTGAATATATAGGCTTTTGTAAACATCAAGAATATTATATTGTCTTCATGTTTTTGGATAGAAAATGTAATGTGGAAATGTTCTGGTGTAGTTTGATGGTGGATCTCTTGCATGATTTGTTAGAAAAAAATGTGCTTAGAACTGATTAAATATTCAGGTCTATTTTTTTATCTATATATTGCAAGTGTCATTAAAAGTATTCCAAACTTGGCAGTGCACCACTTGAGGAACACATGTGTAACAGAGTCGTAGCCACGGGTGGGCTGGGGCAGGCCTGTGCCCACCCAGTTGTCAATTAGGCCCACCCAATCAAAAGGCTGTATAAGTTCGATTGACTGTTTATAAAAATAATCTATGTGTTTTGGCTTAGGCTCACTTGATTTTTTTGTCGGCCCACCCATTTTATGATTTCTGGCTACACCCCTGATGCACAACACACATTCACAGCACACAATATTAAATAAACAAGGTATAGCGGTAAGGCAAATTAACATGGTAGAATGGTAGAAGAAGACGTGTACTTGTTTAGTGAACTACGATCTTTGTGAAACAAGAGCTAAGTCATCTTAAGAGCAGTCACTCTAACTCTACCATAGTTCACAGCTAACTCTACCATAGTTTACCACTAACTCTACCATAGTTCACTTTTTAGTAGGCACAGAGGATCACAAACACCAAGCGAGAAATATGACAAAAGTATATAGAGAAAGAAACATCTTCCCTGACTCCTGCTACAAAGCTATCTACATTTTTTATTTATAAATCCCATCATGTTAAATCTCATAGAGATTTCCCACATAGAGCCAGAAGCCATGTTTTTGCTTATGTCACTACACAGTTGTAGGTGATAAAGTGTCTGTGTTAACAGGAAATATATGGAATACATGGAAAACAGAAGCTTAGCTTCCCAGTTGAGGACTGAGAACACATCTCTTAACTTGATATCTGCAATGTCTCTTTCATGCATGTGTTAAACAGTATTGGTTCAAACCTGTCTTTCAACCACATCCAAATTTGAGGCTTGTATGCTACAAGTTTAGATTTTTATCTGAACAATTTTTAGGGCTGATGTAGAAACATGTAATAATTAGCATGGCAGCAACCACATATCATTTTCATAACCTCATCATAGATCTTAGAATACCTTTTAGTTACTCTGAGCTTTAGCACATGTTGTGTTTTATATACTTGTTTTTCCTGTGTTTTTTTCTCACTTCCAGATTCCTCAGATAAGTTATGCCTCAACAGCGCCAGAGCTCAGTGATGACAGGCGTTATGACTTCTTCTCGCGTGTGGTACCACCTGACTCCTTTCAGGCCCAGGCAATGGTTGACATTGTGAAGGCCATGGGTTGGAATTACGTCTCTACTGTAGCATCAGAGGGAAGCTATGGTGAGAAAGGTGTCGAGGCCTTCATGCAAATATCCAGGGATGCAGGTAAGAATTTACAATGGTTTGGCATGATTTCCTGTACCTCTGTTAAGTCTATTTCTAATGTAATTTTTTTTCCCTCAGACAAAAAACAACAAAAAACACTTGCTGTTTTTAAGACTCAAAAATAGTCCGTGAATGTACCTTGGGTTGACGATACCACAGTACTTGCTCAATAAAAGAGTTTAAAATGGCTTTTTACCTCCTTACAATTAGAAATAGACAACCCCAAAAAAACTGCAATCTTGCATCAAACCATGAGAATTGACCAATCAGGTTCCAAGGTTTTTTGTTGTTGTAATTTTTGGTGGATGCAGTAGGGGGCCATTTTTAAAGTATGTCAACAATAATGCTGCTAAAAAAATCCTACTGCTCAAATTCAAGGTTATCATCAAGAAATGTTCTTTAGATGTCCTAAGGATGCCAAAATTTTACTTTTTAAGGTTTTCAGCTAGATTTTGTATGGAAGCCTATTTCCACCACATAAAAAAGATAATACACCTAGTTATTCTGAGACAGTACCTTATTGCAAACATAGCTTCTGTGTATGTTGATGGTAGTTTCGTTTCACCTGGATGCATTAAAACTGTGTTGAACTCAGAATAGATGTGCCTATGTGCTCAGTGTCATAGTTCAAGCAGCTGTACATGCAAAACATTGAGCTACGTAGCTATAAAGAGGTCCGCAGCCCCCCTTTGTCACCCAAACCATAACATGAAGTTAACACTTCATCTCTCCTCGATGACTCTTCTCCTTCTAGGTCCTGCAAGTCAGGTAGCTAATTGCTTTCCTTTTGAAGTACGATTTTGTTGCTTAGACCCTAGACATGTCATGTACAAAAGCACTAAGTTTAATTGCTGGGGTGAGATGGGTTTTACTGTGTTTGAATAAGCGTGGTCAAACGAGACTGCATTAATATGCTACTGGTGTGTCAGGGGTGTCGTCAGATATTACAATTCCATTCGCTTAAAACCCATTTAAATGTCAGAAATAGGATGTATTTAATTGCTAAGGTTTGAATAAACGTTCAATAAGGTGTAACTAGCCTAATTAAGTGCTGTTTACAGTTGCTGATATTAGGGCTGGGCGATAAAACGATAACGATATGTATCTCGATAGACACCTACTCGATAACAATAGAAAATGCGTTCGATAGAATGGTTTTTTTTTTTAAGAAAACGGCGTAAGTTTAGTCAGAGCCCTCTCTGATTTAGCGCCGCTTTAAATCTTGGTTGCATGAGCAAAGGCACTCGTCCTCTGTAGCCTAGCAACGTATGGGCAGTGACACGCTAATAGCCAATCCTGTCACAGTATCGTGTTTGGTTGCGCCATCCCTTGTCTCGTAGTCGTGTTTTTTTCAAGAAACAGCATGGTCAAGAAAGGAAGATGAGTGCCACTGCGACGAGCGAAGAAAATGTGGATAAGGGCTCATTCACACCAACTTGAGCATGTACAGCGCGTATCAGTATACAATATGTTTGTATAGGGACAGAATACGCCCAGATCACGCGTGCGGTGTGAAGAGTCTAATTTGTTAACATGCATTCTAAACGAATACGGACAGAAAACGGCCACGCACTGAATACGCAGAGGGTTTGGTGTGAATGAGCCCTAAGAACAGAAAGGTCTGCTCACCAGTATGGGAGCTTTTTTGTTTAGTTTACAAATCTCATCATAGTCAGACAAATGTTGTCTGCAAATTATGCAGTAAAACTATATACATATATGAAAGTTCTTCTCAGGTAGCAGGTTTCGCTATGTTTACATTTAACACTTTGCACATCTTCTGCACTACTTTATAACACTTCAGCTTTGTTAAAGGTGTACTTCCATCGTGTTTTCATTAATTTTGCGGTGTTCTCTAGTATTAATAATTGCCCTGTGCGTTGGTTTTAATAAAAAAAATGTTCTAGTGCTTCTGTTTCAGGCAGTTTTAGTTTGGTAGAGGGGGTGGGGCCGGGAGAACGACACGATTTCACCAGAGGCACGCTCCCTGCAGCTTCCTTTGCCCCACAGTCAACTTGATAGCAGAGTAAGGTAAAGGGGAAAAGTCAACTTGACAGCGCTAAAACTGCACACAGAATGTCTACGGAGATCAGCCTTATGTGTTTGATCCTGAATCCGAAGAGGAAGGAGAGATGGCACAAGCACAGTCGCTTCCTGACCGTTTGTCAATGAACGTTTCAGGGGTGCGTTTCCCAAAAGCGTCGTTGCTAACTTCCTTAGCAACTTCGTAGGTTTGAACGATGGTCTTACCACACTGCTGTTTCCCAACACCATCGTCCAGACTTAGCAACCAACGATGTTTACAACTACAGTAGTCCGATGGATCGTTCAACGACGCAAGTGTTTCCCAGCAACAAAGTCTGGACGAACCATCGGAAGTTCCATCGTGAAGCTGTGCAGTTGGAACGATTAGCATGGACCTGTCGTGAGACCGTCGTGTTTGTTCACGTGACGTCTTGCTCGTCACCTTTGGCCTTTTTGTGGCGGATTAGGCGGCTGTCTGTGCGTTACTGCCACCAGCTGCATAAATGATGTTACTCCCAATTCACTTAATTATCGGTATTGCATTGCCAGATCATGTAAAAAGAAGGTAGAAAACACACCCGATAACACACAAAAAGCTGTTGCAAAATGTGGTTGGATAAAAGTTAATGTGCGTCAGTGATGTTAATGAGCACTTTTGTAAAATTGTGATGTATGTGCACTGATTACTGACCCACAAGCACGGTTATTCCATTGCCCCGTAGATCATTTTCACCTGTTACAAATTGATTACTCTTCGGCAGGATTCGAACCTATATCTCACCGAAAAAGTCAACACTTCCTTTGACAGACCAACGAGCTAACCACTCATCCACACCACCACTTACCTATATAGAGGGAGTGGTTATATTTATAGCTGTTGCTCCATGCAGTATAAATTAAATACACAGACATATGATACAAACTGACAGTCAGTTGTTACTTTTAATGAGTAGGGCACATGGTTGTGTTTACGGAGATATCCCAGAGTTTCTACAGCTGTCATACCGGCTTAAATGAAATGAGACTACGTTTATGTCCTTATGTAGATCAATCGTTTCTGTCGTTATGCGCAACGAATGCATCCGAATACTCTCCGAGCACTTCCGAAACATCTGGGTACTTTGCAGTTTGAACCACCTAAGTCCAAACTAACAACAGTTCAGACTTCCATCGTACTTTGGTGGTTGGAGATTTTCGGGAAACAGTCGGTTGTGGGGTGCTGAGTAGTTTGAACCTACGTTGTACAACGGTGGTTTAATGCTAACCTCCGTCGTTGTTTGGGAAACGCACCCCAGAATGGTAATATTTGCATGACAAAACAGTGCAAGTGCCCGGCTAAATGCAGTTCAGTCATTCAACTAGCCTGCTAATCTTATGCGAGTCAGTTGAACAGGCTAACATTATTTAAAGCCCATTCGGTCAGTTTCTCTTATATGTATTTCCACGTCTACGTCACGCCGAAGGCCCTTTTCGCATTGGGTCGTTTTTCCGCCTATTGTCTTCTTTTGACTGATATAGAAAACGGGGATAGAAAAACATTTTGATATGCAGCATGCATATGCAACTCGGGGTGACCTATCATATTTCAAAAGAGCAAGTACTAAACGGTTTCTCATGGAAGTACACCTTTAAGCACTTTATTAGCGTATTGATAATTGTTCAGTTTTCATTGTGATCGTAACATTGAACGTGTGTTGACAGTCATTTTGCCTGAATGCTTATTGCCTGTCAGAGGAAGGTTAAGTTAAAAATAAAAATGTTTAAATTTAGATTTTTTCCCTCCTGTTAGTTATTTTAAATAGGTCACACAATGTTTCAATAATTATCGATATCGAACGATATGAAACACTTATATCGTGATACAGATTTCAGCCATATCACCCAGCCCTAGCTGAAATTCAGAATAACGAGATACCATCTCAGAATAACAAGATATATGATCCAATTCAAAACCAAGGTTCTGGAGTGGCCTGCACAGAGCCACACCTCAATCCTATTGAGGATCTGTTGTGGGTCCTGAAAGGGGCCGATTCTCCCATAGGCATGTAGGTCTCTTTTACGCGTGCACTTTTTAAGGACTTTCATCTTGCACTTTTGTCTCCCCTCTGAACCTCTGACACTCCCCTAGCGCTTAACTATGTGTAAAATGAAAGCAACGTCAGTGCCAAGTGCAAAGATTACGTTTACCAAGAAAACATGGGACATGGACTTTCTGACTACCCAAGCAGTGGCAGTCCATGGGAAACAGAAAAGAACTTTAAATTTGAATATGCAAGCAAACAAGTGGTGCAAGTGATCTTTCTAGCCCATTACTTTAAGAAGTCCGGTTTTGCAAAATATATATGCAGTGATAATGAAATAAACAATAGCTATAATCGTTGTGAAGCGCAACACTGTTCATTGAAAAATCAGAGAGTAAGGAGCCTACATTCTAGGCACTCAAACGATACACCTTATATTATTTGAGCTCTGTTACAATGCTCACATTTGAGAACTGAAATCCCGAACGCTGTCGCTTTCCAACCCAACCGCAACAAACAAATTGTGATAACCTGTGTTAATTGTGTTCTGTTCTGCGATATTCTTATGTGTATGTGCCTTTAAAGGAAACCAGTTGTGTTGTGTGTGTGCACGGGATGAGAGGAGAGAAATACAGAAAAGTTGCTGCACTGTTGCACCGTATTTGTGTGGAATAAGCGTGAGTTGTGGCTAAACAGCAACTCTGTTCTAGAAACGTTTTTTAATAAAGCTTCCTGAAAGTGTCAAGCAAGCCTCGGATCATAACAGTATCCATCGCTAAGGCGTCTTTCATCCACTTTGATTTGGCAACTTGAGGTTGTGTGATGTATTGTAGGTGTTGCAAATGTGCAACGGTGTTGCAAAACAGTCCAGGCGAAACCACTGAATGCACTCCATGTCAATGAAACCCAGGATGTTTTTCCAGACCTATAAATGCGAGAGCGTCTTCGATCTTGGCGTTCTCTCCCATTGACACAGGAGTGCGAGCAGGTACAAGGAAGGCATTTTGGTTTCTGATTATGAGACCATGTTGGTCATATTTGTACTCACACCAATGACGTAATTAAGAAAATAATTAATTAATTCATTTATTAATTGTTGTTTGTTTGTAATTTACCTAATTGGCGAACAGGTTCTTTTGTGATATCACGTGATATTTTTTAAAATAATCTCATGGCTATGAGAAACGTTGTCCTGAAGTTTAAAGAATAAGGATTAACAACCAAATATTACTGACTCTGCACTTTGGTTTGTTAAATATGGCAAAACAAACGTTGACATTGTAGGCCTAGCCGACATCAAACACAGTACTTCATTTCGCCTTATAGTGGCGCTGGACCTTACTACAGCCCTTTGAGGCACGTAAAAAGAAAACTGCTTAAGTGCAGGGTAAAATGCGCGCAGGGTTGATTTACACGCGACACTCCCGAAGCGCATAACTGACTGATTCCCGCCCCCCCCATAAATGACAGACTTAAGTCAGCAGTAGAATCCGCACGGGCGCTGTTGTGCGCTTTTTTTCATTTATGTGCCCTTATGGGGAGAATCGGCCCCAAAGTGAATGTTCATGCTCAGAAACCATGCTTGGACCAGCTGGAACAATTTCCAATGGAAGAATGGGCAAAAATCCCTCATGAGACCTGTGCCAACCTAGTTAAAGGAGTACTTCCACGAGAAACCGTTTAGTACTTGCTGTTTGCCTCCATTAGTCAGGGAAAGAAAGTAGGTGGAAAAACGAGTGAATAAGAAAAAGCCCAACAAAGTGACGTAGGTTTGTAAATTAGAAAAAGCTATGCCACAGTTGTTACTGGAGAAGTTTTGTTGCAGCACACATTCACTTACCGAAGTATAGGTAAGTATGTGTGTTTGTGTAGAACGTTTAGATCTTCTATTTGGTTCGCTATGACCAAATGGTCTTCGAATGATTGTAGCCTGTGACTAGCATAGCCGAAAACCTGTCATTCTCTCTGCTCCATCTCCTCCACCAAATTAGAACAGCCTTTAACAGAAGCACTTTTTTTTCACCAAAACCGGCTCACAGGGCATTCATCAACGGAGAGACCACCGCAAAATTAATGAAAACACAATGGAAGTACACCTTTAAGAACTATTCTAAGAGGTTGTAGTCAATTGTGTCTCAGAAAGGGTGAGAAGAAAATTGACTATTAATGGCCAGGGGGCTAATAATATTGGACGTCTCATTTTTGTTCTTTTTTGTTTTAATTCAGTGTATCTATAACATATCCTAATCAAACTTGGTGGACATTTGTCTTTGTTGTTTTGAAACAAATACACTATAAACATGTGTTGTTAATGGTCATTTCCATGGACAAATCAAGAGTTTTGTCTAACTTCAAAAGGAGAGCTAATACATGAGCTGTACATGTGTCTTGATCAGTCATGACTCACGACTGGTCCACAGGTAAGAGCCCCTTTGGCCTGATATGGGTGTCTTGGCAAGCAAGCCACTGCTCCTTTTGTAGAACAAAATTGTATTAAAGGTTTTTATCCACAGAATTTGTCATGTTGGCACAGCTCAAGACCTGCGTCCCCTCTTGTGTACCACACATGTTGCTATGGGTCACAGTGCAGCTACTGCCTGGATTCAAAGGTGTGCTTAAATAGTGTGACCTAGTTAGGTATTCCTCTGTGATTTGCAGGCCCAGAAGAATGATTCATTTTTCATTTCTCATTTTCAATATCTAGGCAACCTATAATAAAATGTTCCTTTCTGTTCCCCCCCTTCCTTTTTGCAAGTTGTTATGTTTCTGTGACGCAGGAATAATGATTAACACTTCCATTTTTGAAGGCATTCAATTTTTTTTACACCTGCCTACAACTTTTGCACAGTACTGTATATATATATATATATATTGGGCCATTGAACATGTGAACATGTGACCCATTTTACCTGATCACAGCCCATCTGGCTCAGAAAGGAGCTCCTAACAATTAAACATCTCTAAAATATAAAAAAGACTTAAAAACAATGAATTCTCTTTATAGTATATTAGATGACACATGACTAAAGAAAACCCAACCTTTTTTGGAGGTTTTATTTGGTGTTGAATGGTATTTTTATGGGTGTCTTTCAAAATGCTGCCAAAAAGTGGCCCAATATACCTGAGTTCACCCTATATGATAACTCCTCCTGTCCCCACCACTCCAGCGATGAGAGAACTAGAACTAGGATGACAGGCCTACGGACTGAACAACAGCACAGAAGTAGTTCTGCTAGCTGGGCTATATGCAGTTACATATGCAGCTATGCAGATCGTGGATGGATGTTGTTGAATACAGAAGACAACATGGATGCCATTTCACGTTTAAACAAGCACCGTTGGTAACAATATCTACAACAACACTTCAGCCAATGTTAGTTAGCAAACTTATTTGCAATGTAAACTGGTTTAGCAAGTCAGTGTAACCTTGTGTAGAAGCAACGTTAGCTAACCAACGCTACCTTCCTCAAACTGTCAAAGGAGCCACGCATCCTACCTACTGTCTTTTATCCAAGCACAACTTTTTCCTCATTCCATCCACCACTTTCTCGTTTCCTCTTGCTCTTCTAACACTGGAATGCGCCCCAGAAAGTTAATTCATGACTATTTTCTCAATCGCGACTATGTGAAACTACAGACTACATAAAACGAGACACTTTGCAGCCAAGCCCGCCGTCTCAACATTCCAAAAGACAATCTAAGATAAACTTGAAAGAACCATAGGCTACTAGGTTTTTGGGAGTTCAAGGCTAAATCCAACACTGCAGCAGCCAATAAAGTCAAACAAGCTTGTTGGCATGTATTGCTGACTGAGAAAGTAGGCTACTAAAATAACTTTGACTGTCATATGTTAAATGTGTGTCATGGATCATGATCAGACTGATGAACAGATAATCAGAAATGTTGTCTGAAACTACTTGAACTACTTTTTAATAATAAACTTTGAGGCTTACAGATGCAACATATTTTAGAAGTGGGCTTATTAATCGCTGTTACTTAATGTAATGCTCCCTCAACTAGCATGTGGCCTCTGTGTTTAGTCGGATTCAAAGCCATTTGCTCCATCTGCTATTGTAACATCATCATCAAATTCATGTTGATATAACACATTCTGAATAATAGTTGAACCTTAGTGTTTCACAAGGAAATTAGGCCATTTACAGCAGAAGAAAACAGTAGCCTAGATGTGTGGAGAAAATGGATGGAAATGTCAGAAAAGTGTAATAAAGGAATGTGAAATGTCCTGAAAATACTTGATAGTAGACCAAATGTAAATTTAATATGGAGCTACATGGAACTCATTAAGTTATGGGACTCGAACAGGCTACTCGAAGCGAAGGTGAACTCCAAGTAGCCTACATATAGCCTTTATTAATCAAATGAAACAGCATAACTAAAAGTAGCCTACATTGCTGCTGTGAATAGATTCACATGGTATAATCGCCCTCATCCTGCCTCACTGATAGGGATGTGCTTGCAATTAATTAGGAATCCTGCATCTCAATTTTTTTGGTATAAGCCTCACTTTGTCTATATGTAATCTTTTTATGTTTTTATGATTACTAATGTATGAAATTCTTTATTCTGCAGAGTGCTTAAATGACCAAGGAACTAAATGACCAAAAACAAAGGCATCAAACAGTTTAGGTTGAGCATGTAGGTCTAGGCTAGCCTGGTAAACCCGGCCCTGGTATTTCATTTTATTTTGTACAGAGGGTCTGGACTGGAATCTCTTGAGGGTCATTTAGTCGGCCCCAGCAACGCCAATCCAATCAGCGAACAGGTGGTGTGTTTGTTAGCCATGACGCTGACCTTGTGTGCTACATTTGAATTGTAGTGCGTAGGTAGGCTAAAGCATATGTGACGACCAGGCGTTAGTGATTGGGTAAAGGCAGAGGCTTGTTTTAAACTTCAGCAGAGTCCAAACCTCCAGGAAGAAATCATTTCTGACGGTGTCTGGTCCAGACCCTCTGTAGAAAATGAAATGAAGTACGAGTGGATGGTTTACCAGGCTAGGTCTAGGCCATCACCATGCGATGTGCAAATTATATAGTTCTGCAGATGTTCAGCATTTAGGCTGCGTTGGAATACATGTCTCTCCGTTCTCTAACAAAATATCATAGAATTCCTTCGACTGAGTATAAACACATATTTAAAACCCTTTTTTAAAATGCCCTGTGAAAATAGCTACTCTCGATTTGTGCTTTGAGTTGCTGCGTAATTGCCATGGCTACATACCTTCGGAAAAATCTGAAAACTTTGCATAGTACGGTTTAAACGTGAAGTTACACCACACGTCATCAAGCTGGTCACAACCTTACCACGGTAAGCCACTTAACATGCTTCACAGTACAGGCCACAGCTGAATTGTATGGCTAAAGAGAACCACTTCCTGCCTTGCAGTGTACAGTATATACTGTATGTCAGGAGAGTGAGGCCTGTTGTCTTTATAGCATTTTTATCTGGGACAAAAGCAACGACAGAGCACTTAAAAATGCTTCAGTGCTGCCTAAACAAAGACTGGGAATTGGTTCTGGTTTTAATGACAGAAGACTAAGATATCAAATTTGTAAAATTTTAAATTTGAAACGTGAAATGTTTTTAAAGAACATATCAGTAATTGTTAACTAATTTTACTAATTACGTTACTACAATGTATCTAATTACTACAACTTTTTCTGTCTTTATAATGATATGTAGACCAGTTACATGGCCAAAATAACATGGTGTCTTGGTTGTCAAGGTGACAAACCCTGTCTTAGCTGATGAGTCACCTAAAAAAGCTGCAGTGATGACACCAATGTCTTTCTGAAAAAAAATCGAGACTTGTAACCTAAAGGTCAGAGCAGCCATTCTGCTGATGTGCTTGAAATAGAAAGATGCTGGGTGCAGTGATTTTTCTGTGGGTGGCTGTCTCATCATGAGCGAACAGTTCATGGCCAAAACATTACAAGGCCAAAACAAAAAGGAAAGATGAAGTTCCTGTCCTCAGGATATCAGCATTCTCAAAAATGTATAGAGAACCTGGACACTTGTGTGTGCGCGCATGTGTGTGTTTGTGTGTGAGAGAGAAAGAGAGCGAGAGACACAAGACTGAGTGTGTGTGTTCTCATAAGTGAGTAAATGTGTATGCATGTGTTTGTAGTTGAATTGAGCTGTCTTTGTTTCCCTGCATGTTTAACTCTTTAACTGTATGAAAAAAATCATTGAATTCTTGAACATAACAAAGTTGGGTAGATAAAAATCTCAAAAAAGAGTCATATAACTCTATTCTCTATATAACATATGATAACTGAGTATTGAAGAAACCTTATGCATTTTCACTTTAGCTTTCAAACAGGAGAATTGCAAAAAATATGGTTAATGCCCTAACCTCTGATTTTCTCCTCCAGGTGGAATCTGCATTGCTCAGTCTTTAAAAATTCCTCATGATCGCAAGCAGGCAGATTTTGACAAGATTATAGACCAACTTTACAGCACCAGCAATGCCCGAGCAGTTATCATCTTTGCCTCAGATGAGGATATCCGGTAAGTAAATACAGCTTAGTGAACCAAATGTTATACACTACTAAAAACGTGATAACCCCACCAAATTTACCAATTAAGAGTGTAAATAGTTTTCAGTTGTATTTTTTTAAATATGTGCTAGACTGCAGTAATAGTGTTAGTAATGTCATGATAATTTACTAATGATTGTTTGGAGGCATGCTTTGAAAAACCATAGCAAAATCATTGTGACAGTGGCAAGATGACACAGACTGCATGGCTATTATTTCTCTATGAAAGGGAACTTGAATGATGGATTACTTTTCAGGGGAATCCTAAATGCCAGTAAGAAAGCTGATAGAGTTGGACACTTTCTGTGGATTGGCTCAGACAGCTGGGGGGCCAAGAGCAGTCCTATTCATCTACTAGAAGAGGCTGCCATGGGGGCCATCACCATCCTCCCAAAGAGAACGCCTATCCCTGGTAAGGCCAACTACCCAACATGTCAACTGTACCGCTGACGGTGTTTTTCATAATATATGACAAAGAATGATATACAGCCATAGATAAAAATATTGGCCATGCCCTTCCATCAAATAATGTATCAGGTCTCCCAGAAAACACACATCTGTCAGCATTACAGATGTTTTGTTAGTGACATTTCTTTAGTTTACCTTGAAAACGAAATTTAAAAAAAGAAAGAAAAAGGTCAGACCTCATAAAATTCCACTCAGAATAAAAAAGGGACCGGATAAAAATATTGCCACTCATATTGCCATAGCTACACACCCTATCCAGAAATGGTGGATTTTAAATGTACTCAAAATCTATGATAGATAAAGAAATGTGATCAGTCACTCTACTTACAGGGAAGTGCATCTTTTCTTTGCCAGAGATCAAACAATCTAAGTTGGAATACCCTAGACAGGTGTCACAGAGAAGGGATGTTAGTCAATGGTCCCAGCACTAAATTAATGCGTCACAGACACCTGTGCTAATACTGTTGGCTGCTATTGGGGGCTGATAACAGTGGGCGCTTACTGAGGATTGGTTCCTACTTAAAATGTAGAAAATGTTTGTTTGTTGATGTTGATTATGGATTTAAATCTGGCCTGGTAAGGGAAAAACTATAGCTTGGTTAGTATATTTTGGTTGGCTCTGGGGGGCTTACAGTCACTGAGTGTAAACATGAAATCAGATGTGAGTCACAATGTTAAAGTGAATGTAACCACATGGTCAAAAAAATCGGACCAATTGCAGTTGATACAGTTTTACTGGGAGAACTGGAGCATTATCTGATCGGACTTCACTGGCACTGAGGTGCACATCACAAATTTAAAAAAAAGAGAAAACCAGAAGTTTCATCAACGAAGTGCAAAATCCACGCATACAAAAAAGGAATACATGCAAGAATGAACCCATGTGCAAAAACCAAAATGCTATAAAGTGCAAAACACACAAAAACTAACAGCCCTGAGGGCTCGAATGAAATGACAATGGACTCAGATTTTTACTGCAAAACAGTCACATTGTATCTATGTTCAAAATACATTTGATCTGGACAAACATAGAAACTTTCTCAGTTGTGCTAAGGAATAACAAGGTCTAAATTCAACACACCTTCACAGTGTGCTGTCTGTTATGTTGTTAACAGTCATTTTAAACACACATTGAAATTACTTTGCTTTCTGTCTAAAGGGCACTTGCATTTATAGTTGTTTGATGATAAGCTGGTAGAGATATTAAGAGTGTGCTGGTGCTTTTACATGGAAACTCTTTCAAAAAAAAGGATATTAGTAGTTTAAAAAGTCCCAACTTTGATTTTAGAAATATTGATGCTTTCCCTTAAAATACATGCACCTAAGAGATGGAAATGAACCATACAGAAGTCTTTATTGTAAAAGAGAGAGATATTTTGTCAAATAATGCCAAGTATCTCAGTCTTCTCATGAAAGACGGTGCATATATTGTAAGTAATTGAAGACATGGCAACACATCATTCCTCACATTATCTATCATGACTAGATTTGCAGTGTCTCCACATAGTATGAGCCAGTTGTTACAGTAAGATGGTCATGATGTTAATCTGCTCCCATGTCCCTTGTCCATAGAGATAAGAGCAGTTGGTGACTTGGTGCATACTGGAACAGACTTAAATCTGTGGTAGGCTGAATGAAGAAGTATTTTTTTGCGCACTTGGCACGTGAAAAGAACTGTGTGAATAATAAAAAATTGCAGTTTCCTTCACATTTGGAAGCTTTGCTGGCGAGAGCAACTTCCAAGCTTTGGAGAACCTCTCAACTGTAACCGTAATACAGGAATTACAGAGATCAGTGATTAAGTCTGAGCCTGTGATCTGGGTTATCATACAATGGGCAGAACCTGCTGGCAGGTGACACAGGCTTTTGGTCATGGCGCAGGTATTACAGCCAGCAAAAAATCTTTTTCATATCTTGGGTAATGTATGGCCTCCAGTAAAGTATTGGTCTAAACATAACACGACCCCCTTTTTTCAAGAGTAATTGTTGGAAAACAATTTGTAAAGGTAAAATTTTAATGAATTCTAAAAATGACTTATACCACAGCACCTTCCTTCATTTTCACATTGTGATGCTTTCTTTAGAAAGGTTATTAACTTTCTATATGCGCACACCTATGAAGTAGTCCCTGCTTTCTGACCGTATCACTCTTATGTATCAATGTGCCAAGTTCGTGGTGAACTGTAAATAAACGGGGAAGATGTGACAGCTTTAGCAAATGACAAGCAGATGAAAGAAAACAAAGTTGCAACATGTTATATGAGATCGATTTTTTGTGCTGTCACGCTGCATTTGGACTCTCTACTAACGTCATTTTGCTTGACAAATGACTAACGTCATTTGCAGCTTGACAACCATGGAACTAACGACTGGGTCTTGGCCATAGCAACCTGCAGTTTGGAATTAGTAACGGTAGTTTACCCACACCTTGTGGCAGAAGGAAGTAGCTCTACAAATACATTTGTTTTATTGATTAAAACGTGGAAATTATTACCTGAAATTAACATTAGACAAGTGTGGTAACAATAAATGGGATAATGGACTTCACAGTGTTCGTATATCAGAAAGTTAATGCACTTCACTTCGCGTCGTGGCCGCATTACCACCTCGAACATGCATTAACTTATACGAACATATCATTAATATGATATACGAACACCATGTCATCCGTTACCCCTTACATAACAAAGGGGAATCAAATAACAAGGAGACACAGAATAATATCGTACCTTATGGCCCGGTCAAGTAGAATGCTATTTTCTGATTGGCCTGCAGGGTATGCATTAATTCTGTCAAACCGTTCAGCTACGGAAAGTAATTGTACAATTCTGGCATAAAGTTTAGGCACCGTTCCATATGCCCCTTATAATGTTAACTACTGTATAACAACCATATAAGCTACGACTGTTTTCTGCTCTACTTTTTAACAACAGGTTGCATTACACAGCAGACAATGATTACTAATTGTAAAGAAATTCCAGAATAATTTAAATGTTTCGGCATTAAGTTTTAAAGGTGTCCTAAATTCTCGAGTGTGGTAACTGGTAATGGGATAACAGTCTTCGAGGCATGCATTCGACAGAATTAATCAACTTGGCGGAGCTTCGCGTCGTAAAGTTATTTGGCTCCTACAGTGTTGATTAATTCCGTCGAAGGCACACCTCGGCGGCTGTTACCCCTTACCTATTCTCTTATGTTGAAATAGAATGCAGAAAACAGTATTAGGCACACAGGTAGAACCACGTGATTTGGAGAATAGGGTATTGGGTTGTAGCACCTGAATTCAGGTTTCCCATCCCTGTATATAGTTGATTTCCTGACATTACAACCAGCCTTTGCTCTAATTCACCCATTTTTTGCCAGTCTTTTTCAAAGTTCAAAATTTATGTGATAAGATTTATTAAAAGTTTTGCATGATTATGTTTCACATTCATGACAGTTCTGCAACCATGCACAACCTCTCCCATTTCAACAAAGCTGAAGAATTTTTTTTTTTCCATTCTATGTTGCCGTTAAAAAAAATCGTGGGGCATCGCAAAAGACAAAGAACTATGTTGGGTAGCAAATAAGATGTTTGGGACAGATGGACAGATTTATGAACAGAAAGGGACTATAAATGGGCACTTTTGTGACTGCCAAAAGCAATGCCTTCAGTTGAGTAATGATCCTCATAATTAACATTCTAAGTTCCAGTATCCCTCTTGGATGCTTTGCTGACCACCAAGTTTCTCTGACTGTTTCAACCAATGCTATTCTAGTTCAACAGTTGATCTTTTTGGGCTTACCTTTTTTAACATTACATTTTGTGACACCCTATTTCTTGGCTTCTTGACAATTGTTTGGGACCAAGGCACCAAGGGACCCCACTGGAAAAATCCCTTTATCCTCTTGGTGGGGACGATATACTGTACATGGGACTTTCCTACTGATAACCTGGGGTGTAGATGCTGAAAAGAGCATATGCTGTGATATAGTGGTCGGGACAATAACAATGATAGAATTAAACCTTGGGAAGAAGAGGGCTCATCTGGTCTGTCAGGGGTTTAGCCTGTTCATTTCAGCCAGAAAGACTGATAAATAGAATTTAACAATTGAACATTCAGCAGGGAATTAGATACTCTTTGGCGTAGGTCCAGTCATCAGCCTAGGTCTTGCATCTGTAGATCCGGCAGATTCTGCCATTGCCATATGGCAGGGACCGGAGTTACCCCCAGGTGGATAGACAGGGACCAAACTGGTGGTGGTGGGGAAGGAGGAGGATGCACCGACACGTCGGCACCTGAAGCAACAGAAAGGTGAATTAGTCATAATAAAAAGGATTCTCAATGTCATGAGTCAGATGCCAGAGTGATCTTCTGGGAGAAGAAAGTACATGGTAGGAGGGGCTCCCTGCTGCTGACACAGAGCTGTGTCTGCCTTTGTAGCTCAGAAATCCAGCACGACAGTGAAGGACTTCTTTGGGTCCCGATGTTGAAAGAGAGGAGTTGAGGAAAATGCCTCCTTGAGGTCCTAGAAAGCAATCAGAAGGATTCAGTAGCAGGATTGTGAATAATAAACTTTTACTATATGATAAATGGTCGGTGGTAGTATATTTTAGACTCATAGAACAGTCTTTGGCACACCACTGTCTTTGATCCATCCAGTGATGAGAGGGTCTATGATTTTGCCTATGAAGGGAGGGGCAAGGAACCTGACCCCTAGTGTGGGACAAGGGGAAGGTTGAAGGAAAGCCTGTTGAAGGAGTATCACAGGAGAAGAGAAGAACTGGCAGGATAGGACATGGAGCTAAGACATGGTAAAGAGCAGTCTCCTAGGAAGGGACAGATGTCAGCTTAGGCAGAGGAGTTTCCGGGGAGAAAGAAGAACTAGCAAGGTAATTGAGGAAGGCATGGACGTGGTGAAGAGCTGTCTTCTAGCTATAGGCACAACAGGCATAAGCGGTGACTGAAGGGGTGGAAGTGGTGGGAAGGAGTGGGAATGTCAATAGTCGTACTATAGACAGGGTTTCCGGGGTTTAATGTTTCCAGGGTTTAATGTTCCTGAACTGGTTAATAACATTCAATGTGAGCTGTGAGGTATACAAACAGTTATGGTAGCTTTAAAACCTTGACGTACTCAGGACTAAAAGACAGGGTTATTGTCTATAAAAGCTGTTCTACACCAAAGATTTGCAATGAGTCTGCAAAATTCTGAAAACCAGCAACTACCTGCAGTTTGAGCATTCACTTTGAGCAGCAACTTTACCTATGTTACTATAACAACAATCATCCTGAAGGCAATCCGCATATAAGCTGTGTGATATCACAGCTGGGACATACTGTAGAGCAAAACGAATTGCAATGAAGGTTTTTTCCAGGTTACACCATCAAGGGCATAGTATCGTACAATATGTGTGATCTGAAAACAGTTACTTGAAGCTACTAGAATTGCTAGATCACGTACAAGAGCTATTTGGAAATTTAACAACTAAGAACACGTTGTTGGCCTACTGTTGCTAAAATTAGAAACAAATTCTACAGCAAACAGCTGTTTGCTAGCAGAAGGCTAGGACTCTGCTTTATTAAAGCTACACATGTTGTAGTCTACATGAATTAATGTACGACAAGAATTCTGTCATTTATTGACAAATAGCAGGTTCCCTTTAAGCATTTTTCAGAAAAGGCATGCATGCTGGATAACAGCATGGAGATTTTTGATTATAGTTTGGTACAGGGAGACAGAAACTGTTCCAGAAGTCGGAAGAAGAAGGGTGGCAGGCTTGCAGTTTATGTGAGTGAGAAGTGGTGCAATCCTGGGTATGTCCAGTTGAAGGATCATTAAAGTGCTGACTGTGGGAATGCAACCGTATTATTTACAGAGGGAGTTTACATCCACCATAATCATTGCTGTTTACATCCACCTGCCAGCTGATGCACAGCACCCTTTCATCTGCCCCCCCTCCTTCTTCCCCACCTCTGCCTCCTACTCCACGGAAGCCATCTGCATGAACCCCTGCCCAAGGATAACTACAGGCCAGGTAAAGAGACAGCTGGAAAGACTAAATCAGAGGAAGGCTGCAGACCATGGTGGCATAACACCCAGGATCCTGAAGACTTGTGTCTCCTGTACTGGGACATCTCTACAACCTTAGTCTAAGTCAGGGGAAGGTTTTATTACCGTGAAGGAGTCTTGTTTGATCTCAGTCTCCAAGAACGTGAGGCCGTCCGACCCAGAGGACTACAGACCAGTCGCCCTCATGTCTCATGTGATGAAAGTCCTGGAGAGACTGGCCTTGGCCCGGCTGAGGCCACAGGTTGAGACGTTTCTGGACCCTTTACAATTTGCCCCATTTAGGAGTCGATGATGCTGCAACAAGCTCATGCATTTGAATGGTGGAGACGAAGGCATTGTGAGGATCATCTTCGTTGACTTCTCCAGTGCTTTCAACACCATTCAAGCTATGCTATTGGGTGAGATGCTGCGGGTGATTGGAGTTGATGGCGGTATGATCTCATTAAATTTCAGGGGTACAACTCCATAGAACCCCGTTCATTCTGTACTTACATTCCACAATCGCCATCTAGCTACAGCACCACCCAGAAGGGTTCTGACAGTTGCCTTTACAGCCACTACAGATCAGGGGTTGGTGGTGGAGGAGGTGGAGGACACCAAGTACCTGGGAGTGGTGATCAATAACATACTGGACTGGAAATCTAATACCGAGGCTGTACACAAGAAGGGGATGAGTAGATTATGTGTCCTAAGGAAGCTGAGATCCTTCAACATGTGCACCAAGATGTTGGGGATGTTTTACCAGTCTGTTGTTGCTAGCCATATCTTCTTTGCTGTTGTGTGTTGGGCCAGCAGCACTGGAACCCTTGAATGTGGCTAAATTAAATTTGGCTATTTAAAGTGTTTAAATATTGACATGCAAATTGCTTTAGTGGTTCTGACACACAGAAAACTGGCTTATCTTTAATCTTAACAAAACAATACCACATGTATCACATGTAGGTGTATACATTCACATTTTGATAAAACACATTCATCATTTAAAAACTACTTTTTAAGATTCTCACACTGATTGGTTTAACTATTTGAAGACTTGTTTGATTTTTATACTGTAAAGTAATTATTGAATCAAATTGCTGTTCACAGACATACAATCTAAATTATGATATACTTCTGATATACTACTATAAGCTACTATATTTTCTTGGGTTCATATGTTCCAGGTGAGGGAGAAGTTAAGCTTGTTTTACACTTGCCATGTCGCGCCGTGCGCATGAGAAAGTCAGTGCACATCTGGCGCAGCGTTTTTGAGTGGGCTTCTGCCGAGTAACTACCAGCATAAACATCTTTTCCATTTCCAGTCTTTTCCATTGCTACACATAGGTTAATATTCCTGGAACTCACAAGAAATACAAGCAGTTTTGTGCAAGGCTGCAGTTCGTTCTTTAAGCGAACTTATTTTGCCTTATCCTATTGTCCTATCATCACTCATAACGTCTTATACAGCTGACACCGTAAATATACACACTGACTCAAACTTTTTCGGATTTCGAATTCCCAAATCAAGATGTAAACCTGCAAGTCAGTCATGTTTCACTCCTCTGACATGCACGGTTTCCTGAACTACTGTGGCATTTGACACCTCTGATGAGAAGATTGCCGTGTGTGTCGAATGCAGTATAAAGGGTCGGGCATATCGGTGACGTCACTTTTTCGCGGGCACAGCGTGGCAAGGCGAGTGTATCCCAGGATTTAAGTGGCAAAGAGAAATTTGAGACACAATAGCCTGTCTAGGTCTGCGCTCTCTGAGTGCTTTTTACCTCCACCAAGGAGGTTATGTTTTTGCCGGCGTTGGTTGGTTTGTTTGTCCGTCTGTTTGTTTGTTAATAGCATAACTCAGAAAGTTCCAGATGGATTTCAACGAAATTTTCAGGGTAGATCAGATGTTGGCTAACTTAGAACTGATTAGTTTTTGGTGGTGATCCAGATCACCATCTGGATCCAGGATTTTTGTAATTTACCCATCAAACAAAAAGTCTTCAGGTGGGGATGGTATAAGGTGGTGATTTCAGCTGCCTTGGCGGAGGTCTGCGCGCCCCGAGTGCTTTTCTAGTTAAGAATGTAGGACAAAGATGTGCAAGGGACGCAGTATGATTTATGAAATGGCTTGTTGGTCTATACCACATTGTAAACTATCATATTGGAAAATCTGGGGTGAACTCTGGTGTGACAAGTAACTGCTTAGTATTTGATTTCCTTGGCATTAGTTTGACAGCATGAGAAATACCGGCTTAGTGTGGAAAAAAAGACAATTTAGTAAAGTAAGTAAAGCGACTGTTAAGCACGCCACTACTGCCACTTTGCTACTGCTACAACAAGGGAGAGCAAGGTCATTGCAATCACAAAAGGTTTCCTCACCACCAGTGACAGCAGGTGCAAAGAGAAAAAAAAGATTCCAACTTTGGGAGTTTAGAGCCCCCCCCCACCCTTTTTTTCTTTTCTTTTTCTCTTCTGCATTGCACATTTTCTTTTAGACATGCTGACAGACACTACCATATGCACTTTGCTGAGTGTCTACTATGCTAGTGTTTTTTTTTTATTTACTTGGATCCAAAGGCTTCCACATAAATTACTTGAGTGATAAAGCCTTCAGTCTAACTCCCTCTTGAGCTGCATCTGTCAGTGTACTTTTGTTCATATTGTACATACTACTTTTTCCATTCCTCTCACTTTTCATTCACGTGACACAGTTCTCCATTCCTATTATTAGTAACCTGTTGTTAGCATACCTTTGCAGACTGTATGAGAGATGCTTCATCATGCACATCTCCATGAAGCAAGGGGGTGGGGAAAAATAGGACCATTTTTGCTGTGTCCTCAGTTGTGTGGATGTCAGCCACTTAACCTTAAGCATCATTGCCTGATATGATATTTGACATGATTGTTCTGTTCATCCCTGGTTTAACAAGCAAGGCATTTTCTCATGTTTGTGTTTCTCGAGATAATGAGCTAAGGACATAAGGAGATAGCGTGGCAGGAAATGGCATAAGAAAGAGCTTTAGGCACTGGACTGCTTCTCCATGACCGAAATCGTTTCCTACTGGCCCTTCTCTACAAGAAACCATGTAGTTGTACATGGTATGTTGCTATTTTATAGTAAAAAACTGAAGGGATTCAATTCCTCTATAGTTTTTTTGCATTTTGCTCTTCAAATGTGTCCTTAATTTTCCCTATCTGTTTTTTCCTTCTCAACACATTGGAACTACATCCGCACCCAGTTTTATGTTGCCTGGTGTAAAAATCTATACACAAGTCAATTCTAATGCAAGGTCATCATTATTACAGTTTTTCTAAGTCACTTTGGTACATTTCCTCGAATCATCCTTGACATTTGCGAAACAGTAAGTGCATTTCTCAGAATAATTCATACAAATAGCAAAACACCATGCATTACCTGCAAAAGCCAGTCTCTTGCTCAAAATCCTTAGTTCATCTCTCAGAAGTAAATATCTGTATCAATGAGTGTGTGCCATCAGAATGACAACTATTTGTGTCATTGTGGGTGTAATAATGTAATGTAATGATGTAAACTATGGCTAAACTTTTCATCACAATTATTGTAAATTGTAAGTAACGCCTTAGTGTATGTGGGATTCACATTTATGCTATTACTGTACTTTACAGTACAGACCATGTCACTGCAATACAGAAAATAAAAGACATCACTGCATAGCACAAAAAATGTGAACATAAGACAGTCCTTAGGAAAAACTGTACATACAGTTCTGTAGAAATTACAGTACAGTGCAGTCTTCCTATAACTCCTTCTCCTTCTCATCCATGAACAGGTAGTTTTGAGAATTTCAATTTTGACCTGAGAAATGTACCAAAGCAACTGAGAAAAACAGTAATGTACCACAGGTTGAAACATTTTTTGTGCCTTGTATATCATATAAGATTCGTGTGTGTTGTGTCCTGAAATATATTGCATGCCCGCTGCAGACACGGTGAATGGGGGAGTTCAGTGTTGACAGGGTGCGTGTCACCAATGATGTGCTGATGATGTGTTGGTTTAACCACGTGTTGCAGGGCTTTTGTCAGTAATTTTGCAATTCCCATATTGCATTGTGATGTAGTTTCACTATGTTCAATTAAGGCACTTTAAATAGGCAGGGAATGTTTAAACTGTTTCAGTGTACCAGCTGATTTTGCTAGTATGTTATTGCCCAATACTGTTGTGGATTTTTTTTTGTTATGTTTCCAAGACTGTTTATACTTGCTTAAATATACCCTACTCATGCCATTGCAAGGTTGTTTTGGCTGCACATTATTTACCAATGTGTCAACTTGAAAAAAGGAAAAAAAAGTTATTTGTAGATACCAAATCACAATAACAATAACACCCCAGACATACCATTCATAATTTCCATTAGCATTTGATTTCTGTGATTGGGGGTACATTCATGAGTAATGTCACTGCTGTAGACTACGACCAGCACTGGAATGTAATGTGGTAAATGTATCTTGTTTTAGGATTTACAAACACTAAATGTCATATTCTGAATCAGTGCAAGCACAGATGGTTGTCAAAAGCTTCCCCACCCTTATCAGAAATAGCTTATTTAAATTTACAAGTTTTAAATAGGGTTCATGTTGGATTAAAATGACAGGTTTTTCTCAGCATCTCTCAGACTCGACTAAATGATAAACAACTACATGTCCTTAGTGCTTCAAATAGCACAAACTGCAATGGTACCCACAACAGTATTCTATTCAGCATGTCAATGGTAAAGTGGGGTAGTTTGCAAGAGAGTCGCTAGCCGTGTCCTAGCCCAGGCTGAAATTGTGATGGCAGCTTGTCAGTAAATGTTACTTATATAAAGGGCTCTGCATGCTTAGATGTGACAACAGTAAAAATGAAACTGGACTACAATGGCTGAGTGGAGACAATAATTATTTAATCATTTAGAAAATCCAGTTCAGTCTGTCTCTTCTTTCTTTACTTACAGACTTTATTTTCAGACTTTGTGGTACATATGATTCTCTTTCAACATTTCGTGTTCGAGATCCACCTATGGGAGGGACATTCATACCCGACCTTACCAGAAGCAACCAGACACAACCAGACTGCAGCACAACTCTTTTGCCACGGAACGCTCCACCCAACGGTCCGTGGTATAAAGGATGGAGCCACGCTGCCGAACACCAAATGACAGGACGTTGAGGATGTTGATGATATGGATGAGTTGGAGGGCTCTGACGATGCTGACTCATCCGCCCTGACTCATCCTGTCCTTCTCAAAGTGTGTGCTCAGGCTGCCACCTGTCACAGCATCGAATGGCCAGCCCTCATCAACCCAGCCAACCAAGACAGGGATGTGTATGATGGCAAAATCCTGGGTTTACCCCCAGCTCCTGCCTGTTCTCCACGCGTGAAGCTTCCTTCATGGCAGTGGCGGGAAAAACTCCCATCAACCCAGCGGAGTACAAGTGATCGGAGCTCGGTTCAGGTTCTCGGTCGACCAGTCCAATGGGCTTGCTCCACGTTCCTCCCCCTTCGAACAATGGAAGACTTCTGTCTGTTGCGGAGAGCTCCCCCTTCTGTGTGGGTGCCCTCCTCAGGAGTGCCACAGCACCGTTCCCTGTGGTGCAGGCCACTCGAGCAGACGAGACAGGAGACGGCGGCTTGTTTTGTGCAGCTCCAGTGTCACTGTTCGCACCACACCACTGACACAGTTCCCTCAATAAAGGTTACCACCCTGCATTGGGTAAATATCTACGCTTTGCTTATCAAGGCTATCAAATGCTACGAATTCACGGTTCTCCCCTTTGGGCTCGCTCTGTCCCCCAGGGTCTTCTGCCTGTGTGTGGAAGCAGGGCTGGCCCTGTTCACAGAACAGGAACAGAATTTTAACGTATTTGGACAACTGGCTGGTTCTGGGCAGGTCCAAAGACTAGGTGCTTTGGGACACCTATCGTGTACATACACATCTAATTTCCCTAGGTTTCATGGTTAACCACTCCAAGAGCAATTACTCCCCCTCCCAGACTGTCACGTTCATAGGGCTGGAGTTCGACTTGGTTTCCATGCGCGCACCAGGAGCGCATTCATTCGCTCTTGACCTGTCTCGCTCTCTTCAGAGTAGGAACAAAAGTGAAATTTCACACATTCCTGAGATTGCAGGGCTTGATGACCTTAGCCATACAGGTCCTACCCTTGGGACTGAGAATGAGGGAATTCATGAAATGGATTGCTTCCCTCTGTCTTGACCCCATGTGCGAACTCTGCTATGAGGTGACAGTGACACCATTGTAGTATCCGAGAGGAAACTTTTAACGATAGACGCGTCCCTGTCTGACTGGGGAGCCACCCAGGAGGGCAGGGCGGTGAACGGTGTGTGGTTGGGGCAGTTGCGCTCGTTCCACACAAATTACTTGGAGCTCCTAACCATTTGGATTGCTCTCAAGCAATTCCTCCCCTGTCTGCAGGGGCATCACGTGTTGATCCGCTGTGACAACACGACGGCAGTCGCTGATATAAACCAACAAGGGGGAATGTTCTCCTCTGCGCTGCATTGCCTGGTACGCCACCTGCTGCTGTAGAGCAATCTGCGTTTTCTGTCGTTATGCACAACACATGACCCAGGCACGATGAACACGGGTGGAGATCTTCTATTGAGTGGGAATCCACTTTACGGGGAGTTGCGCCTCCAACCTCAGGTAGTGGATTTGATTTAGAAGAGATTTGGCAGAGCAACCGTAGATCTCTTCGCCTTGCACGAAAATGCCCACTGTCCTGTGTTCGTCTCACTACTGGACAGAAACGCGCCTCTCGGCATCATCGCACTTGCCCACCTGGCCCAAAGTGCTCCTCTATGGCTTTCCCCCCTTGTGTCTAATTCTCCCTACGCTGGCCCGAGTGAGGGAACAGGGGCTGACTCTGATTCCAGTAGCCCCCAAATGGCACAAAGCATCATGGTTGGCAGAGATTTTTCGTCTCCTGTACACCCAGCCAATGACACTCCCGCTGCATTTAGACCTGCTGTCACAAGCAAACGGGGTTCAACACAACCCCCCCGACCAGGTGGCACTCTGGGCTTGGCCTGTGAGAGGCACAACCTCTCCACGTTAGGACTACTGCCCAACATCGTGGCCACCATGCAGAGCGCTAGGGCTTCATCTACTAGGTCACTGTATGACTGTAAGTGGCGAGTGTTTGAGAGGTGGTGTGATATGCGTCGCGTGGTGCCTGATCAGTGTTCGATAACCGACATTCTTGGCTTTCTACAGGACCTAATGGAGAAAGAGAAGTCTTTCTCTACTATTAAGGTTTACTTGGCGGCTGTCTCCGCCTATCACTTTGGTTTCAATGGTGACACAGTGGGACAACACCCTTTGGTACACAGATACATGAAAGGGGCATGCCGTTTGTTGCCAACATCAAAACTTTTTAGGCTCATCCCGTCTTGGTACCTCCCTTTGGTTTTAGATGCGCTGTCTGATGAGCCCTTCGAAGCTATTGGAAACAAAGACCTAAAGCAGCTGTCCTTCAAGACAGCCTTATTGCTTGTGTTGACCACAGCCAAACGTGTTAGTAACCTACATGCACTCTCCGTGCACACATCATGCCTTCAGTTCTCACCTTGTGGTAACATTTTTTTCAAGTCTAACCCAGTGTTTCTACCGCAATGTTTTCCCACATCCTCATGCGAGGTGGTGGAGCTTACAGCGTTTCACCCGCCCCCTTTCTCTTCTGTGGAAGAAAGAAGGCTAAACACGCTATGCCCTGTGTGGGCTTTGAAATCATATGTGGACAGGACTAAAGGATTTAGACAGAGTGACCAGCTCTTCGTGTCCTGGGCCGCCCCGTATACCGGAAGGCCGATCTTGAAGCAGCGCCTTTTGCACTGGTTGGTTGAAGCCATAGCAATGGCATACAATTGTATTTTACGTAGGATTAGTCTGGCACCACTCCACTGAGGATACACCATCCGAGGCTGGCAGGCACAGTAGGTCATGGGGCAATTGGGGAGTTGTCCATATCTCTCCCATAGGTGGATTTTGAATACAAAATGTTGAAAGAGAACTAAAGGTTATTCTATATTCCGGTTCTCTGAGACATTGAGTGGAGAGATCCACAGAGATAGCCCCATTTGCTTTGCGATAAGCAAATTTGTCTACTGATGTGTGGAGCAGCGCAGCTCCATCCTTTATACCACATACCGCAGGGCGGAGTGTTCCATGGAAAAGGACTTATGCTGCTGTCTGTGAAGCCAGACTTGGTGCAATTGGTTGCTTCTGCCGTCGTACCATACCAAATGGGGCGCGTGTGACCCCACGGAACATGCATTTTTTGCTGTACTAATACTAGTATAGTGCTGTACTAGTGGCACTTTGACTACAGTACAGACTAAAAAACAGTGTTAATAAAGTTATTCTTTGTTATAAGTTGATCTATATTTCTTCCTTTTTTGTTTTCTTTAATGTTAATAAGGATACAATGTTACGTAGGGGTGTATTTATACAATTACACTTATAAAATTTTATAGACAAATTATACTACTATAGTCGTGGTGGGGCGTGAAATGTTTTCTTCTTCCTAATTGATGCACACCATCTTACAATGTGGGCATCAATTATTTAAAACTTCAGGGGGCTAGGCAACAGCTGGAAAAAGCCCAAGGCTGCTGTTGGTTGGGACAAGGTTTGAGAAGTCCAAGTATTTATAAAAGTTAGCATTTGCAAATTTGCATCACCTGGCCTCTGTTAATGATGCCTGTGAGCAAGCCATAGCCCTAATAAGCTAATTAAGGTCCATAAGTCTAAAATGTTATGTTGCGCATACCTTTGAATGGTGTTATTTTGAAAACTTGGCTGTAATTTGCAATAATATGGCAAGAATGGCAATAACATCACATTGAAATGTTGAAAATATTATATAATATATTTAGTTCATCTTCTAATTATTTGACCATCTTCTAATTATTAGACCAGGTGTATCCAAACTTTTGCCTTGTTTTTATATGAATCTGTATGACATTTAATTAGCATTCTATGCACACCAAGAAAAAATGTTATTCTTTTTTCTCAGGTTTTGATGCCTACTTTACTTCTCGTACATTGGAAAACAACAGGAGGAATGTGTGGTTTGCTGAATTCTGGGAGGAGAACTTTAATTGCAAGCTTATGAGTTCCTCAAAGAAAGAAGAGACCAGCAGAAAGTGTACAGGTAATATTAAAGACTTTGACTGACATGCATTACAGCATTACATCCATAATAATTCAACACTATGATAAACCATAACTACACCCAAGAGATGCTATGTATGTACAGAAGCAGTTATAAACATAAACGTCTGTTGAGAAATCCACTATTGTCAACCACAAGGTCAATGGTTCAAACTGTCCCAGTGGCGCACCATTACCACATACACACACCTAATTTTGATCATACATTCGAAATTGGTGTAATGATTTTCACTTGTAAATGGTGCTATAATAAGTACATTTACATTTCCTTGTGGTTTTCCTTCCTTCACCCATGATTCTGCAAAACCTCCCAAATCTTATGTACATATTCCATATTTACAGTTTTCTAATTCCTAACTTGAATCGAACAAATTTTTCTGCAATTTTCAAATCCACCAGTGTTCCATTTCCCAAAAAAGCAACCTATCATTCAAATGCCACTATGATCCGACACATAGCATAGCCATATTTGAATGCCAGTTTGGGATTTGTGATTCATTCTCAGCATGAAAAAATGGCGTTTCCAAAATGGCAGTTCTGGAAGAGCGTAATGAAATTTGCCATGCCCCCTCTCACTAATCTTTCAGGTGACTTATTCATTGCTCACCTGTCAGTGCATTAGCTTGCAACCCACATTCACCTCCCGCACCCATTCGCCTGCGGCAATCATCTCACCTGCCCAGTGGAAGAATTTCAAGCCCACTCCTTCACCAACGTAGCCAACAACAATGATTAAATCATTCTCTTACACCGATTCTTTCTCACCACCTCCCTGATCTGACAAACCTAAATTCTACACCCATTATTCAGTTGTCGTGTTGGATCGTGACATCGGCAGTACTGTATAATATTCTCAGATATTTTCTCCAATTCATTCCGCTCTCCAATTGAAATTTTGGAGTTTAGTAGAGATTTGTCTGTTTTATTCTTCCTAGTTCTACGAGTTAGTCGGCAATCTGTCTTTAGCTCCCTTCGTAGACATTGCTCCAACTTACGATTAGGCGCTAGTTGCAAAACTTTGGTGGCAGAACGTTCTAACTATGAGACTGTCAATAATGCTATAAACAATGCCCTCTTTCTCATCAGACATCAGGTCTATGGTGGCACACTTCCAAAGGTCCACCTTATCCTCAGCTAACACACTGTCTTGCTTCCAGCAGCTGTAAAAACAATCAGTAAAGAGAATTAAGACCGTGCCATGCTTATTGGCACAACACATCTATTAATGCACCCAAAAAATAGACTGACCAAAAACGGATCTAATCTAATACATTTTACCCTCTTCTTGATCGACTCCGAGCTGAACTCTTCATAGCTTCCACCTGGGATGTTGTTTGTAGGCTACCTGATACTACTGTGTACTGCCTTGTAATGTCTTAGACTACAGGCAGTTGGAAAACAACGGCTTAACAGTGAAGAATAAAAACCACAAGTTACAGTAAAATTAAACAAGGAAGGAAAAAACAGTAAAAGTTACACACATTGGCATCATTATCAGCATCACATAAATCTGGACTTCAGACATATATTTTCACTTTTTGTGTGCAGCAACCTTTAGAAATGAGAAGCCTGATCTCACACTCTTAATTAGGATCCATATGGTGACCAGGTTCAGTTTTTTTTTAGCTTACAAAGGCCTAGCTAAGTTAAGCAAACCATCTGACCACATGCTCTGTGTGCCTTCTGTGTGCAGATGTTATTGTAAAACCATTTCATACTTATAGGTTATAAGGTTTTGTTGCACGCATTTAGTGAAGATGAAAACAGCAACAGGTGCTTCTTACATGCCTAAAATTAAAAAATACAAGTTCCAGCAGCTTCATTGCTAGGCCTAAAATGATCACAGTAATGTCTCAGCTTGGACCCTGAATAATTAGGGAAGAGTAGTGTTTCCTGCTGATCAGAAAGAACACGGTCGAAGTAATGATTTTCATTAGCACACTGTGTAAGCACTACTCCCTCCCTGTCCACTTCTTAACTCAGAAGTTGACAAAAATCACTGTTTATGGGATTATTTTCAAAACTTGTCCCCAACCCCCCCCCAACATAGTTTGCCTTACACCGTTTCTTGACTGACAGCACCGCTGCTACAAGGAAAACTAAATATGCATATGTTTGTGTATGCCAAAACTATTTCACTTGTCCCTCTCTTCTCTTTACAGGCCAAGAAAGAATAGGAATAGACTCTAAGTATGAACAAGAAGGCAAAGTTCAGTTTGTAATTGATGCGGTGTATGCAATGGCCCATGCCCTGCACAACATGCAGAAGGATCTCTGTCCTGATACATCAGGGATCTGTGTAGATATGGAGATTGCTGGAGGGAAGAAACTTCTGAAATATATCCGGAGTATCAGCTTCAATGGTAAGTTACCATGGAGCAAACTTTTGTGCAGACTTTTTTTTTAATTACTACTGTAATCTATTTTTTGTTTAGTCTTGGTCTTGTGTGAAATGTTTTATTTCCTTCTAATTTGTTCAGTCCTAAACCTGCCATTTTTTGTCAAATTGTAATCAATTAAAAGGGCTTGCATTATAAAAACACATTAGAGTATGTCTGAAATTATTTCTTGCCATTTCGGCCAATATAGCATTTCACATATCTCAAATATCCAATGTTATAATTACCCACAAAATACACTCCCTTTATATTAGCATAGAGTTAACTGTTTTGTGTTAGGACACAATTTGGAATCTTCTTTGTTACAAATTGGATGAGGGACCTCAGGAAAACTGAGCTACTGCACAGAGTGGTGATGGTGGGTAGCTATCAGGTGGCACATCCCCTCGTGGCTGAAAAAAATCAAGCCCAAAGCCCCAGTGAAGGGATGGGGACACTGTGCTATTAGAGATGGCGTCCTATAGATGAGTCGTTATACCGATGTCCTTACAGTTCCTGCAGCATTTATCAGTGAGTAGGGATGATTGGTATGTTCACAATCTGGCTCACTAATCTGGTTAGCCACATTCATGAAACCCAACCTCAAGTCGTGTGATATTTTTTTTAGCCTACATGTTTCACATCGTTAAACCATCACAAAAATACGTTACTGTACCAGAATGTATCTTACAGATAGTTGCTTTGACTTACCAAATGATACATTGAGGTTTAGAAAATTTAGGTTAGAAATTGAGGTTTACTTCTGTTCCGTGCCCAACTAGTAAATTTAATTATTTTGAGAAAGTGTGTGTAGCAGTTGTGCTTTGTCATTGACAAGATACTGGAAGACGGTGTGGGGTCAGGGTTGGGGTGGATTTTTTTGTGGTATTTTCATCAGGAATTTGTCCACTATGCTAGTTTTATCAGCAAGTTGCCGTCCAGCCTTTTTGGCAGTTTATGACAAGTGTAGGCACACATGGGTGCTCCGACCCCGAAGCTTCTATGGAATCGGCACCTATGTCCCCTAGTATAATTGGTAAACTGATTCATTCCTTCACTTTTCACCTAAAGCTGGTATGGTGCTACACACTGGCAGTGGTTTATTGAGGCTACACATTCACTGTCAAGTGCTTTTGGTGTCTTAAAAAGTGCTATATACATGCAGTGGTAAGTAGCAGCTTGAACAAAGCAACAGTTTCTGATATCTGCAGAACTGTATCATTGAAGACATATAATGCCTGAGAGCTTCAAACGTACCAAACAAACCTACATGAAAGCCACATGAAATATTTACAAAAAAACTCTGCTTCATGGTTTCCCTCCCGGAACTATCACCCACTTCCCCAACCATGGTCACCTTCCGTCGCAATCTTTGCAACTTGTCTACTACCCACTTTGTGTTGGTTGTTGCCTCCGCCTTACCCCCTCCCAACACCTTCTCTCCACTAGAGGTCAATGCTGCCACAGAATCACTCAGCTCCACACTGACTTCTTGCCTGGATACCCTGTGTCCACCAAACCCACACGCCCTTATCCAGTCCCACCTGTGGCTGACTGATACCATCCGCTCATTGCGTACCATCCTCAGAGCTGCGGAACAAAAATGGCACAAGTCCAGCAATCCTGCCGACCTGGAGACCTTCCAATCTCTTCTAGCGTCTTTCTCCTCCTCTGTTACGACTGCTAAAAATCAGCGACACCACTGACACACGGAAACTCTTCTCCGCCTTCAGATTGCTGCTCAACCCCCCTCCGCCGCCTCCTGCCATCAATCTAACTGCTGACAGCTTTGCCTCCTTCTTCTCAGAAAAGGTAGCGGCTATCAGCAATCAATTCTGTAACCCACCCAGTCACAACCTGCTACCTCCCCCAGTCAACGACGCAACACTCTCCTCATTCACCCCTCTCTCTGACAGCAGTGTATCCAAACTCATCACTGGCAACTGTCCTATAGCACACTCCTGGTTTAAATCCTACCTCGTTGGACACTTTAATGTGACATACCAAGGACAACTGTCATCAACTCACACACTCTCCACAGGGGTGCCCAAAGGGTCAGTGCTAGGCTCCTTCTGTTTGCCATCTACACCACCTCACTGGGCCATGTCATCCGCTCACACGGCTTCTCCTATTATTGCTATGCTGATGACACACAGCTGTACTTGTCATTCCGACCAGATGACACCATGGCCTCTGCACACATCTCCACCTGTCTCTCTGAACTGTCTGCCTGAATGAAGGAACACCACCTCCAGCTTAATCTGTCTAAGACTCCTGGTGATCCCACCCCATATCAACCTGAATATGGGTGCTGTCACTGTTGCTCCAAACAAAGTTGCTAAAAACCTGGGCATCGTGATTGATGACCGGCTATCATTCTCTGACTACACTGCCTCCGTACCGCGGTCTTGCCGCTATGCACTGTACAACATTACAAAAATCAGACTGTACCTGACCCAACATGCTGCTCAACTCCTGGCACAGGCTAAGGTCATTTCTCGTCTCGATTACTGCAACTCCCTGCTGGTTGGCCTTCCTGCTTGTGGAATCAAACCATTACAAATGGTCCAGAATGCAGCAGCACTATGTCTTTAATCAACCAAAAAGGGCACTCTGCTTTTCATCAGCTTGCATTGGCTCCCGGTGGCTGCCAGAATTCAACACAAGGCTTTGACTCTAGCCTTCCCGTCCAGAGCGTTGCGATACTCTAATACGAACAGTCTGGATGTACCAACACAAAGCGAGGTCACTCTAAACTTTTCTCTGTCGTTGTCCCTCAATAGTGGAACAATCTGTCGCTACAACATCCCTCTCGACCTTCAAAAAGCTTGTGAAAACGCTTCTTTTCCAACACTGCTTCCCTAACAAAACTAATCTCTACTAACCATCTCTTTACCCAGGTGCCTCATGCTTGTATGAGTATGTAGGGGGTGTGTGTGTCTGAAGTGTCCCTGCCCTGGGAAACTTAGCTAAGGCACATGCATCTCCTTGTGTGTGTGTGTAGTCTGTTTACTCTGTTTCTCTACACCTCTGTTAGCTTATTACAGTATGTCCTCCTTTTGTAAGTCGCTTTGGATAAAAGGGTCTCCTAAGTGTAATGTGATGTAATGTATTGTAATGCAATTGTGTTCAATCCTTCCACCTGACATCTGGCTACTTGATAACCATAGTTTCAAGAAGAAAAGAAGAAGTGGGCCAAATGAACCAGGAGTTTTTGCATTTTGCATTTTTTTCTTTGCACACTAAATGGCAACATGACAACATCATGTGGCAGGATGCACTAGAACAGCACAGAATAGAATAGAGTAGAATAAAACTATATTTTATTAATCCCTTTGAGAGGTCACTTCAGGGAAATTGGGATTCTAACAGCAAAGCAACAAATCACAATACAGATAGATTAATAGTGTAAAAAGCATTAAAACTACTGGACAACAAACCAACAGTTCAAATAGTACAAAAAGAGAAGTGACATTGCACAAGAGACCAATAATCCGAATAATTGAAATTAGAAAAGTGACAGTGCATAGTCCGAAAAATGACCGAATAAGAAAAAGGCAAACGAAGTGATGTAAGTTTGTTAATTAGAAAAAGCCATGCCATAGTTGTGATTATCAGAGGAGTCTCGTTGCAGCACACATTCACCTAGCAAAATATAGGTAAATAGGTGTGTTTGTTTTGAACGTTCAAATCTTCTATTTGGTGTGCTATGACCAAATGAGCTTTGAATGATTGTAGCCTGTGATGAGCATAGCCGAGAACCTGTCATTCTCCCGCTCCATCTCCTCCACTAAACTAGAACAGCCTGTAACAGAAGCACTAAAGCATTTTTTTTCACCAAAGCTGGCTCACATGGCATTTATTAATACTACAGACCACTGCAAATGTAATGAAAAATTGATGCAATGACCCTTTAAGTAACCCTGACAGTCTTTTTGTTTAAAATGCAGGGACTAAATGGTACAAAGAGCAATATAATGTAATTTTCATATTTACAGATGCATATAATGACATCACTATATTTAAAACATGTTGTCAATATTTTTTTCCGCAGGAAGTGCTGGCACATCTGTGACATTCAATCGCAATGGTGATGCACCAGGAAGATATGACCTATTCCAGTACCAGGTGAACAATAATAACACCCCTGGCTACAAAGTTATTGGACAATGGATGGACAATTTACAACTTAATGTAAGTCTGAACTTTTCCATCCAATGTATTGAGGAAAAATGTGAATTGTATTAGTATAGGAGGATGTGAATCTGTAACTGAAATCAACAACATTCCACAGTCAGGGTAGTCTTCAAGTTTTTTCATGAGTATGCATTGGGATATGCATTTGGGTATACATTGGGATTTGAACCCCAGACTGAATAGAACAGTAGTCATGCCACGTGACTCGGTCTCTGAGCTACCGGGAAGTGGCAGTAAAGCCTCGTGGTGGAGTATATCAATAGCATTGACAAATGACCTCAAAACGATGTTAAAACTGACGAATTTGTAAGAATATAATTTCCACTACATGCATCGGCATTGCCATCGGGTCAACACTTGCTTTAGTTTTGCCAGTATTTACCATACCTTAATTATGACCGCCGCTAGAGAAGCTAGCGAAAGCGGTCATTATAGAGTTGCCGCGACTTTTTTCCCTTTTTTTTTCTTCTTTTTTTTTCAGTGAATGTCCGTCAACGATTGCCGGGACACTGGAAGTCTGGGGGACATGAGTCTTTGTAGGCATGTAGCGCTAGAACTTTTCGAGCGACTAGAAGCTTTTGGCCCCCACTGTGCCAGTGTCCGTCAAAGAGGGGGAGACAGGCAAAAGTTTTCGCTGAATAACTCGATGAACGTTTCACCGAACAACATGACATTTTTTTGATCTGTCGGTGTTAAGGAGACGTATCGACGCAGCCCATAAATACTCACATGAAGCATAGCTCCACCTAGTGATCTGGGTAAATGCAAAAATTGGGATTTTGAGTTGCCAATATCTTGGACCGAGAAGGTGGAAACTGCGCAAAATACATCATGCATGATCACCACAAAGACCTCTAACACCACAGCACATGCCATAAAATTTGGTCCATAGGGGGCACTGTAATTGTAGAAAATGTCATTTTGCCTATTATCTACACAATGCTAACGTTTACAACAATTTTTTTTTATCGTGAAATCTATTGACCCTCACGCATTGAAAACACTGGTCGACGCCCACTTCCAACGAAAACAATTTCCGTCAAATTTTAACATTCTGAAAACAAATCTGAACGAACTCGTCATAGGCCGTTTATGTGAATATCACCAAATTTGGTATATGCCATCTACAGACAATGCTGACAAAAAGTTATCAAAGGATTTATCTTGAGATAAACCGTTTCGAAGTTACACGTCAATGAACATTTAACACGTAGCTTAAAATTCTTCAAAAGTCCATATCTTGGCTTTTAATTGCTCAAATTTGGTCAACGTTGACCTGCCATCTCTAAACAGCTTTCTTTTCATGTGTACTAAATTTTGTGACATTTCGTCATAGGGGGCGATGTTTATTGGCGAAGCTAGGTGTCAAAAAACAGTTTTTGTTAAATAATTCGTCAACAATTTTGTCCAAGACAACGATTTTGTGTTAGTATGTTGGTGTTACAGAGACATATCGACCCAGCCCATAAACACTCACTTGAAGCATAGCGCCACCTAGTGATATGGGTAAATGCAAAAATTGGGATTTTGAATTGCCAATATTTTGGACTAAGAAGGTAGGAACTGCATAAAATATCTCATGCAACACAAAGACCTCTAAAAGCACAGCACATGCCATAAAATTGGGCCTATAGCAGCTGCTGTAATTGTACAAAATCTCATTTTGCCTATTCCTTTCAGAAATCACTCCTACACACTACTGTATACAAACACACACAATGTCATTCATTCAAAACCCACATTCATGCCCACTTCCAGGAAATCATTTCCACACAAATTCTCACTTCACAACACTGCTCTTCCACACACTCATCATACCAACAGTTCCCACATTTCAATACACTGCGGCGGTCATACCGGTATGCGGTACATCTAGTTTAAACAATGATTGGAAAGTATCTCTGCAAATAGTACGAATTGACAAAGTTTTTTTTACATTGTTCCAAAACATGTAAATGTTGTCAAATTAATTCACTCCTGGTACAAAAAAAATCACCCTTTCTGTAAAGTTGTAATAAACTCTGCCTCCTTGGGCAGCAGTCACTCTGTCCTACCTCGGGTAAATAAATTCTGAAACTTAGCGACATATGGACCTCGAATTGGCCTGTGACAGAATGCCTGGTGTTCGCCTCATATCCAGCCTGTTTCCTGCCCATGGTGAACAATAGCATTTTAATGTGGCTCATTGCAAGGGGGGTATTTGAGCTTAAAATGACTTTTTATTACCTATGCACAATCATGACGATACTGCAATCATAAATCTATCAGTATGCACAAAGATGTTGATAAAACAGATTCATGGTTCAGAGTGCACACATTTAACATCTGAAGTGAACTAGAAAAACTGTTTGTGGTAATTCTTTGTGTAGTGTTTGAGAAAACTTTTCTTTATCTGTAATTTCTGTTGTTTAACATTGTTCTGCTGAATTCACATGAAATGGCGTGTCCTAAAAAAATGGAAGTTCAGGAGGAGCGTGACGAAATTTGTCACGCCCTTCTCATTAACCTTTTCCGCTAACTTATTCACCGCTCACCTGTCAGTGTTTCTGCTCGCTTCTTTCCGCTCGCACCGCTCGCAAGGCCTCCTCTTGCTTGCATTTTTTCCAGTGTTTCTCCCAAGGATGCCTTACTCCGATCGCTGACCGATAGCCAACGCCAACATTCCCCAACTACTTCAAACCGCCAGCAACTACTTTAAATATGTTCTCCGAGCTTCTGTCGACTTCTACATTTGCGAGGCTTGTGGATACCCAACCGAAGATGTGTGCTGCGCTGCCTCCAAAGCCGCGTCGCTACAGCTTCCCTATCCCCTTAATGTCTCGCCACTCGAACCGCGTTCGCACCGGCACCCCATCCCCACCGTCATGGCGGGTCTCTCCCCTGGAGCCGTGCCACCACCACCTAACCCGTTGCGGTACTCTGTTACTGACACGTCTATATCAATCCATGTTGATGCAGATATGAATGGCGGCTCTTACACCTTTGTATTGTATGCTGTAAGGGGGTACTACGCATCTGTAGTTCGAATCTCTTAGGTGGTGCGCTCAATTCGTTCGTCTTCAGTGGGTTTATTTTGGGTAATTAGCGCATGAAAACGATATCGTGGCACTCGTATGTCTGTTAGCAATCTGATAACGATGCCAACCATGCTGTAATTGCTCATCAAGTAATTGTGTGTAACAGTGATTAGCTAATGTTGTGGAACATTGGCAACTTTTGCTACCAAGCAAATGCAATTTACTCAGATTTTGCATACGTTTGCACTGAATAAACGTCCATTTGGGCAATCAGCGCACAGAAAATATGTTGTGACACTCGTAGGTAGGTTAGTAGGGTGGTAACGACGCTAACCATGCTAAAATGCTGAGCAACTAACCGTGTTTAACAGTAATTAGCCAATGTTCGTTAGCCGGGATGCTAACCGTACTACCAGTGTTACTTGCTGACTTCGCTAACGTTGTTAGCGGCTATGCATACATTGCTTCTGTCTAACAAAGTTTGCTCATTCGGACGAAAGGTGAAGCGTCTTCAAGCTCCAAAAGAAGTCCAGTCGTTTACAGCCTATCTCCTTTGATTGCTATGGCCCAGATAAATGAGAATCTACACAAAGTCTGTTTTCATGGTGGGACGTTAGCAACGTTTGCTACCAGGCAAACTTATAATGACTGGTTCCTTCGAAGTATTACTCGATATAATTCGGTTACATTATCTTTAGTAGCTTTGGCAACGTTCTTAGTTTGACTAAGGGTTCCCTTTAAAAGTGGTTGATGCTGATCAGTGCCTTGATGAAGCGACTGTCATTTCCTCATGCTGGTGCTTACACACAGTTGAATCGCCCATCACTCCACAGAGCAGTTTTACTTCTCCATCGAACCCGATACGGTGTACCCCGTATGCATGTGCAAACTTCGAATTCCAAATCATCTGGTCTTTAATTTCCTGGGTCGTTCCTTCACTCCCATTATCGTCATCCCTCTCCCGTTTCTGAGCCAGCATTTGCATTGAGTGAAATAGCGCCCCCGCTCCCCGTAACGTAGCCCATTGGGGCTATGAGGCGAAACAGGTATTACACTCCTGTGGCATCAAGCTCGAATCGGCCTATCAGTCACCACGAATGACGAATAACATTTTGGCATTATTGCTGGGCTGGCATTGGTTTTTCCATGCAGGGACTTCACATTGCCTCGTTATGTCTCCCATCGTTTTGTTTATTTGCCAATTAGGTTTCATATATCCGGAATGTAGCTATTTTAATGTATAGCACACAATATGCACAAGTTTTGTTGGATACTGGCATGCATATCAGTTTGATACTTGCAGGATTCCTTACAATGCAGCCTGCGTGGCTGCAGACGGAGTACGCTTGCTAACTACTTCATCAATCACTACAGGCCAGCAGATCTCTTGTGCAGTAGTTTAAAGCATTGTTTACAGGTGTACACACATGGTTGGCACGAGTCGTTTGATGCACCATGCTCGCTCTGCTAGGCTATGCTATTTTCTCTATCGTGTCTGCAATGAAGCTTCAAAACCAGGCTGTTTACAGCGTCCATCACTTATACAACGCACACAGAGAAGAGGCAGGAGAGACACCTCCTGTTGCACCCCAAGCCAACACAAACTGAATAAATCCTTTAACATCACAGTGGGACTGGCTATCTTCTACAGCGGCACCTATTCTATGCTCACCACTGCTTGTTTTGGGCTACACTGCCAGTGTTGGGCTTGGAGCCTGTGCCCCTGTTGGAGAGCGCCGGACGTTGAACTGCACCGCTACTCGTTTTAGGCTACACTGCCGCTGCTAGCGTAGAGCTTGAAACCAGTGCCCCTATTGGAGAGCGATGTTTACAACTACAGTAGTCCGATGGATCGTTCAACGACGCAAGTGTTTCCCAACAACAAAGTCTGGACGAACCATCGGAAGTTCCATCGTGAAGCTGTGCAGTTGGAACGATTAGCATGGACCTGTCGTGAGACCGTCGTGTTTGTTCACGTGACGTCTTGCTCGTCACCTTTGGCCTTTTTGTGGCGGATTAGGCGGCTGTCTGTGCGTTACTGCCACCACCTGCATAAATGATGTTACTCCCAATTCACTTAATTTTCGGTATTGCATTGACAGATCATGTAAAAAGTAGGTAAAAAACACACCCGATAACACACAAAAAGCTGTTGCAAAATGTGGTTGGATAAAAGTTAATATGCGTCAGTGATGTTAATGAGCACTTTTGTAATATTGTGATGTATGTGCACTG
The DNA here is from genome assembly GCA_027475355.1 of Coilia nasus. Taxonomy (NCBI): domain Eukaryota; kingdom Metazoa; phylum Chordata; class Actinopteri; order Clupeiformes; family Engraulidae; genus Coilia; species Coilia nasus. The sequence continues at coordinate 2,203,148 of CM050211.1, forward strand.
ATTACTGACCCACAAGCACGGTTATTCCATTGCCCCGTAGATCATTTTCACCTGTTACAAATTGATTACCCTTCGGCAGGATTCGAACCCATATCACACCGAAAAAGACAACACTTCCTTTGACAGACCAACGAGCTAACCACTCATCCACCTCACCACTTACCTACATGGAGGGAGTGGTTATATTTATAGCTGTTGCTCCATGCAGTATAAATTAAATATACAGACATATGATACAAACTGACAGTCAGTTGTTACTTTTAATGAGTAGGGCACATGGTTGTGTTTACGGAGATATCCCAAAGTTTCTACAGCTGTCATACCGGCTTAAATGAAATGAGACTACGTTTATGTCCTTATGTAGATCAATCGTTTCTGTCGTTATCCGCAACGAATGCATCCGAATACTCTCCGAGCACTTCCGAAAAATCTGGGTACTTTGCAGTTTGAACCACCTAAGTCCAAACTAACAACAGTTCAGACTTCCATCGTACTTTGGTGGTTGGAGATTTTCGGGAAACAGTCGGTTGTGGGGTGCTCGGAGAGTATTCGGATGCATTCGTTAGCATGCTTTTTAGCTACTTTGAAATCGAATAATTTTACACGTAGGTTAATAGCGCTTTGCCTGTCATGGTTATCTTATTTTCTGCCCTGTTTATTTCCGCTAAGAAAATTGAGGAGTACCTGCGTACTCTGGTCACTGCATCAGCTCTAGCAGCAGAACTAGTTCACCTCACGGACAGTGATTTCGCTTTGCCTTCCAGAATTCAGGATATTGGCTCCGGCTGTGGCCCCGGACCTGACTCCAGTACCATCATTAACAGAAGCACCTTAGGTTTAATGCCTCAATGTTCTTCATCGCAAATTCCTACACATTTGAGTGTATCGGGCTGTGCCCATGCACGCTTTGTCTGCCCTGTTTATTTCAGCTAAGGAAATCGAGGAGTACCTGCATACTCTGACCAACGCTTCAGCTGTAGTAACAGAACTAGTTTACTTCTCAGTCAGCGAATTGCTCCCTAGCTACTGCATTTCTCTAACGGCGATGAGAAACTACAGCAAGGTACTGCTTGTCAAAACTGTTTTATTAATAAATGTTGTGTACACTTACAAAGTTCTCAGTGCCTCGTTTTTAATGTCAGGGCCTTTGTTGTACTACCGATGGAGTGTGGAGTTTCTTCGAGCTGTTTTAATGGTTTAAAAATAGCGTAGTCATCATGCTTCGTCTATGGCACCTACCACTTCCATTGTTAGCCTTCTGGGTCAAACTATAAAAAATAGTTAAACTCTGAATGCAACAGGCTAAATCAATTTTGCTCCTCAGTACACATACCAACTCGGTTCTCCTTTAAAGGATGACTTTGGTCATTTTAACATGAACCTCTATTGCTTAAGCTACCCAAGACTTGCCAGTGTCGAAGATACAAGAAATTTTGGTGCAACTCATTTAGGTCCTTTTGGACGGAGAGTTGGCACAGGCAGCTAAACCCAATCGGGTCAGATTTTTTAACAGTGTCTTTAGCATCTTAATATGCTCCAAATCTCATACCAAAAGTGATGCAACATCAACAGACACGCTACAACACAGCACTGGAGTGTGTCTGACACAAAATGATTTAAAAAGTGGTTAAAAAGTGTTTGTCCAAGCAGCCACACACATGTTTGTAAAGATAAGAATCCTCTGAAGAAGAAATTACCGCAGAAAGAGTGAGGTGGAAAGTTGGGCGGGAAGGAAAGAGAAAGATGAAAAAGTACAGGTCCCAAGGCAAACTCCTCCAGTGATCCACCAGTTAGACCTACACACCATAACCATGTAAAGTCAGAATTTGTGAATGCAAGGCACATCAAAACATTTTACTTCACATGGCCATTCCAACCAATTACTCATTTTGGGGCCCTAGGCGAATGCAGGCATTTGAGCCCCCGTCTCCACCAAAAAAAAAAAAAAAACATGCACATACACACAGGGCCGTTACAAGGTATTTGGGGGCCCTAGGCAAAGGGAACGTGGAGGCCCCCCACCCCCCCACTGAGAATCACACACTCATTGATTTATAATCATCTTTATTTAAAAAGTATATGTTTATATATAAACTATTAAAACCACAAAATATAATACAATATGTAATTCACATAAACACAACACTGAACATTAACTTAACTTGAATAAAAATGGTATATAGACATTAACTTACTTTAAATAAAAATGGTATATGTACAAAATATGTAGTTGCATTGAATATGAAAACAAATATGCAAATAACATTAAAAACATGTTTCCTGTGCTTCATCAAAAAGATAAGAAAATATCTAGTCGAGTCTATACTACACAAACTATGATGACTTTCACCAAAGATCTTAGGCCCTGTCCACATTAATGCGGATACATATGCAAACGCATAATAATGTATTCGTTTGCGCCTCCCGTCCACATTAACACGGCGAATTCGAACACGGCAAACGGAGCTTTTGGAAAACGACCGCTGAAGTGGAGAGATCCGAATACGCCGGCTTGAAATGGAGGATAAAACATTGAGGTGCACTGGAGTTTGGCGGGACTGGAGTGACGTAACAATCACAACATTTCGGAATTTTTGATAGCAGACATTTCTAAAAACGACAGTGTGGACGGAGATTGTTTTTACTACGGATAAGCGAATTTGTATTTATCCGCATTAATGTGGACATAGCCTTAGATTCTACAAATATAAGCCAACATAATACGTTACTATGGGACCAAAATGCCAACAAATTCCTATTTCGAACTCTTAGAAAATAATTTAGTGTGTCTGTAAAGCGAGCTAGCAAGCTAACGAACTAGCTCTAACTCATTCAAGTGAATAGTAGTAACTATAACAACATCATGTGCTAAACGCTAACAGCGATTGGGCTCACCTTGAATTTAATACATTGCTGTAGCCCTATAACTTTATATTACTTTGTCTGCTTACACTATAACCAGTAACAGTATCTAGGTGGGTGTTAGTGACAGCTTTCAATTCAAAACATTACGTTAGCGTAGTTCGCTAGCGTTAGCGCGCTAACAACCACATAGTAAGTGGTTGCTGCCTGACCTGAAATAAAGCTAATTTTCTCAAAATCCAAACAGTAACAACTTACACTATTAGGCTTGAAATTATTACAAATAGTTGCAGATTGTGACACATGATTCCAAAAAACCCTTAACAACTCCAGAAAAACGTAATGACCAATGTATTAGTTAAACTCCACATGTGTCCCAATCATTTCAGTAAAACGAACCTAGAATCTGCTCTGCACTGCATAAAGGGGGATTCCCCCCTCCCCCTTGCGAAAATAGAACACGGAAGCAAACGGCTCCCTTCCTCAACACTTTCTGCTTTCACCTTGATATTTTAGCGCGGATGTATACCCTACCTCTATATTTTAATGCGGATGTATACTTAGCCGAATTGCACTGAAGGGGACTCCTGCCACAACTGTCCCATGCGAGAGACTTTTTTCTTTAGCAGGCCATATTGTGCAGAAAAGGAGATCTACTTTGCCACCAGAAAATGTGAACAAGCTGGTCTGCCTAAGTGACTGGTGGAAGAAGGAGAAATAGAGCTTGGACTGATTGACACAAAGCTACTGACTGTAAACAGTTCATCACAACTTCTTATGTAGGCTTACAGTTCAAAATCCATGTTTCATGTTTCATTTAGTTCATGTTTAACTAAATAAACAGCTAGTAAACACAAGTACATTTTATTGAACATGATTTATTTCCATCACCAAGTATCAAAGTAGAACAGCTTTTTCAAGCAGTTAGTGATGCATTTTGGAAACAGGAGATGAGCCCCTGGTCTACTGTGCCACCTGGCTTAAGAAACCCGTTCTCAAAGACTTACTTTATTTAGGTAGCGCACATATTCTGAATGCCTTCGGCAGAATTCAAATGAGCCATTTTAATCTAGATTAATTTTATGATTAATCTAGATTAATCTAGATTAAAAAAAATAATCTATGCCCACCACTAATATATATTAAATATGTAGACAAACATATGTAACATAAGCAATGTATCAATTTGAACATACTTCTAACACACACGGTGCACAAAACTGCACAGGGTGTACAAATACACACATAAAATAAATTTTATCATACTAAGAGGCAGTCATTTATTTATATATATATATATATATGTTGCATGCATAGAGTGTAACAACTAAGCACTAAAGGTATGGTGAGCTTGCTTTAAAAAATTATTTTCAAAAGTGGCCTTTTTAAAATTTCACAGCACACACTGATTGTTAGGATTCTGGGCCACTGTACTGGGTCATCAGTTGTAGTTGTGTGGCTTGATGTACCTTCTGTAGGATCAGTGCTGGGAAATGGTGGGGACTGAATCTGCCTCGACACTGTGGATGAAGACTCTGCCATGTCTTCTTCCTCTTTGTCTTCCTCATGAATTTGAGATGACGTTGATGGCACTGGTGGAAAAATAAGAACAACAAATAAGTGCAACAACTAAGTACTTAATTCATACACATAAGCACAGGCACCACACTTGAAAATCTCAAATGGATAGAAGTGACTAGTATAGACAAAACATGAAATATGCAAGGCTATTTGCTAACATATATCATATTGAGAGAGGGCAGTATTAACGTCCACATAAGAGATGTAGGAGACTTGTTTTGGACTTGTTTGGACTTTTATCATGGCGACGACGGCAAACGACTACATGTAAGAAGTTTTTTAAATAAACGTTGTGTACATTTACAATATTCTCAGTGGTTCGTTTTGAATGCCAGAGCCTTTGTTGTACTACCAATGGAATGTGGAGTTTCTTCGAGCTGTTTTAATGGTTTAAAAATAGCGTAGTCGTCATGCTTTGTCTAAGGGCACCTACCACTTCCATTGTTAGCCTTCTGGGTCAAACTATAAAAAATAGTTAAACTCTGAATGCAACAGGCTAAATCAATTTTGCTCCTCAGTACACATACCAACTCGGTATGATGTTTTAACATGCCAATTTTCATTTTACACCGAAGTTCTCCTTTAATATGAATGAAATTAGACTTTTACAATACATACAGTGCACAAAAATGATATCAAATAAACAGCTATAGGTGTGGTTAGCAATACAAGCATGCGAGCAGTGTCTGGCCCACTAATATTTATGCTCACGACCCACTTCTGATGATGGAAGCTATGCCACCCTCGCTTGAAACTAAGTAGAGAACTTTAGACGATGGAAACTTCAATAAACATAATTAAAGTGAATCTGGGAGAGTGTTGCGTTTTATGCATTGAACGTTCGTGGATGAAAACATTTACATCATATGTTGTTAACGCTACCTTCAAGGTAGCTGACATTTCAACCAGAAAGACTTTGAGTATATGGTAACACAATAATAATTTATTTGATTACATGTAATGATATGGCACAACAAACTTTGGCGTAGGTCCTGTCCTTTGTCCTGATCAATAAAACGTGAAAACTGAATGGATGCTGACTGTAGTAATGGCAGGGCATAATAGTAATACCCCCTGACAAAAGGACAAGGACCCACTGGTGGTGATCAAAAGGTAGACAATGAACTTCCAGAAACATATGATGCATAACAAACATTGAATACGATACATAATGCATTGAAAAGGGAAACAGAGGATTCCAAGAGCACAACTCTGGGTCCCCCCGGAGCACCGGGGCAAGGAAAAACTCCCTAAATATTCTTAATGAGGAAGAAACCTTGGGCAGAACCACGACTCTAGGGGGAAAGCCTAACTGCCTGAGGCGGAACTGGTGCTCAATGAGCTGATAGAGTCCAGGTTGTCGCTCAGGTGACAGGAAATCCAACATCCGGGAACAAAGCAGAGTCACCCCAATGTATGTGGCAGAGAATTGAACTGTTCATGGAGGGGCTGTAGCTGGAATCCCGAGTGAGTATATGGAGGGATCCGGAAGGATAAGGAGGAGACCATAAATCCGAGGTCGATCAGTGGAGATGCCGAGGTAGAGGAGACATCGGGAGGCCAGTGAAGAGGCAGACGTAGAAGAGACATCAAAAGATCGATCAAGAGGCACGGCGGATTAGACATCATCGTCAGGACCCACTGGACACGGACAGGACCCTTGGATGGATGCTGGGGTGGGAGGAGGGCGAACAGCGGAATACACCTGTGAGCAGCAAAGCAGGTAGGTAAGATGACGTATTTAAAGACAGATGTTACGTGCTGATTGGACGACAGCTAACTGATGACGCGCATTACGTCTTCCTGGTAGAACTTCACGCTACGCTTACATTAACGTAATGCTAGCTACCAAATTGCTAGTCAACCTGCTATTACCCGACTAAATATAACTTTGGTGGCAGAAGTATTCATGATCATGTAAATTCTCACTTACCGGTGTCTTGTTTTTTCTTCTCTTCCTTTCTTTTCTGGCTCCCTGAAGGATAATTTCTCTTCATGATTAAAGTTTTTGGTAGCCGTCTAAACAAATCAGTTGGCTGCTGCCCCTTCGAGGGGGATTCCGATAACAATGTCATTGCACTTTCCAGTCATAGAATTTAGGGAGGCGCTGTCGCACTCACAAAGTTGTCATTGCTGTTTTTTGAATGCAACCAGTCGTGGTCAGGGGGCCCCCTTTCAGCTGGGGGCCCTAGGCAATTGCCTAGTTTGCCTACCCTGTTGCGACGGGCCTGCATACACAACAACAAGGGCCATCCCCACACTGTATGTCACATGTCAGCATATACTTTATAGTGAGGTTAAAACAGCACAAAGATATTAATAATGTGCCACCAAGTTTAGCACTACATAAGCTATGTCCAAAATGGTGTTCAAATAAAAGTTGGGGGGCCCCAGCAATCGTCTGGGTTTGTCTAACAGTAAGTCTTCCTCTGCCTGCGGTGGTCATACCGTGTACCACTCTGTAGTTCATCTAATTCAACCAGAAAGACTCTGAGTATATGGTAACTCAATGAAAATTTATTTGATAGAGAATAAGCTTACAAAAGCATATGATGCCAATGATAAATAAACATTAAATGTGATGATAAATAGTACAGCAAAAAAGGAATCAGATAATTTCAAGAGCACTGGGGCAAGGAAAACCTCCCTATGGATTTTTAATGAAGAAGAAACCTTGGGAAGAACCACGTCTCTAGAGGGAAAGCCTAACTGCCTTGGGCTAAACTGGTGCTCAATGAGCTAAAACAGAGTCCAGGTTGATGCTCAGATGGCAAGAAATCCAACATCCAGAAGAAGAGCAGTGTCACCCTGATGGGAATGTGTTAAGGAGTTAAACTATTCTTTGAGGGGAGTAGCATGAATCCGGGATGCTGGGGAGGGAGGAGGGCAAACGGTGGAATACGCCCGTGAGCAGCAAAGCTGTAGGTAAGGTGACGTATTAAAAGACAGATGTTACATGCTGATTCGACGACAGCTAATGATGACGTGCATCACGTCTTCCTGGTAGAACTTCTTGCTACGCTTACATTTCAACCAAAAAGACTCTGAGTATATGATAACTTAATGATAATTTATTTCATAATGTAATGATATGGCACAACAAAACTTTGGCATGGGTCCTGCCCTTTGTCCCGTTCAATACATGAAAACTGTATAGATCCTGACTGTAGTAGTGGCAGGGCATAACAATACCCCCAAAAGAAAAATAAATATTGTAGTGATATTTACGAATCAATTGAACTCAAACCACCGATTCCTGAGGAGATACCCACCAACAACTTTAGTTGTCGCCATCCGCAAACAAGCATAATGCAAGAAAACACTGAAAATACAATTTATAGTAGTTGACAGTATGAGATATAGACAAGATAGTACAGCAGAAGACAAAAAAGCCCCATGACGCCACCAATATCGACATAGACAGTAGCTACCCTCTCTCTTCCTCTCTTCCCCTGTTTTGAGCATGGTTTTGAGATTTACTGTCTGAGTTTTATTGGCTATTGTTTTGAATGGTATGAAAATGGCAGCGGCAGGTCAGAAAGGGACTTAAGAACAGCAACTTCTTCGAGAGCAAGAACTAAAGCATCGAAAGTATGGGAATACTTAAGATGGTGACAGAGTGGTTTGTACACTCCTTTGGCTTATCACGGGAGCACAACCACGACGCATGAGCACCTTAGGTTCATTTAGTTGCAGGCAATGTTGATTTGCAGGGCACGTTTTAACCACCTTTTCACTACCACCAATGGATTAATGTGTAGCCTACAGGCTGAAAGAATTAGTTATTATTACCGCCGCTAGCGAAGCTAGCGAAAGCGGTCATATTGGAGTTGCCGCAAAATGTTTCCCTTTTTTTTTTTTCGTTCCGATTTTTCGTCAACTATTCCCAGGACACTGAAACTCGGGGGGACATGTTTGTAGGCATGTAGCCCTAGAAGTTTGTGAGCGAATAATGGCTTTTGGCCCCCAAGGGCCACCCCCCTGCTGTGCCAGTGTCCGGCAAAAGTTTTTGCTGAATAACTCAATGAACATTTCACCCAAGAACATGACATTTTTGTGATATGTCGGTGTTACAAAGACGTATCGACCCAGCCCATAAACACTCACTTGAACCATAGCGCCACCTAGTGAAATGGGTAAATGCAAAAATTGGGATTTTGTGTTGCCAATATCTTGGACCGAGAAGGGGGAAACTGCGCAAAATATGTCATGCATGATCACCTCGCATGATGACCTCTAACACCACAGTACATGCCATAAAATTTGGTCAATAGGGGGCGCTGTAATTGTAGAAAATGTCATTTTGCCTATTATCTAGAGAATGTTAATGTTTACAACCAATTTTTTTATTGTGAAATCTATTGACCCTCACGCATTGAAAACACTGGTTGACGCCCACTTCCAATGAAAACTTTTTCCGCGAAATTTTAACAGTGCGAAAACAAATCTGAATGAACTCGTCATAGGCCGTTCATGTGAATCTCACCAAATTTCATATATGTCATCTACAGACAATGCTGACAAAAAGTTATCAAAGGATTTATCTTGAGATAAACCGTTTTGAAGTTACACGTCAATGAACATTTAACATGTAGCTAAAAATTCTTCAAAAGCCCATATCTTGGCTTTTAATTGCTCAAATTTTGTAAAAGTTGACATGCCGTCTCTAAACAGCTTTCTGTTCATGTGTACTAAATTTTGTGACATTTCATCATAGGGGGCGATGTTTATCGCCGAAGCTAGGTGTCAAAAAACTGTTTTTGTTAAATAATTTGTCAACAATTTTGCCCAAGACAACAATTTTGAGTTATGTATATGTATATGTAGTATGTCGGTGTTACAGAGGTGTATCGACCCAGCCCATAAACACTCACTTGAAGCATATCGCCACCTAGTGATAAGGGTAAATGAAAAAATTGGGATTTTGAGTTGCCAATATCTTGGACCGAGAAGGTGGGAACTGCACAAAATACGTCATGCACGATCAGCACAAAGACCTCTAACACCACAGCACGTGCCATACAATTTGGTCCATAGGGGGCGCTGTAATTGTACAAAATATAATTTTGCCTATTCCTTGCCTTCACAAATCACTCCAACACACACAATGTCATTCATTCAAAACCCACATCCATGCCCACTTCCAGGAAATCATTTCCACAGAAATTCTCACCTCACAACACTGCTCTACCTCACACTCATCATACCAACAGTTCCCACATTTCAATATACTGTGGCGGTAATACCATGTGCCGCTATGCGGTACATCTAGTTATAAATGCATTCTAAACAAATGAAGTGACATCGGTAGCCCATTAGGAAGGAGAAATAAGTGTGAATAATAAAATAAGTGTGAGGGCGAAGTTTCAGCAAATTCAACATAGAAAGATAAGGACAGAGACACCCAGAGACTTTAAAAATCTTGCGGAAACACCAGTACTGTGAGAGTCCATTTTGGAATGTTTAAGAAACACACAGTAAGAATTTAGGGGAAATTAAATGTCAGAAAAAACACATCCTGTGAAGGATTAACAGATTGAGTGCTGGGGCAAAATTCCCTGGCACGCATGAAACCATAAAAAGCCATGAGAAAAACTGCTTCTAGGAGGGAATTAATGTAAACCGAAAACAATCCTTCTCAAGCTTTCAATACTAAAGATTTAAGAATAAATAGCGTTATAGGCAGATGCTTATCTGGTGCAGATGAAGATGATTTGGCCATGCCTTTAAGAAGTAAGTGTATTAATGAATTGGAAAGCAAACTTTGATCGTCTGGATCCTGCAGCCTAGCATGAAATTGAATACAGTGGTCCCTCGCTATATCGCGGTTCACCTTTCGCGGCCTTGCTGTTTTGCGGATTTGTTTAGTGCATGCAATCTCCTGTACAGTACAGAATGCGCTCAGCTTGTAAAATTTACATAAATCTTCCACCATTAGCTGTGTGACTTTGAAGTGCTGTATGTTTGCAAGTGTGAACTTTGCCTGTCTGAGAAAAGTGTATAAGTGTAGTGATGGGTTTTACAGCCTTGAAACATCTATAATAGTTGTAAAAAATAAAGCTGAACACTTCGCGGATTTCGCCTATCGCGGATTATTTTTAGAACGTAACTCCCGCGAATAGCGAGGGACCACTGTACCTGCCAAAAATCTTTTAAGTGATGAAAATTTAAGACTACGGGAGTGTGAACCAAAAATGCACAGATAGTAGAGATTACAATCTGAAAAATAGGTACTTTAACAGAGAAACAAAAGGACACGAAAAGAGACCAGGCACATTTGCATGCTTTTAGAGTGATGGGTGCTAAGCCCTTAACCATAAAAGCTCTAGTAGAATTTAGTAAAGAATCGAGATCCGGGTTCAGTCCAGTAGGAGGTCCTCAAGGGCCGGACATTGAGTCGGCTCTTTGCTGGCAGTTGGACAGCGGTGTCGGAACTCCTGTAAGCAAAAACGTGACACAGCATCAGCTAAAACATTATTATGACCAGGTATATGTTCAGCGCTAATTATAAAATTATGGATGACTGGTTGTGAAATTAACCTACAAAATAAGGACATGATTTTTGGATATGTAGATCTGCCTTTGTTCAGAATGAAAACTATGGCTTGATTATTGCAATGAAAGCAGATGTGACACGCTGGCCACGACTATGGGGTAAATGTCATGCAATGCTGATGAAACAGAACCGAGTGTGATTGCATTAAATGCAGAAGACTATGATTCAGCAAACCACTTGCCTTGAAAAAATCCACCGTAACCGAGAGATGGCGCAGCGTCGGTAAAGAGGTCTATGGAATCTGAAGATTCTGGTGCGTCATTATAGAAAAATGAAATCCCATTCCATAAATTCAGGAGGTGAGACCAGACTGACACCCCTCGTCCAACATTACTGGGTCGCTTAATTTCTCCGCACAGTTGGCCAGAGTGAGAAGAAGGGAAATGAAGGACTGACCCTGAGGAATAATTCTCATAGCAAAGTTAAGGTGTCCCAGCAGAGACAAGAGATCCCTTTTTGTGACACAGCCAACAGAGAGGAATGAATCAGTAATGGACCTAATTCGAGTGAGTTTCTGGCCAGGGAGAAAAGCTTGCCTAGAAGAACAAGAACTATGCCTAGAAATTCTAGCAAGGTAGAAGAGCCAAGCGTTTTTGCCACGTATAAGGGAACGCGGACGTTATTGAACATGCATCTAAGCGTGTCGAGAACTGAAGAGGATAGTCAATTAGTAAAAAATCATCCAAAAAGATCCAAAACAAATGGCATTCAGCAAAATCCAACAGATTACTTCGGAAAGGCAGTTGTAAAGAAACGGACTGCTGCCACATCCGAAAGTCAGGTGAACAGCAAAATAAAATCTTTATTCCCATGTAACACCAAAAAGATACCAGTCCAAGGGGTGAATAAGCATAATCTTAAAGGAGAACTTCGGTGTAAAATGAAAATTTGCCTGTTAAAACATCATCCCGAGTTGGTATGTGTACCGAGGAGCAAAAATTATTCAGCCCGCTGCATTCAGAGTTAAACTATTTTTTATCGTTTGCCCCAGAAGGCTAACAATGGAAGTGGTAGGTGCCCTTAGACGAAGCACGACGACAAAGCTATTTTTAAACCATTAAAACAGCTCGAAGAAACTCCACACTCTATCGGTAGTACAACAAAGGCCCTGACATTAAAAACGAGGCACTGAGAACTTTGTAAGTGTACACAACGTCTATTAATAAAACAGGTTTGATAGGCAGTACCTTGCTGTAGTTTCTCGTCGCCGCCATGTTGGACGTCCACACTAGTTGATTGTCGAACACGGACCAGCGGTCAGAATAGGAGGAGAAGTAGTGCAATTTAATTCCGTGAAACTGGAGGGATTTCATCTGTTGGTGACAATATCCAGTCATTGTGCCCATTTAACAGAGCCATGGTCCCAGCAACGGCACCTAACCCACCAAAAAGGCTACATCTGAAGAGAGGTGCAATTCAGAAACCTGTGCGACTTGGTGGAGATGTATGTCCAACAAGAAAGTCAACAGAGAGCTGCAGCCATGGCGACAACAAAAGGTACGATCGGGAGATATTTCACAGGTTACCCATGCGTGATAAGGACACTTTGCAGCAGTAACTGGTCTTGCAAATTGTCGTGAAGACGCGCCCACAGGCTGAAACAGAAAGATTATCGTGTCTGTAGCCTGCATTTCAACCAAGATGATTACATTGTCCCAGCAACGGCACCTAACCCACAAAAAAGGCTACATCTGAAGAGAGGTGCCATTCGGAAACCTGTGCGACTTGGTGGAGATGTATGTCCAACAACAAAGTCAAGAGAGAGCTGCAGCCATGGCGACAACAAAAGGTACAATCGGGAGATATTTCACAGGTTACCCATGCGTGATAAGGACACTTTGCAGCAGTAACTGGTCTTGCAAATCGTCGTGAAGACGCCCATCCACAGGCTGAAACAGAAAGATTATCGTGTCTGTAGCCTGCATTTCAACGAAGATGATTACATTGTCCCAGCAACGGCACCTAACCCACAAAAAAGGCTACATCTGAAGAGAGGTGCCATTCGGAAACCTGTGCGACTTGGTGGAGATGTATGTCCAACAAGAAAGTCAACAGAGAGCTGCAGCCATGGCAAAAGTCCATTTGCAACGACTTGTTGGTATCCTGCCATTTTGTACAAGAGACTGAAGAGGCCCATTCAAGTGTCGTTTCACTTAGGACTGAGTCTCGCGTGCTGTTCTTGACGGAAGTTGTGCTGCGCACGTGAACAGGGATAACACGATTTGGAAGACCAGCTTCTGCTGCAAAGTTTCCTTATCACGCATGGGTAACCTGTGAAATATCTCCCGATTACACCTTTTGTTGTCGCCATGGCTGCAGCTCTCTGTTGACTTTCTTGTTGGACATACATCTCCACCAAGTCGCACAGGTTTCCGAATGGCACCTCTCTTCAGATGTAGCCTTTTTTGTGGGTTAGGTGCCGTTGCTGAGAAAATGTAATCATCTTGGTTGAAATGCAGGCTACAGACACGATAATCTTTCTGTTTCAGCCTGTGGGCGCGTCTTCACGACGATTTGCAAGACCAGTTACTGCTGCAAAGTGTCCTTATCACGCATGGGTAACCTGTGAAATATCTCCCGATCGTACCTTTTGTTGTCGCCATGGCTGCAGCTCTCTGTTGACTTTCTTGTTGGACATACATCTCCACCAAGTCGCACAGGTTTCCGAATGGCACCTCTCTTCAGATGTAGCCTTTTTGGTGGGTTAGGTGCCGTTGCTGGGACCATGGCTCTGTTAAATGGGCACAATGACTGGATATTGTCACCAACAGATGAAATCCCTCCAGTTTCACGGAATTAAATTGCACTACTTCTCCTCCTATTCTGACCGCTGGTCCGTGTTCGACAATCGACTAGTGTGGACGTCCAACATGGCGGCGACGAGAAACTACAGCAAGGTACTGCCTATCAAACCTGTTTTATTAATAGACGTTGTGTACACTTACAAAGTTCTCAGTGCCTCGTTTTTAATGTCAGGGCCTTTGTTGTACTACCGATAGAGTGTGGAGTTTCTTCGAGCTGTTTTAATGGTTTAAAAATAGCTTTGTCGTCGTGCTTCGTCTAAGGGCACCTACCACTTCCATTGTTAGCCTTCTGGGGCAAACGATAAAAAATAGTTTAACTCTGAATGCAGCGGGCTGAATAATTTTTGCTCCTCGGTACACATACCAACTCGGGATGATGTTTTAACAGGCAAATTTTCATTTTACACCGAAGTTCTCCTTTAAGACTTAAACGAGATGCATACAAGACACCTTAAACGCTGATGGAGAGAATTAGCAATAGCCTTAAGGAGGAGGCGTATAGACGTAGGACAGAATAGACTGGGGAAACCAGGGTCATGACACAGAACACAAAATTGTATGTAGAGAAGAAATATTTAATTGACAAGATTCAAAATTAAACCAAGGCGGTGCAGGTATTGGACATTAATCCTACAGAACAATTATTCCTACAGAACATAAATACATGTTTATTTATTTATCAGTCACACTCTCAGGGAAAGGTGAAAAACCCAAGTTACCCAAAGAAAAAAACACTCTTGCCAATTCTGTGGGAAAACATTGGGAAGTCTGGGAAAAAAATCCTTTACCAGCACCATTTCAAAATGGCTACTCAGGGTTGGACAGCCAAGAGTGGACATGCTACACCACTGTTAAGATTACAAAGAATGACATAACCATAATGGCCAAACCACTATTAAACTACTGCACCTGGGATAGTTAGCCTGCAGAGATAAAAGAGGTCAGTTAGTTAACAACACTGCATGCAGCCACATCGACGTCCTGCAAGGAGTCAATGAATGCATACCTCGGCACGGAACGGAACCTGAGCGAAAAGTTTGTGATGTACTGAAATGATCAATAACTAACCTATCAACCTATTTAATAAGGGCTAATAAATGGCATCCGATGTGAAATTTGCGGTGAAATATGAAAGGAAATTACTGCAAGACCCCCATAAACACCAGATTAAGCAACTGTGATTGAGAGTGTTTTATAAATGCTACACCGAATAGCCGGGGAGTAAATAATTGGTTTCTATCAGTCAGCAAAGAAAATTGCAGAGCTTTAATAAAAATGTGCCCATCTTTTAACTGTCAGCTTACCGAACAGGCAGCAGAATGAACCGGCAGCAGAACGAAAACGCTTGTGCACATGGGGAAGTACATGTGACCTTGAATGAAAAAAGAACGGCATCGGCCCTAATGATGATGTATTCATATGGGCAACTGGGACGTGTAGGATGTGGAAGCAAACATCGGTTTCTTACGGTTCGCGTCACATTATCCTTTGAATCAAATGCCAAATGATTCAATTAAAACAGCCACGGACATAGAGTCATTGCGCATGCATAAGAAAATAGGAGTAAATCTCTTCAGTTTAATAGCTCACGGGTTAGCTGAGCTACTTCCATTAGTTTGATTTGAATGGCATGTCCTAGAATGAACTGCATTATTAAAACTGTCTATGGAGTTTTGAAGGTTTGTAGCTGGTTGACCCTCAAAAAAAAACCCACCTAGGCAGACTATAGGTTACATCAGAATTAACCCACATGACAACTTCCACACACCAACATGTCCATCCATAGACACATACGTCCATCCCACTGACAAATAAGGTCGGCGAGTAAGCCGAGTTATACTGAAAGTCCCATTTTGCCTGATAGGAAGCTAACCGGAGCTAAGCTTAGGGTGACCAGATTTCCAGAGTCTAAAACCGGGACACTATGTGTGACGTCATGCGCGTGCACATTCTCTTAGGCATTGTCGTGTAGTAGTCTAGTCTGCTATCGAAGAAAACCGTTAAAACACGGCCGCTGTATACTGCAAGATACATTGTAACATTGACTGCGAAGATTTCGCAGAGCGCACCTACCATTGTCACTCACACACCAGTGTTGGGCAAGCTACTTGTAAAATGTAGTGAGCTAAGCTATCAGCTACTCAACCATAAATTAAGCTTCACTACACTAAAGCTACCACCATTACAAATGTAGTGAGCTAAGCTACAAAAATGTGGGGAAAAGTAGTTTACTACATGAGAAGCTACATTGTACCGACATAATGTCCCAGGGATAGCTTATAAGACTAGGAACATTTGTATGGAATAAAATGGTTATAGTTTCTTTAGGAGCCTAGATGCTTATGTCCAAAGTGAATTACAGCACAGGACAGAAACAAAAAAAGATAGGCCTACTTTGTTGTCTGTGTTGTGCATGTGCGTATGTGCCATACTGTGCACTGTGTAAGTGTAGGCCCAGCTGTTTTTTTTATTTATTATTTATTTATTTTCAAACCTCACTTTCAACATTTCTTGAGAGGGTAGTATTTGCTTATGCTGTATTATTTTCATATCCACCTTAGTTTTTTACCATCCCAAAGAAAATATGTAGGAAGGCTAAAAGACAAGTAAAACTGACCACCAGCAAATACTAAATGACTTGCCATATTATTTTCTGTGTATTATTGTACACAAATATGCAATAATGCCACTTGGAAAGTGAAAGCAAAGAGGCGGATATCCCTGGCTTCAGAAAATACTGCCATGAATTCAGACAAATATGAATGATTGGGTTGTGTTAGAATCAGCTGGCTGATAGAAATAGCCTAAGTGGTGGAGGTGAACAATCGTCTGCCGTAGCCTACTTGTCACCTTCACACACTGCATTTGAGCAACAAACTACTAAAAAAACAGTCACTTTGTGTGTCGAGTGTAAATTGCAACCCAGATCCAACAAAAATAGGACAAATAAGCTTACCGATCAATTAATTCAACATGTTATAACCTACGTGCAATATGAACTACGAGCCTGCTGAGTGGCACGGTGCCATCTGAACTCGCCCGTTTCCAAAGACAGCTTACATAACGATGCACTTTGAGAAATGTTTGTCATCTCATTTATTGTTTTCCTTTTCCTAAGACATTTATGCAAGTATCAACTGCATTAGTCTCCTCTTGGAAGCTTTAAAATCCTCGCGTTGTTGTAGCCATTTCCATATCGAAGTGTTGGTCGCCAATAGTTCAAGCAAGTTATCTAGCGGGACCTCTATGTGGATATTATCCGATGTGAGTGATCACGTCGCCGGCCAGCTTACCGTGGCAGCCTGGCTCCCACACGAGTGGGAGCAGCTTGCCCATGATGTTTAACAGACATTCACTTTATTGTGCTCAAAACCATATTGTGATGCAGGTAACTGCTGTTTTCCTCAGGCATGCCCTGAAATGTGTAGCTTTTGTGGACGCTACGTCTCTACTTGACAAAAAAATAGCTTAACTACAGGGACGTTACTCCATAAATAAAGTAGTGACGCTACGGCCAAGCTACTGGGAAATGTAGTTAAACTAGTAGCTTCACTACAAGTAGCGGCGCTACTGCCCATCACTGTCACACACACACACTGACTCTGAATTACTGGAAACTTCATTAGGCTTTAATTTAACAGTTTTGTATATACTATCACTGTAATTTGGGCAGCTTGATGTGGTGTTGGGTGAAAGCCGGGACATTTTTGCGTCCCGACTGGCTTTTGTCGGGACTCGGGACACGCGACTAAAAATCGGGACTGTCCCGGTAAAACCGGGACGTCTGGTCACCCTAGCTAAGCTGCATGTTAGCAACTACGTGAGTTAGCCTGCAACATTTGGCCGCCAATGTACATATCCCAGGATCAATCAGTTATGTTAAAGGAAGATTTCAAAACCAGACGCTGTAAATATATTTAGTAGTAAAAGGTACCAATACCCCACCGAATAAGCGGACCTTATCAAACAGAAGCATTGGTAGCATAGCCGCTAACAACCTTAGCGAAAGCTGCAAAGTAGCACTGACAAGGCAGGTAGCATTACAGCTAACAAACATGAGCTAATCACTGGTAAACACTGTTAGCTGCTCAGCATTTTAGCATAGTTAGGAATTAGTTAGGAATTGAGCGTACCATGTAGGAGGTACAAACTACAGATGCATAGTACACATGTACTCCAAACAATATAAATAGGTGAACGAACTGCCATGCATATCTACATCAACACAGAAGGATATTGTCAGATCAGTAACAGAATAAAAGGAAAAATAAGGCTTGGTACTGAAATGAACAAAGGGCAGGTTAGTTGGAGGTGGCACGGCTCCGGGGAAGGGAGACCTGATACTAGAACCAACTGGAGCTCGGGAGAAATTTTAAAATAGCTGGGCGATTCGGGGTTTAATAGGGAATGTTGGCGTTGGTTGTCAAACAGCGCGCAGAGTGAAATATATTTAGGATCAGCACGGGAGAATGCGAGCAGGAAAAGCGAGCCGGTATTATATATATCCTCTTCTGAATCAGAGATGTCGAATTTAACGAGAGGGAGCTGCGACATAACGATAATTTGCGCAAAGGAAAATGCGTCGAAACGTCGGCACCTGAAGCAGCGAAAAAGGTAAATTAGTCAGGTCATTATAAAGCAGGTGGCGGCCGCTGATTGGTCGGAGACAGCGCCCGTCCCAGCCATTGTCGTCTTCCTGGCAGAACTTTCGCAGGCTTTCATTTTTCAATTGTCACATCATCATGCCATTTGTGCAGATGAAAAAGGCAGTTCCTCATTGCATTAAACAAATTGCAAATGCTTTTGTCCATCCATGCAAATGATTGTGTACAATTCTCAGTTTTTCCGTACATTATCAGTTGCTTTTGTCATGCTAATGAAATGCTTTTTTATGGGAATCTATTAAATAGTCTCACGAAATTGCTCCCAGGTGAATCCAGACTTTCTCTAATGAAGAGAGTTGATCAACCAATGATCAACAGTTTCACATCTCATGAACAATCTACTGGAAAGTATAACCAGAGCACAATACAAAGTTACAATGTCTGACAATGGAAGGACAAGAAATTGGACAACAGCCAAGGAGAGGAAGAGGGGTGAGGCTGCGTGGTGGAGGATTTGGAAGAGGAAGAGGCAGAAGAGGCCGACACATGCACGTTCCTGATGAGATCAGAGTGACACTTGTAGACCATGTTTTGAATCATGGGCTGAGAATGGCTGAAGCGGGGAGAAGGGTGCAGCCAAATGTTGGCAGAACAACTGTGTCCTCAATCATTCAAACTTTCCGCAGAGAGAACAGGTGTGTAATCTAACAGTATATGCTGTATTACATGGAGTTTACTGTATTTAAATATCAGTAATGCCCCATACAAAATTACAGTAGGCTATTCCACTGATGCTCTATACAATGCCACTGTGTCTTCCTCAAATTTGTTTTGGTTTACATTTCTATATATTTTCCCACATGGGACTGCAAGACAAGTACACAGGGGTGGTAGAGGGCGGATTTTCACACCACAACAGGAGATGGCTATCTGCAACATTGTTGTGGAAAACAACGCCATTACACTAAGAGCCCGTCCACACGAAAACATTTTCAGGTCAAAACGGGTAAGTTTGTTTGCGTTTTGGCCTTTCGTCCACACAGCGCCGCTGTTTTGAGTGCCCGAAAACGATACTTTTTGAAAACGGATTCCAGAGTGGAAAAGTCTAACAACGCTGCCGTTGCATTGTTGTGTGGTCAAGCAAAACGCAACTTTTTGAAAACGATTACGTCACCTCCCCTTCATCTTGCACTGCAAATCTCATAACAACAACTTCAGAGTTTTACAAACTGGTTGCTGTCAAATAAATTGTGATTTGATTAGCTTGCAATGTAGGCTTGCTGTTATGCAATTGTTTCTATCCTTTGCCATTAAACTGCCCTCAGTAAAAACACGCATTGCTCAAATCAACATGTGACATGTTTTAAGTGAATAATTGTGCAGTTGTCTCTAGTTCATTTGCAGCTCCCCCGTATCGTTTAGGTGGGTCAATTTAACGACAGTGTCAACAGTGTCAAACTTTTACAAACAGGTTGTTGTGGGATAATTTGGGGTATAAATCGTTTGCAGTGTAGGCTGGGTGTAATGCAACTGTTTTTACCTTCTGATATTGAACTACGGGATGGTTTTTTTTTTATATACATCGCTAGTTCAGCCCAACAAACACATTTCATATGTTATGCTTATTAAATACGGCAACCGTCGCTGCATCCGACACACCTGAACGAAAGCACACATTGCTAAAATCAACATACATTACATGTTTAAAGGGAATTATTGTGCTTCTGTTCATGCCCCTCAAGCTGGGATAGGACAGTTTCCGCAAAAAATGCAATGAAAACATTCCCATCTGGACGTAAATATTTACTGCTCCGTTAGCATGCAAAGAAAAAAAATCCAGGGGCGTTGCCGTGTGGACGGGGTCTAAGAGAGATACAGATTACTATTTTAGAGGACAATGACACGTTTGCAAACATACAAACAGTCAGTATCTCTACCATTGATAGAGTGCTAAAAAAACAGCACATGCGCATGAAACAGCTATACACTGTCCCATTTGAAAGAAATAGTGAGAGGGTAAAGAAGCTGTGCTACCAGTTTGTCCAGGTATAACTTGTATTCCAAAACCATTTATAGATATGCCCTGGTTTGAAAGTCGCTTTGGGTTTAAAAAGCGTCTGCCAAATGCGATGTAATGTAAAGATGTACACTACTACACTACTGTAAGTGTGGCATTTGCACATATGCTATGGCTGAAGAAAAGAAGATGCAATATGTCATATATATTTGAGCTAACTTCCTTTGCAAATGCATGTAATGCAGTAATTCCAATCTTAAATCAATCTTAAAAAGCGCAATATCAGATAATGGTATGCTGACACACATTCCACTAATGGGTCCATACAATACAGAACATCTAGTAACATTCCTAGACACCTTGTAAAGGGATCATATCCTAGGTGGCCCAGCCGAAATATGCCATAATATGGGATAATGTAAGCTTCCACAAGTCTAACCTAATAAGGCAGTGGTTTGCAAACCATAACAGAATGGTGATGAAGTTTTTACCACCATACTCCCCATTCCTCAACCCCATTGAGGAATTTTTCTCAGCCTGGAGGTGGAAGGTGTATGACCGTGAGCCACACATACAAGTAACCCTTCTGGCCGCAATGGATGCAGCATGCTAAGACGTAACAGCAGATTCCTGCAGAGCATGGATTAGGCACTCCAGATAGTATCCACACTGCCTTGCACGGGAGGACATCTGGTGTGACGTGGATGAAATTTGAGGCCTGACAGAAGCTGAAGATCCGGATTAGGATTTAGAATTTGGGGAGATGTTCATATTTTTTGTTTACTTACTGTATGACCTATGTTTATATTTTTGACCTATGTTTACTTGCCTATGTGGGAAAGACCAATAGAGCTTTACGCATTCGAATCTCTGAGCACCGCAGCAATATAAGATGCGGTGACACTTGTAATCCTGTAGCGGCACACTTTCTTTCTGCGGGCCATAGTATATGTACTCTCAGATATACTGGGATAGAGAAGGTAGAGAAGGTAGAGAGGCCTCCTCGGCAATCATGACCGCCTACTTTTACAAAGGGAGACATGCTATATCCATTTCCTCAATACTGTGTCTCCATACGGTTTAAATGAAGAGTTTGACATTAAGCCATTTTTATAACTTGGGCTTACAAAATGTCTACCTTGAGATGATGTATGTGTAAATACTTGTTCTACTAGACTACACCGGTATTGGTGATATGTATTTTTTCACTGCGTGGGTTTTATTCTTTGTCTATATTCTCTTCTTTTTTCCACTTGTGTATTTTCGGGTTATTTAGTGCCTGTGTTTTCTGCTGATTGAGGGTTTTGGAGCAGTGTGTTTTTGTACGACTTGACCTTATGCCCGCCCCTTCCTTGTCTATAAAAGAACTGTCACTCCCAAACACAGACATACACCTACACCTGATGTGCGCGCACTCTGGACGCTACTTACTGTATTTTACCTTTGTTCTGTGCAGTGCTGTCTTTTTTTTTTCTTTACGCACTGCAATGTCAATGTCTGCCAATAAAGAAGTCATTCTGTAAATGTGAATCTTGTCTTTTGCAACAAATCCCACACATATAAATTATATGAGGTCAAATGTACAACACTTGTCATCACACCTAAACCACATTTACATCAAAATGTCCCTTCGAAGTGCACTATTCAATTGCCAACATCACTAATGAATTTGACTGTCTGTAAACAGTGACGCAATGACTAAACATTCTGATGGCACTCACACGTATATTGACAGAAAAACCTGCTTTTGAGGGATGAACTAATGATTTTGAGCAAGAGACTAGCTTTTGCTGGTGATCCACGGTGTTTTTCTATTTGTTCCAACTGTTTTAAGAAATGCACTCGATTTTCTGCAAATTGCAAGAAAGATTCGAAAAATGTACGAAAACGATATAGAAAAACTGTAATATATGGTTTCCATTGACTGCTGGTGACAGGACTCCCAATAATAACAATAGACAACTCATATGACAATTCTGAGAAGCTAGTCTTTCTGTTGAGGTGTCGTAGAACGTTGCTGACAAAAAAAACACAGGTCGGAAAGTATGGCACATTGTAAGACTCACATTCGATGTCGTACCCAACCTTTCGGAATGAGGTACGCTAAAAGTCTGTTGGTCACGACAAATTCGGGGCATAATTGTGCTGATATCATTTAATGTGACCAGGCCATCAGTAATTTGGGTGATTGTTTTGAAATTTAGAGAAGAAAACATATCTTATTTTTTCATACCTCTCCCACAGTCAAGTAGGAAGTGCCAGGAAGTGCGTCTCAGGCTTATCTGCCTTAGCCTGGTAAACCAGCCCCTCCTACTTCATTTCATTTTGTACAGAGGGTCTGGAACAGAGGCCATCAGAAACGATTTGTTGGAGGTGTGAACTCTGCTAAAGTTTAAAAAAAAGTGCCTCTGCCTTTACCCAATCGCTAACACCTGGTCGTCACGTATGCAATTAGCCTACCTACGCACTACAATTAAAATGTAGCACACAAGGTCAGTGTCAGGGCTAACGAACACACCCTCTGTTCGCTGATTGGATCGGTCTTGCTGGGACTTGCTAAATGACCCTCAAGAGATTCCGGTCCAGACCCTCTGTACAAAATGAAATGAAGTACGAGAGGCGGGTTTACCAGGCTATATCTGCCTGACAGTGACCACATATTCTTAGTTTTTTTGGCAGCCGCATTTTTCTGTCCGCTTGTGGTCACTGTGCCCTTATCTCATCAGGATTTGCCTCTGCTTTCTATCTCTGACAAAGATGAGATGCTTTGGTGAAGACCTACAAATATTTCCTGACAAAGTTCATGTGACATGACAACAATAATCTGTGTTTCTGTAGATATGAATAGTGGTTCAAACACCTGTGATACCATATAGATTTCATTAACGCCTGTGTTTGTGAGCATTTGTTCAATGCATATCTTCTACCCTATCTGGTCAATATTGTGTGTTGTGCAGATGTGTTACACATGTTTGTTTCTCACACATATTTCTTGTATGGTGCACTGCTGAGACTTGCAGATGTCTGTACAAAATACACAAAAACCTGACAGATTTTAAACAGGCTCTGCACTAGTATATCTGAATGTGAAAAGTATAAATAGGCTCTCAAATGCAAAGACCTAACACTTATTATAGGCAGTCAAAAACCAGACCATGTTGAAGTTTGCCTGTGTTACAAGCTGCTCTGCTGTGCACTTCACACAAGGTTGCATGATCAACAGCATAAGTGTCTGTCCTACACTGAGACCAGTGCATCATTTGTCTTCAGGTGGGGTGCTTACATCTTGTAATTAACAGGTGTTCCTGCACTCATTTGTGCACTGTTTTGACGTGTTTTGACATATTGTTGGCATATTGCTATCATGAGGCAGCATAAAATTGATGAGAATAACCTAGTGTAAAGACAACAGAGCATATAGCTGTGTGTAGCTAAGTGGTAGGACCATAGAGCTATGTGTAGCTAAATGGTAGGGCATTTGCCTTCAACCCAGGTGGCCCAGGTTTGATTTTCACATGGTTCATAGTTACACTCATCTCAGGGGCAACTGTTGCCTAATGATTAAAGCAGGAATTCAGAAACAGGAATTCATTAAATCCATTTCATCAATACATCTGACAAAAGTCCTCTCACTTTCTGTCTTTTCTTTTATCTGGGTTTTACATTTTCAAATCATTATATGAAACTGCTAATGAATAGTATGAGTTTTTTTTTTTAAAGAAATGCTATGGTTATGTATACAGTAGCATTTTGATAGTCTTTTTATTTTCCTTTTTTACATGATCATGTGTAAAAGCATTATTATTCATCATAATTAAAGCTGCCAACAAAATCATCAATGCAAAGGTGTGACAGGCCTGGGGTAGATCTGTCCTATAAACCCATGCATATAAATTGCAACCAATTATGTCAAATAAATCTCTACTTCAGGGTCCACACAAAGTACAAATGACTGCAGATATATATTTTGACTAATTTGTTTGCTAAACAAATGGTTAAAAATGACTTGTCAGTATCCATAGCAACCTGAGCAATAAATGTTAAGCTCTTTCCTTGCTGGACCTGAGGAAAGATAGATACTTAAGAAGTATGAATTATGAAATGCAGCTCTATCTGCTGCATTTAAAACAAATCTGGCATTTAGTGTAGCATATGGTAATTTGATTATATTCAATGGCAGCACATCTAATATTGTTTTTCCTCAACGAGTCAGAGGCTGTCATCGTATTGGTTTCATATGTTACCACAGATTGTTGACGTAATAGAAAGGCATCTCCACCAGTCAAGAGATGTTCTATAGCAGGTTGTCCAGGTTACTCGGGTTGGGAATAAGCCACCATCCAGAAAGTGGAAAGGATACTGGATTTAATTATTGGTATCTTAGCAACTGCTTGTAGATTTAGCACAGTGCACAGTACAAAAAAAAAAAAAACCATGAATACCTTTGATAACACAAAGAATTTTGATTTCCTTCAACCACAGGAATTTATCATCCTTAATCTAATCATTTTATTTCTTTGTTTGTTTGTTTATTTGTTTATATATTAATTTCAGTCATTTAGTCCTATATTCAGGCAAGGGGATTACTCTAGCCAACAGCAATTTGGGCCATGCAGCCATTATCCTACTGCTGACAGTATTAATGTTTAAATGATTGTGAAACCTGGCAGGAATATGGACTCAATGTTAAAGCTGACATTACCTCTAGGCTTCCCTGCATGTGTAATGAGAGATAATAGTGGCAGTTTTATTATATGAGTAAAACACAGTATCAGTATATACACACCTATGTATCTGGACTTATTTATCAGAAATGGACTCAGATTCTTTTGTGAACAAAAGTGCAAAATAAAAACATGTTAATGAATATTTTACTGTGGGCTTTTGTGACTATCAGCAGTGGTGATCTGAACTATGCAACCTACTGTGCTGTGATTTGGAAAGGATCAGCTTAGTGTGGTACCAAGGCAGGACTGTAGGATATAATGATTTGCTTTTGAACTCTTTGTGTCACCTTTGTGCTCATTTGCTAACATTTTATACCTTCACCTTCTTGACTACTCATTGCAATTCTTAACACCACTTGTCTAGATCTGGTCTGAACTTAGAGCTCTTTATATTCGCTTTCTGTGTGCTACATTTCAGACCATGTATTTGTTTTGTTGATCAAATCAGCAACAGAAGTAGTACCTCCAGCTTATCAGCAATAAGCACCTGCTTAAAGAAGATTATTACATCAAGCTGATGTAAAGGGCAAAAAACTCTTTTTTGATGGGGCAGGATTCTGGAGCTGCACAAGCACGGCCTCTCACGATTAACCACTACTGCCTAAGTTAGACATAGTAGATAATCATTTTTAGACAGTCATTTTTAATTTCTTAATAAATCCTGAAAGTTATGGTGCAGGAAGGAAAAGTGTAAGACTCCAAAACATGTCACCTCTGCTGAGCCAGAGAATCCAACAGCTGTGCATGAAGACACGGGGTGATTCTCAACCCAAATTAAGACTCTTAATAATGTGTATTATATTAATTCTTCCCAAGTTTGTATTATATTGACTCTTCACACACAAAGCTTAAAATCTCAAACCTTTATTTGCTTTAATTTTTAAAAAGTATGTTCATGTTTATTCCCTCAGTAGTTGGTTGTACCTGATTTTGCATCTCACACTGGATTGAAATTAACTTTTCAATAAAGTTCTAAATCATTGAGATGTGCCTTTATTCAAAATTAGCAATAACAAATAAAAGTAACTGCAAAGGTCTTGGGGCGCTGTAGTGGAATTAACCCACATAAACAAGCAGGTGCCCACAGGGACCAGGTTCAGTCCAACCTCCTGTCATTTGCTAATCCCCATCTCTTTCTCAGCCTGACTGCTGTCCTTTTGCAATAATTTAAATATTAGATAGTGTAATAATTGCACAGTTTGGAAGTTGAACACCAATAGATTCACTGCATGCTTTAATATGTATCTCCATATACAGTATGTGACAAAAAAAACTTCAATCCATGCTGCTGTCCATATTATCTAAGCAGCATGATATGTCAACTTGTAGTAAACTTGTAGCCCCCATTTATTTACCGAATTAACATTATGAGTCATTAAAACCTAATAAGCACTGTGCAGCAATGACTGTATTCGAAAACAGACACCTTGTTATTTCAGGCCTACTGCCTACATAGTTACTCTAAGCTGCTTAAGGGTGTCTAATGCACTGTGCGTGGTGCTGGTAAATTAATTTCTCCTTTGATGAAATTAGTGTCAGGTCATTGCCTTGTTTATTGCATAATAGAACCTACATTACCTGGCTGTTTACATAGGTGTTTACACAGATATCCTTCTTTTCTGAAACATGAACTAAGTTTTGTTATTTCTATGACTAATTTGTAGTACATTGCTGAAATAAGGGCAACATTTATGTCTGCGGAAAACTTCTTTCATTTATGATTCTGTCATTTGCTATCTCCCTGCAGATTGAGGATATGCAGTGGCCGAATGGGGAGCAGCAGATCCCCATCTCTGTGTGCAACCTGCCATGCAAAACTGGTGAGCGCAAGAAGATGGTTAAAGGTATGCCATGTTGTTGGCACTGTGAACTCTGTGATGGCTACCAGTACCAGTATGATGAGACAACCTGCAAGCTTTGCGCATACAACATGCGCCCAAACTTAAACCGCACCGGGTGTGAACCTATCCCCATTGTTAAGCTAGAATGGCACTCCCCCTGGGCAGTCATACCCGTCTTCCTGGCCATGCTGGGCATCATAGCCACCATATTTGTCATGGCAACCTTCATCCGCTACAACGACACACCTATCGTTCGAGCCTCTGGACGTGAGTTGAGTTATGTGCTGCTGACTGGAATCTTCCTGTGCTACATCATCACATTCCTCATGATTGCCAAGCCTGACATAGGCGTCTGCTCTTTCCGACGGATCTTTTTAGGCCTGGGCATGTGCATAAGTTATGCTGCTCTGCTAACCAAAACCAACCGAATCTATCGCATCTTTGAAGAAGGCAAAACATCTGTGACACCACCAAAGCTGATCAGTCCCACCTCCCAGCTAGCCATCACTTCCAGCCTTATATCTGTACAGCTCTTGGGGGTCTTCATCTGGTTTGGGGTGGATCCGCCTAATGCTGTAATAGATTATGACGAGCAGAAGACCATAAACCCTGACAGGGCTCGGGGGGTCCTTAAATGTGACATCACAGACCTGCAAATTATCTGCTCACTTGGATACAGCATCTTGCTGATGGTGACATGCACAGTGTATGCAATCAAGACCCGTGGCGTACCTGAGAACTTCAATGAAGCTAAGCCAATTGGTTTCACTATGTACACAACTTGCATAGTTTGGCTTGCCTTCATTCCCATATTCTTTGGCACAGCACAGTCTGCAGAGAAGGTAAGTGCTAAAATTGTTGTGTCTAAAAGCCAACTCTGATTATTAAGTTGATGATGAACATATGAAACCTCTAGGTCATACATTCTTGCCGTTGATAAAAGAAAGCTAAGAATTTTTAAATAAGCCCTCTCTTTCTCCTTTTCTTAATCTCACAGAATATGCACAACAAGCAATTTCATATAATAGGTGATTTAATTCTCCAACAGTTAGTACACCACAGCTTTTTAAAGAAAACTAGGCTTCTAAAGCAACTACTTAAACAGTACACAGGATGTTACCATGTATACCTGCTAAGCATAAAATATGTCAGGCCTGTGTAGCTCGCATCTATCTTTACCTCAGTATACTCCAGGTTTAATAACTGGTCAGTCATTTCTTGCTGTATGTCATAGCTGTGCTATTGGGAATTTTTGTTTTTGATATTAGGAGTATTGATAATAGGAGGTGATGACACTCTCAATGATGGTTTATATAGAAATGCACCAAAAGATGTTTACTTACATGACACTTCTTCAGTTTCCTTAAGAAGTACAGCCTTTGTTGAGCTTTTTTGATTGAGTGCTGTTAACTTCCCATTTCAGAGTGTTGCTGATATAAGAGCCAAGAAATGTAAGTCTGCAAAAGTTATGGGCTGATCAAGAATATTAATAGGGGGAACTGATGTTAGGTCTCCTCCTCAGGTCCACAACTAATTCCTTCGTTTCTGCTGTGTTGAACAGCAGCTTGTTGTTGCACCAATCTGCATCCCAATTCACCTCTTTGCAGTTTTGAGACTCGTCATTGTCATTAATTACGCCAATGATGGTGGTGTCATCTGCATACTTGAAAAACTTGTCTGAGTGGTGGTGAGATCTCAAGTCATTAGTGTAGTTGGAGAAAGGCAGAGGAGATAGCACACAACCTTGTGGTCATAGGGCCAGTGTTAATGGTCATGGGGCGTGACATGGTGTTGTTGACTCTGATGGTTTGAACTCTGTTTCTTAAAAAGTCCAAAATCCAGTGACATAGGGCTGATTTAATACCCATGACTTGGAGCATATCAAATAGCTTGAGAGAATCAATTGTATTGAATGTCAAGCTGAAGTCTATGAACAATATACGC
This sequence comes from Coilia nasus, assembly GCA_027475355.1. Lineage (NCBI taxonomy): Eukaryota > Metazoa > Chordata > Actinopteri > Clupeiformes > Engraulidae > Coilia > Coilia nasus. Next base: position 2,232,084 of record CM050211.1, read on the forward strand.
ACAAAGGTGTTGCTAGATTCCAGATGTTGCAGACTGAAGTGGACAGCCCTGCTGATGGAATCCTTGACAGATCTGTTTGCCTGGTAAGCAAACTGATGAGTGGTAATACACAGGTCTGTAGATGGGACAATATCAGACGTTCAAAAACCATCATAGCCACTGAGGCAAGTCCAACTGACCTAAAATCGTTGAGACCTGTCGTTTTAGCTGAGTTAGGGATAGGGATGATGACAGATTTTTTTAAAGCACTGTGGAACTGTACACTGACGTAGAAAGGGGTTGAAAATCTCGGTGAACACAGGTGCCCATTTATCTGCATAGTACCTGAACATAGCTGGGGAGAGTTGATCTGGTCCTGCTGGATGACAAAAGGAGGAATGGGAGAAGGAGGGGGGAGGGGAAGAGTGCCAATGACTGACTGTCCTCAAACCGGGCATAAAATTTAAAACCAAATGCTTGTTTTAGGATTTAAAATGTGCTTAAACATTGTTCTCAGCTTTGAAAGCAGTTGACATAATTGACATAATAAGCTTTGTGCTACAGACATTATCAATACATTTCTGCATGTTAGCTCCACCTCAGGCCCTTACTTAAACATGTAAGAGCTCACTAATACTCCTCTTCGGTCTGTCCCAAATGTTACCTCTGTCTCTAACCCAGATACTTTTGCAGAGCTCAAATGGTAGTTGAGTATGTTCTGTTCTGGAGTGAAGTTAGCCCTAATTGTGTATAATTGTGCCAAAGTTGGAACATCTTGCTAGAATACTTCGCCGATTGCTGTAGGGATTTTCCACTGTTTTCTTGTAGAACTTTTCTTGTAGAAATATTCCCAATACTGGCACATACAACTTCCTACTGTAGGTCTTTGTTGGTTGTCACTCACCTGGATTTGTATTTACAAAGAACCGTCTGGGTGGTGGTCAGACAGATGTGGATTTCAGCTACCATGACAGCTAAAGCTTGCAGGGTCTTAGAGAGGTTGCTGAGGTGGGTCAGGCAGTCATGGATGAAGTTACTGAACATCAAAACTGCTGGATCTGGGCAAGAAGCCACATACTTTGCTGCTCTGCATTTAGTTCCCTACCTGTAGTCTGGTTTATAGACCTACTGTATACACAGAAACTAGTGAAGTCAAACAGAAAGTTCAACAGTCTCTGAATTTTTTTTTTTTATGTCATTATATTTTAGTAGACATTGCAGTCAGCTCACCTTACCATTTAACAATATCTATCTTGGAGGAGAACTTTATTTTTAATTCTAACTATTTACAGTGATTACTCCAGGCTCACCTACATGCCCTAATAACACTTTGATAAACCATGAGACAGTGCACAAATAATATCGTTAACAAAATTGGACAATGGACATTGGACAAATTAGGCAACATTGGGCAGATTTTTGTTTTTTGACGGACAGGGGGATGGACAGACAAATATAGACAGTGGGCTGGCAGACGCTAACAGACAGATTAATGGACAGTCAAACAGATACTGATGATAGACAGACAGTAGCTAATATACAGACAAACAGATCAACAGATTAACAGATGGAAAAATCAGATAGGTGGGTAGGGAGACAAGTAGACAGCTCAGCAGATAGGTGGATAAATACATACATATAACAGGAAAATATGTAGTACTAATAGGTGAGTGAAAGGTCTACAGCTGTTTGTGTGTGCATGTGAGTGTAATTGGGTGTGTGTGTGCAAGGAAACAGAGAGGGAAGGAGAAGGGATTGTTTATATCAGCATAATCACCGTGGGGGGTAAACGTTGAGTATAGGTGTTGTAGGGGGTGTAAGTGGCACAGTTATTGCTAATTTTGAAGAAAGGTTATCAAAGGGTTCCAGATGTCTTTGAGGGCTGATGTATTGTTATTGTTCTGAATTGTACATGTATTGTTCTTGCTGTCAACTCTCTCCACATCTTGTTTTGTCACATCTTACCCACAAAGAAGACTTCCAGCTTTCCTTGGTTGCACAGGCGCACATACAATATTTCCTTCTCCAATACAGCTGTGTTGGTAGATCCGTCTGACAGAATGGACAGGAATTTTGAGTTTCTGCTAACTTGGTCTGAAGTGTCCCCTTTTCAAATGCAGTTATGTGCTTTATGAACACCCTGGCTTGTTCCCTATTTGTGTAGGTGCTCCCAGTGCTAATGCCCTTTTTGTCATCCCATCTAGAAAACAAAAAATAACTAAGTTAAAGTTCATGGCTGCGTTTCCCGATAACGACGGATCTTAGGCTTACGAGACTTAGGGTGTATTCAGACCAGGAAAGTCCGATAGTTCACTTGCTTGGTCCGAACCAAATGTTTTTCATTTTGGTGCGGTTCACATTCACACTGTACATTTTAGCAAGCGGACCAAAATATGTCAACAAAGCCACGCGCTCTGAGCTAGTTCAGCTACTGGTCAGCAATGACACGCGCAACAAACACAACCCGGTAGGTTAAAAATATGAGCTCCTGTTACTTACTGTATACATCTATGTTGTTAATTTGTAATTGCTGTCAGTCTTTATAAATCTCTTCATGGGCAAATGGAGACTAACCAGAAAGATGTTAAAAACTGTTTATCGACTGTTTCTTTTTATATATTGGATTTGTTACGATGAAATGTTAGGTACATGAAATGACAGTTATAGCCAAAGAATGTTCACCGGTTAACGTCTTTTTGAGATCTGTTTAACAGCTGTCATACATAACAAATAGTGATTTGACTTTATTTTGACACACAGGAGCAAAAACGTGAATAGCTACCGCATTGAAATCTTTTGTATACTGTCTTGCTTGCCAGGTATGTTAATAATATGAATTAGATGTAATCAGTTAAAAACGAGTTCAAGCGAAATGTAAATCTTTAGTGAATGCCATAAACCATCAAAATAGAATAGAAGTTAGTCCCTTTTAAAAAAAACTATACGATCACAAAAAATGTTGAATACTGAATACTTGTACTGTCGGAGATTGCGTTGTGCTGGTGATGGTTGCGGAGCAAGAACGTGAATAGCTACCGCATTGAAATCTTTTGTATACGGTCTTGCTTGCCAGTTGAATAAACCAGTGCACCACGGCAAACGACGGAAGCTCACGAGGTAGAAAACAGCAAAAAGTTCGCATTAGGTCCGGTCTGCTTTCACATCTCCAAAAGATCCGCACCAGGACTCCTTTGTTCCGGACCGAGTCCGACCTTTCAGCTCGGTCTCGGTCCGCTTGTTTGGTCCGGACCAGAGTTCGGTGGTTTGTATTCAGACCATTCCAGAAGGTCCGGACCAAGTGAAATTTGGTTCGTTTGGTCCTTTGGTTCGGACCAAACAACGTATGTGTGAATACGCCCTTAGCTTACGAGCGTTCTTACATTTTGTACGGTCTGTTTTCGAACATGATTGTAGCATGAACGCGCTTGTTGTATGTTTCCTGCACACGATCAAAATAAGCCCACTTACTGTAACTGTCCTTGTGCGACTGTGCTAAAGGCGCTGGATATTTGAAAGCATCGGGAAACAAGACAATGGAGACATAAAGACAGTATGCCTACAAGAAATGAAGACTGTGTTTGATAGATTTTAAGATAGCAGCAGTGTGATAAGGCAAATTAAGCCGTACAGTATGAGCCTACTGTCATTGTGTAGTGATTTTCAACAGATTCAAGGCCTTGACAGCCACACTATCCCTGCTGTTTTTAAATGCTGCCCGTCAATAATGCCTTTGTCACTCCCTTTTTGTTATGCCCATGTCATGTTCCAAGCTTTTTTTTTTGGCGGACTTTATATTGTGTCTGGGTTCTTTTTTTCTTAGTTGCCTCGAAACGCTCCTGTTCATGAAATGCCTATAGAAATCACATGTAGGATCACCGTTTCATTATGCCCAATTTTACTATCAAGTTGACGTATGTTCCTGGCTGCAGTCATATTGATTTGATTCCAGGCCCTTGCGTAATTTAGGCTACTTCTTTATTTCCGTTGGTCTGCTGTGTCAGCTACATGATGTCATGGTAGTCATATGGTATGTGTATAATGTGTTATGACAACATCTTCAGGCGCACGTAGCCTATTTTCACTTCACATTCTCTGGGTGTCTCCACTGTGCCACACCAGTTAAGATCAATCATAGTGCTCTACGATTACTCCGGACCACACATAGAGTTAAGAGTGATCTCACGATGGTTCTTGGCCAAAGAATGTTTCGGGAAACGGTCCGTAAACTCTACGACTAGTGGTGGGCATAGATAAAAAAATTTAATCTAGATTAATCTAGATTAATCATAAAATTAATCTAGATTAAAATGGCTCATTTGAATTCTGCCGAAGGCATTCAGAATATGTGTGCTACCTAAATAAAGTAAGTCTTTGAGAACGGGTTTCTTAAGCCAGGTGGCACAGTAGACCAGGGGCTCATCTCCTGTTTCCAAAATGCATCACTAACTGCTTGAAAAAGCTGTTCTACTTTGATACTTGGTGATGGAAATAAATCATGTTCAATAAAATGTACTTGTGTTTACTAGCTGTTTATTTAGTTAAACATGAACTAAATGAAACATGAAACATGGATTTTGAACTGTAAGCCTACATAAGAAGTTGTGATGAACTGTTTACAGTCAGTAGCTTTGTGTCAATCAGTCCAAGCTCTATTTCTCCTTCTTCCACCAGTCACTTAGGCAGACCAGCTTGTTCACATTTTCTGGTGGCAAAGTAGATCTCCTTTTCTGCACAATATGGCCTGGTAAAGAAAAAAGTCTCTCGCATGGGACAGTTGTGGCAGGAGTCCCCTTCAGTGCAATTCGGCTAAGTATACATCCGCATTAAAATATAGAGGTAGGGTATACATCCGCGCTAAAATATCAAGGTGAAAGCAGAAAGTGTTGAGGAAGGGAGCCGTTTGCTTCCGTGTTCTATTTTCGCAAGGGGGAGGGGGGAATCCCCCTTTATGCAGTGCAGAGCAGATTCTAGGTTCGTTTTACTGAAATGAATGGGACACATGTCGAGTTTAACTAATAAATTGGTCATTACGTTTTTCTGGAGTTGTTAAGGGTGTCACAATCTGCAACTATCATGTGTCACAATCTGCAACTATTTGTAATAATTTCAAGCCTAATAGTGTAAGTTGTTACTGTTTGGATTTTGAGAAAATTAGCTTTATTTCAGGTCAGGCAGCAACCACTTACTATGTGGTTGTTAGCGCGCTAACGCTAGCGAACTACGCTAACGTAATGTTTTGAATTGAAAGCTGTCACTAACACCCACCTAGATACTGTTACTGGTTATAGTGTAAGCAGACAAAGTAATATAAAGTTATAGGGCTACAGCAATGTATTAAATTCAAGGTGAGCCCAATCGCTGTTAGCGTTTAGCACATGATGTTGTTATAGTTACTACTATTCACTTGAATGAGCTAGAGCTAGTTCGTTAGCTTGCTAGCTCGCTTTACAGACACACTAAATTATTTTCTAAGAGTTCGAAATAGGAATTTCTTGGCATTTTGGTCCCATAGTAACGTATTATGTTGGCTTATCTTTGTAGAATCTAAGATCTTTGGTGAAAGTCATCATAGTTTGTGTAGTATAGACCCAGCTCCCAACCCAACTTTGAGAATAGATTAACGGCGATATTTTTTTTATCGCGCTATAAGAGTCTCGCGTTAACGCAGCACGTTAACGCCGATAACGGCCCGCCTCTATCTACGACTCTACGAAGTGGGAAGTTGAGTACTACTTGGGCTTAAGTACTACTTAACATCGCTCGTAGTGCTTTCGGGAAATGCAGCCCAGAATAGCAATGTGAAAGGAAGGCGTGTTTTGGACCCATGCTGTATGAGGCCGGGTTCAGTAGGAGCCACCAGTATTGGTGGGCGTGTACAGTAACGTGTTATGACCCGTCCACCGGAGGCCAATTAACCTGTCTGCAAGATTTTTATTCAATTTTTCAAAACAACGATGGTGGGACACACAGAGGAGTTGTCGCTGGCTCTTTGTACAACCATTCAAGCGCAAATTAAGTGCATGTACATGTTACTGTACTGCACATTGATTGCAAACATATGCAAAGAATACAAAGACATTTGGTGACGAATTATCGTAGCTATTTGTTGGCATACACTGTAACATCAACATATGATAAAAACTAGCGCTATCATCAGTTTACTCTTTCCACCCATTTTCGCCCACGGTTAAAAAGTACACAACACGTAGGGTGAAGATGCGCTGCGAAGGGGCAAAAGGGGTCTTTCTGGGGATATTTGTAGTCACATATTTCTGGATATTTACAATATATGGAGATAATGTATTAATTGATGCGCTCTGGAAATGTTTTCTCAATGCTAGTAAACGGTAGTGCTATCATCATACCGTTTAATCCTCTACAGTTTTAAAACATTGTTCTCTGTCTACCCATTTTCACCCACAGTTAAAAAGCACACAACACAATGACTTTTCTATCAAAATGTGCTGTTTACTGAACATAAAATGATGTATACATCGGCATTGCGACCATGTCCATTGTCTTGTTGTTTTGTGTTTTTAAAAGAATGTTCCCCGTGAACTCTAGGTTTAAAATGACACCGCGGCAACCAGGGTAACAGGAAGCGAACTCGCAATTTGTTTTTAATTTAAAATTAAGCATTTGGACTTTTGGCTCAGCCTTTATCATTAAAATACATTCCAAATCACTAATATCAATTCTTCACATTCACATGATGAAGCCACCAGTCCACGTACAGTGGGTGCTACTTCGGTTTGCTTGGTCTAATCTGTGAATCTCGTGTTACAGCATTTTGTGTGAGAAGTTGCAATGTACCCAAACAACCATCAGGTGGCACTTGGAAGCTCTGTCTTCATAACACAATGCATCTCACATTCTGGTATTTCCACACAGTGCTGCCAACAAAACGGAGCAAAATGACACAATTTACTGCTACTTTAAGGCATAGTGTCACGGGGTGACCATGTTTAGTGGGGGAGGAACTAAGGGGATGCAAGTGGTAGCTAGGGGTTGTAAGTTCAGTGTAGGACGCAGTGACTTGTAAACAAACCAGCGTGGGTCGTTTGCAACTGGAATTCTACTCAGCTAAACGCGTTGATTACATCACGTGTATGATTGGTGACTATGGGCTGTGGAGAGCTTTATATGCTAGAGAAACAGGCAGTATAGAGAGTGATGGTGAGGGGAGAAGAACAGCAGCAAAGATGCCAATTTAACAAGAGAAGAGCAACTGGAAAAAGCTTACCGGCCAGCTACGCTATGCTAAGCTAAGTTAAGTTAAGTGCCTTTACATGGATTTGCATGTGACTGTGAAAACGGACTGAGAAACGGCAATTCCACACACTCATCATACCAACAGTTTCCACATTTCAACATCACTTGAATTCACCGCTCTTGGAACTGTGCCAGCGCTTGACATGGAATCCTTGCTACTGTTCCCGTGCTTTAAGTGTGTGGTGTATAAGTTTCTTGGCACCTCCTTTTTTGTGCATGTGTATGTGAGCGTTCACTTTAAGTATATTAGCAACTATTTTTGCTGTATTTGCAGTAGTTCACTATCGTAGTGGAGGTGTATTGTGTGTGAGTGCACCCCTCAACTTGTGTGTTTGTAACCAGCCCTGACAAGCAGCGCCCCAGTGTGCAAGGGCACGATTACGGGTGCAGCCTGGTTATCTGTGTTGGAGTCCTGTACCCCCACCCTTGTGCACCAGCTGTTCCAGCCCCACCTGCAGTGGAGTCCTGTACACCCCCTGCCCCATCCCTCCCCCATCTTTTTTTAGAATCATTTAATAAAAGGTTTTACCTTTTTTAACTGTACTCTGTTCTTGACTTTGTGTTGCTCCTCAGTGGAAAATGGTAAAGCAGCGGGAGCATTTAGCGTCCCCTGCCTGTGACAATAACAATGACAGAAATGGATCATTTTAATGCTATTTAGATCAATAAAGGCTTTTTGTACATTAAATTACAATTTTTATCAGCCAAATATGAACCAGGTCATCTATATTGCATTACTTTTGTTTACCAATGGCAACAGTTGCTAAAGTAAGAAAAGTCTTCTTATGTAGCCCTAGCAGTTTCTGAGTGAGTAGGAGCTTTTAGCACCCAAGGGACAGGGCCAGGGCATTGAAACTATTGGTCGACGCCCACTTCCAACTAAAGCAATTTCTGTGAAATTTTAACGAGCGAATCCAAACGAACTCGTCATAGGCCATTCATGTGAATCTCACCATAATATGGTATCTGGTATTATCACCATATGGTATTATCACCATAATATGGTGTTATCTACAGATAATGCTGACAAAAAGTTATCAAAGGATTTATCTTGAGATAAACTGTTTCAAAGTTACATGTCAATGAACATTTACCATGCAGCTTAAAATTTTTCAAAAGTCCATATCTTTGCTTCTAATTGTGCAAATGTGGTCAAAGTTGACATGGCAACTCTAAACAGCTTTCTTTTCATTTGCACTAAATTTTGTGACATTTTGTCATAGGGGACGATGTTTATCGTCGAAGCTAGGTGTCGAAAAACAGTTTTTGTTAAATAACTCGTCAACAACTTTGCCCAAGACAACGATTTTGTATTAGTATGCCGGTGTTACAGAGGCGTATCGACCCAGCCCATAAACACTCACTTGAAGCATAGCGCCACCTAGTGATAAGGGTAAATGCAAAAACTGGAATTTTGAGTTGCCAATATCTTGGACCAAGAAGGTGGGAACTGCACAAAGTATATCATGCACGATCAGCACAAAGACCTCTAAAAGCACAGTACATGCCATAAAATTGGGCCCATAGAGGGTGCTGTAATTGTACAAAGTCTCATTTTGCCTATTCCTTTCAGAAATCACTCCTACACACTACACAAACACACACAATGTCATTTATTAAAAATCCACAACCATGCCCACTTCTAGGAAATAATTTCCACAAAAATTCTCACCTGACAACACTGCTCTACCACACTCTCATCATACCAATAGTTCCCACATTTCAACACACTATGCGGTACATCTAGCTTCAACAAGGATCGATAATATCAACATAGATAGATAGCCTGCATGTCTTTTCATGGCATCTGCATGTCCACTGAGCAGAAGAGGGGAGGGGAAGGGTTACAGCAGTGATAAGTTGTGAGTGTGCTGTGAATGCTGCTGATGTGTGAATGTGTATGTAATGTGTGAAATTACACCAGCAATACAACATAAATAAATTTGATGTTCACAATCGGTGAGAGGATTATGATTGATTAAACATCTTCTGATTATATAAAAAATGGTTATTACTGCTTCTGGTGTGTGTAAAGGGGGGAGGGGTTGTGGCAGCAATGGAATTTAACACTGTCACAGGCATTAAGACAAGAAGAGGGTGAGGGTATTTTTCTGTAGGGAGGTGTGTGTGTGTGTGTGTTATGAAGCTGTCAGCTGATGAGGACATCAAACAAGCAGTATCACACACACAGGCATGTTCCCATACACACACACACAAATACACATCGCCATGACACGTATTTACTCCATGGCTTTTAGTGAGCTGAACAAGGCAAGGAGTGATATCACATCATGCTGGTGGCACAGGTGATTATAGCCTAATTAATCCAAACAAACTACAGAGTAGAGTAGTGATGCGCGGGTCGATCCAAAGCCTCATTTCCTCATTTTCTCTTCCCCACTCAGTCTCACATTAACGCAGGCAGCACATCCTATAGCCTCCAATTAGTTTTCCACTAATTGATATCCGTACAGTTTTTGTTTGTGTCATGATGAAACATTCCCAGTGTTGGTGCGGTAAATGTTCCATTTCATTGCCAACTTCTAATGCACATATCTTACAGTGCTGTCCAAACCAATCAGTTCGTAAGTTTGTAGAAATGAGTATAATACTGCTGTTCAAAATGTTAAACTTTGAAGTCATGGCATATGGCTTTAACAAGGAAAACAAGATGACGTGAATTTGCTTTTTAAACATTTTGACAGCTGTATTGTCACTCTCTGGACATCGATTTAATTTCACTGCAGGATTACGAGGTATTGGCACGTTTACAGTCAACTAAATAATGCAAGTTTCGTCATGGGTAAGTCAACCTTTGCAGATCTTTACTTTAGCCGAAATGTCAGTGTTTATGCGGCCCCTAGCGGCTGCAGTTGTACTGACATTTCATGTGACTACGTGAATCACGGATTGCGTGAGTGAAACGAGCATTTTGAATTAGTACCCACTGTGTAGCATTTAAATTAAAAACAAATTCCGAACTCACGTTAGGTGAGTTATACATAATTTACATGAAATTTGTATGCTGCACATGAAAATGTTCCTCCACCCCGATAGCCTCCATTAATCAATGAAAGAAAATAGGCAAAAAACAAGTACTAGGCCAACAAAGTGATGTAAGTTTGCTAAGTAGGAAAAGCCATGCCACAGTTGTGATTACCAGTCTCATTGCAGCACACATTCCCTTAGCAAAATATACATAAGTATGTGTGTTTGACATTTAAATCTTCTATTTGGTGTGCTACAAGTGAATAAGCTTTGAATGATTGTAGCCTGTGACTAGCACAGCATTCTCCCTGCTCCATCTCCTCCACCAAACTAGAACAGCCTGTAACAGGAGCACTATAGCATTTTTTTTTCACTAAAACCGTCTCACAGGTCATTCATTAATACTAGAGACCACCGCAAAATGAATGAAAAAACGATGCAGTGAGACCTTTAAAGTGGATCCTATATTGAATGGGCAACCAGTGAAGAGAGGCTAGGATAGGTGTAAGGTTTATTTTTGGTACTAGTCACCCTTCTTGCTAAGGCATTCTGGACAAACTGAAGGAGAGAGATGAGATATTGAGGTAGCCCCAGGTAGACTGAATTACAGTAATCAAGTCGTGATGTAATATAGACATGACGTGACGCATCTAAATTAGGCCTCCAAAAGCTATGCACCAGAAGTCTAAAAGGTGAATTATAACCTAAAATGGTTGAAACAATAATAATAATTTAAGGCTTGTAATTAACAATCACTGCGTGGCCATTAAGAATTCATAAATTCATATAGCCTACTGTATTGTTAATCTCTGCCTCGCTGTTTTAGTAGCCCATTATCCTTTCATTTTACGTATGATTGTGATTTGTGACCAGTCCTTCTGTGTGACGGAAACACATGATATTTATCTTTCTTCTTCATCATTCTTTGTGGTAACTCCACTTGAAATCAGCATTCACAGCATTGGCCTTTGGACATGAGAGACTGTGTGCTTATCGAATCCACGGGTAACTCACAAAAGTAGACGCAGTTCTGACTCTTGTGCTGCTGAACACCAAGCGTAGCTGCTTGACTGTGGGCCTGATCTATCCTTACCTTACCAAACACCTTTAATTTCATGGTTGCAACTATGTGTGATTTAGAATTCTTGTGTCTCTTAATTGCCTTTCCCAAATTGATCAAATCAGAATAATCGCATGAAACCCAGGGATTGCCAGCTGCCGCTGTCCTCTCAAACAGCAAGCATGCAGAACAGCTTTGCTGTAGTCGTGCTAGCAGTCAACCACTCGGTTTTAATAAAGTGTTCTGACTTTATTGGTGTTTTTTTTTTAACAATTACAACATCTGGCGTAGGCCGCCCCTTCTCCGTTACCTGAAGTTGTTGCTCAAATGGCAACTACGTGAAATCGTTTTGCAAGAAAAATCAATGTTGTTCTCCATTGTAATAACTCTTGGCACTGTCACTGAATGACTGAAGCCCTGGCTGAGAGTACGAGCTTTCTCATTTGGAAAAAAATGTATATATGCATATCTGTTACTGATTGGTGAACAACTTTGGGCGGGTTTATTAGATGAATTGGGTGACCAGAGCGAGTTTTGAATCCACTGAGACTCTATGTCGACAATATAGGGAGAAGTGTTTTAGTTGATTTAATAGCGGAAGATGACAGGAAGAGCTAAAACCCTAAAAAAAACAGATAAACCCGGAGCAAAGTGCGAACAAGCAGGGGCTACCTCCAGTATCAGATTCTGCCACCTCACTCCGGCTAGCAATGGAGGGACTCCGCGAGAAGATCCAGGCTCTACGGAGCAACCTCAAGAACAACCTCAAGACAGAACTATGGTCGTTTAAAGAAGATATAACAACACAGATGAAGCATAAGGCGACAGAGCTGAGAGAGGATATCGATCAGAAGTTCACCACTGTCTCTAAGGACATGCGAGAACATAACGAAAGAATCGATGCTAATCGGGCTAGAACAGAGGAAACAGAGACTTGGACCACTGAGGCAAATACGGTAATCACAGAATTGCTGAGGGAACGTCGCATAATGATTGAAAAGCTGGACGATCTGGAGTCACGGTTGAGGGCGAAATAATCTGAGGATCTGAGGATACTGAACAAAGTGGACAAACTCTAGATTTTATAAAGCAATGGTTGAATACTGAACCTATCGGTTGGCACAGATCTCCAGATACAGCGAGCACACAGAGCCCTGACTGCAAAACCTACAGTGGATAAACCTCCCAGGTCAATAATTGTCAATTTCCAGCAGTACAACACGAAGGAGCTTGTTTTGTCCCGAGCATGGGATAAGAAAGATATCAAAATAGGGGACAGTCGGATATACTTTGATCACGATTACAGTGCAGGTGCATAAGCTTCAAGACACCGTTCACATAAATGCACATACACTTGGCCCAATGGAAAGAAAACCTACAAAAATGCGCAGGAGGCAACAGCTGACCTACGACGAAGAGGAGTTGAAGTTGACAGCCCACTGGAGGAACAGACGGATGATACATTACTGGGGCGACTGCGTGCGACATCTTTTTCATCCTGGAAACGTGTTGAGGGCGGATAAGCAGCGGCTGCGCGAAAACAAACGGGACGAAGGCTCCAGGAGTTTCGACACTCCAGAGATGGAGGTGACGTACACAGAGAGAATTTAGTTTTTTTTTAAGGTAAAATAGAGAAAATGGGTTATTGGACTATTGGTCTGGCTTGGTATTGGACTATTGGTTTTGCAACTGTTCATTCAATGTTTATGTTTGTTCAAGTGTTGGCCTAAATAGGGTGTTACATTCAATAATAATTTAATTTTTCATGATAAGCACAGCATTACTTGAAGAACTAAAGATTATATTTATTAATGTAAATGGTCTAGGAAACCCAGTCAAACGAGCTATGGTAATGAGAAAACTTAAAAAGGAAAGGCTACAAATATGCTTTCTACAGGAAACTCACATGTCGAAAACTGAACATGAGAAACTGAAAAGGTTTGGATTTAGAAAATCATATTATAATTCATACACAAACACACGTCAGAGAGGCGTAGCGATCCTAATATCAAACCCAACCCCATTTGAATGCATTAAGGAAATAAAGGACATAGAGGGGAGGTACATTATAGTTAAGGGGAGAATTGAACAGACCACAGTGACACTGGTGAATGTATATGCACCACCAGATGCAGACAAGGCTTGCTTTAAATCTCTGTTTGATACTATAGCACTAGAAACGGAAGGAATCTGTATTTGTGGGGGTGATTTCAATGTGATTCTTAACTATGGTCTTGACACAACAAGTAAGAAAAGTAGTAAACAACATATTTCAAATCTCTTAAACAATACATTAGAGGAAATGGGTCTCTTTGATGTCTGGAGGGACCTTCACCCCCTCGAAAAAGACTATAGTCATTTTTCAGCAACACACTCTGTCTACTCCAGAATAGATTATTTTTTCATGCAAAAAGAAGACAGGGATAGAATTAAAAATTGTGCAATAGGTGTGACAGATGTATCTGATCACAGTGCTTTATATTTAACAGTCTGTCTACGAGGCAGAAGAAGAGACACCTTGTGGAGACTTAATGTAGGAATATTAAACAATGAGGCCATAACTAATCAGATCCAGACAGAAATAGAAAATTATCTTCAAGATAATGACAACGATGAAACAGACCCAATAATGCTTTGGGACGCCCTAAAGGCAGTATTGCGAGGTAAACTGATAGCAATCTCTAGCAGCCTTAAGAAAGCAAAGGTGGCATATTACCAATCCCTTCTTACTGAACTAAAGACCATAGAAAATAGTCATAAATTAAAACCAGACGATGAAAAGCTACAGAAGCTGAAGGAAATCAGACATAAAATAACTGAACACTTACAGCAAGAAGTAGAAATAAATCAGAATCAGAATCAGCTTTATTGGCCAAGTATACTTACATATACAAGGAATTTGACTCCGGCAGATGTTAGCTCTCTATACACATAACACAGAACGTAATACAATACAATAAATACAATAGACTAAACAAGTATGTGTACTTGTATTGCACAGTAGGGACAACAATATACAATATACAATATACAGTAGGGACAACAATATACAATATACAATATACATACAGGCACCCAATATGGGCAATAATGAACAAGTAGGCACATGGTGTTACAGTGGGTTAAAGAACCGGTATGACAATATACCAATAAGGCGAATAAGGGGGGGGGGGCACAAAAAGAGTCCTGAGTTGCTGGGCAGGGGACACCTAGGTAAGTCTTTGCTTGTGTCATGTGCAAGAGAAGCGCTGGGGAGGGGGGGAATACAAGAGCATAACAGTAAGCATATACACATGTGCATGTATGTATGTATGCATGTGTAGTTCAGCTGTTCAGTAGGGTGATGGCAGTGGGGAAGAAGCTGTTTTTGTAAGATATTTGAAACAATCCTACTACGAAACGGGCCCGAAAGCAGCTAAATTATTGGCCAGAAAGTTGCGTAAGCAACAAGCAGAAAGGTTGATCTATAAAATAAAAGACCCCTCCTCTAATAAATTTAAATATGAGTCAAGAGAAATTGAAAATGTATTTAGGAATTACTATGTAGATCTCTACTCACAGAAAACTGATATTAATAAAAGAGAAACTAAAACCTTTTTGGATAATCTGGACCTACCATCTATAGGTAGGAACCAAAATGCAGAAATAGTCTCACAGATAACCACTGCCGAAATTACAAGTGCTATAGGAAATTTAAAGACATCAAAGTCATCAGGTAGCGATGGTTTTCCATCAGAGTGGTATAAAGAATTTAATAAAGTCTTTTCCCCTGTTCTTCTCACTACTTTTAATTTGATCTTACAAGAAAATTGTATACCTCCATCATGGAAGCAAGCAATTGTAACAGTACGTCCTAAAGCCAAAAAGGATATAGAATTATGTGAAAACTATAGGCCAATATCAATTCTTAATATTGATTATAAATTATATACCTCCATATTAGCTCAACTGGTCAATATTAGAAGAACACTACTTTTAATAAACAGAATTAACAAATACAAACTACCAACAGCATTAATTAGCCTAGATGCAATGATGTCTTTTGACATGGTATCCTGGGAGTTTGTCTATATGACCTTGGAAAAATTTGGATTTAAAAAGAAAAGCATACAATGTATTAGAGCAATATACAACGAACCTTCAGCCAGGATAAAGATTAATGGCTCTTTGTCAAGTAAATTTACTCTGGAGAGAGGAACCAGACAGGGATGCTGTTTAAGCCCCATCTTATTTGCTATTTACATAGAACCCTTAGCCCAAATGATTAGGGAAGATACATTACTGAACGGAGTGGAAATTAACAATAAAAATCATGTGATTAGCCTTTTCGCAGATGATGTGTTAATATATCTGAATGATCCAGTTAATCATTTTGATAGGCTCTTTCAAAATTTGAAGAAATTTGGTGATTACTCTGGATATAGACTCAACATGTCAAAGACTCAGGTACTTCTGTTCCACACCATCCCCTCACCAGAACTCAAAGAACATAAACTAAATTGGGGAGCAAAATCGATCAAGTACCTTGGAGTAAACATAACTAAAAACCCCTCTGATTTGTACAAAGAAAACTATGATAATGTCAACAATATATTAAGGGCTGATGTGGAACGTTGGTCCACCTACCCTATGGATTTTACTGACAGGATCAATGTAGTCAAGATGAATATTCAACCCAGGCTGCTATACTTATATCAATCACTTCCAATACAAGTTCCACAACCACAGTTTGCAAAGTGGGACAAGTTAATATCTAGATTCATTTGGGAAGGTAAAAGACCTAGAGTGTGATTCACCACTCTCCAGTTGCCCAAGTGCAGGGGGGCCTTGGCTCTTCCAAGCCTGAAAGACTACTTTATTGCAGCTCAAGTACGTCCATTACTGAATTGGTGCTGTACTAACTTTATAGCTCACTGGAAAGATATAGAAATAAACAACTGTAGATTTTCTATTCAAGCATACATTGGTGAGAGGGAACTCCCTCTCCATGCTAGGGAGGAGATGGACCCAATAACATCCTTTACCCTGGATACATTTCAATCTGTTTTAAAACAGTTGAAATTTGATGATGAGTTAAACCTTCTAAAATGGATTGCTTATGACAAGAACTTTATTCAAGGATCAATTGACTCAACTTTCAGACACTGGGTAGATATAGGAATAACTGCAATGTGTACAAAGGAGGGGAAAATGCTCAGTTTTCAGGAATTGAAAGACTTATTTGGCTTAACAAATGCAGACCTATTTACAGGTAGGTACCTGCAAATGAGGGACTATTACATAAAAGAGATAAAAAAGAAGAGGTGCATCCCCTTATTAAAATCTTTCTAATATCTTATCAGAGACATACCCCTAAAGTAATCTCAAAACTTTATCTACATCTACTGGACAGCAGACAGCACTCTACAATATACATCAAAGCCAAATGGAAGAAGGAATTGGGGGAGGAGATTACAGCTGAGATCTGGCTTGAGATGTGGGAAAACCATCAAACCACAACACAATCGCATAAATGGAGAGAATTTGCTTGGAACAATCAGATACGCTTCTTTATTACCCCTCAAATAACAAGCAAACAAACCTCCCAGCAGAAGCAATGCTGGAGAAAGTGTGGAGAAATGGCACCACATCACACGCATGTCTTTTGGAGCTGCAAAGCACTTGAACCATTTTGGCGACAGGTACACGATGCTATTTGTGGGATTCTAGATTACAGTGTTCCTTTTACCTGTGGGGTGCTCTATCTTGGGCATGGAGGAGATTCTCTGGTGAAAATACTCCTCATTGTTTGTAAAAAGACCATTACAAAAAACTGGCTGAAACCAGACAGACCAACTAAAGCCCAGTGGCTGTCCATCGTTGGGGAAATTCAGGAGATGGAGAGAATGACATACAGACTGAGACTGAGGGAGGATTTATATGAGAGAAATTGGGCGAGATGGATGAAGAGAGAGGAACTGTGATTGTGTAATAATGCTGTATTTTTATTTTATTTTATGTTGTTTTATTAGTTTTTATTATTATTATGCTTTTTGTTGCCCCATTGTTCTGTAGGCCTGTCTTTGATGTTCTTGTTGTCTTTTTTGAACTGTTAAAAATAAAGTAAAAAAAAAAAAAAGTCAGTTAACTTTATGGTAATGAGCTATGACGCGGTTTGGCAAAAACCAAACAGAATACATAGATTTACCAATGTCCGTTAATCATTCAGCTAAATCCAAAGTTCGTCATGAGCGAACAAAGCGAACAAGGCGAATTCAACAGCGAAGCTTCTTCAGCGACCTCGGCAACCTGTTAGCTTTGGTCGCTTCTGATCTGTATGTTCAGTTAGAGTGAAGTTTCGTGGAAGCTGGCTTTCTCTAGATTTCCTTACACACCCACAGAAAGTTTTTTTTCGTTTGTTGCATTGTACAGAGTCCAGTATGGCAGGCACATCTGATTGGTTGATTCTCCTAACTGTTTTCTTACTAGAAAAAGCAGGTGATGAAGCCAAATGGGCGTTAACTAAACTTGGCTTCCCTTGGCGACGTCATAACAGTAGCCAATGGCTATTCTATGCTATTCCCCAAGCGCAAGCTTGTACACAAGAAAATGCGGCAGAAATTTAGCATGTTAAAACTGTGATTTTAATCAGTCCCTGTTTAAAATACAATGTACATGATACACATTACATTACACTTAGCTGACGCTCTTATCCAGAGCGACTTACAGATATTTACAGGGTTTCAGTTACAGTCCCTGGAGCAGTGTGGAGTTAGATGCCTTGCTCAAGGGCATCTCAACCATGGGTAGGTTGGGATTTGAACCAGCAACCTTCCGATTGCTAGACCATCTCCCTAACCACTAGGCCACAGCTGCCCCCTATATAGATACACATATCTATATAGAACCTAGAAGGTTTACCTGCAGTATTTTATCAATGAGAATAGAATTGTTTATTATTGTCACTATTTTTTAAATTCGGAGGAATTTCTTTGGCTTCCATTAAGAGTCGCCCCTGGATCAGTATTTTCAGCTCTGCATATAGGCTAGGTTTTGCTAATGCATTAGGAAAATGACATTGTGTAACGTCAATAACACACCATTTATTTATCTAAAATAAATGAAAGTAACAGTGCACACAAAGTGCGCACATTCAAAAAAGAATCTATAGGTGTCAGACAAAGACAGCAGACTAAAAGAAACAAAAAGGTCTGCACACTGCTCCAAAAATGTATTAGTTAACCACAAATTTGTAACGGATGTGACATTACCATGGAACGCAAGCAAAAATAGGATTATAAATGTATGTAAAATGTGACGTTAAAGCAAACTGTGAGAACTATAATTTTCTTTAGCCTTTAACAACTTAGAAATTTCCGAAACGTATCGTTTTGTTGCAAGTTTCTGTACTTTAACTCTGACTCTGAAACAGTACCATATAGGTGTTTTAGAAACAATATATTCTATACTAGTGTAGCACTAACAGATGATGTAAGTTGTCATTCTCTGGCCCCACTATCACCCTTAGGGTGACTGCTAAACTGTTCCTAATAAGTGTAGAGACCACAGTGTACCTGTCAGTTACTGGGGCCTACTAATAATTCCACCTGATAACAGCTAGAATATGTTTGAGGCTATAGATCAGTGTAGTTGCTACTTGGAGGGTGTGTAGGCTATTTGTGTCTGTTTTTCCCACCCCTCAACCTCAAGTAACAGGCCAGGTTAACTAAGATACAGTGGTATGAGAAAGTTTGGGCATCCCCTCTGAGGTTGTATAATAATGGACTCTGACTTCACACAAAATTATCTTGGTGGCATGTCCTTCATTTGCCCATAAGAGCTAAGTGTTAGCTTGATTTGCAAAGACAGATTTTAAGTATTCATAGTATGCAATTGTATGAAATTAAATCAAATGTAAAAAATAGGCCGTGCAAAAATGTGGGAACCCTTGTCATTTTGTTGCTTTGATGGCCTGTAACTAATCATCACAAGATCATTGGACACACAAAGTTGGTTTGGTGAGCTCGTTAAGCCTTGAACTTAATTCACAGGTGCATCCAATAATGACAAAAGGTATTTAAGGTGGCCAAATGCAAGTTCTCATTCTGTTTGACTCTCCTCTGAAGAGCTGCACCATGGGAGCCTCAAAACAACTTTCTGATGACCTCAAAACCAAGATTATCCAGCATTATGGTTTAGGGGAAGGTTACAAAAAGCTGTCCAAAAGATTTCAGCTGTCAGTTTCCACTGTCAGGAACATTGTGAGAAAATGGAAGGCCACGGGCACAGTTCTTGTTAAGCCCAAAAGTAGTAGGCCAAGTAAAATTCCAGAGAGGCAAAGAGGAAGGATGGTCAGAATGGTTAAAAACAACCCACAGACCACCTCCAAAGACTTGTAAGGATATCTTGCTGCAGACGGTGTCACTGTGCATCGGTCAACAATACAGCGCAATTTGCACAAGGAAAGGCTGTACGGAAGAGTGATGCGGAAGAAGCCTTTTCTTCACAGTCGCCACAAACTGAGTCGCTTGAGGTATGCGAAAGAACATTTGGACAAGCCAATATAATTTTGGAATAAGATACTCTGGACTGATGAAACAAAAATGTAATTGTTTGGTCACAAGAAGAGGCGATATGCATGGCGGCAAAAGAACACAGAATTCGAAGAAAAACCCCTGCTTCCCACAGTAAAATTTGGTGGAGGTTCCATCATGCTGTGGGGCTGTGTGGCCAGTGCTGGTACTGGGAATCTTGTTAAAATTGAGGGTCGCATGGATTTCACTCAGTATCAGCAGATTCTTGAGAATACTGTTGCGCCGGGGATGGGTGTTTCAACAATGACCCCAAACATTGCTCAAAATCTACCCGAGCATTCATGCAGAGGAACAAGTGCAATGTTTTGGAATGGCCATCCCAGTCCCCAGATTTGAATATCATCGAGAATCTGTGGGATGACTTGAAGCAGGCTGTCCATGCTCAGAATCCTTCAAACATCACTGAATTGCAGAGGTTTTGCCAGGAGGAATGGGCCAAAATACCATCATCCAGGATCCACACACTCATTGGTGGCTACAGAAAGCGTCTACAGGCTGTTATTTTTGCAAAAGGAGGCTCTACTAAATACTAATAAGATTTTTCTATTAAGGTGCCCAAATTTTTGCACGGGCCTTTTTTTGTTTTGGTGCATATTGCACATTTTCTGTTAACCCAATAAACCTCATTTCACTGCTGAAATATGATTGTGTTCATCAGTTATTTTATATATCAAAATTAAGTTGTGAATTAAAACACCCAATGATTGGTGAATATAAATAATGCCAATTGTCAAGGGTGCCCAAACTTTCTCATACCACTGTAATCTGATGGCAGTTGAACTGACAGTTGAATTCCTCAAACCAGTGCTGTATGGGTGAAGTCGAGTGGCAGGGAATACTCACGGTGGAGGAAGGGAGAGAGACCGATGAGGAAACGAACTTTCACCCTTGTTCAAAGCAGAACAACGTTCATGGACCACAGCGCCGTCTTTTCGCCAAGACTCGCCAGCTGTCACCACTCTCACGCTGTTCCAAGAGTTCGAACTTCCAACACACTTACAACCTATCACCTTTTCAGTCAGCAAAACACAGCTTCACTGTGCCTGCTCTGGAGCGCAGCACCAGCTTCGTCTGCTCACCGTCATGTTCACTCCACTCTGCTTTGTTGTCCCTTGTCCCGTCTCCTCATTCTCCCTCCATAACTGTCGTGCCCCATCATTGGCCGAGGAGCCAGTCAGTCTGATGGTCTCCCCACATAAGCAATGTAGCAACCGCCCTCCCAACTGCAATCTCAGGCCCAAGGTAGTGCATTGTCTGCGCACCTATCCCAGGTCACTACATTAGCCCCTCCTAACAAAGACATTGCTGTCCTCTGCAATGTACCTTCACTCAGTCCACTTGTTCATGTGTCCAGGGTGCGGATGGCTCCCTTAACTCCTTAACACCAGGTGCCCCGGTGGGCCAGGAGTGAGCAACCACCTGTGGAGAAATCCCCTCAGGCGTCCTCCTCAACCCTGGCATTTTCTCCTGTGCAGCCCGTGGTGCTTCCCGGGTTGTCTTCGGCTCCATGGCAGGCTCCGGAGTCTCGGGGTGAGCAACCGTACATGGTGAGACCCCCTGAGTCGTCCTCATAGACCCTGGCACCCTCTTCTCTGCAGCTCGTAGTGCTTCCCCAGCTACTCCCTGCTCCATAGAGGGCCTCGGGACACTTATCTAACCCCAAAGTATTAGGGGTTAACTTAACCCAGCATGAAGATAGGATTCTCCACTCCCTACACATACACAAGCGACCATCCATAGTATATCCACTGGGCGTTTACTTCCATCCTATAGCACGGACACGGAACTCTGGCACTAGCCCTAGCAGCTAACAAGAACAGTGCCCTACTCAACAAACACATAAAGGGGGTTCCCACCACTGGAACTTCTGGGTAATTTTGTGCATGTCACCATTATTGGGCAGTTCTTTAAAAGACAATCTCCCAGAATGTTTACAGGAACCAACCAAGGACTTTGCCTTAGGTTAAGTACTCCGTTTGGCCCTGGAAAGTTCAACTTGTAGCTTGTGGTAAACTCCACACTGATAAGCTCTATGCTTTACTTTCAGCTGTTGTTACACACTAACAGCCATGGTCAATCTGAAAATCACTATGGAATAAAATACTTTTTCTAAACAAGTAAATTAATTTTGTCTGTTACAAATACAGATGTCTATGTAACTACGTTTTCTCTAAACTTAGAGGTTAGTATAAAAAGAGACTCATGTTATCTTCAGGAGTGCATATTTTCATGAATGCAAAGTTGCTAAGTCATACCGCCCCAAAGTCCACTATGGTAATAGTCTACTGTGATTGTGAGAAACTTCACAGCTACTATGGTAATGGGAACTGCAGTAGAAGGGAACCTCCTATACTCATTTCTGAAAACCTTCGCAGCAAGGATACTTCCTTCAAACTATACTATACTCGAAAAATCCAAAGTAAAGTTATGTAGTTCTTAGTGGTGTACACCAAGACCGGTCTTGAGACCAATTTGTTGTGGTTTCAGTCTTGTCACTCAACTCTATTTTGTCTCGACACTCTTTTGCCTTGGTCTTGTCTTTGTCTTGGACACAGCGGTCTCGATGGCATCTGTGCAAAAATACAAAGTGCTGTACAAAATGCAATAAACGGATTAAGAAAAAAGAGAAAACAGACACAAATTACCACATAGTTGTAGATATTTAAAATAATAATAATAATGATAATAATAAAAAATAAATAAAAGTAAGTTAAAATAGTAATAATAAAAACAGGGATGTGAAACTAACAAAGGTAAATGAGTAAATAAAATAAAAATAAATAAGTTAAAATAGTAATGATGAACACGGATACTAAACTTACACGTGTTAAATGTAAATAAAAAAGAAATGCTATAATTCTCAAATCATACAAGCAATATATGTGTTTGTGAATAGTCCAAGAACAACATATCAGTTATTGAAACTGGATTTTTTTTGTTGTTGTATGGAATATTTCTGGTCATTTAGGTCAGCATCGTGTTTCAAAAACGTTGTCAATAAAAGGCAGGAAAAGTTGAGTAAGACTAAAGAAAAAACAACAGAGGACACTTCACAGTTAATGGCTGGGTTAAGAACTTCTTAAGACCCTTCTTAAGGTTCCCGTAAGAAGCAACCGCGTTTCCCAAAATGCTTCTTAGCCTAAGAAGACCTGCCGTTAAGAAGGATCTCTAAGAAGTTTCTGGAGCCTTCTTAACACCCTTCTTAGCGACAAAACAGTGAAAACAGCACCCCCCTCAGGCAGGTAAAGCAATGTGACACCAAGCAAGGAGATATTAATGCAGTACGTCCATTTCTCCTGATCGTGTTTTCCCCCTTTTCCCTATCGTTCATGACAAGGGGACGCCAATTGCTCAGTTTTTCACATATTTACTCCTCATATTGCAGATTTATATCAGACAGATCAGAATAGGCCTATAGGCTACACATTAAATGAAATGACGTACTGATTTCATTTTGTGTTTCTATTTTTATTTCCTTGGTTTTTGTGTGTTTCGATAATTATTGTATGTGTCAATTTGTTTTTGTGCGCACGTGACGACAAATGTCTTTTTTTAGCCGGTATTTTATTGATGAGTTCAGTCGGACGCCACGTGTTGTACCACCACTTCAGTTGGGAGCATTTTACCAAAGATTCTAGAGTAGCGCTCTATTGCTCATTGCGCTCCAGTTAAGAAGGCAGATAAAAAGGTTCTTAAGACGTTGGTAAAAAGGGCGTTAAGAAGGCGTCTGGGAAACACAACTTAACGCTTCCTCTTGGCCGACCTCTTCTTAAGAGCCTTCTTAACTCGTTAAGAAGGTTCTTAACTGGGAAACCCGGCCAATTATGTTAACTGACAAGATGATTTTGTATAAAAAAGGCCTTTCTTTCTTGTCCATGACATGATTTCAGCAGCCCAACTGGTAGGTGTCTTCTTCATCATGTTTTCCTTTTTATTATGCTTAAAATGTGACACCTGTGGACCGCACGCCGTCCGTTTTAGTATCTGGTTGCCTTTATGATGGAGCCACACTGTATTTTGTATAGAATGCAGTTTGACCTCATTATCTGGTAATATTTAAAGGTGTACTTCCATCGTGTTTTCATTAATTTTGCGGTGTTCTCTAGTATTAATAATTGCCCTGTGTGCTGGTTTTGATTAAAAAAATGTTCTAGTGCTTCTGTTTCAGGCTGTTTTAGTTTGGTGGAGGGGGTGGGGCCGGGAGAACGACACGATTTCATCAGAGGCGTGACACGCTCCCTGCAGCTTCCTTTGCCCCACAGTCAACTTGATAGCAGAGTAAGGTAAAGGGGAAAAGTCAACTTGACAGCGCTAAAACTGTACACAGAATGTCTTCGGAGATACAGCCTTATGTGTTTGATCCTGAATCCGAAGAGGAATGAGAGATGGCACAAGCACAGTCGCTTTCTGATCGTTTGTCAATGAACGTTTCAGAATGTTAATATTTGCATGACAAAACAGTGCAAATGCCTAGCTAAATGCAGTTCAGTCATTCAACTAGCCTGCTGAGTCAGTCAAAGGCTAACATCATTTAAATCCCATTCGGTCAGTTTCTCTGATATGTATTTGCACACGTCTACGTCACGCTGCAGGCCCTTTTCGCATTGGGTAATTTTTCCCGCCTATTGTCTTCTTTTGACTGATATAGAAAATGGGGGTAGAAAAACATTTTGATATGCAGCATGCATATGCAACTCGGGGTGACCTATCATATTTCAAAAGAGCAAGTACTAAACAGTTTCTCCTGGAAGTACACCTTTAAGGTCTACCCTCAAAATATAATGTGTGAGTGCCATCTGGTGCTGTTCAAAACTTATATATATATATCATTCAACATTAATTTTAACTCTCCAGATGAATAAGCACACCATAACCAAGGCACTACTGCACCCCTATACCATTATATTTGCTGTCTTTTGAACTTACCACTAAAACAAGAAGGGTGATTTGTGTCCTCTGTAGCTTGGAAGATGTAAGACTCCGTTATTTCAAAATGATGAACATTAGAACATTAGTTTCTGTCACTTTAATGTTAAGAGGAGAAAACTAAAGTGACAGGTGCCTAAATACACCTTAGCCTACAAACATCAAATGCTAGGTGATTACATAGCTGAAGCACACTTGTTTATTTTCAGTAATATTCTAAATTATTTATTATGAATGTGTTATGTAAATTAATATTATTTTGATTCTGGCGTCCTCCCCCAGAATGGAGTGCTGTGGAGCGCTGTGATGTGGAGCAGGAGCTCCAGCTCGGCCCAACAGGTCCCGCAGAATCTTAGAATTGTTCTGCATTTCCTGCTGCATGTCTGGGAACACGTTCATAAGAACAGCCATCTGTTCCGCACGCTCCCATCTGTCGGGCTCCAGTGCTGTCTTTCTCTCTATAAGCACATTATGTTTTGTAACATTTGTTCCATTGGGGGCACTATAATAAAAGAATGCCTTTTGGCCCATAACTACAGAATGGAAATTCCTTCCATAGGGGCACTATAATTCCCTTTGTGCTGAACTTCACAGAACACTGCGGTGGTCATACCTTGTAACGCTATGTGGTGCATTATTTGAAACAAGTGTTATCCATTTTGAGTGGTTGTGTATTTGTGTGTACCTTTTGCCACTTTTTTTGCCTACTGTTTTTGCAGCACAAGGGCATTGCAATTCAAAGTCTACCTCAATAGTCATTGTTTTTAACTGTGCTTCACAAATAAATTGACATTGCACAGAGGGGGACAGTTGGTTAGCTGGCAACAGAAGGCACACCTATGGGGTACAACACCTTTTGGAGTTTTGACGTCAGCATGGTGATGCCCAGCTGAGTAGCACTGTGATGCATTCACCTTTGCCTCTTGCTCAAAAAAGAGAGCTACAAAGTCTGCAAATGTGTTCATGCTTTCCCTACTCTCCAAAACACACACATACAGTATGCAACATCTTTTTTAAATACTGCTGTGTACAGGCTTAGTACAAATGACTGGAGATATCGGATTCTTCTTCCTCTTCTTATTAGGGCCCAAGCACCAGAGGGGCAAGCTGTGAACATTTGTACACACATTAGAACTAATGTCCATTTCTCAGAAACAGAGGCCTGGCTGTGGGTGTGGCCCAGAGACTCCAGAGCACCCCCTTATGTCTTCTAGCCCTGTGCTCGGCATATAATTTCAGCTACGTTCAATTTGGTAGGTGTGCTGGGGTCACCAAAGCGACCAACATTCGTATATACAGAAGTGAGGTAATTGGGGTTATATGTGTTTGGGGTTATATTGGGTAGGAAATTGGGTAATTGGGGTTATATATCAATTTAAATGAACTTGACTAGGGCTTTCATGTGAATCTCACCAACTTTGGTGTATGTCATCTGCAGACAGTGCTGACAGAAAGTTGTGAAAGGAGTTACCTTTGACTTTAAAAGGATGAACTGTTTCAAAGTTACATGTCAATCAAAAGTGAAGTGAAGCTTAAAATTGTTTGACAGTCCATATCTTGGTTTGTAATAGCCCAAATATATTCAAACTTGATACAAACTCTACAAAGCTTTCTTTGGATGTGCACCAAGTTTTGTGACATTTTGTCATGGGGCCGCTGTTTCCAATCGAAGCTAGAAGTCCAAAAACAGTTTTCGATAAATAAATTTTGCCCAAGACAATATATTTTTTTAGTATGCCGGTGTTGCAGAGGCATAGCAACCTAACCCATAAACACTTGTTTGTAGCACAGCATTACTTAATGAAATGAGTAAATGTAAAAATTGGAATTATGAATTGCCAATATCTTGAACTGAGAAGGCAAGAACTGCACACAATGTGTCATGTACAACCAGCAGGACAACCTCTGAAAACATGGCAAGTACCATGAAATTTGGCCCATAGGGGATGCTGTATTTTTACAAAATGACATTTTGGCTATTACCTAGAGAAGTGGTTCCCAACCTTTTCCAACTCGGAGCCCACTTGAAAATCTCAAAAACGTTTGCGACCCACCTCTGACCCAATAAACAATACAGAAGCCAAATAATGCATTTTAAGAGCACTTTTTTATTTTGATGTAAAAAAAATTGAACATTTAGTACTGAGCTGAATTAATATGGAATATGCAGGAAGCTCCACAGTAAGGGGAGCACTTGTGTAATGTTAAACACAACTACAACACATTAATTCTCTCACGTGAACAGAGACAATAACACTTTATAACACAATAATAACACAATAGCATGGCGAGAAGGATCTGTGAGGTTTGCCCTGATGTGCTGCTGTGTGGTTATGACATTAATACTGAATTACGCACTCACCGTGCGCGCACACGTCAAACACCTCCAGATCAACTACCATTAAATACAACCAAAACTATTTAAATACAACCAAAAACAATAATTGCAACAAAGCAAAGTTAAAACATTTCACTCTGGATTTGTATAAAGCTGAGGTGCAATAACATGTTCACTCATCTAATGTGAAGGTTGATGTTGCACGGTGCCAACAAGATGCTTAATGTCTGGCACAATGGACGACAGCGAAGTCGCAGATCTGGCTCAACATTTCGTTTATTTCTGTATTTAGTTTTTAGTGCCACTAGTGCAGAAAACCCGGTCTCACAGAGGTTCGTCGTCGGGAAAGGCATCAGAAATCTCACAGCTCTGTTGGCCAGATCGGGATACTCAGAAGCAACATGAAGCCAAAAGTTTATCAGGTGCTTCTGTGAGAAGACCAGCTTCAACGTGGTGTCACAAGAGAGATCCAGGAAACTGTCTTGCTCTTTTGCGCTCAGAGCAGCAATGGCCTCGTCACTGTGCACAGCGAATGGATTTTCTATCCAGCTGTACTGCACATCTGGAATGGGGAAGTATTCATGCAGCTGGGTATTCAAACCCTGCAGGTGCGTTTTGACTGCATTGATCACGGTGATGGGAAGCTGGATCTGTTCCTTTGTCAGAAAATCTGACAAATTAAAAAAAAACTTTGACTGGTCGACTCGCTTATCCCACAGTGCCAGTTTTCTTATAGCTGCCTCCACTTTGTGCTGCATTGAACATGTTAACAGCTGATCCTTGAAGAGCGAGATTAAGACCATTTAAGTGGCTGAAAATATCAGCCAGGTAACTCAATTTAGCCAGCCACTCAAAATCACTGAAGCAGTGTGCGAGTTCAAACTTTGAGTCAAGAAAAAACACGCGCACTTCATCCCGTAACTCGAATAGGCGCGTCAGTACCTTGCCCCGAGAGAGCCACCGCACTTCAGTGTGTAGCAATCACTGCCCATCTCTCCACAGAACACGGCAAATAAACATGTTTGCAGTAGACGGCTCTTGATGAAGTTCACTGCTTTGACCGCCTGGTCTAAAACACTTTTAAGATCCAAGGGCATTTTTTTTGTAGCCAGTGCTTCGCGGTGTATACTGCAGTGGACAGATGTTGTTTGAGGAGCCACCGCTTTTACATGACTGACAACTCCGCTGTGTCGCCCCAGCATCGCACGGGCTCCATCAGTGCTTACTCCAACACATTTGGACCATTCAATCCCATTGGAAATGATGAAAGTATTAAGAATTTCAAAAATTTCCTCAGAAGTTGAATGGGTGGGTAGAGGTCTACAAAATAAAAGGTCTTTTATCTCTGCATTTTTTTCATATCGGATGTAGGCAAGCAGGTTTGATACATTTGCAATGTCGGTTGATTCATCCAGATGGAGGGCATAAAAACGTCTCTCTTTTATGCTCTGTATCAGCTGATCTGACACATTGTTTGCCATGTCATCAATTCTGCGTTTGACAGTATTGTCCGACAGTGAGATGAGTTTGATGGGCTGCACTGCCTTCTCTTCCAGCATCACCTCAACTATCTGTTTAACAGCTGGAAGAATTAAACTTTCACCGACAGTGTGTGGTTTTCCTGCCTTAGCGATGAGCTGGGAGACCCGGTATGATGCTTCCACAGCTTTTGTATTCTCGCTGCCCATACCTTCCATTATTTTTTTCTTGCGCTGATATTCCTCGAGCTTGTTGTCAAAAAACTGAAGGGGCTTGGTCGCATACTGTCCATGCTTTGTTTTGAGGTGACGGCGCAGTTTACATGGCTTCATGGCTTCATTTGACAATGTCTTGGAGCACACCAAGCACAGTGGTAACAGTTCAGCCTCTGAGTCTGTCCAAAAATATCCCAGGCCTAAATATTCAGCAGTGTACTTTCTCCAACATCTTCTTTTTTTGTTTGGCAGCAGGTTGGTCACTTGTAGACTCACCATCGGCCTCTTGACTCGCTCTTTTTTCAATTTTCCCTGTTGCTAACCAGCTATCCATTTTGATGTAGTTTTAGCTTTGTACTAGCCGGACTCATCACCATGACAATGATCAAGTTGAAAAATAGCCTACTGCTCCAGAGAAACAAAACGTGGATAAAGAATTTTAACATTTTAATATCTTTTGAAAGCAATATTGTTTTAATATATGAATAATGTTTCAGATGTTTCACACACACACAAATCATACTATTTTTAGAAAATGATTTGACGGCCCACTTGCAATACCTTCGCGGGGGCTGCGGCCCACAGGTTGGGAATCACTGACCTAGAGAACGCTATGTTTTTTTTTTTTTTTTACTGAAATTCCATTGAACCTTATGCATTGAAAACACCTGCCCACTTCCAACAAAAAAATATTTCCCACAAATTTCAGGACAACAAAAGTGAAAGTAAACAAATTTGTCATAGGGTGTTCATGTGAATCTCATCCAATTTGATAAATGTCATCTGCAGACAATGTTGACAGAAAGTTAGCAAAGGATTTATCTTGAGATTAACTGTTTAAACGTTACATGTCATTCAAAATAATACTCATAGCTTAAAATTGTTTAACAGTCCATGTCTTGGCTTGTGATTGCCCAAATGTGGTCAAACTTCACATGCAAACATTACACAGCTTTCTTTGAATATGCTTTCTTTGTATCATCGCGACACTAAGTGAAATGGGCAGATGTAAAAATTAGAACCATGAACTGCCAATGGCCAGGTTTCCCAGATGCAGTTAAGAAGTTCTTAGCGTTAAGAACTTCTTTAGACCCTTCTTAAGGCTCCCGCAAGAATCAACCGCGTTTCCCAAAATGTTTCTTAGCCTAAGAAGACCTGCCGTTATGAAGGATCTCTAAGAAGGGTCTGGAGCCTTCTTAACACCCTTCTTAGCAACAAAACAGTGAAAACAGCACCCCCTCAGGCAGTTAAAGCAATGTGACACTAAGCAAGGAGATATTAATGCAGTACGTCCATTTCTCCTGATCGTGTTTTCCCCCTTTTCCCTGTTGTTCATGACAAGGGGATGCCAATTTCTCAGTTTTTCACATATTTACTCCTCATATTGAAGCTTTCTATCAGACAAATAAGAATATACTGTACACATGAAATGAAACGTTATACTGATTTCATTTTGTGTTTCTAGTTTTATTTCCCTGGTTTTTGTGTGTTTCGGTAATTATTATTTGTGTCAATTTGTTTTTGTGCGCGCGTGACGTAGGGCTTTGATATCAAACTTTGTTATTCGAATATAATTCGAATATTTAAAAAATGAGAGATATTCAAGCGACAGCCCTTAATATTCGAACCTGTTATGGGTCTTCTTTTTTGTGAATGTGTTTGCTTGTAAACGTTGCTTTCAATTCAGGTTTTTTCACGCCTGGTGAAGTTGTGAATCAGGAGCTTATTATGCTATTATTGGTCATCTGGGCTCCTGTAGCGTCCTGGTCCTCACACCTATTTTGCGGACCAAAACAATTGCCGCGCCATTAACAAGCACGCCTGCAGTCATGACAAGGACTTTGAAATCTACACTCCTGACCATTTTAAAAGCATCGTGTGGTGCTAGTTTAGTTTCCAAAGCAAGAGGGGGAAATCACGAGTAAGGACAAAGTGATATGCCTGACTGTTAACAAAAAAAAAACGTTGTGACACCGTGTTGTTCTTCCGAAAACATAATTGGCTGCCTATAGACTAGATGAAGGAAAGGTTCCTGTAAGCTCGTGTATTTCCAATAGAGTGTAAACTATGTCGTAACAGCATCTTCTGTTATATTCCGCTAATTACATCTTCACTCCGACACTGAACATCTTGTTTGCTCAATAATTACAGTTTTAACACACACAAGGTCTTAGGTCTTATTGAAGGTAGGCCTATATAATGGTCAAAATTCAAAGCCTTAGTGTGACGAGAAATGTCTTACTTTTAGCCGTTATTAGCTTACTTATTTAGCTTACTTTTAGTAGTTATTTTATTGATGAGTTCAGTTGGACGTGTTATACCACAACTTCAGTGTGGGCGATCCAGGTCTATGCGACTCATCCCTTTGCGTGGAAGCTGGGAAACGGTGGCGGTGGAAAATATAGCAATGCAGCCAGTGGGCGGCGGTAGTGATGTGGAGCACTGAGATGTGTGACATGAGCTCCAGCATGAGCCCAACATGTCCCGCAGAATAGCAGAATTGGTCTGCATTTCCTGCTACATGTCTTGGAACATGTTCACGAAGGCAGCCATCTGTTCCGCACGCTCCCATCTGTCACCGCTTCTCTTTCTCTCTCTCTCTCCGTAACTCCTTTTCACGTGCAAACTTTCTCTTGAACCAAGCCCTTTCCTTCTCCTAATCCTCAACTATCAATCAATGTAGGAAATCCTGGCTCTTGTCAAACTTGGGGCTTTTTCGCTTCTTGTTGGTGCTTGCAATAACATTGTTGAAATTAGTCATGTTTGTCTTGGCAAATGGAGTAAAGTAACACTACCCTTAGATTCGCTGAAGCCGGTCTCCTGAGGATTGCAGACACTAGGGATGTCCCGATCCAGCTTTTTGCACTTCCGATCCGATACCGATATTGTATTTGAACTTCCGAGCCGATACCGATACTGGTGGCCAATACCGATACCGGCCTATCCAACCGAGCATGTATTAAAGTTATTTAGCCTTCTTACTTAGTTATTAGACTCATATTGAAAAGGGTTTTAGTACTCTTGATAACAACTAGCCAGCTGACTTAAGTGAGTTTGAATACACAATGGTTGGTAACAAGAAACTGACCTGTTTATTCAGGGATAAACAGAAAATAGACAACATTAAAAATAACAAACAGGGATGGCATCAGTGGTCAGTAAAAGTGCAAATCAGACTGTAAACTGTATGGAAAAAAAAAGAAAAACACACAAATAACCTGAGTGTAAAATAGTCTATTAACTCAAAAAAAGCAAAACACACAAATAACCTCTGTGTAAAATAGTCTATTAACTCAGCATCAGTACTCTGCTCTTGAGCAGGTGTAAACCAATGCTTTAAAAACCAGTGCAAATAATATCGTTAACTATTTAAAAACAAAAATGCCCTCTACTCCCCAATCTCCTCCACACGTTTTGCTCCATCTCTATCTACAAACTGGGAGACGCTAATGCTGGTGTGCTGGAAAATGCGGACCGGATTTTAGCGAAACCACAGCAAAAAACTGGAATGGATTATCTGAGCGCTGGAAAACCCGTTTTTTAACGGATCGGATTTTTTTCCGTGCCGCCGCGCCGATACCGATACGCATTTTTTTGGATCGGGACAAGCCTAGCAGACACACCACTCAAAAGGTGCTCAGAAGCAGCCTTCTCATACTACGCCCCAAAGAGATAAAATGCCCTACCACAGCAAATCAGAGAAGCAGAATCGATTGATGCCTTTAAACGGACCTACCTGTCCTTGCCTTGCCTGTGCTTAACTGCGCTGATCAAAGTCCCTTCAGACAGTCAGAGGCTTTCCCTTTACCAGCCCCAGCAGATAGGCACCCTTGGGGGCCGTTGTTCTGCCTGAGGTTTCTTCCTAAAATTTCCACAAATCAAACAAACCCCTGTTGCTCCCTGGGGACACTAGCAACTCGACAGTGCCTCAACTGACTTTTTCGCTCCGGCGTCACTGGACTGCAAGAAATGTCTTGTATTTTTCCTTCCGCCGCCACTTCACTCACCCCTGTTGCTCCCTGGGGACACTAGCAACTCAACAGTGCATCACTGGACTGCAAGAAATGTTGTCTTGTGTTGTTCTTGCCAAACTGTTAAAGCACTTTGAGCTGCATCTTGTAAGAATTGTGCTATACAAGATTATTATTATTATTATTATTATTATTATTATTATTATTATTATTATTACTACTACTATTATTTTAATTTAGGTCTACTGAGCTGATTGTCTGTGTTTTCACTGGCCGATACCACGACCCACAGCCCCGTGTCAGCATGTCAGCGTGTTCACATCAAACCTGCCCCAGCAAAAAATGTAAGTTCTGAGGCAAGTCAATTCGAGATTGGACACCAGACCCCTTATCATTCGGTGTGAAAGGTACAGGCGCCATGCTAAATTAGGGTGATAAACGCGGGATATTCGGCAGTGTGAAAAGGCCTTATGAGAGCTCAGTCAGTAAAATCGGTTGCTAAAGTTGCTTTACTTCTGAGGAATGAAATAAAACAGAATGAAACTAAACAGCTATGGCTGCATGATTTGGAACAGCACATGGACATCATACCACAGTTTGTCAGCAGGTTTTTGCAAACCCTGCCGACAGGAAGGCCTGCTATCCTCAGTCAGAACATCTCCCAGGACATTTACACAAACCAACAGAGTACCTTAAGAGGGTTGAGTACTCCGGCCCTGAAAAGTTCAGCTTGTAGCTTGTGGTAAACTCTGTAGCTTGTGGTAAACGCTGATAGGCTGTGTTTATATTACTTTCAGCTGTTGTTAAAGACTACCAGCCATAGATGTTCTGAAAATCACTATGCCATACGAAAATATTTTTTCTGAACAGACAAAATGAATTTCTCACAACAGACAATGTTCATTACAAATACAGTTGCACTTGTAACTGTGTGAAGTTAGTAGAAGTCAGTAAGTACCTCTCAGTTTCACATTACTCTGTGTGCTACACCTTGCACTTCGTCATATTCTTTGAGCCCCTGATTACACTGTTGTCACCAGTGCACACAGACCCCTCCACTATAGCCAACGCCACAGAAATCTGCTCAACCTCCGCTCACTGCGACACAACACACCTATCAATGCCTTCTTCTCTGTCAGATTGTGGAACTGCCAGTCCACAGTCAACAAAGGGGACTTCATCCGTGCCTATGCCAACAGTTTATCTCTGGACCTGCTGGCTCTCACCGAAACCTGGCTAAAACCGTAAACCACTGCACTCTGGCTGCACTATCCTTAACTCACTCCTTCTCCCATACCCCCTGCCTTTCAAAGTGAGGAGGAGGAACTGGTGTCCTACTTAATACTAAATGGAACTATGCTCCCTTGCTACCTGACAATAACCACTATTTATTTGAATACCATGCCATCAGGGTAACGGCTCCAGCTAAAATCTCAGTGGTTGTCATCTACCATCCACCAGGACCTCTGGGTGACTTCGTGACTGAGCTAGACACACTACTGTCCTTCATCCCTGAACTTGACTGCCCGCTACTGTTCCTCTGTGATTTTAACATCCACCTAGACAAAGCATGCTACAGACGTTTTATCCCTCATCAACTCATTTGATCTACAACTGGTCTGGCCCTCCAACTCACAAAAACGGAAAACAACTGGATTTAATTCTGATTAAAAACTGCAAGGCTGATGGTGTAATGGTCACACCATTACATACATTGGACCACTTCTTCATCCACTTATGCCTTACCCCCTCCCAACACTTTCTCGCCACTAGAGATCGATGCTGCCACAGAATCACTCGGTTCCACACTGACCTCCTGCCTGGATACCCTGTGTGCCCTTTCCACTAAACCCGCACGCTCTACCCAGCCCTGCCCATGGCTGACTGATATCATCCGCTCATTGCGTACCATCCTCAGAGTCCAGCAATCCCGCCGACGTGCATGATCACCTCCTTAGTTTTTCTGGTGTTGAGTGTGAAATTATTTTTGTCACACCATTCTGTCAGCCGGTGGATCTCATCTCTGTAGGCTGCATCATCGTCCTTTGTGATGAGGCGAGGCCCACCAGAGTGGTTTTGTCGGCGAACTTCATGATGGTGTTGCAGGGATGTGTTGGGGAGCAGTCATAGGTGTAGATGGTGTACAGGAGAGGGCTCAGCACACAGCCCTGTGGAGAGCCAGTGCTCAGCGTCAGGGGGGATGACCTCCTGTTCTCCCGATCCTGACGGACTGTGTTCCGTCAGGGCCAGAAGCTTTCCTCTGATTCACTGCTCTGAACACACTGCGAACCTGTTGTTCTTGAAGGGTGAGTGTGTCTGGGCTGAGCTCAGAGGAGGCTGCAGGCAGGGGTGGCAAGATGTTCACAGATTTCTCAAAGCGGGCAAAGAACTGGTTAAGCAGATCTGCTAGTGAGAATTCTATGTTCTCTGTGCTTGTCCCGCTGCCTTTGTAGTTTGTGATGTGTGTTCAGACCATAGGCTAGTTTGCCTCTATGATGCCCTTTTTCAGGTCTGCCCTTGCTCTGCTGTACGTAGCCTGGACCCCCGATTTATATGCAGAGTTTCGTACTTTTAGCAGTGACTGAACTGTACCCCTCATCCAAGGTTAGGGTAGACACAAACCTGCTTTTCCGTGTGATAGATACAGTAGATAGATGGAGAGAGAGAGAGAGAGAGCAGAGAGAAAGATTAACTTTATTGATCCCAAGCTGGGAAATCACAGCATGACATACAGGGACACAGAGACAATAACAACACAATGAAGAAAAAGAGCGCAACCTAGACTTAACAAAGCAATATATACAATATAACATGCACTAAAAAGTATAAATAAGCAGTATTGATTGCAGTGTAATATAGAAAAAAGGTGCAGAGAACAAATAAGGCACAGTGAACACATAAGGTACAGTAGACAGTGTAGTCAATACCACATAAAGTGCATGGAAACGTTGAGTGTGTCTTGAGCAGAGATATAGCTGTCCTTGTACAGTT
This sequence comes from Coilia nasus, assembly GCA_027475355.1. Lineage (NCBI taxonomy): Eukaryota > Metazoa > Chordata > Actinopteri > Clupeiformes > Engraulidae > Coilia > Coilia nasus. The sequence continues at coordinate 2,267,876 of CM050211.1, forward strand.
TAATAGCATATGGCAGGAAGGATTACCTGTATCTGTCCTATGGACGGCGGAGTTGCGGCTGTGAGAGATGACACTCTGCTGTCTGTCGACAGTGTGGTGTAGAATGGAGACATTCCATACCATATGCAACCGCCTATCAATCATAAAAAAGTGGTTTCAAGATGCTGGTCTGAGTAAAGTTTGTGTGGAGTCTGGTGTGATTGCAGAAGGATCCATCACCATTGTAATTGAAAGCTGCAATTTTAACCATGCTGTCAGTATTCACAAGATGCTGAATGATGATGATGAGGCTAGGGGAAGGGGTTTCAGCCTTGATTTTACGACAACTGTGAAGCAGTCAAAGGAGCTAAGTTGTAAGCCACTGGACTGCGTTTCGTTGCTTGACGACGTTTCACCTTTGATCCAAATGCCTTTTTCTGAGAACCTCTGTGAAGCATCCATCTGGAAGAAGCCTTCAGAAGCATCTCCCCTTTCCATGACGAGGTGTGCCAGGCCTCCTTCATTTATGACATATTTTATTCATGCTCCTTTTTTTGTTTTAAAACAAAAAAATGTCTTAAGACTTATATTATGAGTACTGTATGTTGTCACATACATCCTCCCAAGGTAAATCAATTATTATTATTACAGTAGAACCTTAATAAAACAAGAAATAAATATTTTCATTTGATTTAGACACCCTATATGGTCAACACACCTCATAATACTGACCACTGCAAAGTCTTCAGGTTTGCTGTGTAGATTCTCATTCATCCAAGTCATGGTAGTCAAAGGAGCTAAATTGTAAGCAACTGGAATTCTTTTTGGAGCTTAAGACGTTTCACCTTTTATTCAAAACAATTTTTAGAAATTATATATTTCTAGATGTCTTATTTTTCACTAATGTTGTATTTTAGGGTAATTTCAGTTCCATTAGTGATATGTGATGCATGTGATGGTTTGCTATGCCACAGGGACAACAAGAGTGTGAAAATGGATGATGTTTACTAATTGTTACTTTGTACTATTCTCATAATGCAACTTATGTGTAGGGACTATGCACAGCATAATTTGGGAAGTGTAGTTTTTTTGGTCCTTTTGTAACTAAACTATCATCCATGCTACAGTGAAGGAGCCTCAGTAAGGATTGAACAGTTTGTCTTGACTGGTCCATCTCCTGTTCTGAGCTAACTCAATTTGTCCCACCTTTACTGACTTCCATGTGGTGGCGCATAACACCGTAAACTCTCAAGGAGAAATATTTAAGTTAAACAATTGAACAACAAGCAATTGAAATATCCGTATTCTCAGCTTAACTCCTGTATTATTAAACTATCAAGCAGAACAAAGTTGGCACCACTCTTTAGGTTTTTGCATGTAAGCCTTTGTTATGCTTGATTGCCATATTGCTTATTGGCCATACTATAGATGGACATAGGATAACAAACTTTTTTTCTGCCCATTAAGTACAATATGGTTATTTCAAACTTTGATAATGTATTTACCTCAAATAAAATATTTGCAAATTATTACAACTCTATAGGCAGTGTGTAGTGGTGAAGTCAGAAGTGGGTAAACTGTGAATTTGGTGATCACAGTAAGATGGCTGCATGGTGCAACAGGATGTTTTAAAAAGACATGAAAAACATGTTTGAACAGTCCCAGTGCATTTTAATGGTCTCTGGTGCACATATAGATGACACAGTGTGATTCATGTTAGAAGATGGTACATTTCCTGAAATTTCAGAGGTGGGTAAAGTCTGTTTACTTGCATTTATTCTCCACTACATCCCTTCTTATAAGCGTTACAGCAATAGGTCCTGAGCTCATATGAATTTTTCAAAGCTGTTGGAGAAATATTATGGTCATTTTCTATTTTTAAGCCAGGGAATACATGGTTAATTTGATGACCTATCTGATAAAAAGAAATGTAGGGTGGTAGGATTTTTTAATTAATTTATTTATTGGTGGTGGCGAGTGTACAGGGCTAGAACCAAGTGTGTGTTTTGTTCATGTGTGTGCAGCACCAATAAAGCTACAACTGGAACTGTGCATAAATGTTGCTAAGACTGATCTAGCGACTGATTTTGCTCAGTTCTATCATGAATGTAATTTTGATGCCTATAGAACTTGATTTAAAAAAAGAATAATAATACTAAGCTGTCTTTTTTTTCTCAATTCCCTCTGTCTCTCTTTCTCTTTCACTGTTTTTCTCAGCTGTATATCCAGACTGCCACACTAACGATCTCAATGAACCTCAGTGCATCAGTTGCCCTGGGGATGCTGTACATGCCCAAAGTGTACGTCATTATTTTTCATCCTGAGCTGAATGTACAGAAGCGCAAGCGCAGCTTCAAGGCCGTGGTGACAGCTGCAACCATGTCCTCACGCCTCTCTCACAAGCCCAGTGACAGGCCGAATGGCGAGGCTAAGACAGAGCTGTGCGAGAATGTAGACCCAAGCAGTAAGTATGCAGTCACTTACCTGGTTTGTCTGTTTGGATAAAAATAATTATAGAAGAGCCAAACAACCTGAAGAAAATGCAAAGCCTGTGTGCCTACAGCAGTATGCACCAGCTTTACTTAAATTCTCAGAACATAGGTAACCGAGTTTTAAAAATGTCGCAATCACATAGCTTTTTTAAGATTTTTAAAAATAATACTTTGCAAATGCATAGATTTCATCTGTTGGTGATGATATCTGGTCACTTTCTACATGGGAATTATTTTCTTTTACAATCTCTTTTCCTGTCCTGCCCAATGGTTTGTGTTCACCAAATGAAAAAAAAAAAATCCAGTTTCACTTATTGAAATTCAAGTAGTTCAGGTCCAGTGAAAAGCTTGGAAATGGTACAAAAGTAGATAGTGAACTTCCTCAGGTCAAAATAAAGGTAAGGTCAGCGAAAACTTAAAAAATAGTTTTGGGTGAATGTAATTTAACCATGTGTTAATGTAAATTATAGAATTATGCAAAAAAGCCTTTTTAGAAAACAACAAAGGGTTAACAACCTAAAGCGGTTCTGAGGCAATGATGGGTGATGCCAATTCTTACAGATGTCGCAACATTTCTTTATTACTTACAACCCCTTGTTTCTACATAAAAACAGTGTTGGAACACATTGTGTACACCCCTGTGAACATTTAAACAATGTTGCACAGCAAAGAGTAGTGTGTTGCTAGAAAATGGTGAATAAAACAATTAACAATGGAAAAGAGACAGACCATCGTAATAACTAAAATTGTAGGTCTTTTCCTACAGAACAATCAAGATATCAGTGAGCACAGTGACACTGAAACTGGGGCAAACTCTGCCAGGAAGGGCTATTACATTGCATTACACTTAGCAGACGCTTTTATCCAAACTTACAACAAGGAGGATACAGCAAGCTAAGTGACCCCTAAGTTTGTGTCTCGGCACTGCACTTTCAAACAGTGCTGTTGCTGGATGTTGTATTGCAGCTCAACCAATCAAAAGTGCAGTTTTCAGCCTGATGACAAACATCACAAATAAGTTTGCCTACTTGCTTAGTCGGGGTTACACCAACAATGATAATTATAATTAAAAAGAGGAACATCATATATTTTCTTATTGTTTTGCTTATTTTTTTAAATTCATGGCTGCACTACTTCCGTAATGAAAAAACTACAATTATAGGGAGGCTTAAGGGCATTTTAGGGTCAAAAATAGACCTAGTGACGCCACTGACTCTTGCGGTTTTTTAAATGGAACATACGTTATATCTTTTTTATTATATTTTTAAACCATCCATGCCTGGTCGGGAGACAGGGGAACCTCAGACGCTATCTTGTTCCTGCATCTCAGCAAAACACAAGTTGGGCCTCATTAAACATGTAGTCATAGCACATGCTGAAAAGGTCCAATGCATGATGCAGAGACAGGTTTTGGTTATTGTTTAGAGAATGTATAAAAGAAACACATGGATTTGTTTTTTATATGATAAATAATTCATTATTGTTATGTTGTTAGTAACTTGAGAAACTAAACATGACCTAATACGACTGTAAGACTTTTCCAGAAAAGTTAAACTTATGGGGGGAAAAGACTGTTGTTGCTTTTTGTTATGCAAATCAAAGTACTATGCAGTATGTCTGTCTTTCATATTAATCTGTCTGTCTGAGTGCTTTCACAACACCCATAGTGTTGACTCTAGTTCTGAAATGTACAATAACTGTAGTCATGGAGTCATGGAGTAGTAATGGAGTCATTTCAAATCATATCATCCAGGCCTTTTATTCCCTTGTTTTTCCCATTCCCATCCACAGGTCCAGCAGCAAAGAAGAAGTATGTGAGCTACAATGACCTGGTCATTTAAAGACTGCTGTCTTTAAGCCCTGTGTTGGACTGAGAAAGCAAATAAAAGGCTCTCTGGATTCATTTGATGTGCTACTTTTCTACATCAGAACCTCCAACAGCCAGGTACTTCTCAGAATTAACCTTTCATCTGAGGATCAGACTTGGTGTTTTCAGCCTTCATAGGACCTAAAGAACAAAAAAATCACAAAAGAAAATAAGATAAAAAAAATAAAATGCAAGAGAAAATTACAAAGAAAAAAAAAATCTGTTAAGGAAAAAAACTGAAAATCTGTAAAATGGTTATGTAAGAGCACTTGACTAAGGTGCTCCTATCCCATTAGTCTATGACACTGGCGGTATCCTTGAAAGAGATACAGGTTTGGGTCCAACAGCACTGATAATCTCACAGAAAAGATGCGTCGAGCCCGATTATCTCTCCAGAGACCCATGGCAGCACACAAAGCCCCACTCCTTTCTGTCTACCTGTACTTCCAAATTGCAAGTTTTCCAGACTTTGTGTAAAACTGTGTGTGATTTTTTTGGCAGTGTTGCCTTTGTTATTTCATTTTAATTTAAACTTTAATGTTTAAATGATATTTTTCTTTGCTTCTTGAATGCACATAATGTTAAAGCCATATTCTTCTCTTTTGAGATATGTTTCAAAAAAAGAAAAAAAATCCTGTCCTTTTAATTGTTACCATTTCTGAATCTCTGCCCTAATTCAGATAGATAGCCTTTCCTGTTCTTATAGATATTTTGGTATTTTGTAAGGGTTTGTGAACCATCAGCAATGTCAGTGACTACATGAGAGCAACCATTTTTATTGGATCTAGTTTAATCCAAGTGATTGATGGTGTTACAGTTTTAACAAGGTGTACATGTTCCAGTTGTCAATGCATGCCTGGTATGTTTGATGTTGCAGTACAGTTACTAAATCAAGGAGTAAATATTTCACTACAGGGACCTTTCATTCACACGCTCTCAAATTATGTTATAGCCTTCATATTTATTTTCTATTTCCCCAGATTCCTTCCTCTAACATGTTATTCCCTTGAAGCAGAATATGGCTTTAATTTTGTCTTGGAATTTCTTACTGCCCCACACCTATGAAGAGATTGTGAAAATATGAATATATATTTAAAAGAAAAGATGAAAAATAAAAGCATGTATGTTTTATACAGTTTGTATTAAGTATATCCATGTTGCCCTTGCAGCTTATGTGCCAGTATTGTGGGAAATATTTACATTTGGCCACTCATGCAACTATTATGTGGTGTTGTCTAAGAATGTATCAACATGAAATAAAACAGTTTGGTTATTTATTTTTTATTATTCCTTGAGAAGCACAAAGTTCATTTCATGTTTTGCTTTTTCTTACTTGCACCAAATGCTGCATTACTAGCCTATGTAACTTTCTCGTCGAACCACCAGCATTTAACCATATGGAAAAACACATTCATGTAGAGTACTTGCATGATAAATGTGTGGTCAGGTTTGCACACCAGTATGGTGCATGCAAAGCAATGCATTGTATTGTTATCACTATATCACTGCATTTATATGCCATCTACTATTTATCTACTATCACTATATCAAAATCACTATATCACTACATTTGCAACCTTACAACCTTAGATATTACATGCTGCGTAGTTATCTCTATGCCTTAAAAGACCCAGAACAATCAATAGTATAGTTAATAATAACACACCAAAAAAGGACTTGGTACAAATCCCCCCATTAATTTGAAGAGATTACAAGGTAAGATGAAGTCTCAAAGTGGTGAAAATATAGCTGGTACTTTCTGTGCTTGGATGCTGTCACCTGAAAGGGCTAAGGCGCCACCTTCTATTACAGAGTCCCCACCCATCAACTGTAAAACACATGTGTGACTATGGATTCTCCAGCCAGATTGAAGTGACAGCCATACATGTTTGAACTGCATGAATCTGAACTATAGGATATACAGGGTAACCCTCAACCACCATGTGCTTCCCAGTCAATGGAGTGTTTTTTTAATCTCCCACACAGCATAGCAAATTTGCATTAGCAAGACACCAAAACTGAGATCAGTCAGACGGACCTCACACAGACAGATGTTCCTTGCATTTATAGATAGATATAAATATAAAACAGATTTTACTTTGGAATGACATGAGCATCCACAATATCTCTTATTATTGCCTATTTGATTTAAAATTTAACATTCAATTTTCCACTGTGTTAAGCAAAATAACATGCTGTCAATGGTATTTGAAATTTGCTTGAACATGCACTTTTGGCAGTTGGCAGTTGCATAGAACCTACCTAAGTCTCCACAGTCAATAACTTCAAGCATGTAGCAAGTAGGTTATGAAGTTAATGGCTGGTTACAAAGTGGAAATGCAAGCTGGGTAATGGCTGAGGAAGGCATAGCTTGATTTATTTGAAATCACAGTATCCGCTGCCCATTGCATGAGTTGCAGACTGACACTGGATTGTGAATCCATTCAGACCTTAAACAATCTATTACAGGAGTGGACTTTTAAATAGTTTGTTTGATTTCTCAACCACTTAATATCACTGATACTACGAAAAAAACTAAAGGGAGAGTTAGCTCCTCAAACAGATCTGGAAGATCAGGAATATGCATCTAAATGAAGAGATGCTAGGAAACCTGCACAATCACATTAAGAGAAGACTACAGTGGTTGAACTTATGGAAAATGGGTTGTACTGTATGTGCAGGTTAGAAAATTAAGTATACATTATTGTTCAAGGATTTAACATCCATACATATCGTTCACCCTTAGCTGCTGACAAAAAATTAGGCAAAGGAAGATGAATGTGAATGATTTGAAACTGACATGTATGACATTTAAGCTTTTCTTAAATCAGAGCACCTAAGTGGGGAATTGGGGGTGTTGAACATCAAGATAAAGAGGTTGCCCCTAAAGATAGTGGGTGCTATTTTCATGATCATAAGTGTTGTCTGAAGTGTGGTACTACAACAGTATGGTAATTTGAAGATGGGAAAAGTAAACATTGTGCCTACACATGGTTCAAAGGGGTTGCTCTAAAGTTACTTAATGAATCGTGGATGGATTTGGGGTGCAGCATGCAATAAACATATCAGACCTTCTACTCCCATTTCCTTTAAAAGCCAGGTCCACTTGTTCCATGGCGTGTCTGGACACCAAAACCGCTTTTCAACGAAGGAAACTGATCTGCTCGTGTGTGACCACTCAACCACACAACCTCTTGTGTGTGAAGCAATAGCTCTGATAATTACCTCATCTTTTGACATCAAGAGAACCGCTGCAACTTATATATCTTTGTAAGTTGCAGTGGTTCTCCTGATGTCAAAATATGAGATATATATATATGAATTTTACATAACTTCATGTTTCATGTTCAAATCAATGTTTATTTTAAATGTACATTTCTTTTTTTTTCAAGGGCACTATACATTTTCCGCTTCATGGAAAACCTTTGCATGGATAAGCACTGCTGTGCACCCATGCTGATAAGACAAGCAGGGTGGCACACACTGTGCACTCCCTTCTATAGCACCAAGCATTGCATGGCCATTAAATAGCTTTTCAGCAACGTGGGACTAAGGTCTGAACCAGGTTTGTCCTGGTTAGTGGTAAGATCATTTTCTGCATTGTCACAATTTCTACCTAAAAATCTACCTATATTTAAAAGTTTTTGGTAATCAATTTATATCATTTGAAAACATTTGGCACAAAAGGTGTTTTCCCAAATACAGTCTTCCACCCAAATGAGCAAGGTTTTTTTTGACAGCGTTATTTGTATAGTTTATTATAACATGTCAATCTTTGCCATCAATACTAAGCTACATTAACTGCATGTCTGCAAGTATATACAAAAAACACAAGATTCACTGAATCATTAAACTGAATGACAGATATACTGGATGCAATGATGCACAAAGGCCAAAACAAAAAGAAAAACATTTCTGTTGGCTTTACATGTTGCTTGCTTCAAAAAAAATATTAAATCTTAAAAGGCAGCACATTTTAAAAAGCTGTGATGTGACCAAAAATTATTCACTTCCTCAACAAAGAATGCACATTGTTTACTGTGGAAAGATGTGTGTTCAATGTTCTTACACCTTAAACCAGAACTACATCCTGCATATGTGCTTATCGTAGACGTGCTATGTGTAAGACAGCAGGTTAACATCGTAGCAGCCATCCACCTGTGAACACACACAGAACATAATCAGTTTAATTATCAGAAACCATTTGTCCTATTACATGTATAAGACAAAAACAGCAAATGTTCACGTTAAGTCTAAAAGCTTTTTGTACCAACACAGAAATAATCAAATTGTGTTTTTTTAAAGGGATTAATGAAATGGAATGGATCATACAAATAAGAAAAAATCTACTCTCGTCTCACCCTTGTGCTACAAATCTTCATTGTAAATATTCCATGTTTACGTTTTTTGTGTAACCTGCATTGACTGCAGTTCAGTCACTAACCTACCTCAGCTTGAAACCATGAACTCACAGGCCCTTCCACCGGAAGGTGTATGTGCTTTTTACTTTTTTAACACCCATGAGTTCTTGTGCCCATCACCAGTACATACCTTAAAGGTCTTATTCCGTGAGAAACCGTTTAGTATTTGGTCTGTTTGAAATACGATAGGTCACTCTGAGTTGCATTATGCATTCTGCACGTGAAAATGTTCTACCCAGATAGCCTCCATTAATCAATGAAAGAAAATAGGCGGAAAAAATGAGTGAACAAGAAAAAGGCAAATGTGATGTAAGTTTGTTAATTGGAAAAAGCCATGCAACAGTTGTGATTACTAGAGGGGTCTCATTGCATGTGTGTTTGTTTTAGAACGTTTAAATCTTCACTTTGGTGTGCTATGACCAAATGGTATTTGAATAGAATGTAGCCTGTGACTAACATAGCCGAGAACCTTTCATTCTCCCCACTCCATCTCCTCCACCAAACTACAACAGGAGCTCACAGGGCATTCATTAATACTAGAGACCACCACAAAATTAATGAAAAAACGATGCAATGACACCTTTAAGATGACAGATGTTCACACACTATGCAGCTCTACTGACAGCTGTTGCACTCATCCCTCTTTTCTTTCCATTCACCCTTCATACTTTTTATTCTTCTTTCCTTCCATTCTTCCTTTGATCTACCCACCCTATTCCTCCCTTCTGTCCTTCCTTGCTATCCTTACTTTCTTTCTATCCTAACTTACCTCCTCTACCAGACCATCTGCCTACAGACATGAAATGGCACTGTTGGTTTCTGGGGTACAACCCATTTTAAGTAGAAATTAGACTGTGTCAACTTAGTCGCAAATGTGATTTCTTTCAGTTTTAGGTGACAAATGTCTTAACAGAAAAATGGAATCTATTCTCATCATCAAGTTATTTGGTCTGCATAATATCATAACAATAGTAAGCCATTGTGGCAAAAAAAACAAAACAAAATGCAGCATTATGTGGCATACTATGTGTCTGAAACTGTCTCAGGACATTAACAAGTGCTGCCCTCTGGTACATGTATGCTCTACAGGAGCATCCAGGATGAGAAGACTTACAAAAACAGTTTTATCCTCAGGGCCACAGCCTTACTGAACTCTCACATGCACTAATCGCCCCCAACCCAGCTCTTTAACTACTACTCCTATTTTATTTCTACATCTTATAGGGTGACGTCAGGTAATTTGGGACATCAGGTAAAATGGGACAAACGTGATTTTACATCTTTAACTTAACAAATCATCTTATTATAAGGTTTCTGCACATGTATTTTCTACTGCAAAATAATTTTGTTTAAGGGATGATACAGTAATACAGTAAGTGAGAGAAACCAAGATAAAAAATACAGTGTACCCAAAACTTGCAAGGTGAACCCCATGACATGATTTTGTCCTCATGGTAATAGGTCTAGTACAGCTATGTCAGTGCTAATATAATACAAAATATGGTTGGATTATAGTTTATGAGTAGTTTAACTTGATATTAACTTATTTTAATGGTATGCTTTACTTTTTAGGAAAGTGGAAATGTAATGACTACACTATCCATTGTAAGTGTCCCATTTTACCTGAACATTTTTGCAGACCTAGGTAGAGTGTGTTATGGTCTTTGAGGGTAAAAATCTTGTAATGTAAAATTTTATAATGCAACATATTTTATACACAGAAATGTAGCAGAGACCATTGTGAATATGCTTGTGTATTCTATATGCTCACTAATATGCTTGTGACTGTTAATTTGTGTGATGAAGAATGCCAGCATTTAACCCCGTTTTAAACTCATTAAAAAACAACCAACTTTGGTTAATCACAGCATTTGATAGACAATTAAAACAGATTTGGAAAGAGCTTGAAATAGGGTTTCAGGTGGCATTACAATCTCAAAAAGGTAACATTTCACCATGTGTAGGATTTTCCTAAACCTCATCTCATACAATAGCCTGTCCATTGTGTGTAAGAATTAGCCTGCATGACACATTTTATTGTTTTAATATTATGCTGCACTTTTGATAGGTTATGAATTGCGGAAATGAATTTGCTGTGCATAAGGTGATGAAATCACGGTCATTTTCTGTGTTTGCTTATTTATTTGTATGCTGTTGTCAAGTTAGCTTGGTAGTACGCATTCGTTCTGGACCAGAGTAAGTCAAGTTATGCAAGAGGTCTCAAGGTCATTAACCCTTTAGGTGAGTAAAACTTTTTAGTTTTGGCGGGTCAATTCCTGGATTATATACCTTCCACTTAACAACTCCCAGAAGGGTAACAGTTAGGGATTTAAAAAAATAACTCGCTTTAAATGATTGTCAAGGGACTCAGCTATAATGTAAAATAAAGTTTGAGATCCTGAGGTGACAAATGGTAGCAGGCTAACAGTGTTTGTGGAAAAATCTGTACCTCAGTGTGGGCGGGGTTGGTTGGCACACTAATTTTGGGGCTGGTTGGCTCACTAACAGTACATGAGAAAGGTCCATTGGTAAAATTATAAAAATTAGCATTTTATACAGGGTGTTTAAAAAAATTGAATTGGGAATTAATTTGAAATGGGGAATATTAAAAAGGTGGATTAGGCATAATTATAATTATTATTATACATTTTCAATTATAATTTAAATACAACCCTATTTGGTAACACTTTATAATAACTACTCCCTATAAATCATGTATAATGTATTTGCAAACACTTAATTAACCCTTTGTTCATCATTTTCAACCTTTATTTTCACATTATTTGTCATCCATAAATCAGTTATAAACATATTATATATATATTCTGTCTGCTTCTCTGTTGGCTGTTTGTCAGTATAAAAGAAGAAAAGAGGTGCGTACATCCAAAAAATATATAATCACTAGAGTTGCTAGAGTTGACTTTTCAGAGAACCATATGATTACACGTTTTCAGTAATTTATTGAGTGAACTGTATTTATTTTACATTAGCTTATATGTGAGCCAACCAACCCCGCCTACCCAAGCCAACCAACCCCGTGCTGGGGCAGGTTGGCACAATTTCTCAAAGCCAGTTATATCATACATTACTCGAAACAACAAATATTTTGTTGACATTGTATATACCTGTTTTATAGATGAGATATTGAGATGAGAAGATGTAGATATAGATGAGAAGCTTTCAGTCAATCATACTTTGACAGCTATAATGCACTGTAAGATGGAGAAATATAACTGAGTGTGAAAAGTGATCCAACCAGCCTCGGTCTCCCCTACTCAATGCAGCCAATAACCTATGTGAGCTTTTTAAATTTGGTGCATCATTTTCAACTTGGCTTGGCTTTCTTTTCTTTTCACTTTTCCAATCCACCTTTCTCCTTATGTTTTCTGCTAGTCATATTTCTGTTGAAACTAATGATTTACTCACTCTTCTTGGTTGGCTTTTAAGGCCTATAGAATTTATGCTTGACACTTGGACAAAATATCATATTATCACCCCCTGCTGTTGTTAGTTGTTAGACTCTAAATTTTGGTTATTAAATTTTCATTACATTAAGTTATATAGTTAAGTTGTTTAAGCTTTAACCCATATGGGTCATTCCATGCCAAACCACTCAATTTTTTTCTGTCCCCCCTCCGATTTTGATGAAATTTGGCATACTCATGGGTATCCTTGAGAAATGACAACATACCAAATTTCAGCTCATTCGGACCATTTTTCACGAATCTAGAGAGTTTTGAAAAAAAAGTTTTCACAGTTTTTGCAGCAATTAGTGACTATAAAACAGAAAATTGGCTAAATTTTGCAAACCCATCACTCAATTTTCCTAAATTTGGTATTATTACAAAGGGGAGAAATTCCCCTTTATGATATATAACACGATGACCTTTCAAGGTCGTTGCATTTTCAAGGTCATTTGATGTGAGCTTGACCTTTGACCTAATTTTTCAGACAATGAGTATCGATCAATTTTGACGAAATTTTATTATCTGTTAGGCAAAGAAGTATCAATTATGCATGCAAAGTTTCAGTTTGGAGAATCAAATGGTTTGGGAGATATTCAAGGAAGATTTTTTGATATACAGGGTGTTCCAGAAATAAATGCTGGCAAATAGACAATGTCAAGTAGTAACATTTATATTTACATTTAGGCTACACACATTTGCTGTAAACAGTGCTATGGAAGATATTCAAGGAAGTCTGTTTGATATACAGGGTGTTCCAGAAATAAATACAGGCAAAAATGCAATATCAAGTACCATTTTACACTCGCATACAAATTTATGGTAAACGGTGCCATAATGATCTTAAATACCTTGAATCTGCAGCTAAATGGTAAGGTTACTTGATTAGAGATGCTCAAGCCATACTAGATTCTGCACCAAGTTGTCTAGCAGTCAAGTACTATATGTAGAATACCACAGGTCTTAATCTCAGTTATAGTGACTTTCTCCAAACTGGTCAACATTGCCACAAATGGCTGGATGCAAAAAAATGTCTGAAAGGCTGTTTAATGGAAATGAATGAATCTTTCTGCATTGAGGAAAGGATGCATTGAGTCTGTGCAATTTGCCAAATGGAGCGCAAAGAGGGGCTTACTGCTATCAGCGCAGGCGGGTCAGTCAAGTGCGGGTGTATGTGTATGAAACAGCATGGCAGGCAGGTTGTTTTGCTGTATAGCATTGCAATCAACACTGCCTAAGGTACAAATATAGCATTGATGGATTGCAGAAGCTAAATGTAAGATGGTGCTGGAAAAACAATAACCTAAGCAACATGGTCTGCCTAGTTAGGCAAGTTAAACTTATATTATGGCAGTGGTAGCCAAGTTATTTTCTTGTAAGCTAAGCACAATGGAGATCTGCTGTTTGGCAATAAATCACATTGCTGGAAGTTCAGATTTACAACTGCACACAGCAATTTGCAGGCAACACCGAAAACTGCCGTGAATTGTTGGAAATTGACTTGGTTGGCAGTTGTCCCCCCATGACTCCCCTTTCTCCTAATTGTATGGGAGGCTATACAAATGCAAATCAGGGTACCTGGGGGAGTTTTACCCCAGGTGACAAGGTTATTAACTTAATTTTAAGAAAATCTCTGGTATAAATATATCAGGCTCAATAAAGCCTAATTATACTCTTAAATTCTAGCTAGAATTGATTTATTTTATTAGAGTATGCTAGATTAATTACTGTGTTTGTCATTAGCAATAGCCAATGTTATGTAAAAAACATAGGCCTACAGAAAACAATTTGTTTTAATTCAGGCTTTGCCACAAAGGTAAAATTTGCATTCCATGCGCTATAATTCATACACACAATATATTTATTTGAGAATAGTCCAAGGACTGGACTGGACAAGGATATGAGTTATTGAAGCATGTTTTTTTTTATTGCTGTATGGAATGTTTGTGGTCATTAGAAATTTGAGGCCAGCAACATGTCTCAAAAAGTTGTCACGGTGTCAATAAAAGGCAGGAAGTAAGATTAAAGAAAAAACAACAGAGGACACTTCACAGTCAATGATGTTCACTGACCGAGATGATTTTGTATAAAAAGGGCTTCCACACTCCTGAAATTTGATATAGAATGCAGTTTGACCTCATTATCTGGTAATATTTAAGGTCTACCCTCAAAATATAATGTCTGAGTGGCATCTTGTGCTGTTCAAAACCTATATATATCATTCCGCATTCATTTTAACTCTTCAGATGAGTAAGCAGACCATAACCAAGGCACAACTTCACCCCCTGCATAATAAAAAGGAAAACATGATGAAGACACCTACCAGTTGGGCTGCTGAAATCATGTCAAGGACAAGAGAAAAAGCCTTATAGAATGGTAGTGTTACATTTAACAAGTTTTTAACATTCAAACTGTTACAGAACTGGGGTTGTAGAAAAGCACTTGGAGTGTGCAGACCTCCGCCAACCAGTTTAATTTTGGACATGATTGGAGGAGCCCGACGAGCCTTCTAGCCCCTGTCCAATCACATTTGAGGCCATTGGCAATTAGAGAGACAAGACAAGAACAATATCAGATGTGTTTTTATTCCTGTATTCATACCTTTTCCTGTGTGTCTTCACAGCTCAATGATAAATTGTAAGTGCTATGAACTGGAGAAAAGGTAAGATTGTAAAGTATTTGCTTTCATTCTGCTGTGTAAGGAAATTGATAGGCCCTCGTTAATAAATTCCGACTTTAACCGTACATTTTGTTTTCACAGACCCCTCGCCTCTTAACAAGACTGTGACCTCCAGAGTCTAGATTTCTATAACGCTGATAATGAAGCCAAAGTATGTAAGTACTTTTTACTGTTTTGTCCTTGGTTCTTTTTACTATTTTTTACTCTTTACTATGTTTTTATTCATACTTATGTCACTGATTTCCAGCTGCCTATAAGATATTACGAGGCAGTACGCAGGAGTTTCAGGTAGTTGGGCTTGGGGTAGATTAAGAAGAAAGAGGGTAAGACTTACTAGATTAGATACGTTTGTGGCCTATGTGACTGTTTTCGGGTACATTAATAGATGTGTTGTGTAAGTACACAGTACATGGTGCAGCATTGATGGTCTTTATTGGTTGTTTTTACAGCTGCTGGAAACGAGACAGTGTGTGCTAGCCGAGGAAGCAGTGGACCTTTGGAAGTGCGCCACAATGGACCTCATGTCTGATGAGAAAAGCATCGTTGACAGGGTGTCTGGAAGGATTGTGCGACCTCCGTCCTTTCACAGTAAGGAGTTAACTGCGGTTTGTGCACACAATGCAGTCGGGATTAGAGGTGAATCCAAAGCTGAGGGCAACGCAGAAGAGATGTCTGAGAAACAGACAGAATTCAGTCTGCTGCCTACAGCTCTGAGGCGGCAAACAGACTTAACGGAGCTGTAGCAGAAAGATTTTGAGCTTCTCATGTGTTTGGGTTTGTGCTAATAAAGCTCTTCATTCCTTTCATTTTATTCACTGCTCATTCATGTCCTTGATGGTAATGATAGCATAGTCCATACGATAACAATGACATGAATATACAACATAATATTTGTTTTATTATTGAGGATTACAATGGCCCAGGGTGACCAATGGTGACAAGAGCTGCTGACCAATCAGAAGTGTTTTCTTGTTAAAGTAGTGCTTTCATTTAATACTGAGTGAGGACATTCAGGCTGGCCAGGTGCGATTTTGCTATTTTTTATATGCCAACTAGGTTCATTAGCACCTCCATCAGCTCTCCACATATATCACGGTCTGTATCCATCAATATGTGGCACAGACAAACGTGACGTTTAGTGGCTGTAAAGTATCGTTTAACTGATGAAAATTATGGAGATTTCTGTGTGTTTACAGGGACAAAAATTCCCACTTTTCACGCAGTGTATGGAACAATATTAATTCTGTTTCTTTTCAAAATGAACCGAATAGTACCTAATAACACATTAACAATGTTATAATAAAAACATTTCATTTTTATACAAGCAATTGATATATTGAATATGGCATAACTTGCTAAATCAACATATTGCTAATAATTAATAACCATTACCAAATTATTAGATAATGGCTACTTTGCCAATTATTGTGGCTCCTTTTTCCTTTTTATCAAGTGTTATTAATTGTATTTAAAATAATCTATTGTTTCTGCTTATTGCTGTATAATGAGAAGAAGTGTGTTGCAGAGACTGATTTTACATCTTTGGTGCTCCCATATGATGGTACATACAATCCAAAACATTTATTTTGATGCTCCTGTATGAGGAATACCTGTACTAAAAACATTAATTTTTATTGCTTTAGCATGAACACCACCAACAATACCCATATAGTATTCCTATGGCAACTGTGGGTAAACAAAATGGCATGGCTGACTGCACTAGGATAACTGTTTTACAAAATCTTGCAAAACTTTTGCAAGATCTCATCAAAATACACTTTTCTTCCCTCAGTGTCATGATTGTATTTCTGAAGCGTTCCCTCAGGTTTTTTTGTGCATGATATATTACCTAACATCAACATAGGCGTTTTTGGATCTTGCATAACTCACATCAAAACGTCCAACAGATGCCGTTGTTTGACTGGACTGCATGACTTCGGTCAAAGCCCACATCTGTTGAATACTTGATGACACCGTCTCAGGGTCTGGAAGCCCCTTCAATAAAACCACAAGAAGATACTTCTTACATTACTGATTAGACATAAACAGATTTAGACAGCTACTACTACTGCTGACAAAGTAGTAAAGAAAATCCTGTGTTTAAGCTTTTAGAAGTAGGACACCCTATTTTTTTTACTAAAAGGCAAGTCGGTCAAATCAAAATGTGCAATGCGCGCATGACAAAAAAAAAAAAAAAAAAAAAATGCAAGAATTGTGTCATCTTTGTCACCCTCCAAATTTGCCCAAAATTCTCTGCAAAGTTCCTTCAATGTTTTTGGGATGATACAATAACAATAAACTCAAGTTGAAAACTTTTTTCACAGGGGCTGAAAAACTTTTTGAATAACCTATCCTGTGCCGGTTCCCAAACTGTAACTATAGGCTATGCTTTGTCATAACATTCTAGAAGCCAAGAATGACAAGCCTCTCACCAACACCACGGTGGTAAGGGTGGTAAGGCCTGTCACACCACCACGATTGAAAACCTAAAATTAAAGCTCATTCAATTTTCTTTTAAGTGATATGATGATTTATGACCATTCAAGTAATGGTACGACAGTAAAACCTCACATAATCTTCAGCACTATCAGAGCAGACCCTTTGCAGCTCATTGAGTCTACACTAGCTAATGCTACACATTCCCAACAGTTATTTCAGGTTTAAGGCTTCACATCTGCTTTTTTTTTTTTCATTTTAATCTTTTTAAATTCAGTAATTGGTTCATTTTAATAATGACATAAGTATGCAGGAAACGAATCATTCAACCACCTTGATGAGGATCCACTTGGAGAGTCATGTCATTGTAACAGCTTTTGTCATTATTTCCTTAACTCAGATCACAGGGACAAAAAATACAGAGCTTACTTGCAAATGAAGAGGTTCATCAGCAGGTGTGAGGGATGACAGCCAAGCAGGAACATCTCTCTCAGTATCCTGGTGGACAATAAAATAGATGAATCCAGCCTATCCCGGGTAGATAAAACAGTGTAACAATGCACAAACTTACTTAGTCTCACCTCATTTACACATTCATAAATTGTGATCTCCTCAATGTTGAAGTTAAGCCACGCTGAAGATGGCTGTCGTAGAATGAGACGAACTGAAGTCACATCATCTGGCTCAACTAACATCTGTGACAGAGAGAAATTACTGTGGTGTGTTGGCAGGTCCTGTCATAATTACATTTTTTTGCATTCAGGATCTGCAATATTACTTTGTGATGCTGTAACACACCTTATCTATTTTATACTCCACAAAAAGTGTAGGATGGAATGAGTTCATATAGGCTCTCACGTATTAAATGACTGTAAAAACTAGCTGGAATGTGAGCTGAGAAATGAAGTAATTTGTATATTTATTAATCTAAAATTAAGTTATAGATTCCCAAAACATGCCTATCACACCAATCCGAGCATGAGAATAAGCAGCTGTTGATAAATGCATGCAATGCCTAAAAACAAGCATACCTTAAATCTCCCACACAAATACATTCTCAATTTAGAGGCCTTGTCTATAGAATTTAATACATAAAGGTGCCACACTTTGCGTAGAAATTACCACGTTAATTTTTACGTCCATTTTCTGTCATAGACTCATTTAGTAAATGAGGGCTACAGAGCGCACTGTCTAAACCAGGGGTGCCCACTATTTTTTGGCTCGTGAGCTACTTTTAAAACGACCATGTCACCGCGATCTACTGAGGATGATGATGATGAAGATGACGATGGTGATGATGATAAATTACTCAGTATGCGTTTCATATGTACCTTTATGCAGTTTGTTTATTGATATACATGTTGCATTACACATGCAATAAAATACATGCACCTATAAACCCTCACAGAACAACTTTAATACAATTGTGTTATGATATAATGAACGTTTACAGCACAATCATAATACATTTGTATTACTTTCTAATGAACCTTTAGAGCACAACTCTAATACATTTGTAATTATCTATTGCCAAGATTTAATTAATCTGATGATGACCTGCACTGGAGGGAGTCAGACAGGGTTGCATAGTCCGGAGCTGTGTGTAGCACACTGTCAATTTGCGCACACGCCCTCCCGGTTTCGGAGGTTTCGGAAGTTTCCCAAATCATAGCGCTGCAACTTTGAGGGCAACAATTTCATTTTTCGTCTGAATGCATTAACGGAGCTGATCACGTCTTATGTCGACCACGCTTCCTTGCAGCTCCAAATTAAGCTCAATCAAAAAAGGAGGGTCCAAGGCACTTTTCTAATCCAAAAGGTATAAAAGGCCTTTATTTATACATGGCTATCTTCGAGTTAAAAACATGAACAGGGCAGACACCCACACTCCAAATTAAGTTCGTTCAACATGTTAGTAAGATCAGTTACAAACGCCAAGTCTAGCAGCCACAGATTGTCATTAAGTTGCTTGTGTTCCGCATGTTTAGTGACAAGAAGAAACTCCTTAATCAACGGACAGAGCTGTCGAAATCTCTGCAAGAATTTCCCCCTAAGCCATCTCACGTCGGTGTGTAGCAAGAGGTCAGAATAGTTAGTAAGCCTCTTCCAACTGTGCATGGAACAGACGTCTTTGAAGAGACCTCGCTCGAATACAACAGGCTATTTTGGATGCGACACATCAATGATAATGAAGCCACTGCTGCCCTGTTAACTGCATTTTTATTTCCGGCACATTTCTCAGTTCACTTTTCAGGGGGAGATCACTGTCATAGTTTTTATGAACAGTATGGGCTTGATACAAGTTAGTGAACTAGCTAGGACTCATTCTTTGCTGCAGTTTTCCAGTAGCCATTCTAGTTGTTATGGTAACCTAACAAAAAGCTTTAGACAACATGCGATCTACCAGCACTGCTTTCCAGTCGATTGCACGTAGTGGGCACCCCTGGTCTAAACAATGGCTTGCTTGGCTAAGCTAGGTTACCAATTATAAATTACTATAATGACTGTCAAGTGTTTTTTTGCTCTCGGGTGTGCTAATCCCTCACTTGATAGGGAGGTACCAATGCTTCATTTATTGTAGCCAGGCACTTACAGGTGAAAAACCTTAAAAACAGGAAACACAAGACCAACCATTTTACTAATTTGCACAAATTTTGTAAAACCAAAGCACACAGGACTCAAAATAATTGGTTATCAAACAGCTTGACTCGACACATACGTATATGAAAATAAACAACACCACAAACATTAAACCACAAAATTACTGAAAGGACAATGAATCAATGAATTATCAAAATGTATTAAATAATCAAAACAATGAATTATAAAACATCATCTAATCAGTTGAGTTAAGCAGTGTTTAGCAGTATTTAGTTTATATACATATTCACCTACTAACTTACAATTTTCCATTTTATTTTATGAAATATTTTTAGTTTCCATTTCAGACAGACTCCTATGAAAATAGAAAACTATGCTCGCTTTTAAATCCAATGATTAATTTCACATATTACAATTGAGCCATCTAGATTGCTAAATTAAGCAAATTGCAACAACATTAACCAAACAACATTTACTCAATACATTTTGTGAACCATTACAGCAGAAATACTACAGCGCATAAACACAAACACAATAGTAAATGTCTTTCCCTGCCTGCATCTCAATGTCTCATCAGCGTGCAAAACAACAAGTGGCACTCGCAACAAAGTTTACAATTAACATGGCTTGCGGTCTTACCGGCTGTCTGTTCAGTCTTTGATTTCAGTACCAGATTCAGCACAACTTCAGAAAAACTCTAGGAAGCCAACTCTTTTGTTTACCACACTGCAATGGCGTTTCACTGCGCGCATCTTTATTCTGCTCGGATGCACACAGGTGAGTAATTGTTTGTTCTGCCTGACCGCTGGCAAGTAAGGGCTTTTGCCGCGACACCTCCCACTCAACCTTTTTGTTGTTAGATGGAAAGGTTGCAGAACTTTTAAGGCGAACTGAAATGCAACAGGCATTGCCAAAATTACAGTCACTAGAAACTGAGGACTGGGTCGCCGGCTCTTGATGCATAACCGAGGCACAGTTGCTTTGTGTGACAAGAATCATCTCTCACACTGCCCTTTGAGTCTGGAGCTACAGAGTTGACTCGGCCGAACTTGAACTGACCACGCATGGCGTTTTGACCACAAAGCCAAACATAATCACCAACAGTGACATTTCTTTCCGTGGTGTGCCATTTAGTTTTAACAAAGTGATTTGGGCCAGCAATTTGGCACCACGCTTTCCAAAACTCATTAACTTGGGTTTGAATTTTCCAAAGGCGCTTGTAGGGGTAGTTGTTAAAGTTGAAAGACTTGAAGTCACCACTGTGAGATGCTCGCCCTAGGAGGAGTGAGTTTGGTGTCACATAGTGAATGTGGTCCTCTGGACTCTTGCATCAATAGGCCGCTCATTAGCCAGGTTAGCTGCCAAATGGAGAGTTGTGAGGAACTCAATGAAGGTAAGGTTCGATGACATGCTCAAACTTTGAAGAGCTCTCTTAGCAACCCTTAGGGCAGCTTCAGCAGCTCAATTTTGATCAGGTGAATTGGCAGGGAGCACATTCCATGTCCACCTTGTCCCATTCTTTACAGCGTAGTCCTCCAGGCTTGCTGTATCTTGGCTTTGCAGGTAGGTATACAAATCCTCCAGCAAGGATCTTGCACCAACAAAATTGGTCCCAGGGTCTGACCAAACCTTGAGGGGGTGGCCCCTGATGGCAGTGAATCTTTGGTAGGTCATTAGGAAGCTCTCTGTGAACATAATAGTGGCAAGATCTGTATGTAGAGCCTGGCTCACCATACAGCAGAAAATGACCCTCCAGACCTTCATGGACATTCTTCTTTTGATGTCTCAATAGGTATGGGCCAAACAAGTCAACAGATGTAAACTGGAATGGCACAGCGGGTCTTGATCTTTCAACTGGTAGATCACCCATCACTTGTTGGCAGACTTGAGCCCTTGCCTTCCTGCAGTGGATGCACTGGTTGACAACTTTGTGAGCCAGCCTTCTCCCTTGTGTAATCCATGCTATCTGCCGCATCCTTAGCAGTGTCCCAGTAACCCCTTCATGCCCTTCCTGATGACTTTGGCGTGCCAGCAGAGTCCCCAGCCAGGTGAATTAGTGGAACAGCTAAACATTGAACTCTGCCTTCACTCGACCAGCCGGTCTGTTGTAGTGTTGGGAAAGGTAGCTCCTTCTTGTACCGCTAGACAGAGATCTCGGAAGTAACAGTAGCAGTAACAATGGGACTGCCTCCTACTTTGAGTTTCCCCTGGCTCTGACATGAAGACACTTTTTTGCCCCTCTTCAGACCAGAGCTCGTGACTTCATCAGTCGTGTTAGCCTACTAAACCGCTTGACATCCAACAGGCTTGTAGCTGCAATCCCGACAGGTGGCCTATGCAGATCCGTGGAGGTTGAAATTGGACCCTGCTTAGGCTCCTGCTTTGCTCCGGCCCGGGTAAAAGTAGCAACAAAAGCCTTTTTCTGGATGCGTGTGAGGTTTTCTCTTGCTTCGGTAGCAACATCTTTGGCAGATTTCGCTGGCCACTCACTCTCCGGGAGGCTTAGAAACTTAGGACCCAGCTGCCACTCTGTGTCTTCATCTAACTCTTTGAGGCTTACCCCTCTTTAAATAATATCTGCTATATTGAATAGCCACAGTATCCACCACCAGTTTCGGACATTTATTGCGTTGAATTTCCCAGACTCTATTGGTGAAGAAAGTCTGATGATAACCATAACCATAACTTTCATGCTGGACAGCTCCCAGGACTGTCTGGCTGTCAACCAAGTGGTAGCACCTATCAACATGAATCCTGCAGTGCTCTTGGAAATTCAGTGATTCTTGTGATTGAAGAAGAGGACATTCAGGAGTATGCAAAGTCTCTCCACAAAAACTGATGAAGATGTACTTCCTGGTCCTCAAGCCATAGTGAATTATATGTTTTTTTAATCTGTCCGAGTGCAGCGAAAACACCTTGCTGGAACTGTATGAGGACAGCATGGATGTCATTGAGGATGTCTTGGCCCTTGCTAAGTAGGTCATTCAGGCTCTGGCCCCTGAACGTCTGACTACGATTCCACACAAGGCAAACCGGTGTGGTAACAGAGTGAGGGTTTGGAGCAATTAGGTGGCTAATGTACTGCAAGGGTCCAGTCCAGTTCGCTAACTCTTCTTTTGACAGCTTGACAGCCGTGTTCCGCTCATCATGGACTTGTGCTTTATAGACCACCTTCCACTGAGGCTCCCTTGCCAGCTGCTTTTCAGTCCTCAGGAATGTTGCTTCGACAGCCCTGTTGTTGGGCAACTTTACCAGATGCTCCATCCAGGGGTACTTTGCATGCCAGTGTGGCTTCTCACTGTGATGATCTCCGGTTACATATGTCCACTCCTTATTTGCTCCAGCTCCTGCTCCTCAGAAATTGTCATCTCTTTCCCTCCAGGTTGACAATTCCCACATCTACAGCCGCCACAACTGGGCTCACAAGCAGCCCGATGCTGTCCCATTTCCAGCAACTTATGAAATCTCGGCTGGCAGCAGACGTAATGGCTTGGGTGAGTTGAGGCAGCTGCACTGAGCCATTACTGGTCATTTCTTTATACTCCGCAGCTGCTGTGTGCATGGAGCAAGCAAAATGCGTTCTGGAGCCATGGGCTGTGACTTGAATGTCTTCCAAAAGATCTGGATGAAAACCACCCACTGTTTTTCCAAGGGCACCATGCCACAAGACAAGGCCACCAACGGAGTGCACCTTCTGAGGGACGAGCTGGCCTTCCTTATGACTGATGAGGAGCGTGATTTTAGTGGGATGGACCAGTTCATGAAGGGGAACATCAGGGAATATTGTTTGCAGTCTCTTGGGTGACGTGACGATTTACCTCTGCCATGCTATCTAGTCCATACACACAAGCTAGTGCAATCTCAGAGTTCCCTTTGAAGTTGTGACCCAAATCTTCAGTAAATAACGCTTAGTGTCAACTGTTACTTGCATCCCAACAACTCCACGAACTATGAGCGTCACATCCTCACTCCTAAAGTTCAGCTTACCTGCAGCCTCATGGGTAATGTAATTAGTTTCAGATGCCAAGTCTACCAAGGTGCCAATCATTTGCAGTGACTTTGAGGATCATCATTATGACTGGGAACTCCTCAAGGCCTTTCTCCGCCAGCAAGCTCCTCTCTGGTATGGCTGAGCTTAATGTTTTTGAGACAGAGTTGCAGAATGCGTTCCGACACTGCTGACCCAAAACGGGGGCCAAGCTTGTCAGGAACTCTTTCTGGGTCTTCATGTACTTTTTCTGTTCGCCTCTAGCTGGACTCTTTGATCCATCTCCCTTGCTTCCAGCCTTGGAACCGAGGTAATAGTGATGGCGGGGCCTTCAGTGCCCTTACACCCCTCATTCCAGCACAGAAAGGTGGTCTTGCACTCTGCATTTTCATCGTGAACCTCAAGACACCTTACACAAGCATCAAGCTTCTTAACTGCTTCCTTCTTTTCTGTTACTCTGAACATTTTAAACTTATTGCAATAATACAGCTTCTTCCTGTGGCCCCTATTCTCCACAGACAAAGCAAGATGCCTGGGAGCTTGAGGAGTTGGTGGACTTTGTTCGGGCATGCTTTGGTGGGATTCTGGTGGGGTCCCTCTTACTAGGGTCATCATCTCTCCATCAGACAGCAGCACTTGTTCCAGCTCTGCGGCCAGTTTATTCTCATGCATAATCTGACTCACTATTGCTGCTGGTTTTATTAAAGTTTCCCCAATCGTGTGTGACTTTTTTGTCTGCGCAATGAAATATGCCACCTCATATGGAGCCTGCTGCGCCCCTGCAGAGATAGTTGTTTGCTTAGTGAGGGCTTTCTTCTGCACCCCTAACTCTTTCTCTTTTCTGCGAAAAAAGTCACTGGGTTTATTTGTGAGGGTGGGATGTTTGGAGGATGCGGCCTCCTCCTCTTCCGATACATAGACCAAACACTTTTTTAAAGGTGTACTTCCATTGTGTTTTCATTAATTTTGCGGTGATCTCTAGTATTAATTTGCCCTGTGAGCCGATTTTGGTGAAAAAAATGCTTTAGTGGTTCTAGTGCTTTAGTGCTGAGATGTAGCAGGGAGAATGACAGGTTCTTGGCTATGATAGTCACAGGCTACAATCATTCGAAGCCCATTCGATCATAGTGAACCAAATAGAAGAGCTAAACGTTCTACACAAACACACATACTTACCTATACTTCGCTAAGTAAATGTGTGCTGCAACAAAACTTCTCTAGTAATCACAACTGTGGTATAGCTTTGTTGACTTTTTTCTTATTCACTCGTTTTTTCGCCTACATTCTTTCACTGACTAATGGAGGCAGTTAGGTTTCATCCGCCATTTCGTAAGCTGACAGGCGAAGGTCCCTTGATACCTTTTCCTCGAAGCTACCCAACAGCTGCACCTTCTTGGAGCCGGCAGGTTCCCCTTGCTTTTGGAGCATCTCCAATTGTTTTCCAGAGGTAGAAGTTTTGTTTATTTCTATCAAACTGTCAAAGTGCTGTTGGTTTCAATTTCATAGCAGGTGACAGATGTGGGGTTTCTTCTGGAGACCCCTCACTCTCCAGCTTCGCCTGTAATAGGGTAGGTTACTCTGAGGTCAACTCAAGCAGCCAAGCCTTCCACAGCCCTCATGCGCTGCTAAAAGTCCGCCCGCTGGGACCCAATGCATCCATCGGCGGATAGTTTCTTTCACTGCTTTCACCAGCCCTTCAAGGTTACCTCCAGTGCCAGGGACAGTTCAGAGCAGCCAAAACCTTGCCATAGAACACTGAACAGCCCCCTCCACTTCCTCAAGCTTCTGTTCACACTCCTCTGCTGTCTTTTTAATGTCTGCAAATTTGAGGTCCATATTCTCTGTGCAGGCAGTTTCCACCTCCTCATTTGCCTCCATCACCCTGTCAGCCTCTTGTGCAACCTTGCTAAAGGCTTCCACCAGTTCTTCTGCCAACATTTTCTTTCTCAGACTTTCTCAGACTAGGAAAACCGCTGTTTGGTAGTCGTTCTCTCTCTTTCCTTGCTGCAGACTTTGACTCAGCCATTCTGGGCTTTGGTAAGAACTTTTAACTGATGCACTGGACTTGGCTTTACAGGCTCTACGAGCACGCTCAGACGGAGCTGCAGGCCGGCTTGGTAGGTTTTAACCAGCTCAATGCCGTTTTTCACTGTCAAGTGTTTTTTGCTCTCAGCTATGCTAATCCCTCACTTGATAGGGAGGTACCAATGCTGAACTCTTTCACTGGGTTTCACTCAGTGCCTTGCATCTTTATGCTTTTTTATTTTGTCTTCATTTATTGTAGCCAGGCACCTACAGGTGAAAAACCTTAAAAACAGGAAATTACAATTGAGCCATCTAGATCGCTAAATTAAGCAAATTGCAACAACGTTAACCAAACAACATTTCCTCAATACACTCCGTGAACCACCACGTGACCATAGACAGTAGAAGAGAATGGACCGTGGGATGGTGTCGTTTTCAATAGGAGCCATTGAAACAAGATTTTGATATGACGTACGGTAATGTCAGCCAACAAACCCGAATACGATAAATTGGGTGGTAGATGCTCAACCACAAATCCGACAGTGTACAATAATTTTGTTAAGTATTTTTCTATTGTTATAGCTGCAATCACTTACTGGAGTGGGAGACTAATATTGTACGTGGGGACTTGATCCTTCGTCAACTAACTTTGGTTCCAGGCAGTCTTGCAAGCCAGCATGTCAAATTCATAAAGGTAGTGATTCCGCACACAAATACTAATTTGTAAGCTTATTTTGTGAGAAATACTGATGGAAACGTTTCCCCAACATAAATACAAAAATAAACGGGCATGGCTATGACTATGCCTACTTGTTGTCCAAACAGTACGGTAAATTTTCTCCTGTGCAGCAGAAACTCACTAGCCATCGCATGATTTGTGGCGTCATTTTTAGCATAATTTTAGATAAATGTTTCTTACAAGACAATAACATGACAGATTTCGGATCGAAGCAAATATGTTTTGCTGTGTCCTCTCCGGTTTACAACAATGCCAATATCAAGGTATGAAGAGCCTCTTATGTAAAGTTATTTGATTTCAAAGTAACGCTAAAATGAATTGAAGTGAATAGAATGCTAAAGGCCACTGGACCCTTCCTGGGTTAAGATTTGCCCATAGGTGTTTCAACTTCTGTGTATGTTCCTACCCCCTTGCGTTTCACTGCACACATTAAATAGAAAGTACGCGCATCTTTTATCCGATCCATTCCATAAACACTCACTTGAAGCATAGTGCCACCTAGTGATAAGGGTAAATGCAAAAATTGGGATTTTGAGTTGCCAATATCTTGGACCGAGAAGGGGGGAACTGCGCAAAATACGTCATGCACGATCAGCACAAAGACCTCCCAGATTTCAATACACTGCGGCGCTCATACCATGTACCGCATAGCGTACATCTGCATCTGCATCTTATAGCAACTTACTTGGTTGAAACTATGTTGGTGCAACACAAATGTTTCTCAAAACCTTCGTTCATGTGAACCAACATAGTTTGAACCAACAAAGTATAAACCAACTTAGTGCCAATATAGTGCGACCGACACAAGCGTTTCCCAAAACACGAACATTCACAACCAAGTTGGTAACTTCTGTGGTTTGGAACTACACCTCTCAGTGCTTAGTTTCACCTAACCAACTTTGTTTGAAGGTCTCGACTGCATTCAACATGGCGGATCAAATGTCTCGAAATCCTCGATCATTTGAAATATCTCAGTTGTTTGACGTTGTATCCCTCAGATTTTACAAAACAAGGTGAGAAATATGTAGTGTAGAATCTAAAAAGCCCCTTATTGTAGCAAAACAATTGATCTAGGAGGACATTTGCAACTCGTTTGGCACTGTAGCTTAAGTGACTCATATTGTGACGTAACTTCAAGTACCTCCAAACTCCAAACGCAGTGAACTGGTTTCTGTGGCGCTATGAGTAGAGTGCAGGTCACGCACACCTGTGCTTGATGATGGTACTCCGGTTCGGGCGCGGTGTGGTACACAATTAGGGTGTAATATGAAATTGTTAATTCTCACAACTGCCACGTTTCTTATAGTTTCAGGGTGAACATGTATCTCCCCTGTTGCACATTAACGTAGTGAGGCACCCTGCATATTCTTGGGCTTGTGTTCATGAACGTCAGAATGCAGGTCGCCAAGGGGAAAATAAACCCCCAGCACCTCCGTCATTACGTGGATTGTAAGCAATAAGCCTACTGTTGATAGTATTGCATTATAAGCACATGCATTTACAGATGGCACATTGCTGTCTTACAGCATTTTGAAAGCTATTTTAATCAGGCTAACTTTGATAGCTAATTGTAGGCTATTTGTACAATAATTCCGATTGAAACTTGGACTCGTAATTTATATTACCTAGACCAGTAGGCTACTCTTAAGTCATGCACATAGTCACAACTCATCTGTGTTCTGCAATGATGGTGCATATCCAGCCTTCCTAAAATTAGAGGTCAGCATCATTTAATAAACACTGTTAGAGTTTATTTAATCACTGAAATGTCTTACAAATCTCTCTAAGCCAGCAGTATATAGCGTAGTACAGTTAGATACTGTTAGATTAAATACATTTCTATTGTTTATTTTCTAGTACACAGTTATTCCCGACATTGTGTGAAATAGCCTATCAATAGCTATAAATAATCAGCTACATAATTGGTCATCTCTGTTAAATTCCATTCACAGACGTCATAGCCTACTTCGGATTGTTTCTCTCTGCTTTCGACAATAAACGAGGCTCTCCGAACACATCTGGAAACATTGTAGTTCAAACTGTGTTTGTTCAAACCAACTTGGTTCAGACAATGAAGGTACGACAGTATTTGGGGAACAGTCGCACTTTGGATGTTGGTTAGTTGAACGGTGCATCGTACCATGTTGGTTTAAAGCTAAGTTGGTTAGTCGTTTGGGAAACGCACCCCTGGTCGCCTAGCAACTATAGATTGTTTGGCACTTGACACTCTGCCGCAAGTGTAATACAAAATCGCTAACCGTCCATCTGAATACCCTTACTAGCTGCCTGCAGTGTAGGTAAAAATGACGAAGCCACGATCTAGACAACATCTGCATGCCTTAGTAGGCTTTTAGTAGCAGGTAAAAGCCAGGCAAAGGTACACAAATGGCTTGCTATTTCTGGTAGTATTTTGCAGTGTGCAAACGAACTACACTACGCTATCCCAGAAGTCTCCGGGAGGTTGGAAGCCATAGAAGAACCCAAACGTCCCACTCGCTAAAAGTAACCAAGATGGCGGAGACACCGGTCGCTTGCCCGCTTGTCGATGTACAAATGTGCACTTCAGTAAATAAAGGCCATGTAAATAGTCATTCACGTCACTAATGCGAGTAATTGTTAAGGTTATCTGATAAAAGGAGACTGCAGCATAGACAGCCATGACTGTATGGCTAACTAATGGTGGTAGCTAACCCTTTGCTTCAAGTTAGCAAAATCATGGCGTTGATGTAAACATCCAGGTCAAAGGATGGGCAAAATGCCGGTGTTGTAGTATGCCCGAATTGTACCTGCTACTGGCTAGCTTGCTACATAGAAGCTACTACTGTAACGGTCGAGTGGTAAACTGCAGAGAATGCAGTGCCTACTAAGGATTCGGATGAAGGGATGGTTCATGACAACTGACAGTTTGAGTGGCTGAATAGCTAAATAGTTCAACAGTTTATTTAATAGTAATTTACTGTTGAAAGGACTTACTTTGAAACAATTGAGTCATAATTGACAATAACTGACAGGTGGACTGGCCAAACAGTTAAATAGTTATGTAATTAACATGATAACATTTTTTAATAGATAACTATTTTAGTGAGAATTAGGGCTGTGGGATATGGGAAAAAAAATTATATTCAGATACATTTTCTCCATTTCATGATATACGATATATATCTCAATATTTTGAAATCTCCTTTAAAGGACCCCATGAAATCATACTTTTACCCTTTACTGTTTTCACTACAATCCCTGCAGATTACATACCATTCTTGGTTAACTTCAAAGGTGGTATCCAGGAAAACATTTTATATTTTCAGTCATTAACATCAACTGAGTTGAAATAAGACTATTTTCTTATTCAAACAAAGCACAAAGAGGGTTGAGTACTCCGTTTGGCCCTGAAAAAGTTCAGCTTGTAGTCTGTGGTAAACTCGATGTTGATAGGTTGTTGTTAAACACTACCAGCCATAGGTGATCTGAAAATCACTATGCCATACGAAAATCTTTTTTTCTAAACAGACAAAATGAATTTCTCACAACAGACGATGTTCATTACAAACACAGTTGCCCATGTAACTATATTTTCTCTAAACTTAGAGGTTAGTTTGAAGAGACACTCGTATTTCAGATTAGCAAACTAATTTAGCATGCTAGCAGACTAATGCTTCCTATGCTGTATTTTCATATGCCTGTTACAGGAAAACTTACAGTCTATCAAACTCAGAGTTGCAGGAGAGGTTTTTTTGGCTGTTTCCGTGATAAAGCATTTAACTATGTGGTTGTAAACTAGATGTACCGCATAGCGGTACATGGTATGAGCGCTGCAGTGTATTGAAATCTGGGAGGTCTTTGTGCTGATCGTGCATGACGTATTTTGTGCAGTTCCCCCCTTCTCGGTCCAAGATATTGGCAACTCAAAATCTCAATTTTTGCATTCACCCTTATCACTAGGTGGCACTATGCTTCAAGTGAGTGTTTATGGAATGGATCGATACGCCTCTGTAACACCGACATACTAACACAAAATCGTTGTCTTGAACAAAATTGTTGACGACTTATTTAACAAAAACTGTTTTTTGACATCTAGCTTCGCTGGTAAACATCACCCCCTATGACGAAATGTCACAGAATTTAGTACACATGAACAGAAAGCTGTTTAGAGATGGCATGTCAACTTTGACCAAATTTGAGCAATTAAAAGCCAAGTTTGGCAACTCAAAATCCCAATTTTTCCATTTACCCATATCACTAGGTGGCGCTATGCTTCAAGTGAGTGTTTATGGGCTGGGTCAATATGTGTCTGTATCACCGACATATAACAAAAAATTCATGTTGTTGGGTGAAATGTTCAAGTTTTGCCGGTCTCCCCCTCTTTGACGGACACTGGCACAGTGGGGGGGGTGGCCCTTGGGGGCCAAAAGCTTCTAGTCGCTGAAAAAGTTCTAGGGCTGCATGCCTACAAAGATTCATGCCCCCCGGACTTCCAGTGTCCCGGAAACCGTTGACGGAAAATTGCTGAAAAAAAAAAAAAGTCGCGGCAACACTATAATGACCGCTTTCGCTAGCTTCGCTAGCGGCGGTCATAATAAAATTAAGAATGCTTTTGTATTATTACACAATAAAACATATACTGCTTGTGTGTGTACGTGGCTAAAGGGTGCAGCTGAAAGCCTATATTCATGGGATTAGAACATTCTGCTCTCAGAATAATTGCTAACTTGCCTTTGAAATTATTCCACATGTAACTTGTGTGTGTGAGAACTGTACTATTTTTAAGGAGTTGCTGCACATTCACCGCTGAAGATAAGACTGTTTTTCTTTGTTCAATAAAAGAGCTGTGCTCTAGCTGAAGGACAGAGACTGCAAACTGAGGAGGCAACTGTTTGCCTCGGTTGGCCCGCTCTCCTTCAGCTGAAGCAGTGTAAAACTGAGAAACACTTGTCCTGTGTCCGTTGTTGATAGCGTACTGAGTCGAGAGTATTTTCTTGACATATTTCTTGGTACTTCAAGCCGGATGTCAACATACCAGAGTTCCAGAGGACGGATCAGCGAAGACTGAAGACTGTGCACAGCTTGCGGTCTGGGACCGTGAAAGAAAGTCCAGCGTAGTGAACTCTGCACCGGCCAGTCAACCCTGATCTGCCCTCTGGACCGGATTGATGACATCCGATGAACACAAAAGCGGACCGGACAAGTGTGAGTAAATTTTTTTTGTGAAAAAAAAAAAAGACGTATAAAAAAGACATAAAAAAATTAAAAAATAATAAAAAAGCAAAAAAGAGATTAGGCCATACAAAGAGCTCAAGTAGTCTAGGACTACATACTACCCAGAAGTAAGACCTAAGGCAAAAAGAAGTAAGACCTAGGCAAAAGGTAGTATATAACTAATCTAGGATTAGTTTATTTTTGATCTAGGATCAAAAAATATGTACTGATCAAAGATCAAGTACGTAAGGTTAACCTGAGTCTAGGACTGGAATAGCTATAGCATTTGTCAAGAAAAAAGAACCCGAGTCTAAGACTCGAGTGTGAGTGGAGAGACGACTCGTGGAAAATCATTAAAAAAAATAATAAAACAAATAATTTAAAAAATTAAATAAAACATAAAAAGGGGGAAAATCTAACTCAAAACCAGTCGTTGAAGGAGATTGTAGATTTATGGAAAAGAAACACATGGGGTCTAGTGAGTTTATGGAAAGATGGAAGAAGAAAAATGACTTTTAATTAGTCGTATCTGATTGTGAACAATTATGTCAAAAAGTGATAGTACACAATTAAACCAAACGAAACCAAACACTAAATTTTAAAATTAAGACAAGGACTGTGTAATGCAATGTAAAATGGTAGTTGACTGGAGTAGAGTAAAACAACATTTTCAACCATTAGACGAAGGTCAATCCGTCCCTGCAGACAGCCCTGTCCTAAGCCAAAGAGTAACTACTTTGCTTGAACAAGTATGAGAAGTCTTTAAAAGCCCTCCAAATTACAGTAAGATACAAGCTGCAAAACAGAAATATGGTGAAGATGTCTATGAGTTCCGAGAGGTTTAAGGCTGTATTTAGAAAATACAGCGGGTTAAAAGATAACACCGCAGAGGAACAGCTAGGGTTTAATCAACAGTTAAAACAAGCGCTGTTAAATGCTTTTAGACCAGAAATAAAATACTGGCTGGAGAAGAATTATGTCACCCTCCCTACTGCGCCTAAACGCTGTTAGTGAAGCAATGCAAGCCAGCACGAGACGCAAACGTCACTGTCAATAAAGACACCAAGATTTGACAGTATCTTTGCTTTAAGCCTCTTAGTCTCAAGAGCAGTGGTGATCCTAAGTCTATCTTCCAACAAGAGTGAACAAAAGTATTTTGACAGTGATGCTTTTACAGTTGTCTATGTAGAAGGAGGTATATCTTGGGCCGAGAAGGTGGGAACTGCACAAAATACATCACGCACGATCAGCACAAAGACTTCTAACACTACAGCACATGCCATAAAATTTGACCCATAGGGGGCGCTGTAATTGTACAAAATGTCATTTTGCCTATTATCTAGAGAATGCTAATGTTTACAACCATTTTTTTTTATTGTGAAATCTATTGATCCTCACGCATTGAAAACACTGGTTTTGCTTTATGTACTCAATGCAGTGATTCATTTATTTATTTTGGTTTGCAGTTTATGCCATAATCTGTTTAATTTAATCCACTAATGAGACTGGTTGGTCACTCTGTCTTTAGCAGTTTTATCTCCATGCCTATATGTTCAAATTGACAAGAGAAACTTTTGAGTTTTGAGTTTTGTGTGTTACTCTATACAATGCAAGCCCAGTTTTATCATTTAGATTTAATGGCTAAAGTACAGTCAGTTCTCAACCTCCACTACCATCCTCTAGCTGTGTGATATTTAGTGTGTACTCCATTCAATTGTCCCGACAGTTAGCAATATGTAAATGTGAAGCACATACAAATAAAACCCGACACGGTGTCAGCAGGGAATGCATTAGTTGACAAATATGCAAAACAAACGGCAGGTTTACTCTTACAAGAGAAGACAACAGATGATTTCCAGGAAATGCAACAACAAGCACCTAAAAGTGAACAAAGAGATACGGGAGAAACAAGGCAATATCTACTAAGCTCAGACAATACACCCATATTACCACGGTCAATGTTTAAATTGCAGCAATTATGAGTCATGGGCCGAGCCATGTCTCAACAGGAGGGATGTGTAGCATAATTAATCAGCACTATACCTCCTATGGATTTTTAAACTACTCCAAGAATTTTTCTTTACAATGTGAAACATGCATTAGACATAATTCTCAAAGAAATATGAAGCCAAAATGAGGAAAGTTCGACGCTCTGACGGTGGCAAAGACACTGTGCAAAAAACTGTTTAGAACCGAATACTGTGCCCTTTTCTCCTCTGTCTCCACAGGAACAAAGCAGCCAGCCCAAGTCTGTGACTCTGTGTTCATGAAGGTCATCAATTAAAAGTGTTGGTCAGATGTCCGATGGGAAGGACCTTTCCAAGTGCTGTTAGCCAGGCCCACTGCTGTCAAGGTTGCTGAGCGATCGACGTGGATACATCTCTCCCACTGCAAACGCCGAGTGCTGGTTGAAACAGGACAGCCCGCTGAGGTGGGGAAGTCTGACTACAAAGGGGTGTAGGTCTCATAGATCCTACTCGTCTCAATGTCAGTGAAAAAATCAGATCCCCTCAGCTTTTAGTGTCCAGAAGATCCCAGCAATGAAGAGGTTAATCTGCATTTTCCTGACGGTGGTGATTGTGGCCTTCCTGGCGGGACGAGTACTCCAGCGCGAGTAAGGACCAGAGGAATCAGGGAGACAGAAGCGATGGACAAAAGACGACGAACATAGCAAGTACAATGGTTTGAACGTAATATCCATATACATGACAAACTCTTGGTACAGGTATGCCAGTATGTTGTAATGCAAATAGATAACTTGGAAGCCATGCGTGAATGTATTGATGAATATAGTGTAAATTCCACTGCTTATCTAACTGGAGCATATAGTGTAAATGGTACAAAACTGAAACAAAACAAGAAAAGCTTGTGCAGAGATACACCCTTTTTGATAGAATAAATAACACTGCCTTGGTGTCTCCGTATGCCCACGTGCGAGCAGGGTTTTGTTGACAATGGGACAGTGTCTTTAGGCTCACTGCCCAAATTTAGATGCAATAAAACGGTTGTTTCTACCAAGTGTTTAGACAATTTGATAACCTTGACTAACGGCTCGTACCGCTGCACCTATGTGAACGAAGTGCCTTGTCCATGCAGTAAGACCGGCAACGAGAGTGGCTTTATCTATTGGACTCGTTCCGTGTTGCCTCGTAATGGTGGCTCCCCCGCCCTTAATGGGGTGTACTGGATTTGTGGTTACAAGCTGTACCTGCGGCTGCCTGTCAACTGGGGAGGTGTGTGCGCTCCCGTCCGAGTGATGGACCACAGTTTTATAGTCACCGCTGTAAATGGCACTGGCAAGTGTGTGAAGCGCTCTGTAGTGGAGGTGCAGCCGCACGACTCCGTTTGGGGCGCTGATGTTCCTAATGACCACAAATTGTGCTGTGGGACAGAAGGTGCTCCTATCTCTATTCCCATGGACTGGTGTAGGGAAAGCCCTGCTCCAGATAGAAACCATGGATTACAGATTGGTCTTATTTGTAAATGCTAGCATAAGGAATACGGAGAAAACCAATGCGGAGATTTCAGCTATGAGAACAATGTTAATGCAAAATCGAATAGTAATTGATCTGATTACAGATTCACAAGGCAGAGTATGTGTATTGCTGAATGATACCTGTTGTACCTGGATCCCTGATAACACAAATAGTCATGAGGTCACTTAAGCCCTACAGCAAATGAAAAATGTAAGGGCAGCTCTTACAGGAAATGAAATAACTCAGAACTGGACTCTAATGTCATGACTATTCTCAGGACAGTGGTGGCAGATTGTGTTACAATTCTCAACCCCCGCACTAGCTATTTTGATTTTGTTTTGTTTGTTTATTATGTGTATCTTGCTTTGCTTGAAAAGTCTGATTTCTAGAGCAATTCATGTTGGTGTTTTATTTAAAATTATTTTGAGCAAAGAATTTAATGCCTTGCTGAATGTTGAAGATGAAGAATTGATAAAACAAATGAATAAAGTTGCCACAGAAACTAGGTACTAGGAATGTGGTAGCACATGTATGCGTAAATGTTTTATTAATGATAAACAGGAGGGAAATGTAAATAAAATTAAGAATGCTTTTGTATTATCACATAATAAAATATATACTGCTTGTGTGTGTAGGTGACTAAAGGGTGCAGCTGAAAGCCTATATTCATGTGATTAGAACATTCTGCTCTCAAAATAATTGCTAACTTGCCCTTGAAATTATTCCACATGTAACTTGTGTGTGTGTGAACTGTACTCCGTTTTTAAGGAGTTGCTGCACCTTCACCGCTGAAGATAAGACACTGTTTTTCTTTGTTCAATAAAAGAGCTGTGCTCTAGCTGAAGGACAGAGACAACTCTTTCCCTCGGTTGGCCCTCTCTCCTTCAGCTGAAGCAGTTTAAAACTGAGAAACACTTGTCCTGTGTCCGTTTGTTGATAGCGTACTGAGTCGAGAATATATTCTTGCAGTGAGGATGTTTTTCAGGTGCTGTGTAATGACACTGTGCTCATCACTCCCATGTTACAATCAAGATCCTTGATTATTATGCCAGCATTTTAGTATAGGTCTAAGTCACATATGCCGAGAAATTCGCCCCTTAAGCAGGAAAAATTTTGGTTTCTGAATCTCTGGTTTCATTTCAGAGTGATGCTTACAGGGGCAGTGGTGGCCTGGCACATAAGGTAACGTAAGCATGCTCCTGTCCCCACACACCACTCCCCAGGGCACCGCTGTCATGGCTGCCCCCTGCTCACACATGTAATGGGTTGTGAAAAAAATATGAAAGCATCATTTGTGTACATTATGATGGTAGTGCTAAGCCACAATTGGTAAGTACATAAAATGGAAGCAACAAAGTTTTAGTGAGGGTAATGGCATATATTGTGTTAAGGGGAAAGAGATGCCTCTGACCTGCTGACGGGAAACTGAGAAGTAGTCCTGTGATCCTGCTTCATCATGAGGGTTGGCCATAAGAGGGAAGTTTCTCAGACACGTGACCCACTTAGCACCATCTTGACCCTCCTCCTCACTTCTTAGCAAACGCAATGATAGGAAGGCGGTGTAGTAGTTTTTAAAGGAAATTTTTTGAATCTGCGGCACCACAGACACACACCAATTACAAATGTGAATTAATCCCCTTCCAATTCAGAATTTCTGAATTTATTTCAATTCAATGAATGAATTTGAATTGGCTCCACCCCACAGGATGTTGAATTGAATTTGAATTGGAATTACAGGAAGTTGGATTGATTTCTTTGCAATTCAGAGAAATTCATTCTAATCACGTCAATGAGTATGTGATACTTTTAACATACATTTTTCCTCCAAATAGGGATAATTACATCCCAAATAAGACAAATGTAGTACAGACACTAACACAGATCTATCTATTAATGCAAGTAAGTCTGTCTGTGTGTTTGTGTGTTCCACGCATACCTCTCGAACCGCTCATCCGCCTGATCTCAAATTTGGAGAGCGTCGTCCTAATGTTACTGGTGCGTCGAGTGCCAAGTTTCGTGTTATTCGGGCAAAAAAAGCCAGAGATATCAGTCAAACAAGCCGAAAGTTATTACAATTTTAATTATTAGTTTCCTAGACTGTGTTTTTAATGTTAATTTGTGGTAAAAAGAATATTTACTGTATTTACTGTAGAAATGTACTGTATACATACACCCCAAACAGTAATATCTATGTAAAATACATGCTGCAATCATATACTGTATATATTATATGCAGCTTTCTTTTATGTATTACTTGCCTTTTTATAGGTCCATTAGGAAAGGATGGTGAATATTTGACAGGAATAGTGGGAGAGAGAAATGGGGTAGAATTGGGAAGTGACCCAAGCCAGATTCAAACCTGGGGCTCCATGCATAGTCAGGTTGGTTAACCACTGTGCCACTTTCAAGCGTAAGTGTTAAATACACCTTAATTATCATGCATTTCTTTGAATTTAATGGAATTCCAATTCTACATCCTGCAATTCAAATTTGAATTGCAATTCTGCTTCCTGTTTGCGAACTCAATTCAAATTCAAATTCAAAAATTGAATTGATATTTAGGGGTCATTCTGAATTTTGTACAACCATGGACACTTCATAAGGTCACATTTCATATATTTCCATATCTCTGAATTACTTGACAGCTCATATTCATAATGTGTAACAGTCGGCACTTACAGCAAGCTAAAAGTCAAATGACCAAAAAGCAAACAACAATGACCTAATTTGACAGCTTTGCCCTTGTTTTCAGTTGGCTGTGTTGGGTGAGCATTAGACAGAATTCCAATACCATACAATACCAGAATTCCAAATACCATACAAATAGTCTGATGTTGCTTGGTTGGAATATCATCTGTGTAAATACTGGTGAATACTGGACAAAATGTGTATCTGACCGGGTTTTTTTTTAAGGAAATCCAATAAAGTCGGATCATCAATTTAGCTTACAAACAGGATAAATTGTCATGTCTTGTCCTGCCACATATACAAGTCATGTTTTTACCAAATGTTCTGTACATTATTGTGGCAAAATGATATGATTAAATATGTCTAGTGGTAAAAAGTTAGGTGAACTATGTGTGTCCTTAACATTTATGATCATTAAAAGACAAGTAAAAATTGTTCTTCAGGTCTGAAAGGTATGTACATGCCGCTGATACCAATTTACCGATGATTAGTCGACATAAAGATTTCCCAATGACTGCACAGTGCCTAATAGACAAAAATTCTGTTTTCATCAACCTTAGTATCACAGAACAGCTGCACTGCTCTCTGCACTGTTCCTGATTGTACTGCTTTGATCCACAGCCTAAAGACAACATTGGTCTGTAGCTCCACCTATTTCCATTATGTTACCGGGCATTATGTCATTATTCATTCAGAATTTTACAAATAACTGACATATTCGTAGGTCAATGAAAACTCTTCCATGTAAATCATACTGGTGGAAAACCATCCCCTGTGTTACATGAAAGACAATGTCTGGCATTGAGCTTTGGTCTCCTGCCATAGTGGACTATGTGTTTAACATGCTGCTTTACCTTAATGGGTTTTCCATTTGGAAACACAATGTCGGTGACACAGACCCCTGGCCGTAGACTATTAGTTGCTGCATCTCCAATCTGCAGACACACCGGTGTTTTAGCCACATAATCCACAGGTCCATTGCTCATGGTGTTTCTAGTAGAAGCAAAAAAAGTGCTTTTTCATTATCTACTAGACTTGGTAGCTGTGTATGCATTTGCATGTTCTGATATTCCTGATGTTTCTAACCAATGTATTCTTCCCATTATTGTTAGGCATTATTGGAGCATCAGCATAATATCTTTATTATTGGAGCAACATCTCATATCACTAAATCTCTGCATTTCAGGGGTAGACCCTTACACAGGGGTACACAGCAGCACCACTCACCAAAGAGTTGCATCTAAATGCTAATCCAATAACAGTAACATTATGAATACAATACTACTCACTTGAAAATAATTACATAAACAACTTAACAGCTTTATTTACTTCATTAAAATAAAATAACACTAACAATAACTACTGTAAACTAATAATACATTTTATTGTAGGAAAATTACAATACTAAGGACTGAGCAATGCTATTTCCTACCACAAGGTGGCAGGTATGAAATCACAGCCATGAATTATGTAAACGTTGACTGACAGTCTTTCTGCCATCTTGTCTGCTCTCTCTGTCTTACCACAGTGCACTGTATTTACTAAAAAGGGGTGACATCCAGTGGCCGCGGGGCAGCGCGGGCAAGGGGGCAAACATAATTCTAAGGAGAGGGGGTGATGAGAGCACGAGGCGGGCAGCGAGGCAAGAAGGGAGGAACGGGAATTGAAGTACACATAAAGCCGTGGGGAGGAAGGCAGAAGTGACAGCTAACCCTTCGGTTTCAAGGCCATAGCCCTGACCAGTGGGCCACAGCTGCCCCAAAGATAGATCACCTGTTACTGAAAAAAGTTATGCCATTAGTACTTTTACTTCTTCCATCCTGAAGTACATAATATTGAATGTAAGAACATTTTTTAAAATCACCATTCACCAACAATAACAGAAAATTAGCAGACAGTATTCTAATTTCTAATTATTAGACTAATATTGTTCATGCGGTGAGTAGTAGACTAGAAACCGGGACACTGTGTGTGCACGTAATGCATGTGCGCAGCCATGTTTTTTTTTTCATAAAGATGCTGTGTGTCAAACAGATGATTTATCATTTTTAATAAGAGCGAAGGCTCTGCTGACAACAGGAACAACAGCAGGGCTGGATTCCACAGTGTGCAGTGTGTAGTGGTGAAGTTTCTTTTGATGATGTATCTAATTTTTTCTTTGAACAATGTGAAACTTTAGGTCAGCGTTTCTCAAAGTGTGGGGCACATGAGGCGCATGAAATCAGAAGAAATGTGCTTTTTTTACATTCTTTATTAATGGCTTTCTGTTTTGCCAGTAAATTAAAACATCCACTCACAATAAATTCACTAATTGCCCTAAACATGTTCAGGGGCGTCACTAGACCTATTACTGTACTTTTAGCACTTATTTATCATTAAAAAAAACATAAATAGTGCTTCAAACTATACAATCATATCAGATTATGTTAACATGCTGATCAAACATGGTAGATGTAAGATAGCAATCTCCAAAAACCGTGTGGGAGCTCAGTTACATGAATCAACAACGATAATAGGCATATGCCAGTTAGCTAAAAGACAGCAGCTAACATCTCCAGTTGGCTACTTCAATATACAGCCAGAACTGACAGCTGCCTCATACACTGAAGGTAAAAAGTTGTAGCATTTAAATGGAAATGGCGACACAGAGGTGAAAACAAACAACAATGATGGGCAGTTTACCTGGTACTAACCTGTGAGACAGGTGCAGGACCGTTGCAAGGT
This sequence comes from Coilia nasus, assembly GCA_027475355.1. Taxonomy (NCBI): domain Eukaryota; kingdom Metazoa; phylum Chordata; class Actinopteri; order Clupeiformes; family Engraulidae; genus Coilia; species Coilia nasus. The sequence continues at coordinate 2,308,649 of CM050211.1, forward strand.
ATTTGGGAGCCTATATGAACCTGGAGCCGCCCCCCTCCCCACCGAGAATCACACACTCATTGATTCATAATCATCTTTATTTAAAAAGTATATGTTTACATATTAAAACCACAAAATATAATAAAATATGTAATTCACATATACACAACACTGAACATTAACTTAACTTGAATAAAAATTGTATATAGACATTAACGTACTTTAAATAAAAATGGTATATATACAAAATATGTAGTTGCATTGAATATGAAAACAAATATGCAAAAAACATTAAAAAACATGTTTCCTGTCCTTTATCAAAAAGATAAGAAAATATGTATACAAACATTTAAAATATATATTAAATATGTAGACAAACATATGTAACATAAGCAATGTATCATTTTGAACATACTTATAAAACACACAGTGCACAGAGTTTACAAATACACACATAAAATAACTTTTTATCATACTAAGAGGCAGTCATTTATTTATATAGCACATTTTGCATGCATAGAGTGTAACAACTAAGCACTAAAGGTATGGTGAGCTTGCTTTAAAAAATTATTTTCAAAAGTGGCCTTTTTTTAAATGTCACAGCACATACTGATTGTTAGGATTCTGGGCCACTGTACTGGGTCATCAGTTGTACTTGTGTGGCTTGATGTACCTTCTGTAGGATCAGTGCTGGGACATGTGGACTCAATCTGCCTCGACACTGTGGATGAAGAGTCTGCCATGTCTTCTTCCTCTTTGTCTTCCTCATGAATTTGAGATGATGTTGATGGCACTGGTGGAAAAATAAGAACAACAAATAAGTTCAACAACTAACTACTTAATTCATACACATAAGCAGAGGCCCCACACTTTTTCAATCTCAAATGGATAGAAGTGACTAGTATGGACAAAACCTGAAATATGAAAGGCTATTTGCTAACATATATCATATTGAGAGGGGGCAGTATTAACGTCCATGTAAGAGAATTTCACTCTACCTTCATCATCAATGGTCATCACTTTGAGGAGGATGTAGAAACTTCGGCATAGAACCTTGGACAAAATTGGGTATGGTGAGCTAGTTTTTATTTATTAAAAAATCCTAGCGTAGGCTTGCATTTTGTACAAGAGATGATTCACAAATCAGTCATGACAGATATTATATGAGCATTAACGTTACATTTAAGTTATGAGGCATTAAATTCTAGGTTACTACCACGGTAGAATTCAACAGCGTTCTGTATAGAAGGCAAGACATTCTCTGAACTGTGAGAGAAAAATACATGGCTATGGTTTCATAACGGCAAAGGCTATTGCTTTGCGTGGCTACTGTTCCAATCAAGTGTGCTCAGGAACACATGTTTGACAGAGGAGCAATATATTTTACGGAACCAGCAATAGGGAAAGTGAAACAAGCAAAGCATCTACAGTCAGTAAAGCCACACTGGGGTCGGGTTAGTCACTGCACAGCTTGCAGAAATGTTTGGCCTGCTTAATATGCATGAAATTAGACTTTTACAATACATACAGTGCACAAAAATAATATCAAATAAACAGCTATAGGTGTGGTTAGCGATACAGGCATGCGAGCAGTATCTGGCCCACTAATATTTATGCTCACGACCCACTTCTGATGATGGAAGCTATGCCACCCTCGCTTGAAACTAAGTAGAGAACTTAGAGTGTCGCGTTTTATGCATTGAACGTTCGTGGATGAAAACATTTACATCAAATGTTGTTAACGCTACCTTCAAGGTAGCTGACATTAACCTAATGCTAGCTACCAAATTGCTAGTCAACCTGCTATTACCCGACTAACTACAGTATAACTTTGGTGGCAGAAGTATTCACGATCATGTAAATTCTCACTCACCGGTGTCTTGTTTTTTCTTCTCTTCCTCTTCCTTTCTCTTCTGGCTCCCTGAAGGATAATTTCTCTTCATGATAAAAGTTTTTTTGGTAGCCGTCCAAACAAATCACGTAGCTGCTGCTGTCAAAGCTAGTTAGGGGGGCCCCTTTGAGGGGGAACAATGTCATTGCACTTTCCAGTCATAGAATTTAGGGAGGCGCTGTCGCACTCACAAAGTTGTCATTGCTGTTTTTTGAATGCAACCAGTCATGGTCAGGGGGGGCTCTTTAAGCTGGGGCCCTAGGCAATTGCCTAGTTTGCCTACCCTGTTGCAACGGGCCTGGGCAGGTGGAAAGAAATAGCGCTCAGACATAGTTGTTAGACCTTACGTCCCGAAGTTGTTTCTGAAATGAGTCAAAGTCACGTGAATAAATTAGCATATTAATTAGCCATGTGCACATTGTGTATGGAGTGAATAAAGTAGCAATAGTTTTTTTACTGGTGAAATTTATACTGGGGCACTATAGACCAGTACTGGGGCACGTGCCCCAGTAAAATATGTCTGACGACACCCCTGAACATGTTAAAAGAACATAGGAAACCAGAAAAAAATCTTGCCTGGAACCATAGTGCAAATAATATAGGCTAGAACGTTGGCATGTTAATTGGGGCAGAATAATGACAGCAATACAACCGGGCGGTAGACGTTTGTATATTGTTTAAGGTTCAAAATGGGCAAGTTTGTTACAAGGGCCACAAAAGTTGGTGATTTATGCCAACAGAGAAAGAAAAGGCACACCAATCAAAATGCCAACCAAAAAGAAAATATGATGAAGCGTATCTTGCTTTAGCATTCACTAAACTAACAGCAGACAGTATGAGGCTGAGCGTGACTTGAGAGTGGCAGTATCAAGTATTCAACCCCGTTTGAAAAGATTTGTAACACAAAACAGGCTCATTGCAGTCACTGATGCTGTGATAAGGCAGTCATTTGTTCACCTGCCTCATTTTTGTACCGATGGAAAAGTGAAAAACTGAAGCACAATTTAATTCATTTGCCCATTTTCTGTATATGTTTTTTATTTTGAACACTGATGTTGAACTTGTATGTAGTGTTATGAGCTGCTACTGACAGAAGTATATTGCATATACTATAGTATAGCATATAAATCAGATAAATTGTGAACTTGTGTATTTTTTTTACATTTTGTTGGTGCAATATGGGACAAGTGGGGCACGGAAAATCCCCTTCTTCTGAGGTGGGGAATGATAGAAAATGTTTGAGAACCACTGCTTTAGGTTGTTTTGTGAAACACGATGATCCAAATCTAGCTTAACATAAAATAACTCCAACCTTTAATAAGCGACCAAAGTAGTGTCCAGAATTTGTGATCTTTACACAATTAAAAAAAAAAACAAATAGCTGCATCAGGCAAAATATGCAACTGCTTTAAGGATGTGCGGTAATGGTTGCCATGAACAACCTCCTGAATAAGAGCGGAGTTGTTTAATAATTCCATGACAGCTTACATAATAGATTGTTTGTTTGGATCATTCGATTATGTTGTGTGACACAAATGGGCAGGGTCTAGCATAATTATTAATTCTCATTAGTTGGTCAGTAAAAGGATAAAAACTGGGACATTTTAGTGTCCTGGTGGGGTTTTGTCAGGACTTAGGACATGCAACTCAAAATTGGGACTGCCCCATACAAACCAGGATGTCTGGTCACCCTATGTTAGGCAGTTTTTGTAGGTGGTTAGGGACGATGTATAGATATAAAAGACCACACTTTTTTAAATTATACAATTTATTTATTGCCTATGTTATGCCAATGCAACTGTGTGCCTCTTTACTAAAAGAATCCAATAACTCTAGGCGCATTTGTAAATGTAAAGCTACCACTCACCAACATGAAAAGTGAATCAGCAGGCAGCATTCTGTTTTCGTTTTTAAGCTATTCATCGTTTAACTAGTATGCCTACACTAAGCCACTTTTTAGGCCTGGAAAATGTTTTTGGAGCAGTTTTTATGTAGCCTAGGTGGCTAAAGGCAATGTAAGCTACAATAAAAGAAAATCACACTTTTTAAAGGAATATACCACCCCCAGGTGAAATTGAGTCTGTCCCCCCAGTCCCTACAGTTTGATAAGCGGCATTTAGATGGGGGACTATAGCACAGGCAAGCACAGGCAAAGCACCGTCAACACACAAGTCGGAGGATGGGGGTTTCCAGGTGCTGCGTGGTGGAGTTGTGTGGAAGCAACTGCGAGGGTCTGTAAAATATGCCTGCAAGCATCTGGCTGCCGCGATTTTTCGGGTCATATGACATGGACACCTTTCGAGCTAGTCTGACACAATTTCTAACCATCATGCAACACTTTCAGCCCAGAATGCATCCCTGACTGGAAACAGCTGGAAACAACAACATTTTTATCAAATCGAATTCACTCAACGTGCTTGCACTGCGCAGCCATCTTGAATTGTAAACTCTGGGTCCTCTGTTAGTTCTCGGACTTTTTAGGGTCATCGTCCGAGACTCAGGGGCACACATGGTGTTGCTTTCTGCTTTTGAAGGTGCGCATCTACTCAGAAACCAAGCTCCCACTGCAAATGGAATGCACTATAAGATCAGTCAGCGCCTCGTGATCTTGGACTTACCTATTGGCCTACTGGCTGCTGGAGAGGTGGGGATACAAACACTGCTATCAAGTTGGACTCTGTACTACTTGTACACGTGACAAGACATGGCTGGATCAATACTAGGCCACCCTCTTCTGGAATGTTATTAATACTACAGGAATTACAACAAAATGTTTAACTTCACGACCTGCAGAGCAATCAAATCTTTGAGTGGCCTGTGTGTGCAAAATTATTGATTGTTGCATGGTCAATTCCACAATATTTAGTATTTTTTTTTATATATCTTGTCAAATATAATCCAACTGACTTACACAGCAGCTGCTATTTCATGCAACTTATAGTGGAACACAATGTGGCTGTTGCGTATTTGGCATAACAAAACAAAACAAACTACCTATCTTTAATTGCACTTTGTTTTAATCTGAATTTTGGAACACTGTGTCAATAGTAATAACATCAGACTATTGCCAATGTCATGTGAAAAACAGTCTCACCAGGTATTGAACATGAAAACAAGAATACTAACATTGCGCTACCGTGCACACCTTGAAGTAGTTGTTGCAGGCATACAACATGTAGCAGCTACCCACCTCTATTATCCAGTAAGTGTAATTTTAGCTATAATGGTAGAAAAATACTCCTTAAGAAAGTTATCGTACACTGTCTGATTTGTAATTAAACATCTACTGCAAGGGGTCAGGAACCAATGCAGAAGTTGAAACATGGGGAAAGGGCAACCCAGAAAGGGCCCAGTAGCCTTTAGCATTCCATTGACTTCCATTGATTTAAGCGTCACTTTGAAATCAAATAACTTTACATGAGAAGCACTTCGTACCTTGACTTTGGCATTTTTGTAAACCGGAGAAGACAGGAAAACACATTTCCTGCAGTAAATCTGTCACGGAAATCTGCCTGGAATCAAAGTTAGTAGAATAAGAATCAAGTCCCCACGTACAGTATTAGCCTCCCACTCCAGCGTGATTGCAGCCATAACGGTAGAAAAATACTTATTAAGAAAATTATCGTACGCTGTCGTCACCACGGGCTTGCGCAGTAGCCTGGTTGGAGAATGCAAAATCTGGTTTCTTCGTTCCCACTGAAAACTACACCATCACTTTGTCTATTCTTTTTCTACTGTCTATGGCCGGTGTCACTGGACATCACCATGAGCTTGCACAGTAAACCGCAGTAGACACATGACCAAGCTGAGAACTGAAAATCTGTTTCATCAGCTCCCATTGAAAAACGACGTTATCCCTCTGTCCATTCCTTTTACTATTTATGCCTAGGGTGACCAAACGTCCTGTTTTCCCAGAACATGTGCTGGTTTCACATCCTGTCCTGGCCATCCTGGTTGTTTTTTAAAAAGTGATAAAAGTATCCTGGTTACACCCGCTGCTGTATTGTAATCGCGGGCTGTCTGGCCGTCACAGCGATAACTGGAACAGTTATGATCTGATTTAGATCAAACTTGGTAGGGTCAGCTATCGATTTTTTTTTTTAGTTGGTCCAAGGTCATGGTCACACGCCAAGGTCAAAGTTTTGCCCCCATGCTAAGTGAATGGGAATACTTTGACAGCTCATATCATGAAAATGGTTACAGATACAGTCATGGTTTACATTAAACACTTACGTAAAGTCATAGATGGACTTTCTACATATCATATCACATTTCGCCTTAAATGACCTTGAAAGGTCAAACTCAAGGTCACCCATTCTAAATGTGGTTATAAAACAGACAGTTCTGATCCGATTTGGATCAAACTTGGTAGGTAGGTTGGGACTGGGGTCTGGACCTGCGCTATCATTTTTTTGTTTAATTGGTTCAAGGTCAAGGTCAGACGCCAGGGTCAAAGATTTGGCCCCATGCTAAGTGCGTGGTGGTGTGGGTGTAGCGCCTCTCTGAGTGCTTATTTCGTTTTCATTGTTTTTCATTTCATTTGTATTATGCATGTATCCTGAAACAACATTTACAGATAGTAGACACTAATATAGCCTAATAAATATTTTTACCATGTTAAGCATCAAATTAATTAGCCATTAACCGGAAGAAGTGTACTGTTGATTTGTCTCCTATTCTCAATGTAAGACGAACTGGGTATAATGGTTGTTTGTTAGCAGTTTGCATACTATGCTCTGCTGCTCAGGACGAGAGTAGGCCTACAGAATTCTGTATTCAGTCCACAGCTGAAAAAAATCCATTATAGCCTACATTAGTTGGGAAAGTTTATGTTGCTGTGATTACAAAGTAATGCATTACTCACTGATTTAGTGATAGCTTACAGAATGTTTGATAATTTGATAATAAATCTTTATGATGAAAATTAATTAGTGCTCACCCAGGGCACCAAATAGGCTAGGACCGCACCTCTCTGTTAAAGATAGTATACAACATTTTTTTATCTATACAGAGGAGGCATACTGTAAGTGAAATTCTAAGGCATCTTTGAGTAAACTATTAAGTAAACATTTTAGTATCTCATTGCGTGTCCTAGTTTTGAGTAATCAAAATATGGTCACCCTATCTATGCTCCCTATCTACATCATTTACAAATTTCTAACCAGCATGCATTACGGTCAGTGAGCACCGCGTGATCATGAATGCACCTATTGGGATGAGATAGCAATCGTGTAGCTAGATGCTCAAGACCCAGCAAACCTGCAAATCACTCTGCTGTACATTGCATAAAGTGTCGGACGTGGTTTTGTTAACACTGAAAACAGATCAACAGAAATATTAAGGAGCAAATACTATACGGGTCTCCATTTTTATGTCAGTTTATTTCTACCAGCGTTTGCTGCGTAGAAATAAACGTGTAGAAATGACATAAACGCACCGGGGTGTGCCACAAATGCAATGTGAACGGAGACCAGTTGGGGCAGGAGAGTGCAGAATTGCTCATCGGCCTGGTGTCTTGCAGCTCTATAGTGTCAGCTTTACGGAAAAGCTTAGCAGGACCCCTAAGACACGGAATAAACCAACATAACTAGTATGCGTACATTTACTATAGCCACCGCCACCTCACAGCTCTGTTATAAACAAATACATTAACCTACCGTTTTTAAAACGTGTTGCCAAATGTCTGGTGGCTTTCCTTGTTTGATGTGAGCTGGTGATGATCAGCATCAAAGTCAGTTGTTTTCTCAGTCCCCCAGCAAACCGTGGCTATGGACACAACACAGTTTAAAGGAACAGTGTACACTTAACAGGTGTATGATGCAGCAGTGCTATGGCTATGATTGATCAGTGTAATGTCTACAAAGATGGTAGATAGGCGGATACAGCATGGTAGTTCACGTCAGACTTTTATCAAAATAAAAGTCCGTATTGTCTCTACTCGAATCAGAGTATTAAAAGTACTGGTTTCTCGTTTTAAAATAATAAAATAAAAATTGTAATTTTAATGGCAAAGTAATTGTTATATTGGCAGAGGGCCACACAAATAGCAATGTAGTGATACATTAGAAAGAAGTAAGAACAACAATACACATTTAGGCTGTGCCTTAACAAAAGCGGGGTAAAATATGTTCAATCCATCTGAAAGAAGTTAATGATACTGATATTAACTAGATGTACCGCATAGCGGTACATGGCATGACCGCCGCAGTGTATTAAAATGTGGGAACTGTTGGTATGATGAATGTGTGGTAGAGCACTGTTGTGAGGTGAGAAATTGTGCAGCAATGATTTCCTGGAAGGGGGCATGGATGTGGGTTTTGAATGAATGACGTTGTGTGTGTTTGTGTAGTGTGTAGGAGTGATTTGTGAAAGAAATAGGCAAAATGAGATTTTGTACAATTACAGCACCTCCTATGGGCCCAATTTTATGGCATGTACTGTGCTTTTAGAGGTATTTGTGTTGATCGTGCATGATATATTTTGTGCAGTTCCCACCTTCTTGGTCCAAGATATTGGCAATTCAAAATCCCAATTTTTGCATTTACCCATATCACTAGGAGGCGCTATGCTTCAAGTGATTACGGAGAGTGTTTACGGGCTGGGTCGATACGCCTTTGTAACACCGACATACTAACACAAAATCGTTGTCTTGGCCAAAATTGTTCAGTTGTTTAACAAAAACTGTTTTTTGACACCTATCTTCAACGATAAACATCGCCCCCTATGACGAAATGTCACAAAATTTAGTACACATGAAAGGAAATCTGTTTAGAGTTGGCATGTCAAATTTGACCAAATTTGAGCAATTAGAAGCCAGGATATGGACTTTTGAAGAATTTTAAGCTACGTGGTAAATGTTCATTGACATGTAACTTCAAAACGGTTTATCTCAAGATAAATTCTTTGATACAGTATCTCACAAAAGTGAGTACACCCTTCACATTTTAACAAAAAATGGGCCATATCTTTTCAAGGGACAATACTACACAAATGAAACTTCAATATGGGTTTCAGTAGTCAGTGTGCAGCTTGTGTGACAATATTTATTTACTGTCCTCTGAAAATAACTTTAGACACAGGCATTTTTGTGTTCATAGAAGGCCACAAAAGTGAGTACACCCCACAGTGAACATGTCCAAATGGTGTCAAAATCATTAATTTTTTGAGTGAGCACTATTGTTATCTATCACTGCCTTAATATGAAATTCACCAGAGCTGCAAAGGTTGTTTTTGTGATCCTTTTCCATTCCTTTATTATGGCATTACGGACCTGGGAGATGTTAGACAATGGTGCTCCTTCATCTCCTGTTTAAGGATGCCCCACGGGTGTTCAATAGGGTTCAGGTCTGGAGACACACTTGGCCACTCCATTACCTTCACTTTCAACTTCTTTAGGAAGGCAGTGGTGATCTTGGGTGTGTGTTAGGGGTTGTTATTGTGTTGAAACAACTGTTATGTGTCCCAGTTTCTAAAGGGGGGGCATCATGTTCTGCTTCAGAATGCCACAGCACGTGTTGGAATCAAGGGCGTAGAATTGGCGTGGACGGAGATGACGCGTCCCCACCAATGTCAAAAAAGATTTGTAGGCATGTAGCCCTAGCAAAGCTAGCGAAAGCGGTCATTATAGTGTTGCCGTGACTTTTTTCCCTTTTTTTCAGTGAATGTCCGTCAACGATTGCCGGGACACTGGAAGTCTGGGGGACATGAATCTTTGTAGGCATGTAGCCCTAGAAGCTAGATGTTTTGAGCGACTAGAAGCTTTTGGCCCCCAAGGTTTTCTCTTTACGCTCCTCAAAGGGCTGTAGTAAGGTCCAGCGCCACTATAAGGCGAAATTAAATACTGCATTTGATGTCAGCTAGGCCTATAATGTCAACATTTGTTTTGCCATATTTAACATACCAAAGTGGAGAGTCAGTTTGGTTGTTGATCCTTATTCTACGACGATTCTATGAGGACAACGTTTCTCATAGCCATGACATTATTTTTCTAAAATATCACGTGATATCACGAAAGAACCTGTTCTCCAATTAGGTAAATTACAAACAAACGACAATGAATGAATGGATTAGTTATTTTTTTAATTACGTAATTGGTGTGAATATAAATTTGACCAACATCCTCTCATAATCAGAAACCAAAATGCCATCCTTGTACCTGCTTGCACTCCTGTGTCAATGGGAGAGAGAACGGTGAGGTTGAAGACGCGCCTTTATAGGTCTAGATAAACATCCTGGGTTTCACTGACATGGAGTGCATGCAGCGGTTTCGCCTGGACCGTTTTGCAACACTGCACATTTGCAACACCTACAATACATCATACAACCTCAAGTGAATGTGACAGCCAAATCAAAGTGGATGAAAGAGGCTTCAGCGATGGATATTGTAGGCCTAATGATCCGAGGCTTGCTTGATACTTTCAGGAAGCTTACAAACCGTTTCTAGAACAGAGTTGCTGTTTAGCCACAACTCACGCTTATTCCACACAAACACTACGGTGCAACAGTGCAGCAACTTTTCTATGTTTCTCTCCTCTCATCCCGCGCGCGCACACACACACACACACACACAACACAACCCCATTCCCTTAAAGGCACATACGCATAAGAATATTGCAGGACAGAACACAATTAACACAGGTTATCACAATAATATTTGTTGCGGTTGGGTTGGAAAGCCACAGCGTTAGGGGTAACAATCGCTTGTTTGTCATAACATTCAGTTGGACACGAATTGTGATTTCAATTGTGATGAGTGATTTCAGTTCTCAGATGTGAGTAACCGAGCTCAAATAATAAGCTGTACCGTTTGAGTGCCTAGAATGTAGGCTACTCCTTACTCTCTGATTTTTTCAATGAACAGTGTTGCGCTTCACAACGAATACAGCTATCTTTTATTTCATTATCGTGGCATATATACTTTGTAAAACCGGACTTCTTAAAGTAATGGGCTAGAAAGATCATTTGCACCACTTGTTTGCTTGCATATTCAAATTTAAAGTTCTTTTCTGTTTCCCACGGACTGCCACTGCTTTTATATGTATAGTCAGAAAGTCCACGTCCCATGTTTTCTTGGTAGCCGTAATCCTTGCTCTTGGCACTGACGTTGCTTTCAATTTACATATATCATGCCCATGTTGAGTTATGCGCTGTATTTCGGAGTTAAGTGCTAGGGGAGTGGCAGAGGTTCAGAGGGGAGAATCCGCGCAAGACGAAAGTGCTAAAAAAGTGTGTGGGTGAAAAAATTGGTATATGTCATCTACAGACAATGCTGACAAAAAGTTATCAAAGGATTTATCTTGAGATAAACTGTTTCGAAGTTACATGTCAATGAACATTTACCACGTAGCTTAAAATTCTTCAAAAGTCCATATCTTTGCTTGTAATTGCTCAAATTTGCTAAAAAAAAAAAAAAACTTTAAACAGTTCTTTTCATGTGTATTAAATGTTGTGACATTTCATCATAGGGGGCGATGTTTATCGTCGAAGCTAGGTGTCAAACAGTTTTTGTTATATAACTGAACAATTTTGGCCAAGACAACTATTTTGGGTTAGTATGTCGGTGTTACAGAGGCGTATTGACACAGCCCATAAACACTCACTTGAAGCATAGCGCCACCTAGTGATATGGGTAAATGCAAAAATTGGGATTTTGAATTGCCAATATCTTGGACAAAGAAGGTGGGAACTGCACAAAATATATCATACATGATCAGCACAAAGACGACCTCTAAAAGCACAGTACATGCCATAACATTGGGCCCATAGGGGGCGCTGTAATTGCACAAAATCTCATTTTGCCTATTTCTTTCACAAATCACTGCTACACATTACAAAAACACACACAATGTTATTCATTCAAAACCCACATTCATGCCCACTTCCAGGAAATCATTTCCACACAATTTCTCACCTCACAAGGCTGCTCTACCACACATTCATCATACCAACAGTTCCCACATTTCAATACACTGCGGCGGTCATACCATGTACCGCTATGCGGTACATCTAGTTTAGTCATATAAGTCATATGACAAGTGTGTAAGTTTGTGTTCCGTGTATGTTCCAGCGATTACCTTGGGTGAGGAACCAGACTTGTCTTAGCAGTCAGAGATTGATGGGAGAGGGCTGAGAAGATCAGAGAAACTGAACTGAAACTTCATTCTTTCATTTTTATGTTAATCCAATAGGCTACAGGTGAAATGAGTAACAGCGTTTCACAAGCGATACACTACATTATTTTTTTATTTTTTTATTTGTTGTTTCTACCCAAGAGTGACACTTTTACTAGACCATGCATATGTTTACTGTCATATGGAGAAAACATGTGCTTAACTGTTCCACCCCATTTCTGCTGAGGCAAATCTTAGGTTACAGTGATGTGAATTTATATAATTTTCCTTAATGTTTAAGAGGTGCTAAACATATTTCACCCCGCTTTGCTAATACTAATACGTTAAGCCGTGGAGTGTGATATCTGTAGGCGTTTTCACATTGCAACCCCATTATTTCCAAGCAAGCAATGTGAAAGAGCAATGTGAAAGGCGTGTTGTGGAACCTTGTTGTCTAAAGCCGGGTTCAGGAGGCGTAGCGTAGTGGCACCGTAACATTACACCACGCTTATTGCTGGGCGTGTATAATGACATGTAATGACCCGTGCACTGGAGGTAAATATAATACACCTGTCTGAAAAGTTGTAAGTCAGTTTTTCAAAACAACAATGGCGGGACACACAGAGGAGTTTATGCTGGGTCTTTGTACAACCATTTAACCGCAAATGAAATGCATGTGCGTGCTACTGTACTGCACATGGATGCTTACGTGGGGTTGCGAATGTATGCAAAGAATACAAAAGACATTATGATGCCGACTTATCGTAGCTACAGTATTTTTTTCGCGTTGTCGGCACCCTGTCCATCCATTTTCACCCACAGTTAGTTTTAATATTAGTTTTAGTTGTTTTTATACTTTATTATTTGTCGGATGAAGGATCCAAGAAGATTAATAAGCATTATTAAGATTTACCAGTATTACTAATATTGGTATCGATCTGATACTATCACAGTATATTTATCTGTACTTTTTGAAGGAAAATGGAATTAAAAATATAGTTGACATTATTTAACTTTATTTAAGAGACTGCTTTATAATTCACTAGATCTTCTGATAATACAAATCTAAAATAAACATAATTTTAATGCAAAAGAATATATACAGAACACAGGTTGGGTGCACAGTTAGGCCTAACAACTGTTCTTTTAAATAAAAACAATTTGATTTACTTTGGAAAGAGATACAGTGAAGAATTTTGTTTGACAAAAAAGGCATGCATGGTATTTGTATGCATTCATGATTATTTTGTTAGTGTCTGGGCATCTACACTGCATTACAAGTGATGCACAAGGTTGTGCTCGTGCCCGAGACTAGCACTACAAAGCCAGCCCAGCATCCCGTAGACCTGACCAGGAAGTGCTAAAGAAAGAAGCAACAGAATGTACGGCTCCCACTCATGGTGCAAATCTAAGCCAATAGAAGAGTTATTAAACATGTTTGTGTGAGTTGCACATTATGACAATGAATAATAGGATAAAAACCTGATACACAAACTTTTGTAAATAAACTATCATTACAAACTACTATGTGCACACACAAAGTTACTTTACAAGAGTTATAACAGTGGTTGCTCAAGACTGACGGTATCAGTGTATTGTAGTATGGTCAGAGATTGATGTTATATTAGATCTTTGGTGTGGTGTTGTGTACAGTGCAGTATGTGGTGTATTACTTTGTATCAGAAGGGCTCCATGTGACATAGCCTATTAGTCGCCCATGTGCGAGTAAACAGATCAGAAATCTCCCCATGCCCCCAGTCTATGATGCGCACGCAGCTAGTCTGTGTGCTTGTGGGCATGCGGAAGAGGGTTTCCCCAGGCATGGAAAATAAACCTTACCAAAAGGAAAACAAAAGCCCCTTTCACACTGCACGACACGGGGTGGTGACACAGTACGACACGCTAATTTAACCCGGGACCGCAGTGTGAAAGCACAGTGTTTTTTTGACCCCTCTTCTGAAAAGGTGGGTGTAGCCCAGTGGCACTGTAACATCACGCCACGCATATTACTGGGCGTGTACAACGATGTGAATGACCCGTGCATCGGTAGTAAATACACCTGTCTGCAAAGTTTTCATTCAGTTTTTCAAAACAACCATGGCGGGACACACAGACTTATTGCTGGCTCTTTGCACAACCATTCAAGGGCAAATTACATGCTACTGTACTGCACCTGGATGCTTACTTGGGATTGCAAATATATGCAAAGAATACATTTGATGCCGAATAGCTATCGGTACCATCAGGTGAACTATGGCGCTATCATTAAATAATTTACTCTATCCACACATTTTCGCCCACGGTGAAAAAACACTTAGGGTGAAGATGCACTGGGCGAAAGGGGTCTCTGTGGGGATATTTGCAGTCACATATTTCGGGATATTCACAATATAATGGAGATATATTAATGGATGCGCTCTGGACATATGTTTTCTTAACAATAGCTGAAATTACCGGTAATTTTGGCAGTGTGAAAGGGCCTAAAGAGAATTTTAGCTATAATTCAGTTAATTTAGTTAGTTTTGTAAGCGCATGAGTTTCAATTAATTATCATTTTTTTCTTTTAATTTAGTTTTTATTTTAGTTAATGAAAATGTTTTTTTTTTTTTTTTAGTTTTCGTTATTTCTGTAGGTTTCGTTAACTATAATAACCTTGTTCTGTTCATATCAGGAAAACATTTTCAGCCCTATTTCCTGCAATATATGCATCAGAATTAGTATTTGTCTGTAAGAGGAATCGTTATCTTTATGGAAATAACCATTTGACGCAAGTGAAGCCCAAAGAAAGATGGCTAACCTAAGCTACATGTTATAGCTTGGTATGTACATTCTAACTAGCTAGCTCCCTTGACATGCTAGTTTGCAAGACTGCGTGGAACCAAAGTTAGTAGAAAAACAATCAAGTCCCTAAATACAGTATTAGTCTTCCACTCCAGTAATCGTGATTCCAGTTATGATACTGGTAAAAAAATGCTCATTAAGTGAGCATTATGCTCATTAAGTGAGCTCATTAAAATGATCATACACTGTCTGATCTGTGATTGAGCATCTACTAGTCAATTTATTGTATTAGGGTTTGTTGGCCGACGTCACCAGGCTGGCTCCCGAGCTTGCATAGTACACCGCAGTAGACACGTGACCAAGCCGAAAATTAAAAATGATGCCATCCCTCTGTCCAGGTCTTTAACTATCGAATACTATGGATTGTAAAAAATATACCCAGAATGCATTGCAAAATACAACAATACTGTACATTCAAGAAAAAAAAGCAGGTTACTGTAAAAATGTTGTAAAAATGTTGTAGCACTGCACTTCATTTTGTACAGAGGGTCTGGCTGTGCTGCACTGAGAAATGTTTTGTTCCTGGAGTTGTAGACTCTGAAGTTTAAAACAAGTGGCTCTGCCTTCACTCAATCGCTAACGTCTAGTCGTGACATATGCAATTAGCCTGGCTATAACACTGTCTATGCACTATAATTCAAATGTAACACACAAAGTTGACGTCATTGCTCACGACCACTCCCTCTGTTCACTGGCCATGGCAAAATGTTGCCTGAGACAACCATGTCAGTGGAAGCACAGCCAGACCCTTTGTACGAAATGAAGTGCAGTGCGAGGGGCTGGTTTACCTAACAAACTACTAGCTACATTTAAAAAATCAGCCTGTAGTTCAATGGCAGAAGGTAGAAACAATTGAATTACAACCTGTTTGTAAAAATTTAAAGTTGTTGTAAGATGCACGTGAGGGGGTGGCAATGTCATCATTGTTCTCAAAAAGCAGTGGTTTGCTTGTCCACACACCAATGCAAAGGTGGTATGGTCAAAAACCAGTTCTCAGAAAATATTGTTTTAGGGCACCCAGAGCGCCGGTACCATATGGCTGAAAGGCCGAAATGATAAAATACTTCACTGTTTTGACCTAAAAACGTTCAGTGCAAGTGCAAAAACCTGCCTCAGACTGCACAGCTCTCTGTTATTATGAAGAGGATTGCTGACCAGTTGTCCTTGATAGACCATGTAACATCTAATGCTTACAAGACATATTAAGCCTATCCCATATAAGCCAGTAGGAAGTTTCAAGGTTGTTTTGGATACAAAGTTACCATCTCGATTTAACATTATTAAAATATGTGATTTGATGAGAACGATCCTCCATCCAAGAATCATGAATGCAACTTGGAAACTTGATTAGACCGGTTGTAGGCTATCTGCCATCTTGGAATTTTTTTTAACAATTGAATAGATTTTTATATTTATTTACATTAACTGTTAGCAGTTATGCATGGGTGGAAAATAAATTAACTAGAAGAAAAACATCAAAATATCACCACAAGCAGCGATGACGGGACCTAGCACCAATGGCCCCGCAACCCCATGGCATTTCGCCTGTATCCTATTTGTGCTGTTTTAAATTACAGTGCTCCTTCATTAATCATGGGAGTTACGTTCTAAAAATAACCCGCAATAGGTGAAATCCGCGAAGTACTCAGCTTTATTTTTTACTATTATTATAGATGTTTTAAGGCTGTAAAACCCCTCACTACACACTTTATATACCTTTCTCAGACAGATATTAACATTTTCTCACATTTCTATCTCTTCTACTCTCAAAGTTCAAACCTTCATAGAAAAACAAGTACAGTATCATAGAATGAAACCAAAGATCGTTTTGGAGATGGTTAGCATCTTCCTCTACTTTTTTGGGTGCGACCACAGGTGCCTTTGTGGGTGCAGAACGTTTCGTCGATATTGTGGGTTTTGTCAGGGAGAAAACTTGCAAATACTTCAGAGTCACACAACTAGTGATCAAAGATTTATGTAAATTTTACAAGCTGAATGCATTCTGTACTGTACAGGAGACACGGCACAGAGGAGATTGATTGACAATGTTCTACAGTCCCTTATCCAATCAGGGTGCTGTAAAAAAAAGAGCATGCAAAATTGCACTAAAAAAATCTGCAAGGCTGCTAAAGGTGAACCACGTTATAGCAAGGGACCACTGTATATCATTTTAGACATAATAACCAAAATGTAATCTTGTAAACTTACAGCGCCTCCTATGCATGTACATGACGATTTTTTTGGTCCAAGATATTGGCTGTTCAAAATCCCATTTAACATTTACCCATTTCACTAGCTGGTGCTATTGTCACGGTGTTGCCACGTGCATTTGTTTTGGTTTGTTTTCCCCCGCTCACACGCGCTTTTGTTTTCCCTGCTTTGTCACTCCTCCTCTCCGCGCTCTGATTCTCCACTACACCTGCACGTCATTCTCTGCCCTCATTAGATTATTACTCCCTCGCCCTTTTCGTTTACTTGTCGTTGTCTTTATTCGTGTCACCTGCCGCTTCTCATCACGTAATTAATTCTCATCACTTCCTTGTTCGCTCCCTTCACTATGATCGCCTTCACCTGTTTGCTCCTCCCGTCACTAGTTTCCTTCATTGATTACATGCACGATATAGTCCCTTCCTTTTCACCTCGTAGTTGTCAGTTCGTCTGCACTCCTACCCGCGTTTACAGCCTTGTCTTTGCTCCTGAGAATTTGCTCTTTTGATTCCTGTCCGTTTGATTTCGCTCCTGTTTTTCTCTGCCTCGGCTTTGTTTTTTTGCATTTTTTGCCTGCTTGTTTTTTGCTCCTGCCTGCTCCTGTTTTTCTCTGCCTCGGTTTGTTCTCTGCATTTTTGCCTGCCTGTTTTTGCTCCTGCCTGTTCCTGTCCCTGTTTTTCTCTGCTCTCCTCGTTTGCCCTCCTGTTCTGTTTTTCCCCTGGACTGCTTCCCTGGCTTACAGACCCCCGGACCGGCGACTCCGCTCTGCTCCCCAGCCCCGGCTTCTGACCAACTGCCTGCCCCTGACTACGCTCTTCTCTCCAGTCCCGGCTACAGACCCACCGCCTGCCCCTGACTACGCTCTGCTCTCCAGCCCCGGCTACAGACCCACCGCCTGCCCCTGACTACGCTCTGCTCTCCAGTCCCGGCTACAGACCCACCGCCTGCCCCCGACTACGCTCTGCTCTCCAGTCCCGGCTACAGAACCACCGCCTGCCCTCGACAACGCTCAGTTCTCCAGCCCCGGCCACTGACCTGCAGCCTGCCCTTTACTCTGCTCCCATCTCCCCAATCCCTAAATAAAAACCTCTTACCTGTTTATACCTGCGATTGAGTCCGTTCTTGTCCTGACCCTGACAGAACGAACTGACCAACATGGACTCAGCAGGTCTCCCTATGGACTCTGGCGACACCGCTCAGCGGCCCTCCGCTATGGCTCGGCTGGAGGGGTCGGAGCGAGAGCTCCACCGTCTGGCGAGCGGTGTCGCCTCCTTGTTGGAGGAGAACATCCAGCTGCGACAGCTGCTTCTGGCCCTCCAGCAGCAGGGCACCAACCACGCTGAACGATTGGATCGACTCACCACTGCTGTGGCTGCTGGTGAGGCTCTCCGGGCCGCTCCCGCGGTTAACACACCGCCACCCCTGGCTCCAGTCCCGGCTCTTCCACTGGCAGTGCCTGAGGGCCCCGAACCCCGCATTGGTGACCCTGAACGCTTTGACGGAGACCCGGATGAGGTGGAGCCTTTCCTCACCAACTGCCGCCTGGTCTTCGACCTCCGTCCCCGAAACTTCGCTTCCGAGGCGGCCAAGGTGGCGTACACGATTAACCTTCTCACAGGCAGAGCCAGGCTGTGGGGGACAGCTGAGTATCAACGGGGGTCTCCTGCATGCTCCTCCTTCCACCTCTTGGCGGCCGAACTACAGAAGGTCTTCGGGGTCGGCTCCTCCTCTGCTGATGCGTCCCGGGAGCTGATGGAGATCCGCCAGGGGAGGCGGACCGTAGCTGATTTCTCCATTAGCTTCCGGACGCTAGCCAGCCGGAGCAGATGGAATTCGGAGGCCGTTGTGGACGTTTACCTGCACAGCCTGGCCGACTACATCAAGGACGAGCTGGTCGCCCATGAGGTCCCATCGACCCTTGATGAGGCCATCGCCCTCACTACCCGCATCGACCAGCGAATCCAGGCCAGGCGTCGGGAGAAGGGGCGCTCCAGTCAAGTCCAGTCATCAGCACGCTCCTCCGGGCGACCCGCCCAAGCCCTCCGTCCTTCTGCCAGTCCTCGGCGGTCCTCCCCGGAACCCATGGAGCTGGGCCGTGCATCTCTGACCCCCGAGGAGAGACACCGTCGCCTGACAGCCGGCTTGTGTCTGTACTGTGGAGGTGAGGGCCACCTGGTGGCAACGTGCCCGTTAAAAGACCGAGCTCACCGGAGGTAGGAGGCATCCGGTTGAGCTCGGCCACCACCATCGCCTCCAGGGACTGTAAACCTCTCCTCCGTGCCACCCTCAGACTCGGCCCTGACTCTCACCCCGTCTCGGTGCTGGTGGACTCAGGGGCCGAGGCTAACATTATGGACCCTTCCCTAGCCAGGAGGCTGAGGATCAATCTCCAGTCTCTGCCAGCACCGATCCCTGCTCATGCCCTGGACGGCCGCCTGATGGGCAGGGTTTCCCAGGTCACCGAACCCCTGGAGGTCCTGATTTCGGGGAATCACCGGGAGAAGGTGGCCTTCCACATCCTTGCTTCACCTAGCCAACCCCTGGTCCTCGGCTACCCCTGGCTACGGCAACACAACCCCCAAATTGACTGGCGCCAGGGTACCGTGTTGGAGTGGGGTCCAGACTGTCACCAGGCTTGTCTGCGAGCCGCTGTGGTCCCAGCCCGACCCGTATCGTCCCCCACTCTGCCAGATCTCACGGGGGTCCCTGACTGCTACCAGGACCTCCGAGCAGTCTTCAGTAAGGCCAAAGCCACCTCGCTGCCCCCGCACCGTCCGTACGACTGCTGCATAGACCTCCACCCTGGGGCCACTCCTCCGCGTGGCCGTTTGTACTCTCTCTCTGGGCCCGAGAGACGTGCCATGGAGGACTACATAGCAGACTCTTTGGCCGCTGGGATAATCCGACCGTCCTCCTCCCCCGCCGGGGCAGGGTTCTTTTTTGTGGGGAAGAAGGACGGGACCCTGCGGCCCTGTATTGACTATCGGGGGTTGAACGACATCACCGTGAAGAATCGGTACCCTCTGCCCTTGCTCTCCACCGCCTTTGAGTTACTCCAGGGGGCCACGGTCTTCACCAAACTGGACTTACGCAACGCTTACCATCTAGTTCGCATCCGGGAGGGGGACGAATGGAAGACGGCGTTCAACACCCCCAACGGCCACTACGAGTACCTGGTCATGCCGTTCGGTTTGACCAACGCCCCCGCCGTCTTCCAGGGGCTAGTCAATGACGTGCTGCGGGACATGTTGGACCGCTTTGTCTTTGTTTACCTGGACGACATCCTCATTTTCTCCAGGACCCTTGAGGAGCACCAGCAGCACGTCAGGCTAGTCCTTCGCCGCCTCCTGGAGAACTCCCTGTTCGTTAAGGCAGAGAAATGCGAGTTCCACGTCCAGACCGTGGCTTTCCTGGGGTACATAGTGGCAGAGGGTACCATTCGCATGGACCCAGCGAAGGTCTCTGCAGTAACCTCCTGGCCGGTTCCCGAGACGCGCAAGCAGCTCCAACGGTTCCTGGGCTTCGCCAATTTCTACAGGCGGTTCATCCGAAGCTACAGCACCATAGCCGCCCCCCTGACCGCACTCACCAGCACCAAGGTGGCCTTCCAGTGGTCTCCAGCTGCTGAGGCCGCCTTCTCCGCCCTCAAGCAGCGCTTCGCCTCTGCTCCGATTCTCCAGGTTCCCGACCCTACCCGACAGCTCATTGTGGAGGTGGACGCATCGGACGTAGGAGTGGGCGCAGTCCTCTCGCAGAGGTCCGAGGAGGACGGCAAGGTCCATCCCTGCGCCTTTTTCTCCCGGCGACTGGCTCCGGCGGAGCGGAACTACAACATTGGGGACCGGGAGCTCCTAGCAGTCAAACTGGCTCTGGAGGAATGGCGTCACTGGTTGGAGGGGGCATCCTCCCCCTTTTTGGTCTGGACTGACCACAAAAACCTGGAGTACCTGCGATCCGCCAAGAGGCTCAACCCCAGGCAATACCGTTGGTCACTATTCTTCTCCCGGTTTGACTTCTCCCTCTCCTATCGCCCAGGCTCCCGGAACGTGAAGCCAGACGCCCTCTCCCGCCAGTTCCTCGAGGAGGAGGACACCACCCCAGAGCCCAGCACCATCCTTCCCGGTCCCCTGATTGTGGCCCCCGTGACCTGGGACGTGGAGCGGCGGGTCCAGCAGGCACTCCAGGCGCAACCCGGTCCCAGCACCTGTCCTGACGGGCGGCTCTTTGTGCCTGAAGCCCTGCGCTCACCGGTCCTGCAATGGGGTCACGACTCCCCCCTGGCCTGCCACCCAGGGGCTGCTCGAACCCAGCACCTGATCGCCCAACGGTTCTGGTGGCCCAACCTGGAGAGAGAGGTCCGGGACTACGTCGCGGCGTGCCCTGTCTGCTGCCGCAACAAGACCTCAAACCGACCACCCTCCGGCCTTCTCCAGCCCTTGCCTGTTCCTCCCAGACCCTGGTCCCACATCTGCATGGACTTTGTTACCGGACTACCTGCGTCCCGGGGCCACACCGTGATCCTTACCATCGTGGATCGGTTCAGTAAGATGGTCCACTTTGTCCCACTCCCCAAACTCCCGTCGGCACGGGAGACGGCGCAGGTAGTCCAGGAGCACGTGTTCCGACTCCACGGGATACCCACGGACATCGTCTCTGACCGTGGTCCCCAGTTCACCTCCAATTTCTGGAGGGAATTCTGCCGGTTGCTGGGGGCCACGGTCAGCCTGACTTCCGGGTTCCATCCACAGGCCAACGGACAGGCTGAGCGGCTCAATCAAGAGCTGGAGAAGGCTCTCCGGTGCGTGGCCTCCCAGGATCCTCTCTCCTGGTCCCAGCGACTACTGTGGGTGGAGTATGCCCACAATTCGCTCCCCTGCTCGTCCACTGGAATGTCCCCCTTCCTGTGTGTCTACGGCTACCAGCCGCCCCTGTTCCCCAGCCAGGAGGGGGACGCCTCCTGTCCGTCGGCTCTCGCCAACGCCCGCAGGTGCCGCCGGGCCTGGGCTCGTGCTCGCACCGCCCTACAAAAGGCAGTCACCTGCTACTCTGCCGGGGCCAATCGCAGGAGGACTCCAGCCCCAGTCTACCGCGTGGGCCAGAGGGTCTGGCTTTCTGCCCGGGACCTCCCCATCCGCGTCGAGTCCCGGAAGCTGGCGGCTCGCTTCCTAGGGCCCTTCTTCATCGAGCGGGTCATCAGCCCCACCGCAGTCCGTCTCCGTCTTCCCACTACGATGAGAGTCCACCCAACTTTCCACGTCTCACGCATCAAACCTGTCCGGGAATGCCGTCTCACCCCTGCCGAGCCGCCTCCTCCTGCTCCCCGGATGCTGGATGGGGAGCCCGTCTACACCGTTCGCCGCCTGCTCCGGTCCCGCCGGAGGGGCCGGGGATTCCACTACTTAGTGGATTGGGAGGGCTATGGCCCCGAGGAGCGGTCCTGGATTCCTGCCAGCCGGATCCTGGACCGCTCCCTCATCACTGACTTCCACCGCCTGCACCCCGATCAGCCCGGGCCTCGCCGGGGCCATCCCAGGGGTGCTGCTCGCCCCCCTGTCCCGCCTGTGGTGGAGCCCCGTCCTGGCCTGGAGGAGGAGGCGGCGCTGTCGGACCGGTCCGAGGACTACTAGGCTCCCCCTGTTTTCCCCTTTTTCTTGGTGGGTGTCTTTTCTTCTTCGGTTGGGGACTTCTGGGGCCGTCCCTTGGGGGGGGGGTTCTGTCACGGTGTTGCCACGTGCATTTGTTTTGGTTTGTTTTCCCCCGCTCACACGCGCTTTTGTTTTCCCTGCTTTGTCACTCCTCCTCTCCGCGCTCTGATTCTCCACTACACCTGCACGTCATTCTCTGCCCTCATTAGATTATTACTCCCTCGCCCTTTTCGTTTACTTGTCGTTGTCTTTATTCGTGTCACCTGCCGCTTCTCATCACGTAATTAATTCTCATCACTTCCTTGTTCGCTCCCTTCACTATGATCGCCTTCACCTGTTTGCTCCTCCCGTCACTAGTTTCCTTCATTGATTACATGCACGATATAGTCCCTTCCTTTTCACCTCGTAGTTGTCAGTTCGTCTGCACTCCTACCCGCGTTTACAGCCTTGTCTTTGCTCCTGAGAATTTGCTCTTTTGATTCCTGTCCGTTTGATTTCGCTCCTGTTTTTCTCTGCCTCGGCTTTGTTTTTTTGCATTTTTTGCCTGCTTGTTTTTTGCTCCTGCCTGCTCCTGTTTTTCTCTGCCTCGGTTTGTTCTCTGCATTTTTGCCTGCCTGTTTTTGCTCCTGCCTGTTCCTGTCCCTGTTTTTCTCTGCTCTCCTCGTTTGCCCTCCTGTTCTGTTTTTCCCCTGGACTGCTTCCCTGGCTTACAGACCCCCGGACCGGCGACTCCGCTCTGCTCCCCAGCCCCGGCTTCTGACCAACTGCCTGCCCCTGACTACGCTCTTCTCTCCAGTCCCGGCTACAGACCCACCGCCTGCCCCTGACTACGCTCTGCTCTCCAGCCCCGGCTACAGACCCACCGCCTGCCCCTGACTACGCTCTGCTCTCCAGTCCCGGCTACAGACCCACCGCCTGCCCCCGACTACGCTCTGCTCTCCAGTCCCGGCTACAGAACCACCGCCTGCCCTCGACAACGCTCAGTTCTCCAGCCCCGGCCACTGACCTGCAGCCTGCCCTTTACTCTGCTCCCATCTCCCCAATCCCTAAATAAAAACCTCTTACCTGTTTATACCTGCGATTGAGTCCGTTCTTGTCCTGACCCTGACAGCTATGCTACTAACAAGTGTTTATGGACTGGGCTGATACACCTCTGTCACATAAGTGACCGCTGCATGGTAATGAGTTTTGGCAACTCTACATATGTGACCTCATCTGCAAAATGAATGTGAAGTTGCAAATTCTAATTTGAAGGTGCAGGCCAATTTTGGTAGAAAACCTTCAAAATATCAAAAAAACATCTCCCCACTTTTCATTGTCAAGATAACATTGTTACGATTAAAAATGATCTATCTGAAGTTTAATTGCACCACTGAAATACTACCAAAAGTCCAAAATAATTGTGATTTTTTAGGTTTTGTATTTTAAAAAGATAGTGGGATGTCATATTTGAAACAACTATATCTTGACCACTGTTTAAGGTGTGTTGTTAACCAAGCAATCATTTTAAAGTGTATCATCTCGTCTTTTCACTGGTACCAAAATCTCAAATTTGCATTTTGGGTCACTGTGACTCATTTTGTCAGATCTGGTCACATATGACAAGTTTGTTTAATTTCACTTTGGTTGTTTAAAAATTTGTGGGAAAAAAATTTTTTTGGTTGAAAGTGGGCATGGAAGGGTGGTTTTAATGCAAGACAATGAATGGAATATGTTTAAAGCAGCACTATGCAACTTTTTTGAATTAATTAATCATCTTCACAAGTCGGTAGATGCTTAAATGAATCATTACCAGGTGAATAAATACTTTCTCGACCACCCCCACTGTCTGTGGACAGAATACCACGCTTCCAATATCTGGGTGTCCGTCCCGGCAACCTCAGTCTCACAAAGTCTCGAATATTGCGAGAAGCAGGATCACATTAAATTCTGAAGAAATTCTGACATCACTTACCTCAATGGACATGATATACAGGGTGTCCAGAAATAAATACAGGCAAAAATGCAATATCAGGTACCATTTTACACTCACATACAAATTTATGGTAAATGGTGTCATAATGACCTTAAATACCTTGAACCTGCAGCTAAATGGCAGGGTTACTTGATTAGAGATGCTCAAGCCATACTAGATTCTGCACAAAGTTGTCTAGCAGCCACGTACTATAGAATACCACAGGTCTTAATCTCTGTTATAGTCACTTTCCCCAAACTGGTCAACATTGCCACAAATGGCTGGATGCAAAAAAATGTCTGAAAGGTTTTATGGAAATGAATGAATCTTTCTTCATGGAATTTTACCAATAGAAATCATGTCAGTACTTGGTTGTGCTGCTGGATCATGCTCTTGATGGAAAAAAAGACAATTAAAATGTTATCATGATAAAACACCAAGTGTATATGTGACCCATCACACCAAAACAGGTATTAAGTGGCATGTGGTGGTTCTGAGATACGGCCCAATATAGTTGCAGAGGTCATGCTGGGCCAATTTTGTGTTTTACACATTTTTGTTTAATTAGGCTTGTGGACTTTCACCTTCTGACCATAAAATCAACAAACTACAAATTGCTACTTTCTCAGCAGTTTCTGTATTATCAGATACATCAGAATTTGCAATTTTCTTCTTTTCAGACTGTGAATTAGTACTGTACTGAGTAGTAAGTACTGTCAGGATTTCTGTTGGTGAACTTCCATGAAGAAACATTCATTCATTTCCATTAAACAGCCTTTCAGACATTTTTTGCATCCAGCCATTTGTGGTAATGTTGACCAGTTTGGGGAAAGTGACTATAACTGAGATTAAGACCTGTGTTATTCTACATATAGTACTTGGCTGCTAGACAACTTGGTGCAGAATCTAGTATGGCTTGAGCATCTCTAATCAAGTAACCTTGCCATTTAGCTGCAGGTTCAAGATATTTAAGATCATTATGGCACCGTTTACCATAAATTTGTATGCGAGTGTAAAATGGTACTTGATAATGCATTTTTGCCTGTATTTATTTCTGGAACACCCTGTATATCAAACAGACTTCCTTGAATATCTTCCATAGCACTGTTTACAGAAAATTTGTGTAGCCTAAATGTAACTAATGTTACTACTTGACATTGTCTATTTGCCAGCATTTATTTCTGGAACACCCTGTATATCAAAAAGTCTTCCTTGAATATCTCCCAAACCATTTGATTCTCCAAACTGAAACTTTGCATGCATAATTGATACTTCTTTGCCTAACAGATAATAAAATTTCGTCAAAATTGATCGATACTCATTGTCTGAAAAATTAGGTCAAAGGTCAAGCTCACATCAAATAACCTTGAAAATGCAACGACCTTGAAAGGTCATCGTGTTATATATCATTTGAAAGGGGAATTTCTCCCCTTTGTAATGATACCAAATTTATGAAAATCAAGTGATGGGTTTGTAAAATTTAGCCAATTTTCTGTTTTATGGTCACTAATCGATGCAAAAACTGTGAAATTTTCAAAAATGGTCCGAATGAGCTGAAATTTGGTATGTTGTCATTTCTCAAGGATACCCATTGAGTGGTTTGGCATGGAATGACCCAAAAGCTGTTTTCAGACTTCTAGCTTTGATGGGAAACAGTGCCCCCCTTGACAAAAAAAAAAAACATTCAAAAAAAGCTGTGTACAGTTTGCATGTCAAGTTTGACCAAATTTCAAAATTTGGGATATTAGAAGCCAAGGTATGGGCTGTCAAATTATTTTAAAGCATGTCATCAATTTTGATTGACATGTAACTTTGGAAAGGTTCATCTCAGGAGAAATCCATTGATAACTTTCTGTTAGCATTGTCTGCAGATGATTTATACCAAATTTGGTGGGATTCACAGGAGCGCTCCATGACAAGTTCGTTCGTACTTTCACTTTTATTATTTTAAAATTTGACGGAAATTGTTTTTGTTGGAAGTGGACGTGGACCAGTGTTTTTAATGTGTGAGGTTCAATTTAGTTCAGGACAAAAAAGCTGGTTTTAAACTATAGCATTGTCCAGATAATAGTTATTAGCAGTAAATAGCAAAGTTATTTTGTTCAATTACAACACCCCCTATGGGCCGAATTTTACGGTACGTGCCATGCTTTTAGAGGTTATTGTGCTGACCATGCACAACATATTTTGCGCATGTTGTACAGTTCCTGCCCAGTCCAAGATATTAGCAATTCAAAACTCCAATTTTTGCAGTCTGACTTTAGAAGTGGCTGCTTCACTGAAACAGCTCTCTCATCTCAACTAGTCTCTTTTTGTTAGGCATTTAGAGTGCAGCTTTGCTTAAGTAACGTAGTGTCAGTATAGGAGTTTTTTTCACAACACTGTCCACATGGATGAAGGAATACCACCTTCAGCTTAATGTGTTTAAGATGGAACTCCTGGTGATCCCAGGCCAAGATTCAATTTACAATGATATCAACCTGAATGTGGGCGCTGCCACTGTTGCTCCGAACAGGGTTGCAAATAACCTGGGCATTACACGGCCAGGCCTAGGCAAGATTTTAGGTGGCGCCCCCCTTGCATCACAGTAAATTCCACTGCTACTGTACATGTCCTCACAAAAAACTGAATAGTTTTGTCTTAGACATTTTTTTATTTATATAAAGAATTTGCACATTTGCACACAAGTGCTTATAAAGAATGAACTGAATATATGAGATATAATATACCTTACATAAACCAAAATAAAAAGTGTAAACAAGGGACATAAATAAACTTATAAATACCATACAAATAAGACACTGCACAAAATAAGATACTAAAGAAACCAGTGTGCACATAAAATATAAGGGTTTAAATAAAAATATAAAATATATATAAAAAGTTGAAGTTGAGGTAAATTTCTGACAGCTTCTTCTCATGCAGGAAGGTCAAAAGTTCCATGTTTATCATATTTTTTGATGGCAATGGTGGGAAATGCTGCATTTCCTTTGCAAGTTCTGTGCCATCAATGTCTGGCTGGCTGTCATGGGTCAGAGCAGTACTTAGGGTTTGACACTTCTTATAACAGGAAGGCAAGGTGGAAGCAGTTACATTACTATTTTCATCTTAGGAAAAAAACATATCAGTATTATTATTACTACTATAGGCTCTGCTATTCAGTTAGTATAAGACATATACTTATTAGTATAAGACATAATAACCAACTAGTTTTAAGAATAGTGGAAGTTATATATTTTTTCTTCCCCCACTTCTGGCGCCCATAGCATTTGCCTATACTGCCACGGGCCGGCCCTGGACACAGCTATCATTCTCTGACCACATTGCCTCCGTGCATGGTCATGATGCTATATACTGTACAACATAAACAAAATCAGACCATACCTGATGCAATATGCTGCCCAGCTTCTGGTACAGGCTATTTCCATATTTCTCGCCTCAATTACTGCAACTCCTTCTTGTCAGGCCTACCTGCTTGTGCAATAAAACCATTGCAAATGGTCCAGAATGTGGCGGCCCGTCTGGTATTCATTTAACCCAAAAGGATGCACCTCACTTAGCTTTTCGTCAACTGCTGTGGCTCTCAGTGGCTGCTAGAATTAAACACAATGCATTGACTATAGCCTACAAAGTAACTACAAAGGGTACAAATATGAACCTGGTCGTACCTTGACCTGGTTGTGCCTTCTCCTCACACAAGCCAACCTCAGTCTAAACTGTTGTTGTACCTCAATAGTGGAACAAGCTACCACTCGCTACAAGAGTAGGGCCATCCCTCTCAACCTTTAAGAAGCTTGTGAAGACTGTAGCAACTCATAACGTAATAACGGCTCTTAACGTAATAAAGGCTCTTAACGTAATAACTGAAATGTAATAAATGTTCATAAAGTAATAATCGACTCTTAATGTAATAAAATCATGAGCGCATAACGTAATAATGTCTTTGCGCATAACGTAATAATGTAATAACCTATTACGTTATGAGCTCCAGTATATAGCAACTCATAATGTAATAAAACCTCATAACGTAATAATGTCTTATACTGTGAGAAAAGCTGCATTAACACTGTTTATCTAAAAAAGGAATGGTTTTCAGTATATTATATGTAAATTACAGAAACTGAGTAGCCTTTTATTTGATAGTTCTGTATTCTTACATTTTGTATGTATGAAGTTAAGCCACTAGGTGGCACCGATGAGCTTTGTTTTGGGTCATTGAGAATACTGCACTCACATCTACTGACTACTGCAGGTAAGCAGAACTTTTTGTAACCTCTAAAGAATTAATTGTTAAATGAATCCATCCACCATGTTTTTAATTGTGTGTTAAGATGCTTCTTTGCACAATGTTTTAGTGAGCCACTACTTGTTGTACTATTATTTGTATTTCATCTAACAGCTCTTTGTTGTGCCTTCACTAGGAGCTATTTTAGCTAGCATGTATTATAGCTAGCAGCTACTGTGTATTCAACTATTTTAGCTAACAACTATTCGATTAACATTGAGGTGAGGTATGCAGACAGCACACACATACACACACACACACACACACACACACACACACACACACACACACACACACACACACACACACAAGACAAGGTGCCACATTCTAAAGTAGGGAAGCGTATCAACAAATGTTTTTTTGTAGATTTTACTTTAACTTCAGAATGTAACAAAGACAGAGAAACAACTTCCTGCATTAAAATTAAGTCCAACATGTCCATTTATAAACTTGTGTTTAGGATGCTTACTAAATTACTCACACAACGCATAGAGGAGAAATTAGGAGAAGCTGAAAAAGCATGGAGGAGAAATACAGCTAAATACAACATTATTCTACCTAACATCTTAAAACACAACAAATAATTAGCTAAAATAGTTGCTAGCAAATACACAGTAGCTGCTAGCTATAATACATGCTAGCTAAAATAGCTCCTAGTGAAGGCACAACAAAGAGCTGTTAGATAAAATACAAATAATAGTACAACAAGTAGTGGCTCACTAACATTGTGCAAAGAAGCATCTTAACACACAATTAAAAACACGGTGGATGGATTCATTTACCAATTAATTCAACTTTAGAGGTTACAAAAAGTTCTGCTTACCTGCAGTAGTCAGTAGATGTGAGTGCAGTATTCTCAATGACCCAAAACAAAGCTCATCGGTGCCACCTAGTGGCTTAACTTCATACATACAAAATGTAACAATACAGAACTATCAAATAAAAGGCTACTCAGTTTCTCTAATTTACATATAATATACTGAAAACCATTCCTTTTTTAGATAAACAGCGTTAATGCAGATTTTCTCACAGTATAAGCCATTATGACATTATGAGGTTTTATTACATTATGAGTTGCTATATAGTGGAGCTCATAACGTAATAGGTTATTACATTATTACGTTATGCGCAAAGATGTTATTACGTTATGCACTCATGATTTTATTACATTAAGAGTCGATTATTACGTTATGAACATTTATTACATTTCAGTTATTACGTTAAGAGCCGTTATTACGTTAAGAGCCGTTATTACGTTATGAGTTGCTACAAAGACTCTTCTTTTCCGAGACTGCTTCCCTTCCTAACAAAACTAACCTCCACTAACCTACATTGCACTGGGTCCTTTGTGTGTGTGTGTGTGTGTATGTAGATGGGTGTGTGTGTCTGAAGGGTCCCTGCCCCTAAGGCACATCTATCTCCTTGTATGTTCCCTCCTTGTGTGTGCCCCAGGCTGCACTAATTTTGCCATGCCTTTGATTACTCTGTGTTGCTCTACACTTCTGTTAGCTTGTTTGTGTCATTACCTGAGATGGGTGTAACGCGTTACTGTAGGCCTACTCGCATTACATTTGTCTGTAACATAGTAGTGTAACACATTACTGTAGGCCTACTCGCATTACATTTGTCTGTGACGTAGTAGTGTAACACGTTACTCTTATAAGTTCATTAATCACACTACAATTAATAGTGTGCATGTTGATTAGATGTGCATTCAGCTGTGAAATGGTAAATACTGTTCAAATACTGTTTCCCATCCTTTCATTGTATCAGTGATCTCTCTATAGACTGTATGCAAGGGATTTCTCCGACTTGAAGTGGGTGTTTCATGATAAAAGTAAGGGCTAGTGCTGCTGACCAAGAAAAGAATGTTGACATTAATAAAATGAACAACTAGATATACCGCATAGCGGTACATGGTATGACCGCCGCAGTATATTGAAATGTGGGAACTGTTGGTATGAGTGTGTGGTAGAGCAGTGTTGTGAGGTGAGAATTTCTGTGGAAATGATTTCCTGGAAGTGGGCATGGGTGTGGGTTTTGAATGAATGACATTGTGTGTATTTGTGTAGTGTGTAGGAGTGATTTGTGAAGGCAAGGAATAGGCAAAATGAGATTTTGTACAATTACAGCACCCCCTATGGACCAAATTGTATGGCACGTGCTGTGGTTTTAGAGGTCTTTGTGCTGATCGTGCATGACGTATTTTGTGCAGTTCCCACCTTCTTAGTCCAAGATATTGGCAGTTCAAAATCCCAATTTTTGCATTTACCCATATCACTAGGTGGCGCTATGGCTCAAGTGAGTGTTTATGTCACAAAATTTAGTACACATGAACAGAAAGCTGTTTAGAGATGGCATGTCAATTTTGACCAAATTTGAGCAATTAAAAGCCAAGATATGGACTTTTGAAGAATTTTAAGCTACGTGTTAAATGTTCATTGACGTGTAACTTCGAAACAGTTTATCTAAAGATAAATCCTTTGATAACTTTTTGTCAGCATTGTCTGTAGATGACATATACCAAATTTGGTGAGGTTCACATTAACGGCCTATGACAAGTTCGTTCAGATTCGTTTTCGCAATGTTAAAATTTCACGGAAATTGTTTTCGTTGGAAATGGGCGACAACCAGTGTTTTCAATGCATGAGGGTCAATAGATTTCACGATAAAAAAAAATTGTTGTAAACATTAGCATTGTCTAGATAATAGGCAAAATGACATTTTCTACAATTACAACGCCCCCTATGGACCAAATTTTATGGCATGTGCTGTGGTGTTAGAGGTCTTTGTGGTGATCATGCATTTTGGTTTCCCCCTTTTCGGTCCAAGATATTGGCAACTCAAAATCCCAATTTTTGCATTTACCCATATCACTAGGTGGCACTATGCTTCAAGTGAGTGTTTGTGGGCTGGGTTGATACGTCTCTGTAACACCAACATATCACAAAAATGTCATGTTGTTGGGTGAAACATTCATTGAGTTATTCAGCAAAAACTTTTGCCGGTCTCCCCCTCTTTGATGGACACTGGCACAGCAGAGGGGTGGCCCTTGGGGGCCAAAAGCTTCTAGTCGCTCAAAACGTTCTAGGGCTACATGCCTACAAAGATTCAGGTCCCCCAGACTTCCAGTGTCCCGGGAATCGTTGACGGAAAATCTGTGAAAAAAAAAGGGAAAAAAGTCGCGGCAACACTATAATGACCGCTTTCGCTAGCTTCGATAGCGGCGGTCATAAATAATGACTGTTAAACTCGGACTAGGCCCTAAGACCCTACAGGTAAAACCCATCAATCGCTTTATTAAACCTAGTGTGTCTTTTCACATATTGCTGACAACTTTCACAGCTGTCATTACAAGTTTACTTACCAATGTTGTTTTGACATATGACTTGAATTTTGCATATCTTTTGCCTGGCCATTAGGACTACCTTAGAGGTCAAACCCATCCATCGCATTAGTAATTTTTTTGCTTGTATTTTCACAAATTTATGACAGTTTTCACAGCTGTCATTATCAGTTGATTTTGTTAATGCCAATGTTCTTTTGACATGGGAGCTGAAATACAATCTTTTGTCAGGTCACTAGGACTAGGTCTTAGGGCCGTAGATGTCAATCCCATTCATCGCCTTGTTTAACTTGTTTTTTGTGTTCACAAATTTAGAAGTTAGAAGTTGATTAGAAGTGATTAGAAGGGGCAATATTATACTCTTTTTCAACAAGTTAGTATAGGTCTATGGGTTATAAAAACATGTTTATCAAATTCATTCCAAAAAATCACTGCCACATGGAAGAGATCTAACTAATTGTATTCTGTCTGTTTTTTTTTTACCTTTCAGAATGAGGCATTTGGGTCTGCTGGTGTTAGCTGTAGCATAGCATAGCAGCTCTGGGTTAGCTGCTATGCTGCACAAGGCTGTAAACAAACTTTTACTGGCCATTTGTCATGGGTGAAACCGAGGTCTGGCCGCTAGTCCTCCAGAGAATTGCTACAACATGCTCCACTACGGCTCAATCTGGCATTGTTTGACAATATTTTTCAATACTGTACAGTTGTTAGAGGCTGTACACATTTCCTAGAGCTTCCAGCACACCTAGTAGAAAATGTAAAAAATATACAATTTTGACATTGCATTAGGACGTCACGTCGGAAGCCAGACAAGAAATGGCTCATAAAAGCACAGTATTCCTGACACCAAAATTCAACCAAAAAATCAACTGACTCACAGCAAATGAATGAACGTTTGTTTTTTTCAGCGCTTCGTATGTTTATTGGAGCAGTACAGACCCAATGACGATACAAAAATGCGCAAAAAGTGATTTTTTATAATATGGCCCCTTCAATAGCAATGTTCTTTTGACATATGACTTGAAACTAAGGTTTTACAAATTTTGGTGGAGTCTGGTCACTAAGACTCGGCCTGAGGACCTTACGGGTCAAACCCATTCATGGCTTAATTTACCAATAACGAATTTCTCTACTCACAAATTTCTAACTTTTATCACTTGATTATCACTTGATTTCATTAATACCAATGTTCTTTTGACATATGACTTGAAGTCAATGTTGCACATTCTTTGCCTGGTCATTAGGACTAGGCCCAAGGACCTTACAGGCAAAACATATCAATCGCATTTCTTGGGCCAAGCAGCAAAGCTGCGAAGGCACCTATAGTGTTTGTATGGTTTCTTATTATGACCGCCGCTAGCGAAGCTAGCGATAGCGGTCATTATAGTGTTGCCGAGACTTTTTCCCCTTTTTTTTTTGTTTCTTTTTTTTCACCGATTTTCCGTCAATGATTTCCGGGTTACTGGAAGTACGGGGGACATGAATCTTTGTAGGCATGTAGCCCTAGAACTTTTTGAGCGACTAGAAGCTTTTGGTCCCCAAGGGCCACCCCCCCGCTTTGCCAGGGTCCGTCAAACAGGGGGAGACCTGCAAAAGTTTTTGCTGAATAACTCAATGAACGTTTCACCCAATGACATGACATTTTTGTGATATGTCGGTGTTACAGAGACGTATCGACTCAGCCCATAAACACTCATTTGAAGCATAGCGCCACCTAGTGATATGGGTAAATGCAAAAAATGCTATTTTGAGTTGCCAATATCTTGGACCGAGAAGGTGGGAACTGCACAAAATACGTCATGCATGATCACCACAAAGACCTCTCACAACACAGCACATGCCATAAAATTTGGTCCATAGGGGGCACTGTAATTGTAAAAAATGTCATTTTGCCTATTATCTAGAGAATGCTAACGTTTACAACAACTTTTTTTTTATCGTGAAATCTATTGACCCTCACGCATTGAAAGCACTGATCTACGCCCACTTCCAACGAAAACAATTTCCGTGAAATTTTAACATTGTGAAAACAAATTT
This sequence comes from Coilia nasus, assembly GCA_027475355.1. Lineage (NCBI taxonomy): Eukaryota > Metazoa > Chordata > Actinopteri > Clupeiformes > Engraulidae > Coilia > Coilia nasus. The sequence continues at coordinate 2,342,944 of CM050211.1, forward strand.
GAACGAACTCATCATAGGCCGTTCATGTGAATCTCACCAAATTTGGTATATGTCATCTACAGACAATGCTGACAAAAATTTATCAAAGGATTTATCTTGAGATAAACCGTTTCGAAGTTACACATCAATGAACATTTAACACGTAGCTTAAAATTTTTCAAAAGTCCATATCTTGGCTTTTAATTGCTCAAATTTGGTCAAAGTTGACATGCCATCTCTAAACAGCTTTCTTTTCGTGTGTACTAAATTTTGTGACATTTCGTCAGAGGGGGCGATGTTTATTGGCGAAGCTAGGTGTCAAAAAACAGCTTTTGTTAAATAATTCGTCAACAATTTTGCCCAAGACAACGATTTTGTGTTAGTATGTCGGTGTTACAGAGGCGTATCGGCCCAGCCAATAAACACTCACTTGAAGCATAGCGCCACCTAGTATATAATATTACCTACCAAAGTTGGTAATATTAAACTACACCATGTCCCAAAGGAACACACCGAATTTGGCCACTAGGGGGCGCTACAATTAGAAAAAAATTGTTTTTGCTAATATCTCATGATGTGGTCATGCTGTGGGTTGTCCCATTGATAGTCATTGTCATTTTTTAGGTCAGTATAACCATTTGTCCACCATATTGGACAAAATCAAAATCACCAAAGGTTTTCCACTAACAACATGTTTTGGCCAATCGCCACAAAACATGATACAGATAATGTTCAGACTGATTTTGTCTGTCAAGGCGTTCAGCCATCACAGCCAATCAAATTCGATGGTGAAGCCACCAAACAGGATGTGGCGTAATATCTCAGCCAAACAAGCTGTATTAATATGAAACTTCTTGTGGTTGCTTATGACCATCTCTCTGGCCTGAGTTCATTCTGTTGGCGTGGCAACTTAGGCGTTATGAGCTGCTAGGCCCCTCATTGCTGCTTGCAGCTATGTTTACAATTGTTTCTATTTTCATACATTTTCACAGCTGTCACTACAAGTTCACTTAGTTAAAACCAATGTTCCCCTTCAGTCGATTCACTCGGTAAGACACAGAAGTATGGGACAGAAGTATGGGATATCACGCCCTTGCGTGTCTGGCTAAAGACACCTTTATTCACGCCCGAAGAGCACGTGACGCGTGGTGACGTAGGCGGGGCCGCCCGACTCGCATATAAGCGAGTCACCCGCATTAACACATCAGTTCAAGCTCTCTTCACCTGCGCTTGGACACCTCATCTGCTGCACCGCCTGTCTAGCCTGCTAGCTGGTTGTAAGTGTGCTACCTGTAAGTACTAAACAGCTTAACTGTCCTACCTGGTTTGTCGGCAACATCCTCATATTGGTGAGTCGCTTTCCTCCGGGCGCTGTTTTAGTGATAAAATCGATAGTGTGTCTCGTAGCCATGAGCACACTCCCAACTAAGTCCCCTTCGAAGCCCGGTGTCAGACCTTGCCCTCAGGGTTGTGGCTTTTCTCTATACGAGAAAGACTACCATGCCCGGTTGCCCGGTCTGCCTGGGAATCTTCCACGCCCGCAGAGCTCTGTCCCACCCTGACGAGTGCGCCTTCTGTCGCCAGCTCAAGTGGGCTATCCTCGAACGGCATGTGAAGTTTGTCTAAAAGGTCCTCGGTCAGGCCTCTGCTACACCGGACCCTCTCCTCTCCGTCTCCTGATCTCCCCAGGAGGACCTGGAGTTGGAGGGTGGAACGGTGATTAGCTGGGCTGACCAAATGGAGAAGCTAAGTGAGCTGGAGCTAGCAGCGCCGTCTCCCGAAGCTCATCCATCCGCGCCCCTCGTGGCTGCAGAGTAGGATATTTTTGACCTTAGGTTAGATGAGCACGGTCTGTCCGATGACGAACTGGATCTACAGGCGGCCCAACGCGTTTCACCTGTTGCAGTTGACTGTCAGGGCAAGGTGGATAATTCATTCTTTGCCCTATACCGTCATGCAGCTCAAAAGGTGGATGTTCTGTGGCCCTCCACGGCCCCCGCTTAGAGACCCACTTGGTTCTCTGGTTTCTTCTTGACGCAGGCACCAGCTGCTGAGAAGCTTCGCCTTCCGCTGTTCCCGGATTTCGTTACGAAGCTAACATCTTCGTGGAATAAGCCCTTCTCTACTCATGCATCCACGCCTGGCTACGCGCAGTCCCTGAATCATGAAGGAGCCGAGACCTCCGGTCTATTACATCCACCCATGGAGCCATCGTTGGCCGCCTACCTGGCTCCCTCTCATAACCATGGGGTTGTAGGTCCAATCCACGCTCCCGTCGAAGCACTGCCGCTTCTCCTACAGCCAGCTGGAGAAGTGCTATAAAGCACAGTCTACCACAGCTCACGCTGTGTCCTCTATGTCTCTTCTGCGACGTACCAGGCCATGTGCCTAGCCGAGTTGGGTGGCCTGGTGCTCGCTGGAGGCCCTGCTACTGACCTGCTCAGCGAAATCAGAGTGGCTACGGACTACACCTTGCATATTACCCGCTGTGCTGCTCTGGCGTTGGGTAGAGGAATGGCAACCACCGTGGTGGCTCAGTGTCATTTGTGACTCACCCTCTCAGACATGCCTGACAGGGAGAGAGTGTCTTATCTTGATGAGCCAATTTCCCCCGCAGGTTTGTTAGGTCAATCGCTCGAGGCAATTCAGGCATCATTTGAATTGCGTAAAAAGCAGGCTAAGGCTCTTCATAGCGTGTTGCCCAGGCGTGATGCCGTGAAGCCCAAGCCACCGGCACCCTTCTGGCGGCAGGTTCAGTCGTCCCAGCCCATCCACAAGAGGGCTGCGTGTGTTTCCCCAGCCCCCCCTGGTCAGGCTTCAAATACTGCTCCCCGCCAGCCTGCTTGGCCCAGAGCTCCTCTTCCTCCTCCAGGTCCAGAGAGGCACCGCGTTCAGGGAGAGGAAGCCGAATTCTTCCTAGCTCCGGCTTCATCCCATGGAGGGCTGTCGCTTGCGGGAGACACTGCAGCCCCCCTTCCAGTGCCATTATTAGTTTCAGGGCCCCAGTCTGACAAGGACTCATTTGTCCCTCACACAGTCTCCCAAGCACACCCACCTTCCCACACCAGTTCTGTGTTCGGGCACATTAAAGCAGTGTGTGTTTTGTGTTGCAAAAAAGCCTCAAACAAAAGATGCAGTTATTGAGACCAGGTCATCTCATTTCCCAGATTGCCCACTGGTGCACCATAGGGGTTTAGCCATGGGTCGAATTTACAATAGTCCGGTGATACAGGCTGCAATTCTGCATCCGCTCTCCTCAGTTCTCCACTATTGTCAAAACAAAGGTCTCGGGGGCTGCAGTTGTAGTCATGAGGGAGGAAATAAGCACTCTGCTCTCGAAATGGGCGACACGGGTTGTTGCCCACACAGAGGCTCACAGCGGCTGGTAAAGTCATTATTTTGTAGTATCCAAATGCAATGGCGGGTTACGTCCAATTCTGGACCTCCGTGCATTGAACAAGCATCTGAGGGGTTTCAGTTTCAGAACTTTTGCACTCGGACGGTCAGGGGATGTGGTTCACCTCGATAGACCTGACAGATGCCTATCAGCATAGCTATTGAGGCCGCCCACAGAAGGTTCCTCAGGTTTGCGTTCAAGGGCACTGCTTACGAGTATCTCGTCCTCCCTTTCGGTCTGGCACTGGCTCCCCATTGCTTTTCAAAGGTACTGGAAGCAGCGCTCACTCCCCTGCAAGCTCAGGAAATACAGATTCTAGCTATCGTCTAGGCTAGAAATACAGATTCTAGCCTAGACGATATGGCCGTGGTATGTCGGTCCCAACAACAAGCAGCCACACACACGGCCATGATGCTTTCTCATCTTCAGATGTTGGGCTTTTCGGTGAACTACAAGAAAATCTCCCTGACACCCAAACAATGGATGGAGTCTCAAGGTGTGCTCTCTCACCGGTCGGGCTTTCTTAGCTTAGAGAGGCTGCGTTCCGCGAATGCCTAGCTTATTTTCAATAAGCTCACAAACTCTGTTTTCTCACTTTCCTCCGCTTGCTGGGTCTTATGGCCTCTATGATAGTGGTGGTACCTCTGGGCTTATTGCACATGAAAGCATTTCAGCGCTGTGTACTGTCACTGTCTGGACACATCTCGCCATTTAAACAGGAAGCTTTTGGTGGATGCAGCTTGCCTCGCGGCCCTGTCACTTTGGAGGCAGCAGGATCTGCTCCATCAGGGTGCACCACTTGGCAGGATAGTCTCCTGAAAGCTTATAATGACGGATGCGTCCCTCAGGGGCTGGGGAGCCATTTGCGAGGGGAATACTGTGAGGGGAGAGTGGTCGCCTTCTCAGAGCAGACCTTTCGTGGGGGGTATCATGTTCTGATCAGATCAAACAACACCACAGTTGTGGTAGGGTGGAACCTGTTCTATACCATTGTTAATTGCTAACGAAGTCACTGCTCCTATGGGGCAGGTGTCATCTGCTGTCAGTTTGTGCGACTCTGGTTCCGGGTGTTCTCAACCAGGGTGCCGACCTTCTCTCCAGAGGGGGGCCCCTTGTGAGAGAGTGGGGTCTCCATCCTGAGGTGGTGTCTCTGAGCTGGCATTGGTATGGCAGGGCCAATGTCGATCTCTTCGCATCCAAAGAAAACGCGCACTGTCCTCTGTTCTTCTCAATGCGAGATCCCAGCGTTCACTCGGAGTGGATGCACTGGCACACACCTGGCCGAGGTGCTTGCTATATGCATTTCCCCCGGTGGAACTGATCCTCCCCACACTGGAGCGAGTTCGCCAGGACGGAGTCTTTTTAATCCTGGTGGCTCCATACTGGCCAGCGAAGCCATGGCATACGGAAATAATCAGCTTACTCGTGGACAAACCGTGGCCTGTCCCTCTCCTTCTGGGGGAAGAGATTGTGCACCCCCCGCCGGACCTATGGTGCTTTACCGGCTGAGTGGTCGCGCTTAGTGGCTAAGGGATTGCCTCCTGCGGTCAGTGCTACTATTCAAAGTTCAAAATCCTCATTCTTATAAGTGGTGTGCTTAAGAACATTGGTGCCTGGATAGAGATCTAGTGCCCTTTCAGTGGTCTGTGGTGGATATTTTATCGTTTCTGCAGGAGCTTTTTTATCAGGGTCTTTCTTTGTCAACCATAAAGGTCTACCTGTGGGCTATATCGGCTTGTCATTTGAGCTTTGACGGCGTGTCACCTGGAGCGCACCCCATGGCCATTCGCTTCATGTGGGGAGTGCGTCACCTAAGACCCTTTATGAGGTCGTCCGTACCCTCATGGGACCTGCCTGTTGTCTTAGAAGTTTTATGTTGTTCTCCTTTCGAACTGCTGGACTCGATAGACATTAAGTTCCTCTCTTACAAGACTGCGCTTCTGCTCGCCTTGGCTTCGGCTAAGCGTGTGTCTGACATTCATGCTTTATCTGTTCATCTGTCCTGTACTCAGTTTGCCACTGATGGGACTAAGATTGTTTTGTACCCCAATGCAGCGTACTTGCCTAAGGTTCTTGCATAAGTCTTATCAGTCTATGGCGATTGTTTTACATGTCTTCTCGCCCCCTCCGTTTACATCCGAGAAGCAAGAGAGGCAGCACTGCTTATGTCCTGTTCGAGCGCTGCGTGTATATATATCTCGCAGCTCAAGAATTTAGGTTCTGTGATCAGCTATTTGTCTGCTTTGCTAATCCTGTTTGTGGTAAGGCCTTGTCGAAACAACATCTTTCTCACTGGATCGTAGAAGCTATCACTTTTGCTTACAGTAGCAAGGGCCTACCATCGCCCATGGGCTTGCAGGCGCATTGTACTAGGGGGATGGTGGCATCCTGGGCACTATTCAAGGAGGTGTCTTTGGAACAGGTCTGCTCTGCAGCAGCATGGTCATCTCCACATACTTTTGTACGCCTCTACTGCTTGAACGTAGTTGCCCCTTTGGTGGCTCATTCTGTCCTTTCCTTCACAGCAGACTGACGAGTCGCTCAGTTGGCTGTGCGGGGCGTGTATAGAGGTCCCATACTTCTGTGTTTTACCGAGTGAAACTGAAGCTTGCAAAAGGTTGAGAAACCCTGTTGTAAGATAACAAAATAGCAGTTTCATGAATTTAGGTGTCCATTTATAGGAAGCCAGATGAGTAGGAAATGTTTCACCAATTCATTATGCAATGTTTGACAAAAATGAAACTTTACAGGTTGTTGTGTATTGTGACTACAAACATATGTGAGAGAAATGGCAGTCTGGCATAGCGCCACCGTGTGGTAGCAGAATGAACTGCTTTAAAATGTACTGCAGCTACATCGTACATTAGATTTATGTGAGATTTGGTATATATGATGTGAAGATGATGCTAATGTTAAATTGTGAAAGTATTTTTGATACGTTGTAAAATAAGGACATGGTGTAACAATAAATTTCACTATACCACAGGTAAACAGGAAATGTCTTATAAATTCACTTGACATGAATGAAAAAGTTATGGTCAATATGAACACACTCAGAAGTGTAAAATGGCAGTCTGCTACAACGCTGCCATGTGGTAGCAGTAAGAAGTGCTTGTGGTCATTATTGGCATATACTTTCAGGTACAGTTAACAAGTTTGATAGTGTGTGTATGTCAAAGAGATAAGCAACTTTTGTATATACATTGTATTAGCCACACCCAACAGGAAATGAGGTAATAGGGATTACATATGTTTTGGACACATGATCGGCCTACTTGACCCGAAGCAGTCTGGCTTTAGAAGTGGCCACTCGACTGAAACAGCATTGCTATCCGTCACAGAAGCCCTAAGAGTAGCCGCAACTGAAGGACAATCATCAATTATCCTACTCGACTTATCGGCGGCCTTCGATACTGTCAACCACAGCATACTGCTAACTACACTCTCAAACATGGGCATCACAGGCATAGCACACTCCTGGTTTAAATCCTACCTCACTGGACGCTCCTTTAAAGTGTCATGGCAAGGACAACTGTCATCAACTCACACCCTCTCCACAGGGGTGCTCCAAGGGTCGGTGCTGGGCCCCCTTCTCTTCCCCATCTACCCCACCTCGCTGGGCCCTGTCATCCGCTCACACGGCTTCTCCTATCATTGCTATGCTGATGATACACAGCTGTACCTGTCGTTCCGACCAGATGACATCATGGTCTCCACACGCATCTCTGCCTGTCTCTCTGAACTCTCTGCATGGATGAAGGAACACCACCTCCAGTTCAATCTGTCTAAGACTGAACTCCTGGTGATCCCAGCCCAGGAGTCAGTCCACCATGATATCAGCCTGAATATGGGCACTATCACAGTTGGGCACAGCGCGGTCGTGCCATTATGTGCTGTTCAACATTAGAAAAGTCAGACCGTACCTGACCCAATATGTTGCTCCGCTCCTGGTACAAGCTATGGTCATCTCTCGCCTCGACTATTGCAACGCCCTCCTGGTTGGCATTCCTACTTGTGCAATGAAACCATTGCAAATGCTCCAGCACGACTGGTTTTCAATCAACCCAAAAGGGCGCATGTCACTCCGCTCTTCAACAACCTGCACTAGCTCCCGGTGGCTGACAGAATTCAACACAAAGCTTTGACTCTAGCCTACAAAGTCAGTTCCGGATCTGCCCCTACCTATCTCAACGTCAATACTAAATGCTTACACCCCACCCAGAGCGGGTTCTCTCATTTTGATCTCCAGTGTATACATCTAATGTACAGTACAAACAGTAGAAAATAATTAGGACAAAAACATTGTTGGCCTCGATTTTATTTGTTTTGAGATCGTTTGGCCCTGCAATCGTTATCACAATTAGAATTCGATTAATTGAGCAGCCCTATGATAACCTGTGTTAATTGTGTTCTGTTCTGAGATATTCTTATGTGTATGTGCCTTTAAGGGAATGGAGTTGTGTGTGTGCGCGCGGGATGAGAGGAGAATAAATCAGAAAAGTTGCTGCACTGTTGCACAGTAGTGTTTTTGTGTAATAAGCGTGAGTTGTGGCTAAACAGCAACTCTGTTCCAGAAACGGTTTCTAATAAAGCTTCCTGAAAGTGTCAAGCAAGCCTCGGATCATTACAATATCCATCGCTGAGGCCTCGTTCATTCACTTTGATTTAGCTGTCACATTCACTTGAGGTTGTGTGATGTATTGTAGGTGTAGGTGCAAATGTGCAAAGGTGTTGCAAAATGGTCCAGGCGAAACCGCTGAATGCACTCCATGTCAGTGAAACCCAGTGAAACCCACTTCTGGATCTGCCCCCACCTATCTCAAAGTCATACTAAATGCTTACATCCCGTCCAGAGCGCTGCGATCCTCTAATACGAACCGCCTGGCCGTACCCTCTCCTGAGACAAAGCAAGGTCACTCCAAACTTTTCTCTGTTGTTGTCCCTCAGTGGTGGAACAACCTACCAGTCACTACAAGAGCAGCAATATCCCTCTCGACATTCAAAAAGCTCATGAAGATCCTTCTCTTCCGAGACTGCTTTCCTTCCTAACAAAACGAATTTCTACTAACCATGTCTTTACATAGGTACCTTCAACATTCTCTACGCATCTGTTAGCTATTATGTCCTCCTTTTGTAAGTCGCTTTGGATAAAAGCGTCTGCTAAGTGTAATGTAATGTAATGATCAATTATAACATACTCATCCTAGGCAATTCATCAGATTCACGTGAAAATTGACATACATGTTACCAACATGTTGCTGATGTTAAATTACGAAGCAATGTTTTATATGTTGCAATATGTTAAAATAGCAACAAGATGAATTCATCTATCTTGCCACATAAACAGTAAATGTGGCATAAAGTCATAATGCCTTTAAAGATTTGTCTGAAACCTCCCATGTTTTTAGGTATTGTGATTATTATAATATTACATTATTACATTATTACATTACATTACACTTAGCTGACGCTCTTATCCAGAGCGACTTACAGATATTTACAGGGTTTCAGTTACAATCCCTGGAGCAGTGTGGGGTTAGATGCCTTGCTCAAGGGCATCTCAACCATGGGTAGGGTGGGATTTGAACCAGCAAACCGCTAACCGCTAGGCCACAGCTGATTATAATGACATCCTGACAACCAATATCAGTGTCTAGCATAGTGCCACCATCTGGCCAAGCAGAAAGTGTGGCAGAAATTCACAATGCCTTACCGGAATTGGACTGAAACTTTACAAATACTGGAGATAAGTGGACGGAGGAGGCAAAGGAAGAACTACAGGACTGTTTTGACTGTACAGACTGGAGTGTCTTCGAGGAGGCCACAGCTGACCTGGACGAATTGACAGATACCGTCACCTCATATATTAGTTTCTGTGAGGAAGTTTGCGTGCCAACAAAAACTTTCCGTATATTTAACAACAACAAACCATGGTTCACCCCGAATCTCCGCCAGCTCCGCCAAGCCAAGGAGGAGGCCTACAGAAATGGGGATAAGCCTCTCTTCAAGGCACTCAGGAACTCACTCACAAAAGAAATAAGAGCAGCTAAAAAGCAATACTCTGAAAAGCTGAAAAACCAGTTTTCAGCTAACGACACCATGGCACTATGGAGAGGGCTTCAGGACATCACGAATTACAAAAGACCACCCCCCCCTGCTGAGGCCAGCAACGGCCTTGCTGATGACCTGAACGCCTTCTACTGCAGATTTGAGAAGGAGACATTCACACCCCTCCCCCCGCCAGATCAACTGCAGACCCCTCCACCCACCTGGCTTCACCCCCCCAATCCACCACCCGCCCCCCAATCCACACTCACCATTTGCGAGGAGGATGTCCGTCGCCTCTTTGAGAGGCAAAATGTCCGGAAAGCTCCAGGTCCAGATGGAGTAACACCCTCCTGTCTCAGGGCCTGTGCCATCCAGCTGGCACCAATTTTTACCCAGATCTTCAACAGATCACTGGAGCTATGCGAAGTTCCCTCATGCTTCAAAAGCTCTACCATCATCCCAGTACCCAAGAAACCCTCCATCTCTGGACTAAATGACTACAGACCTGTGGCCCTGACCTCAGTTGTCATGAAGTCCTTCGAACGCCTTGTGTTGTCCAACCTCAAAAAGATCACAGGCTCCCGGCTTGACCCCATGCAGTTTGCCTACAGGGCAAATAGGTCAGTGGACGATGCAGTGAACATGGGACTGCACTTCATCCTGCAACACCTTGACCAACCAAGGGCCTACGCCAGGATTCTGTTTGTGGACTTCAGCTCGGCGTTCAACACCATTATCCCAGATATCCTCACCACCAAACTCTCCCAGCTAACTGTGTCTCCTGCCATCTGTCAGTGGATCTCCAGCTTCCTGACCGACAGGAGCCAACATGTGCGGCTCGGAGGTGTCACATCCGGTACACGGACTATCAGCACTGGTGCTCCCCAAGGCTGTGTCCTCTCACCGCTGCTCTTCTCTCTGTACACAAACGACTGCACCTCCAATGACCCAGCGGTCAAGCTCCTGAAATTTGCAGACGATATCACTGTCATTGGGCTTATCCAGGATGGTGATGAGTCTGCATACAGACAGGAGGTTGACAAGCTGGTGCTCTGGTGCAGCCAACACAATCTAGAACTCAACGCACTAAAGACTGTCGAGATGGTTGTGGACTTCAGGAAGCACCCATCACTGCTGCACCCCCTCACAATATCCCACAGCCCAGTATCAAAGGTGGACTCTTTCAAGTTTCTGGGATCCATCATCTCTCAGGACCTGAAGTGGGAGTCCAACATCAACGCCATCCTCAAAAAGGCTCAGCAGAGGATGTACTTCCTACGCCAGCTGCGGAAGCATGGCCTACCACAAGAACTGTTGGTGACCTTCTACACAGCTGTAGTAGAATCCATCCTCTGCTCGTCCATCACAGTCTGGTTTGGAGCAGCCACACAACATGACAAACACAGACTACAGCGCACAATTCGGTCTGCGGAAAAAATCATCGGTGCCCCCCTGCCCTCCCTCCAGGACTTGTACATTGGGAGGTCCAGGAAGCGGGCAGAGAACATAATCAAAGACCCCTCTCACCCTGCACACACCCTCTTCGACCTCCTTCCCTCTGGTAGACGCTACAGATCCCTGCGCACCAAAACTACCAGACACAAAAACAGCTTCTTCCCCACTGCCATCACCCTACTGAACAGCTGAACTACACATGCATACATACATACATGCACATATGTGTATACGCTTACTGTTATGCCCCTGTATTCCCCCCCCCCCCCCCCCCCCAGTGCTTCTCTTGCACATGACACAAGCAAAGTCTTGCCTAGGTGTCCCCTGCCCAGCAACTCAGGACTCTTTTTGTGCCCCCCCCCCGCCCCCCCCCCCCCTTATTCGCCTTATTGGTATATTGTCATACCGGTTCTTTAACCCACTGTAACACCATGTGCCTACTCGTTCAATTATTGCCCATATTGGGTGCCTGTATGTATATTGTATATTGTATATTGTTGTCCCTACTGTGCAATGCAAGTACACATACTTGTTTAGTCTATTGTATTTATTGTATTGTATTACGTTCTGTGTTATGTGTATAGAGAGCTAACATCTGCCGGAGTCAAATTCCTTGTATATGTAAGTATACTTGGCCAATAAAGCTGATTCTGATTCTGATTCTGAGATACTGTATCCTGACTATGATGATATGTACATGCCAAATGTGCATGCCTGGTGTAGTGCCTCCATCTGACAGTAGAAGGATTTTTTTTTTTGGAAATTGAAATTGATCAGATTAATTTAGTTTAGGTGTATGTGAACTCAGCAGTGTCTTGACTTCACACATCCACACTGGTACACAGACACACACTGTGAAAAAGTTGTTAACTCACTACATGTAATTATGAACGCCGCTAGCGAAGCTACGAAGCTAGCCGCAACTTTTTCCCCTTTTTTTTCCCAGCAATTTTCCGTCAACGATTGTCGGGACACTGGAAGCCTGGGGGACATGAATCTTTGTAGGCTTGTAGCCCTAGAACTTTTTCAGCGACTAGAAGCTTTTGGCCCCCAAAGGCCACCCCCCCCCCCCCCCCCCCCCCCCCATCGGGTGCTCAACAAGGGTTAACCTGAACCAGCCGGCTACCGTTACAGTGACTGGGGCTGCTTGGGCCGTTTACATGATCCACTTAGCAGCACTTACCTATCGCTTTCCCCCATGGCTTTCACCATGCCAACAACATGCATCTCATCCAGGACCACTGGCAAGCCTTTGCAGTTTCCTCCAACATTTCCTTAACAATTAAAATAAATAAATAAATAAAAATACAAGACACTTGCACATGTGGGGAGAGCACCCATTGTACCACACTTCAGGCTTTCCTAACTACAGCCATTACAATTATCCATACACTATGTGGGACACATCCTCAGCAGTGTACCTCAGGATCAACGGGTGTTTCGGGCCTTTACTCACTGTACACCCTCCCCTGAGGCGGCCCCACTAAAGGTGATCAATCCTTTAGTGTGTGTCCACAGTTTAGCTACCTGCTACCCAAATTTCCAAAATGTACTTCCACAATTCACTTACAACCACAGTTTACTTCCAAAATTTACTACCTACTGTTCATTACCAACTGTTTGCACGACTTCCAAAGTTTTACTTACAAAATTAACTACAACCACAATTTACTTCCAAAATGACCTGCTTACTTACTAATTAGGACTTGTTATCGAATATTTGCACTTTACCACCATTTTACCACAAATACTATCACTTTGCAGTCACTAACGCATATGCCATTACACAAACGACCCTGCCAATGCTAGTTCTAAAGACGATTCTACCCACTGACTTAACATTAAATGTATACACCTCTTGAATCTAATGGTGACTAATGCTCAGTTATAGTAATACAGTAATAATCACATATTGATCCTTTTATGGGTGACTGTTATATAATAATAATAAACTGGCTGTTGCCAATTACCAGTAGTAGAGAACCTCAGAGAACTGACCCGTATCTCTGGCTTAAAGTGGCGAGAGCTCACGATTCTACCCAGTGACTTAACATTAAATGTATACACCTCTTGAATCTAATGGTGTCTAATACTCAGTTATCCCGTGTTCCATACAACGCAAAACCCCGGAAAACTTGGCCACTCTGTATTCCAATACACCGCACAATCCCAGAGAGCCTGATTCTAAGCTGCCCATGTGTGTAATGGCTGCCATTTATAAGCCTCTTCTTCTGTAAAGCATAGCGGCACCTAGTTATATGGGTAAATGCAAAAATTGGGATTTTATATTGCCAATATCTTGGACCGAGAAGGTGGGAACTGCACAAAATATGTCATGCACGATCAGCACAAAGACCTCTAACACAACAGCACATGCCATAACATTTGGCCCATAGGGGGCGCTGTAATTGTACAAAATGTCATTTTGTCTATTATCTGACAAACGCTAATGTTTACAACCAATTTTTTTTTTGTCGTGAAGTCTATTGACCCTCATGCATTGAAAACACTGGTTGATGCCCACTTCCAAGGAAACGAATCCAACGAACTCGTCATAGGCCGTTAATGTGAATCTCACCAAATTTGGTATATGTCATCTACAGACAATGCTGACAAAAAGTTATCAAAGGATTTATCTTGAGATAAACTGTTTCGAAGTTACATGTGAATGAACATTTACCACGTAGCATAAAATTCTTCAAAAGTCCATATCTTGGCTTGTAACTGCTCAAATTTGTGAAAAGTTGACATGCCAACTCTAAACAGCTTTCTTTCCATGTGTACTAAATTTTGTGACATTTCGTCATAGGAGGTGATGTTTATCGTCGAAGCTAGGTGTCAAAAAACAGTTTTTGTTAAATAATTCGTCAACAATTTTGCTCAAGACAATGATTTTGTGTTAGTATGTTGGTGTTACAGAGACGTATCGACCCAGCCCATAAACACTCGTTTGAAGCATAGCGCCACCTAGTGATATGGGTAAATGCAAAAATTGGCATTTTGAGTTGCCAATATCTTGGACCGAGAAGGTGAAAATTTGCGCAAAATACGTCATGCATGATCAACACAAAGACCTCTAACACCACAGCACGTGCCATAAAATTTGGTCCATGGGGGGCACTGTAATTGTAGAAAATGTCATTTTGCCTATTATCTAGAGAATGCTAATGTTTACAACAACTTTTTTTTTATCGTGAAATCTATTGACCGTCACACATTGAAAGCACTGGTTGACGCCCACTTCCAACGAAAACAATTTCCGTGAAATTTTAACATTGCGAAAATGAATTTGAACAAACTCGTCATAGGCCGTTCATGTGAATCTCACCAAATTCGGTATATGTCATCTACAGACAATGCTGACAAAAAGTTATCAAAGAATTTATCTTGAGATAAACCGTTTCGAAGTTACACGTCAATGAACATTTAACACGTAGCTTAAAATTCTTCAAAAGTCAATATCTTGGCTTTTAATTGTTCAAATGTGGTCAAAGTTGACATGCCATCTCTAAACAGATTTCTTTTCATGTGTACTAAATTTTGTGACATTTCGTCATAGGGGGTGATGTTTATTGGCGAAGCTAGGTATCAAAAAACAGCTTTTGTTAAATAATTCGTCAACAATTTTGGCCAAGACAACGATTTTGTGTTAGTATGTCGGTGTTACAGAGGCGTATCGGCCCAGCCCATAAACACTCACCTGAAGCATAGCGCCACCTAGTGATAAGAGTAAATGCAAAAATTGGTATTTTGAGTTGCTAATATCTTGGACCGAGAAGATGGGAACTGCACAAAATACATCATGCATGATCACCACAAAGACCTCTAACATCACATCACATGCCATACAATTTGGTCCATAGCGGGCGCTGTAATTTTAGAAAATGTCATTTTGCCTATTATCTAGAGAATGCTAATGTTTACAACAACTTTTTTTTATTGTGAAATCTATTGACCCTCACAGAGTGAAAGCACTGGTCGACGCCCACTTCCAAAGAAAACAATTTCCGTGAAATTTTAACATAGCGAAAACGAATTTGAACGAATTCGTCATAGGCCGTTCATGTGAATCTCACCAAATTTGGTATATGTCATCTACAGACAATGCTGACAAAAAGTTATCAAAGGATTTATCTTGAGATAAACCGTTTCGAAGTTACACGTCAATGAACATTTAACACGTAGCTTAAAATTCTTCAAAATTTCAAAATTTCTTCAAAATTCTTCAAAATTTGGTCAACGCTATGCGGTACATCTAGTTCAAAATCCATATCCATGCCCACTTCCAGGAAATCATTTCCACACAATTTCTCACCTCATAACACTGCTCTACCACACATTCATCATACCAACAGTTCCCACATTTCAATACACTGCAGTAGTCCAGTGCAGTGCATTTACCGCAGTGCATTTACCGCTATGCGGTACATCTAGTTAATTCTGCTGGAAGACTATTCCACTGACTTAAAGCTGAAAAACAGAAAGACAAATGAGGTTTTTCTGCATGCTGCATTCACCCCTCGAAACTGAACTAGTTGTGTGTGTTGCATTCTCAGAGCACAGTACCACAGTTTAAAGGGTGAGGGAGCAGCATTATGTATGATCTTAAAAGGTAAACCGATGTTGGAATGCATTATCAGGTTTTCAAGATTTAATAGGTTAAATTTACTAGGTATCTAGCAGTTATGATGTTGACGCTTTTTCCTATTATAGATCTTAAGTGCACTTTTATATAGTTAACTCAGTGGTTTCAAGACTGTCTTGCATGCCTGTGAACAACTAGTGATACAATGTAAAAAATGTGAGATGATCATTACGTTTAAATAAAGGCTTGATGTGTCAGCAGTGAGAACATTTCTTACATGTCTAAAATTTACTAGATTACATTTCAGTGTTTTACTTTGTTTTTTAATGTGCACTTATTTTTATTATTACAACAAAAAATCTTTCACACATCAGCTGGAATTAAGGGGGAAAGCTTCAGCCTTGGTTACATGTTGTAATAAAGTTTTATGTGCTTCGTGTGCTTTAAAAGGGGGGGGGGGGGCAGAGAAGTTTACAGAAGAAAAAGTTGTCAAGCCCATTGTCTACTGCCATGCACAAATAACACCCTCCATTAACTCACTGGTATTAACCAACATGTACACTGTTAGAGGACAACCACTATAGCACTAGTCAAAGTCACTATAAAAGCTGGCCGATAACACAATGATTTGCCAACAGTTGCCCCACCCTTGTCTTTTGTGAACTTCATACACAGATGACAGCACCACTCAGAAATTTGAGTTTGGTTTACCTCTCACCTGAGGCTGTAAGAAAGTTAGGCCCCCTACACTACACTGTCCTTTCAGCATTCCTGCCCAAAGGGCATCCAGGTGGGTTACTATAGTCATGCTCCTGGGGAAACATGTGAAGACATGACAGAACTCTTTTGTGCTGTTAATTTGCGAGACACCTATATATCAGTTTAGGCATCAGTTGCTGCTGACTGTCCTACCTTGGCTCTGACAGACTTTGTCACGTCACTAGTTGTGTATTCTAAAAAGGCCAAAAGGACATATCTGACTGCTGCATTTCAGCTTACACAACACATTCTTTTTTTGTAAAGAGAGAGATCTCCTTATCTGATCAATACCACAAGCAGCAAAGAAATGTGGATAAGTTGAAAATACTTGGCTAAGCCCATGGAATGCCTTTATATCAACACTGAATCCACGAAGCAAAGGCACAGAGGACTTGATACACTGACCAAAGTTTCATGTTGCAACATTAACATTTCAAAAAAATGTCATACATTATAGTTACCTCTTGAAGAGAGATATTAAGGGGAATGTTGGTTCTTTCTTTACATAGGTGATTCCATTGCCATCTGTAGAAATAATTATATGTCTACAAACTTCTGTCATAGGTTAAAACCTAAATGATTTAGGGCTACAACACCACCAAGAATCTAGTTAGCACTGACAAAGGCATGCTTAACATGCTGTTTGAGTTTTTCATGACATGGCTGGCAATGTAGTGCAATGTAGTAAAGCTTTTTATCTGAGGCAGCAAAACAAACCTAGATTTCCTATCCTGGACGGCATGTTAGAACTTACATTGTTTGTTTGTCTTTGACATGATCATAACTAAATAAATCTGAATGTGATACCAAACGTACACAAAAAAGTACAACAAAAAAGAATTTCAGGCAAATTGTGGAAGTGAAGTGGCAAATTGTAGAAATGTGTTACTTTAATTTGATACATATAATGTTTTACTATTTCACTCACAAACTTTGAACATCTGAAATGCTGTGCTATGACAAAACACAAAACAAAATGAATCATTACTTTTCTTTGAGCAGTATTCATTGATGATGATGGCACATTGCAAAAAATCATCAACACTTAACGGAAGAATAGGCTCCATCTATTAATGCTGGTTTTAGACTCTCAGTAATAGTCCATACACATTATATGACCATCCCTACCATTACAATGGCCATAATTTTCCTAAGAGTTTTTTTTACCATGTTTTTAGGACAACATATCAGGAATTGTCCTTTACTTTCTCTACACAGTACATGTCATGACAACACAATGCAGTGGTCATATCATGCACCCCTGTGCTGGACACTGAAACACTCTAGGCGGAATTAAAAGTTTCAGTCCCTGGGGGCCCCACCCCTTCTATGCTGCACTCTAAGAAAAAATCAAGAGACAGAATCATTTTTTTTTTTTTTGCAAAATAATTCTTCAACTGTTGCATCCAGGTAAACGAAATTTTGTATGATACATTTGACCCATGGATGTATATGAACCGATTCCATAAATTATCATTTGAAGTAATTCCGCTAACTGAAAATTATAAATATAAAAATTGGGGCTTTGTATTGCCAATATGTGTGACTGACAAAGTCATATCATTTCAAGACATTTGTTATGGAAGATCACTATGGTAACCTTATCAAGCACATCACACATTTTAGGATTCAATCCATACAGGCCAAACAGGGCATATCTGGCTTGTATATACAAAACCGAATAATTTACAGATTTTTTTGTTCACATTTTGTCTGACAGTTCTCAAGGTTGACGTATACTAGATTGCAAATCTGGTGCAATTTTGACCCCATCAGGTCACAGACTGCTCATTCAAAACCTTTAATTTTACATTTACTATTCAAACCCTTTATTTGACAATTCAAATACCATTTTTTACATTTACAGTTTTTACTAGGTGGTGGTACACTGCAAAAGACCATAGCAAGAGTGTATACACTTTCTTGGGTAATGTGTATTTTTCTCAGATGCAATGGTTGGTGAGTTAGCCTTTTCAACTAATTTTGGTTTCTTTGGCTTTTTCGGGGTCCAGCACAAGGGGCTGGGGGGTGGACCCCTGGGTACAAAAATCAGACAGAACCTATGGCCACACAAGGGGGTGAGGTAGTGGCCCACTGGGTACAAAAATCAGACAGAACCTACATGGCCACAGAAGCAGCCATCATGAGCGTGTGATACCACTATCAACAACAGTTCACCAGGACATGGATATAAGGAAGGTGGATAAGGGTCCTCCATTGACAAGCTATTTCTGTAAGGCCTATTATTTTTCATGTGTGGTAGCCCTAGGCTATAAAACTGTGAATTATTCGTCAGTGACTTGATAGCGTGCATTTACGAAACAAAATGGTGGTCGATATTGTTGGTCAAGTAAAGAAGTTTTGTAGTGTCCTGACATTTGCTTTTGCTGGCTAGGTGTCAGATAACCTGACGTTATTTGGGTGGGAAGGTGGGGTTACCGAGTAGGTGGGGCATTACTTGGGCAAATAGCTGTCCTTCTTTGGGAAGGCTTTAGGGGAGAAAGCATTCTTTCGCCTGGTGATAATGGAGACAAAACTGACTGCCATTTAGTAATAACTTAAGCATTCCTCAGACTTGCTTTTCATAAGTAGATTGCGCCATACATCTATCCCAGCGATGCACTGGGCTATACAGCCTGGTTAGTTTTTGTTATCTTTATTTCATGTATTTTCTCTCACGTTTCCTGATCATAAACACACAAGGCTGAACTAATCGAACACTGTTTTGTGGTGCATACGACCTTACATGGATGCGAGTGGTCTAAACGGGACAATACGAGGTAATTGTTACACAATGTTTTGTTCTTGTGAGCATAATGTGTCTTGATATGTGTGTACTCGAGAAAGTCAGTAAGCAAAATATCGCTAAAAATGGCGGAAAAGTAGTTTCAGTGAGCATTTGGTTCTCCCTTGGTAGATAACTCAGAAGAATTCCACGATAACGCCGCTGGTATAGGGACCCATTAAGGAAATGTTAACACGATTCGTTCTCAACTAGATTAATTTATGCTTAAAGGCCACTGTCTTAAAATGAATCTTTGAATCGAGAAATAGCGTTTCGGCGTTCTATTAATCGAGACTATTGCCTCATATGACGGCGAGAGTGGGGTTCTATTTGTGGATGGGGAGAGAATTCAAGGAGAGGGCGAGATTTTTCGCCTCCTCCTAATGGACTCAAAATTGCTGGAAAACAACACGGAATTGGTGTCTGTATATTCGTGAAAAATATGACCACGTGAAGTCGGTGTTTACAAAAAGGTAAGAATAACTGTGTCGACGGTTGGCTTTATAAGGTTACATTGAGTGAGCCGATGGTTTAACGTTATTTTGACGAAGCTTTGACGACAGAGGCTTCTTGCTAAGGCTGGCTAGCAAGATGACGCCAGCTAAACTATTATTTTCTCCCTCAAACAGGTGCACTTTATTGGTACACGCGGTATCATTTGGTTCTCATACTCAGTCGCAGTTTTTATTGCTTGGGCCCGAGTACTGATGTGGAATATAACCTGTTTCAGTTTGCTAGTGGAATTGTGTCGACAAGCGATGTGGACTCAATAGAACGTAAATGTGTACATGTTTCAATAGAGGTTCAGTCGTTTTCTGAACACCATTATCACAGCTTAACATACCTAACTTGATATACTTCAGTGATCTCGGTAGTTCAAATTGGAATTTGCATGATGTCCTTGAAGGCATTCAATTTTATGGACTCAGGCGTTACACAAATAAGCCACGGCCTAAAACAGACAGGCCTACTACCCGCAAGGTAGTACACGTGAACGCCAACTGAGGTTCAGGATAACAGCCCTATACGGTTTTGTTAGTGTTATTAAAATAGGAATTTAGCATTCTGGAATTTGATATTGACATGTAAACAACCCGCAGTTAATATGTAGCTTACTTTGAGCGCATGTTAGGTCGAAAATCAGCTGGTGCAGTGTTGAATGGGGAAAGTACATTCATTAACGTTATATGAGGCAGGAATGTTTAATACAAATGATGTTGCATGCAGTCAAAACGGGCAACACGGTAATGTCAGTAAAATGAAGTGAATATGACAGTTTGTCTGTATATGCTACCTGTGTGGTGTCATTTAGTCATAGTAACTAAGCAGTAGGTGACCTCAAGCTTGGGCCTTAACAAGCAACTGACTTTTTAGGTGGCGCTTCTGGTTATCTGCTATGATTGACTACCTAGTAAGAGTTAGATTTTTCTCCCTCTCTAAGTGTGTTTGAGCTTTGGTGGGCATCTAAAATTGTAGTTTCCCTCAAATACATTTTTATGATCTGTAAAATGCCTTTCCACAGTAATGCCATTCAAGGTAATAGCTAATAGTTGGACGTTTACAAAGTAGCCAGTGTCTCAGTCTACAGAAAGGCCAAATACCTTACATACCAAAGACTAAGCCTGGAACAGGGATACTTGACCCGTGCTCAACTTATGGCCAAGTGCTGAAGTCTAGTTAGGTGTAGGTGTATTGTGTTGCTGTGGCAGGCGGTGGTTTTTGTGCTTCATCTTTAGACTTATTATGACTTATTTCATAACAAAAAGGGAGGGGGGCATCCACAAACATGTAGCCTGTTAATTTAACTTTATGATGGGCGGGTTGACTATTAAAATATGAAGTCATACATGAAAATCCTGCCATTTTCCATGTTCTCTGCTCTAGTGCTTATACCAGTGTGGCCACAGATATGTGCTTTACTTTCATATAACCATGCTTTAAAGTTGCCCTATGCAGCATTTTCGAATTAAAAAGCATTTCAGAAATTATTGTAATGGTTTAATAACCCGTTGAAGTGAAATGGCCTGGTGGAAAACCAGGATGTCTCGTGAAAAGCACGTAAACACAAGAAACACACACTGCTCTCCAGATCTTCAAGCAGCGAGGAATGAATAGATGTCATGGTTAGATACATATAGACATAGATTTTTACCACGACAGAAGAGCAATTCCATTCCTTTTTGTCACATGCGTAACACCAATAAAATGCCATGGCATTTGTATGATGTGAATTATTACATGACATTTGAGCATTTGCTATTTTTGGCTGTAGAACTTCGAAAATGTGCAAAATATCTAAATAGTATTACATTTGCTCATGATCTGTCACATCCTTAACATGGAATTGCCCAGAACCCTTGTCCTTCAAATGCCAAGAAGAGGAAGTGAGCTAGGTCATGTTATAGAAGTTATAGCCCACCATTTATATGCAGAAAATAAAGTTATTTAAACTTTAACTTCCCTAGCTATACAAACCATTTTGCTTATGCTGCTGCTTTTCTAGCAACATTTTTCGTTTAGCTTCCGCAAGACATCGATAGAATAATTTCCCGCTGATCGAGATGCTCAAGAACAAAACAGCCTGCTGCGCTATTTGATACACCTGCACTTGACAGACCTGTCTGTACTGACAGCAAGCCACTCACGACTCATTGCACCCTCCTCGCATCACACCATTTCTTCTTCTATCATTCTCATGTGTTAATATAGGTGTTTTGTGTGTGGATCCTATAAAATAGGACAATATTCTGCTCTGAACGCTTTGTATATTTGGCTCGGTCCCGGTTTGCCTACCGCTCTGGCTGAGCCAAGTTCCCACACGAAAATGTTAGTGTTTAATATTGTGTTTGGTGATGTTCAGAAACATTAAATGTAGAAGCGCGGAGCAGTAGTGTAATTGCATAGCTTACTCCGATACTAGATGTTTGTGCCGATGTTTTAGATCGTTAGATTTCAAGTAACATCAGTTGAGTTGCATTAGGGGAGATAGTCCTTGCCCCCACCGCAGAAGCCACTCAAAATAATTTCCTAATCGCTGGTTGGCGGAGAACAGATTTTAAACCAGCCCAACAACATTATGCCCAGGTTTTCCCGTGGGCAATAACAAGGTTGTTCCAGGTACAGTCACAGTGTTGTTTTTTTTTTTAAGGAGACATACTAAATTTTCAATAAATGCAGTATCTAAGAAAATAATCATTTCAATAATCGTGATTGCAATTCTGATGGATATGAATTTATTTATTTGAGTTTCTGATGTCTTAAAACAATAGGCTATTCATGTTTGTTTGTATGAAAGGTTACTCTACTGGCAAAAACACATGGTTGATCATACCAGCAACTTTCTTTGGTCATACATTAGTTTTCTGCTTCAGCACATTCTCCGGTATTGTTGCCTTGTCAACAAATACACGTGTATTTCTGTGGTACAAATTTTACGATGGCTATAACGGAGTTGTTTCACTGTAGGGGGACCTCATAACCAAATCCTGTTCCATAGTTCCATGAGTCGACATAGTATGGGGAGTTATTACTAGGGCTGTGAATCTTTTACCCACAAAACAGTCTGATTCGATCTCGATTCACAGGCTATGGTCCGATTCAGGGACGATTAATAAAAAATAGTCACCGATTCGGTACGATTCGATCTGGTTTGGTTCGGTTCGATTCGATACATATTGACAACTCCAAAGCCCTTTGTTACTAAGAAAAAGAGCAAAAAAAAAATGACATTTCAAAACAGCATTTTTGTGTTTATTTTGTATCTCAGAGATCTTACCTGTTCTGAGACGAGTTGATATGTACCTCTCAGGCCTTTATGCATCCCGCCAGGCAGTCAAACACGCTGCGATAATTTGTTAGAATGTAGCATGGCATTGAGTAAAAAAACAGGGCTGAAGTTAGAAGTGGCCATGCTCTTCCCTGTTTACCCCATTTAAATAAGCTTACCTGACTTGTTACACAACCCAAGTGTAGTTACTCAAAATAAAACTTGACTTTTTGTATGTAGATGGAAAATGGCACTACAATGAAAGGTGTAGTAACACCTTGGGAGGACTATGACATTGATATCTTCACTCCTATTTTTTTCCTCTCCCCCCTCTGGTGGGAAAAATATTAGGAGTTAAGGTATCAATGAATCAACTGACCATGTTCATTACAAACACAGTTGCCCATGTAACTATATTTTCTCTAAACTTAGAGGTTAGTTTGAGGAGAGACGCTTCCATGGTGGAGTATTTTCATATGCCTGCTAGAGGAAAACCCACAGTCTGCCAAACACAGAGTTATAGGAGAGCTTGTTTTGGCTGTTTCCATGATAAAGCATTTAACTACTTGCTATGTGGTGCACAAATATTTCCTCAGACAATTAATTACATTCTTAAAACATGTTTACTTGGCTAACTTTAGCCTGCTAATCCTGTTGTCCTAACGTCACTCCTAACATCTTATGAAACACATTAGACATAAATGGGCTAATACTGCTGTAAACTCACAATAAATAGTAAACTTTTAGGATTTATCCAGTTTAATCCATAAATCAACACATATGCAAGCCTGCAATCAGTCATGTTCGCTGCTCTGAGAAACCGAAGTTTTCCTTTGTTTACGTGGGTGACGAACATTCTGTTGTAGTGGAGACACACCGGGTGAGAGGAACACGCAAACAACATTCCCTGAGATCTTCCCTCTCCCTGAATTACCATAGGAAACTCCCCTAATAGAAACGCGGCTTACATTAACCCTGAAAACACCTTACAAAACGTGATTGCAATGTGACACGCCGTTTTGTGCATACATTTATATATGTATTTGTAATACAACAACGGACTTGAATGTATGTGCTGGAAACCGATTTGGGGCCGTCGGATTAGGCCATCGGACCGTTCGTAGCGCATTTGAACCATTCTGGGCTGGACGGACCGGTTCAGTCAGACCGCATTGGTCACAGACCGATAACCGATCCAAAACGGAGTATCGTTACACTACTAGTTATTACTGTACTAGAATGAGTATGAGGATCTAACTAGCTTATAAAAATTCATTGAACTAAGTACCATAGGCATTAGGTGTGGTCATTTTCCAGTTCATATTAAACACAATTCATCACACATACTGCCACTATGGTTAATGCATTTCAAATGTTCTTACCATTCACCTACTTTATAATACTTTCTATGCCAAATAATATTGGCATATTAGAGCTCATATTTGGTTTACATGTGTAAGTCTTTAAAATGTATGGCTCTTTGTCTTCACTTATTAGCATTTGTCTTAAATCACTCTTTCAGTCACAAAATACTTGCTTGAGACCAAGACAAGTGAAACTGATATTATTTAGGTTTGCTTATAGTGGATTCAACAAAGCCCTAATTTATTCTGAAGTGATAAAACCTCTTTGTGAGGTTTGAGTCATTGAGGCCTGTGCTGAATTCTAGTGTGTCATGATAAAACATGCAGGCCTATGACACGATTGGATTAAAAATATATGCAATATAGAAGGTGGAGTGACAAGCAGAGCCCTCTGAGCCCCAGTCCGCATGCATTCCAGCATTCCACCACAAGCAAAGACTTTTCCTTCTGTCTCTGCCTTACCTTTTCTGTTGGTGTGATCCACATACACTTACATACAGTAGGCAAAAACTAGTCTGAGCATACGTGAGCATACAGCTGCTTTTTCTCCTGAGAGTTGTCACAGGCTTGGAAGGTGTTGTGTTTCTCACACAATCACACAGAGAGAGTTTTGCATTTTAGTCCTTAAGTTTAGTGGATTTATTACTCACTATTAAATGTTAAACACATGACTTCTTTCTTTTTTTCTTATCAAAGTTGATTTTTTTTTTTTTTAAAACAACTTTTTAGGGACTGAATCTGTAGGGATATAGGCCATCTTTGTGTGGTATGGTTGTTTGTATTCATGCATTAATCCTGAATAAGGGTGTGTTCACACCAGGAAAGTCCGTTAGTTTACCTTCTTTACTCCGGACCAAAATAAAATGTTATCTTTTTTTGTTTGGTATGGTTCGCATCACAATGTATTTTTTTAGCAAGAGGACTACAATTTTATTACAGTTAGCCTACCACTACAAAGAGATTGAATTCCTCTGCTCGTACTGCAGGATAATGCAATACTTGCAGTTTACAGTCAACTTTTGACTGCAGCTTATTTGTTTGAAACGCATTAAATTTCTTCATCTTTTTTTAATAATTCAAGCCTTATTTGTGTATTCCATATGGTATAATGATATTGCACCCGTTAACACAGAAGTCCACATTCCATATTGGACGTGAT
Organism: Coilia nasus; assembly: GCA_027475355.1. NCBI lineage: Eukaryota > Metazoa > Chordata > Actinopteri > Clupeiformes > Engraulidae > Coilia > Coilia nasus. The sequence continues at coordinate 2,368,241 of CM050211.1, forward strand.
CAAGTGTTTCCAGTGTTTAAAATGTGTGCCACCTCTTTTGAAAGTCGGCCTTAATTGTGGAGTTAAGCTCTATGCGCGTGGAGGTTCGGTAAACACGGTGCACTGTTTAGTGTTGCAAGTGTTGTGTAGGGGAACAAGCTTGTATTATTTCTCACAGTCAAGCATCACAAACCTAGTGCTTCATTTGAATTAACAATATATTAGGTGTCTTAAGACTTGACAGTTGTCTGTTGATCCTCCTTGCCCAATAACCACATACCCATATACTGACACACTTGCGCAAAGCCTAGGCCACTTTACCTAAAATACCTTGCAGCTTTGAATGTTACTGGAATTATTCTGAAAAGTTAACTTAATTCCTGATTCAAAGGTACAAATTGGCTATTTCTCTCTATGGATGGGCTTGCACTAAGCCGAGGGATGAAGTAAAAATTCTTGCTACTCCCCCAGTGTGTATGGTAAGCTATAGTGGTTTAGCTAATGAAAATAATTGTCCAGAACTTTCAATATGCATTTTCCACAAATTAGTTCATATGTACATTTTCTTTACATTACAGAGCATTTGTGACATGGTACCATGAGATTAGCCTTTAGCAAACAGAGGAGTAGACAGGACTGTAAAATAGCAGCAGCTATATTTAGTGTGGTAGACATCATGCATGGGAAAACACTGCGTCAAGACAGTTGTCGTGGATTTCACTTGCCTGCAGTTGAACAGCTCATTGAAATTGGGAAAGACTACTATAACAAGTGCAAATAAATTAATACTGAAAATAAACAGGAACTAACAAAAAAAGATTATTTTTTTGTGGGTATAGACTTGTATTTTCTCAATTAGGGAACAAGACCCCCAAAAAGAATGCAAGCTTGCAGCTTGCTTGTACTACAAATAGCTTTGTAATCGTTTTCCTTGGCTTCACAAATCCTTGAAAAAAGAAGCAGTTGGCATTTTACAGAGCAGAATATTTGTCTACAGTATATTGACAAATCCATTGTTCCTAACAACAGTACACTTTAACTCAAGGGTGTCCAAACTTTTTGCCAGGGGGGTCCGGTTTTGGCAAGGTGAACATGTGAGGGCCAACCATTGTAACGACACGATAATAACACAATAGGAATAACAATAACAATAGTACTAATAATATTAATAATATGCAAATGAAGTACTTCATGAATTTTTTTGTTGCAATGGCATAGTTTTTATTTCTTCACATTTCAAACACAAATGAAAATGTGTGTTTACCAAAATTACTGTGCATTTTATATTTGAAGACCAGTAATAAAATGCAGAAAAAGTCTGAGTGAAAAAAAAAACCTTCATAATTCACTGTTATACATAACATACTATTATTCACTGTTACATGTAAACTGTAAACGTGAATTTATACCATGTGAACAAGAAAATAGCACTAACATTTATCTTATTCAGAAGTACAAACCACTGAGAGTTTTGATCACAATTACACACACACATTTTAGAATTTATTTAGCCTACCCCAGAAGACTAAACAAGTAACTCTCCTGCACGACATAATAGTAAGATGTATGATTTTTTTTTTGCGAAATAAAACCGCGAATAATGCCTACCAAAGGGCAAACTAGTAAGTGTGTTGTGGTCAAAAAACAAGAATACTGTTACAATGTCGATATACTTTGGGTTGGTACTGCCATAAGCCGCTAAATAATTCAAGAAATGGCAAGGCGGTGAAGACTATTAACACCTCCCCCAGACCTGTTCTCTGCGTGGCCACACAGTTATGCACGCGATTTAGCATAACAAAATAATCACCGGCATTCCGCGTGGGTAGTTATGGCCCTGTAGCAAGAAAAGCTACTAACACCTGTTTTCTGAGAGGTGCCGCGGGCCGGTGGAAAGGAGCCCGCGGGCCGGATTCGGTCTGCGGGACGGACTTTGGACATGTCTGCTTTAAGTGCAACATGTTGATGAAAGATTGTTCTTGAGTCATAACAGCAGCTGAGATTAAACCAAATTCAGGACAACTTTAACCAGTTGCTAGTGACGGCACTATTTCATTTTAGAACCTTAGCAGTTGTATATTTTTTGCTGAAAATGCAACCTTGACAGGTTGTGACTGGATTCTGTGACCTTGGCAGGCTGTAACTGTTGGTTTTGACAGCCAGCTGCTGTGTCTCTTCTGTCTTACTACCACTGAGTCTTTTAGCGGGTAGCAGATCTGGACTGCACCAGTTTCCTTTCACCCCAGGCTAAACCTGACTGTAGGGTTATTTGTAAATGTCCCTAAACTTGTAAGAATTCTGTTAATTGTTTTTGAGGTTTTGTTGAAGCTGGCTTTATTTGGACTGATTAAATGAAAATGTAAGTGGATTGGCTGTACTCAGGTGACTGCTAGATCTAACAGTGGTCTACACCTTGGAGGAGAGTGCCACGTGAAGCTGGGCGGATAATACACAAAATTATAACACCGCTGTACAGCAGAGGAATAGGGTAATTCTATGACCTTAATAAAAATTAAATGCAAAAACCGATGGGAGAACAATGGGGACTGAACATCTATTGTCATAGTTATTATATTAAAAATGTTTTTGTAATCTGCAGTCCAACATTGGGCAAGTTGTTTTAAAAAGGAGTTAATGCTGATGAGCCTTTGATTTAAATTCTGTGTGCAAGTGGTTTTTGACCATTATTGTTGCTGCTCAGTAGTTAGTGGTTACATACATAGTAGGTGTTTGATCAGCCACACTGATATGGATTAAATAGCAAAAAGTAGGACTACTGTGCAAGGGAGCAAGAGACCACATGTAGGTTGCCTGGTCGATTTTATTGTGGCATGTCACCAAAAGGTGTTGAGGGTTAGAATGGCCATGATTTGTGTGCCTCTGGCTATGTTTTGCTGCTCAGATGTTTGTTTCTTATTGAGAGCAAGCATTTGGGCAGTCAGCCATAACCTCGCTCTTCAGTTACCGCCTACTCCCCCTCCCCCTCATGCTCACTGTGGATCCATTCTTATTAAAGGTCTTCACTCACAATCAGTCGGGTGTTTGAGCCTGGCCTTTGTTTGCTTTCGGATTCCTTAAGAATTCTTAGGCAAGTTCTCTTTCAGGTCCTGCTGTTCTCTCCTGTTGTTTTCGCACATTGATGGCATTGTCATTTCATCCCCTTCCCCCAGTAAAATGTAGTTAGCATTTCTCCAGCAGTGCTCCTGTAAATTAGTCAGCCCTTGTTAACAATCAAACCACCCATGGCAATGATCTTCACAAAATCCCTCCCTTGCATCCCTGAGCAAAGAGAGCCTAACAGAGTGCTGTTAAGAACACACATGCATTAATTTAAAATGATCAGTCATCTCAACTTGCTGTTTGACAAGCTAATATTTCTCATTTCACTTGCAGTAGACCTGCTGGCTGCTTCTAAGAAAAGCAACTGAGTTGCTTGGTAGTTTTGGGCTTTGGAATTTTGTATTTCAAATGCTAAATTCAGTAATGAAGGCATAACTTCAGAGCAGAAGGCATTCATGCAAGTGTCAATTTTGTTGTAACTAGTGGCTTAACGGTTGAAACATTTTATTATTCTGGACCTGGAAGTGGCTATTTGGTTGTCCATGGGTAGGAAGTGCTTTTGGAGTAGAGAGGAAAGGTTATTTATTAATAGAGCAGCTGCTGAGGGGGAAAGTGAGAAGGAAACGAAGTAATAATAGCAAACACTTTAATGGATGTTGGCTATATTTTTCTTTGCTTCATGTCTCTATATTAACTTGCTTTAAAAATGATCATGAACCAATGAATTGCAATGGTTTTAATGTGTGTACTGTACACAAAACATTCTGTAAAAGGATCTGGAGTGTTTTGGAGGAAGACCTAGGCTGTAGCTATGGTTGTGGTTAATTTGTTATCTGTTCATTGGTTTGTGTATAGAGTGTGATGGTCTCCAGTAAAAGAGGATGTGAGGCAACCATCAGGTGGTGGTTCTAGTTATTTGGTTAAGCGCCTGCTGGAATGGAACATCCTAGTGCTGCAGTTGTCTGGGGTTGGACCCCCACCCCCCTACCCTCAGCTGTCAACCTGACCAAACATGGAGCAGTTCGTTGGTGGTCTGCTTCAGGGACTAGATGTGGCATGTGATGTCAGGCTTACAAGAATAGCTTAGCTTGGTGGGTACTATTTTTTGTAGTTCCCGTCGGAACCATGGGATTAAATAGTTCAATACCTTGTTTGTCCTACCTTGTTAACAAATCAGTATTGAATAGATAGGGGGGGGGGCAGTCTGACCATGAAATATTATACACCTACCTTATAGGCAAAGACCTACATTAGTTTTCTCAGGTTAGTATTTTTGGAGACGTATTGTTTTACATTGACTTCAAGAAAGTAATGCTCCAGGTTTGCGGTTGTTACACGACAGATGTTTTTATGCCCACGGACCCTCCGAGAGTTTCCAAGACTCAAAGATTTTGATAAAAAACTTGTGATGTAGGTAACAGCCTCTTTTGGAAGAGAACCACTTGCAGATTGTGTGTCTGTGAGACTTGACACAGTTCACTCATAAAAAAGCAAGTTCTGAGCCGTGGCCTTATGTTTCCTCTTTTCCTCTTTCCTTTTCTTTCTCTCCCATCTTGCAAATGTAATGTCCAAAAGAAGCCTGAATAGGTCCAGCCCACCATAGAGCTACGAGTCAGTCATCACATGCACATTCCGGTGTTCTCTCACTTGAATAGAGGTACCGTGCTAGCTAAGTTCAAACTTACAAATAGTTAATGATCTCCTAAAGTTTTACGGTTTGCATGTCACAAATAGTTTCATTGTAATATTAAGTTTGCATGCATATTATTCACCCATCCTGAATTCAAATGCTATGGATATATATTTAAGTGTGTATGGGCATAACATTGTGGCCGCTTGCTGTGAGCTTACAAAGGGAGTTGTAAGGTTCTTATTCCTTATAGTTTGGAGGGTGTCTTCAGTCTGGCCCTTCTGTGCTTGCTTTCTTTTTTGAGGATGGGAAATCAAGAACATAGCATGGCACCAGCCCTATTATTTCCACTATTTATCCCACTACATTCCCTTTCCCGTCATCTCCACTCCACTCCAGGTTTCTACTGTTGCCCTTTCTTTTTCTCTTTTGTCTCCTTTTGAAAGACTTGTTTGAATAAAAATCCACATAGTTTGCTAGCCCACCTCACCCCAAACCATAAAAACCCTTGTACTCATCCCCTGCCTTCTAGAAGCAAATTCCCTTTCAACAAGGTCGAGTCTGCCCCTGGCGTGTTTCAGCTACCATTCTGCAGCGCTGTTCTTTTGCTATTGTCCTGATCTGTACTTCAGAGCACGGCTTTTTCTGGAAGTAGCCTGGGTTAAAAATGTTTTTGGGTTAAAAAGACAGTTACTGTAGAGCTGTTAATTCTGTAAAATGAGCCTGTATTGACAAAACATGTTAGCTAACCCCTTGTCCCTAAAAGATGCATTATAAAGCACAGCAACATGGAATGCTAAACTTAAACTGGAAAAAAACTAGGAGGAATTGAAAGTGTAAAACTGTTCATCTAATCTTGGAGACTTTAGTGTTTGAACAGAAAGTTTTTCAAACACTTTAGACTCGACTTATGTTTGTCCTTGTACTAATAAATGTTTTTCCCTTTTAGGTCTTAGATAAAGACTTAACAATGGAATTTGGGAGCCCCTGAAGACAATTGAGAGGAAAAGACGTGAAAGGTTGAAAAGTGAAAAGAAAAGTAAAGGATTGGAAAACAAAAGAAGAGAACTGTCAGGGAGATTGGGCTCTGAAACGAGGATCAGTCCCCTCCCCCACCTCTTTTCCCTTGTTTGGGGACTTTGCCAATGTGCATGTTTTTCTTCACTGGACATCATTCCCCTGTCTGAGAGAATCAAAGGCAAGAATGCACAATAAACACAGAGAGCTGGTGCGGGGGCTCTGCCCCATGCTCAGCACGGGCAGGACTACGGTGATGGTGCTGATGGTGCTGCTCCTTGGAGGCGTGCAGGCCAGCTGGTCTCAGGGACATGTGGAGCTGCAGGACCAGCTGGAGGCCTCCATGCGTTCGGCCATCATGTCCGAGCTTCAGGAAGCTGCGGCAGTCACAGAGGCCATAGCCACACCAGCTGCCAGCTACCCAGACTCCTCTGCAGTGGTGGGCCGAGTGTTCCAGATGCACGTGCCAGTCAAGACTGTGGACGCAGGCGCCACAGTGAAGGTGAGCAGAGGTCTTTGTACTGGGAATTCAAAAGAATGATGTTGTCAGTCTTGCTATCTGGTCACATTTTGTGTGAAAACTTCTATGGAAAATGCATAGGTTGTCTTTTACTATATTTGCATTAGTGTTGCATTTAAATGTACTTAAAGGACTAGTTTAAGGAGTTGGAAAAACGTTTTGAATGTGTATTTGCTGTGGCATTTATATATTATTTATTTCTATATGTGTTGATTTATTGTCCATACTGGTTGAAATCTTATTCTATCACTTTTGTTTATCCACATCCATTATTTTAGGAACTGATTTGACCAAGTCTTCCACCAAGTCGTTTTTGGCAGTGAGCATCTGAATAACTGGATGTTTGAGGCACAGAATAATGTTACAGTCGCATGAGCTTTCCGAAAAACAGTTTGAATGAACCCTTCAGTGTAAAAGTGTCCATTTTCACATCTCTATGGCAAAGCACAGCTCCATCTCATCACTTTCATTTCCTGGCTCATGTCAACTACATGTTGCTCCCCCAGGCTCTTTAGGTAATCCAATAATTCACTGGACTCTTCTGCTCAGTCAAGCACATTTTAAGTTGAGAACAGAGGCAGTTTGTGTTGCCTATTAGGGCTGTGCGATATGGGGAAAAAATTAATATTCCGATATATTTTCTCCATTTCACCATATACAATATATATCTCGATATTTTGAAATCTCCTTTAAAGGACCCCATGAAATCACACTTTTACCCTTTACTGTTTTCACTACAATCCCTGCAGATTAACTTCAAAGGTGGTATCCAGGAAAACATTATATATTTTCATAGTGATTAACCACAGTTGAGTTGAAATAAGACTTTTTTTTATTCAAACAAAGCACAAAGTGCAAAAACGATCTTCAAAATCATAGCAAAGCAAATATCAAACCAAGCTGCCCAGAACTGTGCAAAAACTGAAAAGTGCAAACTCAAGAAATCCTGAGACAAGTGCTTTCATGAAATTACTTAAAAAAATAGAGGTAGATCTCCCAGAAAAGTATGTGTGTGGCATGAACTACAACAGCACACATTTAGCTGTGCGTGTGCGTGTGTGCTGGGCTGGTGGGGGGGTTTTAGAAGGTGTGCATGTTGTTGGAAGTTTGTGCGAGAGTGTGCATTTACTCGCGTTACTGCCTGATGGAGAAGGAGAAAGCCACCAGAATGTTTTAAACATGAAAGTAAGGTGAGTCTCGGCTGCCACTTGGAAAAAAAAAGCAGATGGCCATAAAATACTCGATACATACGATATAATAATGTTATGTATCTCACAAATCTATTTCGGAGATATATTTAGTATATTCGATATATCGCACAGCCCTATTGCCTATACTTGGAAAATCTCGTCTCACAGCTGTAGAGCATTGTAATTCATAGCATTCTTAAGGGGCTATCCTTCAGCCACCTATTGGTATAGTCCTCTTTCAGCTGTCAACTTATGTTAGACCTATTTTTTTAGGTGTCTGCATTTCTCCATGTATGCAGGTCACAGGAAAACAAAAAATGAGTTCTTAATTGAGTTCTTAAACTGAATTAATTAAGTACTATTTCCAAAGTCAAAGTTTTCGTTTGTATGTTGTAGGATTAGTGAATGAATGGGGTATTTAATAGAATGTGACCACTCTGACACAGTGACCGCAGCTTGTAGTAGGCTAATGACCGCTATGCTAGCCTCCAGTTGGCCCCATTAGCTGCTTCCCCACTGTTGAACCGAGCCTGGGCCAGTCGGTGCATGCTGAGGCTAATCTCTTTCTCATATCTGGGGCTTTACCATGACATGGTGGGGCTTTCTCTGGTCTTTGAGGTGTAATCATGACTTTGATGCTAACCAGTGCTCATCCATGCTTTATCCACTGTCTAGGAGGAAGGCAGGATTTACCTTGGCTGAAGGTTCAAATTCTTAGCCAATTGTTAGTTTCTGGCTTACAATTTTCTTCAGATCAAGCTTCAGTGCAATATGCACACTATACAGTAACATTTGCGTGACATTACATCATAAAATTAAAACATTAGCCTAGATGTCATTGCTCTAATGCAAGGATGAAAACTAAAGTTAAGGATCGATTTCAAATGTATTTATTAACATGCATGTACATTCTAATATTAATTATGCAAACTAAGGGTTTCAAAGAAAAGCGACATTAAGAGAAAAACTATATTGACTGTTCTGCCCCTGTGAGATTTGTGTTGTGTAGGCTTGCCGTAGCTAAGTAGTTGTGTTGGAGACCCATACTGTCTATGTGGAGACCACAAAGTTTAAAAACAAGCAGTTTAAGTTAAATTGAGAGCTCCTATTGATGATTGCTAATCTACTCCTAAATAACCCTCGCTGTCCCTTCTACCTTCCAAGCGATTTTGGCTTCATTGAATTGAAATCACTGTGTGATTGTGGTCACACAGTACATCACAGTGCACACACACAGCTATCAAAGTTAAACACAATTTTGGTGGACATTGCAACAGTTTAGAGGATAATTCAAGAATTTGCTGTTTGTTGGATGACCAATGTTGCTTACCTTACCTACACAGTACATCACAGTGCACACAACGAAATTCAACCTCTGCATTTAACCCATCACACACAGGGAGCAGTGTGTGGGGACGGTGCCATGCTCAGGACACCTCAGTTATGGGGGAGGATGGGAGAGCGCTGGTCAGTCACTCTCCCCACCCACCTGTCGGTGTCGGGAATGGAACCTGTGACCTTTAGGCTGCAAATCCAATTTCTTAACTGCTAGCCCATGATCCCAACTTTGTATTGTAAGCACTATGGCACAGTTAAGGAGTAAACTTTCAGTGATTTTCTTTCATGCGCCACCCAGTCATCATCCCTGCCCAAATTAGCATTTTTTTTTACCATAGTACAAAATCATGTCCTCCTATAAATAAGGCTGTGGCCCTGAAGTGTAAATGGTCAACTCCAACAAAAGTCAGGATCAAAATGTGCGCAAATTCCCCAGAATTTTAGTCTGAAAGCAGTCCTGATGTGTTTCCTGAACCTGTGTATTTGGGTGTTGAGTGAATGTGGATCTTTCTTTTGTTACCATGATAAGACTACAAGTACAAGGGAATTATTGTAATGACATTCTTTATGGTTACAGTGGGCCTGAACACAGTAGGCCTTTTTTGAAGGTTACATTGTAAAGACACATATGGCATTCAGGAAGTAGTAAACAGCTTTGTGTGATTTGCCTCAAACAGTACTTCAGTGCTGGTTTGTGTGACATTGCAACAGTTTAGAGGATAATTCAAGAATTTGCTTTTTGTTGGATCACCAATGTTACTTACCTACCAAAACTAAATTAGTTGTTTATCCATCGTGTCAGGTTTTCTTTTTAGATATCTATGTATGACAGATAAACTCCTGTCTCAGTTGACTACATTAATGCACTGCAGTTGGTGATTTACTTAGTGGATTCACTCTAACAATTGTTTTTCTTACAAAAAGAAAACCTTGATCTACTTAATGTCATCTTAGTTTGTGTTAATATGTGCAGCAGTGTCCTTAACTCATTGAGTGCCAGCCATTTTCAAAATTGGTCACGTCCCAGTGCCAGGATTTTTTGAACATTTCAGTGTTTTTTCAAGACCCACAGAAAATTGAGTTCTATGTCTGTGTCAACAAAAAACATACCAAAAGAAACTCCAGACTTTCCTTTATCATCAGAAATTTTGTTTTTGTTTGTACCTCTTTCCATTTCTTAGCAATTGTCTGGAGAACATGGGTGGGTGTAACTAAAAATGCTGATTTCTGACCAAAATACTGAGAAAAATGGCTTTTTGTAACGAGCAACATTTCAAGCAGAAAATGTCTTTGATTACAATTGTTTTTGCTTCAGAGACATCTCAAACATTATGAAAAGTGATCCCATTGTATACTGCGCCAAAAATAACGCTGGCAACATTATTTATAAATTAAAAAAATACAAATTTATTTATAAAACCATGCAGGTACATAGATTCTTTGAAGCACAGCTAAAAGCAACACTTCATGGGAAACACTTTGTGCGTAAACATTTCAAAGGCAAAAATTAGACTTTCTAGCAGCTATTTATGTACAGCACACTATGTTATAACTGTAGTGCTTCTAGCTCTCCCCCTGTGTGTGCGCGCGTGTGTATGCATGTGTGTGTACAGCAGAGAAGACCTACAAACACGATCTAAAATACCGGTCCATACATCTAGTATCGGAGTAAGCTATGCAGTTAGACTACTGCTCCATGCTTGTAAATGTAATATTTCTGAACGTCACCAAACACGATATAAAACATTGTAACATTTTAGTGTGGGAACTTGGCTCAGAGAGGGGATAGGCAAACCGAAACCGAACTAAATATACAACGCCTTCAGAGCAAAATAACATCGTATTCCACAGGATCCGCACACAGAACAACTAGATTAACACATGAGAATGATAGCACAGGAAATTATGATGTTGGCAGAGTGCAGTGAATCCGTGCGCTTTACCAAATGTAGAGAGCTGGGTCGTCAGTGACTTGCTGTCGGCGCAGACGGGTCAGTCAAATGCAGGTGTAGCTATCTATGAAACAGCGCGACAGGCTGCTCATTATGCATTACCTAAAGTGAAATTAATCTATTGGTGGCTTGCAGAAGCTAAACGTGAGATGTTGCTAGGAAAACAGTAGCTTCAACATACGTGCTGACAGGATTTATTTTGATCAAGCTAGCAGTGTGCAAAACTGCGAGCAATTGAGCAAGCCAGGTCCAGTGTCTCTTCTTTGAGACAATATTAGATGATCACATATCCACACTGATACTGGTACTACCCACAGAATGGGTTCCCTTGTGATTACAACTTTGATTTTTTTACACAAGCTAGATCAGATGATTACCCCACCTCCCCTGTAAAAAAACGAAATTGACGCGATAACGCGTCATTGGCACTGGGCGTTACTATCGTAAAAGACGCGTTTTCGCGTCATTGGCATCGAATGAGTTAATGATGTTACTAGTTACTACAAGTAATAAACTTTTGCATTAACATCGGGCCTTTAAATTGTATCTGAGAATTGACTCTCAATTAAGGGTGTGAGATAATATTAAATTTGCTCCATCAGCCTATTGTATTTAGATATTTTCTTCTGTAAAACACTTTGTGGTCAATGCTAGAAAGGTTTGATATGATAGAGTGAAAGTCCCATTTTTGTCATTGTGATCACACGGCACGGCACAGCACACAGTGCACACAACGAAATTCCAAAGTAATAATAATAATTATTAATATTAGCAGTAGCAGCAGCATTATGGAGCAAATATTTTATAGCCTTGTCAGTTAGGCCTGTTGCAGCATTTCGTGTTTTCTTATCTGTCATTTTATCCAGTACTCTTTATTTTGTAAACTGGCCTACTGAGCCTGTTCCAAGATGGAGCAGGTATGTGGGGTAAACGGTAAATATTACAGACATTAAACAGACACAGATATGACAGTATGCAGAGGCCTTTGGTATTTGTGGGTGTTTGTGCATTTATTATGGTTTATTGTTATAACGGAGACAGCTGTCTGTTGGTGTCTTTCACATGGCGATGTAGCCAGTAAGCTGTCTACCAACTACAGTGGCACTGGGGAATATAAAAATATTTTTAAACTGCAATTATCTAAACTGCAAATCAAGTCTGTGTGATCTGTGCACAAGAAACATTCCCAGTTAAAGTTTTAAACATATTTTATTTTCTTGTTGGTACACTTATGATTTTTTTTTAATTTAAACTGGAAAACAGAAGAACTTGGAGCATTAAAAAAAGTACCACTGCATCATGTTTGTTGCAAAGTAAAGTGACACTGAATAGCCTACTTTTTGAAGGCACCCTACATTGTGTTTTTCCCCACCAGTGTCACTCAAGCCTTTTTTTTGCACAGCGGTGATCATTAAAATATATTGAGAACCTGGGAGTGTGGTGAAAATGTTGGTCACCTGTTTTCACACTTCACAGTCTAAAACTACTACTTTCAGTTACCAGAAAGGAATATTCCATCCTCTAATTTCCCAGGGAAAATTATGTATTGGAATTCAGCTCTGTTTTATCTCTCCACCTTCTCATTTATCATCACAGACCTGCTTGAGCATGTTCTGTCAAAACCCTGAATCCTATCTTTCCAGATGTCTCCTCGCCATAACAATGAACCCTTTCTCCTCATCCCCTCATGTTCACTACAACAATAACTTGCTTCATAGGCGGCCATGTCCTTGACTGAAGGTGTAGTTACATTCTTTTCTGTAGGAGCAATCTATTTCCCCCTTCTTCACTGACGATAGTGTGTGTCCCCTTACAGACCTTCAGAAATGGTGTGCCTGTGGTTAACTGAATATTAAAAAAACGACTCTATTGATTTGCTTAATTTGAATCTTTTTGTCAGTTTTCTGGGCATGGCCTGTAACCACCTTTTTAGCCAATGGTTTCTTATTAAAACATTTGATTCACACTTGAGGGGCACAGAGAGATCTTTGTTTTTCAAGGAGAACACATTGACCCTACACTAAAGAAATCTGGGGAGAGGGGTGATACCTGTAGCCTGGTAAACCAGCCCCTCGTACTTAATTTTATTTTGTACATAGGGTCTGGACCAGACACCGTCAGAAACGATTTTTTCCCGGAGGTGTGGACTGATGAATTTTAAAACAAGTGCCTCTGCCTTTACCCAAATGCCTGGTCGTCACGTATGCAATTAGCCTACCTACGCACTAGAATTCCAATGTAGTACACAAGGTCAACGTCATGGCTATCGAACACACCCTCTGTTCGCTGATTGGATCAGTCTTGCTGGGGCCGACTAAATCACCCTCAAGAGATTCTGGTCCAGACCCTCTGTACAAAATGAAATGAAGTACGAGGGGCGGGTTTACCAGGCTATGAAACTTGGGTGGAGCATTCAAAGCCTAAGTTAAATCACCCCTTAGAAAACGCTGTTTACAGCACATTGAAGGTGGTAGCTAAAGTTGACAGTTGTCTGTTTCAGCAGTTGCATGATTTCTGTGTGCATTTAGACAAATTGAGCAAGTTTAGGAAATCTTACTGTTTACCTGTGCCTTACTTCTTACAATTACATGCTCCTGACAGTTTTTCATTGACTTGACATGTCAGATGGCTCTCACTGTCCCTCATACTTGATTAGTTGTTTGGCACCTGCCCTAATCCCCAGAAGCAAGTGTACATAAGTCAACATGCTGTGATTTTTCCATTTTCCATGTTGAGCTTACATACCAGTCGCTAGTAAGGTGACTAGGGCTCTGCAAAACAAAAGTTAAGAACAACTTTGTTGGAGGTTTCCATTTTACACATGCAACATCTCCAGAAAACACCTGGAAAATTAAAGTTCTGAAAGCAGCTGGCAAATGTTGCTGGAGAATGTTAACACTGTTCATTAGGGGGACTAAATAACCAAGAATTGATACAAAGAGTGGAATATACACTCTTTAATTATATGCACACTGAAGGGCCATCTTTTTTTGTACTTGTATGGTAAAGGTGATTCATTGCCTCTAAACTTAATTTAGTTGGTCTTTCAGTGGTTTAACATGTAGCCTGTTTGGTGGGAATATATTCCTCAGACCCCCCAGGATTCCGCGATGTTGTGAAATCCTCCAACTTTCTTTGCAAATTCAGGCAATTTCCTCACAACTTGCTAGACAGTAAGTTTCCTTGCTTTGTTTAGAAGACGCAATAAACATTTGTGAATAAAAACTGCTTATTCTTGCTCACAAAAAAAATTCTCCAGTACCCACGACAAACAGTATCCCTTGCATATTTTTTACGAAAGCAGAGGAGCACTATTTTGCACTGCATGCAATATTGCTGCAGAGCAGGGGGAAGTTATCTACTGCCAACACTTTGCCTCCATGGAAATTATGTATTAAAAGAAATCTCAACTTGCAAAAAGTAATCTCAGGGAGGTATCTTTTCACATATATAGGCAGAACACATGACAATGTTAAACTCACCTTAAAATGTAGGCTATTTTACAAACTTTTAGGCAGCTATGGGCAATGGAAATTAGTAGAGCGCCCACCATCGTGCGTGCTCCTATTTGTCCTATACTCCAAATATTTTGTCTCATTTGCTGACGTCAAATTGGTAGCCGTGTGATGGCTAATGTTTTTAAGTCCCTAAGTGAGGGTCTTGTACACTGCAGGTGTACATATTTGTCTACTAGTAAAGCATATTTTGTTACCAAACAGAGAAAAGAAAAGATTTCTATGATGATTACAGAAAATGTAAGGTTAAGACTTAGTGGTTTATTTGTTGTCATGTTTAAGTAATTGTAAAATAGTTACAGCTTTTCTGAAACTTTGACTTGTTCCTGCAACCCTTTTATCACAAAACACCCAAAACTTTTTAGAAAAGTCACTGCAAAATCAGATATTTAAGCTGCAACTATCTCAATATTGGCCCGTAAAATCCTGGAGGGATCCTGCTCTTTGTAAAGTTTCCTATGGTGAACTGTATTTACCAACAAACAGAAAAAATGAAAATACTTTATAATTAAATTATTAGCATAGCTTCTGATTCAGTGACTTAACTCTTCTCCTCTTCTCTTTTCTTTAAGATTGTTGAGGCGGGCAAGGATGCCTTACCTGACTGGCTACACTGGAATGCTGAGAGCCACACCCTCAAAGGCCTTCCTCTGGAGGCAGACAAAGGTGTTCACTACATATCCGTTTTCATCTCTAGTGGAAACCAGGTTGCATCCCATCCTGACATTTTCTCTATTGAGGTGCATCCAGAAGAGTATGCAGACAATGACCCCATTCAGCTGGCAGCAGAGGGGGCAGAGACCAACAATGTGCAGTCCTTTGTCTGTGTTAACGAGGAGCCTGTGACGGTGCTCACAGTTATCCTTGATGCTGACCTTACTAAGATGACCTCCAGGCAAAGGGTGGAGTTGCTTGAAAGGATGAAGAAATTTTCAAGAGTTGGACTTCAGCACATGAAGATCTTGCCTGTGATGAACAACCGCTTGTTTGATATGTCTGCTTTCATGGCTGGGCCGGGGAATGCCAAAAAGGTGGTAGAAAACGGTGCCCTTTTATCCTGGAAATTAGGCTGTGCTCTGGACCAAAGCTCTGTACCCAATATAAGCAGCGTCCAGGCACCAGCAAAGGAGGGAACAATGTCTGCACAGTTGGGATACCCTGTAGTTGGATGGCATATTGCGAACAAAAAACCTCATGTTATGAAGAGAGTGCGTAGGCATATCAACAACACCCCAACTCCTGTACCCTCATTACTTCCACCTACCACATTGTCTGAACCTCCAACTCGCATTATTCCAACCCCTACATCACCCTCTATCGCCCCCACTACAGACACATCCTCTTTCCCCGTGAGGGGACCTGTACCCTTGCCTGTGAAGCCTACAATACGCACAAGAGATCCAATCGCCCACACACCGACTATTGGTCCAGTTCCACCAACCACAGTCATGGAGACAACGAGCACAATCGCAATCCAACCCACCATGACTAGGCCTATGCCTGTCGGTCCCTCTGTCAGTCCAGCAGCACCAACTACCAAAAAACCAACCAAGAAACCCAGGAAACCCAAGTCCACTCCTACGCCTAAAGTGACTACCACAACTCATGTGCATAACGAGAAGCCTCAGCTTCTGAATCCTATTGACCAAGTAAATGCATGGGTTGGCACTTACTTTGAACTGAAAATACCATCCACCACTTTCTTTGATCGGGAGGACGGCCTTACCGATAAGTTAAGGTTGACCCTGAGAAAGAACCATTTTGAGGTGGTTGGAGAGGACTCATGGATCCAGTTCAATAGCACGAGCCAGCTCCTGTATGGATTGCCGGACTGGCAGCATGTCGGTAAACATGAATACTTCTTGCAGGCGACTGACAAGGGCAATCTAAATGAAATTGATGCGATTGAGGTTCATGTCAATCGCTGGGCTGCAAATGACAAACCACCTGTTCTGTTTGCCGCTCGTTTCCATGGAGAACCACATAGTGTAACCAGCAACATTAATAAGAAAATTCTTCTAATCAAAAAGCTTGCTCTCTCTTTCGGAGATCGCAATAGCAGCACAGTGACCTTGAAAAACATCACTAAAGGCTCTATATTGGTGGAATGGACCAACAACAGTCTTCAGCAGAACCCTTGTCCTAAGGAGCAGATACAGGCGATGAGCAACAAGATTTCTAATGCCAAAGGCATGCCATCCAAACACTTTACTAGTATAATGGAGCCTGACTTCACCCCCATAAACATCACCATTACAGGTACAGGAAGCTGCCACTATTATATGTTTGTTCCTCCTGGCGAAATAGCTGTACCTGTCCCCCCTGCTTTTACGCCAGCTACAGAAGCAGGCCGCAACAAAAGCACCAATGATGATGTTTATCTGCACACAGTCATTCCAGCAGTGGTGGTGGCAGCCATCTTGCTAATTGCAGGCATCATAGCCATGATCTGCTACCGAAAGAAGCGAAAGGGCAAGCTGACCATCGAGGATCAGGCTACGTTTATTAAGAAGGGAGTGCCGATCATATTTGCAGACGAGCTGGATGACTCTAAGCCACCACCATCATCAAGTATGCCCCTCATTCTGCAGGAGGAGAAGCCACCTCTTCCTCCACCGGAGTACCCTAACATGGTTAGTCCAGAGACCACCCCCCTTAACCAGGACCTTCTTGGAGAGTACACTGCTTTGCGAGATGAGGATCCTAACGCCCCTCCTTACCAGCCTCCTCCTCCCTTCACTGCCCCTATGGAAGGCAAGGGGTCCCGCCCAAAGAACATGACCCCTTACAGATCCCCACCACCCTACGTACCCCCCTAATATTTCGCTATAGTATCAGTGGAGGTAAAGAAGGGACTTTCTGCGGTTCCAAGCCAGTGTTTTTCTGTTTGGTATTAAAAGGGGAAAACAGGCACACTACCACACTGGGAACTTGGGGTGGGGTGGGCTGGGCTGGTTTGTCAAAAAAAAATGTTGAGAAGGACTGACCTAGGAAGTAGCCTGTAAGCCTGTAAGAGTTGCCAACAACCACTTGTTCAAGTGAATTCACTTGGTCTACTGCTGAACCTCAAGTTGGGACATATGCCCTTCTCTCCCAATGCATCCCCCTTTCCCCATGGGCTTGTACACTTTTTCATATTTGGTTTGTATTTTAATCATATTCGGTTTAGGTTTGTTTTTTTCTTTTTTGGTGATTCAAACTACTTGCCTAACTTCTGAACTTTTTATCTTCTGAACTTTTACTTTGAAATAAAGGCGAAAATAGGTGTACTGGATGCAAAAGCAAATATTTCATAGACATTAAAAAAAATTAATCATGGATAATTTGGACAGCTCAACAAGCAGCGTCTGGCTGGGTTTTATTTCATAAGGTTTGCCTTTTAACACTAATTGTACTGTTTTATTATATCCTTGCGATGAGTATAACAAAAGAGGGTAGCCAAAATCTGAAGTCTAAAATAGTTTTTTTTTTTTTGAAATCCAATGTATATTTCATTGACATTTTGCTAGACAATGATAGTGTTTTTTATTATGTTTTTTTTTTTTTTTTTTTTTTTAGTATTTTTATTTTAAGGGTTGGGAGAACATGACTAAAATGACCTGCAGTTAAATATACACATACAAACATTCATACATGCATGTATAACATGCGTGCGTGTGTGCGTGCGTGCGTGTTTGCCACGTGCGCGTGTGGGTGGTAGTTGTTGTAGACGTAGCAGTAATAGTAGTAATAGCTGCAGCGTTTTTTTTTTTGTTTGTTTTGTTTTTTGTTTTTTTGTTTTTTTTTTGTTTTTTGAAGTTTGTTTCATTTGAAAACCCTGTTAGGAAATAAAGGATGGTACTGTATGCTGAATTAATGGGCTGTATCTTTCACCTTGTTAAAGGCCTGTTGTAGTCATTTCCTAGGATTTAGTAGCATTCTACACATTTTATAGAGGCAAAACATGCTTTAAACTCAAAACAACAATAATAATAATAACAATAATAATAATAATAATAATGGTGGTGGTAGTGTAGGTCAGATGAAGTATATTCTAAAAACAAAGTGTGGGATACTCTTACAAAGAAGGAAGTACTTTTACCACCATACCACCATTTTCCCCTTGCATTAATGGGCATAACTGTTAAGTAATATTTGTATGATATTCAATTATATTACTTAAAAAATTATAGTAAATACAGGAGTTACTTTCAGCTGGCATGGGTGCTGGTTTAAAGGCCAGGATAAACTGAAATGCCAGATTACATCAATCATTTCAGATCTTTAAAAGTTAAATCCACTGTATTTTTTTACAAAGTTTTTAATACAAGAAATGTAACAGATATGATTGCAATATTTAAATGTAATTTTAAGTATTCAAATTTGCATTATAGATAATGAAACACTCCCAGCCATGTATTAGTATTATTATTATTGTTGTTGTTATGGTTGTTATTATTATTACTGGAGGTGGTGTTAATCTAACATTTTCATTTGGCCGTATTAACAGATGTCCATTTCATCGGCAGCATTTTTAAGGAAAATGTGTCCTTGCAATAATGGGGGGGTCTACTGATTTGAGAGCTATTCTATGGATAAAAACATGGTGCTGAGCTTGTTTTCCACATGCTTTTAAAGTCCGTAAATTATCTTGTACCCATGCATTTTATTTGTGCCAACATGGTAGACCTTTATGGGCTTTGCGTCATAAGTGAGAGTAGTGTAGGCTAATAGATTTCTCATGCTTGAAATGGTGAGGTTTTGGCAGTGCTCCTCCATGAGCAGAATTAGATGACATTGCCAGAGGAGTCCATTCTGTCCAGTGTAGGAGAGATTATTTTACACTTGGTTCATATCGAGCTTTGTAGGGTCCAGTCTAATTTGAAATTGGGATCTGAAAATCACAAGGCACTCAAGTTTTGATACAATTTTAATACTCAACATATTTTTCAGCTACTCTTCTGTAATGTTGAGTCTCAACTTACACGTGACCAGTCTGTTGGCTTAACATTTATGTAGCCATTTTCATCTGTTCGTATCATTGACCAAGAAGGTCATATCACAGAAGCAATGAAATTAGATGTAATCCGGTACACAACACAGTCATAGTCACAAGTAAATCATAATGGGTTAAAAACCAAAGATACAAAGTTCACATAGAATATGGAAGTAGAGTATGACAACAACCAATATATGTCTGTAAGATACTAATTCAAGTGGTTATCATAGCTTCATACTTTTTTTTTTTGGTCTTTAAAAGTGGGAAACAGCAAAAAAGTGTTAAACATTTTACCCTACTTCATGTGTGACTACTGTGAAACATGTATTGCAGAGATTTTTTTCTTTACTTAAGCAGTTCTTTGAGATTGACAAAATTAACCAGTACCTTGGAACAGCTTGATATCCCTGTCAGTCTTTCATCTCTGACCTAGTTTAATTTTATATCTTGTGTTGCCTTTTGAACTATATGGTTTGTCATCGTTGTGTTAATTCCCATGGGCCTTAAGCATGACATTAGTGCCCTTGCTTCAACCAGGATTTTAATATAATAGCTGGTGTGTGTGCAAGCGTGTGTGAGTGTTTCTGATAAAACAAATGACCCATTACAACTGGAAAACTGGGAATTTTTTGCAAGGTTTTACAATAACTGGAATATTTTTTTTTTCCCTTATGTTTTCACCATCATGTTAACACATGTATCGCTTGTGCTGTGTTCGTGGAAAAGATGTAGCAGACAGGCACTCCAGTGGGCTAGGCCTACCCTGGCTTGACATCAATCAGCACTAAGCTAAAATGGGAGAGCTCCACAATGCAGAAACTGTTAGAAAATGTTAGAATGGAGAGAAGAAGTAACTGGACAGACTGAGTGGAACAGAGCCTGAAATGAATCTTTTAAAAAGCCAGACGGTAATCTGTTTCCATGTTGGCTCAAGAGTTTCAACTAAGTCCAAAATTAAGAGAATGCTAGATATTTTTGTCTGTTTTACATAATTTTATTTCTGCCACTAGACACTGTATGTTCAAAACTTGTATTAAAAAGTGTTTTCACCAAGATGTGGTGTAAGAGTTGTGTTTCTGAGGGAATTAAGATGGCTTAGACTATAACTCCCCTCCCCAGGTTTACCTGGGGCTAATATAGATTCAGCTGTTTTATACCGGAATACAAATTAGGCTAGGCCAGTTTCTTTCCCTGGGTAATTCTACAGGTCACAATATTAAACTCATCAAACTTTACCATCATGTATATGGGTCATTTCATGCCAACTCAACCAGTGCTTCCATGGGCACCATCTTAGATTTTGCTGAAAATAGCACCAAATATACCTCTATGGGAGCAAAGAAAAAATAGTTTTAGATCAAAATATCAAACGATTTAGATGTTTTGGTCCTTTAAAGGGCCATGATCCTTTTTTGCTCCTGCTAAACAACATTTTTTTATTTCATTTTTTTAATAATGTTTATTGAAGAAATCATAAAGGTTGCAAAACGAAAAAGAAATGAAAGAAAAACAGAGAAAGCCAGCAAGGTGAAGAGACCATGTGGTAACCAGGCAGTGACCGTTAGCAGTCAATCAATCAAACAAAATGAGGAAATGAAAAGGGAAGAGCTAAGCTGAAGTGCTGGGTACTACCAGCTTCACGGGTGTCTGACCATTTGTCCTGTGGCGGTTGCCATATTATTAAGAAGATTCTTTCTTTATTAGTGGTCTTATTAGTGGCCTCCATTGCTAGAACAAAGGGCTAGCCTCTGATTTCCACTGTTGCAATATAAGGCGTTTAGCCAACAAAGGGCAGAGGGATATGGCTTGTCCTTCATAGTTAATAATGTTGGGATTGTATACCACACAGCCACACATGGCAAGGAGGGGGTCAGGTGTAATACTTTTATGAAAAGCTTTTGAGATGTAGTCAAATATGAGAGACCAGAAGAGAATTGAGAGTCCCTGTTTGCTGTTTACATTTGTCACATAAAGGAGAGGTGTTAAGAGTATACATGATGAAGCCTGGGTTTAAAGAAGTGAAGCCTATAGACTACCTTAAACTGTATTCAAGAATGCCTGGAGTTTACAGAGCTACTATGAATCCTATCTAGAATACCCTCCCACTCTGTTACTGAAAGTTCCATGCCAAATTCCTGCTCCCAGTCATTTTTCACCTTGTCAGTGGACACACATTCATGGGCCAATAGCATACCATACAGAGAGGAAACTGTGCCTCTGCTATGTGGTATAAGACACCTAAAACTATCCAGAGTGTTATGTTGGGGTGTGCGTTCATATTGAAGAAAGTGAAGAAATCTAAACAAGTGTGTGGATGGTAAGTCAAACATCTGTTGGAGGTGTTGAAATGAGACTAGGTACCCTTCTGAGTATAGGTCCTGTATAAAAGCAATATTTCTGTCTATCCAACTACAAAAGACTGACATCAGAGAGACATCAGAGCTGTGAGGAAAGTATGATTGTGGCAGATTAGACTATCTATGTAGACTTTGGGAAAATCTATAAAAGTTTGGGTGTATTTGCAAAGTTTTAAAGAGTGAAGTATGATGGGTTTTTTTAATGTAGAGCAGTATTTTTGTTTCAGGAGGGTTATTAAGGAGTGTTGGGAGGGAGGTGGCTCCACATGAAGATATTTCTGTCTGAAGCCATGAGGGCACTTGTTGATTGTAATGGGCCATTGGTAGGCTATTATGCCAGTGGAGTAAAATGTTCATATTGGGGTCATTCCATTCCAAACATTACATTACATTACATTTAGCTGACGCTCTTATCCAGAGCGACTTACAGACATTTACAGGGTTTCAGTCCCTGGAGCAGTGTGGGGTTAGAGATGCCTTGCTAGGGTGTAGGGTGGGATTCGAACCGGCACCCCTTGTAGGGTGGGATTCCAACCGGCAACCTTCTGATTGCAAGACCAATTCCCTAACCACTAGGCCACAGCTGCCACAAACCACTGAATTCACTCAATTCTGATTTTTCAGACAATGAGTATCGATTGATTTTGACAAAATTGTATTATCTGTTATGCAAAGAAGTATCAATTATGCCTGCAAAGTTTCAGTTTGGAGAATCAAATGGTTTGGGAGATATTCAAAGAAGACTTTTTGATATACAGGGTGTTCCAGAAATAAATGCTGGGAAAAAGACAATGTCAAGCAGAAACATTTATATTTACATTTAGACTACAGAAATTTGCTGTAAACAGTGCTATGGTAGATATTCAAGGAAGTCTGTTTGATATACAGGGTGTTCCAGAAATAAATACAGACAAAAATGCAATATCAAGTAAGAAGGTTTTGCTGTACACAGATGGGCTATACATCATCTACTGTACATGTGTATTTACGTATAATACATGGCCTATACATGTTATTTTTCAGTTTTGTCCTTTCAGTTTCATTTAGCCATTAGCATGCTAGTTCAGCTTTTTTTTTTTTAAATTGGAATTGAATCACAGATAATGAGTATGAGAATGGGTAAAGTAAATAAAAGCACAGTCTAGCCGGAGCAACCAGAAAGGCATCCAAATGCAATGGTGCCAATGCAACCGTTTCAACTGCTTCAAGCAGTTGTGAGAGGCTTGTGAAAAACATGATTTGCACATCCCTGCCAAGCTCATTTGATCCCTTTCAATTTACCTATAGAACCAACAGGTCTGAGAGGACGCCATCTACAACCTCCTGCACACCACCCTAACTCACCTGGAGGAAGGAAAAGGGAATTATGTGAGAATGCTGTTCATTGACTTCAGTTCAGCCTTTTACACCATAGTAGACCTCAACTTGGTCACAAAGGTAAAGGCCCTGGGACTGAACTGAGCTTGACACTGAATGTCAGTAAAACAAACGAGACAGTAGTGGATTATAGGAGGCAGCAGAGTAGCAGTTACACTCCACTAATGATCAGCGGGCAACCTGTAGAGAGAGTCACAAGTTTTAAATACCTTGGTGTCTACATCACTGAAGATCTTACATGGACTGCACCCCCCCCCACCCCCCCACCCCACCCACCCACAGTACGCAGCATATAGCGCCACCCCCACCCCCCCCCCCCCCTCCCCCTCACATACACACAACACAAAAGACACAGCCAAGCCTTGTGTTGAATCAGGAGCAAATGCAGGTTGATGAACAGCGGAGTGACATGTGCCCTTTTGGGTTGATTGAAACCAGTCATGCTGCTACATTCTGGACCATTTTCGATGGTTTGATTGCACAAGCAGGAAAAGTTTAAAGGGCCATAAAATTTAAACAACTTCATATTGTGATGCCTTTTGAGGCATATTTGGTGCCATTTTTAGCTAAATCTGAGAGGGTGCCCATGGAACTTCTTTCAATGTTGGTTAAGTTGACATGGAATGACCCAAACTGTACACACAGCAAATTTTTATGGCTGGAGTCTGGACAGTATTCAGTACACAGTTTATAATAATTGTCATTAATATGATAAGCATGTGTGCTCATTTTAAATCAATAGCAACATTACTACTAAAATTAGTAGTATTGCTAAGAAATGTTTTATTGTGGTTGGTAGCAAGTGAATATTTAAACAACATTCAGAACCACACTGAAGTGTCCAGAAACATTTTGCAAATGTAAGGCATGTTCCATGCTGGAATTCAGCTCCAAACTTGCTGGATAACTTAGCCACTCATTCAACTCTTTACATACAACAACAGCACATCCAATCAAACTGCCTAGACCCCTGATTTCTGCATGCATTGCCCAGACTCCATCTAAAAAATCTAGCTAATTCGAGAGGTCTGGTGTGCTGAATAGAGTTATCTCTGCTGATAGTGTGGCTGTGCTCAGATCCTGACAATATATAACTGACTGCATGAAAGTAGCAATTATATCACACGGGTGGTGCAGCCAAGCAAAAATGTGTGTATTTTAGGAACTAAATGTGATGTAAATGTACAGTAAGCATAGATATCTATGTTTCTAGGCATGATTGCCTGCAGTCTTGTGGAATGATGCAGTTTAATAATTCCAGTAGTCAACTCCAGTAGACAAATTTCTTGGTTAACTGAAATTACTGTATTTCCCACTACAAAAGGAATTCCATGTAATATATTTTATGAAAATGTTGTGGCCCTGCCTATTGTAATGCTGATCTATGGTGCAGCTATATTTTGGATAGGCCATGACTTACACGTACATACTGGTAATGGAATACAGAGCAACTCGAAAATCAACTTTCTGTGTGATAATGTTTTGCCCATAAATATGCAAATCTAACCCCTTTGTATACCTTGTAACAAGCTATAACCATTCAAAACACGATAAGGAAATGGACAAGTGCAGAAGTGCGAATTATTACTGTAATACAGTTTTTGCCAATCATTTTCACACTTGTCTCAATGCAATGTCTACTTTTTCAAAACCGTTAACACAGTGTGCTTAACTAATACACTTCTGAGCGCTTCAGTTAACATTTGCTGCAAAATGGACTACAGCTATCAAAATTCTTCACACTTCACCCAAAACTACTTATACTACTCAGCAAGATTATAATGACGCTCAATGTACAGTGAGCTAAAAAACACAAACAACTTGAAACAAGTCACATAAATTCCAGCCTTTGTCCTACAGTTTGGCCCATATTATTGTTATGTTATGCAAATACACACTGTATCAAAGTCGCATTGATGTGCACCTCCGACAATAAAAGAATTAGGCGTGTAGGCCTATACGGTATAGAACTTAATGATTCTTAGTACCTCGGTAAAGTACCATAATGTATAAGAATACTACATATTACATCCACATCCACTGCAGAAAAGGTCAGCATACTACATGTATCAGAGTTCCTGAAATTACAGTATGTCCCACTACTATAAGAAATACATGTAATATATGTTGTAAATGTATCTAAATATAGTTGTCGTCTGTATAAGTTGGTTGTGGCCCTACCTATTGTAATGCTGAGCTAAGGTGCTGCTGTATTTTGTATAGACCATGACTTACACTACATACTGATAATGTAATACAAGTCACTGCATACATGGTAACAAACTACAGTATAACAATTGGAAATACTACACAGAAAGGGACAAGTTAGTGTAAAAGTGCTAATTATTGCTGTAATCATTATTTGCTAAAAGATGATTGTGACTCAGCTACATGTACAGTGGAGGAAATAAGTATTTGATCCCTTGCTGATTTTATAGGTTTGCCCACTAACAAAGAAATGAACAGGCTATAATTTTAATGGTAGGTTTATTTTAACATTGAGAGATAGAATATCAAAAAGAAAATCTAGAAAATCACTTTATAGAAAATATATTAATTGATTTGCATTTCATTGTGTGAAATAAGTATTTGATCCCCTACCAACCATTAAGAATTCTGGCTCCCACAGACCAGTTAGGCACTCCTAATCAATTTGTCAGCTGAATTAAAGAGACCTGTTTTAACTAGTCACCTATATAAAAGACATCTGTCCACAAAATCAGTCAATCAATCAGACTCCAAACTCGCCAACATGGGAAAGACTACACAGCTGTCAGGGACAAGATTGTAGACCTGCACAAGGCTGGAATGGGGTACAAAACCATAAGCAAGAAGCTCGGAGTTAAGGAGACTGTTGGTGCAATTGTTCGAAAATTTAAGAAATACAAAATGACCATTAACCCACCTTGGTCTGGGGCTCCACACAAGATCTCACCTCGTGGAGTTTCAATGATCTTGAAAACAGTGAGAAATCAGCCTAGAACTACATGGCAGGAGCTAGTCAAAGATCTCAAGGCAGCTGGTACCACAGTCACCAAGAAAACCATTGGTAACACTTAACGCCACAATGGATTAAAATCCTGCAGTGCTCGCAAGGACCCCCTGCTTAAGAAAGCACATGTGCAGGCCTGCCAATGAACACCTGAATGTTTTAGAGAGTGATTGGAAGAAGATGCTGTGGTCAGATGAGACCAAAATAGAGTTTTTGGCATTAACTCAACTCGCCATGTGTAGAGGAAGAGAAATGCTGCCCGTGACCCCAAGAACACCATGCCCACCATCAAGCATGGAAGTGGAAACATTATGCTTTGGGGGTGTTTTTCTGCTAAGGGCACAGGACAACTTCATCGCATCAACGGGAGGATGGACGGAGCCATGTACCGTAAAATCCTGAATGACAACCTCCTTCCCTCCTCCAGGAAGCTGAAAATGGGTCGTGGATGGGTCTTCCAACATGACAATGACCCAAAACATACAGCCAAGGCAACAAAGGAGTGGCTCAAAAAGAAGCACATTAAGGTCATGGAGTGGCCTAGCCAGTCTCCAGACCTTAACACTATAGGAAACCTATGGAGGGAGCTGAAGCTCAGAGTTGCCAAGCAACAGCCACAAAACCTTAATGATTTAGAGATGATCTGCAAAGAAGAGTGGACCAAAATTCCTTCTGATACATGTGCAAACCTGGTCATTAACTACAAGAAACGTTTGACCTCTGTTCTTGCAAACAAGGATTTTGCCACCAAGTACTAAGTCTTCTTTGGCTAAAGGGTTCAAATACTTATTTCCCTCAATGAAATGCAAATCAGTTTATATATTTTCTTCAAAGTTATTTTCTGGATTTTCTTTTTGATATTTTATCTCTCACTGTTAAAATACACCTACCATAAAACAATTACACTGTTCATTACTTTGTAAGTATACAAACTTACAAAATCAGCAAGGGATCAAATAGTTATTTCCTCCACTGTATGACAAATGCAAAATGTTATGTTTTGTCACATTGTTTTCTATTTCTTTTAGGTTTTAGCCCTAATTTTAATGTGCTGATAAGAGCATCCAAATGTCTGCAAAATTAGTTGCAGTTGTACATAAGTTTGTTGTTGTGAACATTAACTCAGAGAAGTACTAATGAATTTCGGTTGAAGTGGTAATCAAAAGGTATTGTGTCAAAGCAATGCAAAAGGGAACACTGTTAGGCTCTAATATTCTATGGCTGGTGAAGTTCTGAAAAAGTAGACATGGTATTATAGTTTTTCTCAATTGCTTACACACATTTTCTGAAAGCATGCCTCATACTCTCAGAACTCTACACACAAATAAAAAAAAAACACACACACAATGGGCAAAACCCTTCACTTCTCCTGCAAAATAAAAATCTACATTCAAAACAATGTTATTTCTTCTCAAAATGCTATTTTGCTGTCAAATGACACACACAAACCATCATATGAATAGACATTTATAACAACCAGTTGAACCCTGATGTGCTTCAGGGATGAATGGAAAACACTTCTTCTCCATTCATCATAATGACATAATGTTCAGTGTTACACTTACTACAGACAGTACATACATATGTGTGTTGTAAAATATTTTAGGATATTGTTTTTATACTCAGAACACTGTGTATACACTGTGCATCCCAACCAACACAAAGCTGCACTTACAGTGGTCTACATGCAACACAACAGAGGAATTTACTGTAGCCTATACAGTAAAAAAGAAAAAAATCTATGCTGCATCCTTTTGGTCTGGCCACAGTACCTCATCCACATCACATGCAATGTTTTTCCTGGCCTGGCAGCGGATGAAATATTGCCTAGCATGGCAAATCCATCCATGAAAAGCATCAATTGCTATATCTCCACATGCATCTTACATACCATGGAGAAGGGGCACATGCATGTGTGGATTTCGGTCATACACTTTCATCTCCAGGCAGAAAAAAATCCTCAATTGGGTTGAGGAATGTAGAATATGGAGGGAGATAAACAACTAAACAACTAAATAATTTGGTTGACCACATGGTCATTCAAAGTGGCTCGGATCTCATCAGAGATTATGGTCCTTTGTCATCCTCGTCCTCCTCGTCCTCCTCCTCTTACTCTCACTTCTCTACCTCTGGCTCTGCCACTGTTTCAAAAGCTCTGATTGTTAACTGTAAAACTGTGTGACAGGTGTTTGCCGATGTGATGAGTCGGTGTGCATAGTAGGGCAATTGATTTAAGAATTTTGAATGACAATGTGTTCCTTGTGAAAACAAGAGATTTTCTTCATGAAAATTGTGCCAAATGCAGAGAATTGTGTGTAGTGTTTTGAAAAAAATGTGCCGTAGAAATGCAATTTGAGTGTAAAGCAGGAATTGTGATTGTAGTTTAGCAGAATTGGTTTAGGGTGTTAGTGAATGAGTTACATGTTGTGCTGATTGTGTCTCAAGTACAAGGAATTGTGTGTAAACAATTGAGAAAAACTGTAAGAAAATGATTGGCAAAAACTGTAAATAAATAAATAAAGTGATAAATTGGGCCAAAATGGCAGTTGAAAAAACTCGGATTACCTAGACACTGTATATTATTTTCATGATTATTTTCATGATTTGCAAAACTATTTTGTCAATATATGTATTTTGTGTTCAAGGCCTGTTGTATATGATATAATTGCATTAAACCTTTGCCACTCTGACCTGTAGTAATTAGAAGACTGTTGTAGGCTCACTTCAGACCTGTATCACCTGTACTGATTTTATAATTCTGGTAAGTAATGTTTCTCTCACACACATATATTTGTTTGGTAATATACAACAGAACTGCAAATGGTGTTGTATTCCACAAAATTAATATTTTACAGTGACCTTGACATATAAGAATATCTCTATAAATTGCCCTTTATGAGCAAGAAACATGGAAATCCATATTTAATTTACGTTTAGATGATGAAATACACCAGTTTCTAATCCTAATGAAAATTTTGCATAACAGAGGTCAAGGTCAAACTGAGAACTCCACCTAATCTTAAACGATAGCTTATGCTGTCAGGAGCAAACCCTGAAAGTTTCATGCTTTTATCTTTCTCGTGAACAATTCTTATGCATATAGGGCCTTAGCAGCTCCACTATAATGCAGTACAAGACTTGGACCACTGCCTTCACACTCTGGACCTCTGCCTTCATACTCTTGGCAAAGATAGCAGCAGTTCCTGAGCGTCTTGGTTAGAACAGGGTTTGAATGACAACAGAAAAAATCATGTGTTCCTGAATAGCAGGCTGCATGCCTTTCCAGTAGAAGCACTGGCAGATCTTGGCAAGAATCTTGTGATGACCATGCTCTCTTGTTGTCGGGTTGTCATGACATGCTTAAATGCCATGGAATGTCAGGAATGTTGGCACACTGCTCTGGCCCATTAACTCCTTGTTGTCATGGAAAACTACACCATTTTGTACATGGAAGGGCTTGACTGACAGACAGAACATTTGTTGAACATTTGGCATTCACATATTTTTCCAGCTACACATTGTAGATGTACTAATCTGGGGGACACTTCTTATTTACAACTTGTGTAGAAATGCATAATCTGAGCATACAGGTTGTCATCAATGATGGGAGTATGTTTTAAAATTTGAATTACACACACTGAGACCAGAGTTCAACGTAAACTGTCTGGATCAGCAAATGATATTAAGGTTAATGCAAAACACTGTGACCCCAGACTTTTATAACACTCATTAACTCATTAATTATGGGCCCTAGGCTGTTTTCAGGATATTTTTACTACCTTTACTTTTAAGCTCATATCTTGGTCATTGTAAGGGCCATACATACATGCTATATCTTGTGTTTTTCAGGACAGTCTAGACTATCCAGATCTGGTTTCATTTGGTGAGCTGCTATTTGCACTGATTTTATAAAAAATAGTAAACCAATAAAAAATCATATTGCGTATAAAAAAAAAATCTTGTATTCTTGCAAGTACCTGTCCATAGGATGCTGTCAGTAGGGATATCTTTTCATATGTGAGTAGAGGAGATTGTCTGGAATCTGGCAATATAGGAACCATGATGGTGGGATATTCAGTGGCTTATTAATGTTGATAAATATGTAGCCTGTGCCTGACAGAAATAAGGGCCTATTTTCCATGTAATGAAGGATGTTTTATCAGGATTATGCAGGATGGTGGATCTTATGCAGAAATTTGCAGACTGTATGAAACGTGTCTTGACAGAAATGCACGAATCAGTAAGTTCAACCAGAAAGACTTTGAGTATATGGTAACACAATAATAATTTATTTGATTACATGTAACGATATGGCACAACAAACTTTGGCATAGGTCCTGTCCTTTGTCCTGATCAATAAAACATGAAAACTGAATAGATGCTGACTGTAGTAGTAGTGGCAGGGCATAATAGTAATACCCCCTGACAAAAGGACAAGGACCCACTGGTGGTGATCAAAAGGTAGACAATGAACTTTCAGAAACATATGATGCATAACAAACATTGAATACGATACATAATGCATTGAAAAGGGAAACAGAGGATTCCAAGAGCACAACTCTGGGTCCCCCCAGAGCACCGGGGCAAGGAAAAACTCCCTAAATATTCTTAATGAGGAAGAAACCTTGGGCAGAACCACGTCTCTAGGGGGAAAGCCTAACTGCCTGAGGCTGAACTGGTGCTCAATGAGCTGATAGAGTCCAGTTTGTTGCTCAGGTGACAGAAAATCCAACATCCGGGAACAAAGCAGTGTCACCCCAATGTATGTGGCAGAGAATTGCACTGTTCATGGAGGGGCTGTAGCTGGAATCCCGAGTGAGTATATGGAGGGATCCGGAAGGATAAGGAGGAGACCAGAAATCTGAGGACGATCAGTGGAGATGCCGAGGTAGAGGAGACATCGGGAGGCCAGTGAAGAGGCAGACGTAGAAGAGACATCAAAAGATCGATCAAGAGGCATGGCGGATTAGACATCATCGTCAGGACCCACTGGACACGGACAGGACCCTTGGATGGATGCTGGGGTGGGAGGAGGGCGAATGGCGGAATACACCTGTGAGCAGCAAAGCAGGTAGGTAAGATGACGTATTTAAAGACAGATGTTACGTGCTGATTGGACGACAGCTAATTGATGACGCGCATTACGTCTTCCTGGTAGAACTTCACGCTACGCTTACATTTCTGCTATTGTTTACATTATGCATTGACTGATAACCGCGAGTTTAAAATGGATGAAGGAGAAATTTGTCAAATCATTACTTGGCAAACATTTGATCCCTTGTTTTAACGTGATAAATTACCGTGATGATATGTGCTTGGTGTCGTTGGAAAGCTGAGATTCTGTACTTTCTTCTGAGGTGCTAATTGGCAAATTTTAATAATTTTATAAATAAAAGATATAAATATATTTAAATATATATATTTAATAATTTAATAATTTTAAAAATTAATATCTCACCAATACTTGAGCACAAAAAAAGGTCACGTTGTAAAGCCTTGGTTTCAAAGTAATTCAATAGAGAAGAATAGGTGTAAATTTGCCCGCACTTTGTGGGCGGCGGGCCCATAGGGTTAATTTAGACAAATATTAGGCCAGACTTGGCATTTTAAAATCGATCACACTGTAATTATACAGCATCTCATATCTTGGGCTGTCAATGTCCAAATTTAATTAAACTTGACATTCCCAATGTACACAACATTTTTCAGAGCCACAGACAATTATGGGAAAACTTGCCCATAGGGGCCACCAAGAAAACGAATGTATGCGTAAAACAGACACAAATTCTTCAGTTATAAACCACAAATGATAAACAAAATATAAAGCATCTTGATCCATGCACATTGCATCCTCT